>JAWVGU010000008.1:0-1347381 GCA_037039885.1 Miamiensis avidus | reverse complement strand
ATTATGAAAATGAATTTAATTTGAATATTGGGCTGAGAGATTTTAAGATTTTAGATTTGAAGAATCTAATGAATTATGAAGAGCTATCATACAATGTAATTCCATAAGTATTATTTAAAAATTTTGTCCTCTCAATTTAAAAAATAATTCAATATTTATGAACGAAGAATAAAAAATAATGGAATTAAATTTGCTCCATAAATTCTAATATCTATATAGTCTTCTAAAAATTATAAAATAGTACCCTAAATTAATGTTTAAAGAAGTAAGGTTTGTTAGTTTTTCAAGAGATTTCCGAATTAAGTGCATCCATCCTTACCAATTGAATTATTCCTAATAAAAAATAACAAAATAGATTAAGTTTTTTATATTAAAGATAAAGTTATATAATAATAATATTGGCATAAATGGGGGGAAGGAAATAATATAAAAATCAAAAACAAATTATGAAAATGAATTTAATTTGAATATTGGGCTGAGAGATTTTAAAATTTTAGATTTGGAAGAATCTAATGAATTATGAAGAGCTATCATACAATGTAATTCATAAGTATTATTTAAAAATTTTGTCCTCTCAAATTTAAAAAAATAATTCAGTATTTATGAACGAAGATAATAAAAAATGGAATTTAAATTTGCTCCAGAAATGCTAATATCTATATAGTCTTCTTAAAATTATTAAAAATAGTACCAAAACTAATGTTTAAAGAAGTAAGGTTTGTTAGTTTTTCAAGAGATTTTCCGAATTAAGTGCATCCATCCTTACCAATTGAATTACCACTATTAAAAATAAAAAAATGGATTAAGTTTTTGTATTAAAGATAAAGTTATATAATAATAATATATTGGCATAAACTGGGGGAAGGAAATAATATAAAAATCAAAAACAAATTATGAAAATGAATTTAATTTGAATATTGGGCTGAGAGATTTTAAGATTTTAGATTTGGAAGAATCTAATGAATTATGAAGAGCTATCATACAATGTAATTCCATAAGTATTATTTAAAAATTTTGTCCTCTCAAATTTAAAAAATAATTCAATATTTATGAACGAAGAATAAAAATAATGGAATTTAAATTTGCTCCAGAAATTCTAATATCTATATAGTCTTCTAAAATTAATAAAAATAGTACCCTAAATTAATGTTTAAAGAAGTAAGGTTTGTTAGTTTTTCAAGAGATTTTCCGAATTAAGTGCATCCATCCTTACCAATTTAATTTAACCTATTAAAAATAAATAAATGGATTAAGTTTTTTGTATTAAAGATAAAGTTATATAATAATAATATTGGCATAAACTGGGGGAAGGAAATAATATAAAATCAAAAACAAATTATGAAAATGAATTTAATTTGAATATTGGGCTGAGAGATTTTAAGATTTTAGATTGGAAGAATCTAATGAATTATGAAGAGCTATCATACAATGTAATTCCATAAGTATTATTTAAAAATTTTGTCCTCTCAAATTTAAAAATAATTCAGTATTTATGAACGAAGAATAAAAATAATGGAATTTAAATTTGCTCCAGAAATTCTAATATCTATATAGTCTTCTAAAAATAAATAAAAATAGTACCCTAAATTAATGTATATAGAAGTAAGGTTTGTTAGTTTTTCAAGAGATTTTCCGAATTAAGTGCATCCATCCTTACCAATTGAATTATTCCTAATAAAAATAACAAAATAGATTAAGTTTTTTATATTAAAGATAAAGTTATATAATAATAATATTGGCATAAACGGGGGAAGGAAATAATATAATAATCAAAAACAAATTATGAAAATGAATTTAATTTGAATATTGGGATGAGATTTTTTAAAATTTTAGATTTGGAAGAATCTAATGAATTATGAAGAGCTATCATACAATGTAATTCCATAAGTATTATTTAAAAATTTTGTCCTCTCAAATTTAAAAAATAATTCAATATTTATGAACGAAGAATAAAAAATAATGGAATTTAAGTTTGCTCCAGAAATTCTAATATCTATATAGTCTTCTAAAAATTAATAAAAATAGTACCCTTAATTAATGTTTAAAGAAGTAAGGTTTGTTAGTTTTTCAAGAGATTTTCCGAATTAAGTGCATCCATCCTTATCAATTTAATTATTCCTTATAAAAAATAACAAAATAGATTAAGTTTTTTATATTAAAGATAAAGTTATATAATAATAATATTGGCATAAACGGGGGAAGGAAATAATATAATAATCAAAAACAAATTATGAAAATGTATTTAATTTGAATATTGGAGTAGGAAATTATAAGACCTTAGATTTAAAAGAATCTAATGAATTATGAAGAGCTATCATACAATGTAATTCCATAAGTATTATTTAAAAATTTTGTCCTCTCAAATTTAAAAAATAATTCAATATTTATGAACGAAGAATAAAAAATAATGGATTTTAAATTTGCTCCAGAAATTCTAATATTTATATAGTCTTCTAAAAATTAATAAAAATAATACTCTAAATTAATGTTTAAAGAAGTAAGATTTGTTAGTTTTTCAAGAGATTTTCTTAATTAAGTGCATCCATCCTTACCAATTTAATTACCACTATTAAAAATAAAAAATAGATTAAGTTTTTTGTATTAAAGATAAAGTTATATATAATAATATTGGCATAAACGGGGGAAGGAAATAATATAAAAATCAAAAACAAATTATGAAAATGAATTTAATTTGAATATTGGGATGAGATTTTTTTAAAATTTTAGATTTAGAAGAATCTAATGAATTATGAAGAGCTATCATACAATGTAATTCCATAAGTATTATTTAAAATTTTGTCCTCTCAAATTTAAAAAATAATTCAATATTTATGAACGAAGAATAAAAATAATGGAATTTAAGTTTGCTCCAGAAATTCTAATATCTATATAGTCTTCTAAAAATTAATAAAAATAGTACCCTTAATTAATGTTTAAAGAAGTAAGGTTTGTTAGTTTTTCAAGAGATTTTCCGAATTAAGTGCATCCATCCTTACCAATTTAATTATAACTTTTAAAATAAATAAATGGATTAAGTTTTTTGTATTAAAGATAAAGTTATATAATAATAATATTGGCATAAACGGGGGGAATGAAATAATATAAAAATCAAAAACAAATTATGAAAATGAAATTAATTTGAATATTGGGCTGAGAGATTTTAAGATTTTAGATTTGGAAGAATCTAATGAATTATGAAGAGCTATCATATAATGTAATTCCATAAGTATTATTTAAAAATTTTGTCCTCTCAATTCTAATATCTATATAGTCTTCTAAAAATTAATAAAAATTGTACTTAAAATTAATGTTTAAAGAAGTAAGATATGTTAATTTTTCAATAGATTTTCCAAATTAAGTGCATCCATCCTTACCAATTTTTTTTTACTAGTTTTAATTAAAATAAAATAATTTTTTATATTATATAATAAATTATATATTAATAATAATGTTCTAAATTAACCAATAATTTTAATTTATAAATTTTTAATAAACAATAATAAATAATAATATTTATATAATATTTTATATATATTATTTTAGTTATTAATTTTTACCTTAAATCAAAAGTCATATTTTCATTTTATATTGGTTTATTACATTCTATTTTTGCTTCTAAAAAATACTTTATATTTTCATTTATATTATTTAACTATAAATTTATTTCCTTTTTTATATTTTTATTTTTCAATTTTTCTATTTGTATTTTTTAATTATTAATTAATTTATTTTCTAAATTAATTTCTTGTATAATATTTTCTAATTTGTTTTTATTCCAATATTCCTTTTCCGCACACTCTTATAGTAATTATATATACTTATCAGTTTAGATTTATGTGCCATTTAGTTATTAGTTAATTAAATCTTTATAACTATCAAAAATTGATTCCATATTCTTTAATTTTACTTTTTTTTATCTAATAATTATTTCTATTGTTTTAATTATTTTTATTTTCTTTTAATTATTCCTCCTATTATTAACTATAATCTTTTTATTATTCCCTGAAATACTTGTATTTAATTACTAAAAATTATCTGATTTATTAATATTAATTCATATTCTAACTTTCGTGACCATGTGTATTTTATTCAATATCTTCTAAGCAAATAAATTTATTTTTCAATTAACACTAATCAAAATGCAAATATTTTCTATAGGGTAATCTTAATGTTCCTTTTTTTGTAATATAAAATTTTATTTTTTTTTTTTTTTTTTTTTGAATAAAAATATTTTTTATTATTTAATTGTTTGTACCCCACAATATAATACTCTTTATTTAAAAATTTTTTTCTATATTATTCTATTGCTGTTTAGATATCTATTTGATTGGTATTATTATCTTCCATTTCTAGTTATTAAATTTTAATTTATTTTTTAAATTATAAAATAATTAATTTAAAAATTTTTATGTTAATTTTAATATAAAAGTAAATTTATAAAAAAAAATTCTAAATTAATTTATTTAACATTTAGTAGCTTTTGTATAAAAATTATAATTTTTATGAATCACTTATCTTTATTATTAATTTTTAACAATTTAATATAATTTTAGTTTCTATTATATAGTATTTGATTTAGTGTATTTTGAAAATTTTTTTTTTAATTTACAATAATATCATAAAATTAACATTAGCAACATATTTTATTTTATTATTTTATCTAAGCAATTAATATTTTTAATTAATGTTGGTATTTTTAATTGAAAATACTTGTTTAATATCGTATTCATATATATGATTATAATTTTCAATAAAACAAAAAAAAATTACAAAATAAAATTATTATTCTTCATTTATTACCTTTTTCTGTAATGTTTGTATCTTGATTTCTTTTTGATGTTTTTATTTCTATTTATTTATTAATTGATTATTTATTTTATTTTATTTTATTTTATTTTTATTTAATTATTGTTAGCAATAATAAGGGTTTTTTGTTTATTTTTTAATATATATCAATATAATGTATAAGAAAGTCATATTATGCATACGTATAATACATACATTTATTTTAATTTACGTAATTAATTACGTATTTATGTGTACTTATTATTCCCACTTATGTCATAATTAATTAAATTTTAATATATATTTCTTTTATATTCACCTTAAATTTTTAATTTCATTAATTACGTATTTATATGTATATATCATTATAATTTTCGTTTTGTTAAATATATTAAATAAAACTATATATATTATTTCCTCTTATTTCTATTTAATTTGTTTTATGTTTATGTGTATATATATAATATTTGCGCAATAATATATGAATATAAAATGTTCATATATATAATAACAAAACTTATTGATTATAAATAAATTTTGAAACACCATTTTTTCATTAATATAAAATTAATACTAGCTATATACACGTTGTGATATATTTATTCAGAATTTTTGTTTCTTGCTATAATAACAACACAAAATGTTGAAAATTAAGAAATTCAAAAATTTGGAAATCCTAATTATTTCGATGCAACTATGAGAACAAAAATGAATAACTTTTATATAACCTGATTAATTTTTGTTTATATCAATGGTTGATAATCACGTGACAATCAATTGTTAAATATTTTTGTTGAATGCTTTGTAATTTAGTATATATATATACATTTTAATTTATAGGCGATTGATTATGATATAGTTTATTAAAATATTATTAGTTATTTGAGATTTCTATATAATTTATCCATTTGTTTTTTATTTATTTTATAATTATAAACTTTTAATAATATAAAAGATAAAATTTATATTGAAATTTTAATTTAGTTACTTTAATCGATTTTTATATAATATAATTGAAATTATGGCTGTATATAAATTAAATACAAAAATTAAATTCTAATTTCTACCATAATGAATTATATAGAAAATATTGTCATTATAATAATTTTATAATAAAAGCAAAATAATAGTTTAAAAATATTTCTAATCAATTTTAGTATAGTGATAATAATTATTTCAATTAATTATAGTAATATTAAAATTAGATGGTGTAATTACATATACCATGAATACATATTATTTAATCTGTTAGCTATAATACATTTAGATATAAAAGTGTAAAGATCACGATATAAAATAACATATAAATTTAATCTACTTTAAAATGTAATTTAGTACGAATTATCTTAATAATACATCGCAAAATCATACTTTTATCTCAAAGTTTTTGAATATTTCATTAATGCATTAAAAATCCCAAAATTTGATTAAATAACAAATAATTCATAATGGAATATAAAAATATGTTTAAGTGAGTATATATCAGTCAGTACTTTCTTAAAATATTCTATTATTCATTTAGAAAATCAATATTTAATAAATAATATTTCTATGTATAATTCCATTAAACTGGAATATTAAAATTATATAAAACTATACATATCAGCAATGAGCAATACATACTAGAATGATACTAATTCTTAAAGATAATATTAATAGGCCGGTTAGATTAATATTTGTAAATACTCTAGAAATTTGGAGTATATTTGTTTCCACTAATAAAATAGATTTTTAGCATTTGAATAAAACTATTTGTCTATACATTTTGTATATATATGTAAATATACAAAGAAATGACCCCTATGAGCCAATATAGAGTCTAGAATACAAATAAAAAAGTAAATTGAGCATATAACATTAAAAACTAAGATTAATTGAATGACTAATATATAATAAAATCTCATTTCATCTGTGTAATAAATTAATTATTTAATATCACACAAAAAAAAAAAATAAAAGCACATTTAAACTGTAATTATAAATAAATATATAGAGTATACTTGAAATAAAACTATTAAAAATTTGTAGTAATACTTATTAGCATGTCAATATCATTTGATCTAAAGTAGGCTCCACAATAGGAATTTTCCAGAAATATATAAGACTCAATAAGTCTATTTTTCAATATCCCAAAAAGGGGTCACAATCAATCGGCTTTGCTGGGGCAGGCCAATCGATCAATATATAACAAGATATGAAAAAAATCTTAGTCATTTCAAAGACTAGGCAAATAAATCTAAAAAGGAGCCAGAAAAAAATAGTTATCTCGACATTGATATTGATAAAGAAGAAGTTGTCGAGGAAAGAGTCGTTTCAAAAGATTTTCTTTCTGCAGGGACTAAGAGCGAGCGAGGGATAAAAAAGTAAAGAAAATTTATAGAAAAGTGTTTTTATCAAACATTAACTAAATTTTGTAAATCTTTTACTAATGAAAACTTTTTATTAACAATAGCTGATATAAAAGCGGAAAATAATTTGAATAAACAAGCCTTTTTGCAGCCCATACTAGAACCTAGCGCACAAATCAATATTTAGGAAGTCCCTGTAAACTATATGAATTCGATGGATGAATTTATCACTAATATTGTATGTCAAAATCTCAGCAAGTTTTTGCATAACTAGCTCAGCAATAAATGGTTAATACATGGGAATTTTGGATTTAATGTGAAACAATCTACAAGTAATTTCATGGGAGATTACGGCATGGATAAGGGAAGTCTCTCTATCGTATTACCTAACTAATAGTAATAATAATGGCAACACAATTAGCAAATTATCTAATAATAATAATAGAATTTAAATCAATAACATATCAATACCAACAACAACAACAATATGAAAAATTTCAATAATAATAATATCAATAATAATAATAAGTTCAATTAATATAATGATACCCACAGTAGCAATATTAATAATAACACTAATTAAATATAATAATAGTAATAAATGGTAGAAAGAAAGCAAGAGCAATCTCAATTTTTAAACATGACCCTCGAGAAGATAGTTTCTTTTAAAGTTTGCATGGAAACTACAATAATAACAACGAAAAAGATTATGGATTGCATTATAATAATAATAAAATGTAATAGAATAACTAATATTATCTACAATAGCAGTAGTAGCACACCCCATACAAATAAAACTACTAGCAATAATAAGATTTTAAATCTGAAAGTGATTAAAAGAATTAATATAATAATAATAATGCTTAAATGGATAGGTACAATATAAAAAATGATATTCATAACAAAAATTTTTAATAATTTATTTGAATATTTATTTATATTAGATATTAGTTAGATTAAATTCATATAAAACTTAAAGATCATGGCGTTAGATTTTTTTTTATAATGAAAATATACTATTTGGAACCTTATTAAAATGACTATAACTAAACCCACAAATTCTGTGGGAAATTTTATGAATAAATTTCTTATAAATAATTATATCATATAAAAATTAAAAAATTATAGACTAAAATTTATATTATTATAAAATGATTATATATAAAAAAATTACATTTAATTTTACTTAATATATTTAAAGTTATAGAAATATTAATAAAAATCGTATTAATTATTTTTTTTTAATAATATGATTCTGGAATCACTAATTAAGTGGTTCCTAGACCACTAAATTAGTGATTACAGCTTTTTTAATTGTGATTCTTAAAATAAATTAATAACTATATAAATAATTAAATATATAAATAATTAAACAAATAAATCAAATGTCGATAAAACGAATTATCTATTTTTAAGAAATTTTTTCTAAAAGTCAGGCAATTCACAGCGCAATTTCTTAAAAATTATAGAATAAATTGTATATATATATTTTATTGTTTAACTAGATGGATATCAACCATTTATATGACCAATAGTGGTGCTTAGTTCAGCCTTTAAACGGTTAGTACTGAGGTTTTATCCCAAATTGAAGAATTATATAAAGTATTCTATGGACAAAAACTAAATTGGTATTATCACCCCAAACCGATGTTAGTATAGAACTAGTTCTTTTGAAAATTGTTAGCTACAATTCTAATCATAATTAATGCGCGATCTAATATAGACTTCTCTTCTGCTTATAATACCATTAATAAAAATGGGTTATTTGAAACGATTAGGAAACTAAAATTTTCGAAGATAATGAATTCCAATTTCTAGAACCCCTCTCTAAAAGAGTTTTCTTTTCAGCTGGAAATCAAATTACTTGTCCGAGAGATAGAACGAACTAGGGAGACCCCCTTGCTCCTGCTTTCTTCAATATTTATATGGAAGAAGCAATAATAAACGTTCAAATTACATATATGCTAAAACCAGATTTTTGTTGAAGATCATAGTTTAGAGAACCCAGGAAACTAAAAAAGTAAACTCTACCGAAAAAGAGAGGGAAAATGAAATAAAAATAGCCTTCATTTTAAAATCAGTAGAATCTAACCTGATCCCTAGTAGTGTCCCTAGAACTCCCAGTCCCATTCGAAGCCTTTATCTAGGCTACGATAACCAAAGCTGTGGAAACCTAGAACCTTTGAAACTTGTAGGACCCAAGAAATTCTGAAACTGATACTAAATAATGATAAATTCGTTTTACTATATAATTAGATTTAATTTCTTTGAAATTAAGTTAAAATAATTTTATAATTATATAGGAAAAACATAAAAAAAATTGCAAATTTTAAAAAATTTAAAATTAATTTTAAATTAGTAATATATTATTTAGATATTAATATTGAATTTAATAAATATAAAGTATTAATTTTTATTAAACTATGAAATAATATTAAATGAAAATCAAATCATATAGTAATTAATTTTATTGAAACATAATATTATTATTTATTTATTTATTTATTTTAAATTAACTCACTTTAGTAATTTATTTATATACATATTTATTGATTCTCAAACAAATACATTAGTGATTCTATATTTTTAATATGTGGTCCAGAACTTATCAATAATGATTTCATAATCACTTATCATAAAATAAAGAAATATATAAAACTAAAATTTACATATAAATTAATAGAAACCATGTCATATTGATTGATAAAGCAAAAAATAAAACATAAATAAATACGTAATTATAATAATTTATTTACAAATATAATAAATATATTGATTATAATGTATTATTTATAAACACTCATACATAGAAATTTTTCATAGAATTTGTTGGGTTAGTTATAAATATTGAATTTAAATTAATTACTTTTTATTATTTCAGATTAGAATTTAATTAATTCGCTAATATAAATTAAATAGATTTATGGTAAAATTTATATTAATTAATTTAATATATATTTAAATAAATAACTAAAATTAATTTAAAAAATTTTTAAAATATTATTTTTTTTCTAAAAATATAGGAAAGGTATATCAGAACTTTTATATGCTATAAGTGAGTTATAAATACTTCAAAATGGTTCTAGATAATGTTCGTCTGTATTTTAAAAGTGTTTTATGAAGTCATATCTCGATTTTACTTTGTTTAACATGGTTCAATATCTATCCAACATAGGGTCCAGAAATGTCCAATGAAATTTCTATAGCCATCAATATCTAAAAATATACTTTTATTCAAAATCCAGCGGTAAAATAGAAAAATTCATTCAAAATACCCATTTACAACATTCAAAATTCCACGCCAAGATTAGCGAGATGAATCTTTTTTTTAATAATAAAACTATTTATATATCGGAATTGGATCATAAATGCTCCAAAATGGTATAATTTGATAAGATGAATACTAAAAATATTGATTTTCTATAATGCCCTATATAGTTCAGCATACTGGACAATTTTGGAAAAGTTTGATATGCACCTATTATTCCTCCCTATAACTATTATACATTAAGATTATTGTAGTGAGATATCAAGTTAGAATTTTCGAATGTACTATCTTTTATTGTTAAAAAACCAATTTATTAATAATATAAGCATCCTCTATTCTATTTTCATTTTTAGATAACCTTAAATCAATTCATTTTAGTTTAGTGAAAAATTTTTTAGTTATAGTAACTGTAAACATATTAAAAAGATTTTTAAATAGTATGGAAAAAAATTAGTAGCAGGTTTTTTTAAATTTAAAGAAAACTATCCTTAAAGATTGTTTACATAATGTATTTTCAATTATAATTATAGTATTTTTCAGTTTATTTTATTTTTTCCAATTTAAACAGGCTATCTAAAATTATAAAAACTGGCCTGATTAAGACATAATTAGCTAGGAATAAGGTAATTTGCATAAATGAATTTTGAATATTGATATAATTGATACTCAATTTTTAGACTACCGATTAGACGACTAATACTAATCGGAAATAAAATCTTAACAAATTCCTTAGTCTCCATATAAATTTTTAAATTACTATTAAAAGACGGTGAACATACTCCAGATTATCTTATAATGTCAAAATAAGTAATTAATACTTAAAAATACTCGTTTTAATCTTTAATAATTAATAAAAATATATTTACATAAAGCACATTTAAATATTTAATATATATTATTTACTATTAAAACATTTTAAAGAATTTATAATTTTTTGTTTATGAATTAGACGAATTTAATCAGTTTGATTTCTTATTTAATTATATATTATTATTATGTTTAGTTGAATAAATAACTTACCTAATCAAATTAAAGAAGCAATTAACCAACTAAGTATGCTAGTATAAAAAAATTATAAGTATCTGGAAAGATTAATAAATTATTTAGAAAATTTAATTAATACGCAGAAACCCAGTAAGTAATTTATTTTTCGCTTAATTATAATAAAAAAGAAATAAATTAGTAACTAAACTAAGAGATCTATTAAAATAAATTCACAAAATAAAAATATAATAATAAAGTCACTACTATTATAGTTTAAGCAAAATTAAATCTATAATTATTATTATTTTAAATTTCAATTCATCTGTCCACAGGCAGTAATAATTCTTTGTTTCACTAGCATTAGCAAAAATCTAATTAAAACTTATGTGCAATTTCTCCCAGTAATAGTGGAAGGGGGAAATTAACCATTCTAATTCGTGGCAATTTCCATGGATGCAGAGATCAGCGCATAGATTTTTAAAGAGTAATAATGAGGAATCCCAGTTAATTATCTATAATAATAATACCTTAATAAAGTGTTAATAAACTACAGATTAATAATTAATTTTAATATAAAATGTTTTCTTGTCTACATTATTTTTAAAGAAAGTGGCCTGAAAACGGGATTTTCTTGGTGGATGTTATGAATCATTTTCTATTTGCAGTTCAATTTGTAGTAATGACTCATATTAACGTAATATTATAATACCTATTGCAGAGAATTCTCAATGTAATCTAACTTGTACTTTTCGAAACTCAAAAACACCTCAATCTTAACTGTTGCAGGCTTGAGCACCTAGAAGCCCGGAATTTGATTCTACTGGATAATTTTATGTCAATTCTTGACACTTATATCACAGTTATATTTCTACATTAAATAAAATATTGCACATTATTGATATACCAACAAATTTTTATTTACTGTGTGCTAAGCTGCAAGTAAGTTGCACTGATTCTGAAAAAATCATGTAGCAATTTTATGATGAATTTTGAATGAAAAAATCTCATTCGATGTAGGTATGCTATACATTCAGTACTTTCATTAAGATATTGAAAGTCTCTTTACAATGATAGCTATTTTTTATAATAATTTGCTTTGAATTACGCTGAAACTCAGAATTTATTTGATAAATAGAAGATAAATTGACTTTTGCTTCATAACTAAAAATGAAAATTGTTTAAGTTAGAAATCAAATTTTGGTTGATTTTTTGAGTGATTATACCATACTATTTTCTTAGCAGACGACTAAAATAGAACATCCTTTACTCCCCGCTTTCAGCGTTCAGAAAAAAGAAATCAATTTGCATCTAAGGATTTTTTCCCAGGTCAAATCCTGCATAACTGAACAATTGTGAGCTACTAGACTCATCGTTTTTTGCTGATTATTTTACTGCAACAAATGCTGACGATGGCTCTTCACCAGATTCAAAATTTCTTCTACATTTGAAACTGCAGCCATATCGAATGAAAAAATTTGAATTTCCGTTTGCGTGTTTTCCTGTAATGTCTGAAGAAGTCTTTCACTCTTAATATACATTGAAAACTGTTGTCTTTCACTTTTTGAGTTTCGATTTTTTTCACCTTAAATCTGGCTAAATACCACGGCAAAACATTGCTCCAATTTTCACTCTCTGAAACGTAAACAATCGGAATTTCACATTACTGCTGTGCAAAAACACTGTTTGATTTTCTAGGTTTTCCTCATTTCGAAGATGATTCAGCGATTTTTGAGAAACTGCAAAACTCTAATTTTCCTAAAAATTGCTCATTTCCTACTGAATATATAAATGTACCTCAGCGACCACCTCATCGCCAACGACCAAATTTGCTATTGATTGCTTTGTTTTTTTAAAATCTCTTAAAGGTTCACAATGCTGGAACCGTAGGCCTCATCCGAATATGTCCCGTCCACATTCACGATTCTCATTTCGATGTACAAATCATTTATATTTTGGTTGATATTTTCGAATTCCAATGAAACATCTTCCCACTAAGGCTCTATACTAATGAGATAGTATAAAATGGTTGTTTTTAGTTATTACCACATAAATGTTATCAGTTCCTCCGTGCTGCCAGACCTCTGTTTGCTGTCGCTGGGTGTCTTTGTCCAAAGTCGCGTAGGGACTCAAATCTTCTTCGGGCAGGTTGTTGTTGTTTATTGCAAAAACTAGATAAGGCTGCATCGCAAAATAAAATTAGTTTAATTATTCTTCTTCAGAACAAAAAATTAAATAAAAATACCATGCATTGGTACTC
Organism: Miamiensis avidus; assembly: GCA_037039885.1. NCBI lineage: Eukaryota > Ciliophora > Oligohymenophorea > Philasterida > Glauconematidae > Miamiensis > Miamiensis avidus. The sequence goes on along the minus strand of JAWVGU010000008.1, from coordinate 1,333,739 downwards.
TTATAGCGTGTCGACGGAAAGAAACGTTTTTTTTACTACTAAACTCAATGTTCCTTAAAGTTACTGGCTTTGCAGCTGGTGATTGAGATGTTTTTGTGGAGAATTTTATTAGCTTTTTTATTGAGCTGGGTGAAATTTCTGCTATTTGTGGTTCGGTTTCTGAAATTCTATTTCCCGAAACAGACTTTATTCTACATTTAATGAGCTAATTATTTTGTTAATTCCTTCGGTTTCACCTCCCTAAATCCCACAAGCTAAGTAATTAGGAGCATTATTGTGCACGTTTAACGATTTTAAAATTCGATTTTGAGAATGTTGAATTACTTGCCTTGCAAATTCTGCATTAATTGTTGAAGGGTGATCTAAATTTCCAATCTTAAATAATAGTTTTTATGTTTTATTTTATTTTTATTTGTGAAATAATTCTTGAAATATTCAATAAAAATAAAAAAATAATGTTATAGATTTGGATAGTATATTTTTGAAATGTATAAAATAATCATTTTTAAATGGTTTGGAAGATATTGATTTTAATATTCTTCTTTAATTTTTTTTTTTATAATAATAATTTATATTTATTAAAATATGTACAATCGGCATTATGTTATTCTAAATCGCTTATTCTATAATCTAAAGTGGTCTACTCGAAATAGAGTAGTTAGTATGAAGGGTATTCAGTGTCCCGAAATTTGTTTGTACTCTATTAAAAAACCATTAAAAACCCAATTTTATTTTTTTTTATTTCTTGGGATGTAAATTCGTTTATATGTAATAATATAATGATGGAGATGAATATAAATATTTATTAATTAATTAATTTTCTTAATGTTGCATTTATTGTAATATCAGTAGTTTTAATTAAAGAATGGATGAACGAAAGAATGTGAAAGAGTATAGTTAAGTTATTAATTAGTGGGTTGACATATAAATTTATTTATCTAATAAGTGATTTTTATTTATAAAAGAACTATACTGAATTGATTTATAAAAAAATAATTGTTTTCTCTTAAAATTATTATTTTATCAATAAGTTTTTTAAATAAAATGCTAAAATTAATAAATATATTTAATTAAATATATAAAACAAATAGTTACCTATAATTTATTCTAGATTGTCAATAAATTTACAATACAAATAAAGTAAATGATAGTATAAAATATTTATAATAGATAGGATATTAAAAGTTTTAATGAAATATTATTTAGTTTATTTAAAATTGTATTAAAATAATTATTATAATTATTATATACAAATTAAATAATACGTTTAATACATATTAATCGTAGATTACTCATGAATAATACTTAATTAATGACATATTATTATATATAAATACAACTATATAATAATATTGTTCTATATTTTATTTTATGTATATATATATGAAATAATATTTAAGATTAATAATTATAAAAAAAAAAAAAAATTAAATACAAAAAAAACATTTAAAGAAATTGAAAGAAAAGACAAAAAGTTATATTTAAAGTAATAAAAAAATTAAATTTTAAAATAAATAATTATCATGAAAAATATAGCAGTTATGATTAAGAATTTTTCAATTAATAAAAATAATTATAAAATTTAATATTGTAGTATATTGATATCGTAATTTATTGTTTTAATATTATTTTCTTTAATAAAACTACTTAATTATATATCCATATAATTGGAAGTAATAAATTAACATCATAAAGTTAAAAATAATGTCTTCACAAAATTAATATATTATTAATAAATATATTTTATATTAAATTATAATATAGGTATGGAAAGTATTTAAATAGAATAAAATACAACTTATTTAACAAGTTAGGAATATTAGAAAACAATATTTAAACAAAGAATACCAGTATGTGAGGTAAATACAAATAGATATTTAGGTAAAATCAATTAAATTAATTAAATTTAAAATAGTTGCATGACAGCGAAAATTTAGAATATGTTTGCAATTTAGATTCTTGTTAATAAAAAGGTAGATTAATTTGTAATTAATGCTTATTTACAAATGTTCATCAACATAAAAATCCGGATATAGACTAATATGAAAACATTATTAAATTTATGTCAAGATATTACAAAAAATTCTTATAAAAATAATAAAGTGAAAAAATTATATAAAATATGGAAGAAGAAGAAGATATATATAAAAAATATTAGAACAATAAAGCATATTGATAAAAAAAGTATCAATGGCATTATAAAATATAGAGAAAATATTTTAGGAATTTAAGGAGGATTATAAATAAAAATTAATAATTAGGAAAGATAAAATAATATAAACTGCTATTAATTGTTTAAAAAGACAACATAAAAAGAACAATGGAATAAAAAAATATAGAAAAAATCTTAAAAGATATGATTTAGAATAATTATGAAGAAAAGAAAATGAAAAAATAAAAATTTTTAAAAGACAGAAAATGAAAAAAACTAAAATTGATAGAAAAAATAAAAGAAAATCTTAATTAATTAATAGAATATAGTCCATAAAATTAAATAAAATAATATGAAAATAAAAAATAAGAAATTTTAAGTATGATAGATTAGAATTATTTTTTAAAGACTAGATATGGTTGCAAGGTAAAGAAATATAAACATTATATGTAGATTTAAGAGGGTAAATAAATATTGTTTAATAAATTAAAATTATAAATAATTTAATATAAATATGGTTGTTTTCTATCAGTTTTTGAATTTATTATGAAGTACAAATACTTAAATTTCCTATTATATCATTATGTTATATCACACTGGTTAAATAATATGAAAAATTAATTAATAACAAATTAATTTATTAAGAATTGATAAATATAAAACAGTTATTATGAAAAAATAATTTTATTGATTACTACATATTATATAATAATCAAATTCATTAAATTAATTCATTATAATTAATAAAAGTAAAAATTCTATTGGAGATAAAGGATGCAGTGATTTTGCAATTTCATTATAAAAATTAAATTAATTGACTTCGTTAAACGTATATTTAAGGTAATAATTATATTAATTTTATGTATATATTAAAAAATATCAGTCTAAATTAAAAGATCAGGAATAAAAAATTTGTATTTTTAATTTATTAGAACGATCTGTTTCTGAATTTATTATGAAACACAAATATTTAAATTCCCTATAATATCATTATGCTCTATTACACTCGTTAAATAACATGAAAAATTAATTAATTAGGAATTGATAAATATAATTAATTAGTAATTGATAAATATAAAAAATGTTTTTATGAAAAAATAAAATTATTGCTTACTACATTTTATATAATAATAATATATTAATCATTATCATTTTAAACAGTAACAATTCTATTGGAGATAAAGGATGCAGTGATTTTGCAATGTCATTATCAAAATTAAATAAATTGACTTCGTTAAAAGTATATTTAAGGTAATAATTATATTAATTTTATGTATATATTAAAAAATATCTGTCGAAATTAAAATATAAGGAAAAAATTTGTATTTTTAATTAATGTGATCGATTATTATCTTAATTTATTATGAAGCACAAATATTTAAATTCCATATAATATCATTATGCTATATCACACTCGTTAAATAACATGAAAAATTAATTAATAAATTAGGAATTGATAAATATAAAAACAGTTTTTTATGAATAAATAATTTTATTGCTTACTACATTTTATATAATAATCTAATTCTAATTTAATGTTAATTCATTATCATTTCTAACAGTAACAATTATATTGGTGATAAAGGATGCAATGATTTATCAATGTCATTATCAAAATTAAATAATTTGACTTCGTTAGAAGTATATTTAGGGTAATAATAATATTAATTTTATGTATATATTAAAGTATATCAGTCGAAATTGAAAGATAAGGAATAAACAATTTGAATTTTTAATTTCTGTGAAGGATCTATTTCTGAATTTATTATGAAGCACAAATATTTCAATTTCCTATAATATCATTATGCTATATCACACTCGTTAAATAACATGAAAAATTAATTAATAAATTAGGAATTAATTAGGAATTGATAAATATAAAAACCTTTTTTATCAAAAAATAATTTTATTGCTTACTACATTTTTTATAATAATCTAATTTAAATTTAATGTTAATTCATTATCATTTTAAACAGTAACAATTCTATTGGAGATAAAGGATGCAGTGATTTAGCAATATCATTATAAAAATAAAATAAATTGACTTCGTTAAAAGTATATTTAAGGTAATAATAATATTAATTTTATGTTGTATATATTAAAAATATTAGTCGAAATTAAAAGATCATGAATTAAAAATATGTATTTTTAATTTCTGTGATCTATTATTTTCTTAATTTATTATGAAGCACAAATATTTCTATTTCCTATTATATCTTTATGCTATATAACAACTCGTTAAATAACATGAAAAATTAATTAATAACAAATTAATTAAATAATAATAGATAAATATAGAACAGTTTTTATGAAAAAATAATCTTATTGTTTACAATATTTTTTATAATAATCTAATTTTAATTTAATGTTAATTCATTATCATTTCTAACAGTAACAATTCTATTGGATATAAAGGATACAGTGATTTAGCAAAGTCATTATCAAAATTAAATAATTTGACTTCGTTAGAAGTATATTTAGGGTAATAATAATAATATTAATTTTATATATATAATAAAAAATATCTGTCGAAATTAAAAGATCAGGAATAAAAAATTTGAATTTTTAATTTCTGTGAACGATAATTTTCTGAATTTATTATGAAGCACAAATATTTAAATTCCCTATTATATCATTATGCTATATCACACTCGTTAAATAACATGAAAAATTAATTAATAACAAATTAATTAATTAGGAATTGATAAATACAAAAAGAGTTTTCTATGAATAAATAATTTTATTGCTTTCTACATTTTATATAATAATCTAATTCTAATTTAATGTTAATTCATTATCATTTTTAACAGTAATAATTTAATTGAAAATAAAGGATGCAGTGATTTTGCAATGTCATTATCCAAATTAAATAAATTAACTTCGTTAAAAGTATATTAAAGGTAATAATAATATTAATTTTAAGTATATATTAAAAAATATCAGTCGAAATTAAAATATAAGGAATAAAAATGTGTATTTTTAATTTCTGTGAAGGATCTGTTTCTGAATTTATTATAAAACACAAATATTTAAATTTACTATTATATCATTATGCTATATCACACCCGTTAAATAACATAAAAAATAAATTAATAACAAATTAATCAATTAGGAATTGATAAATATAAAAACAGTTTTTTATGAAAAAATAATTTTATGGCTTACTACATTTTTTATAATTATCTAATTTTAATTTATTGTTAATTCATTATCATTTTGAACAGTAACAATTATATTGGAGATAAAGGATGCAGTGATTTTGCAATGTCATTATCAAAATTAAATAAATTGACTTCATTACAATTTAGTATAGCGTAATAATAATATTAATTTTATATATATATATTAAAAAATATCAGTTGAAATTAAAAGATAAGGAATTAAAAATTTGTATTTTTAATTAATGTGATCGATTATTATCTGAATTTATTATGAAGCACAAATATTTAAATTTCTTATTTTATCATTATACTTTATCACACTAGCTAAATAACATTAAAAATTAATTAATTAGGAATTGATAAATATACAAACCGTTTTTATGAAAAAATTATTTTATTTTTTGCTACATATTATATAGTAATCTAATTCTAATTTAATGTTAATTCATTATCATTTCTAACAGTAAAAATTCTATTGGAGATAAAGGATGCAGTGATTTAGCAATGTCATTATCAAAATTGAATAATTTGTCTTCGTTAGAATTATATTTATAGTAATAATAATATTAATTATATGTATATATTAAAATTATCTGTCGAAATTAAAAGATAAGGAAAAAAATTTGTATTTTTAATTTCTGTGAACGATCTGTTTCTGAATTTATTATGAAGCACTAATATTTAAATATCCTATTATATCATTATGCAATATAACATTAGCTAAATAACATGAAAAATTAATTAATTAGGAATTGATAAATATAAAAACCGTTTTTATGAAAAAATAATTTTATTGCTTATTATATTTTAAATAATAATCATATTCTAATTTAATGTTAATTCATTATCATTTCTAATAGTAACAATTATATTGGAGATAAAGGATGCAGTGATTTAGCAATGTCATTATCAAAATAAAATAAATTGACTTCATTACAATTTAGTATAGCGTAAAATTTATATTAATTTTATATATATTAAAAAATATAAGTCGAAATTAAAAGATTAGGAATTAAAAATATGTATTTTTAATTTATGTGATCGATTATTATCTTAATTTATTATGAAGCACAAATATTTAAATTTCCTATTATATCACTATGCTATATCACACTCGTTAAATAACATGAAAAATTAATTATTAACAAATTAATTAATGAGGAATTGATAAATATAAAAAGAGTTTTTTATGAAAAAATAATTTTATTGATTACTACATTTTATTAATATTATAATTCTAATTTAAAGTTAATTCATTATCATTTCAAATAGTAACAATTCAATTGGAGATAAAGGATGCAGTGATTTAGCAATGTCATTATCAAAATTAAATAATTTGACTTCATTAGAAGTATATTTAGGGTAATAATAATATTAATTTTATGTATATATTATAAAATATCAGTCGAAATTAAAAAATCAACCTATCAGGAATAAAAAATTTATAATTTTAATTTCTGTGAATGATCTTTTTCTGAATTTATTATGAAGCACAAATATTTAAATTTCCTGATATACCATGAAAAATTTATTTATAACAAATAAATTAATTAATTAGGAATTGATAAATAAAAAAACCGTTTTTATTTTAAAAAATAATTTTATTGCTTACCACATAATATATAATAATCTAATTTTAACTATATGTTAATTCATTATCATTTTAAACAGTAACAATTCCATTGGAGATAAAGGATGCAGTGATTTAGCAATGTCATTATCAAAATTAAATAATTTGACTTCGTTAGAAGTATATTTAGGGTAATAATAATGTTAATTTTATGTATATATTAAAAAATATCGGTCGAAATTAAAAGATCAGGAATTAAAAATGTATATTTTTAATTTATGTTAACAATTATTTTCTGAATTTGTTATGAAGCTCAAATATTTAAATTTCCTATTATATCATTATGCTATATCACACTCGTTAAATAACATGAAAAATTAATTAATAAATTAGGAATTAATTAGGAATTGATAAATATAAAAACCTTTTTTATCAAAAAATAATTTTATTGCTTACTACATTTTTTATAATAATCTAATTTAAATTTAATGTTAATTCATTATCATTTTAAACAGTAACAATTCTATTGGAGATAATGGATGCAGTGTTTTTGCAATTTCATTATTAAAATTTAATAAATTGACTTCTTTAAAAGTATATTTAAGGTAATAATAATATTAATTTTATATATATATATTAAAAAATATCAGTTGAAATTAAAAGATCAGTAATTAAAAATTTGTATTTTTAATTTATGTGAACGATTATTTTCTGAATTTATTATGAAGCACAAATATTTAAATTTCTTATTTTATCATTATACTTTATCACACTAGCTAAATAACATTAAAATTAATTAATTAGGAATTGATAAATATACAAACCGTTTTTATGAAAAAATTATTTTATTTTTTGCTACATATTATATAGTAATCTAATTCTAATTTAATGTTAATTCATTATCATTTCTAACAGTAACAATTCTATTGGAGATAAAGGATGCAGTGATATTGCAATGTCATTATCAAAATTAAATAAATTGACTTCGTTAAAAGTATATTTAAGGTACTAATTATATTAATTTTATGTTTATATTAAAAATTATCTATCGAAATTAAAATATAAGGAAAAAATTTGTATTTTTAATTTCTGTGAACGATCTGTTTCTGAATTTATTATGAAGCACTAATATTTAAATATCCTATTATATCATTATCTATATCACACCCGTTAAATAACATAAAAAATTAATTAATAACAAATTAATTAATTCGGAATTGATAAATATAAAAACCGTTTTTATGAAAAAATAATTTTATTGCTTACTTCATTTTTTATATTATATCTAATTCTAATTTTATGTTAATTCTTTATCATTTCTAACAGTAACAATTCTATTGGAGATAAAGGATGCAGTGATTTAGCAATGTCATTATCTAAATTATATAATTTGACTTTATTAATAATAGCATTAGGGTATTAATAATATTAATTTTATGTATATATTAAATAATATCAGTCGAAATTAAAAGATTAGGAATTAAAAATTTGTATTTTTAATTTATGTGAACGATCTGTTTCTGAATTTATTATGAAGCACAAATATTTAAATTTCCTATTATATCATTATTCTATATCACACTCGTTAAATAACATGAAAAATTAATTATTAACAAATTAATTAATGAGGAATTGATTAATATAAAAAGAGTTTTTTATGAAAAAATAATTTTATTGCTTACTACATTTTATATAATAATCTAATTTTAACTATATGTTAATTCATTATCATTTTAAACAGTAACAATTCTATTGGAGATAAAGGATGCAGTGATTTAGCAATGTCATTATCAAAATTATATAAATTGACTTCGTTAGAAATATTTTTAGGGTAATAATAATATTAATTTTATGTTGTATATATATTAAAAATATCGGTCGAAATTAAAAGATAAGGAATTAAAAATCTTTATTTTTAATTTATGTGATCTATCTTTTTCTGAATTTATTATGATGCACAATCATTTCATTTTCCTATTATATCATTATTTATATATCACACTCGTTAAATAACATGAAAAATTAATTAATTACAAATTAATTAATTAGGAATTGATAAATATAAAAACAGTTTTTATGAAAAAATAATTTTATTGCTTACTACATATTATATAATAATCTAATTCTAATTTAATGTTAATTCATTATCATTTCTAACAGTAACAATTCTATTGGAGATAAAGGATGCAGTGATTTTGCAATGTCATTATCTAAATTAAATAATTTGACTTAGTTAGAAGTATATTTAAAGTAATAATAATATTAATTTTATGTATTTATTAAAAAATATCTATCTAAATTAAAAGATAAGGAAAAAAATTTATATTTTTAATTTCTGTTAACGATCTGTTTCTGAATTTATTATTAAGCACAAATATTTCGATTTCCTATTATATCATTATGCTCTATTACACCTGATAATTGATATCATATTAATTAATTAACATTTGGAAATATATATACTATTTTTCCTTCAAATTATATTTATTTCTACAACAATAATATTTCTTCTAATTATATAATTATCATATTTTTTTTTTAATTTTTATATAATTTTTTTTAATAGTAACAATCTTCTTGGATACTAAGTATAATGTCTATTATGAATTCACATTTAAATATTATAAAAATTGATTTCTTAAAAATTATATGTATGATTAATATTATAATAATAATATTATAATTTAAATATATTTTATAATTATTATATTTTTTTATAAAATTTATTTTATAATATTAAATTGATATTCCCATATTTATATTTTTATTCAAATTGATTTACTTTTATTCATTAATTAATTATAATAGTAATATAGTTTCATTAAATATTATATAATAATAAAATACGGTATATTTTCTTTCATTGATATGGTACATGTTATGTTATGTTATGTTATGTTATTTTTATTCAATATATACATATTATTAGTTTTATTTTTATTCAATATATTCATATTATTAGTTTTATTTTTATTTATTTTATATATATTTAAATATTTTATATAATAATATTATAACTATATGACATTTCTTTTATTTTCATTTATATAAATTTTAAGTATTATAATTATATATCATTTCATTGTTATATTATTCTTTTTTTTTTTATATAATATTAAGTATTTTAAATATCATTTTATTGTTATATTTTTCATAATTTTATATCTTTAATTATTATTATTATTCAATTATATATAAATATAATAATATATTATATACCTTATTATTAATATTTAACCATTTTTAAATTTATTTTTACTATTTAGCGTTTATAACCTAAAATAGCTTTGTTTTCAATAAATATTCCTTCTATTTGTATTTTTCGCGAAATCAACAAAAAAATTTTTAAATTAGGTTTTATAAATAATTATTAAATTGATTGATTTTTCAAGGTAGTCTAATAGTTTTCAACAATTTAGTCTATTTATTAACAATTGATTATATTATTTAAATATTAAATAAGTAATTATCCTTTTATATAATATACTATGTAATCATTTAAATATTAGCTTGAGTTCTCAACAATTAATAGTAAAATTAAACAATTGCTCACAATTTAAATTATTAAGAAAATGGCGCCAAACTTGATATAAATTAATTTCAAAAATTTTTTTTGTAACTTTGCTATAATTAATAAAATAATATTTGTATTTGTTAATTCTTTTAACTTATTAACATTTTTTTAATTTATATTAATAAATTTATTATTAATATAAATCTAATATTATTTTTTTTAATATTTTAAATTGTGATTTTTTTTCTATATTTTATGTTAATAATCACACTTAAATTTTAGAATTATTATTTTAAATACTAATTTTAATAAATTATTTTATTAAAGTTTATACCAAATTCGTATAACTCTATAATTATTCAACTCTTTATACCATAAATTAACTTTATTAAATTTTACCTCTTATATATACTATTTTAAAGTATAATTATTCATATGTTTATATAAAATATATTTTTCATTAAGGATTTAATTAATTAGCTTTACTATTAAAAATTATTTGTTTTATTCTTATTATTCTAAATACTATATATCTTTAATAATATTATAAATACATAATAATATAGGGTTCACCATTTGCTCAGATTATGTTGTCGAGACAAGATTAGGTATAGTTTTCATAAAAATAGCAATATTAACATATTCTCTTTCTTTTTTCCAATTCTATAAATTACTTATTAAAAATATAGTTTTTAAAGTTAATATAGAACAAATTTATTAACTTTATATCATATATTTTCTCTTATATATTGATATATATGTGTACATTATTAACTTCATTTCAAGGAGATATTTTGCACTTTGTGTCTCCTTAACACTTGAGAAAAGAATCCACTGTTCAGATAACGATTCAGTACATAATTCATTAGAAAACCTCATCTTTTTTAATCTTATCAATGTCAATCCACTTGGAAGAAGTATAAAAATAAATTAATTTTTTGCGAATATATAATAAACTCATATATGCCTACCAATTTATCTTTCATGTATTAATTAAACTATAAATAAACTATCCATTATTATTATTATGATCAATCAATTATATAATGAAAGTTACGTCATTTCCTATTTTTAAAGAAATTTTAGTTATTATTATTATTGATTTTAGCTGATTTTTTTGATTAAATTTATATTATATCTAGAATTTTTCAAAAAAAATTTCTTGGAAACTGGAAAGTTATAAAAAATTAAATTTTATCTAATTATTTTAATAATGAACTCGACAATAAAATAATCTAACTAAATTTAAATAATAATTGCTTTATTATCGAATATATGTAATAATTATAAATAAAATGCATATAACTTAATAAAATAATTTATAAATTTTATCAATGGTTAAAAAAATTTGGAAAACTTTATCAATGGTTAAGGAAATTTTTTTATTCATTGATAAGGTTTTTTTTCTTAATAAATTTTCGTTTATTATTGAAACTTTATCAATAGTTAATAATTTTACACCATGATATTCCCTCCCCGCCCTTTTCTAATAGTTAAAAGAAACAGATAAACTATAATTAACGAATATTTATAAAAGTTTGTGCTTATACTTTTTTCAACTAATATTTACACTTTTTCACATACTTATATTGCACACAAACATTAATAAAAAGATTTGATATTCATTATTTATATTTATGAAATAATATATAAATGATATAATAATTTTAATCTGTTATTAATTTATGTAGATTTTAATATTATATATACAATTAATAAGTATTTTTAAATTAACTCTTATTTAATAAATTTCAATTTATTTTAGGTATCAAAATAAGTATAACTCAACAATTCTGATAAATATTTTATAATTTTTCATTTTAACTTTTCTATATATTTTTATTCCATTATTTATTTTGAACACTTTTTATTTTAATTTATAAAGAAAAAATATTCAATAAAATAAAAAAAAAAAAATTAAATTCGCATTTCTAATTATTTCGTCTATTGTGTTTTAATTACTTGAATTTTTATAGCATTTCAATACATATTTTTTAAAGATTTACAAAATTCATTAGCTTATAATTAACTTTCTATTTTCCTCTATTATTTCTCAATAAATCTTTAAATTATTGCTAATCTAGAAAAAAATTTACTAAACTATAATATAATTTATTTATTTGTAATTGCTATCATAGGAAATATTTGTATCTTCTATGCTGTAATAGTCTCTACCTACTTTCCTACATAGAATGAACTTCTTTGAATAACTACTATACAAGATAAAAACAAAAATCAAAAATTAATTACCAGGCTGTATTAGAAGAAAATAACAAATCTTAGCACTTTTTATGTAACATGTTAACTATATGAAATATCTTATTTTTTCTTATTTTTTTTTTTTAAAGTACAAAACAAACATGCATATTTATATAATGTTGAAAGTAATTAGAGATGCTATAAGCTCATAGAAATAAGATTTAAATTTTTTATAGGGTAAATCTATTTAACTTGGAGTGTTGAAAAAACATACTAAATTGTAGCTGAACATTTAAATGGGATTCCCTAAATTAATTAGAATTAGATATAAATTGAAATAAATAATAAAATTCTAATTTAAATTACCGAAAAACTAAAAAAGACTCGATTTATTAAAATCAGAAAGATATTTATTGTCAATTAATAATTTATATTATTTGTAAATGAAATAAGAGAATTGTAAAGATTCCAGATTTTAAAGAGTTCTATTCAAATGGTAAATCAAATATCATCTTTGTAACCTTTTAATAACAACTATGTCATTTTTTGTTAGGCAGTCTTGATATAGTTTCCGAGAACTAAGGTCCATAAGACTAACACACTATTATTAATGATAATTATAATATAATTGGAAGCATACTTTATCAAACTTCATTTTAATAATAGTAATTCTGAAGCCTATTACAATTTTCACATAAAACACCTGAATATCCTATCAATTTTTAAAAAATTAATATCAAAATCAATCAATAAGAATTATTATTAAATATTACCCTAGACACAAGTGTCATTACCCTAACACAATTTAGGATTATGGTTACATTAAATGAAATTACTTTTTTCAGCTTGACCTTTTTTCCAATACTATTATAAATATATATATATACATAAACAAATAAAAATATAAATATATATCTAGTAAATTTCTAAATATTTATTTGTATAAATTATATTTTTCTATGGAAATCTAGGTATGTACCCTCTTTAACAATTCTCTTTTTACTGCAAGTTTTACATGTATTTTATTTTCTTTATAGCAAATAAAACCCTTTGGGACATAGCTAGAATTAAAACTCATCTGAAAAAATTAGTCTTTCATTATAAATATATCGTATTTATATAGATTCCTTTTTGGTTAATCCTATGTTATTTTTAAAAGTACAGTTTAGGATATTTGATATTTTAAATTCTAATGAGTAATCTCCTAATAATCTTATGCCAGATCCTATGTCTCCCATATTATTTTCAAAATACAAATTACTGAAAGAGGATATAAAGTTGCTTTTAAATGGCTTAATAATTAGTATTCCTGCACCGTTCGAAGCTTCATTCTTTTAAAATGTACTGTCAGATATTTTAAACTAAATTTCTTCTTATTATTACAAGTGTAGTTTATATGTTGAGTTTAGCAATTTTTATTTATCATCAAGTTATAGTATATGCCCCCCCGCTTGAAAGGACGTATTCAGTTCCTTTAGAATGCAAAGGAGTTGTTTAATTAAAATTGTGTTGATTCTATACAGAATAATTAGCTTAACTATTCCTCCTTCATTAATCTATCCTTTTCCTCGTATAATTTAAAAATTTAAGAACAATTTTCCTAATTCTGATTTTTTTTCTGATTCTATTAATCTTTAAAGGATTCACTAGTCTAATAAAACATTTTAAAACTCACCTTTTAGAAAATATCAAAAGTAAAATCAACTATATGATGATGATGAAATATGAATATATATATAACAAATTAATTATAATATCACTTAGATTTCACTTTTATATTTTATTTTTTTATTAATGTATAAATTTATAAATATTTAGATTTCTCAACATTTTGAAATAAAAATGCTTCATATATGATCCTATTAAACTTATATATGAAAATTAACACAATTAAATATTTACTATTAAAGAATTTAATAATTTTTTGTAACAAAATTTGCGGAATTTAATCAGTTTGATTTCTTATTTAATACTATATTATTATTATGTTTAGGTGAATAAATAATTTACTTAATCAAATTAAGTAACAATTAACCAAGTAAGTATGTTAGTATCTAAAAATTATAGGTAACTGGATGGAGTTATAAATAGTACAAGCAATTTTAATTAGTACGCAGAAACCCAATAATTAATTAATTTCGTTTAATTATAATAAAAAAGAAATAAATTAGTAACTAAAGTAAGAGAACTACCAAAATAAACTCAAAAAATAAAAATAAAATTTTCTAGTCACTACTACAATCATTAAAGCAAAAATCAAATCTAAAAACATTTTTATTTTAAATTTCAATTTATGCGTCCGCAGGCAGATTCCACTGCTAATTCAATATTTTTAGAATATTTTGAAGAAAAGCCAATAATAAATAACTCAAAATGCAATATAAATGTGAACAGCAATAATAATTCTTTGTTTCACTAGCATTAGCAAAAATCAAATTAAAACGTATGTGCAATTTCTCCCCGTAATAGTGAAAGGGAGATTAACCGATCTAATTCATGGCGATTTCCTTGGATGTAGAGATCAGCGCGTAGATTTTTAAAGAGTAATAATGAGGAATCCCAGTTGATTTTCTGCAATAATAATAATACGATAAATAAAGGAGAAACTTTAAAAAGTTTGTCTGGAAGTGTCAATAAAGTATAGATTAATTAATTAATTTTATTTTAAACTGTTTTCTTGTATACATTTTTTAAATTGAAGATGAAAAAGCTGAGTATGATCGAAAAAATAAGAAAAAGAATGAAGTTTCTGCTCAACAACACCGAATCGCGAAGATTTTAAAGACTGACGACTGAACTGTATCGCCTTTTAAATGATAAGTACAGACAAAATACCAAAATAACAATTATTACGTAATTATTTACTTATAAAAAAGATCGATAGTTGTGCAAAACATAGATAAAATGAGCAATAACAGCGCCCTTCAGAGGGTGATTTCGAAATGTTGGTTGGTTTTCGACTAGAAACTGGGGAGCGTTTTCTACACAATTGCGGGAAAGCAGCAGGCATTCCACCCTTTTTACGTGTTGGTGTTTTGCTTTCAAATTTTAGAGAGCGTTATGATAATGCTGATAACGTTTTTCTACACGTTATTTTGCTTTTTTCAGTTCAATCCGGGCACATTTTTCGTATACTTCAACGTAATCACGCTGCTGATTTTCTTTTTTGGAATCATTTTGCGTCTGAACACGGGGTTTTTCGACGGGGGAATGGTCGTTTACGACCGGACGCTCATCGTGCAGAAGTACCGCAAGGATTCCTTCATTTACGACGCTCTGGGCACCTTCGGACTGATTTACTTTATCATAGCACAGGACGACGGTTGGCTCACCAAAATAATGTGCATCACGTCGCTTATGCGGTACAAAATTTTTTCTGACAACTCTAAACGCATCGAAGAAAGACTCAACTTGACGGGCAATATGGTCCATGTCTGGACCCTCCTCACGTTGCTCATTCGCGCGCTCGGAATTTGCCACATCGTCGCCACTCTTTACTTCCTTCTCGGCTACTATGAACTTTACTTCCTCAACGATCAGAAGTCCTGGCTCGTCGTGAAGGGCATGCAGGACGAAACTCACATCATTAAGTACTTCGAAAGCTACTATTGGGTAACGACTTTATTTATTTGTTGTTTTAATTTGGGACTAATTTTTGTTTAATTTGAAGGCGATTTCCACCGTCACTTTGATTGGGTCGAAGGGGGAAACGAACACCGAAACGATATTTTGCATAATAACTTTGAGTTGTAAGATATTAATAAATAAATAAATAAATAAATAAATAAATAAATAAATAAATAAATAAATAAATAAATAAATAAATAAATAAATAAATATATATATTTGTTGAATTTACTGTAGGCACTGTGGGCCTTTTTGCGACGATAATTTCTTCTGTGGGTCTGATTTGGGACGAAATGGAGTTGAAGCAGAAGGAATACAAACGGAAAAGAGAAGTTTTGAATCAATATTTCGCGATTCACAGCCACAGTATTTCCAATGATTTGCAGGGCCAACTGCACAACTACCTCAAGTATTCCGTCGAAGGCCACAAGGAAAAGCAAGCCAACCTCGAATTCGTCCACCTCATCTCTAAATTCCCACAGGCCTTGCAACACCAGGTCAAACGGGAGCGCTACAGACAACATATTGGAAGATTCACTACTCTGAAGGACCAATTCCCGGCCAAAACTCTGGAAAAACTAGTTCATATTGTGCAAGAAGAATACTATATGCCCAATCAAATCATTTTTTCAAAAGATCTGCCGCTTTCGCCGACAGAACAGCCGAAATTGTACCTGATTTTGTCAGGACAAGTTTAGCTGTTCGTTGCAGGAACGACTACGACAGTGGGGCCGAACAGCGGCAGCAATAATAGCGTCGGGAATTAGATTTCCGTGATTCAAGAACTGGAACCCGGAATGTGCTTTGGAGAATAGGCATTTTTTTCTAATTAACCGGCGGTTTTCAGCGCGAAAGGCTCGAGCAATTCGTTCACGACGCTTTTGACCCTTTCGCGTGATGCTTTCAAACAATTGGTTCAAAAAAATGAAGCTGAAAATGAGATTTTGTAGTTGTTGAAGGACGAATAAATCGGACTGGTTTAACAACAGTAAGCATCACAGTAATAGTCAATGCTGCAAATTAATTAGAGAAAAATGAATCTCGTCTGCAGAATTTGCGGAGAAAAACAACACGAACTGCAGTGCGAAATGAACTGCAATATCATCAACTTCTAAGCGAATCGCAAACTTTTGATCGAAAAGTTCAACCACTCGGAATTTCAAGAAAGGAATTCGTTTCGTAAGTTTAAGAAAATTATTTTTAAAAATTCAAAGAATTAATTGTTTTTATTGCCATTTTAGACTGCCCAAGACAGTCTTTTTTTCAGAAAAAATTCAGCGTTTTACGAGAACTGAAGTATCTACACCAATGCAGCTATAAAATCCTAGAAAAAGTAGAACTTCGAAAACACGTCCGATTTCTCCAAGAACTCTACATGCAGCAAGGCGAAGAAGAAGATGATGAGCTTTTACATTCTTTTTGCGAAAACACGGAAATTTTTTACGACGAAGAAGAAGAAGACGAGTACAATGAAAAGAAAACCCAGCAAAAGCAATAGTAATACTTCTTTAATTCTCGTAAAATGAAAAAATAAATAAATAAAATTTTTCGTTATTCAAATCTATTCTTCACCGTTTCGAACAGGCGAAAACTGCGATGACGAAGATGACGACAAAGTTTTGGACGAAATTCAAGAATAAGAAAACAACTCCCTTCAGGGTGTCCTCTTCAAAAATGCTAATCAAGTTATAGTAAACAGCAATCTTTTAGCGGACAAAAATATCCCAATCATACAAACTGAACAAGAAGAAGATGACGATGAAAATGTAAAAGAATCGGATTCAAACTCCCGTCATCGCGGCAGAAATGCCAACAACAGCAGTCAGGAGCAGAACTACTCCCCGAAGCAGCAGATCGCTGCATTTCAAGACGGGAAAAACATGGCAAATTAGCCACCATAAGTCGAGAAGATTACTGCGAATATAGAAGTTGTTCCGCAAGGCAGCCACTTCATGTTCAATCAGGTTTTCGAACAAGAAGAAATTTAACTTTCAGAAGAAAAAGACCTAATCCATTTGGAAGGCGATATCGAATCTGCAACTTTTTTTGCGCGCAAATAATAGATTCAAGCGAAAGATGCAAAAACTAGTGGCGGTGTTTGCAAAAATACAATCGAGTCCTTGGCGCATTTGAATAATTGCATGCTGGAAGACGAAAGCGAATATTAAAACGATCAAAGTCGTTAGGGTAGCAGGTAAAATAGTAGTTTGTAATTTGGAAATAGAGTCAAAATGTATGAAAAAAATTAAAAAATAAAGAGTGAAGATCAACTATCTAAAGAAAAGTTATAATCCCTTAGAAATTACCAATAACAATAGCAAATTTAGGAGTCCTTATCGCCCAATATGTCGCCCAGTCCCAATAGCCTCAGCACCGGGTCGCTGATGCACCAAAAAAAACTCCAACAAATCAGCAGCAACAGCTAAAACAACAATGGCAACCTAATAAAGTCAAGAATCGGCGATTTTGAAGGCAAAAACAGTAGCACATTGTACAAGGCCAATTAGCATTTAAATAGACAACAAACTTTTCAACAGAAAAGCAAAATTGGCAGTCCTTCCAGATACTAAAGGAACGCATTCCACAGAAACTCAGTCGTCTACGGCGTAAACGGCGGAGCTATTATGAATATGAATATTTTCCGATCGGCCAGGTCGCGATTTCCTTCAGTCCTGATTCGCACTACGAAAACGTAGGTAAATCAATCTAAAAATTTGTTTATTTATAATACTTAATATGTAAATTATTATTATAATTATTTTACTACGATTCGCTCCAGGACTCCAAGTAAAAATCCGGAAACTCTTCCCCCTGCAAAATGACGCCTCCTCTTGGGTTTCGGCCGATGGGCGGACGAAAAATGAGCTACAAGGATTTGCAGTTGGCGCAAGTGATGTAAATGTTGGCAGATATATTGCAAGAAGTGAAGAATCCGCAGCAATAAACTTAACAGCAGCAGCAGCCGAATTTTAATGCCAAAAAGCCCGAAAAAGACAGGAGAGCCAGTCTGCTGTATCAATATGAATTCGCCAATTTGCAAAAAAAATTAGAAGAACAAGAAGTCGTCAACGTTAGTCAGGGTACCGAAGAGCAATCATTGTCCCTTTAGTAATTTTTCGGTGTTTTTAATTTCGACCAAGTAAGAACTCTTTTAAGTTTCTATTATTTTTGAAATGCTTTTTTTTATTTTTAGATGGCTTGCTTCAATATATATCTTCCTCATAATAACTTTAAACAGGTTTTGATGGAGTATAGGAAATTTTCCAGAATTAGTGTGATACGAAAACGCAAAAAAACTAAAGTTTTTAGTTAGCTTTAATAGAATTAGCAGCGAACTTACATCAAGAATAATGGCAAATCTTGATTCTTTTTAATTAAATCTAAAAATATTTATATTAAATTATTTGATTTTAGTATGTGAATGTAAATCATATATATTCAGTAATAAAATGATAAAATTTAATAATTATTAACTTCGGTAACATAAATGTTTAATTAACAAGTTTTTGATCATTTGGAATTAACAATAATTGTTATTATAAAACCATTAATTTTAAATAAAGCACAAGTAAATCTCAATTTGGAGTAGCATAAAAACTTGTGTTGTTTTAAAAATTAGTTCCTAATTATTATAAATATTATACACCTAAAAATATATTGCTTTCTTATTATATATATTATTGTTATTAAATAAGAAAAGGAAAGAAAATAAAATAAATCAAAACACACACACAAACAAACAACACTAAATTACAATTTAATAAAAATAGCAAATTCAAAGCTCAAAATAAAATAGCAAATTAGCAATTTTCTGAAATTTTTTGAATTTTTCATTTTTATTTAAAAAAAACTATTTCATTATTAAAAATAAATGAACACAGAAACTAGTACCTGCCCACTCCAATCTCATGAAAGTTAATATTCAAAATCCCAAATTTCAATTGCCTAAAAAAGCGAAAGCAAAGCGGGATTCCAGACTGTAAAGCCAGCTATTCAATTATTAAGAGCACCGAGACCTAGAAGACATTTCGCAGAAATATTCCGATCTGAATTTCGATTTGGATTTTAATTTCGGATTGTTTCCGGAGGAAAACGACGAGTTTTAACAAAAAAGAGACGATACTAGTAGTGATAATAATTAGCAATAAAAAAGTTAAGAGAGTCAGGATTATTCGTAATAAACTCAAAGCAAAATGGACTCAAAAAAGGAAAAAAACCATTTAAATCTCCATTTGATGCATAATGAATAATCGGAAAAAAGCAATAATGTCTGTAGACAGAATTCGGAAACGAGCAGTAGCGAGGCGTAGGAGAACTCGCCCGATCAAAACGATTAGAAAGGCAGACAAACGAAAGTCAGCGGGAATAGCAATATTATAATGCGAAACAAGCATATGCAGCGAATGGGCACCATGTTTAATTAATAAAAGCAATCCCAATTCTGCCAAGACGGCTCGGAAAAGGAGCGCAATTTGGAGTAAATAGAGTTGCGGAATTCCATTTTTATGAATCTGGTCCGACTAATGGTGCGCCCCGTGATTCAAAACCTGCAGTCCAGAAGATTCAAAGCCCTGACCTACGCGTAGTTGAGTTTGCTGAAAGACCTGAGTTTCCGCGAAAAGATTTCAGAAAAGCGGACTCTACAGTCGCTCCTGTCGAAAAAAGGTTGCCTTTTTTATTTCATTTTCGTAATATTTACTTTATTTTTTTTCCTTTTCAGCCATGAAACAAAACTCGTTGCTTCGCTTGTCCTCGTTGGCGCAGGGCCTGAAATTCCAAGTGCAGAAAAGGTGCCAGTCAATCCGGGTTCTCGACCCCTAGCAAACACTTTCCATCGTGATTGATTTGGTTTCGAGTCTGAACACCATTGTGTGGATTTTTATCTACTCGATCCACATGTTTTTCCAGTTCGACACGAACCAACTTACCGTTAAAATTCTCCTCTTTTAGTCAATTTTGTACTTCCTTTTCGAACTGGCTATGCGCTTCAACACGGGGTTCTATCAGGCCGGCAAACTCATAATAGACCGAAATTTAATTTATCAAAGGCAAAGGCAGATCATTTTCTATGACATTTTGGCCTTCATTCCGCAGTTCTACAACATTTACGACCGCAACTTCTCCTTCCTCAACTACCTGTTCGAAGGCCTCTTCTTTTTCAAACTGAAAAACCTCGCGCAAATCCTGGCCCGAGTCGAAAACATCCTGTATTTGAAAGGCTTTCGCTCGCACATAATTCAGTTGGTGAAGATGATATTCCAACTCATAATTATGTGTCACATGTAACAATTTTCGCTATTTAAAAATTCAATTTTGCGTTAAAAAAAAATTTTTTAATTAAAAAAAACAGCATTGCCTGTATATGGCATTTCGTTTCGAAACTCGAATAGTGGTTTTTGAACGAAGAAAATACCTGGCTCATTGAAAACTAATTGTAAAACGAACCTTTCATAGTTAGATACATTTAAACCTACTACTGGTCTGTAGCCACCCTCATGCTCATCGGAACTTAGGGAAGCACGACTGTCGAAACCTTCGTGCAAATCATTACTCTCTTGGTCACTGTGGGTGTCTTCGCATACTTAATTTCGACAATCAGTAGGGTTACTATTTATTACATTTAAATTACAAAAAATAGCTAATTAATTAATACAAGGCATGATTTTGGAACAGTTGAATGGCGATAGCCAGCAGTATCGAATGGATTTGGAAGTCATTAACCGATATATTAAGCACAAACAACTGGGAGAACCTTTGCAACAAAAAATCCGCAGTTTTTTCGAGTATTTGTATAAAGATTCGACGCAAATTAACTTGGATTTATAGGCCTCCCAGGTGCTGCAGAAATTTCCCAAACAAGTGCAAGAAGAAATTTACTACGAAATAAACACCTAGGCTCTGAATCATTTCCCTTTCCTTTGGCAAAATTTTTCGAAAAAAGTAAATAAAAATTAAGATTTTATTAATAAATGAAATTAACTTAAAACAAAAACCATTGAAAAAAGACACAAGACAAACTGAAAAGATGTATGGAAGAAAAGAACTTCGTCACGAATGAAAAAATTTTTTAGCCTACCGATACTTCCGACATTTCGATGTATTTCATTTCAAAAGGAGAAGGCAAATAAATAAACAAATATATAAAATAAGATTTCGCATTTACCAAATTCATTACTACTTTTAGTTAGTCTCGAATACTGTAACTACGAAAACAAGAGCAAATGTTTGGGCAACTGTGGAGTCGGGGACTTTTTGGGACAAATAAATTTCTTTACGGGGCAATAGTACAATTTTGTAGCGAAATGTCTTTCATTTACGAGCACTTTCAGGTAAACCATTTAAATTGAATGTTTATAAAGCATAAAATTAACCTAAAAATCGTCACTCAAAGAATAAAACGTTCTGATTTTCAGGAAATCATCAAAGAAAATCCCGATGATTTAGAAGTTTTTTGTCTGATTTAGTAGCAAATCAGTTTAAACGGCCATTCGAAATTTTTGCTGAAAAAATGCAAAATTTGCAACAATAAGTACCACGATGAAAAAAGTAATTTCAATTGTTTTTATTAATTCAAATTCAATTCAATTTAATCCAGAATGCAACATGCTGCAGTTCCAGCCAAACCCGGGCAACGTGTTTCTAAAAAACTAAGTCAGTTTCGAAATCACTGATAGACAACGGTACTTCCGTAGGCCGGGGAAAATTTACTCACTAAACAGTATGGCTATGGAAGACTTGATAGAGATTTACGAAAGACTGCAACACAATGAAAACGTAATAAAAATTGCGAAATCCATCGATCAGTACCCCTCTTATATTTCCGACCTCACTTCCAGCAGCGCTGCTACGTCTGACGACGATGACGGAGATTTCGAAGGGCTGGAGCCGAAACACGATATATCGCAGTTTATAAAGCAATGTTCTAAGCAATTTTCAGAATCGAATTCAAAACTCTGTCCCAGTCCACATAATATTGGCAACAAAAGTAATATCAACCCTAGCAACTATGCAACCCTAACCAATTTCGAAGAAGTTGACGAATAAGAAGAGTATTCTTCGCAAACATCATTGCATTAAAATTCAAACTAGCAGAGTTTTAACGGCACGGAATCGAAAGTGAATTTGAAAAAAATGCCACTTTTGCAACAGGTTGCCAGCAAACTGATAATATAAGAGGCGCCCAGCATCAGAAGACAATCGTTGCGTCAAAGTATCCAGAGTCCCTCTCAAAGACTTTCTTGCAAAGAAAAAATGAACTACATCAGAAGACAGTCAAAAATAAACACCAAAGTCCTATCCATCATCAAGGAGGCCAGCCACAATCCCAGCAGCCAAAATTTGCAATCAAAAATGAATCATTTGAATAAATACCACAACGAAATGCAGAATATTCCGCAAGATTTGCTCGCACAGTTGCAAAGAATAGGAATATTCAATCACAGACAACATCATTAGCGCCATACCAGTAACCTCAGCTTCCTCGACTATAAATAGCAAAATCTCTATGGAGACAATAATAAAATCTACAATAACACGCAAGTGATGGACCAAAACGAATGGCTGTTCTGGAATTTTGAAAAACTAGCCACTTGGCAAATGTTTTTCCCCCGTTTCAATATGTCGCAACTTGTTCAAAAATACAAACAAATTTTAAGGGCGCAACAGTACATGAGTTTAAACAGCCCAGAATTTTTCGCAAACAGCAACGCAAAAATTCAAAAACCTAAACGAGATAGCCTCAATGTTGGGTCTGATGGCAAGAAAAAAAAAGTTTCAAATGCTGCGAAAATGCAAAGAAAATCTGTCTTTAATAAGAATAACTTGGCTAATTCCCCTCCTAAGATGAAAAAAACTCAATTCTAAAAATGATTGATTGATTGATTGATTGTTTACTGGTTAATTGAGTAATTTACCATTCAATATAATTTATTTATGTTAACCCAGTTATATATTATATAATTGTATAAATTATAAACAACAACCTTAACTATATCAATATCTAAATTTTATTTTTCTATTTCTAAACCTTATAGTCATTGTTTTTATTCATTCATTTTAATGTAATAATAATAATCATTATAATTTGTAAAAATTAATATTAAATCACAAACATTAATTTTTACTACAAAGTAAGAAAACTCTTCTGAAAAAAAAAAAAAAAAAAAAATAAAGCCTACTCAATGGATTCAATTTTAAGTCCGACGAGTTCCTCAAACACTCTATATAACAGAAAATAAAGAAATGAAAACCAAAACTAAATTAATATTTTCCTCATTGATAATCCTTCCGTCGCTTAAAAAGAAGGGGATATAGCTGAAAGCATTCATAATAGCTTCAAATCCTCTAACAAATATATCCAAACATCCGAACAGTCACAATAGTTACAGGATACTAGTCAAAAAACATCAAACAAAGAAACTGAAAAATTAGTTTACAAAAATTATTAATAATTACCTTAAAAAACTGCACAAAAAGATGATTTTAATATGTAAATATTATCGGAATTAAATAGTCCAAAAAATTTTAATTTTCAATCATCTCCGAAAGCAATTTTCCGTAGAATTTCAGGATGCCAAACCAATAGTGGCTTGTTTACCAGAAAACCTGAAAAGAATTTCCCCTTTTTAAAACTAAAACTCCGGTATTCCATGAGAACGATCCTTCAAAACATAGAAAGTCGCCGCTACAAGTCTCTTAAAACAATTCATCTGGCTCTAATCAACGATAAATCAGTGATTATAAAATAGTAGGTTAAAGATGCAAATGTGCACATTGTATCAAGTAAAGATAATTTTCTGCAAATGAATTTTTAATTAAAAATACTTTTTTATTGCTTATATTTTTGTATTTATAAAGCTCATTTGCTTTTAAGAATTTTCTCCCAGTTTACTTTTAAATTTAGCAAAGTAACTTAAAAAATAAAGGTCTTTGACCCTCAATAAAATGTAGCCATCACAATGGATATTGTCTCCAGTTTTGATATTGCTTTCTGGGTTTTCATATATTCCTTGCATATTTTTTTTGGCTTTGATACTAATCAGGTAGTGATAAAGGTCCTCCTCATTACCTCAATTTTTTATTTTGTTTTAGAAATTTTTATGAAATTGAACACCGGATTTTATGAGGCAGGCAAATTACAAGTAAATAGGAAATTAATTTTCGAAAAAATTAAGTAAATATAATACAAAATATATATCATTAACTATAATAATGCATTATTAAATTAAATTCAGACAACAAAATTTGAAAAATGATATTTTAGCTTTGATTCCAATGATTTATAACATATTTTCCCCAAACTAAGGAGTTATAAACTACTGTTTAGAAATATTATTCTTCTTAAAAATTAAGACATTTCTCCTTATAACATTACGAATAGAAAATATACTGTATCTCAAAGGTTTCAGATCTCATTTGATTTTACTTGCAAAAATGTTTTTCCAGTTAGTCGTATCATGTCATGTGTACATAAAAAATAACAATTAAATTTACTTTATTACTATAAATATATTTTGCGATTTAGAATTGCTTGTCTGTGGCACTATATTTCTTATATTGAAATAACATATCTAAATGAAAAAAATTCTTGGCTTTAAATGAAGGATATTTACAGGGAATCTGTTTAGCATAGATATATAGAATCTTATTACTTTTCAGTCGCTGCCATAATGTTGATTGGGTCTCAAGGAGAAACTTAATTAGAAACATCTTTTGTTATTGTAACATTGCTGATAACTGTAGGCGGGTTTGCTTATTTGATATCTAATATAAGTAGTTTAAAAGAAATAAATAATTTCATATTTTTTTTATAATTTATTATTTTATTCTAGGTATGATTTTAGAAAAATTAAATAAAGAATCTAAATAGTATAGAAGTGATTTAGAAGTTATTAATAGGTATATTAAAAAAATTAATTGGGAGATGAAATTTAGTCCACAATTAGAGGTTTTTTCGAGTTTTTATATCTGGAATCTAAAGAAAATAACAATGATAAAAAAGGTATTTATTTATTTAAATTAAAATAAGCATTATAATTTGAAATTTTTTATTTCCAGCTAAATCTGTTCTAGAAAAATTTCCTAAACAAGTTCAGGAAGAAATCTCTTACGAAATTAACACAAAGGCTTTGAACAAATTTAAATTGCTTACAAATAATTTTTCTCAAGGAGTAAACATAATATTATTAATATTAATAAATTATAAATCAATTTTATAGACGAAAGAGTAATTAAAAAAATGCATCAAAGAAGAGAGTTTTCTAACCAATGAAAAGATATTTCAGCCTAATGAATCAGATGATATAAATTTATATTACATAATTAAGGGCAGTGGTAAATTACCTTTAAATATTTAATTAATCAATTAAAAAATTAAAAAAGTAGGTTTCTATTATCAAGCAAATGAAGACCAGCTATAGAATATAGGGTAATTTTAAGATGGCGATTTGTTAGGAGATACAAATTTTATTACTGGTCATCAATATTAATATATAGCGAAGTGCAATACATATACAACTACTTGGATGTAAAAATATAACCATTAAATTTCAATGTATCATTATTTAATTAACGATACAGGATCAAACGAAATGATTTCCTTTAAATTATCAAACGTAATAAGGAAGATTTAGAATAATTTGCAGTCATAGAACACTAAATGCGACTTAATAGATTTTCTATTTTTTATAATAAAAGTTGTAAAATTTGCCAAAGAAAAACTCATAGTGAAGAATGTAATTAATAAATAATAAAACTATAACAAATCATTTATAATTTTTTTTGTAAGTTTGTAATTTACTCACTTACAGACCGAACTAAGGGTTTATATACTTGAAAAGTGTGGTGAATAAGGACTAAAAACGCTAATAATATTTAATAAGAAAAAAAAAAAATAAAGAGAACAAAGCTTTAAATCACCACATTTTAAAACACCTTTAAGATCTCAAAGAACAGTATTCTGAAAATGAAAATATGGATTCTTAAATGTATAGATTTTATCAAGAAAACCCATTTTACAGTTCCAGTTCTCAAGATGATTTTCAAAGTCTTTCAGATTTTGATCACATTTCATTATAAGAAGAAGAGGAGGAGAAGGAGGAAGAAGTAATTACAATACCCCACCGGAACATTTATGGGGTGCGGAATTCGTTTGCATTATACCCTGTCAAGTTTAACTAAGAAGTACTCGCAATATTCCTTTTTTATACTATCTATCTATCCGATATTTTTGTTAACATATAATGTTTATAATTAATTTATAGGCGAAGCCAACTATAACAATTAACGAAAACCTATAAAATAATGAAAGTGAATAGTAAATTAAAAATAATGGTATTATTAAAATATGTGAACAATAATAAGAAACAATAGATTAATAAAATTGTGATAAAAAATTATAAGTTTTAAATTCAAAAATCGACTAAACATAGCATCTTTCTATTCCCTCCAATGCTATAGTAATGCCTTTAAAAAAATTAAGCTTTACTTCAAATCATTCTAAATCTTAACTTGCTTAAAGTTTATTTTAAAATAATAATAATTATATTATAGATTCTCATTCAAGAAAAAGCCATGCATCTAAGTAAGGAAGTTTACTTAATTTAAAATAGAGTTGCGATCAATAAAAATAGGATGGAGAATCCTATTTTTTGCAAAAACTATATTTATAATAATCTAACATACTAGAACAACTAAATAAACTCTACTAAAAAGCTCAAACACAAAGAAACACCTCGCAAATATTTAATAGTTGTAAACTTAATCGAAAAAGTAAAAGGAGTTTTGCAATTCTTCATAATTTAAATAAAAAAGAATCTCTAATGTTTTAACAGTCACATAGTTTCAATAAGCATATAAAGTTTGATAAAGAAGCGCAGCCTTTCTTGTAAGAAGAATAATTATTTTTCAATTTTGAAAAATGCAATAATTATAGAATTTTTTTCCCGTAATTCAATCTTTCTAATATCGTCAGTTTATATAGATAGTTTATTTATAAGTAGACAGCCACTTAAAGTTTTACTAATCGAGCTCAACTAAAAAAAGATTCCTATTTAGATAGAAAAAAATTAATGAAAATAAATTTTATTGATTCAAATTGAAATGTAATAGAAAATTTATCTTTTAATTATGAAGAATTTTAATTTTCAAATATATTTACACATATTAATAATTAATTTGTATAGTAATTTGATAATTAATTTTAGAAATGAAATTTAAAAATAAAAATTTTTATAAAATTGTTATTTTTTTTAATTTTAATTTTTTTTATTACTAATATCATATAATCGAATTGTTATAATTTAATTCAGTAATATTATATTATCAATTATTTATAAAAAATAATAATTACTTATTATTAAACCACATATAAAAGGAAATATGATTCAATATAATTATGCGCAAAAACAAAGAAAAAAAATACAATAATAAAAATATTAGTCATATGAAAGAATACATAGCATCCACCAACACGTCAAACAGTTTTATTAAGGGAACATAAAATAATTAAAAAAGTCTTTTTAATTCATAAGATCATGATTTTATCTAATAAATACCTTAAAATATTGAAGATGATGGATTAAGTATAAATGATTAGAGCTTTTATAATTCTTCAAATAAAAAAGCTAGCAATTTGATAATACTTTAGAAAACATATCCTAACTTCAAAGTTAAATATAATAAAAAGAAGATAGTTAATTGCGGAGCAATATTTAAAAAATGGTATACATAAATACTTAAGATTAATTTCAATGCGGAAATTTATCAGGAAATGAAGTTAATAATAAATCAACATTGACTCCTTTGAATATAGATTTATAAATTTAAAATTCAAGAAATTTAGATTAAACTAACAATAAAACATCTTAAAATTAAATATTCAACTAAATATGAACTAAAACTTAGATTTATTATGAAACAAATTCTACATAATATAGAGACTAGGCGGTATAATGCATTAATCTATAGCATTTAAAATTAATAGGCGACAAATCCGTAATAAAAAAATAAACACTCATTAATTTAATAACCGAAGTAAAGAAAAGTAAATAATAACAATTAATATACGAGTATATATAATATTAATTTATTATTTTGTAATTTTCTTTTTCAGATTCATTTTCTTTTAATTACTATTGTCAGCTTTTTTCATTCAGACTATTGAAAAGTTTAGTAGATTAATATAATTGATCCTTAATAAAATTTTGCAATTATTATGGATATTATATCAAGTATAAATATATTTATTGGGCTTTGATATATTCCCTGCATATTTTCTTTCACTTTGACACTAATTAAATCCCAATCAAGGTTCTCTTATTTTTCTCTATATTTTATTTCATATTTGAGTTTTTTTTGAAATTAAATACTGGATTTTACCAAGCTGGAAAACTTCAAACAAATAGAAATTAAATATTTATTAGATTAAAGTAATATATATAAAATTTACATATCAATATTTAATCTATTTTTTTTTTTTAAGATAAACAAACATGAAAAATGATATTTAGCTTTGATTCCAATGATATATAACATATTTTCCCCAAACTAAGGAGTTATAAACTACTGTTTAGAAATTTTATTCTTCTTAAAAATTAAGACATTTCTCCTTATAACATTACGAATAGAAAATATACTGTATCTCAAAGGATTCAGATCTCATTTGATTTTACTTGCAAAAATGTTTTTCCAGTTAGTAGTATCATGTCATGTGTACACAAAAATAACAATTAAATTTACTTTATTGCTATAAATATATTTTGCGATTTAGAATTGCTTGTCTGTGGCACTATATTTCTTATATTGAAATAACATATCTAAATGAAAAAAATTCTTGGCTTTAAATGAAGGATATTTACAGGGAATCTGTTTTGCATAGATATATAGAATCTTATTACTTTTCAGTCGCTGCCATAATGTTGATTGGGTCCCAAGAGAAACTTAATTAGAAACATCTTTTGTTATTGTAACATTGCTGATAACTGTAGGCGGGTTTGCTTATTTGATATCAACCATAAGTAGATATTATTTTATTATATTTTCACATTTATAATTCTATGATATGTAGGTATGATATTAGAGGAGTTAAACAAGGAATAGCAATAGTATAGAAGTAATTTAGAAGTTATCAATAGATTCATTAAAAATAAATAACTCAGCATAGAAATTTAATCTAAAATTAGAGGATTTTTCGAATTTCTGTACATTGATTCAAAAGAGATCACAAATGATTAATAAGGTAAATTTTTAAAATTTTATATTTATTTTTTAAAAATACAATTATTTTGAACATAAAAGCAAAGATGGTTTTGAAAAATTTCCAAAATAAGTATAAGAAGAAATATCTTACGAAATCAATACCCTGGCTCTAAGCTAATTTAAGATTATAACTAAAAACTTTTCTTTAAAAGTATGTAAAATTATAGCTTATATTAATACCATGTATTTATATATACTCACTAAAATAGACTTAAGAAAGACTAAAAAAATGCATGATTAAAAAAATTACGTGACAAATGAAAAACTTTTTATGCCTGCTGACTCTGATAATATTGCCATTTATTATATAACAAAGGGAAGTGGTAAAATGATATTAATTTTACTTTTTCTATATTTATTTCTAAATGTATCAATGATTTTATATAAAAAAAAAAAGTAGATCTAATTTATTAAATATCAGATGAAAATTACTATACAATAGGGTAGTTCTAATAGGGCTAATTTTTAGGAGATATAAATTTTATTACAGGCCATCAATATATGTATACCGCAAAATGCAATAATTTCACGACTACCTGCATGTATTTTTACTTTAACCTTTATTTATTTTAATTAAAAATAATAAATCTTCGAATCAAATAGGATAAAAAGAAATGATTTTTTAGAAATTATAAAAAACAACAAAAAAGATTTGGAATAGTTTGCTCTTATAGAACATTAATTCAGATTGAATGGAGTTTCTGTATTTCATAATAGAATTTGCAAAATTTGTAAACGCTCAGTTCACTCGGAAGAAAGTAAATTTAAAATAATTAATTTTTTTATTATATAATATCAAGTATATTCTTTTTGTTTAAGACTGTAACCTTGTAAACTACAGGCCAAATAAAGGAACAGTGTATTTAAAAAGCTAAATAAGTTTATATTAAAATCGTAAAATATAAGACAGAAAGCGTTCGAAACACTAATCTCTAAACTAAGATCTAATTGAAGAACTTTACGATGCATACTTAAAATTTTAAACTGATTAGAAAATAAATCATTAAATATATAATTTTTTAAATGATTAATATAGTAGTTCTTCTTCAGAATAATGCAGTGTTAATTCTGATACTGAGTATACTAATGATTAGCAAACTATTAGAGAATCCGAAATGAATTCGTAAAAATAAAGTTAGAAAAAAAACGATAAATCTTCTATAGTTTTGACTGCCGACGCTAACTCTCAAAATGAGTAAAAGCCACCTTCTGTACAGTTTATTGATTAATATTTTCACGATTAGCACGAAGTAAATTGAATTTTACTAAATAATGAAAAATTTTTCATATTAAGAAATAACATTTATTATTATAGAAACATAATTTAGAAGCCATATCAGAATGTAATGAGTTATCGTAATGTCATGAAAATCTTTAATAAAATGGTAGCTCTAGTGATTTATAGCAAAATGTATGTGTATCTAAAAGCTTTAATAATATTTATAATGGATCAAGTGATAAAGAAATACAATTATAAAGTAAGAGTAAGTGTTCTATAAGTTCTGAAGATAAAAAATATAGTTCCAGTCGCCATAGTTTTTGTCAATTGATGGAAATACTAAAAAACGGAGTATAACTCAAGATTAAAAATCTAGCTACAGAAAGCAATCAACCAAAGAAAATAGGAATAGTAAGATCGTAATCCAAGATGGCGCGGCATCTAACATGTTTTATAA
Organism: Miamiensis avidus; assembly: GCA_037039885.1. Lineage (NCBI taxonomy): Eukaryota > Ciliophora > Oligohymenophorea > Philasterida > Glauconematidae > Miamiensis > Miamiensis avidus. Next base: position 1,301,584 of record JAWVGU010000008.1, on the reverse strand, counting down.
AAAGAGTAGCAAAGTTAGTATGAATTTTATAGACGCTCCATAACATAAAGACAGCATATCAAATTTCAATCAAATTATGTTCACGTAGACTTAAATAGTGGATTTACTAAACAAGCTAGTAAAATCTTCTAAAAAAACATTTACATAAAGTTCTCAATTAATTCCTAATAATAATTGTAACAATAAAAATAATCCTATACAATAATAGTAAATAAGTTTAACTTCATTGAAAAATACTCCTCCATAATAGTATCCATAAACCTATAAATAATAATAATAAGATAATAAATAATTAAGGGAAAGCCTTTCAAATGATCCAATCAATTATAGGCATTTTTTTGAGAAACTTAATACAATGGGTGTATTGAATAATTAAAATGTAAGGTGGTCTGTAACAGAGGAAATGAGTAAAGATTAGCTTTTTTTAAATTTTGAAAAAATTGCACACTTTCGGATATTTTTCCCTTAATATAATCTTATCAATTTGGTAACTAAGTATAGATATTTCATGAAACGCAAGGCTATTTAAAAATATAATGCATATTTTGCATATCCCTTGGACCTACTAGTTACAAATATTAACGATTTAAGTGTGTCAAAGTTATTAAAAGATGGAAATAAAAGTTTAAATTCCTCTGCTCAATTTTCGAAAAGAAGTTAAAGATTTAAAAGGTAGGCTTCCACCAAGTTTAATAAGCCCATTTTATAAGACCTATCTTTTTTTAATTAGGAAAAATGAAGGATATTTTTGCATTTGCGATAATATATAATATTTCTATATTTCGCTTTGTTTTTTTAAACTTTTTATATTCTTGGCTCAAGCTAGAAAATTAATTATGAGAGATTTGAATTTATATATTATAAAATAAATACCTCTTTTTAAATAGGATAATTAATAACAACTCAAATTAATTTAATACTCATATTATCTATTTTGAATATAATAATAAAAATCAGTATATAAGTCACAATACAATTGTTTTAGTATATTTTGGAGTACATATATGTATATAATATTTATATATTAATTTATAATATAATAATTAATAAATGAATATAATTGGAAATAATAAATAAAGAAGTAATTAAAAAGAAATACTAATATAAGAAAAAAAATAAAAATATTTATATTTATGGAATAATTAAATTAGTCATAAATTAATGAATCTGGAAACTTTTTAAACATATCAAGTAGCTAGAAAAATTTCAAAAGTTAGTTATTTAACTAAGGAGATCATAGCAATATATAAAGCATTCCTTGTAATATATCAGATCATGGGCTAAGCTAGCCTGATTCTCATATTTCCCATTAAGATTTAGAACAAAGGCAATATATGGGTAAAAATTAATACTCTAAAACAAATTAAATGACAAATCATAGCAAACATTCTAGAGAAGAAACACAATTTTTATAAGAGCTAAGTCCTGATAAAATTAAACCAAATGGATAGAGGCGAAGGCAAAATATTTTTGATCCATCAGTATAAATAAAAGGATGCATTGAAAGCCTCTCAGTGAATAAGGGAAACAATATTCAGGAAATGCAGTAAATTTAAGAAAAAAGATAGTCAAGGTTAATAAAACTAATGTATATATACTCAAAAGTCTTAGCAATGACACACAACATTAGAAGAAATTTAGAAACAAATCGGTATCAAAATCTTTAAGATAAACATCTTTTGTTAATAAATGATTTGGCATTTTAGAAAAAAATAAAAAATATACAACGTCAAAAAGGTATAAAATTTAAAATTCATATTTAATAAACAACCATTTCATAATTAATTTTTAGTTATTTTGTATTATATGCCAATATATTAGTATTGGAGAAAAATTGCAAAATGTTCAAAAATAATAGATCCACAGTAATCTATTTGCTTAGTTATTGACCTTATTAGTGCCCTAAATATTATTATTTGGATATTTATATATTCTTTAAGAATATTTTTTATATTTAACAAAAATAGTATGATATTAAGATATTTTTAATTCTGTCTGTTTTTTATTTTGTTTTTGAAATTCTTATAAGGTTTAATATTGGATTTTATCAGGGTGGGAAATTAATTTCTGACAGAAAACTAATATATTAAAAATAAAAGTAAATTTGAGCTTATTAACTTTAGTAATTAAAATATTACATTAAAATTTAATTAAATTAAATTAATTTTAGGAATGCGAAAATATTACTTAGTTTCTTGGGTTTAGTTCCAATGCTATATGATTCATTATAACCGAATATAGGAATTAAAAATAAAATTTTAGAACTTTTATTCTTTTTCAAATTACAAGACCTTATGGCTATTATAGGGAGAATAGAAAATATTTTATATTTAAAGGGATTTAGATCCCATATTCTATAACTTGCTAAAATGCTTATTTAGCTCATTACAGTTTGTCATATGTAAATAATAAACACCCTGATATTATACATTGATTTTTATTATTAATAAAATCTATTAGTATTGCTTGTTTATGGCATGTATTATCCATTTTTGAAATAACATTTCTAAATGAAGACAATTCTTGGTTATAAAATGAAAATTTGTATTATTAAGAAGTAAGTTCCAGATATATTTAATCTTATTATTGGGCTGTTGCAACTGTTATGTTGATAGGAACCTAAGGTTCAACTCATTTAGAAACTTTATTTTCAGTTATAATTTTATTAATTACAGTAGGGGGATTTGCTTATATGATATCAACAATAAGTAAAAAATATATATGTTTATGTACAATAATAAACAACCAATCAATATTATAGGTATGATCCTTGAGGAACTAAATAGTGAATCATAGCAATATAGAAAAGATTTAGAAGTGATAAATATGTTTATTAAAAATAAATAACTCGGAGTTGATCTATAATAAAAGATTAGAGGGTTTTTTGAATATTTATACTTGGATTCCAAATAATTAAATAGTACTTTAAATGGTAAACACAGACTTTTATAATATATTTTATAATTATTGCTATGATTCTACTGTTTATAGCTGATATAGTTTTACAAAAATTTCCCAAACAAATCTAAGAAGAGATTAACTTTGAAATTAACAGCTTTGCCCTTTAAAATTTTAAGTTTATTCTAGACAATTTTTCAAAGAAAGTAAATAAATAATAATTATTTCTTATTAATAAATAATATTTTAAAATCATATATAAAAAGACTCAAGAATAATTGAAAAAGTGTATGCAAGAAAAATGTTTTGTGACAAATGAAAAAATATTTTAGCCTGATGACTATGAAAATATTTCACTTTATTATATAACTAAAGGAAGTGGTATATATATAAGAAATCTATTAAAACAAAAATATTTAAAAATTAACAATATTATTTCAGTTGATTTATAGTATTCCAGAGATGGATTAAACTTCGCTACTATTAGATAGTTTAAAGAAGGGGAATTAATAGGTGATTATAATTTTATAACTGGGCTAGGGTACTAATTAACAGCGAGATGTTCAAGTTTTACGACCACAATAATGTAAAACTTGAGTATTAAATTTATTATTTAAAAAATAATAAAAATACTTAAATATTTATTTTAAACAGAATTAAAAGAAAAGATTTTATGGATATAATTAAAGTAAATTAGGATGATTTAGAAAAGTTTGTGATGATTTAGCATGAAATAGGCTTAAATGGAAAATCAATCTCTTATATAAGAAATTGTAATATTTGTGAATAAAATGGACATTATGAAAGATGTATACATTTTTATACTTTCTTTTTTTGATTTTACTAATATCACTTAATATATAAAAGCCTGTTCTCTCGTTAGCTACAATCCTGATAAAGGGAGAGTATATTTAAAGAATATTTATAGTATAGATCAGTAAAGGTAAAAGGTTGTACGAAAACATTTGAAAAAAAAGTAAATCAGAAATAAGCAATTTAACGATAATGTAGAAAATGCTATTTAATAGATATAAGAAAAATAAGAATTACAAGATTATTATAATAATGTGTAAAAAATGAAATTAGAATATTCATTTTTAGAATAATATGACAGCGATGAAGATTTTAGTTGTGATGAATAAATCACCGAAGAAGATGAAGAAAGTTATTATTCCACTTAGAGCTCGGAGGAGGAGGAAGAAGAGGAAGAAAATAAGTCTTCTAGTGACAAAAATAATACCGATATTGCAAATAATAATGCATCATAGCAAAACTACAATATTAATCTCTAATAAGAAGATAGTTTTTCCTAGGAAAGGAACAAAAATGATTCTGATATTATCAATTTAAAAGAAAAGAAAAAAGAATATTAAAATAAACAATAAAAATCAGGAAAATACAATTTTGTAATAGCTTCTATTGATAATATAGAATTTAGTCCTGATATAAGAAGAAATAGAAATTCCATTAGAAATGATTAATAATAAAGCACTGCTAGAAACAGAATATCAATTTGTTCTCAAAATACCAGTGAATATACGCAATAAAAATAAAAAAAAAGGAAAGTAAGTATATAATAGTGCTAATCTATTCACTAAAATTAATAATAAACAAGTTTATCGTCTTTAAAAAACACTTAGTAATTTACAAATTCAGTTTTAAACATAAATTCATAATAGCCCTAAAAATAAAAGAAAAAAACTAGGATCAATTTAGAAGTATAAATACCTTAAAAAAGTAAATTTAAATAAAAAGCCATATAATTGAATTTTTATATAAATTTTAATTAAACAGAGCACAACTCACCTAAAAAAAAACTGCATTTTTATCTCAAAAATAAGTATTTAATAAAATCAAATCTCCTCCGAACTTAGAAGATATAATAAAAGGAGTTATATCTTAAGAATAATAAATGGTAGCACTTCACTAGTTAGATTAGTATTCTAACTGCTATAAATCTATTAAAAATAACGAAAATCTCTAATAAAACAATAAATAAATTAAAAAAACATTTTTTATGCCCACAAGTCTTAAAAACACCTCCACCATGAATAGCACTAATATAAATGGAAATAACTTATAAGAGTTACCTTAATTGCTATTAAATTATGCAAACCAAATAAAAATTTAGCCTAATTTATGCGAAAATTAGGAATTAATGGATTAATATTTTTTTTTTGGAATTTTGAAAAGTAAACTAATTGGAAAATTTTTTTTCCTAGGTTTAACTTAAATTATTTAATCAATTAAATAAAATATTATGATAAAATGAAAAAAAAAATTATTTAAAACTCGCCCAAATTAAACACTATATTTATAAAAGGAAAAAAAGATTCTATATAATATAATTTATTTTAAAAATCAAACAAAGCTTCTCTATAAATATAATGTTCTCTTGCTAGAAAATCTACTGCAAATGAATAAAGATAAATTATAGATATATACTGAAAATATACGCTTTTTAAATTACAATTATATAATTTATATATGACTAATTTCATATGTCAGCATTTATTCTTATATTTTATTTATAAAATTGTTAATTATAAATGATTTAGAAGATTATAAGAAAATTAAGTTTTAAATTATATATTTTATTAATAAATACTATATTTTTCATTGGAAATAATCATTTTCTACATTTTTTTTATCTATTAACATACTATATAAACACCCTTTTTTTAACTTCTTAATCATAATAATAACTCCTAAATAATAATATTTTCACTTGCTTTTCTAAAAATGCACCACGATTAATAAAAAATGAAAAACTTTTAAATTTATCAAATTTATTATAAAAGTATCTAAATTTTATATAAGAATATAATTTTAAAATATAAATAGATTATTGCAAATTATAACTATTATAAGCATTTACTGAACTAATTATTTAGCTTTAAATAATTAATTATAAATATATATTTCATTTTCACGTAATAAATTATTAAAGCATTATATATATATAAATAAAATAAATAAAAATCGAATGGAATCCTTAAATCATTCCATTAATAACTAATCTACAAACACTTTAATAGGTTCAAATAATATAAAAAACTCTTAAAATTATCTTTTTAATCTAAATGACCATAGCAAAATATAAAGTATTCCTTTAAATATTTCAGATTAAGGTATAAGTCAGCCCGATTCATTTGCCTCATCTTAAAACATATATTAAGAAAATAAATAAAATATTTAAAACTAAAAATCAAAAAAAGTTGTAACTATTTCACAACAACATAATAACGAAAATTCTGAATAATGTAATTATTTGAATTTGTAAAGTTAGATAATAAAAGTCCCTAAACATAACAACGTAGAGGATGTATACATAATATAGAGATTTCTTCACATATTTCTGAAATAAGAGAAACTAAGCAAACTTAGTTTAATAATATGAACGATTTTCAGATGATATAATAAAAAAGAAAAAAAGGATTAATAAAAACGATGTACATATATACTCAAATTATGAGAATGAATAAAAAAATTAGAAAAAATTTATAGATAAATCGTTATAAGCAACTTTTTCCCAAACATTTAACATTAATAAATGACTTTGCTTTTATGGAGAAGCCAGAGCTCAAAATAATAATAGATGTAATTTTATTTAACGTTATATCCTTTATAAAGTAGACTAATATTTATTTAAAAAAAGCGAAAATATTTATAACAACCCAAAAGCTGTATAACAGATATTGCTATAAATTCTATTTATGGTTATTTAATAAACTAGATATAATAGATCCTTAAAAAGGATTTTCTATTGCTATAGATGTTTTTACTACAATGCATATCATTTTATGGATTTTTATATATTCTCTCCGCATTTTTTTAATTTCGATATGAATATTAAATACTTGAATATCATATTAGCCATTTCTTCATGCTATTTTATGATTGAAATAATTCTCAGATTCAACACAGGCTTTTATGAAGGAGGCAGACTTATTTCAAATCGCAGAAATATATTTCAAAAAAGAAAGTATTTAAAAAATATTTAAATAAGTTAGAAATCCATTAATTTATTATATTATTTTATATAATTTTAAGGGACACTTCTTTAATATGTAGCTTAATTTCTTTAGCTTCTATGGCTTATGATTTATACAATGGCTACTTTAATTAACCCAACACGATGCTAAGTCCTTTATTTTTTTTTTAACTGAAATATTTTACGAAAATCATAGGAAGAATAGAAAAAAATCTATATTTAAAAGGATTTAGATCTCATATCCTTCAACTTGCGAAAATGCTCTTCCAATTAATTATTACATGTCATATGTAGAAATAAATTTAAATATAATTTATGTTATATAAATAAATATATATAAATATTTATCAATATAATTTTTTGAAGCATTGCATGTTTATGGCATTTTTTATCACTGCAAGAGATTAAATACTTAAAAGAAGATAATTCTTGGTTATAAGAGAAAGAGTTAATAAACTAAACAATAAGTTATAGATATATTTAATCCTACTATTGGGCGATTGCCACTGTTATGTTGATAGGAACTTAGGGTCCTACTCATTTGGAGACTCTTTTTGCTATTTTAATCCTCCTAATCACCGTTGGGGGTTTGCCTATATGATATCTACAATTAGTATTTTTATAAGTTTAATTTTTTGCTTTTATATATTAAAATTATAAATATGTATGGGGATAGGTATAATATTGGAGGAATTAAATATGGAATCATAATAATATAGAAGAGATCTAGAAGTGATAAATATGTTTATAAAAAATAAGAAATTAGGATTTGATATTTAATAAAAAATAAGAGGATTCTTTGAATATTTTTATATGGATTACAAAAAGTTAAATAATATTATAAGTGGTAATAATGATACAATTTTTCCTTTAAAAATAGCAAATATTTTTTTTTTGTAATTATTAGCTGATGAGGTTTTCGCTAAATTCCCGAAACAGATATAAGAAGAAATATATACAGAAATTAATACAATAGCCATTAAAAATTTTCTATTATTTTAAATAGATTTTCAAAAAGGTAACTAATAATTTTATTAAAATATGATATTATTTATATAGTAATTATGAATTTAAATAAATTAAAGACTCAAGAATAATTGATAAAAGTCATTTAGGAAAAGAGTTATGTTACAAATGAAAAAATATATCAGGCAAACGATTACGAAAATATAGCTTTATTTTTTATAACAAAGGGAACTGGTAATAAATATATAATTAATATTATTTTTTACTTAAAAAATATATTTTTAAATAGTTGATTTACAATAAACTCGCGACGGAATCATTATTAATACAGTGGGCCATTGTAAAGAAGGAGACTTTTTAGGAGAATATAACTTTTTTTCTGGCCAAGACTATGACTAAATAGCACTATGTACTAGCTTTACAACGACAATACAGTATGAATTATATAGCAAATAATATAGTAGTGGCATTATTGAAAATATTATTATATTTAGAATTAAGCGGAAGGATTTCTTAAATATAATTAAAGATAACTAAGATGATTTAGAGTAATTCTCATTAATTTAGCATGATATAAATTTAAATGGAAATTCTGTAATATATCAAATAAAATGTAAAATTTGTTCAAATACAAACCATCATGAAAGAAGTAAAATATTACTCATTATATTTTTACTATAGCCAAAATAATTAATAATAACAAACAATTATTAAATAAAAAATGAAATATTTCATATATTATAGCATCTACAATATCCCTGTATAACCATATTAAATATTTAACTATATTATACATAAATATATATATTTTAAACCTAGCATTTTAAAGTATAATTATAATTTTTTATAAATATAATAATAATAAATATATTTTTTAAATATAAATTATAATATATAAAGATTGCAACCTAATAAGTTATTACCCAGACAAAGGTGGAGTATATTTAAAAATATATACAGTTAAGATCAAGATAGAAAAAACATTAAAGAAAAATTTCTAAAATTAAAATATTTGGATTTGATGTATTATTTAAAATTTAAAATATTGCTATATCAATTAAACAGCATGAAATGGTATACATATACATAGAAAAAGTGGAAGAATAAAGATAAAATTTAATAGAAAATGAAAATTTCTATTTTGATCAAGTAGATGACGATGAAGATGAGGAAGAATAATCTGAAGAAAATTCAAGTTAAAAAAGTGATAGTAGGATACAAACCAATCACTTTCGGATTATAATGAGTAGTAAGATACTGTTAGCTTTTCTAAAAACAAAGAAATCTAAGACTTGCAACCAACTTAAAAAGATTATAAAATACAAAGTAAATATGAAAATAGTATATAATCTGATAATAAAAGTAATTATAGTAAAAAAAATGTTTACGAAAGACCAATACTGAGTAATAAAAAATTGAAAATCAAAATTTAGAAAAAAATAAATAAATATTTATAGAATGAATACTGATAATTTAGCTAACAATTTCACATCACTTCTATTGAAAATTTAGAATAAACACCTTAAAGGAAATAATAAAATAAAAATGAAAATTCATTTTCTAACGCTTGTTCTATTACTCAAATTCTCCTAAAAAAAAAAATAAAAAATAGTATTTAAATGGTAATAAATATTAAAATAATTATAATTACCCATAGAGTATAAATTCTCTAATAAACTATTCATAGTTAAATAATTCTATTATATTATCTAGTTAAAATGAATATGAAAATTATATCCATAAAAATATTATAGATAGTAAGACAAAAACAGGGCAAATAATAAAAAATACTAATATAAAAAGAGATTCAAAATTTAATCCATCATAAAATTCTTAGTAAAGTCAATTTAATAGTTTTTAAGATATCCTTAAAAATAATTTTCAATAAGAATAGTAATTTCCTAAAATTAATTCTAATTTAAATGAAAATTTATAATAAATTAAAAAACTAAATAGATAATCAGCTTTAGAAAAATTATAGTTTAAGAGTTAAAAAGAAGAAATAGCATCATATATTTTGCCTATATTAATTTATTAAATCAATAAGCAATGTAAATATCCCCAGCTATTTATCATGAAAATGAATAATTAGATGATGAATAATTATTTCTGAATTTAGATAAATAAATGAACTGGAAAATATTTTTTCCTTAGTTCAATTTAAACTATCTTGTAATGTAGTATAGATATTAAGATAAAATTAAAAAAAAAATATGAGCTTTGCTTATTTTCCACTAAATACTGAATTTACCAGATTAAAAACTAAATGCAATGCATAAGAATAAGAATAAGCATTAAACACATATATTGAAGGATCATTACGTAAAAAATCTACTTATGATTAAATTTGATATATAAATATATATTTATTATTCAATTTAATATAAAATATTATCATTATTAAATAGCATAATAATAAATTGCAATAAAAAGCTGAAAATATTATATATATAATATTAATAATATTTATTATGCATTTTATAATTAAAATAGTAATTTAAATCTAATTTAAATAAGATTCGAAATTATTACTTTAAAATTAAATAATATTTATAAAAAATTTAAATATATAAAACTATTAATAAATATGAAATATAACTGTTTTTATGTCTTTGTGTGAAGTTATATTAAACTTCACCATCTTATTTAGTTTAAATTCGATAAATTTATGTAAAATTCATATATTTAATTTGAAAATGTTTATTATATGATAAGTTGAAGAAATTAAATATTAAATTTTTAATAGTTTAGTTTTTAATGTAATATTAAATATTGAGTTTGATTATTAATAAATAATTACTGACTTATTATTTTACTATGTAATATATAAATATATTATATTTTATTTATAATATAAAAAAAATAGAGTAATTTGTTAAACATAAAAAAAATTAAATGGAGTCTCTAAATCATTCAATAAATAACCAATCTATAAATACTTTAATTGGATAAAATAATATAAAAAATTCTTAAAACAATCTCTTTAATCAGAATGATCATAGTAACATATAAAGCATACCTATAAATATTTCAGATCATGGATTGAGTTACCCGAACTCCTTTGTTTCTACATAAAATTTCAAATAATAAAATGAAATTTACAATTAGGAATAAAAACCAAAAAAAGCAGTTATTATTTTATCAAAAAATTAGCCTGACATTAAAAATTGAATTCTGCAGACCAATCTTCCATTTAAAGTAATAATTAACTAAATAAACGTAGAGGATGCCTTTAAAATATAAATATTTCAGAAAATATTACTGAAATAAGAGAAATGAAGCAAACTTAATTTAATAATATGAACGATTTTCAGTTGATATAATAAAAAGATAAAAAGGATTAATAAAAACGATGTACATTTATACTCAAATTATGAGAATGAATAAAAAAATTAGAAAAAACTTATAGATAAATCGATATAAATAACTTTATTCCTAACATTTAAGATTAATTAATGACTTTGCTTGTATGCAGAAGCCAGAAGCTCAAAATAATAATAAATGTAATATTATTTAATGCTATACTATATCATTTTATAAAATAATATAATATTTATATAAAAAAGCAAAAATATTTAAAACTACTCTAAAGTTGTATAATAGATATTGCTATAAAATCTTTTTACGGTTATTTAGTAAACTAGGTATAATTGATCCTCAAAAAGGATTTTCTATTGTAATAGATGTTTTTACTACAATGCATATCATTTTATGGATTTTTATATATTCTCTCCGCATATTTTTTAACTTTGATATGAATGTTTAATATTTGAATATCATATTAGCCATTTCTTCCTGCTATTTTATGATTGAAATAATTCTCAGATTTAACACAGGCTTTTATGAAGGAGGCAGACTGATTTCAAATCGCAAAAAAATATTTCATATAAGAAAGTATATATTATAAATAATATTTTATATATATATTGTAATAGTTAATTAATTTTTTAAGGGATATTTCTTTAATTTGCAGTATAATTTCATTAGGATCAATGATATATGATTTATTAAATGACTATTTTAAAACACCAAGTGCACTTCTAAGTCCTTTATTTTTTTTTAACTGAAATATTTTACGAAAATCATAGGAAGGATAGAAAAAAATCTATATTTAAAAGGATTTAGATCTCATATCCTTTAACTTGCGAAAATGCTCTTCCAATTAATTATTACATGTCATATGTAGAAATAAGATTAAATATAATTTATGTTATATAAATAAATATATATAAATATTTATCAATATAATTTTTTGAAGCATTGCGTGTTTATGGCACTTTTTATCACTGCAAGAGATTAAATACTTGAAAGAAGATAATTCTTGGTTATAAGAGAAAGAATTAGTAAACTAAACAATAAGTTATAGATATATTTAATCATACTATTGGGCGATTGCCACTGTTATGTTGATAGGAACTTAGGGTCCTACTCATTTGGAGACTCTTTTTGCTATTTTAATCCTCTTAATCACCGTTGGGGGGTTTGCCTATATGATTTCTACAATTAGTATTTTTATAAGTTTAATTTTTAGCTTTTATATATTAAAATTATAAATATGAATGGGAATAGGTATAATATTGGAGGAATTAAATATGGAATCATAATAATATAGAAGAGATCTAGAAGTGATAAATATGTTTATCAAAAATAAAAAATTAGGATTAGAAATTTAATAAAAAATAAGAGGATTCTTTGAATATTTTTATATGGATTACAAAAAGTTGAATAATATTATAAATGGTAATAATGATATAATTTTTCCATTAAAAATAACAAATATTAAATTTTTTTTTTTTATTAGCTGATGAAGTTTTCGCTAAATTCCCGAAACAGATATAAGAAGAAATATATACAGAAATTAATACAATAGCCATTAAAAAATTTTCTATTATTTTAAATAGATTTTCCAAAAAGGTAACTAATAATTTTATTAAAATATATATTATTTATATAGTAATTATGAAATTTAAATAAATTAAAGACTCAAGAATAATTGATAAAAGTCATTTAGGAAAAGAGTTATGTAACAAATGAAAAAATATATCAGGCAAACGATTACGAAAATATAGCTTTATTTTTTATAACAAAAGGAACTGGTAATAAATATATAATTAATATTATTTTTTACTTAAAAAAGTATATCTTTAAATAGTTGATTTGCAATAAACTCGTGACGGAATCATTATTAATACAGTGGGCCATTGTAAAGATGGAGACTTTTTAGGAGAATAAAACTTTTTTTCTGGCCAAGACTATGACTAAATAGCATTATGTACTAGCTTTACAACGACAATATAGTAAGTTTTATAAAACAAACAATATAGTAATGGGATTACATAAAGCATTATTTTATTTAGAATTAAGAGGAAGGATTTTGTAAATATAATTAAAGATAACTAAGACGATTTAGAGTAATTCTCATTAATTTAGCATGATATAAATTTAAATGGAAATTCAAAATAATATTAAACAAAATGTAAAATTTGTTCAAATACAAGTCATTAAGAAAGAAGTAATATAAATTCGTTGTTGTATATATTATATATATTATAATATATTTAAATTATATTAACGAATAGATTGCAACTTAGTAAGTTATTGCCCTGATAAGGGAGGAATATTTTAAAAAATATGCATAGTGAATTATAGAATAGAGAATACTATTAGAGAAAACTAATGAAATATAATATATTTGGATTTGAAGTGTTACACAGGATTTAAAATATTATCCTATCAATATCAGAACACGAAATGACAAAAATATACATAGAAAAAGTGAAATAATTGAGATAAAATTTAATAGAAAAAGAAAATTACTATTCTGATCAGGTAGAAGATGAGGAAGATGATGATGAAGAAGAAGAATAATCAGAAGAATATTCAAGCCAAAATAGTGATAGCTAGGATCATGGAACCTAATCACTTTCCGAATAAAATGAAAAGTAAGATACAGTCAGTTTTTCTAAAGGCAAAGAACTTTATGACTTGTACCCCACGTAATAAGATTATAAAGTATTAAGCATAGATGATGGTAGTTTATATTCAGATAATAAAAGTAAATGTAGCAAAAAAAATAACCATGATAAAGCTATGGTTAGTAGTTCTTATATAGAGAACGAAATTTTGGATAAAAGAAATGTGAAAAAATAAATAAGAAAAATATAAACTCAAAGTGTAAGGAATTAATATTCTAACAAGTCTTCATATGTGGAATTAGAGCAAAGTACTTCAATGTTGAAAAAAAAGAAGTCATAATTAAATAAAAATGAGAATCTCTTTATAAAGAAAATTCTATCACTAGATTATCTCCTAAAAGAAGAAGATAAAAAAACAGTATTTAAAATACTAGAAATTCAAACAAATATCAAAATAATTAGAATTTCCCACACAGTATCACTTCTCTAATGAACTATTCATAACTAAACAGTTCTTTTATTATACCGGCTTAAAATGAAAATGAAAATTAAATTAATAATAATTAAGATAAAAAGTAGAGTGGTGCGAAGTAGCTTTAAAAGAAAAAACAAAATTTAGATTAAAGATGCAATTCTTCTCTAATCCAATAATTAAATTAGTTTAACAGTTTTACAGATATTCTAAAAAATACTCTAAACTAGAAATAATAGATTCCGAATAATAATAATAATCCAAGTAGTAAGCCATTTTAGGCGAAATAACTATAAAAAATAGTATTTTTGGAAAGAAACTTAATATCAATAACAGGGATGATGAAGTAGCATATAATATGTTAACCTATATTAATTTATTAAACTAGTAAACATAATAAAAATCATCTGCTGTGTATTAAAATATTGAACTGTTAGATGATGAGTAATTATTCCTGAATTTGGATAAATAAATGAATTGGAGAATATTTTTTCCCTAGTTCAATTTAAACTATTTAGTAATGCAATATAAATATTAAGATAAAATTAGAAAGAAAAACATAACTTAAAATATTATAAATTATAATAGTCAATATAACTGATAAATTCTTATTCTTATAAAATAAAAAATTTATAGTAAAGTAAGTTTTTTTGAATAGGTTTATTGAGAATAATTCATAGAAATTAATTTTTAGAATGGTTTTTAATTTTAATTTTAATATGCAACATATATATACTTTGAATAGATTTTATACTCGTTTATTTACGATAATTTTGTATTTATATAAATTATATACATATTCTATTATTGATGATAATATAAACAGCCCAATAATATATGTATATATAAACATTTATACATTTATGAATTTTTAATAAAATAATATAAAACAAAACAAATATATAAAATATATCAATAAAATATAAATTTAAAAATATGAACTATTTAAAATTTTTATAACATTGTTTTTTAACCAGCTAATATATTATAGATATTTTATATAATACTTAAATTAAAATAATAATCTATAAAAATATAGAGTGGGCTATTTTAAATATATAGGAATAAGTAGTTTTTGTTAAAGATTAAGTACCTATAAACTTATTTTTTTTTTTTTTTTTTTTTTTACAATATATATATTATAAATAAAGACAATTATTATATTAGAATTAGCTAGTTTTATTAACAATTATTAATATATATAAAGGGAGTGTTAGTAAATTATTGTCGAGTTATTAATTGTAATAATTATTATTTTTAATATTTATTAATAAAGGTATAATAATTATTAATAATATTCCCTATACTAAAATAATTAAATTTAAAATAAAATAAATTATGGAAAATTTTGAACTTTAATCTGATCAAAATTAAAGTAGAATAAATTAAAGTAATTTGTTTAATTCATTAGAACATGATATTTTGCAAAGTATTCCTTACAAAATGGAAGATCAAGGACTGACATAGTCTAATATCGACATTTAAAATGAAAATGACAACTTAGACATTGTTTTGCATTCATTTGATAATTCTGCGATCGTTTTGAATAATAGGGAGTCTTCCTATATTTAAAACCAAAATATAAACGACAAAGAGTCATCAAAGGAAAAATTTAATATAGCATAAATTCCTCAAAATTCATTTTCAAGAAGATAAGCTGTTTTTTTTTGTGCTTAATAAAAATCACTGAACAAAAGGAATACTGTAAAAAACTATACTCTACAAGATAAAAGTCCTGAATTCTTAAGTCCTCTTAAAAATTTTTTAGATGTCATGAATCTCTTCTTTTTTATTAAAAGATCTGTAGCGCTTATAGTAAGCAATTTAGAAAATAATCGCTTCAAATTGATATCTAAATAATCTGCTGATTTGCTAAATGATTTGGCCTACGAGTATAATATGAATAATAAAAAAAGTAGAAAAAGTAATCAAAAGAATTTGTATTAATAATAATAGTACTTAAATTTAAATAGTATCTAAAATAACAAGGAAAATAAGCCAAAGAGTAATAAAATTTTTTTCATAGCCTTTCACAAAAAATACCATAAAAAGTTTAAATATGCGTTGTCGTGTTTTAAAATTATCGACCCATAAAGTTCATTTTCAGTTATTATCAATATTTTATCATGTGTAAATATCCTATTTTGGCTTTTCATATTTTCTTTAAACATGTTTTTCTAATACAATACTAAGGAGCCTTATTTTTACATCATGTATTTGTTTTCTACTCTCTATTTTGTTGCAGAATTTATTTTAAGATTAAATACTGGATACTACCAAGCGGGAGTGTTAGTAAAAGATAGGAAATTAATTATTAAAAAATTAAGGTATCTAATTGACAAACTATAGTAATGCAAAATTTTTTAAATAAATTTTTTTAATAGAAAACCCTCAACTTTATACAATATTATTGCCATAATACCTTTAATTTAAAATATTATGAGCATGCACATAGAAAATATGCAAAAATACAATGCAATCGTGGAAGTTCTTTTTTTTATAAAACTGTTGATTTTGCGAGGATAAGCACTCACATTGAAAATTATTTATATTTAAAAGGCTACAGATCTCACTTAATATAATTAGCGAAAATGCTTTTCAATTTAGCCATATCTTGCCATATGTACTCCTAAATTTATTAATCCGTTTATATGAAAATATTTATATATTTTAATAAAAAAAATTTTAGAATTGCTTGTTTTTGGCACTTAATTAACTTTCTAGAAATTAAATATTTAGAAGAAAACAATGCATGGCTTCAAGTTATGGACTTCACAGAGTTACAAGTTCGAGTGAGGTATTTAGAGTCATATTACTGGTCCATTGCAACAGTTATGCTAATAGGAACGAAAGGACAAACAGAAATTGAAACATTTTTCGTTTCTTTCATTTTGCTAATTACAGTGGGAGGTTTTGCGTATCTTCTTTCAACTGTTAGTAATGAATTATAGCATTTAGTGTAAAATTTAACATTTAATTAATATTATAAAGGCATGATTTTAGAAGAACTAAATAAAGATTCATAATAATATAGAAGGGATTTAGAAATTATTAACCGATTTATTAAGAGTAAGAATCTGGGATTGGAAATTTAGTCTAAAATCAGGGGTTTCATAGAATATTCAAATAAAGACTCCAAAGAGATAAACAACGACTCAAGGGGTAAAATTATATTTAAAAAATAATTTATCATAAAAATATTAATATTTTTAATAAGCGAATAAGGTGTTATGTAAGTTTCCAAAGTAAATTTAATAGGAGATTTTTCAGGAAATAAATAAAATGGCTTTATAAAAATTTTCAATCATTGTGAAAAACTTTTCTGCAAAGGTAACAAATGTTTTTTACATCGTTTTAATAAATAAAATCATTGAAAATTGATTTTTTTATCGAAAATAAAAGACTCAGGAATAATTACAAAAAGCAATGATACAGAAGAGTTATATAACAAATGAAAAGATTTTCCAACCAAAAGATTTAAACGTAGCTTTATTCTTGATCGTAAAGGGAAATGGTAATCTAAAATAGCAGCTTTCTATTTTAATATACAAGTATTAATTAATTTATAATAAAAATCTGTTCAGTTGAAGTGTACCATTGCTGTAACAATAAGCAGAGCAACCCAATAGGAAAATATCAAGAAGGCGAATTTTTGGGAGACACAAATTTTATAACAGGCGAACTCTACGAATACACAGCCAAATGCACTACTTATACAACGACATTTGTGTAAGCCCTCCACGCGATATTAATTTATTGTATAACAGTGATTCTTATTTTAATTAAAATCATTTAGTATCTTGAGAAAAGAATTTTTGGAGATTATTAGGGAAAACCCAGACGATTTGGAAACCTTCGCGATGTTGCAACACCAGTATTCTTTGAACAAAACCTCTAAATTGTATTTAAAAAATGCAAAATTTGCCAAAAGAAACACAGAGAACAGGACTGCAATTTACTGAATTACCGTCCGAACAAAGGCACAATCTATTTAAGGCAAATTTTTAGTCAAGACATAGTAGAAAGAAACAGCTGCGTACGAAAATAGACAAGAATACCGAGTCTGAACCACGATTTAATTTCGGAATTGTACCATATAAGTGAGAGGTTTGCGTTGAATGGGATAATAAAAAACTTCGAAATTGAACTTTACAACAACCACAATTACGAGTTCTCAACAAATTCGATTTCCGATGAGGAATTGGAAGGAAATAGCGAAGAAAACGAAGAAGAAGAAGAAGAAAACGAAGAGTATACTGAAAGTGAATATCATAGTTCTAAAAACCAACAAAATCAGGGAACAATGTGCAAAATTTAAGAAGATTTTAGTGAGAATTATGAAAAAAAAACCCATTTTTCTGAAGATTATTTGAATAATTTACCTGAAGAAAAACCAGCTTGCAGTTCATTTTGTGAAGAATCGATAAGCAGCAAGCACAAAAAAAGTATAAAACACATCCATTAGATTTCAAAAACGAACATTTAAAGGACGGAACATTATTGCTAAAAATAGCCTAATAGCTATTGCTAACCTTCCATTGCTTCCTTCCAGCAATCAGAATATGATAATGAAGACTCCAATAATAAAAATCATAAACAAAAAGAGGAACATTTGCATCGAAAAAATAGATCCTAGAGATAAATATCCGCCAAATAAGAGAAATCCAGAGACCGTAGAATGTCGAAAAAACTAATGGAAAGGCAAATTTCAAAAATTTTAAACTAAAGAAAAGAAACTGTAACGAAGCACGCAGAGTTTAAAGATAAAAAAGACGCGCTCTTGAGATTTAAAACTTCTGATCAAATCAAAAGCAACGTCGATGATTACATGATTTAGTATTTCAGTCATAATTTCGCGTAAAAAATGATCGAACACAGTTCTTTGCAAAAAGAACAATCAGTGCAAAATTCTGATATAGGCGATTTTTTTATCAATTTCGAAAAATAAAATCAGTGGCAGATCTTCTTCCCTTAGTTCAATCTCAACAACCTCGTGCAGCAATACAAGCAATACCAGGCTAAGGAAAAATTTGCAAAAAAAAGACAACATTTTAGCCTTTTAAATCAATTTATTTAAGGCATCAAGGATGAATAAGAAAACAAAAATTCCAGAATTGAAATTGGCCATTTCATAAACCCTAGAAAGAACAAAGTCATTTCTAAAATGAGTACAGTTTTCTAAATTGAAACAGAGAAAAAAAATAAAAATTTACTTTTATAAAGAATAACAAAACTTAAAATATACATAGTGCTATTTGATTAATTAATAATTGTAATTTATATAATATATATGTATAAATAAATTAACTTGATGTAATAAATTATTTCAAATATTTTATATACATTTTATTCAATTTTGCAAAATTATAAAAGCTTAATCATTAGTAAATATATTATAATATTGAAACTTATTAGTCTTGAGAATTAGAAATCTAATTCTGTTACTATTCGAATAATTTATTAGATTGTAGAGCTAACGGTAATGAATTCGACCTTTTCCTGAAAAAGTCTTTTTCTATTTGGTAGTGTTTAGTTTATTTTAATTGCTTCATATTTTATTCTCTTATAATTTCCTTCTACTTTTCCTTCACCTCTTTAGCTTTCGGAATGCTGTACAAACTAAGGACTTTCAATTACAAATTCTCGACTGCCTGCGCGATATCGATCCTTTGCTGAATTATTTGATTTGATTTTATAATTTTTTTAAAAATATGTTTGCAATCAATAAAATCTTACTTAATGAAAGCGAACGATGTGCTTTTCGGCCTTTTTAAGTTTAAGCAACACCTTGTCCTTTCTTAAAAACAGTTATTTGTACCTCCCGGCATCTTCCAAATCCTTTTCGTTGTACTCCTACTGAACTTGGCCATCATTCCCATATATTTCATATTCTGCTTCTTCTTGAAACCGTTCTTCTCTCAAGAAGTTTAGAAGTTCGAAAATGAACCCCTAGAGTTAAATAATAAAAGATAACAAAATGTATACAAAATCCCCTACCCCCTTCCTTACCTCTTCTTAATATCTGATGAACTGATTAATAATGCTTATCAAATACTGATTTTCCTGAGACAATTTCAAAATCGTGAATTGCTGCTGTTTCAGCGTCAAAAATACTTTACTTCTCGGGTTTATTTTCAGTTGATAGTTGTTCGCCTAAACCAGAAAGTTCAGTTATTCATAAAATGGATCATTTGCCAGTATCAATTTAGCCTTTTCGAGGTAAATAATGCTTAAATCTCCATGTCTTTTGCTGAAGAAGTATTGGTAAAAGAACTTCGCCTGTTTAAACATTGAATAAATCTCCTTTTAGCCTTCCTTTAAGCCTATCAAATTCTGGCCTTGCAATCGAAAGAGTTCGGCTTGGAAGGGCGTGCAGTCTTTTCTAAAATTTGAAATTTAACAAAAAACTATTATATATCATCGAAAATAGTAAGTACCCCACCGTCTGCTTGAATAGCTCCAAAGACTGACTTATGTAAACCATAGAAGCCTTATATTTTTTCTTTGAAACTAAATTTTGGCAGCGATTCGCATTTGGTTTGCCTTCGTGTAGGGATCCATATACTCAAGAATCTATTTTTTGGAAATTTCCTCGTACTTTTCGACAGCCTTTTTCCAATTTTCCCTTTGCAAATACAAATCTACCAACTCAATTTTGTATTGCACCAATGTGTTGTCAGTTTCCAGCATTCGCGCAGAAAAGTACTGCAACACTTGCTTGATTTGCATAATGGCTCTTCTGAAGCAGCAGCTATCGGCAAGCAAAAAATTTTTTGAATTTGTTAATATTGCAATATACTTTACATCCTCTGGTTGTATTTGCTCATCACTTTAAGTTCATACACCTTCATCAACTCCAACTCTTCTTTTAAATTTTAAATTTATTTTTGCAGTATTTTCTTGTTAATTTGGTCGACTTTCGACAACTCCATCCCGTTATTATGTTCCCTGTTGAAGGCTTCCTGATTCAGTATTTTCGTTAACGAATCTAGAATGCCCTGCTTTCGTTGCCGGTATTTCTTCAGCAGAGCATGTGTATACTGTCGAAAATTGGCCAACATTTTCTGCGCGCCTTTGAAATCCGCCTTCATTAACTGAATTTCGAAAAGTTTGGAAGTGGCAATAAAGAAGGGCTGCAAAAACTCCTCTCCCAAATTCTATGTTTTAGAAAATTAACCTAAATAAATAAACGAACCAATTTTATTATTTTAATTAATGTTTTGTTTGGCCTTTTACTTTAAAAACGGACAACGATTTATAAATGGTGAGTTCAGCCTCTTCGATTTTGCCCATTTTCAGTTCCAAATTCGAAATTACGGAATACAAGTAACCAAGTTGTTACTCCTCGTTTGCAGAAGAGTATGTGAAAACCTTTAAAGCTTCGCAAAAATGATCGTAGGCCGCTATGTAATCCCCTAAACGGAATAAGCACCAATTAAGAAAAAAATAAATAATTAATTTTTATATTCCGCTTACCCTCCTATTGCTTTATCCTTCCCATAAAGTCCAAAGTGTGCGAAATCCGAGAATAAATGGATTCGTCTATCTAAATTCCATACGAAATTTACTTAAGGTAGTCTTTTACCTAAGAAAGGCAGTTGTAAGCCTCCCCGATACTAAACAAAAATAAAAAATTAAAAATAAAAAATTAAAAAATTAAAAATAAAAAATGAATTTTCAGTTTTAGTTACTTATTTTCCAAATTCAAAATGTACGCGTGAATGCAGAAAATATCAGTGAAATCGCATTTTTCAGTCAAATTCCGTTGCTTTATAAATTCTTTGATAAACAAAATAAGTTCAATAGAAAACTAAAAGAACTTCAAATTTATGCAATAAATAGTGGCTTCCACCGCATGGTTGATAACTGTCATGGGATCACGAGGAAATTTATCTTGCAAAAGGTTTAATGAGCTTTTGATCATGTTTTTCCCTTTTTCCACACATTCCGCACTCCCAATTTGCAAGTTAAAAAATGCTGAAAAAAATGGCAAAAAAGATTAAAAATATTTTTAAATATGAATAAATGAAACCTAATTTCAAGTCCATTTCGGCCTGAGTCATGCAGTCTTCTTCTGTTCCTTTCAAAACGCGAAGTAAGTTTTCCGAGGTCTATTTACACTTTTCTGTGTTTTTTATTTGATAGAAAATGGCCAGCTTTCTTTTCATGATAAATTTGCTGTAATAGCCATCGCACCTGTCCAAAACTCCGTAAAGTTCCAACGTCCTTAAATACAGCGGCAAACTAGTCTTTTTTTTTTTAAAAAAAAAAATTGATCAAAGACAAATTATATTTTCTTTATAATAATGGTTTACGTTTTCTCTTCTAAAAATGTTTTGTTCTATGAAGGCCAGCCACTCCAAAGACAAACATGAAAAAATGGAAATGCGTTCCTCGCTCGAAATCGACTTGATAAAGTAAAGTTTGGCCATTTTGTAATTTCCTAGAAAATAAAAGGCCTTGCCTATCACGTGGTACAGGTAGTGTTGCGGGTGGTCTAAATAGAACTGGTTTTTCTGGAAAGACAAACTCAAATATTCAACTATGAACAGAGCCTTCTGCTAAAAGAGCGTAAAATATTGCGCAAATTCATTCGCCAAATTGGCAATAACGTCAATGTCTTTATCCATGGAGATCTGATGTTGCAGAATCCCCTACAAATTGACCAAATAGCTTTTAATTTTTTCGAATCGCCTAATTTTTTTGTTATAAAAATATTAGACTCATTTTATTTTCAAATTGCAAACAAAACATACCCAGTATATCCGAACACTGAATCAGGTACCCGTATCGCATCGCTGTCTGACGAAAATACGCCTGATAATTCAGCGTTTTCTCAAAATATCCGAAAGCCTTTTCGTAAAGAGAAGAGTGGAAATACAACACTCCGGTTAGATAGTTGATTTGGCAGGCCTGGTATTTGCTAACTCCCAAACTGTCCATTTTCTTTGATTCAAAATTAGTTGGTTCAACAAAGGGTGCTTATTACTAATTTTTGATTTATAAATTTTTACGGCTGCCAGATCTGTCATTATATTTATTGCTTCGTTTTCTCGGTGCGCGTCTTGCAAAATTTGACTCTTTAAAAACAAATACAAAATATACGCTTCGTTGTTATCTCTCTGGTACTGTTTCAGCAAAATGTACACTTTTTCAAGATAGTTTAACGCGGAGTCGAAGGAAGAATCCTGCAAACAATCAATCAATATTTTTGCTTAAAAATTGTAAAATTTATTACCTAAAACGTCATAAGTGCCAAATAATAGAAGGTTTAAATCATGAAAACGTTATTATGCAAAGTGACCTACTCAGAAGAAACCTGCTGCAAAACTATTATGGCTTGGTCTTTTTGGCCGTCTTTGTACAGACTATACCCGAAATTAAATCTAATTTCTATGGTTAAAATATCTCGTATCTGTGCATTATTGAGTACTTTTTGACTCAGTTGTCTCAATATGAATTGAGCTTGTTTCCAATTTTTAAACTGAAAATAAGTTTTGGCGATGCTGTCAGATAAGAAAAAAAAAAGAATTATTGAAATAGTTGATTAGTTTATTAAGAATTACACAAGTTTTTGAGCTATTTCTATTTCGCTTTACGAATACTAATACTGCTCGTATAAACTCCCGTATATGTTGTTGGCGCCGTCTTGCAAGTCTAAAATTTCCGTAGAAAAATTCTTCACAACCTTTATGTAAACATTTTTTTCGTGAGGCTGTTCCCTTTCAATCTGTTGCACATCAGATTTCAGCTTTTGAAGTGTCGGCAGCGAGTCGAAATCTTTTGATTTTCATAAAAAAAAATAATTTAATTTTAATTAACCAAACAACTGTTGTAATGTAATAATAATAATGGTCCACCTTTCTTCAACATCGAAACTAAAAATGCCGACACCATGGGATACTGCTCTTCAAAAGACTCGATTGTATTATAAATATCGCCTTTGTTTTCCGGTTGATCGAATTCTTAGAGCAGAGCCAAGGATATAGTGATGAAAATGAGTGCAAAGACGTCAAGTTTTTGCAATTCAAACTCTTGCAAAGAAATCTTGTCTTCCTCCCGAATCAGATCCTCAATATCGAAGGGAATGTACTTCGGCCTTCTCCCCTTTTTAAGCGTCAAAACGTGTTGATTGTAATCGTAGTAATTGTATCCGAAATCCTTGATTTTGTAGCCTAACAAAAAAACAATTTTGTTTCATTAATTAATTTAATTATCAACTAATAAATACACAATTCGTAGTTTTCCGTGAACGCAATCATGATTCGGTCCAAATTCAAAGAAGAGTGATAGTGAGAGTGAGCCTTGGCAATTTGCAGCACTTCTATCAGGTGTCCTATAATAAAGAAGATTTCCTTTTCCGTGTAAAACTATTCGCTCTTTTCTCTGAACTGAATGATGTGTTTCAAATTGATCGAAGACACTTGAGAAATTTCAATAACGGCCCTATTTTCCCCGCCCAAATACAGGTCGTAGTTTTCAACGTAAACTTTTTCCGTTTTCGCTATGAACTCCTCCTTCACCTCTTTGAGATAGTTCATTTTTAAAAACAATTTTTCGTAAATTTTGTTCGTGAATTGTTCACTCCCTGTGAATATTTTCACCTGGAATCTTTGCGGTTTCCCCTACAATATGCATTCCCACACCTATTTGTGCAGTCCCTGCTTGATACACTTAACCAACACCATTTTCTAAGAATATGCCGAACAGTCCACCTTGACTGCCATATCTCGGAACCCGAGAGGATACGTTTCAGGCTGACAAATCGCAGTATTGAATTTCTTTTTATACGACTCCGACAACAAGCAGTCAAGTTGCAAGTGCTTCTGCAAAGTATTTTTTTGAAACAAATTGCGGAACCAAATCTCGTTGCCCTGTTTTTTTTTGCAGAATTTTCGAATTGAAGTTAAATTAATTCGCTTTCTTCGAAGTAGTATTCCGCGTAAATGGGCTTTTCAATTAGAATGTCGTGTTCATCTACGGATCTCAACAACTCCAAAATGCCCTCCAATTTTTGTATGACCTAGGCCTTGTAAACCTATAAGTGTTCGAATTTCGGCTTCTGTACCCCTGCGGGATTATACTGTTTTTGCAAATAATTCATTATTTATTGCTGGTTAGTGAACATTTTATTGGACCCGTTTTTATTAACCAATAATTTTTAATTTTCATTTCTCTCCGTTTGCAATGTTGCCTAGTTTGAATCGGATTGCTTTTTTTATTTTCTATTATTTTCCCAATCGTTGTCTTCGTATTCGTACTTTTTTAACTTTCTGCTTCTTAATCATCTTTCTTTTTAAAACACCGTTTTAAACAATTTCCCATATTTTGATTTTTATAGGTGATTGTTTGATTGCTTTTCAGAACATCTAGAAAATTTATTTTAATTTTAATAATTCAGTAAATAGTAATCAGTGATGATAATACATAAATTTAAAAATTAAAATAACTATAATTTTCCAAAAGCCAATTAAAAAGTCGAATTGTATAAAAAATAATTAGACATTTATATATATATAACTAATAATATATTAATATCATAAAATAAAAAAAATTAAAAAATATGATTATATCACTATTCTTTATTAACTCCTGCATTATTGGATTAATAGGATATAATAGAATTATTATTTTCTTTACAAAATTAGCTTTAAATGAAAGAACAGAAGATTTTTTGTTTCTTTGCTTAATGTGTGGTTACACTCCTTTTTTCGGTTCGCATATTTTAATATGCTTTCCTCGTAACTGAAGAACCCTATATATTCTGGCATTTGTTGCCTTTTTGCAGGATAATTTTTAATAAATCCTATATTTTATAACCAAAGTGCTTAAGTTATATTAGGGGAAAAAAAATTTCCAATTTTATTATTTGTCAAAGTTAAGAAATAATGCTCCAGATTCATGTTCAAAATTCCATTTTTCTTAAATTAAAGATTGAGTTTTTTGCGAAAATTCCCTTTCGTATAATTTATTTTAATTAAAAACTAGAGATTTTTTGGGACTATTGTGTCGTTTTAGTTGATTGGATATCTGATTATTTTTTTGAAGTAAAATAATCAGCTAATTTTGAATTTATTCCATTTTTTAATCTATTATGCTGCACTTGTTTTCAATATTTAACTGCTATTGTAATTTTTAATCAGAACTTATTGTATTTTAATTTTAAGCCAAATATTAAACAGCCTCTTATTCCAATTAGTCTAAATTACTATGAGATAAGAACAGTTGTTTATCTAGAATTTAAGGATTTATACTGAAACTATTTCTTCTGCTACTGCTAATTTGTCTGCTTTTGATATTTAATTTTATATCTCCCGTTTCCTTTCTAGCTTAATTATTTTAGCAAATGTGAATTTAATTTGCATTCCTCGTCTACTCGCTGCTATCTTGTTCATCTAATTATTTAAACGAATTACTATAATGATTTTTATTAAACATTTAACTAGATTTCCGTCTAAAACTATTTTCCTTTGAATTAGTTTATTCTGTTGATTCTGAAAATGTTTGATAATTAAGCAATTCATCATCACCTTATTCGTGCTAATTCTGAAACTCTACAAATTCTAAAAACCATTCATCATTTAATAAATGTTTAATTGCTTCATAAATATTCATTATTAATTCTAAATTCAGTGCCTATACTTTCCTTCTTGTTTTCCTTTCAAACTTTTACCTACTTAAAACATCTTAGCTTTACTGGTTTTTCAAAAACAGAGTTCCTTTGTTGGGTCGAAAACTGACTTAATTACAATCTATATAAAAAAATAAATTTTGTCCATTATAAAATTGTTATTTACAAAATATAATATACCTTTTTCATTATGAGTAGTTCTTTAACAAATTACACATTTTCGTGTATAATCTCCAGAAGATCCGTTCATTTCAAGTTGTAATTTAAGCATTGAAAATTTTTCAAAATCATCTTTGTCTTACTTTATTATGTCTATAAAATCAGATCTGGAAATGCTTAAAATTATATAAATCAATCAATCAATCAAAACCCATTTATTAATATAATATTTAGTCATCTAAATAACTTACCTTGATGTGGTAACAAATGATAGACACTGTGCTGTATAGTCATTGGCCAATCCTGAAATAAAGCTCAAATCTCCTAAAACGGTACCTTCGGAAAATATTCCTAGTGAAAATTTTCGCTTTTCATCTACTTGCTAGAAAAGTTCTACTATAAATTAAATTAAATTATTTTTTTTAATTCATTCCCATAACAAATTAGCATTTACTTTCTCCCTTTGTTATCAAATAAATTTTTATGTCCGTCGTATTATTCTGTTGAATAATTTTTTCATTTGTCAAGAAATTTTATTCCTACATGACTTATTTTAGTTTATCTTAAGTCTTTTAAAATGAAATAAGTTTTAACGAAAAATAACTAAATAATAAATTACTTTTTTCGAAAAATTGTTGGCCAAAAAACTCATTTTAATTAGGGTAGTTGTATTAATTTCATAATAAATTTCTTCTTTAATTTAAGCTGGAAATTTTGACAAAACCTCACTTGCCTGTATATTAATATTTATTTCTTTAGAATCTTTATACATATATTCCATAAATCCCCTAATTTTTTATTAAGTTTCCTGTCCAATTTTCTTATTATCAATAAATCTATTTATAATACCCAAATCTCTTTTATATTGCTGAGATTCTTTATTTAATTCCTCCAATATCATGCCTACCATACGATAAAAAAAAATTATGATTCTTTAATATTTTTCAAATAATAATAATAATCATTTACTAATTGTAGATATTAAAAATGCGAAAACTCCCACAGTAAGAAGTAAAGTGCATATCAGAAAGGCTGTTTCGATTTAATTGGCTCCCCCTGCTCCGATCAGCATTATAGTCGCCACAGACCAATAGTACGCCTCAATGTATCTTGCATTTATTGAACTATTCTGTAAATTCATATGGTAAAGCCAGGTGTTTTCTTTTTATCCGAAGTGTTTAATTTCAATAACCTAAAGTAGATGCCACAAACAAGTTATCCTTAAATAATTTTTTTTATTTTGATTTTTTCAGTTTACATATCCGTATAAATCAAATAGTAATATTTACATATGGCACATTACCACTAATTAAAAAAACATTTTGGCGAGTTAAACCATGTGGGCTCTGCATCCCTTGAGATAAAATATATTTTCAATTCTCTAAATTACATTTTAAAAGTTATTAGCTTAAAGAAAAATAGCAGAGAAATTATTTAAGATAGGTAATCATTTTAATTAGAAAATTAAATCCCCGAAAAGTAGAAAAGCTATGGAAAGAAAGCTAAAATATCAAAAATCATGGTTGAGTTCCTTAAAATTAAAATTTTATTAATAGTCATTTTATATAAACAACTTCTTACTTTTATTTTTAAAAATTTTTTCTCGAGATTGAACAAATTTTCCCAATTAGTAATACCCAGTGTTAAATTTCATGAAAAATTCAAATAAAAAGTAAATATTCGAAATTCCTAGCAAAGTATTAATAATTTAATTATGAGTTTCCATCATAAAAAACAGTCTCAAAGAATAAATAAAAATCAGCATTATTATGACCAAACAAGTTGTAATATCCATAGTTATCGCAAAACTTTATTGAGGATCCAAAACGGGGATGTTATTCAAACGTTTTTTGAGAATAAAAATAAAAGAACCTCCCAATTTACAATTCTGGTCTTAAAATTAACAAAAAAAATAATAGAAATACTTATAAATTCTTTAAACTTCATACTTACTTGATTTTCTGTTTGTAGAAAAACCTCCTTCTCTCTTAAAAGCATTTAGACTTTCAAACATGGCACTGTCATAGGATTTGTCATTTATGATGTTAAGGTGTTTAATGGTTAGTGATTTGAGCCTTGATACTTCTGTATTTTGTCTCAACTCTTTGGACATTTTTTTTAGTTTTTAAATAAACAAATATTTACCTAAATCTCCTCCTCTTATTTAATCAGGGAAATTATCCCCCTTTTTATTATTTGCAATTTCTTTATTGTTATTATTAATTGTAGAGAGAACTAAATTCTAACTGTTGGTAAGCATTTTGTTAAAAAAAAACTGTTTATAATTTATATTTCCCTTTGAACTGCAACTATTTTAGTTTATACGGTTACATAAATCAGGGCTTTTATTTTATCGGGAAGATATTTAATCTTTATTTATTTCAGAACTGCAAATTAATAGTTTCGGATACTCTTATTCACTTTGTTTTTTCTCTGATTCTTTCAATGAATTCCAGTTATTTGATCCTGATTATTATTACTCTTCATTAATTTTGTCTGATTTACTTTATATGCTTTCATTTAAATCTGAC
The DNA here is from genome assembly GCA_037039885.1 of Miamiensis avidus. Classification (NCBI taxonomy): domain Eukaryota; phylum Ciliophora; class Oligohymenophorea; order Philasterida; family Glauconematidae; genus Miamiensis; species Miamiensis avidus. The sequence continues at coordinate 1,272,018 of JAWVGU010000008.1, read as the reverse complement.
TATAACTAGCTTTATTCCATTTATTATTTTTCGAATAATTCATACTCTATATCAATGCTTTCATTTTCCTACTTATGTGGAATGCAATGTATAAGAGAGTGATCTATTTAATTAAATAGTTATGATTGAATAGATTTTTTCAGTTCCAAATCGTATAATTAGTCAACTGCATTTTCCTCACAAGTACTGCTCATTGCTATTAAATATTTCTTATTTATTATTTATTTTTATTTTTACCTATTTTATTTATATATATATAATAATAATTAACTATTATTATTATGCATTAAATTATAAAATATTATCATTAAAAACAAACTTTACTTGTTCTTATTTTTATTCCATCACTAAAGAGAAATTTCTTCACTTTTATTAATTACAAAATTAATAATAATATAATTACTACCTAAATTTGAAGTATTCAAATTTTGTTTTTATATGTTAAATAATTCATATAAAATGTATAATTAATTGAAATACTAATATAAAATATAAAATAATTAAATAATAAATACTAATCACGATAATACATTATTTTATACTTAATTTTATTTTTCCATTAGTTATTATTATTAACCAAAATACTGATATTTAATTTTATTTAAGTTATCGAAAAATTTCTTTATTTCTAAAGCTCTGGATTTATTTTATCACATTTTCCGCTATTTAAAATCTATTGCTATTTATATTTCTATATCAGTCTATATTTATTTACGAGATGAGGAAGAAGGTTGTATTAAGGAAAATAAATCCTCCAAATTTATTATTTATCGAAATTTATAAACAGCCAATCACTGAACAGAATCTTCATTATTTAGGTGATACTCATCAATCTTGCCAAAGGAAAGACTATTCAATACTCCGATTATTTTTCAGCCTAGAATTTTAAAAGTCGCTTTAAATATAAATATAGCTCAATTTTATTCTTACTCCCTATCTGTTTTGAGTTGATGATTCATTTTTTACTATTGTTTTAGATTTTTAGAGAGTATTTAGTTATTGGGGAAAAACTAATTTTAATTTTCCAAATCACTTTAAAATTATATATAATTTTAATTGGCGATCCCTCTTATTTTTGTATAATGTTAACTGAAGAGGTTTTTTTTCTCAAAAGTATGTTGTTTTTTTGCTTTCGATGATTTTTAAGCGGAGAATATTTCTTTTTAGATTTCTGAGCCTACTTTTAGTAGTACTGTTGTAGTTTTTAAACCTCATAGTCTTCAATTTAGTTTTGCGAAATTTGAAATCTACTTTCATTTTCAAATGAAATTTGCGAATTTATCTTATTATTTGTATGGATCCTTCTCCCATTGATTGCTGTTTCTACAACATCCATGTGGTAGCAATTTTAATTGCTCATTTGCGAGGAATTCTGCTAAATCAGGCTCAAACTAGTAGTTTTTTATAACCTATCTTGGTATTATTCTTTCATTTAGTCCTGCTGCAAATCGGAATATTTAGTTTTTATTGAAGAACTATACCTATCATTTTCAGTCTCTATTATTTGATTTATAAAGTTCCTAATTTAGTTTTCGCTTTTTAAACCATTATATATTAAATATCGATTCCTCCTAATGCTGGCTTATCTAATTTATTTCTCTTATTCTTAGTCGTGTTCGTTCTCATAATTAAAATCGAATCCCGAGTCTATAGAATAGTAGTCATGATAATCAACTTATTGGTCCACAAAATCTAAAAATTGCTCATCCTTTACTAAAACATTGTACGCCATGAAATTATTATTAATGTTTTTCTGGTTTAGTGCCCAATCATTTTTCCGCGATCTTCTAAAATACTTTAGCCTTTAATCTATGCCAACACTCTACTAATTTCTAAATATATATTTCCCTTGTTCAGATTAAAGTTAATAGGGTTGCAATCTACAATAAATAAATGCTATTTATTTATTTTTTTATTACCTCTCTCTCCGATCGTTAACATATACTGCATTGTCTTGGATAATAAGAAGAATATTTTTGTTACTTTACTTGTTATTTAATCATGCAAAATTTCTTAAAATCGTCTTTATCTTATTTTATAATTTCCAATTGAAAAGTAGGACTTTTCATCTAACTAAAATTGCAATTCAACTAAATAATTAAAATATATAATTAATTATCAATCTATCTAAATTATCTTCTCCTTTAGTTATTAAATATAGTCGAATATTTTAAGTGTCATTTTGCATAAAAATTTTTTCATTTGTCAAAAATCCCTATTCCTGCATGCACTGTTTTAGGCGATCCTGAGTCTTAGCAAAATTATTTATTTTTATAAAATTAAATTCTGCTTAAAATAAACTTGGAACTAGTTTTTACTTTTTTGGAAAAATTACCAACAATAAAGCTGATTTTTTACAACATCGTTGTATTTATTTCTTAATAAATTTCTTATTAAACTTGCTTTGGGAATTTAGAAAGGACGTAGTTCGCTTGATTATCAGTATTTATTTCCTTCGGTACCAGATATAAATACTCTATGAACCCCCCTATTTTTTGCTGAGTTTCTGAACCAATATTCTTATTTTGAATGTATCTATTGATGATTTCCAAGTCTCGTTTATACTGCTAAGATTCTTTATTGAGTTCTTCTAATACCATGCCTGTTACATTATTTAAAATATTCTCATATATATATACATCTTAATTCATGTATTATTACCTATTGTCGAAATCAAAAACACAAACACACCCACTGTCATCAGTAACATGCAAATAAGAAAAGAAGTTTCAATTTAATTTTTCCCTCCAGCTCCGATCAGCATTATCATTGCCACGGACCAGTAAAATGCCTCTTTGATCAAAAACTTTAATTTTATTAGTTTTTTTTTAAAGAAAACAAAAGCTTTTAAACAATTCTCATGTATATAGTAGTGGCTGTTTTAATTAAAAATAGTAAAGTTTAAATAATATTAAATTATTTAATTATTATATATTTTATTTTCACCCAAGTTTACCTTATATTATATTTTCAGTTATTGTTTTTTTTATGATTCTAATGTTTCGTCATCATAAAATGTTTTATAGTCGCTGGCAAGATCACCGAGTTTTTTAATATGAATTTCATTTAGAGATCTCATCCTAAAATATTATGTATTTTATCGTACTTAATTACACAATTTTTTTAATTTTTATATGAAAATATGTTGCCCCAATTCTCTTTTTAGTTATATAGGTTGGGTCCATTTAAAAGAAATCAGAATCTTAATGATAGCGTTTGCTTTCAGTTTTCGACAATATTTTTTAACTCATTAATCCACTGTTGCTTTAGTACATAATACTTTTGAATTCTTAAAAGCAGATTTCATTTCTCTAATTAATTTTATATCTTATTAAGCAATTTATACATTATTTTTTCCTGATGATTTTAAAGATTAAAATTTTAAATTACTGTTTAGCCTTTTATTATCTTTTTCCTATTCATTATCTATGTGTAATTATCTTTATGCTTTAATTTGTTTTTCATTTTCTATAATTTATTTCTTAATATCAAATTGTAATTTATTGTAATTATCCTATTTATTGAATCTTTAATTTTTACTCATTCAATATATTTTCTTTCCAACTTTCTAAAATTGAGTTATTTTTAAAAATTATATTGATTTTTCTTAATCATCCTACTCATATGTTATTTTATTGCTGTCTTATCTTAATGGAATCGAATCTAAAATAGATCTATCTTTTGATTAAACAATATGCTCTAATGAATCTTTTTGCTAATAGTAATACTATTTTCCATATTTTGTTAATTTTTTTTTAATTACTTTTATTATCAATGGAAAGTGAATCCCAATTTTATAATTATTGTTTTTGTTGTTGTTGTTTTTTATTTATTTATTTCTAATATATGAAATATTCCAATACAGCAATACTTATTAACTTTGATTACGAAAATTGATAAAAATATTATAAAACCTTATGAAATTATAGAAAAATTTTATAGTATTTAAGTAAATTCAATATTAATTTATTTATGAACTAATCATTATAATATGTATATAAATGAAAATATTTTTATGCAATCTAGTAATTAAATGATTTTACTTAATTTCAACAATTTATATATTTCCTGTATATCATCAATAGCAGTTATACCCTAATTTTTTAGTACAAACATAATAATTTATTATTGTGTTAATTTTTTATATATTTCTATCATAGGTATATTTTTTTATTTATATTTCATGAAAATAAATTACTACTTATTTGTAAATTAAAGTAATATTAATTAATATTTTGTTTTTAATGTTATGATAAAATTATACTTTAAAAATTAATTAGGAATTAGGAATTAGTTGATATTTAACATAAATTATTGGATTTAATAAATTTAATTAGACTTAATTAATCAAAATATTATGTTTGCTATTTAATATAATACATTGTAGTTAAATTATAAAATGTATATATATTTGTTTATAAGTGTGAAATTTATTCTAAGTTATGAACGCAATAACTATAAAGGCTTAATTTATGGCTTAGATTGATAATTTAAGTTTTCCTCATTTTTTTTAACTTATAATTTGAAATTTTCTTTCTTTCACTTCTGATATGCATTATTTACTAATATAGTTAGACGGTATTTACTTACTAAATAAATAAATTAGTATTGTAAAAAATATAAGAACATAATGAATTTGGATCAAAGAAAAAACTATATAGTAATAGATTCTTCTTCAATGAGTGATTCAGACGATGAAGAAGAGATACAACAAAAAAAGCATAATAAAGGCGAACAGGACCAAATAACAAAAAATCAGGTGAATTTTCCCATCCAAGCCTAAAATAAGCTGCCTCTGAAAGTAGCAAAAAACCCTAGAAAACAAATAAAGACAAATAATATAGAAACTGCACCATGGGCAAATTTCAACGCTAGCATAAACAAACAGCCTGAATTTCAGGCAAATAGCTCTAGTTAATAGCCTAAAAATAGTCATTTTTCTACTCTAAAATTGGTCAAAGTTGAGCTAGGCCAAAATATGCTTGTAGACTACTAACATGATAAAAATTCCGAAATTACTGCGGTAAAAATCATCCCTCAGAACCACTTAGTTTTGATCGGATAATCAGGATTAGGATTGCTCATCGTATCAATGCTTTAAGGATTCAAGACAATAAAAGTGATATCATTGGACCAATTTCCAGATTCTTTAACGTCTATTAACAATAAGATCATATTTATTGACACCATCGTTCCTTCTCAGTTTTTTGTGGAAAAAAAATAATAACAAATAATTTCCAATAATTAAAGAAAATAAGGTAAATAAACAAAAGGTATTTAAAAATAAAAAATGGAATAAAAACAAGAATAACAAAAAGAAGAAGAACAATACAGTTTTTCTATGTCGTAAAAAAAAACTTCTTAATCAATTTGAATTTATTTTACTTATTAATTTTAATAGGAATACAATTTTGGTATTTTGCACCTACAACACCCTTTATATAACGCTGCTAATGGGAGGAGGAAATATGCTTTTTTCTTATTAGTTTGAAAGAGGTACAATTAATTACATGAAAGTTGACACCACTAAAAACTAAGTAATTATGGGGCTAGACAGCGGAATTTTGGCATTTTTGCCTTTTGATTTGTAATAAAATGACCAAACTGGGAAATTGGATTTCATAATACGAAATATGAAAAAATTCTCATTAGGATCTTCAATTTACTCCATTTTTGTTTTCAAAAAAGTAATTTGTGTGGGATTTAGTAGTGGATTTTTTGAAGTTTTAGATTATGAAGTCTTAATGGCTTAGGGAAGAAAAAAGGCAAAATTGTTTGAATATTTATTTCAAAGTCCTTTAATGTCAATGAATATGATTTAAGAATCGTAAATACTTACCATTTTCACGAATTACAGCTAGGTGGCCACTTTAGATTTGAATCAGTTTTAAAAGGCAAAATTAGATATAGCTTAGCTGAAAAAGAAATGTGAAAATTAACTTAAATCCATTGCTAGCTTTATTGTAGCAGGAAGCACGTATGTTCCAAAAAGAAAATTAGAAGTATTTTGGGTTGATGGAAATGATTTGGTGGTTTATTTCCATAAAGAAATATTGCTTGGAGAAATAATTCATAAAAATTCTCCTAGTTTTAGAATAAAACACAGTTTTACCGATAAAAAAACCATGAATAAAAGGGGATTTGCATAGGGTAATATCTGTTTTTGGAAGGAAAAAGATCTAATACTATTCATAAATAATAATTAGCTATTTACTCTTAAATTATTGAAATGAATAAATATATTAATATACAATTTAATAAATATTATATATTATATATAATAGTAATAAATATAATAAATAATATGTAAATAAATTTTTTAACTACTTATTATTATAATTATATATAATATGTGTATCAAATGGTATTATTTATTTTTATTTTAAACTAATTACTTTTTATTTCCTTTCATAAAATTTTTGTGCTTGATTGACACTTTTATTATTTCGTCTTAAAGAAAATACCAGCAAATTGCTTTTTTCCTTATTTATTATTATAAAAACAAACAAAAATACATATACAGGTGTAAAAAAATAATTTTTAAAAATAAAAAAACCAAACAAACAAACATTTCAACTATTTGCAATTTAATAGAATACTCGAAATTTTAATATGTATAAAAGAGTTTTGAAAAATGTGAGAACCATTGAAGAAGAAAATAAATTTGAATTGGACAACGAAGAGATCGAATAAAAATAAATATAATAATTAAGATAATTAGAAAAAGAATTGAATGCAGTCGAAGCTTCAAAATAAAAATCAAGATCTCAAAAATAAGAATATTTTTGCAATTAATGCAACCAGTCTATTAAATATACACAATTTGCCTTAGATCAACATTTGAATTCAATAGTAAAAATCTCACTGTTTTTCGATGAAATAATTAATATAAAAACTAACTATTTATCCAATATGTCTCATTAAAATTTTATTAATTATAAAAGGAACACCAAAAAAAGCATAGGAATTTAAAATTAGATTCAAAAAATACATTAAAAAGCAGAAAAAGATCTTACTTTCAAGAAAAGCAGATCCCAGTAAAAAGCTAAAAAAACTTATATTTTTTAGAAGAGTGTACAATTTTGAGTGAGTGAGTGAGTTGTAAGGAGAAATAAAACCAAATTTATGCAAATATATATATATAAATAATATATATTTATTTATTTATATTTATAATGATAATAACTTCACCGACAAGTAAAGCGACTCATTATTTTTTGATTAATTTTTCTTGTTCTTATTTATATTTTTCTTCATCTTCGAAAGCCTTTTTATTATCGGTGTAAACAAAATATAAAATTTCATCATCCATGCTTTTTTTCTCATCATAAATTTTCCCCAATTGAGTATCTATAAATATCGCATTTAAAAAATTTAATATGACTTTTTAGGGATCAATAATAAAAATAAATAAAATTTTATAAATTACTAGTCATATCTAAGACTTCTTTGTTTACAAAGAATAGTATATTTCCACAGTTTCTATAATGGTTGCTTTATTACAAAAGCTGTCTGGCTTATTGATAGAATTCTTCAAGTTTTACATCATTTTGAACCAAAAATCTACAAGAAATTGCAATTTAATTTTAATTTAAAGTTAAGTTGTATATATTTAAAAAGTTATAATTAATTGATAATTCTTCTCCCTCCTCTTATAATATCCATATTTTATAAAAACAAATAATCTTCTTCTTACTTTCTCTTTTTCAAAGGCAGTAATTTTTAGAATAGGGATGCCATTCCATTACTATAGGAATGCAGTTTTATGATTCTTTAGTTCTTTGTCTTATTCTTTCAAATTCAGCTTCTCTCTCTTTTTAAGAAAACTATTCGGTGAATGGTTTATAAGCCTTTTTCCATTCTTCGACTGTTTGAGGTTCTCTTTACTCCTATTATTATGAGTTAAATTGTTATTGTTATCCAAAAGGACCACCTTTCCCTCTATTATTAAATGAGTTATTCTAAAACATGTTTATTATTTTTTGGAAACTTCTTTGTTTTTGATATATATATATAAATTGTTTTTTATTGATATTAATTTAATAAATTCTGATTTATTGAAATTTTTTTTTATTATTAATATTTTACTTATTAATTCAATTGATATAGCTTTTTTAAGTGTAAGTAATTACGCTTTAAAATGATAGAAACAAACTAATGAGAGTATATTATTTAAAAGGGTTTTATATTATATATGTAAAAACGATTGATCTGAAATATTAAATCAAAATTAAATTAAATTGCTATACCCGCCCATTCATTAAAGGAAGGTAATTAATTTTTTCATATTTTATCAGTATAATACAACTGAATGAAACTATCAAAAATTTCCCTCTATTTTAAGACAATTAAATATATAGAATACAAAATTAATTAATTATAAATATATAATAAAAATTGGAAAATTTATATAAACATTACTTTTTTAATAATTTTAATTTCATTTTAATTCATTTTCTTATAGTTATTCTTCCTCTTTATAAAAATTTATTACTTTATCCGAGGCTACGCTGCTTTCAGATTTAAGGATTTCTGGAATCGGCTTTTGCACTTATCTAAAGTAAGAAGCAATTGAGGAATCCTTCTAGTCAAAAAAATAACTTCCGGTTAATTGAGGAGTTATCCCGCATCCTGTTACAATATTTTGAGCGTATACAGTGTCATCATCTGTTATTTCGGTGCTTAACTTTAGGCTTCTAACACATTAACTTAAAAAAACATACTTTTATAAATGTATATTTTAAATGTTTTGATAATATATTATTAATACGAGTGTTCATCTAACAGAGCCTAATATAAATTTCGAATTTTTTTCAACTGTTCGTTGAGTTCATGGTTATCGGTTCTAAAATTAATATAATTGCTTAAAAAAATTGTTTTATTTGATTTAAGCATTTTACTTAAAAATATGATTAGAGGTTTGAAGTTATTCTAAAAAATCTTTTATATTTTCTATATCTATCCTGCTGTTTTATTGTTATTTGCCATTTAAATAGTTCTGGTATTACAATTCGTCCAATTTTTTCAAATAAAATTATTCTCTTTCATGCTTGACATGAGCTTATTATACAATTTTTTTGAATAATCCATCATAAGCCTGATAGGAATGCCTTATAGCACCAATAATTTCAGGATTATCTGAAAATTTTGATTGATCAAGTCATTTTACTTTATATTATAATTTCTTTTTTTTTATATTATTGAAAAAAGTATATAAATTTATATACAATAGTTACTTTTGCATATTCTTCCTCCCATTTGTCCATTAAAATTTGATATTATGAAGCTGGAATAGAGTCATAATGTTCATGTAGCCTTTGAATGAATTGAATTTAATCTACCATTCGGCCTAGCAATACTTTGAAAATATTAATTGTGATCAGTTTCTCATCCTTATACTACTTTTATGAAATATTTAATTGGGTTTTCTGTTCTTCAATACTTCGCTATTTTGTATGCATACTTTGCAATTCTTCTTTTAAATTTGCATTTTCCTTTTGTATTTTGAAATATCATTTTTATTAAATAATGATATTCATAATGATATACTTACTTCTTCTAAAGATTTGATTTTTTCTTGAAAATAACTATTTATAATGCTTTCATTAGACTCATATTTACCAGTAATTGGCTAGTTAAGCTACTGTATATTATCACTTTACAGTTATTCTTTTTATTATTTGTGTTTTTGTTGTTCTTAAACTTCCCTTAGTAAAGCTTCTATTGAAATCAATATTTAAGAATTCAATTGGTCTTAATTCAGATTTTCCAAATTTATTTTTTATAATGAGTTATTGCTGAATAAATTATTATCTTTTTTATTGCAAATTGTTGAAATTTCTTTATATTTTTAACTATTTCTTCTATTATACTCATATGTCTCCTCTTAGTCTAATTAATTTTGCGTTTATTCTTTAATAAACATATTTAAAAAATTAAATTACCTGCTTATAATATAAATAATTTTTGCTATTATTTTCCAAATAATTCAGATCCTAAATTTTAAATATTTAAAATAAGTTATTTTAATTTTTCCTCCCTTTTTAAGTTTCCTAAATCATTTTTTTTCACTTGAGAATCGTCACAATTTATATTTTATTTTTACAGTTTAGGAGTTTACTTTTTCTTGCTTTATTAAATTATTTCCTAATATGTTAATCCTAAATAATTATTGTTTATATTTGTTAAACAATAATAAAAATTATAAAATTAATTTACTTTTCTTCACAGTATTAGTATCTCCTTCTTCTTTATGTTATTATTCATTTTTTTTTACATTGCTTTTTTATTCTACTTATTATTCAGTTTGAAATCTTTAAGCATTTACTTTATTTCTTACCGGACTTAGACTAGGACTCTAATAATCAACCTTAATGGAGGGTTTATACGGAGTTATCACCCTTTTGATAGTTGTTGTAGTTGTTTTAGGAAAAACTGTGTATTATTTAATATCCGAATTTGAAGGACTGGGTATAATTAAGCAAGGACTTGAAGAAGTTATCTTTATAATTTTTAAATTATTATTCTCTACTATAAATGACTACTAAATAAAATTTTTTACAACAATTTAATTTTATATAATTTTTCCATCTTTTTCGTCTTTCCCTGGCACCCTTTTTGGTTATTAATTCTTTGAAATCGTAGAAGATTCCTTTAATTAATCTACGATAGAGGTATAATTTGGTTTGTTTTGCTATTCGAATGGAGACTAGATCTTAAAATTTAAGGAATTGTTGGTATTGGATGCAGTGGTTTACTGTTAGATAAACCCACTAGAATTTGGAGAATTGGGGAGAGTAAAATACTGATAATTCTATTTATTATTTTAAAGTGATAAGCTTCTAAGTTTTATATAAAATGAATTTATTTGAGTGAAAACTTTCATGTTTATAAATGCAATAAAATAATAAAACTAATTAATTACCTTTAATGAACAGATTTCGATAAATATTAAGAATTATTATTTGAATTTTTATCATCGCATTTAATGTTTCGATATTAAATTTGGGTTGGATGCATTTATTTAGGCTACCAATTTTACTATTTTACAGGAGTTGTGTTCATTGAAAATTTATTTTTTTATTAGTTTGTTTTAATATATTTAGTTAATACCTACTTACTTATATAATAATCACAAAATAATTAAAATATGTTTAATTATAATGTGATTTCTTGGAGTTAATTAGTTTATTATATATAAATATATTTTATTATAATAATATTTCATATTTTATTTAGTATTTTATTAATGGTAGAACTTAATAAAAACCTGTAAATATAAGTCAAAAAATTAAAAGAGTTATTTGTTACATTGTGACTTAAAGTTTTAAAACAGATTAATTATTAGGATTATATATATGTAAAATGTAAGATTTTTAAATTAAAGGTTAGAAATTATTTGTAACATTTAAGTTATACTATTAATTTTATATAAGCATTTAAGTAAATAAAAGTAATTAATTAAACAAGTATATATATATAGCACTATTTAGAATATTCCAAAAAAATAATAAAAAAATATAATTTAATATTTTTTCAAAGTAATCCAAATCCTTCTGCATTTTCCATTGCCTTAACTAATTTATCTTTTAATTTTTCCTTAGATCCGTATTCAGGTAAGAAGAAGTGGTTAAAGCAAGTACTTGAGGAAGGAAGCTTTTCGGAATCTCCAGCTTGTCTAATAAAAAGAAAATAATAACATTTTTATTTTAATAAAATATCTATATCTACCTCACAATAATCATTTTAACATGGGATAATCCTTGCACAGGAGCTCTGTCTGTTCCTGACATGAAAAGAAGGAATCGTTTTTTTTCTTCTAATGAAAAATCGTTTTTCATTAATTCCCAGAACCACCTATTAAAAAGATGTGTATATCATATATACATATATTGCAGTAAATTTTCATATTTACTTTATCACTTGAGAATTAGGAGTGTACCCATCTGCATATCTTGTTACTTTTTTCAACTCTTCAAAGTCTAGAGTGTCACATCCCATAATGATTTGCATTAACTACACAGGCTCTAAACTCTAACAAAGAAAGTAGCAATAATTTGATATGAAAACTTTTTTAATATATATATATAAGTTAAATTAACAATTTTTTACATTTATAAATTTTGATCCTTTCACTACTTTTTAGAATCCTCTTTCAAACTATCTAAATTACTTTTCTATATGCTTATTTAGGTACCAGTCAACATACAAATCAATATATTCCTATTTATTTTTCTAACTCACCACAATATCAGCTCCATTTTCAACCAAGTCATGGGTTCGGTCCAAATAAAACTGATGATATTTCACTTAAAAGGTAATGCAACTGTCTTATAAATCATCTTCTTTATATTCTTATATATGCTTTAGACCTAGTATAAAGATAATAAATTATTATTTTTTTAAAATATTCTAAAATAATTAAAAATAATAATAAAAGAGTACCTTTATAGATTTCGGGATCTATTTCTTTTATTTCTTCTAATCCTATAGATTTTCCTAAAAGTTTCTTATAAACAACATTCGGGAATTTTATATCAAGTAAAATATTGTTGTATATGGCTAATCCTAATATAACTCCGACCAGTTCATAATTAATGGGCATATCATCAAAATCTCCATTAAACCAATAAAATCTATCATTCTTAAATTATTAACAAAAGTTATTATTTTTAATACCATTTCATAATTATATAAATTCTAAATTCTCACATTTTTCGCTACAAACATTCCAAAATCTAAATTGAACAACTATTTCGTTAACAAAATAAAGAATTCTTTTTGCACACCTCCCTCATCTATTCCCTATTCACCTTAAAATATCACCTTTATATAATAATATTAATATTATATGCATATAATTAAGAAATGTATTATCTTAAAAATATTTTCTTACTCTTAATTAAAGCTTAAAATTTCTATTGGGAATTGATATTTATTATAAAGCATCTTATAATATATTATCTCTTCTTACTGTAATAGTTAGATTTAAGAATTCTTATGGAGATTGGGTAAATATATTTCCTGATAACAATAAATTTCTAACACCCTAATTTCTGTTAACTGCCTACTCAACTTCACTTTCAATTTAGAGGAATTATTATTTCAAGTTTAAGTCCATCAAAAATGGATAATAGAAAAATGAAAAGTCAGACTTTCCCTTTAAAGAATGTAATAAATTTTGAAAAATAATTTATATTATAATAAAAAAATAAGCAAACAAACAATCAATTATTACATTTTTTTCGTTTTCTAAATGAGTAACATATTCGTTTTTAACATTGATAACTCCATGTTCTTTTAATATTTCACTGATAAAATCAGTGACTTCAATTCTTGGTCTTTTTATATTTGAATTATAAAGTACTTTAAATATGAGACATATATATGAAATTTAAGAGTAAATGAAGGATTCGTTGTGTTCTTCATTATAAATAAGTAAGGACATTTGAGTGTGAAGATTTTCCACTAAGGATTTCATAGTTTTTTTATCAATAACAGTAACTAGCCAATCAGACTAATTTTATTAAATTAATAAACCCCATAATTTTAAACAAAAGAAAGAATCAATTATTACCAATGTGTTAAGATATTTTTCAGAAAGTTTGGAAAACATAGCTCTAAATCCTTTATAATCATCTTCTAAAATGTCAGGATATAATAATAAAATAACTAAAACTCTTAGATCATCTAACTATTCAAAATACATTTCTTCTTCTTCAAGTCTTTAGAACATAGAATTCTTTATATTTAGTATAATAAAATAAATTAAATTATTATATTTTAATCTATTTTTATCCAAGAAATAAAATAATACCAAAGACTTTCTAAATATTTCCCTATTTTTCTAAATAACTTACTAATCAGTTGGTTATTATAGTAAAAGATTGTAAAATTATTACACTTGATCAATATCAACAAGTGAGTCATTTTCGTTAATATTTTATTCCAAATATGATAAATTAGTATCAGGTTTTTCCAATTGTATTTAGTCATTATTTTGATATTTTTACTAAATAAACATATTTTTAATGGTATTTTCACTTTAAAAAACTTAACTGATCATTTCATTCCACTTTAATAAATTATTATCCTTTTCACACTATTCTGCTAAGTTTTTGATTTCCTACCATGTTAAAGGTTGCGGCTCTAATTTTGGACTGCAAAGTTCCAAAATCAAAATAGATTAATCTTTTACTTTTTCTATACCAATAGAAGCTGCTTGTTCTTTAGATAATTTTTAGAATTCTATAAAAGTTAAAATATTTAATTAACAATTTTTTTTTAAATTCATAATAAAAACTCAAATGATTGTAAATCGAAAATTAGCACTAAATAGATTAATATAAAATATTTACTAGGATTGCTCGCACAAAATTCAGCATTACATTTTAATCTACCACATCCATTTGTAGTATTATCCACGAATAATTTAAATTGAGTTCTGATTTTTTCCTTTTTTTATTCAGCTGTTAATTATAAATTTGAAGAATTAACTATTGTTTCTTCAATATTTTTGGATGATTTCCTACTGTTAGGACGATCATTATTGTTATTTTCACTATTTTTTTCTATTTCCATTCAATAAATAATTATTGTTTATTTTATTTGACTTATATGAAATTTTTTAAAAGTGTTTTTACTTTTATTACTATCCTATGTGTAATGTTTTTTTTATTCGCTTTAAAAATTATTAATACAAACATATTAATAAATTAATATGTTTTTAAAAACAATCAAACTAACAATAGACTGTAATTTATTATTATCAGAATAAATGATATCAATACAATTGTATATATTTAATTGTTAAGTAGCATATATTAGGCATTACATATACTCCTTTATTTTATAGCTCAGACTTCTCGAACATCAGGATTCATTGCATTTTAAAAATCCTGTATTTAAATCTAATAAAAATAAATATTTATACTTTTATTTTTAAGTATGATAACACAAATAATTTTATAATATTTTTCAAACAAAACTATAAATTAATTTAAATTTTTAGTTAAATCATTAATTTTATTTTTGAAAATTTCAGTACACTTATTTTCTACTAGTAAAATTTAATACTAAGCATGTTTATATTAATATGCAATCTATATATAATGTTTTTAATAAAGCATATCAAACCGAAATACATTCATCAACCCTTGTTTATGAAAGTGATATAATGAAATTATATTTAAAAATAATTTTAAAAAGTATATAATACTTACAATTATTCTATAGTATTCTCACTTTATAAATTTATAAATGATACAGTAATAAACTCAGTTTATATTTTATTAATATTCATATGCATTTTATTTAAGAAGGCCTTTAACTTCTTATTAATTATAGAAATTAAACTTATTGTGATATTTATAATATTTGTTTAAGCCTTATATTGAAATAAAATTAAAGAAAATACAAAGAAAAAAAAAAATATTTTATATTGAGGGTAACTTTATATTTCATTAAAAAATTAATTATATCAATAAAATGGAAAACTCTCTAAGTGCATTAGAAAAAGCGAAGATCATCTATATAGTGTAGAAAAGAAAAAATACATTAATCAGAGCTATTTAATTAAAATGATCACCAGCTATTACACTCAATTCCTTTGAAAACAGATATAGATAGTATATTTAATGAAAGAATCGAATCATCCTTAAAAGAAAACCATAATGATACAAGTCAAAACGTTTCAGTTTTTCTATAGCAGGACAGTTCATTTTATATCTAAAGTTAAAAATCAGAAAAAATAGAAAATTAAATAATTAATAGTATTGCAAATAATAAATAAAACCCTTCACAATTCAAAACTTCCATACCTAAAGATTGCAATGAAATCGGTTAAGACTAAATATTAGACCCGCAAAATTATTCAGCACTTATCAATTCACAAATATCTGGAATTTACACCAAAAAAAACTAAAGAGACTAATTAGGTTAAGTTTTAAAAAGGAATAACTCAGTAAGTTCCTCTAAGAGAGGGAATAATCTAAATAGTAGTTTTCTAATTTAAAATAATTTGTATGCTCCAGGATCTAATACAAAAAAAAATACACAAAAAATGGAAAAGCTATCAGAATTTTTTAATAAGATGGAAAAAAAGGAGTACTGTAATAAAGGGTTTTTATGCAAAAAATGCGAGTATTTTGCACTCAACTTAGATAGAATACAGAATTTTATAGATTAAAAACCTTAAACACATATCACTTAACAAAGTTAAATGATCTTTCTGTTTATAGTAGATTTTAGTTAGAAAAAAGAGTTGTGGTCTCCAAAAACAATAGTAATTTGATAAATTATTCAAAGAAATATTTACTAAATTATTATATATTATCTGCATAGATAGTAATAAAAATTATAGGTTTTTAGCCTCGTTTTGTTTTTTACATTGATTTAATTATATTATATAAATATTAATATCAGTAAGTTGTATAATTATTGAAATACTATTATTGATGATTTATTGTTTTTTATTAGGAAATTAAAAAATGGGATTACATTAAATACTCTATAAATTATCAAAGAAATTGAATAAAATTGGAATTTTAGATCCTTAAAAAACTTTAGCAATTACGATGGACATTTTTACAAGTTTAATAATTATTATGCTAATTTTCATTTATTCATTACAATTATTTTTCACGTTAGACACAAGCAGCATTAAATTTTCAATTTTATTCGGGGTTTGTAATATTTATTTTATATTTGAGTTTTTTATGAAATTTAATACTGGTTATTATGAACTGGGAAAATTTATTTCATCTAGAAAATTAATTTTCAAACGACAAAAGTACCTTTATATATATTTAAACGATTAATATAAATTAAACTGAAAATTTTTAACATATATTCAATTTCAAGAGATTCAACTATGATTTACGACATGATAGCCTTTATCCTTAACTCTATCATCTTTTTTAGTAAAATTATGATGATTACAAATTGTTGACCTCGTTATTTACTTCTCTTTTCTTTTTCAAACTAATCACATTCAAAAAAGTAATTTTACGAATAGAAAATATTTTCTATCTAAAGGGTTATAGGTCGCATTTGGTGCAATTGGCCAAGATGTTTTTCCAACTCGTTATAATGTGTCATACGTAAAATATATGAATTATTTTTATAATATTATAATAATTAATTTGACTTATTTAGTATTACTTGCTTATGGCACATATTATAAATCATTCAAATTCAATATTTCAATTAAGATATCAATACATGGCTTTACTCAATGAATTTACAAGATGCCTCCATAGCAGCGAGATACATAGAAGCCTTCTATTGGTCTGTAGCTACTATTATGTTAATAGGAGCGGGTGGTAAAAATTAAATAGAAACTACATTTCTTATTTGTACTTTGCTTTTAACTGTAGGAGTATTCGCTTTTTTAATATCTACTATAAGTATTTAATCAAAAAAGATGATATTTAATAATATAAACTAACTATTTTACTTTTATTAAGGCATGATTTTGGAAGAATTGAATAAAGAAACATAATAATACAAAAGAGATCTAGAAATTATAAATAGATATATTAAGTATAAGCACATTGGTTAAGAAACGCAACAAAAAATAAGAGGATTTATAGAATATTTGTATATTGATTCTAAAGCCATTAATATTGATATGCAGGCAAATGAAGTTTTATCTAAATTTCCCAAATAAGTAAAAGAAGAAATATATTAGGAAATAAATACCACAACACTTTCTCAAATTAGTCTAATTGTCGATAATTTTTCTAAAAAAGTAAATTTAAAATATCAATTTTTAAACTTAAAAAACCATGTCATTAAAAAATTATAAGACTTAAGATAGACTTAAATAATGTATGCAAGAAAAATGTTATTTAACAAATGAAAAAATATTTGCATAGAATGAAGCTAAAAACACTAAAATTTATCTTATAACCAAAGGAAATGGTAATACATCTTTTCTATTAAAATAATAAAATAAACTATATTTAATAAAATAAATGATAGTGGATATGTATTACTAAACAAGTAATAAATAACGATTTTCTATCGGATGCTTCACTAAAGGATAAGTGATAGGAGATTTAAATTTTATATCAGGTTATTCTTATGAATATACAGCAAAATGTAGTACGTTTGTAACAACTACTAGGTAATAATTATTTGTTCAATTCATTATATAAGTATTCATTACAAATTGCATTTTTTAGTATTGATAGAAATGATTTTTTAGAAATCATTAAATAAGATAAAGATGATTTTGAAAAATTCTTCCTTATATAGCAGTAGTTACAAATGTAAGGATATGCATCATAATATCCCAGAAAATGTTGCATTTGTTAGAGAGTCACGCATAGTGAAAAAGGTAGGCCAATTAATCCTTACATATTAATATATTTAATTTAACTATTTTAATGTTTAGATTGTAATTATTTACACTACAATCCAAATAGAGGCACAGTGTTTTTAAAAATTAGTAAAGTTCAAATATAATAGAAAGAAAAAAGCATTTACGAAGGACATAAAAATATAAGCCCTAAATGAAGATTTGATAGAAAGTATTTTTGATGCTATTGACTATTTGTATCGAGATGAACAATTTTTAGATTATCTTGACTAATAATAAGAATTGTTTTCAGATACAGACTCAGACAATGAGTCAGATTATTACAATATTGATTTAGAATAATTGGATGAAATGAGAAAAAATGAGGGAAATTCAGTCATTTCTAATAAAATAATGGCTAATAATAATAAAATAAACCAAAATGATTAAACAGAAATGCATCCAATAAAAACAGCATATGAAGAAGAAACAGTATCTAAAACTTCAAATAATAAATTTAACAACAAAAAATTATTATTTAAGGAAATGGATAGTGATACTTTGAGTTAGTATTCAATAAAATAGCATTAAAAAAAAATAATACAAATAACACGATTAATAATAATAATGGCCACAATAGTAATATTCAAAAATAAAATAGTTAACATAGTATTGGAGAATAGGAAAATTACGCTGGAAATGTATGTTCTTTTGATAGCCAAGATAATAGAAAGTAAATTTTAAGTTCAAGAAATATAGAATGTTAAGATAGAGCCAAATATTATGAAAATAACGATAAGAGTAAAAAATAAATTAGCTCATAAAAGTTAATTGAAGACACTGAACTGCAAATGTTATAAAAATAATAGCAACAGTCAATATTATAATAATAAAAAAGTAGAAGTCCATAAATGAGACCTGATCGAAAAAAAGAGTCACTTCTTTAGCATCTTAAATCGAAATTTTTTCTAAATCTTCATCTTAAATGATATCCCCACAAAAACCTATAAAAAATGCTCAATAATAATAACAAGTATTTACTCCTCAACTTTAAGGATAGTCTTAGTTGAGATCTATAAGAAGTAAAAATAGTATAGTTTTGTTAAACTAGAATTGTAATTTAGCGGGAGGTAGAAATATCATGTCTCGAAAATCTGTAAGAATAACAGGTCATCAATAAGAAGAGTTAAGGCAACTACTCTAAAATAATAGATCTTCTATTCAGTTAGTAGGTGGAAAGGAACTTAATCGCTAGTCTTCAAATAATCATGTTGGAAAATTTTTCAAAGAAATAATTTAAGAAAATGAGAATGATTGGTTTTTTTTAAATTTTGATAAATAACAGACTTGGAAGATTTATTACCCGTAATTCAACCTTCCTGTTTTGGTTTAAAATATAAACAAATTTAAAAAATTAAAAATGGAATTTAGCAGTAATAAAATTATTAGAATTGTAATTACAAAGAAAACACCTAAGCCTTAGGTATTTCACAGTAAAAAAACAATTAAATAAATGGAAATAGCAGAAAAAATTTGAATATTATGAGACAAATGAGCATTTAAAAAAGAAAGTCTAGCATGCACTCGAAATAACAAGAATATCAAACTAATAATTGTAATTAAGCTTTAAATTTAAATTAAGTAATATAGTTAAGTGATAGTTAGTATACATGAATTGTTTTAAAATAATTTATTTTGAATAAAATATAATTATAAAAAAAATAATATTAAATATTTATTTATTTTAAATTTGTATAAATGTTTTTACATATTCTTTTACAATATAAGTATAAATAAATTTTTAAAATAATTTAATTATTAAACTTATTAGTCATTACAAATAAAATGTCATAAATTATTAATAATATATTATAAGCATGTTTAAATTATTAAGCCTCTAATTCCAATTTGAAAATTCTTAATACTTTATGATATTAGTAATATTTTTATTAGTATATTAATTATTAAATAGACAAGTCCTTTGTCTAAGTGAATTTAGAATATATAGAAGAAAATATATTAACATTATCTAGGTAAGAATTAGAATTATGATCAGTTAATAAATATTGTTTACTCCTTAATTTTATTATTCTAACTAAATTTGGTTATTTATATATACAATTAAAAAATATATAATTTTAAAGATTAAATATTAAATTTAAAAATTTTATATATAATTAATTTTAAAATATAATAAAATAATGTTACCATTATAATAATTGTTAGAAATTTAATTGCTTAAAATTAATTACTTTGTATTTTGTTTATTTAATTATACTAAGATAACCATAAATATAATTTCTTTTGAAATGTATTTTTAATATTAATAACAGGTAACCCCTTTAATTATTAAAGAAAAACTTATATTAAATTTGAATATAATTTCTATTTTATTGATAAATTATATATATTATAATGAAATAATATTATTTGTTAATTAGTTTATTTCAAATGATCGAAATTCTTAATTTTTAAACTGAAGTATTAGATAAACAAAAAATTTAATAATGAAATATTCTATAAAATAATTTTATAAAATATATAGTATAATAACTTCAATATTTAATATTTATATTTAATTTTAATTTATATAAGCTTATATATCATTTTTAAAAATCATAATGATTTTCCATTTTAAAGTATTTCTTTTAGCAAGTCAATTCTTTTGTTGTATAATGAACTTTTAAAAATATTTTTTTCAATTTAAGGGTGCAATTTCTTTTATAAAACTATAACTTTTAATCGAAATAAGCGTTTTTTTCTTTAAAATTCTTCCATTTATTCCAATGAATTTTAAGTTTCAGTTAATATTTTTTCTTTTTAAGCACTACTAGTTAATATTATTGTATTCTAATTGTAAATATCAAAATTTTTTTGATAATCTGTTTTTTACTATCTCATATACTCTGTTTTTAAGGTAGTACTTACAGAATCTTATCTTAAAGATTATTTTTTTCCAGAACAGTTACCCATTTAATGAATATACTATTATTTTGATGATTTTTTTTTTTTTTATTAATTTTTTTTTTATTATTTTTATGTAATTTCAAATATATTGCAATTGCCATAAATATAAAACTATAATTAATATTATATATAAAAACTATTCTAGGCATACCATTAAAATTAAAATTCCAAATTTAAAACTCTGAAATTTATCATAAAATTGAAAATATGTAGATATCCAAAATTGCTTAATACCATAAAAATGAACAAAACCTTGTAAAATATAAGATGTGTTAATTCACTAATTCTCATATATAAATAATTATATCTAAATACCTAGTTACTTATAATATTTTACTATTCTAATTTTAAAGCTATATGAAATGGAAATCCAAAAATAATACTAAATACTTATAATAATAAGAGTAGCAATTATATAATACATTTATTAAGGTAACTTTAGAGATAATTGATATTCAAAAATATTTTAAAAATGTTAGAAATACTAATTTTTATTAGATAATATTTACATATAGTTTCTACTAAAAAATAAATATAAAATAATAATTTTATTGTTGGTAATTATATATGTTAGTATAGTTAAGATGTTAAATAATTTTTAATTATAATTTTTAAGATATTATAAATTATAAATTTTAGTGCAACTATTAAAAAAATTTCATAAAAATAAGTAAATAAATTGGTTTATAAATACAAACTTTTTTTGATATAAAATGCTTTACCTAATTAATAATTACATTCCATAAAATTTATAAACAAATAAAGTTAAGAAAACAGTAATTTTTAATTTAGATTTTTTTATCTAAAATTAAATTAAATAATATTCATGAATACAAGCATGCGTTTAAATAATAACTCACTTATCATTTATTTCTGAATCCAGATAAGTAAATTTTCATCTTAATTCTATTTAGTGGTTTATATTAAATAAAGTCATAATTATTTAAAGCTTAAATAAAAAACTATAAAATAAAATGATATATAATTATTTATGATGACTCACTACTTACAATATATTGAAATTTTAAAATAATTTATTATAATTACCGTTTTATTTTTATATTAAATATATGTACATAGTATGCATAATTTATATGCCAATAATATTTATGGTTTATCGTTTATTTTTTATTCGAAATTAGTATATAATTTTCCAATGCTAATTAAAATATGAGAAATTTAATAAATTATTAGAAAATTACTGCAAGTAAATAATTTCAATATATTTATATTTTCCTTTAATCTTTGATTGAATAAAGCAAATAAAATTTTTAATAAGTTTTTAATATATAGAAAAATCAATAAAAAAATTTTCGAATTATGTTATATATATAATTAATAAGTTGTTTTGATTTTTCAAAGTAGCTTAGTAGTTTTCTACAATTGTGTCTATTTGTTAACAATTGATTCGATTATTTAAATATTAATTAAGTGATAACCCTATTATAAAATATATATATACAAATACTATATAATCATTTAAAAAACTAGCTTAAATTCTCAACAATTAACATTAAAATTAAATAATTGCACACAATTTTAAATTATTAAGAAAATGACACCATATTTGAAACAAATTAATTTCAAAAAATTTGTTGTGGCTTTGCTATAATTCAAGTTAAGCGGCAGATTTATTAATCCCTATTTATATAATTCTATTATTTTTGATTATGATAACATTTAAATAGAAAAGTTTTTTATTTTTTTTTAATCTACAATGTACAGTCTATATATGAGTTTTATGAGGCAAAACTAAGGTTCGAAAATATATTGTTCTATAAAGCCATATATGTTTTCGTATGATAATAATATAATTATGCGTTAATTTACATTGTACTTTATAATATATATCTTGATATATAAAATTGATGAAATGATAAAAAACTTTTGAATAATTATTAAAATATTAACTAAAATATATTTATTTTAGATTTAATATATATATTTTCAAAAAGATATATCAGCATTTTAAAAATAATTCAGAAACCTTTAAACCTTTATCAATGGTGAAAAATTGTTAACCATTGATAAGGTTTTTTTCTTAATGAAAGTCTTTATTATAGAGACTTTATCAATTATTAAGGAATTTTCTTTAAGTAATCATATTCCCTAACCTTTATTTCTATTATAAATTATAGCATAGTTGTGTATAATAACTTTATAAGACCTATATTATAAAAAACATTATATTTATGTTAAACTTTTAACTGGGTAAATAATCTTTTAATATAATCTATTTTACCTACTTAACTCATATTATCAATATATAATCCTAAAATTATTATATAATTATTTTATACTCATTGGATATAATCATCTGAGAAATCAATTGCTTCCAGAAAATATTCCAAACGATATCTTTTTTGCAAGTTTAAAGTGTATAATAAACTTGTTTATATTTAGAAACAAAAAATAAGCTTGAAATTAATATTAGATTTGCCCATATTAAATATAAATATTTTATTTTAAAAACATTAATTAAATATTTGATAAATTATAGTTTTGTATTTTTATATCTTATTTTAAAAATTTTATCTTTTGTGTAATAAAATGGTATAATTTTTTATTTTCATAGCAATAATATTCTTCAATGTAATTCCAACTGTTTCCTCCACAATAAAATTTAGTATTTGAAAAATTTATAGTTTATGAAAAAATAATTGAAGTAACCAATTTATTAATAACATAAATGTTATAATAGCTTATATTTTAATATAAACCTAAATAAATTCGTAACTTAAATGAAGAGATAAAAAATTAATTTGAAAATTAATATATTAGAACATATCATAAATAAAAAACTCTTTTATAATAAGTAAATCAATTTTGTCCAGAATAGTATTAAAACACCATTTAATTCATTTTAATATAATCATTTGAACAAATGATATATAGTACATCCGATATTTTCTAATTTAAATAGAAATTTATATAAAATATTATATATCCCAAAACTACCCTGCTGTAGTAGTGATCCTAATATATCTGATTCAAACCTCAACTTCCAGTATATATTATTTCACTTTAGTTGTGATTAAAATCATAATATTTAATGATTATGTAAAAAACTTAATCATTCCACAAATCACTGAGCTAATTAGTAATAATTTTAATTTAAAAAATACCTGTAATCGAATTAACGAGTAAATAAGCAAGCTAAACTTATTAAAGAAAATATGATTTCAGAAGCGAAAAATAGAAAACGGTGACAAATTAAATTGACAAATAAATACTATAAACCTTATTAAAATTCAAGTCATTAAATTTCTTAATCCCCACCTAGTCCCCTTAAGCTACCATGATTTTCAGAGGAATTTAGGACCAAATATTCCACAAAGAAGGAAAATATTAATTTTTTAATTTTACTAGATATAGTGTTGCTTAAATCTATTTAGAAAAGGTAAGAATTATAGACTATAAAATCAAAGGATTTTCGATTTTTAAATTTTGATTGAAATACTACAAGTATTTTAAATTAAAATTACCTTTCCTGTCCCACCTGTAATTCTGATAACTTGTAAATCGTAGCAACTTGGATAATTTCACATATTTTTCATAAAAAAGCTGTTTCATTTATTTGAAGTTTTCGTTTATTTTAGAAATCATTTTCCTGGCCACTGAATCTGTTCAACAAAACAAAAAAATGACCTCAACTTTAAGATATTTAAGAAAAACTATATGCTGTAAATCAGATAAGTTTTTCTGTTATTTAATCAAGTTTTATTTTCGGAAATTATTTTAATCTGAAGAGAAGCCCTGAAAAGCGTAGTTCTAATTTACTTTATTTTTACAAGGAGGCAGATTTACTGAGCCTCTTTGAAATTTAAATAAAATGAACTTTGCTGTGAAAGTGCATACATTTTCTAATAGTTGAATATTGTAGCATTATTATCCTATTAGAAACAACATTTGGAGCTTTTGAAGAACTTGCCTGCAATTTTATGATGGTATGTAGGCTTGAGGTAAAATCAAGTATTAGCTAAAGACTCTTTTTTAAAATTCGGAATTTTCTAATTGAAATAAACTTTTTCTTTTCTAAGTAAAAGAAATAAAATTATATTGGCTTTATAGTAAAAAGTGGCTCATGCATTTTGCCAGCATCTGCTTTTTCAATAAACTAGTTATTTTCCTTCAATCGTACAGCAGTTTGTTCTGATTAGTACATTCTCAGATTATTTCTGAGAAATATATAAACATAATTATGCAATTGTATATTATAATATATTATTTTTACTTCAAATTAAATTTTTTCATTATTTTTGTGACATTTAGTTTTATTAATTTTGAGACTTATCTAATAAAATTGCTCTTTTACTATTACTTATCATATTCTAATAGTTACTTTAGTATTTTTTTTTATATTTTATGTGGCTAAATAAAAATTCTTATTCATAGTATGAATCGTCTATTATCATTCCAGACTTTCCTTATTCAATTAAAAATTTAATAATCGTCATGGTTTATTATGTTTGATTTCCTCAATGGTTTAGTAAAATTCAATTACATTTTATAATTTTAGAATTAATCAATTTCTACACTTATTATATTATTTAAAGTATTATTATTTCTTTTTAATTTCCAATAGAAGAAATTATATCTATTTAATTTCTTCTTTCATCCTCTTCCAATAAATATTATTTACTGGTAAAATATCATATAATTTCATACTATTGTTTATAATTTTTATAAAATTTTTTTATTATTATTTAACTAATAATATTTAACATTTTCATTCCATTCTTAAATTGTTTGTAGTTACTTAGAATTAAATTTCTCATTATTTAGCTTTAATCATTACATATATACAATTTTAATAAATATCTAAATATTACATAATTTGAATAAAAAATAGACATCTTAATACCCTTTATCAATGTTTTATATAGTTATTCATTATAATATTCATTATAAATCTTCATCAAATACCGTAATCTATAAAAAAAATTAATAGAAATAATGAGATTTAAAATAAAATTTATAATATAAGTATTTATTAATTATAATTCAAATTGAGTCAACTATTAAGCAAGTTTGAATAATATACTAATTACATAATTTATTTTTATAGATGATTTTATGTTATTAAAATATTAGAAATTTTATTTATATTATTATATAGTATAAACAACTATTCTTTTAAGTTAAAGTGATCATAATTCTATTTAATAAACAAATTATTTATTATATATCCATGATGTATATGATTAAAAAAATAATAAAATTAAAATAATATTGAAAAAACAATAAACCAAAATGAAAAACGAATCTTAAAAATAAGATGAAGAAAATTCTTCCACTGATACTGAAAAATAGTAAATAGAATATATATTAAATCATTATTTTTATTCATTTTTAAATAATATATAGGTATTCTAAATAATAGACTACTGATAAATCTGAAGATAATTATCAATCAGAAAAAAATATTAAAGAATTATATATAACTCCTTAATAATAAAATGATAAATTTTATGTTAAAACAAAATTTTCTGGCTCTTTATTAAAAAATTTTTAATTCTACTTGTCTTACTATTAATAATACTGATAACTTGCTTAGTTATAGCTTTAACATTATATAAAACAGACAAAGAAATAGCCGCTGGGTAACACAATAATGTACTTATGGTTAATTATGAAAAATTTATGATATATAGCTATCTGTATGAAATAGAATCCAAGTAAATAGATTCACTTTATGGAGATTTAAATGGCTAAAAGAGAAATTTAGACTAAAATTAAAATGAAAGTTAGGGATAATAAGAATAGTAAAATCAATAATAAAAGTTCTTCGACAACATTATAAACACTCAGAAATATAGCATAGATTTTATTTCTTTAAATTCGACAGATAAATATTTTATTTTTTCTTAGTATTTTAAAATACCACAGAAAATACAAATGCTTGCTAATAATTAAACTCGCAAGATAATTTAACCTAAGATAAGTGTAAAAGTTTCCATTAGGATTTTTATTTCCCAGGAGAACTATATGTAAAAATATTAATAATTTATTATGAAAAAATTATTTGTCAATGGTTTTTATTTGTTATTTAATTAGAAATAATATGAAAAAGAATAGAATTAAACTTAGGAAAACTCCGAAAAAAAAGGATCTAGAAGAAGAGCTACGGTATAAGGGGAGAAATAAAGCATAAATAAAAAGTTTAAAACAAAATTTGCTTAAAATCAGAATGAAATAATAAAATCATATTATGAATAATAAAAATCATAAAACTTAAAATCAAAATTGTAATAAACTAGATCGCTTCAAAGTGACATAAAAAATGATGAATAGAAATAACCGAATTAATAAGTTGATAAACTATCATAAGAAGAAATTAATAAACTATAGGAAGAGTTTTATAATAAATACATAGATCCTCAACTTAATACAAACAAAACTTACGAAGAAGAATATTAATCCAAATTTGAAGAATTCGTAAAATAATAGGAGAAGGAAGAAGAAGAAGATGATGAAGATGATGATGATTTATAGGATTTAGAATAATTATAGGCTGAGAAGTTGGGAATAAAATATAAATCTCAATATTATTTATCTAAAATTTCTTTACTTTTTCTGTAGCTTCATAAGAATGGTAAAAAATAAATAGAAATAATTTTATTCATATATTAAACATATATAATATATTTTTTAACATCATGTATAGGTACAATCCACATTTTACAATACCCAGCATACTTGGATGACATATATATATTGAAATTACCAACTTTACTAAAATAGCTAACTCCGGTTTTGCTTAAATAGTTTTATGAAGGAAAATAAGAATATTCTGAAAATAATGCTTTCGGTTCTATTAATTCAACTTTTAAACTAGAAAAAGATTTCTCTAAAAAAAACTATATAAAACTTATAGAAAAATAAAAACAAAATGATTAGAAAGATACCGAATTTATATACTAATAAAATTCTACAATCTCAACTATATTTAATAATGGTATGCTAATGGAAAGTTCTTTACAATCAGAAAGTTAGTTGAAACTTTCTAAAATTAATAATCAAAATGTATTATTTTAAATTCAAGTTTAATATTAATTTAAAAAACTAAATTTATTTACTTAATATATAAGAACGTTTCTGATTAATTTGGAATAAAAATATAATAGAAAGCTACATTAAAGCTATAGTAAAGGGAAATTTTGAAGTCTAAACATTTTAAAGATTTAGATGAATTGTTTAGGTAAATGGCTACCATTAAATTACCTTATGATGTCTTCTTGAATACTTTTATTGAGACTTAAAAAAATTTGATGAAACCTGAATTTGATCAAAATTAAAAAGATAAAAATGAAAGATTAAATCGTAATAACCTTTCTATAATTTATAATATCCAACAACTAGCTAATATATTTAAATATTGTAGAACTTTATGAAGATGAGAATGGACAAATTTAAAATTTGAATAGTACAAAAAGATTGATGACAGAAGTATTTTTTATTGTTTTCATATTAAAATCAATTATAGCTTAATTTTTTTATTTAAAAAGTAATTACCACTGTTTCCTCCACAATAAAATGTTATATTTGAGAAGATTTTATTTGGCTCAATAAAGATGTAGGTAATATAAAAGCTTGAATGTTTTGAAGGTAATTACGAAGAAGATTCATGCTACTTTTCTCAATATATTGATATCAATGAGAAATTAACACCATTAAATATAAAAAAGTAATACAAGGGAAATATTAAACTAATGAGCAAATAAATGATTAGTTTAAGGTAATTTAAAATATTTACTTTATACATTTAAGTAATATTAATTTTTTTTAATTCATACAGACATAATGCATTAAATAGAATTAATGATTTATAAAAGGGCATTTAAACAAATTAAGAAGATATACAAGTTGCTTTTAATAACTATATTTAAGAAGTATTATAAAATTTAGATTATAAAAATAATAAAAATCTTTTAGAGCTATAATAACAAAATAAATATATCCAAAACATAATTAAATCATAATTATTTATTTTTAATACAAATTTTAATGCAAAGGTAAATATATACATATTTTTTTCTATTTTAAAATTTAAGGATTATAATTTTTTAAAAGCTAAATCAATTTCATGATGATATATCTATAAGTGTCAAATAAATTTTAATGGATATGAAAAAAAAATCAAATAAGATCATATAGCATATTCAAAATAATCAGCTATATATAAGATAGTCATTTTAACAGATAATATAAAGCTTTAAAAATTAAAAATAATTCATAAATAATGACTTATTAATGATATATAACCTTAAAGAGCTATTTTAATAATAGAGTTAATAATATTTAAATGAATAAATAAATAAACTTTATGATATCACATCTTAATAAATAATCGATCCCGTAAATAACTATCTTAGCTATTTTAATGAGCTTTAAGAAGAAGTTAATGTAATATCTTTAGTAAAATAATTAATCTTAATAATGTATAAATTAATTTGTTATATTTAGAATATGGAAAAAGGAAATAAAAGTGATAAATATTTGTTAATTATGAAGGATTTTTTGAGGAAATACTTAGTATATAATTATTAAACTGTTATTTAAACAGAACAAAATCTCATAAAATTTGAGATGGAAAAAACACAAAGTCTATTGAAATAAGATATAGACGATGATATGAGTAAACTAGAAAAGAAATTTGATGATTTAGAAAATTAAATAAAGTAAAACTTAAATTTAGAATAGAAGGAAAGCGTAGTCTAATAAGAAATTAAAAAAATGTGGAGAAATTTACTTTTTAATAATCTGGTTGATTTAAATAAACACATGTTGTAATAACCTACTGAAACTTTTCTCTAAAAATATAATCAAAAAATGGTTTTATAATAAAAAAATACTTTCAAACATGTGATAAACGAAATAAACACTTAAATAAGTGGGGTTAATTCTTTATTAGCATAAAAAACTGATATTTTTAGTAATATGGTAAGTAGCAACATTGATGATCTTAAATAACAAATATTAAGAATAATAAAAGATTTTTCTGAACTGAAAACAAAATAAGAGAAAACATATGATGAGTAGTTAAAACAGTTTTAGGTATAATTAACAAAATATGATATAAAAGATCCATTTCTATTTAATCCTCCTGATATTAATTCTATTAGTGAATACTTAGATTAAATTACTTCCTTAAGTATATATATATGTTTTTTATTTCATAATTTATGCATTATTAATTAATTAATAATTGTTTATTATTAATAGTAACAAACGAAAACTAAATACTATATTAAAACGTTTAGAAAAATAACATACTCATAGATGAGAGTGCTAAAAATTATTTATAAGCAACTTAATCATAGCTTCAAACATTTAATTCAACTATCAAAGAGTACTAATTTGATTTAAACCTACCTAAAGGGATAATTAACTCAGAGGATATTTTAAATTTAATATTAGAAGGAAATTAAGAAAGCAACTCTATATTTAAAAAAACTAATGATGAGCTATTAGTCGGAAAGTTATAGAATATGTTAATTATATATCTAAAAAAAATTCACTATATTATTCAAACAGCTTAATATAATTCTTGGAAGGGGAGTATGCATCTAATTTTCAATTATCTGAATAAATATTTTAGACTCAATTATAAGGTATACTTTAAAGATATCAGAAAAATAATGAATTTATAGGAAAACAATAAGAGAATAATATAGACTTTCCGAATATATAAATACCAACTATTTTAGGGCCTATGTATTATTAACTTAAATTTTATGTTAGTAGCTAAGCATAGTGGGTAAGTTTAAATAATGGAAAATCTGGGCTTCTTGTTGCTAAAGGAGATTTAATGATAAGTGTACAAGGTGAACTAGTAAAAGACATTGGTTCTAACACAATGTTAACAATCAATAATGCTGGAACAGTATATTCAGGTAAAAAAAGAGTTTTCATACATAACTAAATTAACATATTAAAAATTATTTTATATTTAGGTTATACATCCTTTAAAATTAGCACAAATTTATCTAATAAATTTTAATTATATTTGAAATAATTTACTTATGTAAGGGACTCTTAATATAAAGAATTATAAAAACTTAATTTTATAATACCGATAAATGTGAAACAATGTGGGTAAAACTAAAAAATATTGAAGAATTTTAGAAGGAGAATTGGCAGGAAAAAGTTTAGAAGAAGGCTTAGAAGATTTTTAAAAAATTAATAACTAAATTTAAAAATTTTTTTACTAATCCCGATTTGTAATCTTATTTAAATTAATAATTTTCATACTATGTTTTTGTTTACTTATATTTGTATTATTATATTATTTTTATCTAAAAAAGATATCATAAGGGATGCTATTATACTAAAAAATAATAAAATGAAGAAAAATTGATATACTAAAGGTAATACAACCAGACTAATTATGAGAAAGAAATAGATCTATATAATATATGATTATATTATTTTTAATTTTAAATTATATTATTATCAATAGATATTATTTTATAAAATATATTTATTTTATTGTCTATTTTTAAAAAAAATGTAATGAATGTGATAGTTAAAGAAATAACCTTAACCATTGATAAAATTTTTATTATAAGGAAATTCATTGATATAAAAAATTATATCGATAATTTGAGTATAAATAAAAAATTTATTAATAAATTAATATAACTAAATCATTATTAGTTAGAAAAAGTTAATTATAGATTTCATACTTTCTATATAGAACTATTTGATTTTTTAAATATAAATTAATAATATGATTAATTAATTAATTAATTAAAATATAAAAATAAAATATGATCTAATAGAAATTATAATGTGAAACATATAAATATATTTTAGAATAAAACTATTATAATAATAAATATTTATGTATTATTAATAGGTTAGTATAAATATCATTATTAGTATATATAATATTTATGAGATAAATTAAATTTGAAATATTTATATAAAAATATTATAATTTTATTATAATACAATTAAATGTATATAATCATTCAAAAATATTTGGAATAAACAATAATGAAAATATATAAAACTATTTATTAATGGTTAAAATAAATTAAAAAAATTTATCTATGGTTTAATAGATATTCTTAACCATTGATATTCACCCCTTTAAAAAATACCTATATGAGTTCTATTAAGCAAAAATTACAAATAATTTTTTATTGTATCATTAAATATATCTTAGTTTTGTTAAAATCATATATATTTCCCTTTATTTATTTTAATATTAATTTCAATAATGTAATTTATCTCTTTAGTGAGCAAGAAATATAGGAAAAACATAAAAAAAAATTGCAAATTTAAAAAAATTTAAAATTAAAAATTACATTATATAATTATGTTATGCTATTGCAATCCAAATATATATTAATTATAATTATACGATTTTTATATATTTAAATTAGTAAATATATTATTTAGATAATAATATCGAATTTAATAAATATAAAGTATTAATTTTTATTAAAATATGAAATAATATTAAATGAAAATCATATCATATAGTAATTAAATTTAAAGAAACATAATATAAATATATATAAATAAAATACTATCAAAATAATTTTAAAACTATTATTTAACTGAAAAATAATTTAAAACAATTATCGAATCATAATCGAAAACGTTTATTTATTTATTAATATTTTTTTAAAAAATTTTTTATTTATATTTTTTTTTTCTGATATTTATTTATTTTTTGCATTCAAAATATTATTTTTGCAAGCAAATTTTAAAATTTATTCCTCTTTTTTAATTTCAATTACTATATAATAATCAATATATATTAATTAGTGGTGATTTTTAATATTTAGCATAAATATTTGTTAAGTATACTCATTAATCAAAATTAATGAAAAAATATTAATAAGAGAACTTACAAAATAAATCAAAATAATTTGAAATATCCGTATTATTAATTTGATCTTAAAGTAGATAAAAATTTGTATGAAAATGTTATTATATAAGAAGTATATTATTGTTATGGTAATTAAGTGTTTGTAATGCCATAAACATATATTATGGCATATAAAAAAATCATTTTTATCTTATGTCATAATATTACTTAATTTTAATTTAAATATTAATGCTTATTTTTTAATTAAATATAATTACTTATTTTTTTATATATAAATGAATATAATATAAATTATAAAATAAGAAAAGCTATAATTAATATTATTATATGGGTAATTAAAATTAACATTAATTTTAAATAATATTAAAAATAGTAATTTTTTTTTATAGTTTCACTATGTATATGTTTTCAACTAATAAATATAATTTACCAATTGCATAATTTGTTTTTTGGGGAATAAATTTTAATAATCATGTAAATCATCAAATTGAAGCAAAATATTTTATAAAAATACATGAAAATGTTATATGAAAAAATTGATTGCCTGATATTATCGGGATTTTACAAAATTATGTATGCCTTATATTTTAAATACATTAAACAATGTTTGGCCATACTAAATAACATTTATTTAAACACTTGAATTAGTGGTTTTTATTAAACTTGTCTAAATTTTTCGTTTATACTTAATTTTATTTTTAATAATTGATGAAAAATAAAAAGAATTAATTATACCTAATGATTTCAATATAGAAAATATTAGATTAATATATTATTTATAATTATTTTTAAATAGAAATAATAAGAGCTTTAAAATCTATATAATAAAAATATAACTTATGAACAAAAATAATAAAAAATCTAACTTAACAAAAAACAAAGTTTTATAAACCTGATAATAACATTTATATATTTAATATATTATATGTATGATATAAAAATAAATTGTTTTAAAATAATATATTTAATTTTATACTTGTATTATTAATATTAAAACTTACTTTATTTCTATTTAAAAGATTTTCCTTCTTATATATATTGATTTTTAAGTATTAATTAAATAATAATTAAAAAAATATAAAAAAATATTATAAATAATAGAAATGGAAAAAGATAGCAAATAAGCTGAATACATAAAAAATATTTCAATTGATGATAAAAAATTGTAAGTGATCTATCTTATCTAAATTATTATTTCTATGATTTTACTTTTTTACATAATTTAACTAGGTAAGAAACTAATTCTTAAATTAGTGAGAATAAGATAACTGATATTTAGAACGATAGTTAATAAATACCTTAAAATAATGATCAAAATAAACTAATTAAAGTTAAATTTTTCCAACCAAAAAGAATTAAAATTCTTGTTATTTTATCTATTGCTTTCGCTGTTGCTGTTGCTGCGGCTGTTATTGTTATAGTTTATTTATAAAAAACTGAAAACAGTTCTAATCGTATTGTTTTTAAATACCCTGGATAAGAAAATAATGTTGTTATAATGTAATACGAACCCAATACTATATATGATTTTAAGTTATTCTAAGAAACTAAATTGCTAGATCAAAGTAAAAAAGATTAAAAAGGCCAAACTAGAAACTTAGAATAATAAGAAAAATAAGAATAAGTTGACACAGATATTTTTAAAAAATTTTTCGAATTCAATATTGAAATCATTTCTCTAAACCAAACGGATAAGTTATTTAATTTTATTATAAAATTTGTGAATTCAACAGAATATACAAACTTATGCGAAAATGAATTAGACTGCAAACATTTCTAAACGGATTTTTATGATCTTACAGAATTAGTAATAAAATTTTATTTTTATAAACATATATATTAGTTTTTTATTAAAAAAATATATGTTATTAGGAAAAAAATAATTAAGAAGATAATTAAACCTAAGATAACATCTAAAATAAAAATCCTAAAAGAAGAAATTTGGAAAAAAAACAAAAATAGAAAATTCAACATTAATTTTAATAAAAATTTATTAATAACTATGATCAACTCAAAATGTTGGAATATTAAAGTAATCCTATATATAATAATAATAACCAAAAAAGATTATTGTAACCTGAAGTAGAAAATAAATAAGAAGATATTTAAAAATAAATTGATGAATTTTTGAAGAGATCAAAATTACCTCCACTTAGCGAAGAAGAACAAGAAAAATAAAAATAACAAAAATTTAAAGAATATCAATAATAAATAGAAAAGGAATAAAATGAATAAACTAATGATGAGGAATATGAAATAATTGATAAAGAGTTAGCTAGTTTATATGGAATTAAAGATGAACAACAATATTTTTTATCACAGAATCCTTTTTTTTTCTTTTCACTTCATAAAAATGGTAGAAAATATTAAGTTCTAATTTTTTATCAATACTTAATTGCAATTTATATCAAAATGACTATCATTATCATCATTAATTAGGTACAAGTGACAGTATA
Source organism: Miamiensis avidus (assembly GCA_037039885.1). NCBI lineage: Eukaryota > Ciliophora > Oligohymenophorea > Philasterida > Glauconematidae > Miamiensis > Miamiensis avidus. Next base: position 1,236,449 of record JAWVGU010000008.1, on the reverse strand, counting down.
TAATATCCGGCACTATTAAAAGATAGATATATTTTACAAATACCATAGTTAATAAAGATGGTAGCCCCAGTCTTGCTTAAAAAGTATTATGAAGGAAACTAATAATATCCTTAAAGTAATACCTTTGGTTCAATTGAATCTTCTTTTTCAAAAGAAACGGTATCTTCTTAAAAAAACTAAATAAAACTTATTGAAAAATAGGAGCAACAAAGTGATAATAATCAAATAGAAATATCATATTAAAAGAAATCTACCATATCTTATTTATTTGAAAAAGGTGTATTAAAAGAAAGCTAACTATAATCAGAAGAAATCATAGCGGTATAATAAGATTTAAATTATATTTTTATAAGTTTTTTATATATTTGTTAGAGAAATAAATCCTAAAGTGGAAAAATATTAAAATAACATTCCACTCTGAAGTTATAAAGAAAAAAACCTTTAGAAAAATAGCATTATAAGAACTTAGAAATGCTACAAATGTCAACTACTACAGTAAAAATGCCTTATGAATAATTAATGAAATATATCATAGAAATAGAATAAGAAATGATGGACCCATAGTAAAATGAAGATTAAAAAAAATAAAATCTTGAAAAAGAATGTAAATATTAAACTAAATATAACTTAATATAAATTATAGAATAATAAAGAAATAATTAATATAAATTGTATAGAGTCCTATTTAGATGAAAATGGACAAATTTAAAATTTAAGTAACTAAAAGAGGATTTTGGAGGAAGTATAGTTGTTATAATATTTAATTTGGTTTTAATATTTAAATTTATATTTTATTAAAGTAAAAACCAATATTTGAGCCTATAACAAAAGTATTTTTCGACTAAACAATTCTGGATGTAGTAAAAATTAAAGCTTGGTAAAAGCTTGAATGTTTTGAAGGCAATAATTAAAAAGATATATGCTATATATCTTCATATATTAGTAACAATGGTAAAGAAACATAAATAAGTATTAAGCAGTAAATCTAAACTAATATAAAACAGCTAAGTAATCAAATCATTAATTTAAGGTAAAGTATTATATAATCAAACTGTATATCTTAAATATTATTTATTTTAAATTATTATAGACACTATACAATTAATAATATATAAGATTTAAAATCAAAAACATTATAAAACCAAGAAAATTCAAAAACTGCATTTTAAAAATTAATTAATGAAATGTTAAAAATTTATGACCTCTAAAACCTTTCTTAAATTAAAGATCTAACGGATAAGTATAAGAAAATAATTGTTTTGAATTTATAAAAATTTAATCAGAAATTCAATAAAAATGTAAATTTATAATAAAATTACATTATTTATAAATTGATTTATTATATTAAAATAGATATAGTAATTTATTAATTGTTAAGATATAGCAATTAATAAAATAAAAGTCGGCATTCATTTGAAATCATAAAAAATTATATAGTTAATTTAAGATAATATAATTAATATCGAAACAACCTATTATTAAATAATCAAATAATATAATCAACAAGATTCTTTCATAGATTCTGATTTAAAAACACTTAAGAGTATTATAGAGATATTTCATCGATAAAAATAGGAGTTTTTAACCGAATAGATACAATATATGGATCAAATTTTCTAATTTTAAATCCGTGATAATGTAAATAATTAGCTAAATCAATTCAAATAACTATAGAATGATATCAATGTAAAAAAATTTTTTTTATTAAAAAACAAAATTATTTAATTTAATCATTCTATAAGAATATGGAAAAAGGAAATAATAGCGATTAGTATATCAAAACACTTTAAGAATTTTTTACAAAATTTCTGTCATATAGTTTAGATTAAAATATATAAAAAGAAATGAATCTCGCTTAAGACGATATTGAAAAAACATAAGAATTTTTGAAAATAGATATTGAGTAAAAGATGAGTAAGTTAGAAAATAAATTTGAAGAGTTAAAATAAATTATACAATCTAAGATAATAACTGATGTTAAAAAGAGTGATTTAACATATAATTTCAAGAAAGTATGGATCTCATTATAATACTTTAATCTAATAAATTTAACTAAAGAAAAGATTGAAAATCCAAATGATTCATATTTATAAAGTCCTAACAATAGCTTGACTTTATATATAAAAAATGCTTTAAAGGAAACTATTAAAGAGCTGAATAATTCCGTAAGTGAAATTAGTACAAAAATTCTTATAGAAATCTAAAATATTGATGATATAGTAAATATAATGGTAGGAGATATAAAAGAAAAGTCTATACCTTTAATAACCTAAATTTAAACTGTAGAATAAAATTAAATTAGAGCTTATAATGATCATGCAGTAGAATTTAAAGAAAAATTATAAAATTATAAAGCTAATGCAATTTAAGTATACTCTGCTCCAGAATTTGATTCAATTGATGAATTTTTAGATCAGATATATTCATATAGTATTAATTTATAATAGAAATATTAAGTATTATTTTAGAAATATATTATTTATTTATAGTAAAAATCGGAATTGAAGATGAATAATAATCGATTAATAAAAATAGGGAGCTAATTGAGAGTAAAAAAGAAAAATATATATAAGAATTTAGTTCTCAAATAAATATCTAGAAAGAAATTTTATAAAATTATCAATTTGATTTATAACTTCCAAAAGGTGTTATTAATTCCTAAGATATATTTATTTTGATATATGAATAGAGCTCTACATTATAAACAAAAATATAAAACAACTAAAATCAAATGATATCTGTTATTAATCTAATAACATCAAGTTTTTTAAATTAATATTAAAATAGTTAGATTGCTTTTATTAATCATATTAGTTAAAATGGAGAATTTTACTTGTAATTAAAAATTTTGGAAATATATTCCTTAAATTATAATCGGATATAATTGAAGGAAATGCTTCATAAAATGTTATAGACTCTTTACCTTTAATTAATGATACAATTATAACTGATCCATTCACAATAAATACATCGATAGGGAGTTAATAATTCAGCTTAACTTTAGATATATAATTTAAAACACAATGGGGAGAATATATTACCCAAAAATTAACTACTATCTATATAGGAGGAATATTTACAATTAAAATAAATGCAGACCATACTATTAATATTTCAGATTATAACACACTCACATACTTAGTATATGGAGTTATATTTGATGGTAATTGTAGTTTATATAAAATTATTTATTTTAATTAAATTTATGAATTTTTTTAATTAGGAAAATCATAATTTGAAATTAAATCCGAAATATAATAAAAATTTTAATCAAATATCACCAGATATATAGAGACATGTGATTCATTATATGTAGAAAAACTATTTCAAGTAAAAGCGAAATATAAATATGAAACAGTATGCTTTTTTAAAGAAATAAACATAAGAAGACATTTAGGTCGGATTAAAATAAAAAACCCGATCAAAAATTTAGTAGAAATTGTAAAATCTATAGGTGATAGGATACAAGATATTAAACATAGAGTTATTGACGAAATTAAAAGAAATTTGTATAAGCTTAAAGAAAAGATTTGTAAAAAAGAAAAAATTCATTAAGAAAATGAAGTTATAAATTTAAAAGAAAAATAATATAATTTATAAAAATTATCAAATAATACTCATATTTTAACTATATGAAATAATATTACAATTAATAAATCCAGATATATTTCTATTTTATAAAAACTTTTCTAAATAAATTTTTTTTTTATGCATTTATAGTCAAATTTCATTTATCAAAAAAGACAAATAAATTTCATAAAATTAAACCATATAGCATATATACGAAATTAATTCTTAAAATACCTAGCATAACATTTTATTTTAATCATTTTTTTTTTTTGAAGAAAGTAATAAAACTAGCATTATATTTAGTATTATATACTTTAAATGTATTGCTATTAGCTTTTTGACTACAAAATAGATATCAAAATATTACTTTATTTTTATAATTTGAAAATTGTTATAATATATCAATAAATTTCTATTTTAGGGAATTTAAATATATATTTTTTTTAATTATAACATTGCTAAAAATATAATAATTCTAATAAAATATATTTAAAAAAAATTCAAATTTAGAAAAAGATTAAATGGTATTCTAAAAATATAATTATAATTGGCAAATGTCAGACAATTTTTTATATTATCCAATGAAACAATGTTCAATATAAGACATTATACTAATTTTTTTTATATTTATCCCACTAATACGAGTTAATTCTATACTCTTCAATGATAATTTTACTTCTTATATTATATTATTCTGATAATTTTATAGCACTTATTATTCTTAGTTTTCTTCATCTTCTTATTAGCTAATACTTTATTCAAAAAAATTTTTATAGTTTTCCAACATTAAATATATAATATTATCGTATTAATCTATATTAGAATTAGGATGATCATGTTAATTTTCAACTATACACTCTATACAGAAAAGCTTATTCTTTTCCTAGCATTAATCTTATCTGCAAATGTATTATAAATGGCTTTATTAGTGTATCTTTTTAAAATTTGATATTTTAATAGATAATATATTATATTTATTTTACTTTACAAATCAGTTTTCTTTGGCTACCTATTTTTTAATTATAATTTTTTTGTGACAAATATTAATTATCGATGTTTCTTTAGTTATCTTCCATATTATAAACAGATTTCGTATCTATATTAATATAATTTATAAAATAAATCCCTAATATCAAATTAGAATAATATATTATATTAAAAAAATAAAATATTTTAAATGGTAGATTTCAATGACTATGCATAGAAAACTATTAATACCCATTATTAATTGATATATTAATTTGTTTTCAATAGCATAATTTTGATATTTTTATTTATTACCTTTAAAATTAGTCTTTATTAGTATTATTTTATTATCTATAGTTTTTTTTATTTTTTATAAAATTGATTTTATTTTGAATATTTATATTATATTTATTTTAATAATTAATATTGGACTTTATATAGTATTAGTTTATTAGTATAATTTTAAATATATTATTATTTGTATTACCCATTTTATTTATATTCTATTTAGTGTCTTTTTTTAATACTGAGTAAAATAAAAATCTCCTTTGAATAGATTTGAAGAAGAATAAAAATAACAAAATCAAGAAAATGAAAACCGAAATAATATAGGCTTAAGGATTACAGATATTTTGGTTAATTTGATGAATAGGAAAATTGCGATATTGAGTAAAAGTTAATTTATAATTTTTAAATTAAATACTAGAAGGCTAATAAGAAATAATGACAGTAGTAATAGCAATGAGCGTGGTTATAAAAATAGTAATAATAATTAAAAATAGTAAAACTAAAAAGGATATGAGGAAATTAAAAACTAGTTTGAAAAATATAAAAACTCTTATTTTAATATAAAATATTGAATCACTCCAATTTTTTTATTTCAAATTACTGGGTTTATTATAATTTATCATTATTTTCTTTAGGATTTGTTATATTTTTAGGTGTAAAGTTCTTCTTTTCTTAATATACAACGATTTAGTCTAAAATCAAAAATAACAGCAAAAGTAAAATATTGGATATGTGTATTAAGTGATTAAAATTTTGACTGAACGCCATAGTTCTATTCCAGTCCCCCAATATCCAACACGATGCGAAAAAGCTTATGAAAATATTGACATTGAGTTGCTAAATAATTCTTTTTCCTGGTTCAGTGATGATTTTAATAATTCTATTATAAATATCCATTCTTTTTTGCTTCAATTTATCTCCTAGTTTGCAAATCAATCCCATAAAGCACCCTTAAATATAGCACATGAAATACCCAGTTTTAAATCCTTATTTTTAAAATAAAATTAATCTTTATTAATAACTTTCATGTAATTTATAATAGTGCAAATTGTACCGTGCCACAAACTACAAATAAGGAAGGAATATATACTTGCTATTAAAAGCTTTATTTTTGAAGTCTTCATTTCATGTTTCGTAAAACAACGTTGGTAAGAATATCTCAAAATCCATTTATGAACTTAGATATTCCAAGTTCTCATCTTATCATTCAAATTTCGAGAGTTTATTTCGAAGTTAATAATTTCTATTTAATTAACTCGATTAAATTTTCTTTTTTGGTCACTGGGTCAACCCCATTATAGGTCAATCCTGTGAGAGCGATGGCAGCATTTTGCATGTTCCAATCAGAATAGAATCTAAGAAATAATTTAATTAAAAATGAAACATATAAATTAAAATTTTTAATAACTTCATACCTAACTCTTTGCAAAAACAATACCATCCAGAAATATCCTATTTTATAAAGTAAATTACAATTTCCATATTCTTCGGTTGCTAAATAGTAGGCTCCAAAATCTAAATTTCTATCGAAGAAAAAGAAAAAAAATGATAAAATGTAAGACTTCAAAGCTTCATATAGTTATTCAAGAAATTTAGTGTTTTTCATATCTCCTGTTTTATACATAACCATTTCGAACTCACAGTAATCTATGTAAGGTCCTTTGAAATTTATTTTATACAAAATTATTAGAATAAAGTTAAATATAATTAACATACATTTAGTTTAGAAATTAAATTATAAACGTGTTTTCATTAAAGTTTCACTGACTAAGTGAAAAAAAAATAACAAATAAAGAAAGAAAATAAAATTTACCTGAAAAAACGCAAGGGAAAAAATAGTTAAAACTCAGGTAATTAAGAAAGGATGGCATCTTTAGTGTTCTTCTTTCTATTTATGAAGCAGTCAGTTGTTCTTTGTTCTTTTCTCCATCATCTAATGTAAAGGCAAGAGCTGAACAAACAGCAGTCTTGTACATAAGAGCTCCCATTAAATTTATCTAAAGCAAACCATGAAGTCTTGATTTAAAAAATATGATCTTTAAATAAAGTAGTGAATATTTTAATATTTCCATTTACTCTATAAATGCATTAGCCACTATATAACTGATGGAAAAAATCATAACAGGAAATCCTCTCTTTTTGAAAGTTCTAATTATAACATAATTTGCCAATGATAAAGTCATAGCATTGAAAATACCGGTGCCACTTTAAAGATATTCAAAAAATAGCCCTAAAATGAGATTGTACCATATTCTAACTTTTCCAGGTTTTAAAAATAGAAAGGAATCGCCAAAATACATATTGCTGTTGACAAAACAAGAGTTATTACCTTTTCATTAATTAAACAATTATATTTTTTATAAAATTGTATATAAAAAATATATTTTTTATAAATTAATCTATGATACCAATTGTATGCTCATTTAGTAATGTATTGTGAAATATTGGCAATAATATTGCAAAGTATAATGTAAAGGAAGAAGTGCCATTAGTTTTTATTTTTATTTTTATTTTATTTATTTTGAATTTATTTTATTAATTTGGTATAATTCATTTTTTCAAGTATGGTGAAATAGTAATAAATTTGATTCATCATCACCATTGTTGGTATTAAATAGTTTAAGTAGAGATAAATAAAGTGTAGAATTTTTGATATTCCATAAAAAAGTATAAGAGAATTTTTACATATCTAAACTCATAATACTACAGGTAAATATGTAAACGTACCCATAATATACAAGATGTATGAGAAAAAATAATTTGGATTAATGAATTCTGATTATTTGTTTAGTTTATATTGTATTGAAACGTAGAAGTTCTATAGTGTTTGATTATTGAAACAAAAAATATATTTTTATAATGGGAGATTTATATCGTGTAAAATTTTGAATTTGCAAAAAATTTTATAAAAATATCTATAGAATCATTTAAAATGCAATATATAAAAATGTTTCCAATCTAATATCATTCCAAAATCATTTAGACGAACAAGGTATATAGTAATGTTAATACTTATATTATATAGACTATTTTAGAAATTCTTTTGTTTATTCTCTCTCTAAGTCATGATAAAATTAAAAATTAAAACTAATCAATAGTTTTCTTCTTTATATTTAGGAGTTTTTTTAGCTAGGTGATTCCTTTCAAAAATTTCTCTTTCATCTAAGAAATGTGTCTCAAAAATAATAAAACATAACTTTTTATTTACTATTTTTGTTATTCAAAATAAATATATTTTTGGCCACTCATGATTAGTTAGTTAGAATTATTCTATGATAATTTCAAGTATATAATTAAAACTAATATTTTATTATGATCTTATAAGTTAGTAAAAAACTCTTCATCGAAATTAAAATAAATAAATGTAGCTATTTACAGTTAATAAATAGTACATGAAGAATTACTGTCTCAGCATATTATGAAAATAAAAGCATTTGATCAAGTCAAAAAAGTATTATAAATAACAAAAAATGAATGAAAAATAAATAAATTAACTTCATTATATTTTAAAGATGACAATATGATAGAAAATCAAATTTTATATTGATTATTTAATCAAAATATACAATATTTACTCAGGTAAAATTGGTATTATTAGCATTTCTAACAACTGATACACAGTAATTTAGATTATTAGGGGTTATAAAAACGCCAAAGAATTAGGAATTCTTGAACACCAAATCATTGGCAGTTCTATCAACCAGAGGATTCTTTTGTATTAATTTTAAATGCATGATAAAACTCTATATCTTAGATTGAAAATTCTAAATTGAAAGTAAATCAAAACCAAATATAAACTTTTTTCAGATAGTAAATAAAACGATTTAAAAATAAAGTTAATTAAATGAAAACACTTCATATTTTAAAATATATTAATTATATTATTAAAATTTCTAATTTTGCTCTGTAATCACTTTTGAGTGTTAATTAGCAATCTAAATAATAAAATTTAAAATAAATTATTTACTATAAATAAGTATCTATTTTAATTATATTTTTATTAATTATACTTAATAATATTAAAAGCTATAAAGATTTTCTATATTTTAAACTACTCTAATAAATGTAATTTTATGAAATATAATAATATTTAAATAATTATTTATATATACCTAAACAAAAAAAACGAAGGTTTATTTACATTTTTATAGGTTATATTGATAACAAGGAAATAACTAATGGTTTGAATAATTTTTCCTTATTTGAACATATTTATAAAAATACCTTAAATAATATTATTGATATAAATGGTGGAATTTTAAATATTCACTTAAATATTACAATTTGAAATACTGTGTATATGATAAATATTATTATATTAATAAATAAATAAATATATTGTTATTAATATATTAATATTCATTGATTATTATTGTTTATTGATTAATAAAAAAAGCCAAATCAAAAAAGAAAATCAATCATCATTGCGAAATTAAATAAATAAAATAAATAACAGCGGCAACTATCTAACTAAGAAAAATAAGTAAAGCGAACAGACATCTAACAAAGAAAGAAAAACAATTTATAGATTCAATCGCAAAAATAATTTAAAAATACAATAATTTACAAATACAATACAACATTATGATCCAGAATTTAATAAACAAAACTGGACCAATGCTTCAGAGTAGCATCCCAAGAAATTCTGACAGATATAGCGTCAGCTACGAACAGCTTGAAAATGAAGTTTCCGAAACTTTTAAAGGAGAGCAAAAGGTATTGAAACTTAGAGTCAACATATAATTTAAATAAAAAAGTCAATTTCCCGAAAATAAAAAGCAAAATTAATGCAAATTCATATTTTTTATCGCCATATTTTAGTATATTATTTGTTAAAAAAATTAATATCATCATTTCAAATAAAATTTTCCAACTGAACTTCTTTTTAAAAAATTTATTTGCACAGCATTTCGAAAAACGTTACAATGAGTGCTAAAAAAAGTTGGAAAATTGGCAAAATGAATTAAAAATGGGATTCGATTTGGCTATAATGGATGATGATGAAGATGATGATGATGACGATGAATTTAATAAGGACGATGATAGTTTTATGAATAATAAAGATGATAGAAATAAATGGGACAGCGATAGTCAAGATTCAAACGAATTCAACGAACATGAGGGAAAATAAAAAGTAGGAAATGGCCATTATCAGAATGGATAATTAAAGCAAAAACTGCGGGAAAAACTCATAGAAAAATCGTTGGAGTATAATAAAAAGTTTTTGGATACAGAAAATATGAAGTAAAATAAATTAATAAGTTAAGTTTTCATTGTTTTGATTGTTTTTTTATTTCTAAAGGGAATTGGTGGAAAATCTTGAAACATACAATAAAAAGCAATGCGAAAAAATGAATATCCCTAAAGAAAGTCCCGAATTATTAGAGGCGAAGTAGATTTTAGTTCGATAAAAAAGAGAGTAAATTAATTTGAACAATTACATTTGTAAAATATATTTAATTTATTAAATAAGGAATATTTTCTCTCTCCTTCCCTCCTATCAAAAAGAAAAAGCTTTGCAAAATTAGCATAGTTAACAAAAAAAAGAACAAAAAACTGCTACTTTATCTCAAATTTTAAACCACGGAAAAAGACTTAACCAAAGTGAAAATTAAAAAAAGATAGAAAAAGTAATTTTTTATAAGATACATTTCGGCCTTTTCAATTACCAAAACAATTTATAGGAATTATTCAGAATTATTCAAATAATGTAAGGACATAAAAGTGAAGGATACATAGAAAATCAAATCACTAAAAAACACAAAATAGATAGCGTTTCATACCTTCAAAAAAATCACAAAGTAATAGGGTATTAGCCATCTGATTTCCGAAAACTTCAAGCCTATAAAGTTGATCCACTGAAACTCCCCTATCTGGGTAGCAATTTCGAATAGGTATTTATTTCTATTATTATTAGTTATCAAAATAAAGGGTAAATACTAATTATTTCACAAAAAAGGCTGAAAAAATTGTTGTACCAATTAACCACGCGATTCTGCATGATTTATAGAAATTTTACAGTTTTGTGGAAAATCAAAGTTTCAATTTTGGAAACAAATAGAAATTGCAAGAAAAGTTTTAGGTAAAATTTTATAATGCTCATTAAAATAAAAATAGTTTAAATTTTATTTTCTAAGAAACCCTAAAACAAAACGATAAAAGTTTCTGAAGAATTTGCTGTTATTCCATGGAACCAACTTCTTCTCCCTTAAAAATCAAGCATCTTTCGTCTGAAATGTAATAAATAGAATTTATTTATATGTATGTATATATATACAAATAAAAAAACAGGTACAAAAACTATAATGAAATTCCGTTTTCTAACCCCTAAGTGAGCCAAGAGAGAGAACTTCAATTGCAGAAGCTGCAAAAGATGGCTCCCGAAGAAGTAGACAGATACAAATAGCATCTGTTCAAAAAGTAGTGGAAAGTCGTAATAAAAGATGTGTTCAGAATTTACAGATTCGCGTAACGTTCGCGTCAAGATGCAGAGTAAAACTGCAAAAAATTCGCGATTTTATGTGCGAAAGAAGTGCGCAAAAGATATGCAAAATCTCAAAATTGCAAAAAGAATTTCAATTCAGAGCCAAAAAGCTGCACAAGGAAATGGGAGTTTATTGGCGAAGGAGAGAAAAGGAATTGGCCGAAATTAAAAGGAAAACTGAACGTATAGAAGCTGAGTTGAAAAAGAAAAAAGAAGAAGAACAGGAGGCCATCAAGAAGAAAAAGTCTTTGGAATATCTTATGAAACAGGCAGGAATGTTTGCCTTTATGATGGCGAAAAAGGTTGGAGTCGATATGAGCAAGCCGAACAGTGTTTAGCAAGAAATGCAGGTACATAGATAAAATGATCAATTTTTGTTTCTTTTTTAAGAATTTCGTAAAATAAAAGGAAAATTCAGAGAAAATTAATAATGGATCCGTTGAAGATGATAACAACATTAACAACAGTAACAACAATATCAATAATAGCAATAATAATGTTGGCAATGAGTCATAATAAATGTTAGAAGAAAATGGCAAGGAAAAAAAAGGAGTCAAGCAAATTATGTATAAGGGCAAAATGGTAGAAATTGAAATAGATGAAGACCAAGCGGCTTAAAATATGGTTGAAATGATCAGACAGAATCAAGAAAAGGTCGCATAATATGATATACAAAGAGCCAAGGAAAATGGTATTTAAAGAATTCTAATTTGTAGATTTTTAATTTATTTTCTTACTTTGATCTAGGACTTGAATACAAGTAAACAGCTGAAACCATTTCCGTTGACGATTTGAAAAACGCGGAACAGCTCGATTTCACTCAAGTCGATGAATAATCTTATGAAAAATTAATTTAGTAGCCAGTCATATTGCAGGGGACTCTCAAAAACTATCAATTGAAGGGTTTGAGATGGCTCGATAACTTGTTTACTTAAGGTAATATATAAAGATTTATCACACCAGTTTATAGAATAAATTGGTTTTAATATAGGAATCAACGGTATTTTGGCAGATGAGATGGGTCTCGGTAAAACTATTCAAGCCATTTCCTTATTATCTCACATTTGCTGCGATAAAAATATTTGGGGCCCCTTTCTTATTATTGCTCCTGCATCCACATTATGTAATAATTCCAAAATAAAAGAATACTTCCATTACCTTTATTAATACATTTTGTTTATTAAGATAATTGGCAACAAGAAATCAAAAATTCGTCCCCAAACTAAAGGTTCTGCCCTATTGGGGATCTTCGAAGCAGAGAAAAACAATAAGAAAATTTTTCAGTGCCCGAAATTTGGGAATGGAGAACTCTGTTTTCCACGCCGTGATCACTTCCTATTAACTTATTGTTTCCGATGAAAAGTCTTTCCACAGACTCCCCTGGCAATATATGGTAGAAACTTACTAATAAAGAATTACTATTTAATAATTTTGTACCAATAACACTCATTTTTTCAGATTCTTGATGAAGCTCAGGCGATTAAAAACATCAATTCAATCAGATGGTAAACCCTTTTAACTATCAAAGCAAGAAACAAACTCCTTTTAACTGGTACTCCCATCCAAAACTCCATGGCTGAATTGTGGGCTCTTTTACACTTTATCATGCCTTCTCTGTTCAATTCTCACGAACAATTCCAAGAGTGGTTCAGTAAAGACATAGAAGAGGCGGCCCACAAGGATAAGGTAAATTATAACTAAAATCAAAAGCATTTAAGCATTTATTTATTTATTTATTTTAAATTCAAAAGTCGACTCTCAATTAACACCAACTTCAAAGACTTCACATGATTTTGAAGCCCTTCATGTTGCGAAGAGTCAAAAAAGACGTTGAACATGAAATCGGGAAGAAAATTGAAATCACAGTTTCTTGTGAAATGACGCGAAGACAGTAGAGATTTTACGATTCAATCAAGGCGAAATTGAGTCTTTCTGACTTCTTTTTGATGCTAGAAAACAAGTAGAAGGTAGAAAACCTTATGAATTTGGTCATGCAGTTCAGAAAAGTGTGCAACCATCCTGAACTTTTCGAAAGAAGACCAAACAGGACTACCTATGTATTTTAAGACAGATATTGCTCTACCAGTATGTAGGTAAAAAGAAAAATAACTGTTATATTTAAAAATTTTTTTATTATTATTTACTAAAATTAGCTGAAATTCGGAGAAATTAAACCCCTTATTGTCAACACTTAAAGTCCCATTGCATATACAATTCCCAAACTAGTTTTCGATTCTTTAATGGCCAATTCGGAATCTAAAACGTAATATATCAAGCGAAAGCTGCCTTTGTTCACCGCTCAAAACATCTACGAAGACCACGTATGCAAAGGCAAAATGAGTTCTCTGTTTTCCTTTATACGATTTATGAAACTCTCCTACCAATTCTTCGAATTCGCTTGGAATGTCGACGAAATTTATTTGCAAGTAATTCTTCTTCACTATTTAAATTAGGTTTCGCAGTCACACTTTTTCCATTGGTAAGACGAGGAGTCCAAAACTTTAAAATACCAACAAAAGGACTGCTACTCTTTCCTAATAAACCGAAAAGTTTTCGACTTTACCAATGTTCTGAATGAATACGATCACAGAATAAATAATGTGACCTGGATAACATCCCCCACGGCTCATAATATGACCAACTTCTTAGGTACTTTTTTAATAAATTTGATAAAAATAATTATAAAAATGTCTTTTTTTTCCGTAGGCTATAACCCGAGAAAGTATGCAAAATACATTCCTTTAGCCACCGCTTCCACCATCCGATTGACTTGCTCTTCTGCAGCTTTTACTAAATGGAACTATGGGCTGAACGAGGCGACTTTCGGGTTCAAAATTTTGTTCGGAGACGAGTACTCGAAACCTCAGAACGAATAGAATTCTAAAATCACTATTCCTAAGGGGCAACTCTCAATACTACCGAAATATGACAATTTGTTTAAAGAAGGATACTTAAACACCGAATATCAAGTAATTAATCAAATAAATAAAAAAATAATTTTGTTTCATTTATTTATCAATAAATCATAGGAATCGATGCAGAACATTGAAATTGTTGATTTCTCTTCACTTGTGGCAGACTCTTCGAAATTGAAATATTTGGACACATTGCTGCAGAAACTGAAAAGAGAAGGACACAGGGTTTTGATTTTCTGTCAAATGACTAAAATGCTGAATATTCTGGAGGATTTTATGAACCGAAGACAATATTTGTTTTTCAGATTAGACGGAAGTACCAATATTTCCGACAGAAAGGACATGGTTACCGAATTTTAAACCAATTCGAAAATTTTCTGCTTTTTGTTGAGTACGCGAGCTGGAGGTTCGTTTGATGATATATATATATTTAAATTAAAAAAAAATAATTAACCTTTATTTTTACGATTTTATTTTAAATTTTTAGGACTGGGTATCACTCTTACAGCTGCTGATGTTGTTATTTTCTATGATAATGACTGGGTAAAAAACAATAATGTTTAAAATAATTTAATTAATATTTTTTTATTGGCTAGAATCCCACAATGGACCAGCAAGCCACAGACAGAGCTCACAGAATTGGGCAATAGAAAGACGTCTATGTCTATAAAATGGTGACAAAGGGTACTATCGAAGAAAGAATTGTCAAGAGAGCGCAAAGAAAACTTGATATTTAATCAACTGTGTACGGAAGTGGAAGTCTGAAGGCTGATATTATGAAGCCGCAAGAAGTTATGGAACTTTTGTTCGATGAAAAGGAACTCAATACCCAACAACAACACATCTAGGCCAAACTCTAAAACAGAAAAACCATGGTAAAGAAGAAATACAACACTAAAAAAAATAATACAGAAAATAATAAGAAAGAAGACGTTCCTAAAGGTAAAATAGATTCAATTTGTTTAATAAAAATTATTTAAAAATTTATCATTTATTTTAAAATTTAGGCACAAAGAAAAAAGGTAAAAAAGAAGAAAATGCAAAAGGCAAAGGTAAAAATAGTAAAAATGAAGACAATAATGCTGAAGATGAGGCTCAGAACATGGATATGGAGGAAGGAGAACAAGATGAATAAGAAGATGATTATGCAATTGATTTACATAAGCTAGATGATGTCGATGATGACGAAGATGGAGGAAATGATTCGGATTGAGCAATTATCTTCTCTTATATATATATAATATATATTTAATTTATATGTTTTAGAATATCCTTTGAATTAATAATTACTTTACTTTAATAAAGAAAATTAATATATAATATTATTTATTTAAAGTATTTATTTAGACAAACTAGCTTCCAAACCTTACACAATATTAATATTTCCATTTTATAGTATTTAAATTTAGTATTTTTCTATGTATAATCAATAAAATGCTTAGTTTTTAAAAGTAAATCCGTTATCAAATAACAATTTATTGATATAGAGAGTGTTAAATAATATGATTATTATATAAATAAATATAATTAAAACTCAATATATATATTCAAATGAATTTAATTCCATCATTCATTTTGATGTCTTCTTAAAGATTTTTTGTGATTTTTCTTTAGGTTTTTGTGATGTTTTATTATTTTTTAACTAATTTAATATGATCACATTTAGAATTTCCTTAAGGTTATAAGTCATAGACATCATTTCTCCAAGTTCCACCACACATTTGAGTTTAATCAGCATTACAAGGAGCGTTACAATCAGAATCGTCAGCTTTTCCATGCTTGTTATAACTGTTTCCACACCAACCTAAATCCAAATAAAATATAAGATATAAATACAATAATTAACTAAAATTATTTTACATTCTCCAAAGAATTATGATCCAGCATATCTGTATCCTTTTTCCCTGCAGAGATCTTGACATCCTTCAGGTGTAGTTCCATTTCCAACCATATCGGGTAAATCTCTCTTCAGATAAAAAATTAAATTGATATTGATAATTATTTTATAAAAAAGTAAATTTTCAATTATATTACATCTCCTTAGTCTACATAGCATCCAAGGTGTTATACTTAATCTAATATTTAAACGAAATTCATTAATTAAATTAAATAATATAAAAAATAGTATATAAATATACCAGGTTTAGGCTCGGGTTTAGTTTCTGACTAAGGCTTCAAGTCATAAACATCATTTCTCCAGGTTCCTCCGCACATTGTTGATTTATCAACATCACAAGGGGTATTACAATCAGAATCAGCAGCTTTTCCATGTTTATTGTAGGCATTTCCGCAGAAACATTATCCAAAGTATTGAGATCCAGAGTATCTGTATCCTTTTTCTCTGCATTGTTATTGGCAATCTTCAATAGATTTTCCACCTCCAATGAAATCAGGTAAATCTCTCTAAATAATAAAATAAATATATTAATTTTTATGGGGTTTATGAAAAACAATAATTACATCATTGGCATCAACATAACATCCAAGATGTTCAACATCTGGTTAGGGTTAAAGATCATAAACATCATTTCTCCATGTTCCTCCACACATTAAAGATTTATCTGCGTTACAAGGGGCGTTACAATCGGAATCAGCAGCCTATCCATGTTTATTATAGCTGTTTCCACACCAGCCTAATTAAATAAATAATTTCGATTCATTTTTTTTTATATTTATAACAATTATATTTGTATAATATACATTCTCCATAGAATTGAGATCCGGCATATCTATATCCTTTTTCTCTGCAGAGATCTTGACATCCTTCTGGAGTAGTTCCGTTTCCAACCATATCAGGTAAATCTCTCTATTGAATAAAATACAAATCAATCAATCAATTAATTAATTAATAAAATATTTAAATAATTTAGTTATTACATCACCCTAGTCTACATAGCATCCAAGGTGTTTTACTAAAAAATAATAATAATATAATTATATATATAAATTCTTTTTATAAGGAAAATCATTACCAGGTTTAGTTTCTGGTTAGGGTTACAAGTCATATACATCATTTCTCCAAGTTCCTCCACACATTGTCGATTTATCAACATCACATGGGGTATTACAATCAGAATCAGCAGCTTGTCCATGTTTATTGTAAGTATTTCCACAGAAGCATTATCCAAAGTATTGAGATCCAGAGTATCTATATCCTTTTTCTCTACATTGTTATTGGCAATCTTCAATAGATTTTCCACCTCCAATGAAATCAGGTAGATCTCTCTAAATAGGTAAATAAATATATTTAATTTTTATGGGATTTATGAAAAACAATAATTACATCATTGGCATCAACATAGCATCCAAGATGTTTCACTTATTCTAAAATATAATATTAATTTATATTATATTTTATTAAATATTATATAAAAAATACCAGGTTTAGGTTCAGGTTTAGTTTCTGATTAAGGCTACAAGTCATAAACATCATTTCTCCAGGTTCCTCCACACATTGTCGATTTATCAACATCACAAGGGGTATTACAATCAGAATCAGCAGCTTTTCCATGTTTATTGTAGGCATTTCCGCAGAAACATTATCCAAAGTATTGAGATCCAGAGTATCGGTATCCTTTTTCTCTGCATTATTATTGGCAATCTTCAATAGATTTTCCACCTCCAATGAAATCAGGTAAATCTCTCTAAATAATAAAATAAATATAATTAATTTTTATGGGGTTTATGAAAAACAATAATTACATCATTGGCATCAACATAACATCCAAGATGTTCAACATCTGGTTAGGGTTAAAGATCATAAACATCATTTCTCCATGTTCCTCCACACATTAAAGATTTATCTGCATTACAAGGAGCGTTACATTCAGAATCAGCAGCCTATCCATGTTTATTATAGCTGTTTCCACACCAGCCTAATTAAATAAATAATTTCGATTCATTTTATTTTATATTTATAATATATATATATATTTGCATAATTTACATTCTCCATAGAATTGAGATCCGGCATATCTATATCCTTTTTCTCTGCAGAGATCTTGACATCCTTCAGGTGTAGTTCCGTTTCCAACCATATCAGGTAAGTCTCTCTATAAATTAAGAGTACATTATAAATTAATATTTCTAAATTATATAATTAATTTTACATCTCCTTAGTCTACATAGCATCCAAGGTGTTTCACTAAAATAATAATAATATGATTATATATATAAATTTCTTTTATAAGTGATAAATCATTACCAGGTTTAGTTTCAGGTTAGGGTTACAAGTCATATACATCATTTCTCCAAGTTCCTCCGCACATTGTCGATTTATCAACATCACAAGGGGTATTACAATCAGAATCAGCAGCTTTTCCATGTTTATTGTAAGCATTTCCACAGAAACATTATCCAAAGTATTGAGATCCAGAGTATCTGTATCCTTTTTCTCTACATTATTATTGGCAATCTTCAATAGATTTTCCACCTCCAATGAAATCAGGTAGATCTCTCTAATTAAGTAAATAAATATATTTAATTTTAAGGGATTTATGAAAAACAATAATTACATCATTGGCATCAACATAGCATCCGAGATGTTCAACATCAGGTTTGGGTTAAAGATCATAAACATCATTTCTCCATGTTCCTCCACACATTAAAGATTTATCTGCATTACAAGGAGCGTTACATTCAGAATCAGCAGCCTATCCATGTTTATTATAGCTGTTTCCACACCAGCCTAATTAAATAAATAATTTCGATTCATTTTTTTAATATTTATAATATATATATTTGTATAATATACATTCTCCATAGAATTGAGATCCGGCATATCTATATCCTTTTTCTCTACAGAGATCTTGACATCCTTCAGGAGTAGTTCCATTTCCAACCATATCAGGTAAATCTCTCTATTGAATAAAATACAAATCAATCAATTAATTAATAAAATACTAAAATAATTTAGTTATTACATCACCCTAATCGATGTAACATCCAAGATGTTAAACTTTAATAAAAAATGTTTTTCGTTTAATCCATATTTTATTTAATACAAATATATATACCTTCAGATTTTTTTGATTCTTAAAGATCATATACATCATTTCTCCAAGTTCCTCCACACATTTTAGATTTATCAACATCACAAGGTGTATTACAATCAGAATCAGCAGCTTTTCCATGCTTATTATATGAATTTCCACAGAAACCTATTTTAATTTTTATATTATACTTACATAAACTTATAAAAACTAATAAATTATCTACACTATCCGAAATATTATGATCCAGAATATCTAAATCCTTTTTATAAGCAAAGATTTTGGCATTCTTCGATTGATTTACCACTTCCTACGAATTCAGGGAGATCTCTCTAATTTTATAACAAAGTAAAACAAACAATTAAAAACTTAGAAAATTATTTAAATTATTTTAATACATCATTTTAATCCACATAACATCCTAAATGAACAGCGGCATCTATAATTAGAAAATTCTTTATATAAGTCTTTTATTTATATTTGTATAGTTACTTATCTGGCTGATCAAAACAGTTGCTAATAAAACAGAAGTAAAAATTACTTTCATTTCAAGCTTATTAATTTTTTTTTAATTTATATTTACTTTGTAATATTTTATTTATTTTTTATAGATTATTAATATTTATATATGCATATAACATTATTTTTGATTGATTAATATTACATAGAAACCAATTATTTTATATGCGTTATTTCTTAAAAAACGAATATTATATTTTTGCATAATAAATGGATTGTATTTCCATGGATATACATATCTTTTATTATAGATTATCTACTTTTAAAAAACTAAGAATCATTATTTCACCCATAATGAAAAATATACAACTTTTAAAGAGAATAATTATTTTATATTATTATAGCTATTCTGAATACTAGTTTATAATTTAAAATTAAATTTTCTTAATTAATTTTTTTTTATAATTGAAATTCTTATTTATTTATTGATTATTACAAAATGATGGATAATTGTCTAAAAAAATTAATATATATATAATGTATTATACATCAACAATTTCAAATTACTCTAATTAATATGATATATTTTAATATAATATTTAAATTTAAAAAGAAAAATAGTAGTATTACTATAATAATTAATTACAATATTACTTGATTAAATAGTATGCTCATTTAACTTAAGTTTTACAAAATATCAAATAAATATTATATAAATAAAAACAAAAATTTTATTGGGACAGTATTATATAAGAAGATTATGATTTATAAAAAACTAAATAATTTAATCAATTTTAGAAAAATAGACTCAATTTTAAAATAATAAGGTAAACTTTAAAAAACCAAAATCATCTACTAATTAGTATTATGAAAAGTTTGAAAATTTCAATGTTAAAATGACGATAAATTCTTTAGAATTGTATTTAACAATTTTCTGGACGATTAAAGATATAATGTTAATGAAATGAAAAAATTTATAAAGAATCAAGAAAATATTTAACTTAGACTTTAATGAATTTATTAACTTTGAAGATTTCTAAAACATTATAAATATTTTATTATTCTAAAAAGTCAAAATTTTAGCCAAATAATTCTTAGAAACTGTTCCAATATCAGAAAATTGTGAAGATGCCTCATATCCCAATTTTCCCATAATTTTATCTTTAAATTTTCAGTAGGATATATTATTTTTCTTTTAGATGAATTAAGCTTAAATTTATGTACCCAAAAGAGGATATATTATTCGAAGATTAGGAAAATTAGATAAAAAAGGAAAGTGTGAATTAAATATATCTGAACAGTTTTAAAAAAAAATTCTAGTAAAACATATATATTTCTTATTTATATAAATCTATAATAATAACGTGTATATATAACTGTAACTTGATACTTGCTATTATTGTATAAATAAATAAATAAATTAAATAATAAAAATATAATTTTACTTATATTAAAACTTTGTAAATTTTGATAGCAATATATTAATCAGCAAAAGAAGTTAAAAAGAATTGATGACTCAATCAAAGATAATATCCTGAATCAAAATATTATTATTTATAAAAAAATTATTACCGAAGAAGATATTTTCAAAGTGATTAGCAATAATAAAACTAAATCCCCCTAAACAAACAAAAAAATAAGTAGAGAATAAGATCATATAAAAATTTCAATAAGTTTAAAAAACTTCTATTAAATGATAATATAAAAAAATTCCAAAAAATTTTGAAATTAATTTATTTCCAATTTAGGGCTATTTTCAAAATAATTTAAATATAGTGAAACTATAAAAAAAATTACTATTTTTAATATTATTTAAAATTAATTATATTTAATTAAAAAATAAGCATTAATATTTAAATTTAAATTTTTTTAAATTAAAATTAAGCAATATTATGACTTAAGATAAAAATGATTTGGTTTATATGCCATAATATATGTTTATCGCATTACAAACACTTAATTACCATACCAATAATATACTTCCTATATAATAACATTTTCATACAAATTTGTATCTACTTTTAGATCAAATTAATAATATAGATATTTCAAATTATTTTGATTTATTTTTTAAGTTCTCTTATTAATATTTTATCATTATTTTGATTAATGAGTATACTTATCAAATATTTATGCTAAATATTAAAAATCATCATTAATTAATATATATTGATTAATTGAAATTAAAAAAAGGAATAAATATTAAAATTTGCTTGCAAAAAAAATATTTTGAATGCTAAAAATAAATAAATATCATAAAAAAAAAAAAAAATATAAATAATAATTTTTTTAAACAAATTATTTATAAATAAACTTTTTCGATTATGATTCGATTATTGTTTTAAATTATTTTTAATTTAAATAATAGTTTTAAAATTATTAATTTGATAGTATTTTATTTATATATATTTATATTATGTTTCTTAAAATTAATTACTATATGATATGATTTCCATTTAATATTATTTTATAGTTTAATAAAAATTAGTACTTTATATTTATTAAATTCAATATTATTATCTAAATAGTTTATTTACTAATTTAAATATATAAAAATCGTATAATTATAAATAATATATATTTAGATTCCAATCGCATAATTTAATTATATAATGTAAATTTTAATTTTAAATTTTTTAAAATTTGCAATTTTTTTTATGTTTTTCCTATATATGAGTATTTGCTTAGTTTTATTATAATTTGTTGAGAATTTAAACTAATTTTTAAATAATTATATAGTATTTGATTTAGTGTATTTTATAAAGAGGTTATCACTTAATTAATATTTTAATAATCTGATCAATTGTTAACAAATAGACTCAATTGTTGAAAACAATCAGGCTACCTTGAAAAATCAATACTATTTATAATATATACCTATAAAATAATTTGAAAATATTTTATTGATTTTGCTATATTAAAATATTGAATAAAAAATTGTGATATATTAATGCTAATCAAATTTGTATGATTAAGACTTATTTAAGTTGAGCAGCGTAATGTATTAGTTATTAAAGCATATGATATATATTAATAAAATAAAATATTTAAATATTACTTTCTTCAAATCAAAATTACAAATCAAAATTTTTATGCTAGGTTTTTTAAGAATTAATTATGTATCTATAGTACATGCATTAATTAGATGGTATTATTTTTGTATATTTTATACACTAATTATGATTATTGAATTAAAAAAACAATTTGGGATTTAAAAAAACAGATTTAAAAACATATGTATATTACATATATTTATAAATTAATTATTTTTTTGTGAAAAAATTATTAACTTGGTTTAATAATTAAGTATAGTGTTCAAAAAATAATAAAAACACTAATCAAAATATGAAAAAGAAACTGAAAAAAACAAAATTAAACTATTAGATACTTCTTGGATTTGTAATTATTTTTCAAAGAAAGTAATAATAAGATTAACAATAGATTAGTCATATTAGTTTTATTTAAATATTAAAAATATAATATATTGTATTTGAAGTGATTAATAATTAATTAAAAAATAATAAAAACTAATCAAACAATCAAACAAACAAACAAACAAACAAACAAACAAACAAACAAACAAACAAACAAACAAACAAACAAACAAACAAACAAATAAATAAATAAAACGTATAAAAAATATACTAAACAAATAAAAAAAATAAACATTCAATCAATCAAAAGACAAACTAAAAAATAAATAAATATATAACATAAATTAATGGAAAATACTAGTTATATTATGATGAATAAAT
The DNA here is from genome assembly GCA_037039885.1 of Miamiensis avidus. NCBI lineage: Eukaryota > Ciliophora > Oligohymenophorea > Philasterida > Glauconematidae > Miamiensis > Miamiensis avidus. The sequence continues at coordinate 1,213,021 of JAWVGU010000008.1, read as the reverse complement.
AATAATAAAAATAATAGTATATCTTAAATATATAATAAATATTAGTGGCTTAGAAATAATTATTTGTTATAATAAAAGTAAAAAATGAAAAGATAAAAAATAAATATATGGTTTAATAAATATATGAGAAATATGTGCCTAAATACATTAAATAAGAATTAAGAAAAATTGAATTTATAAATGGATTATCATTAGCTAATGAAATAACCATCAATTTAAGGTAAATATTAAATACAATCTAATATTGTAATATTGGATATTATGGTGTTTTAATCTGACAAATTCATATTATAGGAATTAATTTTATGGAAAATAATATGTAATACTATATTATAATATAATTTTTTAATTTTTTATAATAAATAAATTGTAAATGTATGATTAATAAATAATGATTAGAAAATAAAAATATATGTATTATTATCATTAAAATACTAGAAATATCGAAACCATAAAAGGTCAAACATTCGCAAATTTAAAAATGAAATAATCTCGTCAATTTTACTTTTATTTTTTAAAATAATCATTTACTTCTTATACTCCATCCTTATTAAATAATTATAAATAAAATGTAAAACTGAAAATTAATTATTTTTAATAGGGAAAATAATATTGGTTAGGTAGGATGCATTTAATTTGGAAAATCACTTGAAAAACTTACACTCCTTACTTCTTTAAACGTTAATTTATGGTACTATTTTTATTAATATGAAGAAAATTATATTAATAATGGAATTTTCAGCTTCAAAGAAATAGCAAATATTTTTTTTTTTTTTTTTTATTAATTTCATAATTAAAAATATTGAATTTTTTAATTTTAAAATTTGTGAGGATATTATTTCTAAAATATTATCATATTATAATTAACAATTACTTTTCTATTGCATATTTAATTTCTACAAATCTCGAAATCATAAAAGGTCAAACATTAGCAAATTTAAAAATGAAATAATTTCGTCAATTTTACTTTTATTTTTAAAATAATCATTTACTTCCTATACTCAATCATTATTAAGTAATTATAAATAAAATGTAAAACTGAGAATTAATTATTTTTAATAGGCAAAATAATATTGGTTAGGAAGGATGCACTTAATTTAGAAAATCACTTGAAAAACTTACAAACCTCACTTCTTTAATCATTAATTTAAGGTACTATTTTTAGAAAATTATATTTATTAAAGAAACTTCAGCTTCAAAGAAATAGCAAATATTTCTTCCTTTGTTTTATTAATTTCATAATTAAAAAATATTGAATATTTTTTAATTTTAAAATTTGTGAGGATATTATTTCTAAAATATTATCATATTATAATTAATAATTACTTTTCTATTGCATATTTAATTTCTACAAATCTCGAAACCATAAAAGGTCAAACATTCGCAAATTTAAAAATGAAATAATTTCGTCAATTTTACTTTTATTTTTAAAATAATCATTTACTTCCAATATTTATTATACTCCATCATTATTAAATAATTATAAATAAAATGTAAAACTGAAAATTATTATCTTTAATAGGAATAATAATATTGGGTAGGAAGTATGCACTTAATTTGGAAAATCACTTGAAAAACTTACAAACCTCACCTCTTTATACTTTGATTTAATGTATTATTTTTATTAATACAGAGAAAATTATATTTATTAAGGAAACTTCAGCTTCAAAGAAATAGCAAATATTTCTTCCTTTGTTTTATTAATTTCATAATTAAAAAATATTGAATGTTTATTTATTTTGAAATTTGTGTGGATATTATTTCTAAATTATTATCATATTATAATTAATAATTGTTTTTCTATTGCATATTTAATTTCTACAAATCTCGAAACCATAAAAGGTCAAACATTCGCAAATTTAAAAATTAAATAATTTCGTCAATTTTATTTTTATTTCCTAAAATTATAATTTACTTCCAATATTTATTATACTCCATAATTATTAAATAATTATAAATAAAATGTAAAACTGAAAATTAATTATTTTTATAGTTGGGATAATACTGATTACGAATAAATTCACTTAATTTGAAAAATCATTTGAAAAACTTTTTTTAATTAATAAATAAATATGTTTAGGATAAGCTTTGTTTACTTTATATTTTATTAAACTATTTAATTTAACTCTTTATTTAATATATCAATTTTTATTTATTTCATTTATATATCTTAAATATAAGAATTATTTATAATACTTTTTTGATGTTATTTCTAAGTTATTATATGGGATTTTTACACATTTATATACATCCTATAAAAATAAATTTTCAAAAATAAAAAAAATTCTTTTACGAAAATATTTTATAATTATTTATAATATTTTAATATATAAAATAAATTGTTAAAATTTGTTTGTTATTCTTATTTTGGATTTGTCCCCAGCTCTATTAATACAATATTCTTCTTCTTTTACTAACTGATCATCTTGCAAGTCGAAAATATAAATCATAACTCTTCCTTTTTCAGCGCCGATCAAAACTTCATCTAAACAGAGAAGTTTTCGCGCCTTTTTCAGCTGCTGTGGCAAATATATTTTTTAACTTTTGAGGAAATTTCAAAATGCTTAGTCTAGTGGTTGTTATCAGATACATTCTTATAAAGAAATTGTTATACATAATGAAATAAATCCAGAGACATACCTTGATAATCTAACTAGCGGGATTATACAAGGTTACAAATTCCCCTCAAACAAAATAATAAGATAACAAAGAAGAATAGAAGAAAGAAAAATAAATAATATATAAAAAGTATAACTTTCTTCAAAATAAAATGATAAAAAAAAATGTTATGGTAGGTATTTTAAGAATTAAATTTGTATATATACTATATTGTTTAATTTTCTTGAATTTATTTTTCTTTTTGGTAAATGAAATTTGAGTATCAATGAATCAAAAAAAATTTATTTTTCAAAAAAATAGATTGAAAATAACATATAGTTTATATATATTTAGTAAAATAATCATTTTTTTTTCAAACTAATCATTAATTTTCTAAAAAAAATAAACTATGTGTTCAAAAATAATAAAATCACTAATCAATATATGCAGAAAAATGTGAAAAAAACAAAATAAAACAAAATTAAATTTTTTGAAAGTTTATATTTATTCATTTTTATTTTGAAGAAAGTTATATAATATAAAAACTGAAATATTTAAAATTATAATTTTATAAATTATATAATATTTTGTATGTGTATATGCTCTTTAATATGGTCAAAAAAAAAAAAAATAATTGTAATAAATATTATTTATTTCGAAGAAAATTATTATTTTAAATTAGTATCAGTGAATTCAATATATCATATTCTGTTTATCATATATGAGGTTTGTAGAAAAAATTAAAAATATTTTTTATTAAAAATTAAGTTTAATTAAAATATAAATTATAATATTAAGTTATTACAATAACTATAGAATAAGTAAACTTATATATTAAAATTTAACATTTTCTATAAAAATAATTAAACTAACTTGAAATACAGAATCAATGTGCATTTTTTTAAAAATCCTTATTTACCATTTTTATTTAATATTTTTTTTCGATACATAATAATAAATATAAAAATAAAATTATTTCATAAAAGTATTGAATATAAAATGAAAATAATCGCAAAAGCAAAATGTATTTTATAACTGAAACTTGATTAATCTTATTTTTATTCCTTTCCATTTCCTTATTATGATGTTTATTCTTTACTTTCTTAAGTAATTTTTAAATAAGCTTCCAAACATTTTTATTATTATTCAATCTATAGTATTCCTTATTCATTTGTTAATTAATTTTTGCATATCTTAACACATTCATACTCAGCTTTCACAATATTGTCATCCAATATACTATAAGATGCTTTTTTTCTAATTCAGAACCAATAAAAATTTTAATAACATAAGATTTTATTTATTATTAATATTAGATTCATCACTTTTATACAAATTATATGCTTATTTATACAAAGCTATAAAATTATTTTTTCCTTCGTATATTCTAAATTCTTAAAATATAATAAACTTTTGATATAATAATACTATTAAATAATTTATAAATTTACTTCATTTGGATAACTTAAAATATCATCAATTTATTATGGAGTATGAAATTAAGGATATTATCTCACATTATTAGCTTAATTTTCAATATCGGTCTTATATTTGCCAACTACCTGGCAATTTTAATCATCCTTCAATATATAAAATTTCAATGAGCATTTTTAGCTAAGTTCAATTTCACATTAACTATCTTATTTACAAACTTGCTTATTGTAACATTTTGTATATTCATTGTAAGAGTATCCATATATTCCTTAAGTAAATTAGGATATTAAGCAAAATATTAAAAATATGAATTTTATTATTTCAGATATATATTTTTATTTTTTAAATTTTAAACTTTAAATTTTTATTTCAGTTTATGTATTTAGATTTTGACTATATAAACTTATAATTTAGTAGTAAATAATGCTTTACAAGTAGAAATAATTTTTATCAGATGCCATTATTACGTATATTTAGTTTTTATTTAATTATTTTTTTACAATTGGCTATTCTCTGGCTAATAAAGAGACAATAGTAATAGTTTTATTTTTTTATTCCATTAAATTAACTTATTGTATATTTACATCTAATTTTATAATTAATTTAGCTACTTAGAAAATAATAAAAAATATATATATAGGCAATAAAAAATTAGTTTCTTAAATTATATTAAATTATAATTTTTAATGAGTAAAATCGTAGTGAAATTTTAATATATATATATATTATATATAATGAAATTAAATTAGATAAAGTTAATACATTTTATTTTCACAGCTAATTATTTATAATATTTACTTATTTTATAGGCCTATCGATTTAGAATTTGTATTACTTAATCTAATTTTCTTTTGCTCTTTTATTAATAATTAAGTTATTTATATGATTGAAGATTATTATAGTTAAATTATTATAATTCAATAGATATATTATATGGAATATTCTTTTATATTTATTTGTGCTTTTTTAAATAATTGTGTAGAATTTTGTATTTAAATAAGAAATAACTATATTGTGCATTATATCCATTTAAATTTAATTATTATTCCATTAGCATATTTTGTTAATTTCAATTATAAACACTATTAAAATTGTATAATAAATATAATTATATATTTTTCTTAATGTTAATAGAGTATATACTCTACATCTATTTTTCTAATGATTTATTTTAGAATCTTATAAAAAATTTAAATATGAATATTACATATTAACAATAATAAATACAATATAAATAATACATTTATATTCAACAGTAAAATAAATTTATATTTAAGGTAAGTATTGATAAAAAAAAATATTAAAAAAAAAAAAATATTATTTAATAAAAAATAAATATTCTTAAATAAAAAATGAAATTATAATTAGCTTTAATTTTTATGGTATTTATTTTCTCTTAATAAGTTTGTAGCCATACTTTATATGATATTATTGAATGTTCTAAATCAAAGAGATGTGATGGAGAAAGTTAATGCTAAATAGATTTATAAGAAAAATGTAGTACTGATGATGATTCTAAAATATTAGAAAATTAAGATTGCAAAACTGTGAAGTAATATGAAAGTTCATAAAAAAAAGTATTGATGCTATAGTTAGTAAATCTGGATATTAAACTCCTGATGAAATGACTGCCTTCTATACCTAATATCAAATAAAAGTATATTATTCATTTAATTACTATGATAACTTTATTATAATTTAATTTATTAGGATGAAAAATTGGCTCAATCTTTACAAAATTTTTTATCTGAATACAAAAACTATTATGATTAATATTATGCTGATAAATCTGATAAAAATTTGGAGCAAACATTATATTTTAGATAATCATCTATTTTATATAAATTTAAAGAACTACTTTCCTTCAAAATAATTGATAATAACTTATATAAAGCTTATTAAAGTTGCACTAAGACTTGTCACAGTCTACTAACCAACCAAGAAGCTAAGACTTATCTATAGCAATAGTTATAATGCTACAGAGAAATCAATGAAGAATCATCTAATATTGCTTCTAACATTGGAATCTTATAATTCTCTTTTGTCCTAATATAAATAATTGTGTTATTATTTATATGATTAAACGTTATATTGCATGATCAAATTAATATTGTAATTCTATAGATATGTGTTTATATATGATTGTGCCTTTTAAATTTAAATGTGAAATTACTAGATTATCCATATACTGTACTATTTATAAATTAATTATTAGTCTAATAATTATGATTGATAATCTATATCAGTTTAAAAATAATATTTTAAAATAAATTTCTATTTATATATTTATTTATTATTAGGGCATCTTAAGATAACTATTTTATTGTTATAAATAATTAATAAAATTAGAATTCATTTTACAAAAATAATAATCTTAAAAATAAAATTACTTACATAGATTTATTATAATATTTTTTTAATTTACTAATCCTAGATTCATATGAATTTTTTAATAGTTAATAATATCTTATTTGTTTTTTAATTAAAAACTATTTGTTTTTTTGTCATACAAGAATTAAAAAAAAATATAAACACAAAATTTGTAAGATTCATCCCCTAAATTGAACTTAATTTAGTATTATACAAGTGGAAAACAGTTTTTCTTGGTACAATTTCATATTATGCCATAGTATTTTAGATAATCTACTGGGCTAATATAATATAAAAACTATAAATATAATATATATATAATAATTAATCTTATAAAAGTTAGTTATTATGAAAATTATTATAATTCGATACTATATATATGTTTTAGAAGTGTTCGGTACTATAATAAAATGATATAATTATAAAAATAAAAAAAAAAAGTAAAATTTAAATTAGATATATATAATAAATTTTAAAATAAATTAAATAACTAAAATTAAAAAAAATGTAAAAACGCGTTATTATGCAAAATCCTCCTTGCAAATTGTAAGAATTTGTCTAGAAACCCATTCATCATTGTCAATATAAAATTAGCAACAATTTCTCTGATGAATCCTGAAAATATAGAATATAACGTATATAATATTATAACGATTTATTTGCTATAATTATGCTATAAATATCCCTAAAAGGTTATAAATGATATTTATAGATGTTTTACATGCTTTTTATGGACTTGTATTACTATATGGCATTGACTGAAATTGTCCTAAATATTTTTATAATGTTCAATGAAAGTATTGCCCAATAGGCTAAAAATTAAATAAACGAATTATATGGAAAAAATGAGAAAAATACAATATGAAAAATTATTTGGGATTGTCACAATTTTAAATGGACCTCAATTTTTAAAATGAATCTTGAAAATAATAAATTTATAAAAAAATATTTTAAGACTATTAATGTGCTGAAGGTGGGTCAAAAATGTTAAAAAAGGGTTCTTATTGTATTTATCCATATTTTAAATGTATTTTGTGAAGTTATATCACCGTCTAACGCTTTATTTTATATGTCCAATATTGTCCAATGAGCACTAAAATTATGTCCAATATTGTAAATGGATTTTCACATAGGCAAAAATATAAAAATACATTTTTATTAAAATTCTTGTGGTAATATAAAAAATATATCTTGAATATCCGTTTCCCACTTTCAGAATTAGAAAAACACACAGATTTATGAGAAGAAATCTAAAAATATTGATTATATATTTTTTTATATTAGAACTATTTATGTTTCAAAATAGAGTTTAATAATTCCCAAAATGGTTCAAAATGATGCAAATTAAGATTATAAATGAATTTTATGGTTCAATTTAAAGAAAGACAGTGCAGTTAAAATAGACCATAATGAAGGAAAACACATTATTATACAAAATTTAGTGGTATAATATTAAAATTCACTAATTAAAATCCTATGGCGCTGTCAGAATTCCAAATTAACTCTGATTTCTAGGATAAATCCTAAAATTATTTTTTTTATAATGTCTAATGTTGTCCAATACATTGGACAAAGTTTGAATACCCAGATTCCGAATAACAAATTCAAAAAGTATTTAAGAAAATAATTTTAGGTTATTTTTCTTTTTCCATTAATTTTTTATATCATATAATATATGAAGTTTATGGTTGAAAAATTCATATTTTTTTTTATAATTTTTATATTATATTTCTTATTATTATATAATTTTTTATTTTAATTTATTATGCAAATTCACTATTTTTATTACCTAGTCTAATATTAATTTATTAAATTTGATATATCATTATCTAATGATTATAATATATGAACATTTCCTCGATAATTGATTATTTATAAATGGTATATCATTTTATTATTTTTTAAAATTAATAACTTGTATAAAAAATTATATAACATATTAAATATCAATAAAATTAAATCTATATTATGAATTCGTTAACTTAAAGCTCCATATTATATTACAATAAAAATTCATATATTCATAACAATAATGCATATAAAATAAAAATAATTATAAAAGTAAACTATATTTTATAACTGAAACTAGATGAATCTAATTTTTATTATTGGTTATTTCCTTTTTTTTGAGTTTGTTATTGGATATTTCCTTTTTTTGGAGTTTATTCTTTGACTTCTTAAGTTTTAGTTTCTATATTCAAATAGCTTTCCAAACATTATTCTTATTTTTCCATCCATCTTACTCCTTATTTGTTTGTTAATTTGTTTTTGCATATCTAAGCACATTCATACTAAGCTTTCACAATATTATCATCCAACTTGATATACTTAATATATTTTCCTATATTTAATACAACATTTTTATGGCTAAGTTTAAGAATTTATTCATTATTTTCATTAGATTTGTCACTTTAATATAATGCATATTTTTATTTATAGTCAGCTATAAATTGAGTTAATTCTGCATTATATTCTTAATTCTTAAAATTTAAAAAATTCATTATTAAATAAATTTCTACCATAAAAATATTAAAAATTTTATAATTTCTCAATTTACTTCAAATTGTAATTTTGAGAAAAAATCATCAATTTACTAAGGAGAATAAAATTCAGGTGGATTTTATAATGCAATTCTTTAAATATAAGCTTCATTTTCAGTATAGAATTAGCTAATTATCTAGCAACTTTAATAACCCTATTATTGTACTACAGATTTTTAATAACATTTTTAGCTAATTTCAATTGTACATTCACTATTTTAATAGCAGGCTTGTTCATTATAGCATTTCTCAAAATCATTAAGTGAATAACCATTTATTCCTTAGCAAAATTAGCATATTAAGCAAAATATTAAAATTATGGATTTCATGAGTAAACTTAGTATTTTTTTTTTTTTTAATCTTTTAATTTGAATTTTATAATTTGATCTAAATTTTGAATATATAATCTTATAATTTTGTAATAAATAATTATTTATCAGTAAAAATAGATTAGAATTCATTAACGTAGTAAACTAATGGAAAAAATCTGTAATTTCTACTTTAAATATATATACTTTAATGCAGAAATAATATTTGTAATAATTGAAAGAAATATATTTATATAACATATTATAATAAATAACAATTTTTTAATAATATAAATTCATTTAAATTGCATAATAGACATTTGTATATACTTTTTATAACTTAATATTTTTCTTAGAATATTTTTAATATTTTTTCATATTTTAATTATTATATATTCATTTTTTACAATTGCTTATCTTTGGCTAATATGAAGATAATATAAATAGTTTATTTCTATTTATTCCATAAAATTAACTTATTTTATATTTGAATCTTATAGAAATAAATTTAGCCTAATATATTTAAATTTATAAAACTAATATCATAAATTATTTTAATTTATATTTTTGTTAGTAAAATTAGAACATTATATTACAGGATCATATTATATTTTATAATTCTATAGATAAATTATATACAATATGTGTTTATATTTGTTGTGATTTTCTAAATACTATGTATTTATTGTATTTAAATTAGAAGTTAATGGATTGTCCTTATACAAATCTTTTTATTACTAATATTTTCTTTAATAGTATTATATAATAAACTCAAAATTTGTTTTTTTTTTTATTGACAATTTTTGAACTAACATTATTAATATATACTTGGTCTTGGCACATGTCAAACTTTGTCCAATATTGTCCAACGAACACTGTCCAATGATGTCCAACGTATTGGAAAATATTGGACATTATAAAAAATATTAATTTTAGGATTTATCCTACTAATCGGATTCAATTTTGAATTCCAACGGCGCCAAAGGTTTTAATTAGTGAATTATCATACTATACCACTGGATTTTGTATAATAATGTGTTTTTCTTCGTTATTGTCTATTTTAAGTCCATTGGACAATAAAGGACAATATTGGACACTTTCTTTAAATTGAAAAAAGCTTTGGTAAATATCATTTATAATCTTAATTTGCATCATTTAGAACCATTTTGGGAATTTTTAGACTCTATTTTGGTACATAAATAGTTTTAATTTAAAAAATGTATAATCAATATTTTTAGATTTCATCTCATAAATCTGGGTCATTTTCGAATTCTAGAAAAGGGAAACGGTTTATTAAGCTTATTTTTATAATATTATCGTAGGAATTTTAATAATAATTTATATTAATGTATGTTTGCTTGTTTGAAAATCCATTGGACAATATTGGACATTCTTTTAATATTCATTTGGACAATTTTAATTATTATAAAAAGTATTTTAACACCATTAATATCATTTATTATATCAATATATATCATTTATAACCTTTTTGAGGCATTATTAATATTTTTAGTACTTAAATAGTTCTAATATTTTTATATATTAAAAAAAAAATATTCCAATATTATAACTAATTTTATAATAAATTATAAATATTTATTTACATATATGTATATATATATTATATATTTATATTTATAGATGTATACATAATATTTATATATAAATATTATATTCTTTAAAATTAATTAAATTTAAAATATAACGAAAAATAATTAATTCAAATTTTAACGAAAAATAGGTATTTTAAATTTTTTCAGAAATAATAATAAAATAAAAAACATATGATAAAGTGATAGAATAAATTTATAAAAACCCATTTATAACTGTTAAAATATAAAATTACAACAATTTGCATGATGAATCCTAAAAATATTAAATATAATATATAAAAATATTAGAACTATTTAAGTACTAAAAATATATTAATAATACCTCAAAAAGGTTATAAATGATATATATTGATATAATAAATGATATTAATGGTGTTAAAATACTTTTTAATAATAATTAAAATTGTCCAAATGAATATTAAAAGAATGTCCAATATTGTCCAATGGATTTTCAAACAAGCAAACATACATTAATATAAATTATTATTAAAATTCCGACGATAATATTATAAAAATAAGCTTAATAAACCGTTTCCCTTTTCTAGAATTCGAAAATGACCCAGATTTATGAGATGAAATCTAAAAATATTGATTATACATTTTTTATATTAAAACTATTTATGTACCAAAATAGAGTCTAAAAATTCCCAAAATGGTTCTAAATGATGCAAATTAAGATTATAAATGATATTTACCAAAGCTTTTTTCAATTTAAAGAAAGTGTCCAATATTGTCCAATAATGTCCAATTTGGTCCAATATTGTCGAATGGACTTAAAATAGACAATAACGAAGAAAAACACATTATTATACAAAATCCAGTGGTATAGTATGATAATTCACTAATTAAAACCCTTTGGCACCGTTGGAATTCAAAATTGAATCTGATTAGTAGGATAAATCCTAAAAATAAATTTTTTATAATGACCAATATTGTCCAATACGTTGGACATCATTGGACAGTGTTCGTTGGACAATATTGGACAAAGTTTTATATACCCCGCTGCTAATAACAATATATTAATCAGCAAAAGAAGTTAAAAAGAATCGATGACTCAATCAAAGATAATATCCTGAATCAAAATATTATTATTTATAAAAAAATTATTACAGAAGAAGATATTTTCCTAGTGATTAGCAATAATAAAACTAAATCCCACTAAATAAAAAAAAATAAGTAGAGAAAAAGATCATATGAAAAATTTCAATAAGTTTAATAAACTTCTATTAAATGATAATATAGCAAAAATTCCAAAAAAATTTTGAAATTAATTTATTTCCAATTTAGGGCTATTTTCTTAATAATTTAAATATATGAGTATTTGTTTAGATATATTATAATTTGTTGAGAATTCAAACTAATTTTTTAATAGTATTTGATTTAGTGTATTTTATAAAGAGGTTATCACTTAATTAATATTTTAATAATCTGATCAATTGTTAACAAATAGACTCAATTGTTGAAAACAATCAGGCTACCTTGAAAAATCAATACTATTTATAATTTATATATATAAATAATTCGAACATATTTTTTGATTTTGCTATATTAAAATATTGAATAAAAAATTGTGATATATTAATGCTAATCAAATTTGTATAATGAAGACTTATTTAAGTTGAGCAGCGTAATATATTAGTTATTAAAGCAAATGATATATATTAATAAAATAAAATTTTTTTTTTTTTTTTTTTTTTGACCATATTAAAGAACATACACATACAAAATACATTTAATAATTTAATACAATTTATAAAATTATATTACTGAATATATCAATTTTTTTTTTAATATATACTTTATACTTATATATATTATTTATAATTCTATTTATTTTCTTTCTTCTAATCTTCTTTGTTATCTTATTATTTTGTTTGAGGGGAATTTATAACCTTTTATAATCCCGCTAGTTAGATTATCAAGGTATGTCTCTGGATTTTGTTCATTATGTATAAGAAATTCTTTATAAGTTAGTCTTTTATTATGACATTTACAGAAATATTATGTATAATGATATAATTTGTTGAAATTATTCGGTATGATTTTTAAGTATTATACTTTTTTCATTATATCCATATCATTTTTAGTCTATCTTTGCCTATCAAATCTAACACTGATTTTATAGTCTAATTTATTTTCCTGTTTGATGCAAAACAATTTTGTGTTTTCAAATATTCGTTATATTATCTCATTAGGTAAATTTTTCGGTAAACCCATAAATTTTTTGTAAGACCCTCTCCATTATCTCAAGTAATTATCTTAAATTGATTTAGATTATGTTTAAATAATTGGTGCTATATATGTGTAGTAGGGTCTTATATAGATATTCCATATTAGATGTTTATTTTCCCATGATATATTTTTTGAAAAGAAATATAAATGATTATGTAGGTATCCTTATCTTTGTTTAATTGCTTTTAATTGATTTTCTATACTCCCTTTATAATCTATTTGAATATCTAGAAATTTATACGATAAAGAATATGGAATAAAATATTTCAATAATAAGATTAACTATAGATTTGTCATATTAATTTTATTTAAATATTTAAAATAAAATATATTGTATTTGAAGTGATGAATAATTAATTAAAAAAAAATAAAAACTAATCAAAGAATCAAACAAACAAATAAAAAACATAAAAAATTTAATAAACAAATAAAAAAACAAACATTCAATCAATAAAGTGACAAACTAAAAAATAAATAAATATATAGCATAAATTAATGGAAAATACTAGTAATACTATGATGAATATATAATAATAAAAATAATAGTATACCTTAAATATTTAATAAGAATTAGTGGCTTAGAAATAATTATTTGTTACAATAAAAGTAAAAAATGAATAGATAATAAATAAATATATTGTTTAATAAATCTATGAGAAATATGTGCCAAAATGCATTAAATAAGAATTAATAAAAATTTAATAAATAAATGAGTTATTATTAGCTAATAAAATAAGAATGAATTTAAGGTAAATATTAAATATAATCTAATATAATATATTGTAATATTGGATATTATGGTGTTTTAATCTGTCAAATTCCTATTATAAGAATTTATTTTATGGATAAATAATATGTAATACTATATTATAATATAATTTTTAAATTTTTTTAATAAATAAATTTTAAAATGTATGATTATAAATAATAATAATAAAATAAAAATATATGTATTATTATCATTAAAATACTAGAAATCTCGAAATCATAAAAGGTCAAACATTCGCAAATTTATAAATGAAATAATTTCGTCAATTTTACTTTTATTTTTAAAATAATCATATACTTTCAATATTTATTATACTCCATCATTATTAAATAATTATAAATAAAATGTAAAACTGAAAATTAATTATTTTTAATAGTGGTAATAATATTGGTTAGGAAGGATGCATTTAATTTGGAAAATCACTTGAAAAACTTAAAAACATAACTTCTTTAAACATTAATTTATGGTACTATTTTTATTAATATGAAGAAAATTATATTTATTATGGAAATTTCATCTTCAAAGAAATACCAAATTTTTCTTCCTTTGTTTTATTAATTTCAAAATTAATCAATATTAGTTTTTTTTTAATATTTGTTAGGATAATATTTCTAAATTATTATCATATTATAATTAATAATTGCTTTTCAATTGCATATTTAATTTCTACAAATGTCAAACATTCGCAAATTTATAAATGAAATAATTTCGTCAATTTTACTTTTATTTTTTAAAATAATCATTTACTTTCAATATTTATTAAACTCCATCATTATTAAATAAAATGTAAAACTGAAAATTAATTATTTTTAATAGCGAAAAATATATTGGTGATGAATGATGCACTTAATTTGGAAAATCACTTGAAAAACTTACAAACCTCACTTCTTTAAACATTGATTTAAGGTATATTTTTTTTTAAATGGAGAAAATTATATTTATTATGGAAATTTCAGCTTCAAAGAAATACCAAATTTTTCCTCCTTTGTTTTATTAATTTCAAAATTAAACAATATATGTTTTTTTTTAAAATTTGTTAGGATAATATTTCTAAATTATTATCATATTATAATTAATAATTGCTTTTCTATTACATATTTAATTTCTACAAATCTCAATCGAAACCATAAAAGGTCAAACATTCGCAAATTTAAAAATGAAATAATTTCGTCAATTTTTACTTTTATTTTTAAAATAATCATTTACTTCCAATATTTATTATACTCCATCATTATTAAATAATTATAATTATAATGTAAAACTGAAAATTTATTATTTTAATAGCGAAAATAATATTGGTTATGAAGGATGTACTTAATTTGGATAATCACTTGAAAAACTTACAAACCTCACTTCTTTAAACATTGATTTAAGGTATTATTTTTTTCAAATGGAGAAAATTATATTTATTATGGAAATTTCAGCTTCAAAGAAATAGCAATTTTTTTATCCTTTGTTTTATTAATTTCATAATTAAAAATAATTGAATGTTTTTTTTTAAAATTTGTTAGGATAATATTTCTAAATTATTATCATATTATAATTAATAATTGCTTTTCTATTGCATATTTAATTTCTACAAATCTCGAAACCATAAAAGGTCATACATTCGCAAATTTAAAAATGAAATAATTTCGTCAATTTTACTTTTATTTTTTAAAATAATCATTTACTTCCAATATTTATTATACTCCATCATTATTAAATAATTATAAATAAAATGTAAAACTGAAAATTAATTATTTTTAATAGCGAAAAATATATTGGTGATGAATGATGCACTTAATTTGGAAAATCACTTGAAAAACTTACAAACCTCACTTCTTTAAACATTGATTTAAGGTATTATTTTTTTTTAAATGGAGAAAATTATATTTACAATGGAAATTTCATCTTCAAAGAAATAGCAAATTTTTCCTCCTTTGTTTTATTAATTTAAAAATTAAACAATATATGTTTTTTTTTAAATTTATTAGGATAATATTTCTAAATTATTATCATATTATAATTAATAATTGCTTTTCTATTGCATATTTAATTTCTACAAATCTCGAAACAATAAAAGGTCAAACATTCGCAAATTTAAAAATGAAATAATTTAGTCAATTTTACTTTTATTTTTTAAAATAATCATTTACTTCTAATATTTATTATACTCCATCATTATTAAATAATTATAAATAAAATGTAAAACTGAAAATTAATTATTTTTAATAGTGGTAATAATATTGGTTAGGAAGGATGCACATAATTTGGAAAAGCACTTGAATAACTTGATTTAATTAAAAAAAAATACGTTTATGATAAGCTTTATTTACTTTTTATTTTATTAAATTATAATATTTAACACTTTATTTAGTTTATCAATTTTTATTTATTTCATTTTCATATCTTAAATATAAGAAATATTTATAATATTTTTTTGATGTTATTTCTAAGTTATTATATGGGATTTTTATACATCTTATATAAATTAATTTTCTAAAATAAAATATATTCTTTTACTAAAATATTTTTATAATTATTTATAATATTATAATATATAAAATAAATTGTTAAATTTGTTTATTATTCTTACTTTGGATTTCTACAAAAATTATTATAATTATTATCAATTTATTTTAATCTATAGTATTTTTTATATTTATTTAGTAAAATTAGTTCTATCATTTTTACAATATTATCAAAAAATTATATGGATTCTTAAAAAAACAGAAAAATATTCTAAGATACGATTATCTACAAGGCACTTAATAATAAATGTAGTAAAACAAAACCTCGTGGTAGAAATGATAGTTGCAAAATATGTTGTTTTTAAGCATAATTTGTTTATATTTATTCAACTTCTTATTCTGTTCGAAGTAATTGAGAACTATTTGTGGTATGATAAAAGTGAAAATTTACTACTCTTCGACATTTATGAAAATAAACATTTAAAGCATGTTTCGCTAATTAAAAATTTGGTTCATATTATGCAGTTTGCGTCCGCTTAGGCAGCGGGATTAGAATAGAATAGCAACACAAAGAAAGAGCAGAATTTTTTTCTTTTTTTTCGAATAATCGTTGAGAAAAGCTGATTATTATGAGTTCGTTTAGAGGCTTAAGCTTAATTGATTTTGAGTACTGCAGAAAAGAAACTTAAAAATAGGAAAGGTGCAGATCGGGTATAGTAATAGACTCCTGCTTTAAATAATTTTCTTGCGGCGAGGAGTTCTTGTAGTACATATTTAAATTTTGAAAAGTTATTTTTTGAGCTTCCTATTTTTCTAAAGCGGACCATCTTGCGCTCTTGGCTGCACAGATACCGCTTATAAATCTCTAAAAGCGCCACATTATTCAAAGCACTTTTACTTTAAGTTGTAGCGCTGATTTTCAAAATATTTTTCACTTTCCTTCACTATATAAGTAAAATGAGAAAAAAAATCTACATGAAACAAATTTTCGACTCCCTGCTTGATAAATTTTAAGCTACTTTTTAAACTCTGAGCATTTTCCCGAAATATTTCAATTTTCAAGACGATATATCGGCAGTTTGTCTGGAAAGAGATTCGTCTATGGAAGTAATTATGTCAATAATAAGTTGAAATTACTTCATCAGAAAAAAGAAAAAATCACACTTTTTGAGAAACCAGCAGCTGTTTTCGTCACCGGAAGAATTCATCTTTAAAGCAAAATAGCAGATTCTATATTTTATGGCTTTTTTTCATTCGGTAAGATATTATTCTACTTATGATAAATTCGGAACTTTCGTCATTATTTTTCAGCATTTATTTGCTCAAAAAAAAAAAAGCAGAAGCTTCTACTAATATTTTTATAACTTCTACAGTCTAATTCATCACAACTTCTTCAAAGAATTTCAGAAATAGAATCCGTGTTAAATCTTTTCGCTCATAAGCTTAAAATAGTGCACAAACTTCTGTTCTTCTTGTTCGCGATTTGCAAACATCTAAAAGAGTTTCATTTACTGCGTCCATCATCTTTCAATTCAGGTTTTCTTATAGTTCAAAGTCTCTCAAAGACTATATAGGGAAAGCCTCCATTCGATTCATTGCTATTTTAACCTCTGTTTCTCAACTACCACAAATTTTAAAAAGTCCATCGATGAGAGAAAACAATCACTTTTCCTTCTTTTTTACTAGTCTCTCCAAAAGCAGCTGTTTCTTGATTTTTCCTTGCTGCTTTTTCTATATATAATTTCCTTATGCCCTCTAATCATGAACCCAGTTCCCACTCTTCATCTTCTTAACACTCCCTATCTTATTGTTTTTCTTATGCAAATTGAAGTAAGGAATTTAAATGATTGTTAAGTTGTTACTCATTTTTAAACTGCGCAACTTTAACTACGTTAAAGCAGTAAAAAAAGCTATTTTAGGACTTTTTCTATTCCTAAATTGCGGAGTAACGTACTCATTCCGTGGGTAAATTTTAGTTTTTAAAGAAAAGTAAAAATCAATTTATTTATTAATTTCCAATTTACCTGTCCTTGTTCAGAAGAAATCAACAGGACCTGAGCTCTTCGATTTGAAGAAGAAAAGAAATCATTGACAATGCTGATGCTTTCAGAGTAGTACGAGTGGTTTTGTTTGAGAAATTCTAAAACGCACTAGTTTAATCCAAGTCCTTCCCTTTTATGTTAAGAACTACTTACTGTCTACACACCCATTTCTTTGCAAATATGAGCTTTGTCACTAGCTCTATTAATTCAATATTCTTCTTCTTTTACTAACTTGATCATCTTGCAAGTCGAAAATATGAATCATAACTCTTCCTTTTTCAGCGCCGATCAAAACTTCATCTAAACAGAGAAGTTTTCGCGCCTTTTTCAGCTGCTGTGGTAAATATATTTTTTGACTTTTGAGGAAATTTCAAAATGCTTAGTCTAGTAGTTGTTATCAGATACATTCTTATAAAGAAATTGTTATACGTAATAAAATAAATCCAGAGACATACCTTGATAATCTAACTAGCGGGATTATACAAGGTTACTAATTCCCCTCAAACAAAATAATAAGATAACAAAGAAGATTAGAAAAAGAAAAAATAGAATTATAAATAATGTATAAAAAATACAATAAAAAATAAAAATATTTAGAATTATAATTTTATAAATTATATTAAATTTCTATATTATTTTGTATGTGTATATGTTCTTTAATATGGTAAAAAAAAAAAATAATTGTAATAAATATTATTTATTTAGAAGAAAATTACTAAATTTTAAATTGGTATCAGTGAATTAAAATATATCATATTATATTTATCATATATGAGGTTTTTAGAAAAATTAAAATATTTTTTATTAAAAATTAAGTTTTAATTAAATATAAATTTTAATATTAAGTTATTACAATAACTATAGAATAAGTAAACTTATATATTAAATTAAACATTATCTATAAAAATAATTAAATTAACTTGAAATACAGAATCAATGTACATTTTTTAAAAATCCTTATTTACCATTTTATTATATATTTTTTTTTATATATAATAACAAATATAAAAATACAATTATTTCATAAAATTATTGCATACAAAATGAAAATAATCACAAAAGTAAAATGTATTTTATAACTGAAACTTGAAGAATCTTATTTTTATTCTTCGCCCTTTCCTTATGATGGTGTTTATTCTTTTCCATTTCCTTATTATGATATTTATTCTTTACTTTCTTAAGTACTATTTAAATAAGCTTCCAAACATTTTATTATTATTCAATCTATTGTATTCCTTATTCATTTGTTAATTAGTTTTTGCATATCTTAACACATTCATACTCAGCTTTCACAATATTGTCGTCCAATATACTATAAGATGCTTTTTTTTCTAATTGAGAACCAACAAAAAATTATATAAACCTAAGACTAGTTTCATTATCCTTATTAGATTCATCACTTTTATATAAATTATATGCTTATTCATATTCAGCTATTAATTTATTTTTTTCCATCGTATATTCTTAATTCTTAAAATATAATAAACTTCTGTTATAAAAATACTATTAAATAATTTATCAATTTACTTCATTTAGATAACTTAAAATATCTTAAATTTATTATGGAGTATACAATTAAGGATTTAATCTCACTTTATTAGCTTCATTTTAATATCGGTCTTATATTTGCCAACTACCTGACAATTTTAATCATCCTTCAATATATCAGATTTGTATGAGCATTTTTAGCTAAGTTCAATTTCACATTAACTATCTTATTTACAAACTTGCTTATTGTAACATTTTGTATATTCATTGTAAGAGTATCCATATATTCCTTAAGTAAATTAGGATATTAAGCAAAATATTAAAAATATCAATTTCATTATTTCAGATATATATTTTTGTTTTTAAATTTTAAATTTTAAATTTTTAATTTAGTTTATGTATTTAGATGTTGACTATATAAACTTATAATTTAGTAGTAAATAATGCTTTACAAGTAGAAATAATTTTTATCAGATGCCATTATTACGTATATTTAGTTTTTATTTAATTATTTTTTTTACAATTGGCTATTCTCTGGCTAATAAAGAGACAATAATAATAGTTTTATTTTTTTATTCCATTAAATTAACTTATTGTATATTTACATCTAATTTTATAATTAATTTAGCTACTTAGAAAATAATAAAAAATATATGTAGGCAATAAAAAATTAGTTTCTTAAATTATATTAAATTATAATTTTTAATGAGTAAAATCGTAGTGAAATTTTAATATATATATATTAATATATAATGAAATTAAATTAGATAAAGTTAATACATTTTATTTTCACAGCTAATTATTTATAATATTTACTGATTTTATAGGCCTATCGATTTAGAATTTGTATTACTTAATGTTTCATATTAGAGCAATAATAAATAGAACATTAGAATTTTGAGGTATGATAATTTTCAATTGTTCTTTTATTAATTATGTTATTATAGAATGAATATTATTATAGTATTAATTATTATAATTCAATAGATATATTATATGGAATATTCTTTTATATTTATTTTTGCCTTTTTAAAAACTTGTGCAGAGCTTTGTATTTAAATATGATTTTGTGCATTATATCAATTTAAATTTAATTATTATTCCATTAGCATATTTGTTAATTTAAATTATAAAAAAAATTATAGACATTATTAAAATTGTATATTAAATATAATATTATATTTCTCTTAATGTTAATAGATTATATACTCTACATCTATTTTTCGAATGATTTATTTATGAATTTTTGAATTTTAATAAATATTTTCCATAAAGATAGATGTTATTCAAATAAAAAACATTGTAAGCTATATACAGATAAAATATTAATTGTTCGATTTAATAAATACTGTCTTTTTAAAACAAGCAATATTTACATTATTGTTATTAATATTTATTTAATTATGTTATTTATCAGATTTAAATATTTTAGTTCTATTCAATTATTTATTTTATATTTTGCTTATCGTAGGCTAATAAGGAGATAATATAATAGTTTTATTTTTATTTATTCCATAAAGCTAACTTATTATATATTTGCATCAATATAATAATTTATTTAGCATTCTTAGAAACTAATATAAATATGTCTATTTTTTAAATTTATATATAATTAATGACTTAATTTATAATTTTTGGTGAATAAAATTAGATTTAAATCAAATTTTATTTTATATATATATATTAGAATCTTATAAAAATTTAAAAAATTTAAATATTAATATTATTCTATAACTTACTATTTAAATTACCTTACAATTTAGAATTATTAATTTTTTTTTATGTTACATATTAACTAAAATAAATTTATATTTAAGGAAAATATAGATAAAAAAAAAATATAAAATAATAAAAAAATGAAACTTCAGTTAGCTGTAATTTTTCTGGTATTTCTATTCTTTTACTAAGCTAGTAGCCATACTTTATATGATATTATTGAATGCTCTAAATCAAAGAGTTGTGATGGAGAAAGTTAATGCTAAATAGATTTAAAATAAAAATGTACTTCTGATGATGATGATTCTATAATATTCGAAAATTAAGACTGCAAAACTGTGAAATAATATGAAAGTTAATAAATAGGAAGTATTGATGTTATACTTAGAAAACCTATTTATTAAACTCCTGATTAAATGAGTGCCTTGTATGCTTAATATCAAATAAAAGTACATAATTCATTTATTTACTATAATAAATTTATTATAATATAATTTATTAGGATGGAAAATTGGCTCAAGCTTTACAAAAAGCTTTATCTTAATACAAAAACTATTATGATTAATATTAAGCTGATAAATCTAATAAAGATTTATAGCAAAAATTATCATTTAGATATATAACTATTTTATAAAGTTTTAAATAACTATTTTCTTCCAAAATAATTGGCAATAACTTATATAAAGCATATTAAAGTTGCATTAAGACTTGTTATAGTCTACTAACCAACCAAGAAGCTAAGGCTTTTGTAGCACTGTAGTTATAATGCTTTAGAGAAGTAAAGGAAGAATCATCTAATAAAGAATCATCTAATAAAGAATCATCTAATGAAGAATCACCTAATATTGCCTCTAACATTGGAATCCTATAATTTTCTTGTGTACTAATATAAATAATTTTGTTATTTATATGATTAAACGTTATATTGCATGATCAAATTAATATTATAATTCTATAGATATGTTTTTATATATGGTTATGCCTTTTTATTTAAATGTGAAATTATTAGATTATCCATATATTGTACTTTTTATAAATAAATTATTAATCTAATAATTATTATTGGTAATCTATATCAGTAAAAAAAATATTTTCAAATAGTTTTCTATTCATATGAATTTTATAATTCTTAAGAATATTTTACTTGTAATTCAATTAAAATTATTTGTTTTTGTCATACAAGAATTAAAAAAAAAAAAAATTCTACTTTTATTTGATTAAAAATAATCTAAACTATAAATAAATAGTTATCTTTAATAATAATACAACTTAAAAGTAATTTTAATGGAATATATAAAATGTTATTGAAAACATTTTAATAAAAAACAAATTTTAAAATCATCTTTTTATTATTTGCAAATTAAATAGGACTTGTCTAATTAAGCTCATGATAATACCCAAAATTAATGTTCCATATGTTCTATTATTAACTATTTGTTCATCAACTTAGTTAATTAAAATATTGGCATAGTTTATTTAAGATTTTTTAATTATATTAATTAATATTAAAACTAAAAAATATATCCTACAAATTTCAACTTATTTAAATATTGAAATAATAAATTCCTGAAAGTTATTAATTAAAGATTATGTATTGTTATTTCAAATTATATTGTCTGATTAAAATACTAAACATTTGTAAAAATAATCTTATTCAAATTTAAACTAACTTTGTCTAAAATTTCATAATAATATACCTTTTGCACAAATTTTATAATTTATTAAATATGGTATATCATTATTTAATGATTATAATACATGAAAATTTTCTCGATAATTGATTATTTATAAATGATATATCATTTCTCCAAAATCAAATTTCGTTATTTACATTTTTATTAATTATTAATAGATAAGAATAATTATTTTTAAAAATAAATAACTTGTATAAAAAATTATATAACATATTAAATATCAATAAAATTAAATCTATATTATGAATTCGTCTACTTAAAGCTCCATATTATATTACAATAAAAATTGATATATTCATAACAATAATGTATATAAAATAAAATAATTATAAAAGTAAACTATATTTTATAACTGAAACTAGATGAATCTGATTTTTATTATTGGTTATTTCCTTTTTTCTGAGTTCATTCTTTGACTTCTTAAGTTTTAGTTTCTATATTCAAATAGCTTTCCAAACATTATTCTTATTTTTCCATCCGTCTTACTCCTTTTTTGTTTGTTAATTTGTTTTTACATATCTTAGCACATTCATACAAAGCTTTCACAATATTATCATCCAACTTGCTATAATTAATATATTTTACTATATATAATATAACATTTTTATGGCTAATTTCAAGAATTTATTCATTATTTTCATTAGATTTGTCACTTTTATATAATGCATATTTTATTTATAGTCAGCTATAAACTGAGTTAATTCTGTATTATATTCTTAGTTCTTAAAAATTAAAAAATTCATTATTAAATAAATGTCTATCATAAAAATATTAAAATTTTATAATGTCTCAATTTACTTCTAATGGTAATTTTGAGAAAATATCATCAATTTATTAAGGAGAATAAAATTCAGGTGGGGTTTATTCTGCAATTCTATAAATATAAGCATCATTTTCGGTATAGAATTAGCTAATTATGTAGCAACTTTAATAATCCTATTATTATAGTTCAGATTTCAAATAACATTTTTAACTAATTTCAATTGTACATTCACTATTTTAATAGTAGGCTTGCTCATTATAGCATTTCTCAAAATCATTAAGAGAATAACCATTTATTCCTTAGCAAAATTAGCATATTAAGCAAAATATTAAAATTATGGATTTCATGAGTATACTTAATATTTTTTTATTAATCTTTTAATTTGATCTAAATGTTGAATATGTAATCTTATAATTTAGTAATAAATAATTATTTATCATTAAAAATAGATAAGAATTCATTAGTGTAGTAAACTAATGGAAAAAATCTGTAATATCTACTTTAAATATATATACTTTAATGCAGAAATAATATTTGTAATAGTTGAAAGAAAGATATTTATTAACATATTATATATAACAATTTTTTAAAAATATAAATTCATATAAATTGCATAATAGACATTTGTATATACTTTTTATAACATAATTTTTCTTAAAATATTTATAATATTAAATCATATTTTATCATATTTTAACTATTCTATATTACTAGTTATTATATATTCATTTTTTATAATTGCTTATCTTTGGCTAATATGAAGATAATATAAATAGTTTATTTCTATTTATTCCATAAAATTAACTAATTTTATATTTGTATCTTATAGAAATAAACTTAGCCTAATATATTTAACTTTATAAAATTAATATCATAAATTATTTAATTTATATTTTTTGTGAGTAAAATTAGAACATTATATTACAGGATCATATCATATTTTATAATTCTATAGGTGAATTATATACAATATGAGTTTATATTTGTTGTGATTTTCCAAATACTGTGTATTTAAATTAGAAATTAATGGATTGTCCTTATACAAATCTTTTTATTACTAATATTTTCTTTAATAGTATTATATAATAAACTCAAGAATTTTTTTTTTTTGATTGACAATTTTTGAACTAGCATTATTAATATACACTTGATCTTATATATAATATATCATATTAATAATTAGAAATTTTTTGTTATTTCTTTTTTCAGCTGCTTCTAACATCCTTCTCCTTAGATCTATCTAGTTCTATTATATTTAAAATTTATTAGATTTATTTTATCTTTTTTTTCGTTATAGCTAAAGTGGAAATAATATTTGAAAATTTATAAATCTTTTTAATAAACTACGACGGCTTTAATAAGAAATTTATAAAATTTTAACTAAATCTTATAGTTAATGATTTTATAGATATATATATATTTAAATATTCATTAAGAAAATACTTTGATATTAATAAAACTAAAATTGTGATTAATTTTTATAAAAATACAATTTTTTTAAAATTATATTTATTATTTATTTAATATTAACAAAAACATATATATATTTGCACATGAATTTTAAGATTTACTCTTCTTTTATTAATTTCAATTACTATATAATTAATTAATAATATGCATTGATTAGTAGTTTATTTAATATTTAAAATAAAATATTAAATAATTTTCATGAATATTTATAATTTTGGATAAAATATTACTAAAAAGAACTTAAAAATAAATAAAAACAGCAAAAATTTCTATAAGAATAATTCAATTAAACTGATGAGCAAATTTTATAAGCTCATAGGAAAATAATATAATTTTCTATAGTAGAGTGCTATTTAAAAAATTAATATTATAATAGACATATTTTTTAGCTTATTAACCATAAATTAATTATATCAAGTCATAAAATCGTAAAACCTTAACATTATTATAAATATATTAAAAAATTAAAGTGTATTTTTAATTTTTGTTTACTATAGAAATTAATTTTAAATATATTTTAATCATTATTTTCAGTTGTATTTATAATTAGAAATACTATTATTTAATTTATCTTTTTATATGATTTTATTTAATTTAATTGACACATTTATAATTTCACAAAAATAAAATGTTATTTATTATATTATACAATTTAATTTGTGGATATTACACTCTATATTTGGTTGGTATAAGATTACAGCTATTACAAAAAATAAATATAATATTTTAGAATATTTTAATAATAAACATCTTAATATTATAAAATAAATAAATTACATTTTATATTTCTTAATATTATTAGTATAAATTTAGCCATATATATATATAATATATATCATAGAAATATCTTTTCAATTTTTATAATTTCTTTTTTCGGCTGCTTCTAACATCTTTCTCCTTCTCTCATCAGCATCAAAATTTTAGTTTATTATAAATCATTATAATTTTCTTTGGGTTCATGCTACTTTTGATTGTTTTACTCTTATTGTTAGAAAAGTTTGTATGATTTTTTATTATCTTAAAACTATTATTCTGCTATTCCTGAATCAGAAACATACTTTTAATGATAAATTTAATGTCTTTATTCTGATGCTTCTAATATTTTTCGTCTTCTTTCTTCTACATCTGCATTATTATTTTGATTATTTATAGGCTAATTATAATGATGGTCGTCTGAATTCTGATCTTCTTTTGAATTGCAAATATTTCCCATAATCTAAATATAAAATATGTATTTAATGTCTTTTCTTATTTATTGTTATTTATTTGGTTGTTTTTTTCGAAATAATGATAAATTAATATATTTATAATACAAATATAATTATTTAATATTAAAAATTGATATTTTTTGCTAGGTTTTAGTTTAATTTATTTGATTTTTCTAATTCTAATAAATTAAAAAATTTATTGATTTTATTTTAGTTATTTGAAAAAACGCATATTTCTACATAATAATAATTATTTTAAATTTAAAATCAAATAATATAGATAGATATAATATATATTAATAATTTTAATTTGAATAATAAGCATCGATTAACTAATTTCATTCAGTTTTATCTTCTTTATATTGATTTAGTTAGTGATCTCTTATTTTTAAATTGATGTAGAGTATAGCCAAGGAAATAAAGGCGCTAATGATAAAAACCAGATCAAAGATGCTGTAATGTTCATAGATATTAATTTCCCCACAAATGGTTTTTAAGTTAACTCTACAATAAAAAAAAATTATCGTCCCCCATCCATATTTTTCATTAAAATAAAAATAAATTTAGAATTACAAATATGCATCTGCTATGCTACTTTGCATCAAAATCAGAGTAGAAAGAAAATAAACTCCAAAATCTACAAATTTATTTCAGATTTAAAAAATATATAAATTTTTTATCATTTATTTACTTCACTAATGAAATACACTATGATATCGCTGGAAATCAGTTTATTTAGCAGCGGCCCCGTGACCAACTTTAGGAAATTCATAACATTGAGGGAAAAGGAACGAGTGTTCGAAAATATCAAAAAGCCTGTAAATCCGAAACTAAAATAATTGCAAATCACTTGATAGTGTTCGTCATTCAACCCCAGCCCATTATGGCAAATGTAATTTTAAGCATCCTATTTATAGGGTCGATGCTTTTCTTTCTACCAACAATGTAGTTAAAGGTGCTCTTTATATGAAGCAAGTAATTTCATAAAAAAAAATTAAAATTAATTTATAAATAAATAATTACCATAAGTATTTTGTAGCTGCACCAAAACGAGAAGAAAAATGAAAGCATCTTAAAAAACTTTCCCTGCAGTGTCGTTGAAAACTCATGACGATAGAGTTCTGCCGAATGGTCGCAATAGGCTGCAAATAATAATTAAAAAAAATGAGTATTAATTTGTTTTTTTTAATTTTTACATTAAAACAATTTTATATGGGCTTGACTCAAAGTCTTAATTTCCGCTTTTTTGTAGTTTATTTCTTTGATAATTTTTGATTTCGGAAGATCGCTACTACCGTAGCTGCTATCAGATTTGCTGGCGAAGGAAAGTCTAAAAATTAAAAACTTATATTTCATCGATTTCATTATTTTTCTTCTGTTTACAATTTACTGAAGAAGCCGCGCTCTTGTTTGGGTTCTTGATCGCATTTTTCTAATTTTTCACTCATTTTAATGATTAATACTGATTTTCTGCAATTTGGCTTACGAGGAATTAAATATTTTTATCAATTTGTAATTTTGCATCTTGGAGACTGGAGGCTATCAATATTGAATAGAGTAAATGAAATAATTTTTTTTAAAAAATAAATTACTATCAGAATAATAGAAGTTGAAATAAGAAAACGGACAATAAACGGCTCCGAATCCGGACAAAATTGCGATTAAATAGGTTCCGATTTTGGCTGACGAAAAAAAATTTTCATTTAAAAAAATTAATTCCAAACAGTTGTTATTTTTTTACTGATCAGATCGATTTGCGTATTGAGTTCCAAAAACTGTTGAAACGTGAAAAAATAGTCGCTTATCGAAAACTCTTCATTTTTTTGCAATTTATGACTTCTTATTTTCTACAGAAGCAACGCGAACATGATTACAAGGTACACGAGTGCCGAAATGCCTCCCAAAACTATTAATTAATTAATTAATTAATTAATTAATATTTCATATTTTGATTTTTTGGGATCATTTTTACCCAATTTGAATTGCTTCGGAATTCCGAGCTTCGCAATGCATTTGTAAATGAAAACGGCGGGCACTAAAAACAGAGAACAATATACTAAATAACTTAGAGTGATCACCCACATATTTAAACGCTACTCTAGAGTCCCCAATTCGAAAATTTCAAACAGGATCAGCGACATTGCGTTCACGCAAAAAGCGAAAATCGATACGAAAGCCCCAATCGCTTTCTTTTGCTTTAATTCATAATCATCAATGATTCGATTTGTCAATATGAAATACCCCATTCCTGCGAATGCTAATAAAGATGTGAAATATAGTAGCCACACTTCGAAATATTCCATTTTTTTGGTTTTTGTTTTATTGATTGTGAATTAAATGGTATACTTTGTAAATGGTATTATGTTTTTTTTTGGTTAAATTATCAATTTATGTTTATTTGACTTATGTTGAAAAGAAGTAATGAGTGGTTATATAGCTTCTTTATAATTAATTCAATTGTTATTGTTTCTACTTAAAGAATTTAAGATTTGTTTTGATGAGTGGAGTGTAGGATTTGATCTGATTTTTGGAAATAATTTTACAATTATTATTTTTTTTTTCTACAGCTGCTGGTGATTTTTATAATAAAGTATTTATTTAGTTGGATTTAGGGAAATTAAATAAAAAAATTCGTAAATTAACTATTCATCTAGATTATGTTATTCTTTCAACTAATTCTGAAAAATAATTACTCCAGATGTGAAACAAGAATAATCCGATTAATAAAGAATAGTATTTTATATTAAATAATTCATTTTTAATTTATCATTTAGTGATAGATATATAAAATGAACAATTGTTTTTCATATTTTTTGTTTAAATTATATAAACTAAAAACGATAAGCAAAGTCTTCAAACATTTTAAAATTTAATTAATAATTAAAATAATTATAAACATTTGGAAAATAATTTATTTTCCCGAAATAAAACAACTAATATATGTTAATTTATTTTAAGTTTACTATATTAAGTTTAATTAATATTTATTATTTTTTTATTTTTTTATAATTGGCGGTTTATTTAACTTATTTAATTAGAAGATTATTATTCGTTTAAATTTAATTGAGCTGGCGAACTGGTAGTAGTATAAAATTCATTACAGAAACTAAAAAATAGCTATTCTTGTCCTTCTTTAATTAATCTACTTCTCTTTCTTCTTCTTTTTTTTCATTTATTTATTTTTCTGCTATGCATACAAACAAAGTAATAAAAGCAGCATAAAAAAGCAAATAATTAATACACAACAAAAAATCTCTCATAAAAAAAAAAGGAGATTTTTAAAATACATAAAAAAAATATTCAATTTGTTTTTATTTTTGAACTAATTTTGCAATGATTCAAAATCCACAAGAATAACGTATTTTATCAGAATTGAAAATTGTCAATGCGGAGGAACCATTTTATTAAGACCACGACTTGAGTTAAGATCCTCCAAGCCAATTGTAAACAAGCCATACCAGTCAAATGAAGCCGCAAATATCATCACAGTCATCTGTTACAAACTAAAAATTGTTTTTTCAAATGAGAGAAAACGATTTGGCCTCGATGCTCGCGTGGAAGCAAATGATCGGTTTTCTGTCCCAAAAAAATTCGGCCAGAAGCAAAAATTTCACGAATTGTTTGAAAGACGAGGAAATTTTGCACAATTTGAACCGCTTTCTGTTGCATGTTTCCGTTTCCTCGTTCGCGAAGCAGCATCATAGCAATAATAACTAAAACATTTTTCTTTTGCAGATTTTGACTTATATTTTCAAACATTGCGATCAGCCGGAAATAGTTCAAGGCAACTGGGGGCTGCTTAGTGTTCTTCAGCAGGTGAAAATAATAGGCAACGATGAAGAGGGGTTTGTCGCAAATGGCTATGAAATGTACATCGAGTACTAGCGTTTGAAAGAGTAGATTCTCAAGCCGAAGAGCGAAAACAATTAAAAAAACGAAAACGAACGTGAAGGCGAAATAAAAAGCAAATAAATAGCTCTTTTGAAGGAAATTTTGAAATCACGCGAAGTCGACTTCGATTGCGAAGACAGCAGCAGACTAGAAGAATTTTACTCGTTTTTTATGGATTTAGCGCCGATGATACGAGTGGCAACGACGAAGATGATGGCCCATAGCAAAAACAATGATTACATGTATGAAGAGAAAATAAAAAGCAATTCAAAAAATGGCAAAATTGGTCGACAAATCTTGCAAATTGCAAGGTCTATTAATTGCCATTTCCCACGAAAGCGAGCATTTTGAGGCTGATTTTAGTGCTTTCAATGTGATTCAAAGTGATTTTAACTTTTCAGCTTCTTTTTTCTCTCAAAAATCATCGAATAGCTCAAACAATGGCGGTAATAAAAGAGCAGCAGCAGCAAATGTTTATAACAAATTAATAAAGGTTTCACAGAAAAAAACTGAAAAGAATTTCCGACTAACGATAACAACAACAAATAGAAGATGAAGAATTAACAGCGAAAACTGTTATTAATATGGTGAGTTTTAGTAAGATGAAGAAAAAATGCAATTTGAAAATTACGAAGAAAATGAAGGAAAATCGAATTTTTGAATACCAAAGTTAAAATGTAGAATTTATCTCGAACGAATAAGAAAAAGGCGAAAACAATCAAAGGAGTTTGGTGAGTGAAATCGAGTTGGAAGACGGCGAAAGGTAATTGCAGATAAACAATTATCCTTATTCGAGGCCGGTAAAAGAAGACGAAGAAGAGGAAGAAGAAAAATAAAAGTAAAAGAACTCAGAAGTGATCCGCGAAGAAGGAATTAACGACATTTTTAAAGTTGAAAAGCGATATTTTATCCCCAGTAAACCTGGAAATCAACAAAGCGAAACAACGCAAAAAAAAAAGAAAACTACATCCATTTAGATTAAAAAAATTCAAAGCAAAGTGAATTATGTAGAGTATTTAGACGAAGGAGAATACTTGCATCAAAGTGATGCCACTCAAGAATAACAAATGGACGAAGACTAGTTCTTCTTTCACGAACAATTAATGAACCAACAGTATCTGGAATCAACGGAAATGCAAAATGAAGAAGATAAAGAAAACGAAGGCTATTTGTAGTGTGTAAATTAAATGGAAGAAGAAGAAATTTATTCGGAAAATTCGCAACACAGCCAAAGAAATCTCTATTAAAAAATGAGAACCAACGGTTAAAAACAAAAATAAATTCTCTATAAGGACCCGAAAAACCAAATCAAGAGAGGAATGGGTTCCGTACAGAAAACAATAAGCGTTTCAAGTTTAAATTTGCCGTAAAACTAGAGTGTGAACAAAAATGGCTATACTACTAATCTCTACTCCAAGGCCTCCAAAAACAACAGTTTTTATACCTACACCAACAATAGTAGCTACAATCAGAAGAAAAAGCAAAACAAATCTTTTAAAAAATATTTTGCTTAAAAATTTTAAATACAACAAAAAACAAATCAGCAGCAACAACATTCATAACAACCTCCTCCAATAAAAGCAACAATAAAGTAACAGAAATAACCAAATTTTCCAGCAAAAAAAAAAATACTCCCACGAATGAAAATGGAAACTGAAGAACCAGCAAAATAATTACGCGAAACAACATTGGACAATTTCGTTTACACAAAGCCAAGGAACAAAGGCACTGAAAATGAAAGCGAACCTTTTTAAAACAGAAAATCAACGAAGAGCAAATCGAGTAACTAGAGTTGATCGCTGCAAACTATTCGTCTTGCGAGGACGCGCTGTTCGCCGGTTTGCCTAAAACAAGTTGCAACGATAACAAAAACGGCCTGGAATAGCAATAAGGTGAACAAGAAGAAGAAAGCAAAAACGACATCTTCGATTAACACATGCAAACGTTTCAGAAGTTGCAGCAATGTTTGACTTTGTTGAAAAAACCGAATCCTTCAACTTCTTCTTGTTTTCAATTTTTCAAAGAGAATTTTCTCTAAGAAAAAACGCACATTTTCGACTTCGAAGAACAGTTCGCTTTCGAAGCAGCGTTACTGCCGAACCCAGGCTTTTTGATCACGTAGTTGATGGACTCCGAGTTTTCGCAAGCGATTTGTGGGCTGTTTCAGGAAAACGAAAGCTAAACCCCACTCTTCATGGTGTTGCTCTTTTGTTTGCAAGTCATCGACGAAGCTACCAACTAGTGGCCGCAATACGCACTGATTTCCGCTTTGAAGAAAATGAACGAATACCTTCGAAATGCACAATTGCTAAGACACACACACAAAAGAAGCTTCTCCGCTGCGAACGTACTTCTGGAGTCTGTTCTGCTGCTCAAAGTCTTCGCAGCCCTCGTCGAACGCTTCGCGAATTTGCTGAAACGCGAAAATGCCTTCATTTTGGACGAAAACGAAGAAGAAGAATAAGTAGACAGCGAAGAAGAAGAAGAAGATGAAGAATATTCAAAATAAAAAAACTTTGCCACAATTTAAAAGTTGCTGCATGAGAGCGACGCGATCATCACGGAAGCACAAGAAAAACTGACCTTTAATTTGATCGGAAACGCGTTCTATTGCGTTTTGGACTCCGCAAAAGAAGTCTAGGAGGAACACTTCATCGGGTTTATGATTTTGATTTTGGTTTCAAATTTGAACAGAAACGAGGACCCAGAACAGGCACTGCAGAATCTTAAACAAAATTTCGCAAAATTCATCGAAAAACTCAAACTGGGCCTGCAACAAATCGAACAAATGTCTTATTCTTCAGCTTCGATTTGGCTGCGTCTCGCCTTCCAATCGCACTACGATCACTCCGACCCCGCAGACCTCGCGTTCTATCAGCTCCGGAACTTGATTTGGAAGAACGAAGAAGTAGAAGAAGAAGATGAAGATTAGGATGGTCTAACCCGCAGTTTATTCGCTGTCGATTAAATTTACAAAGCGAAATTAACAAAAGCTCTGCAGAATTTAAAGCATTTGGCCACGTTTGCGCATTCCACGTTTTGGAAATTCATCGCGGCTTGCTTCAGCAATGACAACAATTCCGACTCTTTGAGCGCGAAATCCAGCGAAATCGTGCTAGAGTTGCTGCTCGGTGAACTCGAAAGCGCGGCGGCGCTTCAAAATGTGAGTGAAAATCAAGTTTCAGACTCGCTGCGAAGATTGCAAATTCATCGAAAAGAACAGCGATGGAAGCCGAGTGCAAACCAAAACAGAAAACATTTCAAAAGTTTTTACGATTCGCTCGTGCAAATTTCTGCGTCTTTTTCTTTTTCCGAAAATCTCAACTCCGAAGCGCTCTTCACGGAAAAAATCATCCAATTCGTTGACAATTTGCTCTTCCCCTCCGAGGCACTTCCCACAGACGATACGCATAATAATATAATCGAATTCGCCTGCGAATGGCTTAAAGAGAGTCTCTACCAGAGCAACAACAACAACAACAGGAGGCAACTTCTGAGTTGGTTTTTCCAGCTGCTGATTGGCAAAGTTACGTCGAATAAGGGGGGCAGCAGCGGAGTAGTCCACATTAATGGGTTTCACCTACCTTTGCTTATGAGGCTGGATTTGGCGCTTATATCTGTGTGTTTGTTTGCGCAGGAAGAAGAAGAACACTCTCAAGAAACTGCTGCTGCATTTTTCACAGACGAAAAATTCACTTCTTATATCGCGAGCAAACTCTACCCGTTGCTGTTCTAGAACTGCTACGAAAAGTACCTCTTTTCTTAAATTCAAAAAAGCGCCTCTCACCAAAAACCACAAAACTTCGCCCTCTCCTTCGCCCAAACAATCAGCCTCAAAACCATTTTCCTCAGATTTTTGTTTTCCTGGTTTCACCTTTCCAGGCGTTTCTTCGAATTCCATTCAATTACCGACGACCGCTCCAAACTGCAGCAATTCAACCAGTGCCTCGTTACGCTATGTTGCTCGGAAGTTTACCCAGAGCTGCTCAAAGGCGAAGACAATAACAACAACAGCAAACATCCCAAAAATGCGGAACGGCAGACGCAAAATCCTGCGCCGCAGAAGTCCAAGGCGCAGTAAGATTTAGAAAAAATCAACGCAATCAAAAACGAATATTTCGCCTTTTTCGTTTCGAATTTCAAAAAATTAGTCGAAAATGGCGACGCAAACGATCAGCTGCCACTTCTGCTGTTCGAAAACCTTCTAAACTTCGAATAAAAACAAGAAAATAAAAACGGAAAAAGACTCTGCGTTTTGCTACTTGAACAGATTCCCGAAAATGAACAATTGCTGCAGCTGCTGCTTTTCCTTTTCAAAAACTGTCCCCCCACCCTGCTTTAACTTTAGAACGACAAATCGCTCGAAAATCTAAGTGATGTGCTGCTCCAAACAATCAACAAAAACGAACACACCGCCTCAATTAAAAGGACATTTTTACAACTACTCGGCTCTGTGAATGCTCTCCGAGTTCAACTGTTCTAAAAGTACGAGATTTTCTAGTCAATGGAAAGGACATCGGAAAATCTCAAAAATTAAGACAAAATCAGACTGCAAAACAACTTTGAAATCGAAAGCGACTTGCTTTCCGTTTCGCAACTTCAAATTTCGTTTTGGCACTCCTGTCTTTCGTCCGCTACGCAAAATAAGGCATTTCCAGACTCAGTGCAAAAGTAGTTCAACGAGTTGTTCAAAAGACTGCTTTTGGAACTGATTTTCCATGTGCAAGTCGACCAAGCCTCCAGCCAACGAGACCTGGTTTCGAAGCTGCTGCAAATTGTGTAGCAACTAGTCGGCAACTGCCAATTCAAAACGGCAGTCTTTTCCGCGAAAACGAAAAGTGAAGCCGACAATGTCTCATTTGCATGCATCAACAAGCCGCCGCTCACATTGCTGCTGAAATCGTTTTCGTTTGTCAATAACACAGACACATACATCTTGCTGAATTCGTTTTTCTTGTCGCATTTGAAGCCGGCGTTCCAAAGGCTGCTAGAAAACAGTGGTGACCATAGTAGAAGCAAAGTCTCTCAAAAAGCTATTCTCACAGTGTTGGAAAACATGACGCGTTTCTGCAAATTCCTTCTGAAACTCTCCTTCCCGGACCTGTTCTTCTACTGCTACGAATTGCTCGTCACGAAGTCGGACTACCAACAGTCGAGCAGCGCGTTGAAGAAAAACGTCGAAAATGCTCTCTTACAGTTCCAAAAATCGATCGAAACGCACAGCTACTTCTTCCTTTTCAGCCGTTGTCTTCGCAAACCTGAAAATTGCCACTCCCTTTTCACTTAACTCGTCAAACTATTCTCCAAAATCAACGAAAAGTTCCCCTCCTTACCCCTCAGCCTCCTTTTGCTGCCCCTCTTCCACTACCTCAAGAAGGATTTCCAAAGCTCACCTCTCCTCGACTTCTTAGCGAAATCGCAATCAGAAAGCTCCGAGTTACAGACGCTCGACCTCCGCCCGACGGCGAGTTTCACTTTTTACGAGGTGCTGGTAGAACTGAGTCTCAAGTACTTCGATAAAAAGGAAAATGCGGAACTGAAATACTCGCGAATTTCTTCATTCATTGCAGTTTTGGAAGAAGAAGAAACCTGTTTGCAAAAGCGAAAAGACGACCATGATGCCCACAACTTTTACTTTAAACTCGACTTCTTCATGCGCCAGCTGCTCTTTTTAAAAGTGAAAACACCTCGCACTCTCAGCAACAGCTGTTGCTGTGGCCGAAAAAAATAGAGCAATTCGCCTTCTTCGTATTCTCTTCTGAAATCAAAAGCCAAATTGGCGCCTCTTTGACCTTTTACTCTGTAAAAGACACCTTAATACGCTATTTGGCGCGAAATGTCCTTTCGCAATTCCCGAATTTGCTCCTCTTTCAATTCGTGCTCGAACAATACCACTCCGCACTCGACTTCTACGTTAAAGAACTCCTCAGAGAAGTGACCGAGTTCTGTGACTCCGCTCTTCCGCTAAAGCTCGCAAAGTTGCTCGATTAATAAGCCGAAGAGAATATGGTTGTTTTGTAGCTGAACTCGACAGTGCAAGAATTTCAAAAAATGATGTAAAAATTTGAATCCGACAACCGATAACAGGATCTGAAAGTAAATACTCAAAAAAATATTTAAAAGAAATTTTATTAACTTTTTCTGCATTTAATAGAAAAAACGAGAATTTTTGAAAATTAAAGAAAAAATTGCGACACTCGTAGCGAGTGGACTTTCTGTTGAATTTGAATTTTATCAAATAGTGCAAAATCTTAATTAAAATTCCTCCGAAAGTAAAAAAAACAAATTTTTCTATATAATTCAGAAATATTATTTCTTTTTAGATTTACCTGATTAAGAATAGCCCAATCTAAACAAATAGCAATATCAACAGTTTGAATCTTTCTTACTAATGAGTTTGCATATCTTGATGGAAAAACTCGAAGTAGAACAAAAATTGCAATTAATCATAACTTAAGAAGAATATGAATCCCTCTAATAATCATTTTGTTCATATGTCATCGAAATAATAAAAACTCAAATTCAAAAACCGTTTAAGTGAAAGAAACAAGGTTTAAATTTTACTCATTTCAATGTAATTTATTATCGTTTATATAGTAGTTTGACTCACAAATACTTTTTTAATTATTTATAATTTTGCTTTAAATTTATTTTATAAATAAACAAAATAATTCATCAAAATTATATAAAAATAACCTCTATTTTAGCTTTTTTTATAATTTTTATATTCAATTATATGTTTAAATTTTATATATTTGTGAATAGAACTAATTAATCAATTTGTAAATAACAATTTTTAATTGCGTCATTAAATATTTTAGTATTTGATAAATTGTATCATACCCTTCCTCTGTGTATTTTCAAAAATTTAACATTCATAATTAATTGATATTTAATTAAAATAAAATAAGTAAAGAAATATGAAGAAGTTTGAGTTTATTATTTTAAATTAAATAAACCTATTTTGATTTTCTAGTAGCTCTTTTTTTCTTATTGATACATAAAATTATATTATTTAAATTAAATTATGATATTTTTAGAAATTAATAGAAAGATACTATATTTTTCAAAACTATTGTATATATTTTCTTTGCATATCATCAGATTGTAATGTGAATTTATTTGTATATAATTTACTTTTTATCTATATATGTTATTTTATCAAATTAACTCTATAGTTTGCACAAATAATCCATGATATTTAGTAGTTATTTTGTCTTAGGCAAACTATAATTACTCTTTAAAATCAAAAGTTCCTACTTTTTTACAGTACAAAGAAATAATATTTTATTTTTTTATTTGACTTTTTATTTTTATAAAACAGTAATAAGATAATTAAGATAAAATAAAATTTTAAGCACCTCACACATTTTTTGTATTTTAAAATAATATAGCTTTATTAATAAGTATTATTGGGTAACAATAAATGTTAAATATAATAAATTAATAAGAAAACTATAGCTATAAAAATATAGAATTCCGCTAAAGTCTCGCATTTCTTAATAAACTATATAATTAAATAGTTGTTATAAACTCCATTAGTTTATTGGAGTTATAGAACAAATATATTAGAAAATTTCATTTTAGAATTTCTATAAGCATAATTTTTAATTAATAATATCATCATTATAATATTTTTTAATAATTAATACAAATAAAACTACTTTCTTCAAAATTAAATTACAAATTATATTTATTATTATATTATTTTTTTAAGAAAAATTATATTAAGTTTGTTCAAAATTAAGTAAATATGTATAAAAACTGAAAAAAAAAAAAAAAATTGTTCATTCTTAAGATTTTTATGTAATATACTAATTTAAATTTATGATTAAACGCATAACTAGTATTATAAATGGCCTATAAACAGATATATATGTATATTCATATTACTTAAAATTTATTTACTGAATTATAAAAATTATTATAATCAATATATCTAACAATCAAATAAATAACATAATTATTAATAAAAGACCAAGAGATAATTATAGGACTCCAATGTTGGATGATTCTGGAATGTTTTTTTTAATGCATTGTTCTTAATGTTATACCTTTTCCTTAGCTTGTTAGTTGGTGAGTAGACTTGTGCAATATTTGGTGCAATTCAAATAAGCTTTAAGTGTGTTATTGTCTAGTGTTTTAAATTGTGCAAGATAGGATAATTAAATAAACATATATTCAGATTGCAATTATAATAATTATTCAAAATCATTATTAGATTTATCAGCATTATATTATTCATAGGTCTTTTTGTAATTAGACAAGGCTTCTTATATAATTTTTTTTATATCTTCACTCTAATAAATTAAAATAAATTTTAAGTTTTATATAAATTTA
Organism: Miamiensis avidus; assembly: GCA_037039885.1. Lineage (NCBI taxonomy): Eukaryota > Ciliophora > Oligohymenophorea > Philasterida > Glauconematidae > Miamiensis > Miamiensis avidus. The sequence goes on along the minus strand of JAWVGU010000008.1, from coordinate 1,174,092 downwards.
AATTATATAAGGTACTTTTATTTGATATTCAGCAATAATAGCAGTCATTTCATCCGGAGTATAATAGCCTGATTTTTAAGCTAAAGCATTAATATCTTATTTATATTTTACTTCATATTATTTCACAGTTTGGCAGTCTTTATTTTCCATAATTTTAGCACCATCTACATTACATTTTTCTTTGATTTCTAGTATGCATTAACTTTCCTCATCACAAGACTTTTATTTAGAGCATTCAATGATTTCATTAAAAGTTTATCAACTAACCTAACAAGAGAAAAGTAATACAAGAAATATTAAAGCTAACTAAAGTTTCATTTTTTAACTTATTATTGAAGAACTAATTTAATTATTTTATATTCTATTTTATTGATTTGATTTGATTTAATTTTTTTTAAAAATTTTTTTGGTTTATATTTGCCTTAAATATAAGCAAATTTACCTATAGAATTCTAATGCTCGGTTTATTATGGCCTAATATGAAATATGAAATTTAATTACAAATTTTAATTAAAATCAGTAAATTTAATAAATAATAAGTTATGAAAAATAATATGCAATGTTTTATTTTATTTAAAATTTAAATAAATATAAAAAATTTAAATTTTCTTAAACTCCCCATACTATATAAATTGGTCTAATTTAAAAATTAGTTACTTATAAATTTAAATGCATGTTTTTTATTATTTTCTAAGTAGGGTAAATTTATTACTGTATTAGATGCAAATATAACAAGTTAATTATATGGAATAAATATATTATATTATCTCCTTATTAGCCAAAGATAAGCAAATAGTAAAAATAATAATTAAATAAAAACTTAATAAGAAATTATATTAATTTTTTATTGATAATTATATTATTCTAAGACACTCTATGTAATAAAATGTAAGTGAAAATTACTATTATACAATTTTTATAAATTTATATTTTTAAATATTATATTATTTATATATTTTTTATAAAATTATATCATATAATTTAAATATATATTATTTCAAAATATAGTAACTATATATAAAGTAGAAAAATACATTTTTATTTCATTAGTAAAGTATGTTAATTTTCTCTTACATTTTTACTGAAAAATCGTGATCTAAAAATAAATAAAAAATTTATTGTACTCATGAATTCCATATGATTAATAATTTGCTAAATATATACTAATTTATATAAGGAATTTATGGCTATAAATACTAAAATAAGGATGTTTGCAATGGGGAAGGTGAATGAAGTTGAAATTAACTGAAAATATTAATACCAATCTGATGTATTGAAGGATGTTTAAAATTGCCATACAGTTATTTAATACAAGACTGACATTTAAATTTAAATTTATAAATATCATAGTAGAATCTACCTGAATTTTACACTCCATAATAAATTGATGATATGTTCAGAGAATTATCAAAATAATAGAAAGGCATAAAAAAATATAAATAAATATGATATAAAACTTGTTTACTTATTTATAAAATATATATTATCATTATCATATATAGTATAATATTCAATTATATAAATAAAATATATATTGATAAAAGACCAAGATTAAATTATAAGACTCTGATTTTAGATGATTCTTTCATATTTTCTTTAATGCATTATCCTTATTGTTATATATATTATTTTGCTTCTTAGTTAGTTAGTTAGTTAGTTAGTTAGTTAGTTAGTTAGTTAGTTAGTTAGTTAGTTAGTTAGTTAGTTAATAGACTTTAACAAACTTTACTGCTACTCAACATAGCTTTAAGTATGTTATTCTCAAGTACCCTATAGGGTATAAAGATACAATAAATAAATAAATAAATAAATAAATAAATAAATAAATAAATAAATAAATAAATAATAAATAAATAAATAAATAAATAAATAAATAAATAAATAAATAAATAAATAAATAAATAAATAAATAAATAAATAAATAAATAAATAATAAATAAAAATATTTAGATTCCACCTTTACTAATTATTCTAAAGTATAAGATTTATCAGTATCATATTATTCATAGTAATTTTTTAGTTATTAATATTATTTTTATTCATCTATATTTCCCTTAAATTTTGGTTTATTTTCCTATTGTCTATAAATTCAATTCTAATTTTCTATTTATTATGGTCAAATATGTAACAATAAGATTGAATTTAATTAAAAATTGATAGGCTAAAAAAATTTTTTTTATTTACCAATTGTTAATAAATTTAATACTAATACTCTATTTAATAAGGCCTAATATGTAAAATAAAGTTTGAATGAAAATTCTAAATCGATGGGATTATATTAAATCAGTAAATATTATAAAAAAATATGTTATGAAAATAATTTGCCTTATGATTCGATTATATAAGTTAAAATTTCAAAATAACCAAAATTTATAAACCAAAATAATTCAATAAATTAGTTTTTATAAATTTATAATAAATATTTTTTTAATATATTCTAACTACTAGGTTAAACTAATTATTATATTAGATGTAAATATAATATAACCTAATTTTATGGAATAAATTAATTAATTTATTAATTAATTATCGCCTTATTAGGCACAGATAAGCAAATTGTAATAAAATTAATTAAATAATAACTAGATATGTAGTAATAGTTGAATCTGATAAACAGTTTAATTTATTTTTATTCATAAATATATTATTCTAGGACATTTTATCGTAATAAAAGGTAAGTCAAAATTAGTATTATGCAATTATTATAGAGTTATTTTTAAAAAATTGCATTTTTTATTTTAAATATATTATGAAATATGTAATCTATCTAATATAGTGAAAATTTATAAAATTCTTTATATATTTTATATATTTTAAATTAATGTATTTACATTTAAAATTAGAAAATACATATTTATTTCATTAGTATAATACGTTAATTAATTTGTATATCTATTTTTACTGAAAAATCATTATATATGACTAAATTATATGATTATATATTCAAAGTTTTAAAACAATTAAAAAAAAAAAAAATAATAATATTAAATATCTAAAATAAAAAAAATTTTTGAAAATTCATGAAATCCATAATTTTAATACTTTGCTTAATATTCGTATTTACTTAAAGAATAAATGGATATTCTTTTAATGAATATACGAAATGTTACAATGAGCAAGCCTGTGACGGGGAAAGTGAATGTGCAGTTGAAATAAACTAAAAATGTTAATACCAATCTGATGTATTGAAGGATGATTAAAATTGCCAGTTAGTTAACTAATACAAGACCGATATTTAAATTTAAATTTATACAATTTCATAGTAGAGTCCACCTGAATTTTATACTCCATAATAAATTGATGATATGTTCAGTAAATATCAAATAGAAGTAATTGATACATAATTTAGTAATTTTTTTATAACAGAAGTTTATTTTATTACGAATTTTTTTTATTTTAAGGATTAAGAATATAAGTCACAATAAACTGAATTTATAACTGCCTATAAATAACAATACACTTTATATAAAAGTGATGAATCTAATGAAAGTAATAAATAATTGCTCGAAATTATGCATAAATATGTCGTAGCTCATTTAGAAAATTCTGCTACTAATGGTGTTTTGGAGGAAAATATTGTGAAAGCCGAGTATGAATGTGTTAAGATATGTAAAAACTAATTAACCAACTAACAAGGAATAAAATAAGTAGAAAAATAAGAAACATGTTTGGAAACCTATTTGAATAGAGGAACTAAAGCTTAGGAAAGTAAAGAATAAACACCATAAACTCAACAATAAGAATAAGGAGAAGGCCAATAATAAAAATAAGATTCATCAAGTTCCAGTGATAAAATACATTTTACTTTTGTGATTATTTTAGTTTTATATACAATACTTTTATGAAATAATTATATTTTTATATCTGTTATATATAAATTTGTTATGTATTATAAAATAATTAATAATTATTTTTAAAAAAAGTGTATTGATTCATTTTGTATATAAAGTAATATTAATTATTTTTATATATAGAATTTAATTTTAAATTAAAAATTTATTTATTCAATTATATTTTTTGTAATAATTTAATATTTTAATTTATAATTTAAATTAACTTTTAAAGAAAAAATATATTTAATTTTTTCTACTATGATAAATATAATATAATTAAGAAATTTTTATAAGACATTCTCCACGTTGTATGAAATTATTTTTATGATATTTATTTTAAGTTTAAATTATTGGATTTAAGTAAAAAAAGTAAGTACGGTGGTATAAGCGTTCAAAAATAAATATTTATTTTCCCAATTTATATTTTGTTACTTAGATAAAAAAAGTATTTTTTTCTCAAATAATTTTCCCGGAATTTGATATAATTCCAATGGGGATTTAATTTCTCTTTTGAATTAATTTTAATTCGCAAAAATTAATATTCTTACAAATAAGGTATATCATACACTATTGAAGCTTCATATTCAAGAAGAGTAATTTCTAATGTTTATAATGACACTTTTTTTGGAATTAATGAATAATATAAATTATAGAAAGTTTCTACCATAGTTTTAACAAATCTTTAAAGCCTACTATACTTAATAATTATTATAATATCATCTGCGTAGAGTTAAAATTTTAATAATATTTTATACATATTTTATTGTGTATTATTTTATAAGTTAAAAAAATTCATTTGGCATTTATTATCAAAATAATATTTAACCTATATATATATTTCTTTTATCATTTTCTTTAAATTATTAAACAAAATTTATATTCCTCTTTTTATGTATGTAGAAAATAAAATAACATGATTGAAATAAAAAACAATAAATTATCTATTAATATATCTCATCAGAAAATTAAAAAGAAAATATAATTACAAAATAATTTAGAAAAAAAAAAAACATATCTTAAATGAAATTGAACCCAATAAAGATAAAATACGGGGTATTTTAACTTTTTTCCAATATTGGACATTATAAAAAAAAAATTTTTTAAGATTCATCTCATTAATCAGAATCAATTTTGAATTTTGTCACCACAAATATTGTGATATTTTTTTTTATCACAGAACTATTTATATGTTAAAAAGAGTAAATATTGTATCTGCTAAGTTTTAAATAAGGTTTTTAAGGGATATTTTATAAAGTAATAATACTATAGTACTTTTTTTTCAATACTATCCAATGAACAATAAGATTATGTCTAATATTGTCCAATCGATTTTCAGATAGGCTAAAATATATAAAAATACATTGCTATTTATATTTCAATTGAAATGTAAGAAAATTTATCTAGAAAAACCGTTTCCAACTTTGAGAATTCAAAAAACCTCTAGATTTGTGAGATGAATCCTAAAAATATTGATTTTATTATTTTTTTGGTATTAGAACTAATTATATGATGAAATTGGATCAAAAATGCCCTAAAACATTGTTTATTATTTCTAATATAGAATATCATTAATAATTAAACTACTAAGATATAGTTGATTGATATATAATAATACATAATGTTATGCATATTAATTTTTGTACTAAAACCCGTCATTAATATATATAGAAACTATTAAAATAAATAAAATAATGTAAATTAAATTAAATTTTAATAAAGTGAAAAATTTTAATTTTTTAATATTTCTATTTTTTTTATTATATGTTAAAATCAGAACAATACATTAATTTTTTAATATTTAAAAATCAATTTTTATTTATAAATTATGAAAATCAAAATACATTTATATTTTAAATGTAATTAATTAAAATCAATATTTTTAAAAAAAATTAATAATATGAAAAATAAGTGTATTTTATTTATAAATACTAAAAATTACAATAGCACCATAAAAAAAGTAGAAAAATAAAAATAAATTATTAAAAAATAATATATAAAATAATAAAATTTCATTTTATAATTCGTATAAGCATATTTTTAATTTAATGATATAGTCATTATAATATTATTAAATAATATAAAAATGTAAAAATTTTATTCCTAAGATTTTAATGATTATTGTAATATACTATTCTCAATTTAAGTGCAAATGCATAAGTAGTATTATTAAGGTCAGAAAAACAAATATAAATTCATACTACATAAAACTTAATATTAATTATAATATTTAATAAGATAATATATCATACAATCATATAAACAACACAATTATTAATAAAAGTCCAAGAGAAAATTATAGACCTCTAATGTTAGACGATTATTTAAAGTTTTCTTTCATGCATTTTACTTGCTATTATAGAAATACCTTAGCTTCTTAGTTGGATAGTAGACTTTAGCAAACTTTAGTGCAACTCAATTAAGCTTTAAGTATCTTATTGTTAAGTACTTTATAGGGTAAAAGTTAGGGTAATTAAAATAACACATATTTAAATTCTGATTATAATAATTGCTCTAAATTATTATTAAATTTATCAGCATTATGTAATTCATAAGCCTTTTGTAGTTAGATAAAGCTTCTTATACATTTATTTTAATATTTTTATTCTAATAAATTAAATTATAATAAATATTAAGATTTTATATTAGTTTAAAATCAATTAGGTACTTTTATTTGATATTCAGCAATAATGGCAGTCATTTCATCCGGAGTATAATAGCCAGGTTTTTAAACTAAAGCATCAATACCTTCATAATATTCATCTTCATATTATATCACGGTTTTGCAATCTTTATTTTCTTTAATTTTTACATCATCATAATTACATTTTTCTATAATATCAATTTAGCATTAACTTTCTTCATCACAAGGCTTTTATTTAGAGCATTCAATGATGTCATTCATAGTTTAGCAACTAACCTAACAAGAGAAAAGTAATACAACAAATATTAAAGCTAACTAAAGTTTCATTCTTTTATTTTTATTGAAGAAATAATTTAAATATTTTATATTGTATTAGATTTAAATTGTTTTTAATATTTTTCTTGGTTTATATTTGCCTTAAATATGCACTTATTTACCTATATTACTCTATTATTTTGTTTATTATGGCCAAATATAGTTAGAATACAAATTCTAAATTAAAATCAGTAAAAAAAAAATATCAAGTTATGAAAATAATATGCAATATTTTTATTTTTTTTATAAAATTTAAATAAATAGATTAAAATTTAAATCTAATTTCTCTCACAAAAATATAAATTAACATATAAAAAATTAGTTACTTATAAATTTAAATGCATTTTTTTATTTTTCCTATATAGGGTAAATTTATTACTATATTAGACAAATATAATAAGTTAATTTTATGGAATAAATTAAAATAAAACTATTTATATTGTTTTCTTAATCTCCAAAGATAAGCCAATTGTAAAAATAATAATTAAATAAAAACCTAAAAAACAATAACATTTATTTATATTCATAATTATATTATTCTAGGATAATTTATGTAATAAAAAGCAAGTAAAAATTACTATTATACAATTTTTATAATTTATGTTTTTAAATATTATCTATTTTATTAATATTAGTATTTTTTATTCATCCATTTTTCCCTTAAATTTTTTGTTTATTTACCTATTGACTATAAATTAAATTCTAATGTTCTATTTATTATGGCTTAATATGAATCTATAAGTTTAAATTAAATTCTAAATTGATAGGCATATAAATATTTATTTATTTAAATATTATTTATTTAAATATTGATTATAAATTTTATTCTATGCATTATTTATTATGGCCCAATATGTAAAATTAAGTTTGAATGAAAATTCTAAATCGATAGGCTTATGATATAAACTAAATAAGTAAAAATTATAAATAATATGTTATGAAAATAATATGTCACATGATTATTATACATTAAAATTCAATTTAACTACACTCACCAAAATTAATAAATTAAAATAATTTAAAAAATTTGTTTATATAAAGTTAAAATATATATTTTTTTGTTATATTCTAATTGCTAGGCTAAACTTATTATTATTTTAGATATAACTTTAAAATAACCTAATTTTATGGAATAAATAAATTAATTATCACTTTATTAGCCACAGATAACCAAATTGTAATATAATTAAGCAATATCTAGATATATGGTGCTAATTAAAACTGATAAACAATTATATTTATTTTATTTATAAATATATTATTGTAGGGTAATTTATTGTAATAAAAAGTAAGTGAAAATTATTATTTTATAATTTTTATAGATTTATATTTTAAAATAACGCATTATTTATTTTTTAATATTTTATTAAGGCACAGGTAAAACTTTGTCCGATATTGTCCGATCCACTGACATTATGGAATGTCAATATTTTCAGGATTCATCCGATGATCTCGGGGTCAGTTTTAAATTCTGATAGCTCCAAACGGTTACTCTGGGTGAATTTTCATGTTTTGCTACTGGAATTTATATAATAATGCATTTTTCTATGTTTTTATCAACTTTAAGCGCATAAGACTATACCAGACACATACCTCAAATCGTATAAATCCATTCTAAAATATATTTATAACATAAATTCGCATCATACAGATCCCTTTTGAGACATTTCCGACCTCTTTTTGAAACATCAATAGTCTGTATATTAAAATTTTTTTTTTATTTTTTCAGGATTCATCACATATATCTGTCATTTTTGAGTTCTGACACCACCGAATTTTTCTAGATGCCTTTTCATGTTTTACCACTGCATTTTTCATAATAATAAGATTTTATATGTTTTAGCCTATATTTATTTCTATCTGGCAATATTTTACAACTACCGGACAATATAGGACAATTTCAGTTGATATAACTTAATAAAATTCATATAGGATCATTAATATATAATATATAACTTTTTGGAGTAATGCTATCAATAATAAAATAATTAGATATTTTCAAGATTCATCTTAGGTATTGTAGTTATTTCAAATTCTGATAGTACTATATGATTTTTTAAACTGAATTTTCATGTATAGTCACTGGATTTTATATAATAATAATTTTTTATATGTTTTTGCTTATATGAAATTATTATATAGAACACTCTTATTTTTATAACACCTGACGGTGTCAAACAATGATATAACTTCATAAAACACTTTATATATTCTAATATACATCATATAAAATCAGTTTAGAGTATTTTTGATGCTCCTTCCATATATAAGAATTCATAAATTTTATAACAATACTTTAAAAATAAATAAATCTAAAAATATGGAATTATTTTCGTTAAATTAATGAATTTTTAATATTTAGATAAAATTAAAATAATTGTTAAAATTATAATTAAATGATGCATATTAATGAAATATATAAGTTGTGAATGTTTGGAACTTTTCAAAATATGATATTTTTTTAAAAAAAATTCAATAAAATTTAGAGAAATTACAATATAAAATATTTATATTTAATTATATTTGCAAAACATATAGAAATTAATTATTATACAAAATTCAGTGACAAAACTTGAAAATTAATATAGAAAAACCTTTTAATAGTACTAGAATTTTAAAATTACCCCAAATTATGGGATGAAGGAGAGTCAAAACAGCTCAAAAAGTGTTTTATATGATGTTGTATGGGTAATACGTATGTTTTGTGAGGTTATAGTACAGATTGAAAATTTCTGATATTGTTAGATGAAATGGAAAATTTTGTTCGATATTATGAGATAGATTTTCATTTTCATATAGGATAAAACATATAAAATCTTATTATTATAAAAAATACAGTGGTAAAACATAAAAAGTATAAAGCAAAACTGTTTGGCAGTGTCAGAATTCGAAATTGACAGAGGTCTATGTGATGAATCTGAAAAAATTGAATTTTTCTCTTTTTTATATGAACTATTGATGTCTCATAAAGTTGTCAGAAAGGGCTCAAAATGTATCCATTTGGTGCGCATTTAGGTTATAAATATGTTTTACGATGGAAATAAACTATTGGATGTATATGTCAGATATTGTCCGATGCACTTTAAGTTGATATAACAAAGAAAAACGCATTTTTATATAAATTTCAGTACAACCAGAGAAAACCTTTGGCGGTGTTGGAATTTAAAACTGAATCCCGCTTATGCGATGAATCCTGAAAATATTGATTTTTCATAAGGTTCGATATTGTCCGACGTATAGGACAATATAATGTAAAATTTGACATTTTCCAAAATTAAAAAATTCTTTTTATATAATTTAAATTAATGTATTTACATTTAAAAGTAGAAAATACATATATATAAAATAAATATAAATTATTTTAAAATTTACTATATTATTACTAAGTTCAAAATAAAATTTTCAAATCACAATTTTTATGCTAGGTATTTTAATAATTTATCATATATCTATGGTATGTACTTTATTTTATGATATTTAATTTTTATTTTTCATTTAATAATTATAATTATCAATTTCAAAAAAATAATATATTTTAAAAAATAACAGATCTAAAAAAATATGAATTATATGTATATTAATTTATTAATTAATCATTTTTTTTTTAGAAAAAATAATTAATTTTGTTAAAAAAAAGAATATTGTGTTGACAAAATACTAAATATGCAGAAAAAACTGAAAAAAACAAAATAACAACGAAATGAAGTTTTTTGAAAATTTTATGATTTGAAATTATATTTCGCCGTTGGTAATATATTTATATATCTAAAAAATTAAATATGTAAGAAATTTATTTTATATATATATTTAAATTATAAAATATTTATTATATTTTTTTTCAAAATCAGTGGGTTTTGTTATAATATTTTGATAAATATTTTTAAAAATTATTTAGTTATAAATACATATGTTATTTTAATATAATTACAGAGAAATCTTAGAATTACATACTTATAGGTCACAATAAAATTTAATTAAAAATAAGCATTTAGGGTTTCAAACATTTAATAATAATATATTATTTGATATTAATTCTTTCATATGAAGAAAATTTATTAAATCATAAATTTATGATTAATTAACTAATAAAAGTTTAGAATAATATTTAATTAAATTCATTTTCTCTATACTTTTAAAATATTAATTAACTTTCTATTATTAGAGCTTAGTAAAAATACAAATTCTTGAAAATGAAATATAATCTCTATAATTATTTAATATATAATATAAATTATAAATAATATTACTAAATTTTAATAATATTTTATAGATTATGTATAATTTTATAAGCCTACAAAATTTCATTTGGTATTTATATATTATCATCATACTATTTTAGTGATATTAAAATAATAAAAAAATCAATATACACTTCTTTTTATCACTTTCTTTGAATTATTAAAAAAATTTAAATTCCTCTTTTATACATGTAGAAAATTAAATAACATGATTAAAAAACAATATTTAAATATTAATAAATATTGGAAAATTAAAAAGAAAATAAAATTACAATATAAATTAGAAAAAAAAATATATATTTTACAATACTTAAATGAAATTGAATTCAAAAAAGGTAAAATACTAATAATAATAAATTAAGATTTAGAAAAAATTTTATTCCATCATTCTTTTGAAAATATATTTCAATATTAAGAATAAAGTAAATATGGCAGATAATCAATCATAATTATTAATAAGGAGAAAACTCATTTTTTGGAATTGTGTCCTAAATAACAAATATATATCTAATATAAAAGTAGAATTAAATACGTATTGTCATAATAGCATACATATAATTATAATTCAGAAAAAAATATGATCATTTTCTTATCGGTTATTTTTATATGAATATTATAAAGATAAGTTAGAATTGAATATTTAATTTTAAATATAAAATAGAAACAATATATTTATATTTATTAAAGGTAAGAACGATAAAATTAAGTTCATAGAAATTAATAATAGTAATTTTACAACTCTATGGAATAATAAAATGCCAATAGTTTTCTGATATATTTGTTGATATTACATAACATTCAAGATTATTAGATGATTTTGGATATATTTAAGGAAACTGGAAAAATTAGGATACTCATCCCAGGTAATATATTAATTTAATTCCAAATATAGGATAAAAATTTCCTAAAAATAAAAACAATTACGAATAAGGTTTTTGTGTGATGTGAATAATGATAAGAAAGCAGATATTGTAGGATTTTATACTGATGCTGTTTATGTTTCTAAATCTCTTGGAAGTACATTTGAAAATCGTTCATTTTGGAGATTAGGTTATAGTACAGGTAAAATATTTTGTAAAAAACTAAATTTAAAATAATAAATAAAAAGACTCTTCTTGGACAAGTTATGATGTTAATCCTAGAATGGTAGGAGATTTTGATGGAGATGGAATGTGTGATATAATAGGAATGAAGGAAGGGGGAGTAATATTATTTTAGGATATACATAAAATATACACTAAATAAATGATTTTATAAATAGATTTATGTTTCATATTCTAATGGAACTATTTTTGAAGATCTAAACATGATAATACATGCTGATTTTGGGGTGAATTAAGGGTATACAACTCAAAATACATATCCAAGAGTTATTGGAGACGTAAATGGAGATGGAAAAGATGATATAATTGGATTCAAAGCAGTAAGAAGGCCATTGACATTCTTTTATTATAAAGAGAAATAAATACTATATATTTTTTAATTAATTGAAAAGGATGGAGTTTATGTATCTTTTTCATAAGCTAGACACTCTTTTTCCAATGCATAGAAATTATATGACGGGTTCGGAACGAACAATGGATGGGTAAACTAATTTTCTATGCCTCGATACGTTAAAGATATCAATGGGGATGGAAAAGCTGGTATTATGATTAACAAATTATAATTATTTATTTATTTTTATTCTTTTTTAAATAGACATAATAGGATTTTATGGCGATGGAGTATACGTGGCTTATTCAAATGGAACTCATTTTTAAGCAGCAATCTAATATATGAATGACTTTGATTTAAATAGTGCTTAATGGGAAAATCATTTTCTAGATCCTAAGTTGTTAGGAGACTTAAATGGGGATAAAATAGTGGATATCATGGGATTGGCTAACGATAAAGTATATGTTTCTATAACAGATAAATAACTGTAACATGGAACATAAAAATACAGTTTATCCATAAATCGTTTTACAAGATCAGATACATGGTAGAATTAAGATATTCATTAAAGAGTACTAGCAGATGTTAATGGTGATGGCTTAGATGATTTAGTAGGTTTTGCAAACGAAGGAGTATATGTATCATTTACTAAATAATTGTGTAGTCACCCCACTAGAGATGTAACTATTAAATGTCAATGCAAAAATGGATTGCATGATATCGGACAAGTTGAGTGTGTAGGTATAATTGGATAAAATAATAAAGCTACATCAATAAACTATCTTTTTCTAATTAAATTAATGTATCTTTAATAAATTAGAATTTCCTAATAATTGCGGAACTTTAGCATATGTGCACTCTAATGGAGTAAATTTGAAAATTTTTTTGAATGGAATACAAATATAACTATAGCCTACAGCTTCAACGAATAAAATGTAGGGAATTCATGTAGTTGAAATTAGCAGGAGCACTATGCAAGTTATATAAAAAAAATCATTTGATACTCAAAATATTCCTACTGACTCTTCTGCCTTAATTACACTACTCTAAGATAACGGAGGATTAGAATATCATAACATTGTATTAATAGGATCTTACGGAAAGGTAGATAAAAACTTACAAGCTTCCATTTTAAATTCAGTTATGCAAACATAAATGGGATGGTATTATACAAAGCCAATTAGATATATATATATATTACAACATTATGAAAAATTAATAGGACTAATGGAGATATATAAGATGGAGATAATTTTGCGATTGCTAGCAAATATAGAACGGGAGTCTAGATTCCTATTGACTAACAAAAGGGAACAGGTTTTGTTAAAGCCAATATATGCATAGAAAGTAAGCATCTTGTATATTAATTTATATATACTAAGTTTTTTTAATACAGAGTGCTCTAGTAAATGCGCTCTATGTAGTTAAGGGAAAGATAACTGCTTAAAATGTTCTCCCAACAGAGAAAATCCGCCTTCTTGCACATGTAAGCAAGGGTATTACGAAGTCGGTGATAAATATGAATGTTAAAAAATAACTAGTCCATGTGGAATTAACTTGGATTCTGTATCGTATGGAGGGTATGAGGAAAAATATGTATATTAGAGATATGGAAACTATATCAATGGCCAAAGAGATGTAGATGACACTATAGATTTTAATAGTAATGCAGGGGCACTCTATATGACAGAACTAGATGAATATGCTTATGTAAGAAGAAAAAAATATTTACAATAAATAACTAAGACTCAGCAGCAGGAGAACTAGTATAGTTTGTTGATGAAATCCCTACAGGACGTACAGTACTAATATCAGGGTAAATATAATTATAATTTTTAAAAATTTTAATTTAACTAATTAATTATTATATATATATAATAAGACTGGGAGCGGTCACTGGGAAAATAAATGCAGCAGCTTATGCAGCATTAGAAAGCTTAGGATTAGGAACTAATCCTATTGGATATAGAGACGCTATAGCATTAATAGGAGAAAAGGGTGCATCAAAAGGATCTGTTCCTCAATAGCATACTCCTATTACAAATCCCAATCATGTAATAGCTGTAGCTTCTAAATGTTTTCAAAGTGAAAATTTAATTTCTTAAAATAAATATAAATTATTGCTTTTTCTAATATATTTTATAATTTAATAGAATGCAGCCACAAATGCATTGAATGCAATGGAAATCCGTACAATTGTGAACAGTGCTCTGATTCTTTGAGATAGAAACCAGACTGTGAATGTCCTATGGGGTATTATGATGATGGATAGAGTTAATCATGCAGAAGTGAAAAATAAAATATTTTTACTAACATTCATTATTATGTTATAGTAAATACTATCTTTTTTAGAATTACCATTAAAATGTATCAAATTAGCTCTGGTTCACAGCTATAAAAATAATCTGGTATTTTACCTAAATAACACTCCCTTTCCTCTTATATCTTCGAGTGTCACCAGATACAAGAGTGGAATTTATGTAATGCAGTTAGATTCCTAAACCTATTAGAAATTAGAAATGAGAAGTTTCGATACTGGAAATTCATCTATAGACGCACAAAATTTCAAAGCCTACTTGTCTTAAATTGACAAATCCTCTAACAATAATATAATATTTATGGGGTCAATGGGTGAAGTAACTAGCAAATTGACAGCAGATATATATGCAGAAATGGAAGTAAAACTAGGTTGGCCTTCTGGAACTTCTCTCTAATCTAATTAAAGATTTGCTTATTTGAGATAAGAAAAAAAACCTATATCGCTTGTTATTGGTACTTAATTTGCTTCCACACAGCTATGTATTTAGGGTATATAAATATTTAAATTAATTTAAACTACTATACGCCTAATAAATTTTATATATTTCATAATTAATCATAGGTTGCGCAATTAATTGCTTTGAATGTATAGATTCTCCAGAAAATTGTACTAAATGTGCTTAAGATTTGTATAGAAGTACTATTACCCCCACTTGCATGTGTTAAGTAAATTTTTAGTTATTTAATTAACAATATTTAATTTTCTATTTTTCTAATACTTAAAGGAAAACTACTATATCGAATAAAATACTAAAAAATGTATTTAGTGTAATCCTTCTTGTAAAACTTGCGAAAATGATAAGGAGTGCTTAAGTTGCTTTAAAGATAGTTTATTTCCTCCATATTGCGAACTATAAAAATAAAATTTTATAAAATTTATTGTCGATGGAAAAAATGTATATTAGCCTTGTCTTGTTAAATGTCAGAAATGCACAATCTCTCCATCTTTGTGTAGTTAGTGTAATGTCGGGATTAAGAGATCTCAATAACTTCCTAATTGTAGCTGTTTACCTGGATATCATGATAACAATGGAATAAGTAAAGATTGCGAAAAATGTTCATTTTTATGTTAAACTTGGTAATTTAAATTGAAACAAAATATTATATATTCTAATTATTTATTTTTTATAGTGATAATGCTTTTAGTTGTAATAATTGTAAATAATCTTCAAAAACTATTATTAATCCTTTTACCAAATAATGTGAATGCCCATAAAATATGAAACTAAATATTGAATTATAATAATGTATAAAGTGTTATTGGTTGGAAGGAAATTGTGTATAAGAATGTCCTTTTAATACTTATCAAAATGAAAAAACATTTTAATGTATCTTATTAAATTAAATAAAAGAATAGAATTACCATTTGATTCATATATGCGGATTTATTTTAATTTTTATAAATATTTTAGCATATATTTGCATTAAAAACATAAGAAAAAGAGAAAAAAAATAAATCTCGGATAGAAAGACTTATAAAAATGATAATAATAATAAGCATTTAGAAAATGTATGATATATGTATTTATAAATAATATATAATGAATATTTTAAATAAATGAAAATTTATTTTTATGTTTAATGAAAATATTCGAATAGTAATTATTTTCAATTTTTATTAATATTTGTATGTGGTACTAAAATTATTTTACATATAACTTTATTTTTGTATCTATTCCACATATATTTAAAGATTTTGAAACCAATTTACTTTATAATAGTAAGAATACGTTTATAAATTGTGCTTTCAATAAATCTCCTTTCCCCCGATACATAATAAATCTACCCCCCCATATGCATTAAAATAAGAGAGATATTTTCCTCTTATATTAATTTATTGTAAAAATGTATTTAAACTTATAAAATATAACTAAACTTATTGATTATAAAAATAATTTGACATACTATTTATATTATTAATATTTATTTATTGTCAATTATAATTACTATTAGTATTATAATTATAAAAATATATGTATATATTCAAAAAAAGTAAAAATTTAATCAATTTTATTTTATTTATATAATTAGATTTATACTAAGTGTTTTTACCTTAAAAATCATAATCACTATGTTTGTGACTATATACTCTTACAATAATGATTATGATTATGAAATCACAAAATAATGATTACGATTATTAAATATTTTAATAAATCATACACTATATATAACTTTCTTCAAAATAAAAATGAATAAAAAAAATAAACTTTCAAAAAATTTAATTTTGTTTTATTTTGTTTTTTTCACATTTTTCTGCATATATTGATTAGTGATTTTATTATTTTTTGAACTCATAGTTTATTTTTTTTAGAAAATTAATGATTTGTTTGAAAAAAAATGATTATTTTACTAAATATATATAAACTATATGTTATTTTCAATCGATTTTTTTGAAAAATAAATTTTTTTTAATTCATTGATACTCAAATTTCATTTACCAAAAAAGAAAAATAAATTCAAGTAAATTAAACAATATAGTATTATAGTATATATACAAATTTAATTCTTAAAATACCAAGCATAACATTTTTTTTTAATCATTTTTTGTTAAGAAAGTTATATATAAACAACGACAAATAATAATATTATGATTCAGATTTTTTCATATAAACATAGAGCCTCATCTAACAATTAAATTAATAGCAGAGCAATTTCTACAATATTTATAAAAATAGAAATAACAGTTAAATTTTAACAAAATATAAAATATATGAATTTTTTTTAATATTTCTATTTTTTTTTTTTTATACTAAAATCAGAACGTTATATTAATTTTTTAATATTTAAAAATCAATTTTATTTCAAAATGCGAAAATCAAAATACATATATATTTTAAATGTAAATAATTAAAATCAATATTTTAAATGTAAATAATTAAAATCAATATTTTAAATATGATGAGCAAGCATGTGACGGGGAAAGTTAATGTGCAGTTGAAATTAACTAAAAATGTTAATAGTTATCTGATGTATTGAAGGATGATTAAAATTGCCAGTTAGTTAGCTAATACAAGACCGATATTTAAATTTAAATTTATACAATTTCATAGTAGAGTCCTTCTGAATTTTATACTCCATAATAAATTGATGATATGTTCTGTGAATATCAAGTAGAAGTAAATTGATAAATAATTTTATATAAAAGTGATGAATCTAATGAAAGTAATAAATCAGGGCTCATAATTATGCATTTATATGTTGCAGAAAAATTAGATTAATCTGCTACTAATAGTATTTTGGAGGAAAATATTGTGAAAGCTGAGTATGAATGTGTTAAGATATGTAAAAACTATTTAACCAACGAGCAAGGAATATAATAAGTAGAAAAATAAGAAACATGTTTGGAAACCTATTTGAATAGAGAAACTGAAGCTTGAGAAAGTAAAGAATAAACACCATAAACTCTAGAGAAAGGATAAGGCCAAGAATAAAAATATGATTCATCAAGTTTCAGTTATAAAATACATTTTACGTTTGTGATTATTTTCATTTTATATACAATACTTTTATGAAATAATTATATTTTTATATCTGTTATATATAAAATTGTTATACAATATAGAATAAAAAATAATTATTTTAAAAAAAGTGTATTTGACTGACTCTGTATTTAAAGTAAAATTAATTATTTTAAATATAGAATTTAATTTTAAATTATTAATTTGTTTATTCAAGTATATTTTTTGAAATAATTTAATATTTCAATTAACTTTTAAATAAAAAATATATTTAATTTTTTCTACTGTGACAAATATAGTATGACAAATTTTAATTCATAAATATTGATCAAATTTTGTTACCTGATTTTTAATAAGAACAAAATAAAAATTAATTGCAATAAATAATAATTAGAATAGATCTACATAATCTTTATTATAAGATTTATTTATTAATTTAAAGACTTTATTCTTTTATAATATTAATAAAGATAACCTTTTTTTAAATATGTATTTTTGAATTATTTTTTTAATTTTTATATATGATGATAAATTTAATTAATATATTTTTATTATATATAAAATTTAAGTAGAAAAAATATATTTTGTATAGCTTATATACCATACTAATTTTAATCTACATCAATTTTATCGAAAGTTTTAATTTTTTATCAGAATATGTTTAAAAATTAGTATATATCTCCTAAACAATATTTGTGGCCATAATTATATTAAATTATTTTCCATATTTCTCCATATATTATATAATTTATTTATAAAATATTAATTTTTTTTTATATATTTGTTATATAAAATCTATATTAAAATAATACTATTTAAGTAAAATTTGGTTAATATAGATAGTTTATTATTATAATAATACTGAAGCTAAAATATTATTATTTTTGATTATATGTACCATTCATTATATATCAACAATATCAAATAAAAATATTTTTATTTTTTTAACCATACTAAAGAACATATACTCATACAAATATATTTAAAAATTTAATACAATTTACAAAATTATAATTTTAATTGTTATCTTATTATTTTGTTTGAGGGGAATTTGTAACCTTGCATAATCCCGCTAGATAGATTATCAAGGTATGTCTCTAGATTTATTTTATTATGTATAAGAATTTCTTTATAAGTTAGTCTTTTATTCTGACAGTTACAGAATTATTATGTGTAATGATATGATTTTTATTATTACTTATATTTCTGTTTAAATTTATAAAGTTATAACTAGCGTTGTTTTAAAATTTGTACCCTCTAATTTCTTGAATAGTGATTATATGTGCTTAGTATTCTCTAAATATATTGAAAAGAGATTTAGTATTTTTTACAGAAGAAATATTCTATTATATTATTTTAAGTTTATTTATATTGTATGTGTAATTTTTATTTAGTTTATATGTTTTTTAGTAGAAATTTTAGTATGATCTATCTTTTCTGCAGAACTACTAAAATTCTGGAGTTAAATTTGTTCAACAATTTTATTTCTTAGGCCTCACTTTCTTTTGAGTTTTTTCATATTAAGTACTTATAGGATTTTCTGTGCATTTTTCTATGTGTTTGTAGTAGAAATAGTGGGCTCAAGGTGTATATATTTTTACCAATTTTGTATTGTTAATTTTTACTTTCTGTTATTTAATTTGATTTATTTAGAATTATTATTCTTAATTATTTTTATTTAAATTTTCAATAGTTTTTTAATTGCTTATTAATTAATTGCTAAGATTTTAATTTGCTAATTTTAATTATATTTACTTTCCGCTTTTAATTATATGAATTAATTGATTAAAATTGCTAATTTTTCTTCTAATTGATTTTAATTTTATTAAATTGCTACAAGTGAATTTTCTAATTTAGATATTTTATTATGTTTTATAATTTTTTAAAAATAGTTTATATTGCATTTTCGTTTTATTAAGAAATTTCTTCTTAATAACTAATTAAATTTTAAATTATCTGTATTAAATCTGATTTTTATAAACTGTTTTTATCTGCTTTTTGTATAGAAATATTATGAACTGAGTTTATGTATTATTGTAAAATTTAATAATGCTGCTGCTTGTCTATATCATATTATATTTAAGAATTCATAGTTGCCATTTATCTAAATTCATTTATATTTTTATTATATTACTGTTTGTAGGTCGTTATTTATTTACTAAATGTCTTAAATTTATGAATTATTAGAATTAAATAATTATAATTATTATTTCTGTATTTAAGTTCTATTTTTCTTCATTAATAGTATAAGATGTGTTATCTATTTATGTACTAGTATTTTATCAATTTTTATTTGGAGAACATTGATTTTCCATTTTTTTTTAGCACTTTTTTTTTTCTATTTTTTTTTTTAGCAAATCATTCAAAAATTTTTATAATAAAAAACATTTAGATCTAAATTCAATCTGATCAGTAAGAGTGCCTTTTCCACTTGATAAATTATATTAAGATTGTTCAAAAGTAAGTAAATATGTATAAAAACTGAAAAAAAAAATAAATGTTCATTCATTCTTAAGATTTTTATGATTATTGTAATATACTAATTTAAATTTAAGATTAAATGCATAACTAGTATTATAAATAGTATATAAACGAATATATATATATATGCATATTACTTAAAATTTATTTACTGAATTATAAAAATTATTATATTCAATATATCTAACAATCAAATAAATAACATAACTATTAATAAAAGACCAAGAGATAATTATAGGACTCCAATGTTAGATGATTCTGTAATATTTTTTAAATGCATTATTCTTACTGTTATACATGTTCCTTGGCTTGTTAGTTGGTTAGTAGACTTGAGCAAAATTTGGTGCAATTCAAATATGTTTTAAGTGTGTTATTATCAAGTACTTTATATTGTGCAAGATAGGATAATTAAATAAACATATATTTAGATTGCAATTATAATAATTGTTCAAAATCATTATTAGATTTATCAGCATTATATTATTCATAGGTCTTTTTGTAGTTAGATAAGGCTTCTTATATAATTTTTTTATATCTTCATTCTAATAAATTAAAATTAATTTTAAGTAAATAATTTAATTTAATTATTTTATATTTTATTTATTTGATTAAATTATTTTTTAAATATTTTTTTTGGTTTATATTTGCCTTAAATATAAGCATATTTACCAATAATGAACGGTTTATGATGGCCTAATATGAAATATTAAATTTAATAAATTATAAGTTATGAAAAATAGTATGCGATGTTTTATTTTATTTAAAATTTATATAAATATATAAAAGTTTCAATTTTCTTAAACTCCCCATAATATATAAATTAATCTAATTTAAAAATTAGTTGCTTATAAATTTAAATGCATGTTTTTATATTATTTTCTAAGTAGGGTAAATTTATTACTATATTAGATGCAAATATAACAAGTTAATTATATTGAATAAATATATTATATTATCTCCTTAATAGCCAAAGATAAGCAAATAGTAAAAATAATAATTAAATAAAAACTTAGTAAGAAATTATATTAATTTTTTATTGATAATTATATTATTCTAAGACAGTCTATGCATTAAAATGTAAGTGAAAATTGCTATTATACAATTTTATATTTTTAAATACTATATTATTTATTTATATATTTTTGGTAAAAATATATCATATAATTTAAATATATATTATTTCAAATATAGTAACTATATATAAAGTAAAAAAATACATTTGTATTTCATTAGTAAAGTGTGTTAATTTTTTCTTACATTTTTACTGAAAAATCATGATCTAAAAATAAATAAAAAATTTATTGTACTCATGAATTCCATATGATTAATAATTTGCTTAATATATGCTAATTTATATAAGGAATATATGGCTATAAATGCTAAAATGAGGATGTCTGCAATGGGGAAGGTGAATGCAGTTGAAATTAACTGAAAATATTAATACCAATCTGATGCATTGAAGGATGTTTAAAATTGCCATACAGTTATTTAATACAAGACTGACATTTTAATTTAAATTAAAATTTATAAATATCATAGTAGAATCTACCTGAATTTTATACTCCATAATAAATTGATGAAATGTTCAGAGAATTATCAAAATATTTAGAAAGGCATAAAAAATATAAATAAATATGATATATAACTTGTTTATTTATTTATTTATAAAAATATTTATTATCATATTTAGTAAAATATTCAATTATATAAATAAAATAATTATTAATAAAAGACCAAGATTAAATTATAAGATTCTAATGTTTGATGATTCTTTCATATTTTCTCTAATGCATTATTATTATTGTTATATATATTATTTTGCTTCTTAGTTGGTTAGTTAATTAATAAATAGACTTCAACAAACTTTAGTGCTACTCAACTTAGCTTTAAGTATGTTATTCTCAAGTACTTTGTAGGATAAAAAGATACAATAAATAAATATTTAGATTCCAACTTTACTAATAATTCTAAAGTATAAGATTTATCAGAATCATATTATTCATAGTATATTTTTAATTATTAATATTATTTTTATTCATCTACATTTCCCTTAAATTTTGGTTTATTTACCTATTCACTATAAATTCAATTCTAATTTTCTATTTATTATGGCCAAATATGTAACAATAAGTTTGAATTTAATAAAACATTGATAGGTTAAAAAAAAATTTAATTTATTTACCAGTTGATAATAAATTCAATACTAATGCTCTATTTAGTAAGGCCTAATATGTAAAATAAAGTTTGAATAAAAATTATAAATCGATAGGATTATATTAAATCAATAAATATTATAAAAAAAATATGTTAAGAAAATAATTTGCCTAATGATTCGATTATATAAGTTAAATTTCAAAATAACTTCATTCTCCAAAATTTATAAATCAAAATAATTCAATTAATTAGATTTTATAAATTTAAATACATATTTTTTTAATTTATTCTAACTGCTAGGTTAAACTAATTATTATATTAGATGCAAATATAAAATAACCTAATTTTATGGAATAAATTAATTAATTATCGCCTTATTAGGCACAGATAAGCAAATTGTAATAAAATTAATTAAATAACTAGACATATAGGAATAGTTGAATCTGATATACAATTTAATTTATTTTTATTCATAAATATATTATTCTAGGACAATTGATCGTAATAAAAGGTAAGTCAAAATTAGTAGTATGCAATTTTTATAGAGTAATTTTTTAAAAAATTGTATTTTTTATTTTTAATATATTATGAAATATGCAATATATCTAATCTAGTGAAAATTTATAAAATTATTTATATAATTTATATATTTTTAAATTAATATATTTACACTTAAAATTAGAAAATATATATTTATATCATTAGAACAATGCGTTAATTAATTGGTATATCTATTTTTACTGAAAAATCATTATATATAACTAAATTATATGATTATATATACAAGGTCTTAAAACAAATAAATAAATAATTAAAAAAAAAAAAATAATATTAAAAATTTTTAAAAATTCATGAAATCCATAATTTTAATACTTTGCTTAATATTCGTATTTACTTAAGGAATAAATAGCTATTCTTTTAATGAATATACGAAATGCTACGAGGAGCAAGTCTGTGACAGGGAAAGTTAATGTGCAGTTGAAATAAACTAAAAATGTTAACCCCAATCTGATGTATTGATCGATGATTAAAATTGCCAGTTAGTTAGCTAATACAAGACCAGTATTTTCATTTAAATTTAAACAATTACATAGTAGAGTCCACCTGAATTTTATACTCCTTAATAAATTGATGATATGTTCAGTGAATATCAAATTTAAGTAATTGATACATAATTTAGTAATATTTTTATAACAGAAGTTTATTATAATACGAATTTTTATATTTTAAGGATTAAGAATATAAGTCAGAATAAACTCAATTTATAGCTGACTATAAATAACAGTATACTTTATATAAAAGTGATGAATCTAATGAAAGTAATGAATAATTGCTCTAGCTTATGCATGCAAATGTCGTAGTATAATTAGAAAAATCTGCTACTAATAGTATTTTGGAGGAAAATATTGTGAATGCTGAGTATTAATGTGTTAAGATATGTAAAAACTAATTAACCAACGAACAAGGAATATAATAAGTAGAATAATAAGAAACATGTTTGGAAACGTATTTGAATAGAGAAACTGAATCTTAAGAAAGTGGAGAAGAAACTGAATCTTAAGAAAGTGGAGAAGAAACACCATAAACTCAAGAATAGGAATAAGGAGAAGGCCAAGAATAAGAATAAGGAGAAGGCCAAGAATAAGAATAAGGAGAAGGCCAAGAATAAGAAACACCATAAATTGAAGAATAAGAATAAGGATTAGGCCAATAATAAGAATAAGGATAAGGCCAAGAATAACAATAAGGAGAAGGCCAAGAATAAAAATAAGATTCATCAAGTTTCAGTTATAAAATACATTTTACGTTTGTGATTATTTTCATTTTATTTACAATACTTTTATGAAATAATTACACTTTTATATTTGTTATATATAAATTTGTTATGCATTATAAAATAATTAATAATTATTTTAAAAAAGTGTATTAATTCATTCTGTATTAAAAGTAATATTAATTATTTTTATATATAGAATTTAATTTTAAATTAAAAATTTATTTATTCAATTATATTTTTTGTAATAATTTAATATTTTAATTTATAATTTAAATTAACTTTTAAATAAAAAAATTATTGTATGAAATTATATTTATTTTAAGTTTAAATTATTGGATTAAGTAAAAAAAGTAAGGACAGGGGTATAAGCGTTCAAAATTAAATATTTATTTTCCCAATATATTTTGTTACTTAGATAAAAAAGTATTTTTTTCTCAAATAATTTTCTCGGAATTTGATATAATTCCAATGGAGATTTAATTCCTCTTTTGAATTAATTTTAATTCGCAAAATTAATATTCTTACAAATAAGGTATATCATACACTATTGAAGCTTCATATTCAGAAGAATAATTTCTAATGTTTAAAATGACACTTTTTTCGGAATTAATGAATAATTTAAATTTTAGAAAGTCTCTACCATAGTTTTAACAAATCTTTAAAGCCTACTATACTAAATAATTATTATAATATCATCTGCGTAGAGTTAAAATTTTAATAATATTTTATACATATTTTATAGTGTATAATTTTATAAGTTAAAAAAAATTCATTTGGCATTTATTATCAAAATAATATTTAAACAATAATTTAACCAATAAACATTTCTTTTATCATTTTCTTTAAATTATTAAGCAAAATTTATATTCCTCTTTGTATGTATGTAGAAAATAAAATAACATGATTGAAATAAAAAACTATAAATTAACTATTAATACATCTCATTAGAAAATTAAAAAGAAAATATAATTTCAAAATAATTTAGTAAATAAAAAACATATCTTAAATGAAATTGAACCCAATAAGGATAAAATACGGGGTATTTTAAACTTTGTCCAATATTGGATATTATAAAAAAAAAAATTTTAAGATTCATCTCACTAATCAGAATCAATTTTGAATTTTGTGATTACAAATATTGTGATTATTTTTTTTTATATCAGAACTATTTATATGTTAAAAAGAGTAAATATTGTATCTGCTAAGTTTTAAATAAGGTTTTTAAGGGATATTTTATAAATTAATAATACAATAGTATTTTTTTTTCAATACTATCCAATGAACAGTAAGATTATGTCTAATATTGTCTAATCGATTTTCAGATAGGCAAAAATATATAAAAATACATTGCTATTTATATTTCAGTGATAATGTAAGAAAATATATCTAGAAAAACTATAAATATTCAATAAAGGAAAAATCCAATTCTTTCAGAAATTAAAATAATAAAGCGGGAAAAGAGAGGAAAATTTACAAAAAATAGCCTTTATTCTAAAAACAGTAGAAACTGACTTGATCCCTAATAATATCCCAAGAATTCCCAGCCCTATTCGAAGCCTTTAACTAAGTTAAGATAATTAAAGCTGTACAGAGCTAGACCACCCAAGCTATTTGGACCCAAGAATTTCAGAGACTGATGATATCCCATAATATGTAAAGCACCCAATCCTTGATAACTAATTCTTGAATTAGGATGATGACCCTGTATGGGACTTTATGCTCAATTTTCCTTAAGACTTAACCTTCATTAATTTATATTACTTCAGTTTTAGAATTCAATCCTAATCCCTCTTAATTGCTTAAATAAATAACTATAGAAAACAAAAATTAAAAAAAAAAAAATATCTCTGTTTTAAAAACTTATTTTTTATTCTGCTAATATTATTTTTGTAATTTGCTTTTCTTTATAGACTTTTTAAAAATATATGTTGATTATTTTATATTATCTGTATATAACGGTAAAATTGGGTAAAAAAACCAAAAAAATATAAGTTTAGAATAATATTTCAATAAATATATTTTCTCTATATTCTTAAAATATTAATTTTTTTCTATTATTAGAGCTTAATAAAAATACAAATTCTTTAAAATAAAACATAATCTTTATAATTATTTACAATATAAATTATAAATAATATTATTAAATTTTAATAATATTTTATAGATTATGTATAATTTTATAAACCTAAAAAGTTTCATTTGGTATTTATTATCAGAATAATATTTAAGTGATAATAAAAAAATCAATATACATTTCTTTTTATAATTTTCTTTGAATTATTAAAGAGATTTAAATTCCTCTTTTTATACATGTAGAAAATAAAATAATATGATTGAAATTAAAAACAAATTTAATTATTAATAAATATAGGAAAATTAAAAAGAAAATAAATTACTATATAAATTAGAAGAAAAAAATATATATTTTACAATAAACTTAAATGAAATTGAATTCAAAAAAGGTAAATATTAATATAAAATACTAATAATCTAAAATTATGATTTATAAAATTTTTATTCCTTCATTCTTTTGAAAATATATTTCAATTATAAGAATAAAATAAATATTGCAAATAATCAATCATAATTATTAGTAAGGCGAAAACTCATTTTTGGGAAATATGTCCTAAATAACAAATATATATTTAATATAAAAATAGAATTAAATACTTATTGTTATAAAAGCATACATATAGTTATAATTCAGAATAAAAATATGATAATTTTCTTATCGGTTATTTATATATTAATATTATATAGATAACTTAGAATTTAAGATTCAATTTTAAATATAAAAAAGAAACAATACATTTATATTTATTAAAGGTAAGAACGATAAAATTAATTTCAAAGAAATTAATAATAGTAGTTTTACAACTCTATGGAATAATAAAATGCCAATAGTTTTCTGATATAATGGTTGATATTACAGATTATGTAAGAGTATAAGATGATTTTGGATATATTTAAGGAAACTGGAAAAATTAGGATACTCATCCCAGGTAATATATTAATTTAATTCCCAATATAAGATAAAAATTTCTTAAAAATAAAAACAATTACGAATAAGGTTCATGTGCGATGTAAATAATGATAAGAAAGCAGATATTGTAGGATTCTATACTGATGGTGTTTATGTTTCTAAATCTCTTGAAACTACATTTGAAAATCGTACATTGTGGAGGTTAGGTTATAGTACAGGTAAAATATTTTTGAAAAAAACTAAATTTAAAACAATAAATAAAAAGATTTTACGTGGACAAGTTATGATGTTAATCCTAGAATGGTAGGAGATTTTGATGGAGATGGAATGTGTGATATAATAGGAATGAAGGAAGGAGGAGTATTATTATTTTTATGAATACTTAAAATATACACAAAACAAATTATTTTATAAATAGATTTAAATTTCATATTCTAATGGAACTAATTTTGAAGATCTAAACATGATAATACATGCTGATTTTGGGGTGAATTAAGGGTATACGACTCAAAATACATATCCAAGAGTTATTGGAGATGTAAACGGAGATGGAAAAGATGATATAATTGGATTCAAAGCAGTAAGAAGGCCATTGACTTTCTTTTATTATAAAGAGAAATAAATACTATACATTTTTTAATTAATTGAATAGGACGGAGTTTATGTATCTTTTTCATAAGCTAGACACTCTTTTTCCAATGCATAGAAATTATATGACGGGTTCGGAACGAACAATGGATGGGTAAACTAATTTTCCATGCCTAGATACGTTAAAGATATCAATGGAGATGGAAAAGCTGGTATTATGATTGACAAATTATAATTATTTATTTATTTATTTATTTATTTATTTTTATTCTTTTTTAAATAGATATAATAGGATTTTATGGAGATGGAGTATACGTGGCCTATTCAAATGGAACTCATTTTTAAGCAGCAATCAAATATATGAATGACTTTGATTTAAATAGTGCTTAATGGGAAAATCATTATTTAGATCCTAAGTTGTTAGGAGACTTAAATGGGGACAAAATAGTGGATATCATGGGATTGGCTAACGATAAAGTATATGTTTCTATAACAGATAAATAACTGTAGCACGGTTCTTAAAAATACAGTATGTCAATAAATCGTTTAACAAGAACAGCTACTTGGAGTAATTAAGATGATTATTAAAGATTATTAGCAGATGTTAATGGTGATGGCTTAGATGATTTAGTAGGTTTTGCAAATGAAGGAGTATATGTATTATTCACTAAATAATTATGTAGTCACCCCACTAGAGATATAACTAATAAATGTCAATGCAAAAATGGATTGCATGATATCGGACAAGCTGAGTGTGTAGGTATAATTGGATATAATATAAAGCTATATCAATAAGTTATTTTTTATAATTAAATTAATATATCTTTAATAAATTAGAATTTCCAAATAATTGTGGAACTTTAGCATACGTGCACTCTAATGGAGTAAATTTGAAAATTTTTTTGAATGGAATACAAGTATAACTATAGCCTACAGCTTCAACGAATAAAATGTAGGGAATTCATGTAGTTGAAATTAGCAGGAGCACTATGCAAGTTATATAAAAAAAATCATTTGATACTCAAAATATTCTTACTGACTCTTCTGCCTTAATTACACTACTCTAAAATAACGGAGGATTAGAAAATCATAACATTGTATTAATAGGATCTTACGGAAAGGTAGATAAAAACTTACAAGCTTCCATTTTAAATTCAGTTATGCAAACATAAATGGGATGGTATTCTACAAAGCCAATTAAATATATATAATAGAACATTATAAACAATTAATAGGACTAATGGAGATATATAAGATGGAGATAATTTTGCCATTGCTAGTAAATATAGAACGGGAGTCTAAATTCCTATTGACTAACAAAAGGGAACAGGTTTTGTTAAAGCCAATATATGCATAGAAAGTAAGCATCTTGTATATTAATTTATATATACTAAGTTTTTTTAATACAGAGTGCTCTAGTAAATGCGCTCTATGTAGTTAAGGGAAAGATAACTGCTTAAAATGTACTCCCAACAGAGAAAATCCACCTTCTTGCACATGTAAGCAAGGGTATTACGAAGTCGGTGATAAGTATGAATGTTAAAAAATAACTAGTCCATGTGGAATTAACTTGGATTCTGTATCGTATGGAGGGTATGAGGAAAAATATGTATATTAGAGATATGGAAACTATATCAATGGCCAAAGAGAAGTAGATGACACTATAGATTTTAATATAAATGTAGGGGCACTCTATATGACAGAACTAGATGAATATGCTTAGGTAAGAAGGAAAAAAATATTTGCAATAAATAACTAAGATTCAGCAGCAGGAGAACTAGTATAGTTTGTTGATGAAATCCCTACAGGTCGTACAGTACTAATATCAGGGTAAATATAATTATAATTTTAAATAATTTTAATTTAGCTAATTATTATTAATATATATAATAAGACTGGGAGCGGTCACTGGGAAAATAAATGCAGCAGCTTATGCGGCATTAGAAAGCTTAGGATTAGGAACTAATCCTATTGGATATAGAGATGCTATAGCATTAATAGGAGAAAAAGGAGCATCAAAAAGATCTGTTCCTCAATAGCATACTCCTATTACAAATCCCAATCATGTAATAGCTGTAGCTTCTAAATGTTTTCAAAGTGAAAATTTAGTTTCATAAAATAAATATAACATATTACTTTTTCTGATATATTTTATAATTTAATAGAATGCAGCCACAAATGCATTGAATGCAATGGAAATCCGTACAGTTGTGAACAGTGCTCCGATCCTTTGAGATAGAAACCAGACTGTGAATGTCCAATGGGATATTATGATAATGGATAGAGCTAATCATGCAGAAGTGAAAAATACAATATTTTTATTAAATTCATTAATTATGTTATCGAAAACACTATCTTTTTTAGAATTACCATTAAATTGTATCAAATTAGCTCTGGTTCACAGCTATAAAAATAATCTGGTATTTTACCTAAACAACACTCCCTTTCCTCTTACATCTTCGAGTATCACAGGATATAAGAGTGGAATTTATGTAATGCAGTTAGATTCTTAAACTTATTAGAAATTAGATATGAGAAGTTTCGATACTGGAAATTCATCTATAGACGCACAAAATTTCAAAATCTACTTGTCTTAAATTGACAAATCCTCTAACAATAATATAATATTTATGGGGTCAATGGGTGAAGTAACTGGCAAATTGTCAGCAGATATATATTCAGAAATGGAAGTAAAACTAGGTTGGCCTTCTGGAACTTCTCTCTAATCTAATTAAAGATTTGCTTATTTGAGAATAGAAAAAAAACCTATATCTTATGTTATTGGTAATTAATTTGCTTCCACACAGCTATGTATTTAGGGTATATAAATATTTTAATTAATTATAACTAATAAACCTAATAAATATTACATAATTAATCAAAGGTTGCGCAATTAATTGCTTTGAATGTATAGATTCTCCAGAAAATTGTACTAGATGTGCTTAAGATTGTATAGAAGTACTATTACCCCCACTTGTATGTGTTAAGTAAATTTTTAGTTATTAAATTAACAATATTTAATTTTCTATTTTTCTAATACTTAAAGGAAAACTATTATATGGAATAAAATACTAAAAAATGTATTTAGTGTAATCCTTCTTGTAAAACTTGTGAAAATGATAAGGAGTGCTTAAGTTGCTTTAAAGATAATTTATTCCCACCATATTGCGAATTATAAAAATAAAATTTTATAAAATTTATTGTCGATGGAAAAAATGTATATTAGCCTTGTCTTGTTAAATGTCAGAAATGCACAATCTCTCCATCTTTGTGTAGTTAGTGTAATGTCGGGATTAAGAGATCTCAATATCCTCCTAATTGTAGCTGTTTACCTGGATATCATGATAACAATGGAATAAGTAAAGATTGCGAAAAATGTTCATTTTTATGTGAAACTTGGTAATTTAAATTGAAACAAAATATTAAAAATTATAATTATTTATTTTTTATAGTGATAATGCTTTTAGTTGTAATACTTGCAAATAATCTTCAAAAACTATTTTTAATCATTTTACCAAATAATGTGAATGCCCATAAAATATGAAACTAAACATTGAATTATAATAATGTATAAAGTGTTATTGGTTTGAAGGAAATTGTGTATAAGAATGTCCTTTTAATACTTATCAAAATGAAAAGACGTTTTAATGTATCTTATTAAATTAAATAAAAGAATAGAACTACCATTTGATTTATATATGCGGATTTATTTTAATTTTAATAAATATTTTGACATATATTTGCTTTAAAAATATAAGAAAAAGAGAATAAAAATAAATCTTGGGTAGTAAGACTTATAAAAATGATAATAATAAGCATTTAGAAAATGTATGATATAATTATTTATAAATAATATCCTAATGAATATTTTAAATAAATGAAAATTTATTTTTATGTTTACTGAAAATATTCAAATAGTATTTATATCGGGTACTAAAATTATTATAGATATAATTTATATATATTTAAAGGTTTTGAAACAAATTTACTTTATAATAGTAAGAATATGTTTATAAAATGAGCTTTAAATAAATTTACTCACTCAAATGCATCATAAATCTACCCCCCCCATATGCATTCAAATAAGAGAGATATTTTCCTCATATATAAGTTTATAGTAAAAATGTATTTAAACTTATAAAATAATAAAAATTAAATTAAATTCCTTATACCTTTTTACTTTTTATTTAAGAATTGAGGAAAAAATGAGTAAATAATATTATAGTTAATTTGTAATCAGAATATTTTATGACAAATATTTTTTATTTCTAACTCATTTTAATCACCTATATATTCAAGTCAGAATTTATTAAATGTCAAATATGAGTAATTATGCAATTTATTCTTCATCAAAAGTAATTAAAAAACTATATAGTTTATTAATCTTAAATTAAAGTAGCAATCAATTTCGATCAGTCATTTAATTGAATGAGCAAATAATAATGATGCCAATATTAAAAATAATAATATTATTATATCCACCTAATTTAAATAATATACCTAAGTACTTTCACTCTAACAATTTCCTATAAGGAATTATTATAAACACAACTCAATTACAATGAAGATGCAACATCCTAACTAAATCCCCTATTGCGACTCAGTGAGTCAAAGTAATTGTATCAGCAACAGCAGCAACATGAAATCGTTTACATTGTCCAATAATAGTAGTTAAGTCAAATTAGAATTTAACTCTAATAACAACAATGGGAATAACTTTCAACTAAACAACCAAAATGCACTTACACCTAACCCCAGCATCTTCAAATCGGCTTCTAAAAGTGGCCGAATGACGAGTAGTAATTTATCAGGCAATTACAAAAGCATAAGCAATGCTTTAATAAACGGATATTACAATGGTAGCGGAAATACTAATTCCTCTTAACCGGTAAGAAATTCAAATAAATCAATTTTCCCGAACTTCGCAGATGAAAGGCCAGAGTCTACCAATGAAGAATTGTACCGAAATTCATCTAATTATTTTCCTGGAAATGGTAATACCAATATTTTCAACAACAACAACGATTACAACTGTATAAATGGCTGTAATAATAACAATAACATTAATAGCTGGAATTAGCCAAATAGCTAAAATTTTTAACTTTAATAACTGTTGCAATAGTAGTAGTAATAGCAGTAATAGTAACTCCAATTACAATAGCAAACACATGCTCAACAAGTGGCAACTATTAATTAAGTTAGGTAGAATAGTAATAATAATAGTATAGGAACTAACTAACAGTAACCCGCTAACACCAATAGCATAAATAATTAGAGTTTAGGAGCATATGGGAGTCTTAAATCCAATAACAATAATAGCATAAGTCTAGGATTCCTTAACAAAACTCGGAATAGTCAGATTTCAATCGAAAATTCGTTATCTGCAGACTATAACAAAATGAAAAAGCACTATATGAATATGGTCACAGAATGTTAGAAATTGTAATAAGATATTTCTATAATGAATAATATGACGAAATTAGAGGAGTAGATGAAAAATCATCATCAGTATGACAATTTTTTTGAATCTCAGTTCGACAATTCTTCAGTTTTCGACTGCAAAGGTAGCAGTTAAAACCGGCAATCAAATGGCTAAAAAAAATCAGAAAATAAAAACAGCAACTATAATGAATACTTAGATGATGATGATGATAATAATAATAACAATATAATTAACAATAATACTTTTCTTTAAACTTCGGAGTTTTCAATTGAAAGAGATAACACCAGTTTGATCAACAATAGTAATAACAATAATATAAATAGTATTAATATGTTGGCAATGGGGGGATTTAGCGTAAATAGCAGTGGCTTATAATAGGAATTTAGACAGCAAAATTCAGTGCCTTTCTTCAATAACAATGGTTCTAATTTTGAATAGCAGTTGCCAGTCTTCCAACAGATAAATAGTAGCAACAATTCTAATTATAATTAAGGAAACGTAGGCATTTTTTACCAGAGTGGTAATAATAATATGTGCAGCTGCTAAAAAATAAATTAACTAGTAATAAGTAATAACAACTCTAATTTGAATAACAATAACAGCATTTAAAATAAAGATACAGATTCTTTGGTAAAACAAGAAGAAACCGAATAGGATCAATCTGACATTACGTTTTAACAACAAGGATAGCTTTAGCAATAATAGATGTACACAAACAATTTTATTATTTAGTAATAATAGCAGTAGCAAATTATCTAATAAAATTGCTGCAATTGTATTTTGTAATAGCAGTGGTCGAGGGCCAATTAATAATAACTTCTGTAAATGTAATAGTAACAAAACCAACCAAGTTATCAGGAAATGCAACTAAATTATCAAGAAGAGCCTCAAGAAATCCAAATTAGCTATGTGGATGATGCAGACTTTTAGAATATTTCAAGAAATGATATACGAAAAAATGATTTGTATGCAATTATAGAAAATGCCAATTCTGATATAATGTCTGAAGAGTAAAATCTCAAAAGACAGTCGATGAAAAGCAGCATGCAGCAAGGTATTAGGCAACTTTTTATATTATAATTACAGTTCAATTTCAATTTCAATTTTAATTTTATTTTAACCAAAGAAAATAGTTTAAATCAAGAACTCAATTTAAAAGATGCCAGAAAAATTAGTGGGAATAACCCCAATTTAGAAATGGAGCAAAGTTTCCATAATTTGCAGATATCAGACAACAATAACTGCAATAATACAATGAATAACAGTGGAAAAAGTAGTTCAAAATCAAAATAAGAAAAAAAATCTTCTTCAACGTGGAATTCTTTCAAATAACTTTTCAAGCCGAAATAAAAGCAATAATCTAGTACACATAACAGTTTCAATACACAAAAATCAAAAGAAGATAGCAGTAACCCCAGTAGTGCAAATAATAGCAACATTAAACAATTACAATAATAGTAATAATAGGTAAACTAATAATAAGCTTAATATTTAAGTCCCCAAAGCAATGCCACTTCTCTTTCTCAGTCAATGCAATAATACATTAAACATCAGCAATTAAAATTAAATTGCAATAATAATAATAACAATCCTTAGTAGGAATAGGAGCTGTTTGGACACACTCCAGAAATATCTTCTTCTGATTAGTTTTTCCAACAATCTAATAATTTGAATTCCTCTTCACACTTTATTTCGAACTAAAATTCGAAGCCTAGTAGCAATGCCGATATTAGTAAAATCAAGCAAAGTTAAAGGGACTTACAAAAAGAGAGTTTAGAAAAATCGCAAACGAAAAATGGCTTAAAAAGTAAGTAAAAAAGCAGTTCAAACCAAAACAACACAACCAAAGAAAGAAAAAAATGCACTTGCAAAAATACGCAGTGCCTCAAAAAATATTGCGTGTGTTTTGCGAATGGCCAAGAATGTGACCCCACTATTTGTGAATGCAAGAATTGTTAAAATACGAAAAAACTCTAGGAAAAAATATAGAAAAAGAAAAATAGATAAAAAAAAAGGCGCAGACGCCCCAATTTAACAATTTTGGTAATGAAGAATGTGAAAACAGTTCAGCCACAAGAAATTAAGAATCAAATACTGAAATGTCTGTCATCTAAGAAAATCTGCCAAAGTAAACTGAGTAAAGTGTGATTATATGTAACTGCAATGGTAATGTTTATAATTTGAAATAAGTAAATTAATTAGCTTCACTATATATGTTTATGTTTTTATTTTAGGAAACACAAAATGCCTAAAAAATATTGCGAATGCTTTAAAAATCAGAGACTCTGCTCAGATCTCTGTAAATGCATTAATTGTTATAATAGGGATGAAGAAACACTTAAAAAAAGGAAATAGAATAAACGGAATTTTTGAAAAAATAGAAACTAATATAAGACGAGTAAGAAAAAATCCAGTAAATTCAGGAAAAGGTCAGAAATGAAAGTCTCATGACAGAAGAATAAAGAAAGAAAAAAATGCTATTAAAATAATAATAAATGAATTTAGTGGGGATTGATGATGAATACTCAGAGGAATTTAACAATGTCTGAAATTGGGAGAAAATGGATAGAGATTTTTAATTACTTAATTAAAAAATAAATATTTTAATCAAAATATATAAGTTTACTTAAGAAAAATATAAATATAATAATTTATTATGTAAATATATTAAAATTTTGTAGAAAATATATAATTTAATTTATAGGTTTATAAATGTAATATATTATAATTTCAATAAGTATATAAATCAGCAATAATTTGTTATATATATATAGTCAATTAGATAGTAAGTAATTCTTAATTTATTCTTGCGTAGAAATAAAGAGAACTGTAAAAATATTTTATAATTTGAAATAATTATCAAAAAGGAAAAATTGCCCTATACTAATTTTTCCTATTTTATAAATCTTTTTTCTTTCTTTCTTCAATAATTTTAAGCTTTTATTCATTTTGTTCCTCCTGTATTTTAGCTAATTATTAATTATTATAATTTTATTATTATTATAATTTCAATTATTCATCTGGATTCTCACAATAGTTGCACTGGCATTCAATGGTGCACTTCATATTATTTTTGAAGCACTTGCAATTCCCACGGCATTAAGATTTTTCGCATTTGCATGTTATTTTCTTTTATGGCTTTACAATTTATGGTTAAATATGACACTCATACCCATATATTTAGCATTTACATGTTTTCAGGCAATACCCTCTTTCACTGCATCCACAACTTTTGCTTTTGCATTTCTTTTTTAGCATTAGCATGGCTTTTAATTTGATTATGATTATAGAGATTATAGGGAAATATCATGTTCCTCATAGATCTGAGTTTATAAGATATTTTATTAGTTATATTCGAGTTATTGAGGTATATTTTCTACCAATTTATCCATTAAAATAAGCCTTCTGAAAAATAATAATAACAATAATATTTTGAATAAAATAACAGTTAAAGAAATTATAAATTACTCTTTAACTGATTTCCCTGAATCAGTCGATATTTTAGCTGAATTTTAAGATTAAATGCTCCTACAATAAAATATATTATTTTATAGGCTTTATATATCAGTATTTTAACTAATTATTATATAAGAATTTATTTTACATCGTCTAAGAACTCTAAAAAGAATTGAAATTTAATGAGCCAATACTTTTCATTTTTAACATTTCTAATTATTTTAATTATTCTATTACAATAAGAAGTGTTGTATTTTTTGTAGTTTGAATAAAAATTAAGAAGACTTTGTACTAATTTCCTATTTTATATTAATTACAAAAATGATTATAATATATAAAAAGAACTATTAATATAATTAGTGATTATAGGAATCAAATTAAATAATAAATTACATTTAATTGATGTATACATTCATTCAGATAGAATTAAAATTTTATTTTTAAATTTATTTAATTAGATATAAATAGTATTTAATTTATAATTTTTATTAAAATAATAAAGCTATCACATTCTCTATCACTTAATTATAAAATAACTGATTAACTAAATTTATGATTCTATCATGAAATATAGAATAAAGAATATAGGCAAAATTATAAATATTAAAAAGAGTGATTAAGTTTATAATACCAAAAAATAAATTTATTATATAATCAACATTTAACTACTAAAATATTTTGTGATATTTTTTACCTAAAATTATTTTCAACCATATTTTATATTTGTATTATAAATTTAAAATAAATAAAAAATACCAATTAGTGTTAAAAATAAAAGAATATTTCATGTTATACATAATTGTTTTCATTTTAATTAAATCATATATTCATGATATTCTTATTTTTTAGTTAATTATATTATAATTTTTACTTTTCTCCCATTGTTATTAGGATTATTATGATTTCTTTATTAGGAAAAGGAATTCACCTATAACTTACTAATATTAATAAACATTCAAAAAAATATCACAAAATTCCTTCAAATATAATATTTCATAAATTACTTAATATTATAACTTTTAAATAAAATTATATTATAATTATTATCTAAGATATTCAGTTTTATTATTTTCCATATTTATTTTTTATTAAATACCCACAATTCTCACTATTT
Source organism: Miamiensis avidus (assembly GCA_037039885.1). NCBI lineage: Eukaryota > Ciliophora > Oligohymenophorea > Philasterida > Glauconematidae > Miamiensis > Miamiensis avidus. The sequence goes on along the minus strand of JAWVGU010000008.1, from coordinate 1,135,855 downwards.
TACTGATTTTTTTTAGTTAAATAGAATTCCAATACCTTTTAATCTGCCTATGTTGTACTTACTCAAATAATATATTTTAATTTATATGCTTTGATATAATATATAAATAATATTTAATTTTTAAATCAATATTAATACTCATCTTTACTAAATACATAATATATATAAAACAAGAAGGAGAAAATTTATATAAAAAAAACAAAACAAAATAAAATAAAGTAAATTAAACTAAACTAAACTAAACCAAGTAAAAATTTGATATTAAATAAATGCACAACGTAAATTGTTTCCTGCTCTAAATAATTCTATTTTTAATGATTGCAACAGATATAAGTAAAATTTATTATAATTTATTATATTATATTTTATAAAATCAATTCAAATTATAAAATCATAAGCTAAGCTCAAAAAATACCAATATCTATTTCACTTAAAAATAAAAATTTTCCTTAAAAACTAAATTTTAATAATAGCATGATCTCAGCCAAAATAAATTATGCTTTTTATTTATGCTTTATATTTATATGTTGGTATGCACGCTTTAAAATGTTTATATTTTTTATTTTGGAATAGTTTCCATTTAAAAAAGACTCTTATTATAAAGAGTAATAATACTAAAATTGACAAAATTCTTTCGAGAATTACTAATTCTCTTTTTATACTTTTTGCTCGATTAGCCAAAAATTATATATTTCTTTGAGCTTTAATAATTATTTTGTAATAGAAATAATATATTTGTTCATAAATTGTCTTATTTATTTACATTTTTTCAAGTGCATGTTATTTATTTAATTTTATTGTTTTTGATTAAAAGCAAAAATTAATTCCAATTTTATTCGTGCAACTAATTGATTAATTTGACAAGGCGTTTTTTCCCCTTTTTTTAAATTTATCTATCAACTAATCAATGTACCAACTACCCAAAAAACTAGCCACATCACATTCGTTTTACAGCAATAAAAAACTAAAATTAATATAATTTTACTTTTATAAAAGATTGTCTTGATTGTCCCAATGCCTCAGAAAATGAATGCAAAAATAGCTGCACTGATTACTTTTACTACTAAACGAAATGCTACCCTAATATATGTCAGGCCTAGTCTCAAAGTTTGAACTCCATGGCACTCCAGCCCGAAATAGTGTATGTTTAGAATAAAAGCAAATTTGACATAAAGGTCAATATAAATGGAATAGAATAACTGACTACTGATTGCTTCCAACAGCAGCTGATTAATCCCATAAAATTGGAACACACATTTTAATCTGATTTAAAATTGCTTACATTCTCATTTAATGTACTTAATTTTAATTAATATAAAGTAAATTAAAAATTAAATTTATTAATAAAACCAACAATTAAACAGTAAAGCGATCTTGGATCCTATTGTACCCGATCAGACAGCGCCAATCAACTTTAATATTCTTGCATTTTCTAATACAAGTTAAACAGATCCGGTGTGTTGCAAATGCAGTATAACCTGAGAATAACTGTCACTCAGGACTAGCAAAATTAAATATAGGCCTCAATCTTGGCTTCGGGAACCGATAATAACATCTCCAGTGAAGTCATCACTCCCCAAACTACAATTTCTTAGAAAACTAATGACTCTTTTACTCATAACAGAGACACCAAGACTCCCTACCAATTAGGTAATCATAAAAACAAAATCATTTAAGTATGTAATTATTTATACTAACAACAGGAGACAAAATTTATGTGCAAATAAAAATGGAAGACTAATTCGAAATTAGTTTATTTAATTTAGTGTTCATTTCTGCCGAAATCACAGGTCTGGATTCTGCAATTAAAACAACTCCCTCACTTGAACAGTCTCTTCCTGAAGGAATTTTGAATTTAGCTTTCCCCGCCCAGTACACCTCTAACAACTTGTCGTTAAAAATAACTGCTCAACTTGTGCCTAAGACTGGTAATACATCCAGGAGAGCATTATAAGAAGAAATCAATGGCGTAAATATATACATTCAAAAATAATAATAAATAATTTTTACTTTAACTTTAACTTTGTAGAAAAAATACAATGACTCTGTTGAACAAATTGTTTTTTCTGTTGTAAAAAGTAGCAATTCTTCATCGGAAGGAGATAGCGAAGAAGATATGACAATAGTTTACATAGCATTGAGCTGTTCTCTTTTCGTTTTGTTAGCTTCAATTGCAGTGGCTATAGTAAGATACAGAAAATTCAAGCTCAAAAGTGAGTTTTATTATTTATACACAGTTTAAACTTGTCTAATACTTAATATAATTTATTTATTTTTTTAGCTAAAAACATGATGAATATGTCAATGGTTTCATATAAATAAAAAATGGCTCAATCAGAAGTGAACAGCGAATAGCCTTTCCACTCAGTAGCCACACCAACAAATAACAAAAACTAGCAAAAGAAGGATCAAATGAGTTTATCGCTAAAAGGAAATTAAAAACCAGCGATTCCAGTTTACGAAGAGTCTCTTTAGTGCAGCTAAGAAATGATGGGTTCTTCGAAAATTTAAAACGTAAATAATAAATTTTTGCAAATCCCTGGATAATAAGCAACCAGCAAATTATCGTAGCAAATTGACCAACATGAAACCGCCGCTTCTCATAAAACTTCCGAAATTAAAAGCACAAGTCATTTAAGAAGTGTGAGTGTCTCCCCTAAAACAGACGACAGCCCTTAAGACGACGAACACTAGAATGTTGAACATATCAAGTTAGATATAGTTGGACCGATACCCGTAGTAGTTCACGAAATTTAGGAAAATATATAAGAAGAAAACGATGAAGATGAAGATGAAGAGGAAGTATGCAATGTTGACTGAAAACAAAAGTAAACTTAATCAAAATTATAACCAATTTGATAATACTGGTGATGATGATATTAACAATAAATAAATTTCTATATATAGTTATATAATTAAAAATAAAAATATAAAAGTTTTAAAGTTATATTAATTACATTACATTATAAATAAAACTAAAAATTAACCAATTTATTAAAATACAGAAATTAAGCAAAATACTGCACATTTCAATTAAACAAATTCTCTCTCTTTATTTAGATTTATTAATTTTATTTGCTTTTACTATTTAAATCCCTTCAAAATTACACTTTAGTTTATAAATTTTTTATCAAAAAATATAAACAAAAATAATATTTAATATTTAATATAATGCAATTATTGTATAAAATACTAATTTTAAATTTCTTAATAAAAGCTGTATTCTCATAAACAGAGTAAAACATAGTAGACATAGAGCCAGGCCAATATTAATCGATTCATCCGGCCAGAGATGGGACTGATGAATAATATGTATTAGTATTGGAGTTAAGATTTATTGAGTTACTTCATTTAGAATTTTAATTGCAGAAGAAGTTATCCACTTTGTATGAACTTTAAACCGATGGGGAACCAGGAAACCACTAACAATTGGAGTATCCCTCTCTAAGTGAATTAAATTAGGAATTAAAAGAAAATAAAATTTAGGTTTCTGTGATAGCTCCTCAATAAGATACTTAAATTCCCTTCATTTTAGATATTCTTGATCCCGAAAATGGCTACTAGTAGTCAAAATAAATCGGTATAAATAAACTCATAGAGCACTACTGCAATGATAAAGATTTCTAAAAATGCTATTTGCGGATATCGATGGAGAAAGAAACAAGGTAAATTTTAGATAAATATGGCTTTGCTTTAATTTTTGGATCCTACATTCAACAGAGAAATTTGGTAAAAACAAAAATAAATTAACAATTTTATTTATAACTCTATTTAGAAAGGAGCCACATAGATTGATTTGAATAATTTTAAACCAAATTTCAATACTAAAACCAAAATCGAAAAGGTTGAGTTAATTGAGTTAAACAAAGACAATCATGATATATTTTTAAATATAGTTAATATGAAGATAGACTTGAAAAGGGGATAACAAAATCTCCTATCTTGCGTAGGCGATATAAACACTTTTCATTTTGGATTAGTATATAGAGAATATACAATAGAAGAAATATAGTAATCTTAAAAAATTTCAGTCTGTTTCCAGATATAGAATAAAAATCTTATCAATCTATTCCTTTAGAAGATATAAATTAAAAATTTTATCTGAACAATTAAAAAAAAAGAATTTCAAAAGTGTTTAAATGTTCGGATTCCGAAACTTCCTCTTGTACTTTTTTTATTTCTCTCTTTTGGTTAAAATAAATCATTGATAAGAATATAATGAAAATGTTCATATACCTTGAACTGTAGAATTCAAACGAAATATAGCCAATATTAACTCATTCGAAATTGTATAATATCTAATTTAGTTTATATTAGCCTATTATCTATACATTCAAGGTTAAAACTAAAGATTATAAGCTTTTAAATGTGAAGGGTTGTATTTCCAATGAAAATGACTCACTATACTAACAAACCCCTTGCAAATTCGCAGTTATCAATAATACTTAAAAAGAATAAGAGTAATTCTATATTGATTTTTCCAAAAAAAAAACTACAAATTATAGCCAGAGGAAAATCACTATTTGCAGTATATCAATGAGTTAAGAGAAGTCAAAACAGAAGTAAACGAAGAATAGCTTGATTTTGATTACTTGGTTATTGTGAATTAGTTAGACTATGAATAAAATAAACCGAAAGAAATTTACTTTCAATTCGAAAATTATATTTCCCCCAAATATCTTCCAGTTTCATAAGCATCTTATAACCCCTAGTATTTCAAATTTAACTCAGAAACTACAATTAATAAACACAGCTATAAAGTGGCAAAGGAAAACTTTGTAATTGAATTAGATACTGTATTCGTTTACTAAACATCAAGAAAGAACACCAATTAACTTATTATAACTTTAAACCATGAATAATTCTATTCACAGAAAGTTAAAAATATTTAGGAGCTTGAAGATTTATACATCATGGTAAAGGCTTGTGATAAAAGTCAAAAAATATGTGAAATACCATCAGAAAATAACAAAGATTTTTCATTCTTACTAAAAGCTGATATTATAAAATAAAAACTTGGACACTAAGAAGGCGATTCAAAAGATGGGGAAGATAATCCTTATACAACTACTAAAAATATTAATACTTCTTAGCTTACTGTAAAAAACAATGAAGAATTTAATATTAAACTTCCCCAGTCTTTAAAATAAAGCTAGTTTATTGTATTCTACATTGAAAAACTAAAGTATAAAGATATAAAATAGTAATATAAATACTAATAAGGAATTTTATATGATAATGAAGATATTCGTTATCGTTTTTATATTTCAAAATTGTAATTAACAATTCATGAAAGCTATACAAATAAAAACTTTTTGGATAATCATAGTAAATTCAAACACAGTTTAAGTAAATTATATTTTATTAAAACAATTAATTTTTTGAATTAATTAAATTAATTAAGTACTGTTTCTAACCTTGGGAGCTATTATTTTAGCTATAATAATTTGGGGAGCTAGAAGATTACGATTGAGAAAACTAACTAGGGGAAAAGGAAATCAATTTTATGATAATATTGAGTGAATCTGAGAATTATATTAAAGCAATATTTTTTACATTTTTTAATAAAAAGTACTAAGACTTATTTAATTACTGGGATATATATATATAATACAAATATATAACAAATATTCTTTTTACTAGATTAAAGAGTTTATAAAATACTTAAATTTTTTTCAGAATAAAAATAAAGTAATAGTAAATGTAATAGTAATAGTAATAGTTATATAAAATTATTAAAAATAAGTAAAGTAAATTATAATCAAATTTAAAATTTTTTATAGATTATGTATCTTATAAATAAAAGTATAACTAAATCTAAATCTATGTAATAATTGGTTGTGGTAGCAAATTAAAATAAATAAATCTGTTACTATAAATAAACGATATTATTTAAAAGGGTTGAAAAAAATTAACTGCGTTCATCCATACCGGTTTAATTCCTACCCTATTTTATGTTTTATATTTTAAGGTTAATATTAAAGAGAGGTTTAATAAGAATTCCAGATTTTTAATTTATTAACCAATTTATCTATAAAATAAGTGATTAATAAATAAAAATAGTTCACTATCTTAAACACCAATAATTAGCAATAAAAACAACAAAAATAGAAGAAAAATTTCCCTATTATTACAAATCAGTATAAAATAGAAAAAAATAACTCATATACTATAAGACTAAAAGCACATCAATTTTTAATTAAAAATGTCGTAATAATTAAAAACTATTTCATTTATTTGCAAAATTACTCACTAATTCTTTATAAAATTGGGATATTTCATTTTTATTTCGTTTTACAAAATCCAAAGCTATTATTAAGAAAAATAAAATATTTTAGTTAAATCATTTTCTTTTAAGGCAACATATAATGCTTACACCAAATTAAATCCGCAAAGAAAATGGGAAATACAAGTCAAGACATATCAAAATGTTAAATGATTTGAAAAAGAAGGTAAATTCAGTAGATGAAATATAAATAAAGCCATAAACAGAAATAAATTATTTAAAAAATGATTAGGCTATAATTTTAGCAAATAAAATCTTGAACTGAATAATAATAATAAAATTAATATAGTATTTGCAACGATTATATAACTTATTTATTTTTTTTAAAGGAGTAATAGTGGGATAATCGATTTATTTTCGAAAAAATTCCTGATATGAATGCAATGCAATAGGAAAACCTGAGTGAATGTAACATAAAAAAATATGAAAAATAAAATATAAAATTATAAAAACGCAATAATTTAAATTAATTTGAAAAAACTGTAAAGAATATCAGCATCCAATTCACAAAGTTCAATTCGCTCCTGGAGGAAGAATAAGAAAATTGAATAATTTTGGAAGCAATCACTATAGCAACAATAATGAAACTCCCAACCACAGTCATTTAAACTTGAGTAACAACACCCAGTAGCAGCACGCGCAATTATAGTTTTTGCAAATTCAAGGAGAAAAATCTGGTACTTTTGAGTCAATTATCTAATATAATAGTATTGGTAATTACTTTTAAAATAATTTTACAAGGCATTTATTCAAAATAAGGCAAAAGAGGAACAAGTGTCTCAAGGAAAATGAATGGATCCAAAGGTATTTTAGGTAGTGAAGAGCAGTTAAATTAACAGAAAGAAGAAATTCAAAATTTATGGAGCAAATTTTCCATTCCTCAAGAACACAGAAGCATAATGTTAGATATCATCAAAAACACTCACCCTTAAAAGTATTTTTATAAAAATTTTTACTAAATTATTCCTTTTATATCAAACTTTTTAAATTTAAAAGGGCAATGGAAATTTTGTATAATGAAAGCGAAGATTTAGGGAAAAACAGTTCCTTCATTCAAATTTGCATGTAATCTATAGAAAAAAGAGAGCAAAACATTTCAAAATTAAAGTATGAAATTCAAAAAATCGAGGAAGAAAAGCAAAAAAATCCAGTTAATGGATAAGAAATTACCTATATTGTAACTCTGGTAATAAACTAATTATAAATAATTGCAAAATCTTAAGTATTTTATTTGGTATTTCTAAAATTTTAGTGTTAAGAAATTATAACAAACTTGCGAATGAATACTATTCAGGTTGTGGAAAACATCTAATCTTGGAGAACATATTTAAATTCATTTATAAAAGCAAGATTCCCTATTTACCTTCCCTATCTTCACAGAGAGTAAAATTACATTATTAAGGTAAATTTTTATAAATAAAAGTATTTTTTTACCAACCAACCTACCTAAACTACCTACCTAATTTATTAACTAAAAAAATTTTATTAAAAGCTTAAAAATGACACAAACTTTTTGCAAAAATCTGTTTTAAGCAACTATTTCCATTTTTCAGACAAATCTGACCCTTTTTTACTTAGTCCTTCTCTTACCTCAAACCAAGTGAATTCATAAACACAACACTGCATTTCAAAACCTCTAATAAAAAGAATTAAAGGTATTTATGCAACTAAATTTTTTATTATAAATTTTTTAATAATTATTTAAAAAGCTGTTGATTCAATATTGCTTGAAGAATAGCAACAACATAATAATCTCGTACAAAAAAATGCAATAAAAAAGAAATCCTCGATCGGTAGTGGCCACCAATTGCAATCTCCGAATTAATTTTATTAGAGATAAAACTCAAATCCTAAATTGGCTAGACCCCCTGCCCCCCATGTAAACAGATAACAAAATACTGTTGCCGTGCCAAAAAAGGATCAATTCCTCCTATTGGCAATAATCACGTAAGTTAAAACAACAAAAGTATGAATCAAGGTCATAAATCGTAATAATAAAGTGCAGAAAATCTGGAATATAAGAGTTAAAAAAGTAACTAAAGTTCTGCACAATCTAGGACCAGATAAAATCAATCAAATATCAAAATTACTAAAAATTAGTAAATCCACAAACATGATTAAGTTTAATAATAATCATAAAAAGAGGTATCTCATTAGGAGCCACCATAATAACCTCAGCAAAATGGGATTCAAGTAGAACAAGAATAATTATAATAATAACAAAACAACAATAATAATAATAGTTAGCAAAAATCGGAGACACCTTAGGCAATAGTACCATAATAATAATAGGAATAAAAAGTAAAACAAGAATAGGATATTCAAAAGGAGGAAGTTTAAAATGATTAATAATCAAAGGAAAAGGTACAAAAGGAAGAACAATAATTATAATAATAAAAAGAAGAAGTATAAGAATAACAATAAAACTAATAAGACGAAACCTCTATTGATATTCAAATATGCGAAATGTAAGAGCAAGAATTAAAGAATATGTATTCAGAGTATATTTAAAAAGTAAGCAATGAAATCAGACACTCCTTTATAGACAATTATGAAAGTTTGTGGGAAAAATTCAGTCACAATTAAGAGTCATCTTTGATAACATTTAAAAAAGTAATTTATTTATTACTATTATGCCTCCACTATTAATTAATACAATAATTTATTTATTGATAAATTCAGGGTCAAGTAATTTAAGGACTTGCATTTTTCGCTATCGACAAATCTTGCTTTACCAATAGAAGAATGTAAATATACCATATTTCATGCATAAAACGAGAAGATCTTGATAAAGTGACTGAGTAACACTAAAATAGTTTATTATATGAATTTGAATTAATTTTATAATTCATCAAAGAAAATTAATTGAATTCATTTGGAAAAATGATCCATGCACGGAAATAAGATCCAGTTTGTATCACTTCGAAACTGAAGAAAAGCCTTTGGGAACCGACAAAATAATTCAAAAGCTTTTTTAAGCTAATGGATTCAAGTGGAAAATGGTTTAGAATGATGCAAGTAACAATAAGCGATTCACAATCATGGGTAAGAATTATTTTTCAACTCTAAAATCTTCCTAATTTCTTTTTATATAAATAAAAAATACAGCCTGCAAGAGACCCGAAGGCATAGTATTTGAGGGCATTGAAAGCCAACCCGAGCCATTATAAATAAACAATTAGGCCCATATAGTAGCGATAAGTGCCCCGGAAGTAGAAGATAGTAAACTATTAAAATTAATCTATAGACATATTAATTTCATTTACAATTATTAGAAAAAGAAAACCCAAGATTTGACACTACTTGTAATATAATAGCCTCTATCCAATAGTTTGTATAGCATTCTTGTTAAAATGTAGAGGGATACGATGATAGATAAGGGAAGGAAGAAGAAATGAGAAACAAAATATAATAAAATGCTAATTTGGCTTAAGTTGTAGATTATATGAACATATTAAAACGAAAAAATCACCAATTGAAAGATTTTCATTGTAAATCCGAAGAAAAAGATGGAGTTTTAGTAAATTTTTTCTATATTTTTAATTCGTAATATTAAAATCAATTATTTATATTAAATCGTAGAATCACGGGTCGCAAATTATCGCTTCATATAGATGGCCATTGTTTTAGTTTGACAATCATGATGGATATAATTGCTTGAGATTTTGTCAGGTACCAACCTAAATTCTATATAAAAATTGCGCAATTTAATTAACTTAACTAATATAAACAGAGTGATTAGATAATTAAAACAACATGTCAAGATGTTAAAGCTCCAGTTTATATTTTGCTCAAATAAGATGAAGGAGTAAATTACATTTTCTTTTCGATTTCTGAAGAACCTGATATAGAAGAATTCATCAAGCCCAATATATAAAAGAAGCTTAAAGAGATATTCAGTGTAATTTTATAAATAAATTTAAATATTAAATTTCATAAATTTAGATAAATAAATTCTTTAAATTAATAAAGAACATTGGTCACTAAAGCTAAGTTTAAAGCGATTTAGTTTTGCCCTGCTTTACTAGTAAGGGAGAAAGTTATCAATAATTAAAATTAGATGATTAATTATATCAAATAGCAAATACATATGAAATTTCTACAGACTATAAATCTCATATTTCTAATTATCATTTCAAGCCCAAAACCTTAGAAAAAGACGCATTTATAGCTCCCCCATTCGTTTTTGGTAAATATTTATTAATAAAAAATTAGATTTTGATTAATAATCCACATTTGCTTTATAGGAATTGTCTAGACATAAGTTGAAGAAATCCTTGATATTCCTTATTTCAGTGTGGTTATTACAAATGAATAATGTATTAAATCAACATAATGATGAGAAAATGTAAATTAGAATTAAATAATTAATTAATAATTAAAAAAAGCTATAATTAAAATTTTAATATTATTTTAGCTATATAATATAATTAAATTATTAATCAGGTTATTAATTTATAACTCTCCACCAATAATAATTTTATAATTAAAGCAATTATTAATTAATAATTTCACAAGTAATTTAAGTTTGTTTAGTTTAGTGGGTTATTTTTTCCTCTCCTTTTAATTTATATCATCATGATTTAAAATCTTGTTATCATTTAATTGATGATCGGTTGGAATTCTATTTCTAAATGATTGTTTTTTTGAAGAATTTCTTTTAAATAAATAATATTTAACTTAGAAGTAAATTACTAATTGGTACTTTTCTCTTTATACATCACTTTTATTACTCACTTTCAATTAAAAATAATTAAACTAAAAATAAATTTTCTTAGTATCAGCATTAATTTCCAATAAATTACCTTAGATAATAATTATTAAATCAAAAAAAATCACAAAAAAAAAATATCTACCTCCTTCAGACATTTATATTATATAACAACTGCTTTATTAAACATCAAATTATAATATATTATTGGCTGATTTTAAAGTAAATTTTTATTTATTCTATATTTATTACTTAACAGTATAGTTATTTGAAAGCTCATATATTTATTTTGAAATTTGAAATATTTTTATAATTTCCAACTACTATATCAAAAAATCGCATTTTAATTTATAAATTATAACTTTCGTTATAAATATTGATTTTTAAAGTTATAATAATATTGCATTCAATTAAAAAATTCTCTTTTATAGATGATCTTTCAGAATGCTGTAATTTAGAATCAACTAAATAAAAAGTAAGTATTTAACCAAAAAAATTGTAAATTTTCACAATAAAAACACCAATATTTCAATTTTTTATTGATTGTCATGATGGTGATTTATTAATCGAAAGAAGTTTAGTCCTCATGCAATAATATCGTATGTTAAGTTAAAGTAAATTACAATATATTATTAAAATGTTAATATCTAATTAGAATCATATTTTTGGTTATAATTTAATATCGACAAACTGAAATAATTAGAAAAAATAAGCTATAAAAAAATAATATTCATTTTAAAATAGACTATTCCTTAAGCAGGTCCGACAACATAATAAAACTGCACAAATTAATAATGTTAAGAGGGATTAAATATGTATTAAAATTGTAAGGAATTTTAGTTTACTTTAACTGAAAACGCTCTTTTTTAATACGAAAAAGTTATAAAATGCATAAATTGCGATTATGAAAACGGGTACAGCTTTCTTAATTTAAAATTATAATTAAAATAAAACTTAATTTAATTTTAGATATTATGCGTTTTACAACATAGTAATCTAGGAGATTTCAGAATGTAAAAATTGTGAAGATAAAATTAAAAACTGTTTACGATGTAAAAATGAATACAATATAGCTCAAACTAAATATACCAATAGTATTGTATGTAATGAATGCATTTCTTAATTTGGAAAATATGTACTAGAAGATAATACTATAGTTACTCCAGGATCTAGTGGAGTTTAAGACCCAAATTATCCTTTTTATTGCTGCAATCTCAAAGTAACTTTTTAAATATTATATTTATTTACAATAATTTATTCATATGTTAAAAAGTGTGGAGAATGCTAAATTGATGTAAAAAAATAGTCATTTTTAGTCGCATAAGTGAGTGATTTAGCTGCTTTTTCAAAATGTCTTTCATGTGCAAGTAATGAAAAAAATTATTTTATTTATTTTAATAAAAATTACTTAACAAAAAATATATAATCTTAATATAAAGATTATAGATAAAATAATCCTCCCTCATGCGAGTGTTTACCAGGAATGTATGAAAGTCCTCGTAAGTCATAGTGTACTATATAAAATGAAAGTTGTGGAAGGGACACTTAAAGTGAAAGTTATGTCGGGGTAGCCAGATTGAAGGAATGTTGTTTTGCCTCTAACTGCGGTATTGTGCATTAACTTAATATTAAAATTTTAATTAAAAAAATATTTAACTCTTTCTTAGAAAAATGCAATGAAAAACCGGATGTTTGTACCACTTGTAAATAATCTGATATGAAACTAAGAGGTAAATATTATATATAGCAGAATCTATTCAATTTCACATACTATTTGATAAAGGGCCTCCGCCTAGTTGCGCTTGTTTAGAAGGGAGCTATTTGCACACTGTAAGAATTGGAGCCGATGATGTTCCAACCGGAGCTTGTATAGAATGTCCTCCAGGAACTTATAGCTTTAAAGTTAATTCAAAATAATGTTTAGAATGTCCACAAGAAGTGTTTAATTGCAAAGGGGGTTCATAAATGGAGCTTTAAAAAGGATGTAAATAAAAAAAATAATTAATCGAAATATTTTTATTCGTTTATATTTAATTCAGACTGGAGATCCCATGCCTTTTCAACAGATTATGAAAAATGTGTAAGGTAATAAGAGTTAGAAAGTTGTATAGGAGGTAGTGATGGAGGGGATGCGATTTGTAAAAAAGGATATGTCGGGTAATCTTATAGAAAATAACTAAATTACATTGATAATTTCATCTATAAATAATATCAAAGTGCTCTTTGTGAAGTATGTGACATAGACGGAGTCTACTGGAAAGATAACTACACGCCTAATCGTAAATAATCCTTCCATTTCATATTAATTATTATAATCTATTTAATTAGTGAATTTTCAGTGCGAAACTTGCCAAAATATGACGAATATTAACAGAATCAGAATTATTGGAATATTAATTTTTTAATTCTTTGTAATGTATATGACGGTGGGCGGTACTATTTTTGCAATACAAGATAAACTTAAATATAAATCTCTCGAAATTTTATTTAACACTCATGAGCCCACCACTGACGAATAGGGTATTTTGATGAAAATCTTAAATGGTTACTTTTATTTACTAGGGATAATTGCACTTTTTTGGATTGAAGTCCCTGCCGGAGTCAACCAGTACTGGAGAATGGTAAACTGTTAAATTTATTAAATCAATGAATTGATTTGTATATTTAATTAGCTCTCTAATCCTTCTAAAGCCATGGCTAACAGTTTCGATTGTTTTTTTAAAGATATTTCTAAAGGTATTTAATAAACAAACTATAGGTTTTAAATTTATTAATTAAACATAAAATATTAAATAGGTGCTGAGGGATTAAATATCCCAACTACTCATTTTTAAATTTTTGGATAATTATTTCTATCGATTATTTAAGTTATTATAGTGTTAATAGCTTATTTAATTCTCCAAAAGCTCAGAATAATCAAGGGTCATAAAAAAACCTTTATTTGGACTCTGTTCATTTACTAATTTTTTACCATTGAGTCTACAATTATAGAAATGCTAATTGAAACAATAGCATGCAAGTATGAAAAAATAATTAAAAATATATAATTTGCTAATTTATCATTTGTTTTAAATAAAAGAAAAGTACTAGGAAAACTCTATATGGTTGCTGATTCTTCCTTTGAATGCTACACTGACGATTATAATACTTTTAGTTTAGGAATTAATATTCCGCTCTTGATTATATTTGTAGGAGTAATTCCTTTGGCAACTTATTGGGGACTACGTAGAACAGCTTATCAAGCCTTAAAGAAAAAAGGTAATGAAATTAATATATAATACAATTGTAATTTTTTAGTTTTACTATTAATTGCTATAAAATATTAGACTCTAGACTCAGTTATAGATAAATGCAAACTTTATCAAATAATTTGAATAAAATTGAGCAAAATAAAACTACGTAAAATGTATTTCCTGATGGCAGTCCTTAAAATTTGGAAAATTCAAATTCTTTTTTAAACCTAAACAAAAATGATGAAACTAATAAGTAAGCATTTAATATAAGGAAAATAATAAATTCCTCCTATTTACGTTTTGATCTAGTAATGTTGAAATTGTAGAAGATAGCGGCGATGATAAGGAAAATAAACGATTATTTTAAGAAGAAGAAAATCAAATTAGATAAGAAGAGAAATATGCATCCTTTGAAAGTGCTCATCCTCTTCAAAAATTTGGATTTTTATATTTAGAATATAAGCCTCAAGTTTATTTTTGGGAACTTATCAAGATATATTAGCGAAATTTAATTGCTACAGTGATGGCATTTTACTATAAAAGTAAAATAATAATAATAATGATTAATATATCAACTATAATTCAATTCTTAACTTTTCGATTAATAAAAAATAGATATTCTGATTAAAGGGATCATAGCTTTCCTTATAATTTTTTTTACGGATGTCTTACATTGCAATTTAAACCTTATTAGTCACATGGTATGAATGCATATAAAATTATTTTTTAAATTCAATAATTAAAAATCTCTTAATTAGAGCACAATAGACTTGATTTAGAAAGTACTATAATAGTAGCTGTGACTATAATTTTAGGACTTTTCATAGCGAATAATCCTTATGGCTACCTATTCGTTATTGGTATAACTTTATTAGGTAATAATTAATATTATAGTTTGAGATAATTTCGTTAGTTTTACCAATAATATTTTATTTCATACAAGGAATTATCAATATGCAATTCGTTTTAAACATATTGCGAAAAGTAGTTTTGGTTTTTGCTAGAAACATCGTGATTTAAGCGAATGATATTTAATAAATGTAAGATGAATATCAGGAATAAAGAGAATTACTTTAGGAAAAAGAAGAAATTTAAATAAAAAATAAGCATCTAAATCCTTCATCTCCAGCTTTCATACTAAATTAATAAAAAATAGAAGAAATAAATATTGAGTTAAATGATTTTACTTATTAACTGGGATTAAGCGACGACGCACTTATATAAAAAGACTAAAAAGCTGTAAGAAATAAAATTATACTTTAATAAATTTGATAATTAAAAATAACCTCATAGTCAGTGAAATGTTTTAGCTTAATTATGAAGTATTGGGTCCAGTGCATGGAATACTGTGGGTCTTTTTTATGTGGATATCCAACTCGAAACGCTGCCAGAGCCATTAAAAAAATGAATAAGAAAATAAAACATTTTGCATACTATTGTTTTGTATTAGGAGTTGAATCGCAACAGATTAGCCTTACTAAAGAAATAACTCCCAATAAAAATTTAATTCAGCCTAAGTTTTAAGTGGACAACTGACTGAAGAACAAAAGGTTGAACTTGTACATAAAAATGAAGTATTTTTTCAATAGAGACTAAACAACACAAGAGAATTATTGCAAGAATTGGCCTACAAATTTGCCTATCATTTGAAAGAAATGAAAATGCCTGCCGAGTACTGGAAAGACACTCTAATCAAAAGAAATCCTGGTAATTTGTAAATAGTTGAATATTAAATAATAATAATATATATTAAAATTTTAGATTTTATTCTTGATGAAGAAAAGTAAATTTCAAAATAGAAAAACAAAATTCAGCCAGATGTTCTAGACTAAGAAAATTAATGCAGTTAACAAATAGATATTTAGGCAAATGATCCTAAAAATCAATCATAACTACCCATTATAGGAGGCCACGATGAAATGGAAAATAAAGATGATATTGTGATGGATCAAGAAGTAGATTAAAATAGAGATGATTTTCTTTCAAAAAATTCCAATTAGTTTGCATGTCCTGCCAAACAAGATGAAAGTATGTCAAAAATATAAGGTTTATATGAATATATATTTTATAGAAATCATTAATTGACTTTTTTTTATAATTAGATAGCAACAATAAATGTAATGACTAAATTGAATTGGTGAAACCAGTAAGCAATTCCATCATTAATAAACTATTTAAATAATTGGATAAATAAGAAATAATGGCACACTATGAAGCTTTTATTCTATTAGGAATTGTAACCGCTTATAATATAATATTTATATATCAATAATTTAGATTAAAAAATCATTTTAGAATAATAATGGAAAATTAACAATCGATTCTCTTAGCGTTGTATTAAAGGAACTTGGCTAAAAAATAACTTATAAAGAATTAAGTTAAGTAATAAAATAAGTTGATGCCGATGGTATAAGATATTGAAATTTAAATAATTTGAATTAATTCTTATATAGTAAATATTAATATAGGAAATGGAAGCATTGATTTTTGTGAATTTTTATCTTTAATTTCTTATAAAAAAACACGATCAAAACCTCATTAAATTCTAGGAGAATTGTAATAAATATACAATACATTTATTATTATATTATTAAATATATTTTTCATCCAAGCTTTAAATGGTTTGATGATAAAAATCAAGGGGCGTTGGGAAAAAAGTAGATTCAAAACATGTTTTTAACTCTTTTTAATGAAAGTATAGACGATTAAACTATTGCCTTATTTATTAAATAAGTAGATATTAATGGAGATATGTAAATGCAATATGAAGAATTTTTAAAAATAGCAATATGATGGGAATCATAATTTAACGTATTTATATCTATAATTTTGGATAAAAGCTATATAAAATATTTATAATTGTATTGATTTTTTATATATAATAATAAAATATTATCAAATTAATATCTATTATTTTCATTTAGTTAAGTAATTAAATACTATAATTTTTTATGGCAATTAAATATTATATAAAGATAAATGGAAAATAAAGCTATAAACTATACTTATTATACATACACTATAAAGTTTTATTTAGAATTGCATAAATTTAATGATAAGACAACTTGAATTCTGATATGGGATGCAAAATAAAGCACAGTATGGAGAATATAAGATTTACTATAAGATATGCAAATAATAAAATATATTACTTTTTTCTAAATAAAATTACAATTCAGAATATTTTATAAAAGTTAAATATTAATTTAAAAAAAAAAGAAGGAAGAATTTTAAAAATTAACAATATGATGAAAATCAACATTTTTTTTAACATATATATATATACTTTTTTTATAAATGCTACATTATAAAATATATTTAATTGTTATATATTGTTAAAAATAAAATGATGTAATAAAAATAAACTACATAATTAAATGCTGTAATTTTATATAGCAATTAAATATTATATAAGGATAAATGGAAAATAAAGCTATAAACCATAATTATCCCGTACTCCCTTTAAAGCTTCATTTAGAAGCACATAATTTAAATGATAAGACTACTAGAATTCCGATATGGGGCACAAAATAAGGCACGGTAATGAGAAATATAGGGTATGTTATAGGATTTAAAAATAATAAAATATAATTAAGGCTTGATTATGATGAAGAAAATAGATTGCACATTAATATAAATGATAGTAATGGAAACTCATTATAAAATGGTCCTATGCTTAACCATGGAAAAGTATAGGGGTTTTAAAAGGATAAATTTTAAAATTGGGAAAATTGGACGTACGCTTACAGAAATATTGTTCCTTAAAATGTTATATAAACTTTAAAATGTATGTCTAATATAAATTATTTTGATAATTAAGGCTAAATTGATAAAAATGCATATAAATAAGTATAATATGCCCAAAAGAGACTCAAAATCCTTGGACACAACTGACTAATTTATATTTTATGGCTAATTTATAATTAATACTAAGTATATTAATTTTTTATTTTTTTAGAATTACATTTTGAAAATTAGAAGTATATAACTATATAATAATTAAATATAAAATATAAATTATAAATATAAATATAATATGATTAAATTAAAAATAAATAATAATGTTTTTTATTATTAATATAAAATATTTCTTTTAAATAATATAGTATTTTTTTTGTAGTAAGTATCCTTATTTTTCTGCAAAATTTTTAATATAATACCGTAGCTGTTTATACCAATTAGAATATTATTTCCTCACAATAATGATTTAAAAAATATCTATATTTTTATGGAAAAGATATTATTATTTTGTTAAAAAATAACAAAAGCACAGTCAAAATATGCAGAATAAAGTGATATAATATTTTGAAAAATTTATGATTTATAATTTTTATTAAACAAAAGTAATATATTATTTATTTATATCAATATTACTTTTGTAAATTAATAGTATATCATATTTTTCTAAATTATTGTTTTAAATAAATATAAATTGCAGATACTTTTTTATTAGGTATTGGTAATGATATTAATGAACTGTTGAAGAAAAATTAGAATATTAAAATTCATATTCTAAACTGAAATCATTAAAAATTTTTAATATTTAAAAAAATCTAAATAGGAATAATGTGAAACTATAAAAAATAATTAAATTTAAATATATGATAAAATTATTTGTTTT
Source organism: Miamiensis avidus (assembly GCA_037039885.1). Taxonomy (NCBI): domain Eukaryota; phylum Ciliophora; class Oligohymenophorea; order Philasterida; family Glauconematidae; genus Miamiensis; species Miamiensis avidus. The sequence goes on along the minus strand of JAWVGU010000008.1, from coordinate 1,117,004 downwards.
CTTGAATTAATTCCTTTATAATCATTTAATATTATTAAATAACATAACATAGCATGTACCTCATAACTGAATATAAACCACTACTATTGATATATAATTATAATTAGATAATTTCAGTATAAGATTTAAAATTATTATATTATATCATTGAACGTGTTCAGAAACATTTTTTTTTTCAATTTAAGAAACCATTTATTATATCCTCATAATTTTTATATAGTTAGTCTTTTGAAAAATTCTATATTATTAAATATATTTTTATTTTTATTGTTTTAATTAGATTTTGTCAAATAAGAATTTAAAGGTGAGGAAAAGATGCTTTTAAATATTTATTTTATTATGATTAAAAGGAAATTGCTTTTTATTTACTAAAATTCTAAAAAATATATTAAATCAATAAAAATGAATTTATATTAATGCTTTATTTGTATAATAAGTGAGAATTAAATCATGATGAATTTAAAATACATTCATAATTAACTTAATTAATAATGTATATATTATAGATTATTAAATATCCTTAAAATATATTAAAAAAATAAATAATTCTAATTTATAAAATAAATTGCAAAAAAAAAACATGTAAATACCAAAATAAAATAATAAGAATAAAAAAAATAAAAAATATTAAGTATTATAGATTGGAATCATTCTTTTTAAATTACTTCTCCACTATATAGATCTGATTACTGATATTCTTTTGATTAAAGAATGTTTTTCAACAAATCACCGAGGTTTTAAAAGGGTAGAAAGAGAGTTTATCTAAAAAGGTATTTTTTATACTATGTTTTTATTGGTTGAGAGATATAACACTTATAGCTTTTTATATACATGGTATTCAACAATTAAAAATAGAAATAATTCTGTTTCTTAAAAGGTAAAATATTTATTATTAGAATAATAAATATTTATTTTTGTTAATAATAACAGCTAACAAAAAGAGATAAAATAATACTTCTATTATTAACACTAAGTTTTTCTGAATACTTTATCTTTTTAAAGTATAGACATGTAAAAAGCAATAAAAAATCCATGGTTAGGAAGAAAATCGTTGAATTTTATTGCGAAAATTTATACTTTTTGTTGGGGGCTTTGAACATATTAGAATATAAATATATTTAATTTGGAGAAATAGATACCTTAGTAATAATTTCTATGATATTTTCTTACTTTTCATGTTGTGTTGCTTCATATCAATATTACATAGATAGAATACAAAATTATGATACTATAATAGAAAAAGAAAATCTAAAATTTGTTTCTTTGCCATGCTCAACTCAAATATTTATAGCTAACCCTTTTTCAATGCCTGGCTTAAAGGTACTATTCATACTAATATAATATTTGTTATGCCTAAAGTATATTATTATCTAGACTTATAGCTCTAATTATAAAGAATAAAAATCACTGTTTAAGAATTAAAATCTTAATGCAATATAGAAAAACCCTTTAAAAATACCATTATTTAAAAAATATATATTCTTATAATAATTATGGTCTCATTGGTATGTCATTCTTTAATAATAATAACCCAAGGTTTTACATAAAACCCAATCAATGAATTAGATGGATTATTATTAGGGGGATTTTTATTATTTCCTTAATCAATAATATATATTATATTAGTAATCAGAAATCAAAAAACATTTAAAAAGAAATTGAAATAAATTTTCATATTTGTTTTAAAATTTCCTATTACTCTTTTTTATGGATTTACTTAATTTCTCTTAGTATGTAAATAATTTCATTACATATTATTATTTTTTAAAATTTATTATTTTAAGGCAAGTATGAAGAAATCCCCTTCATAAAAGAAACAGCTGATATTTGGCAAACCAATTTTTTCCCAAGTTTTTATGTATTTTTTGTAAGAGAAGTACTTTTAATTTATAGCTTATACAATATTGAAGAATTTGTGATATAGGGGATTAATAAAAAAGAAAATTACAATAAAGTAATATTATCCAGAGTTATGTAAAAAGGATCTTTAATTCAATGGATTTATAGTATAGCATTGTATATGTTTTTTATATTCACATTCCTTAATAGCCTAATCATAATTGATAAAATTAAAACAATATATTTTTCTAAAACGACATAAAATAATTAAAATACAATAACTTCAAATATTTAAGTTTAAGAATAATAATAAAAAATTGAAATATCTTACAATGATTTAAAATAACAATATAATAATTTCAACAAGTCCAAAATAAGCTTAAAATAAAATGATGATTCATTCAATCATAACCAAGAAATGGAATAGTATAGCACTATAAAACAAATAAAAACTATGGACTTTTCAGAATCTTATTTTTAGAACTACCAATATAAATATAATCTACATAAAGTAAATAATAAATAAGCTAACAATTTATAAAATAGAAAATTATCTTTAAATATTAGTTATAATGGAAATGATACCTAAATATGATATTAAATGAAACAACCTAATAATAAAAATTAATTTAATTTTATTTATCTTAAATTTTAAAAATTTTCAATAATTTATTAAATAAATAATATATTTTTTAATATACGGAGTCTTAATTATATATAAAAAAACACTTTTTCTATATAAATAATTATTTAAAAAATTTATAAATTAAAAAAAATATAATATATATATAAATTACTATATTTATATATCATAACTATCTTGAATCATTTAAATTTCATTTAATATATTTTTTGTAAATATTAAAATATATTATATCGTATAGATAAGTAATAAGCTTTATACTAAATAGACAAATATTGACTATTAATAAAATAACTTAAATTTAAGATTTCCTTAAATCCATTTATATATTAAATAGAGAACTTTCTTTAAGATATTTTTAATGGTATATAGCTAGATAACTTCCAGTTAAATAATATAATATTACTGCCTAAACAATTATAATATAAATTAGAATAATAAATATATAAAACTGTAATAAAATTTTACAAATTTAGTTATCATTCCTAAAGAATGAGAATAGAAATTGCATAGCCAATTTTATTTTAAAATATCATGAATGAATGGAAATGGTTCAGTCTATAAGAAAATTATTTCTGCCATATATATGATAGGAGAAATCAAAACTTTTATAGAAAATTAATAAAAGCTAAATTATTCCTTGTTTTATTTTAATTGTAATAAACCAAAAACAAATATTCTTTGAGATAATATAGCTAATCCTAAGTAATAAACCTAAAAAATTGAGAATGATAGCTAAGAAATTAAATTTCCTTAAATAAATATGAAAAGTTATGTAGATATTGACAAAAAAGAATAAATTAAAATATAAATTTGCTTCCAAATAGCAACGAAATCGATTTAGGAACTCATGTATTTATATATGCAATTTTAAGTAGTATTAGGATCATTGAATAACTACAAATTATTTTAAACATCTAAATGATAGAATTTAGATGTTCCAAATTAAAATCTAATATAAGTTTATAAAATAAATAAATATTTAAAAAATTAAAAATATATAAATATTTTTACGGGTCACAGGAAACTAATTTTGTTTTTTGTTATAACTTATTGAAATCAACTTTTTCTTTTTCTTTCAAAATTTTACTAATTTTTATTTTTTCCAATATTAAGTAGTAAGAAGACTTAATATAATTTATTTAATTATAATCCAGTAATAAAAAAATAATAAATAAAAAATTTAGGATTGTTTACAAGACAAGTAGAAACAAGAGAAAATGCAAAAGATATTAGCAATCCTAAATTCAATTACTTTTATTATAAGTCTTCTGTTAAAATTAATCCTCCATTTAAAATTAAAAAGGGATATCTTCTATTAAAGTCACAATGTCTTTTTTAATCGAAAAATAAACTAAATTGTACTGATTTCTCTTATTAAAAATCAGAAAATACTCTAAGTGAAATATTATTGGTATATAAATTTTCATTTTTTTCTTTAAATTAGGAGGCTTTGTATTACTATACTCTTTCAGTAATAAATTATGACAAATTTTTGCTGTAAAAATTCTTTCACATAATAAAATGAAAGTGTAAAACAAAAATATCACTATTTATTCTGGATATTTACTATTTTTCACCTATACACTATTCAAATTTAAAAATTTAAAAAAGTAGTACATAGTGTTCATATCAGTTATAAAATCTATTATATTTAAAATTGCTTTTCCTATAAAAAAAACTCCGTCTAAAAAGCTATTTAATTCTTTTTTTCTACTTTCTTTAACTAATAAAATAAAAGAATACCATTTAAATATTTAAAAATATAATTTTAATACTATTTGGTGGTGATTTTGATGACCCAGCTATAACTTTTTCTAACTATATTACAAATTTTTTATCTCTGATCATATAGGGTGGAGTTTTTTGTTATTTTTATTTTAATATATTTTTTATTCTTTTTTTCTTTAGAAATAATAATTATTATAATAATAATATAAATTGCTTTCGACTGAACTTTTAAATCAAAAGTAAATTTATGAATATAATTATGTTCTAAGTTCTTTTAGGACAATTTTTTAAAAATTTATATTTATAATCATAGCTAATTACATTTTAATCAATTGCTTAAAAAATTTCTTAAAAAAAAACATCACTTCTAAAAGAAAATTATTATACATTGTAAACTTTTATAAAAAATTTATGAATTTAATCACTAATAATTTTAATATCTAATATTTATTTTTGAGTGATAATATTAATATTAGAGTATAATAATTAAAATATTATTTACTTTAAATAATAGCTTCTTATTATATATATATATTGTAAACTCATATAAAAATTTATAATAATATTATTATGTCTTGTTTTATATTAGACTCAAATTTTTTTTTTAGGAGGTAATAATATACATATATATTAAGAAGCTAATATTATAATTTGAATTAATTAATATTATAAGTAATAAATATTTCTATTATTAGCATTATTAGCATGCTAATATTAATATTATCAGTCAAAAATAAATATTAGGTATTAAAAATATAAATTATTAGTGATTAATTCATAAATTTTTTATAAGAGTTAACAATATATTTTACCTCTTAAAATTAAAACCTGAAGCTTATATAAAACGAGTCATAATAATATATAGGCAATTTAGGAAAAAAATTTTCAAATTTTTTTATTTCAAATTTGGCGCCTTTTTTATGAAAATTTGAAATTATCTGAAATTACATATCTTTATTATTTATTTTTGAGAATTTAAGCTAATCTTTTAAATAATATAGTATTTGATTTAGTGTATTATATAAGAGGATTATCCTTAAATTAAATAATTGAATCACTTTTTGAAAAATTGACTCAATTATTGAAAATTATTAAGCAACAAACCTTAAAAAATTAACATAATTTATTAGTTATTAATATAACATAGTTTGAAAATTTTATGTTGAAATGACAATAATAATAAATTTCTATATGAATTTATAATAACTTTACAGGCTTTAATCCAAATAATTTAAATATGAATTAATATAGTAAGTAATAAATAGTTACTTAATATCAAAGCTAATATTTAAAAATTATTTAATATTTAGTCTATTTCAGTGATATAAATAAAAACAAATATTTTTAAATTCTTTTTATTCAAAATTTTTATAATATACAATAAATTACTATTTATTACCTATTGTTAGTCAATATACTTTTTAAATATATATAAATTTTATAAACATCCTTAAAAATATTGTTTCAGGATAAAATTCTTTTTTTATTCTTAAAATAATTATTAAAAATATTAATGTCCTGATATAATTTATTAATAATTTTATGAAAATCCTGAAATATAAAATTATATATAAAGTTTTTTATCTTAAAATAAAAATATATCGCAAAATTAATTATTTAAATATTATAATTTGCTCTATAAATTTAAAATAAATTTCATTATTAAAAAGCAAAAGAAAAATTTAGAATAATATTACTTTTATAAATAAAAGTATAATAAGAAAAATGAATTATATAAGTTAGAAAATTTTAAGATAAATAATAATTTACTAAAAATTTCTTATTACTATGTAAATGTACAAAAACCAGTAAAATTTAAATAATGCAATGGTAATATTATTGAATTTCTTATAAAAAATTGAGATTGATATATTTACTGATTATAACACTATTTTTCTAAGGCTATGATATTCCATAATAAATTTTTGAATATTATTTTAATATATTTATTTATTCTAAATTTTATTAATAAGCCATTATATTATTCCATATTTAATTTTATTTATCCTTAAATTAATAATTCTAAAATTGTATTCATAATCTATAATATTAATAAAAAGTAATTTAAAATTTTGAATTTATATGTATTTTTACTTTATACAAAACCTGTCTTTTTAATTTAGTTTTAATTTAAATTAATTATGGTACAAATTATATTTTATAATAGTTTAAATTCTATGAAAGTATATACATATAATATAATTATTTTTCACTTAAATTCTAATAATTTTTTATGAGCTTCAAGCAAATACATATGATTTTATGACATATGATTAGAAAAGTGATTTTATTAATAATAAAAAAATTTTATAAATACTTGCATAAAAAAAAAAAATAATATTTTTTTGAATATCTATAAAAAATAATAGAAATAGAAATACTTGTGATTTGAAATGTAATATAAGAAAATACTATTCATTTTTCTTTTTGCTTTCATTAGCCTTTAAAGTAAGTTTTTATTATATGAATGCGTATTATTTAAAAATATAATTAAGTATTAATAACTTTGTCCATATTTAAGAGCTAACTTTGGTTTCTCACGAATTCCCACTGGATGTATAATCTTCAGGAATAAGTGGTTGGCAAACATCAGAAAACTCATTGCCCGTAGTTAGTTGTCGTGACCATAAATACTTTGGTATATTTTATTTATTGAAAAAATATATATTTCCATAATAAATTAGATTAAAAACAATTAACTACTTAAATTAACGTAGGACCTTTTAAAAATAAACCTCAAGGAAGTTGGATTAGAAAAACTTATAAACCATTGCCTCCTCACTATTAAGTTAGCATTTCAGCCAATCTAAATCTAATAGGACATTGGGAAACAGTAGATATAATATATATTTAATTAAAATATAATTTTTTTAATAATAAATCAAACGCTAGAATTTATTAACAAATTTTAGGATAGAAGAATAAATGTAAAAATTGATGATAATACTATTTATGATGGAGGACTATCATAATGGTAAATAAATGACTTGACAACTTCAAATGGAAAAATACAAACTCCTTGTGCTGGAGCTGCACCTGGGAATGCTAGGCCAGATTAAACTGTTCCTTTTCCTGTGGCTTTTGTGATAGATCATAATTCAAGTGAATTAAAATTAGAATTTACTGCAAATAACAATAAAAGTTCTAATGAAAGTTGGGGAGTATTAATTTTTATATAATATATTTAAAAATAGAATCAACTCATCATATAGATATATTTAATAATAGATATAAAATTTATATGTGTATATATAAGAATGCCATCCCTCATGCTTAAAATGCAGTAATATATATATATACATACTAATATAGATTAATTTCTAATATATTAAAGTAATAATTTTATATCAAAATAAGGTGGATCTCTTGATAATTAATGTACTGAATGTCCACCAGGCTCTATATTAAATCAGAATAAATGCTAATGCTAATCAGGCAAATCATTTGATCATAAGTGTTAAGATAATTGTCCAGGAGGTAATTAGAAAATGATTAAAATCAAAATTCTAAAAACAAAAAATTTTTTTTAAATCAGGATACATTCTAAATACTGATTCTAATTCATGTGAAATAAAATGTTCTGAAAATTGCGAATAATGCGATTCATTTTCTAGCTGCCAAAAATGTGAAAATGGATACAAGCTACTGAATGGATTTTGCTATGACAGATGTCCTTTCTTTGCTCCATAAAATGGAAATAATTGTTAAGACAGTGATTTTAATTAAATCTAAAGTAAACTATCTCCATAAAAAAAAAATTCAAACCATAAAAAATAATTTTATTTACAGGCCCCTACTTATTATATTAAGACTTAATAAACAAAGAATTTTCATCAGCCCATATTAAAGATGCAGGATGGTCTTATGATAAAGAATAATCTTACTCTCAAGAACATAGTGGGAAGAAATACACCTATTTAAATTATTCTTCATCATAATGTGAAAATTTATATTTAATGAGTGGATATGCTGGCTTTCTGACAAGTAATTGTGGCGGTTGTAAATTATAAAAAGTTTTCGAAAACCTACCTCCTCATCATTCTTTAAATATCAAATTTAAATTATACTAAGGAGATTCTTGTATTAATTCCATTTATATTTTATTAAAATATTGGTTTATATAATATGTATATTTATTATTCTAAAGGGGATAATGAGTATTTAAGGATATATCTAAGCGATGAAAATATATATGATTAACGATTTTAGTAATTATATTGATTAAAACAAAAAATCACTTATATGTTATAAAATTAAATAACTTAGATCAATTGTTTGGAAATATGATGAATATTATTGTGGAAGTAATGCCTATGGAATGAGAAATTCTGATATTAAAAAAGATTTCGTAATAAAAGATGTAAAACATAATAATTCAACTTTAAATTTTGGTCTTCAGTGGTAATTGAGCTAAACCTCAATGGACGAATGGGCAGGATTCAGAGAGCTTTAAATAATTCTGCATAGAGTAACTTAAATTTATTTATAAATTATAAATAAGAAATAATTTTCAAATATCAATTCCATTTTTTTTATAGTGTAGCTAAAAATGTCTTTAATGCGAAAGCTTCAATGTTTGTAATTCCTGTGAAGAAGGATATTATTTAGATAATACTTTTTCATGCGTTCCTTGTAAAAATGGTTGCAGTGGATGTTCCAGTTAAGATGAATGTTCCAAATGCGAGACTGGCTATTATATTACTCAAGATAAAAAATGTCTTTAATGCATGCATCCCTGCACCGAATGCGAAGACAGCGAATTGAACTGTACAGTGTGTGTTACAGGAGAAAACAGATTAGATATATCTAAAAAGTGTTAATGTGCTTCTTCCTATTTTGATGATGGCTCCAAATGTTAATGTAATAATCTAAAAAATAAATAGAAGAAATTTTTTAAAATTAAAATTACTTTTAGAATGCAACTTAATAAAATGTTCTACCTGCACTGGATAAGCAGACAATTGTACTTTATGTTCAGATTCAACAAGGGATAAAGACGATAGTTGTAAATGCAAACCCGGGTATTTTGAACAAAAAGAGGCTAACTCTAAATGTGGGAGTAAAAAATTATAAATATTAACCTAAATTTATTCGATATAATTTACCAACAAATACAGAATGTAGTAAATAATGTCAAACGTGCGAATCAGAATCAGATAACTGTTTGTAATGCTCTCATGAAACTAGGTTAAATCCTCCTGTTTGCTCTTGTAAATTGACTTATTATGATGATAATATCTCTTAAGAATGTATCAAGTGTAGTGGACTATGTAAAAATTGTTTATCTCCCACTTTATGCCTGTCCTGTATAGATCCTAACAGATTAGGATAAAATTGTAAATGTAAATAGGGATTCTATGAAACTCTAAATAAAAATTGTGAAGGTAATAATATACTTAGAAAATACAAACAATTTAAAACTAATTTTTTTAAAAAAAGAATGTTCAGTTTAATGCAAAACCTGTAATTAAAGACGTGATTAATGTCAATAATGTGCGATAGGGAAAAATAGAGATTTAAATTCTAAAGAATGTAAATGTTTTGCAGGTTTCTATGCTATATCGGAAAAATTAGACTGCGAAAGATGTCCTATCAAATGCAGTGCTTGCACTTATGAAAACAATTAAATAAAATGTTAATAATGCTCCAATCCTATCTACATGCTTCCTGATTGTGAAAAGGAAAAAACTGGAAATTATTTTGCCTTAATCCAAGATGAAAATAGATACTAAGTAAAAGAATGTAGCAAAAGATGTGAAAAATGTGAAACTAATTTATACAATTGTTTATCTTGTAGAAAAGATAAATTCAGAAACCAAAATCCTCCCAATTGTGACTGTCTTTAGGGGTATCATGATTTTAATGGAAAAAGCGATATGTGCTATAAATGCCACGCTTATTGCAAAGCTTGGTAAAATAAGAGATATTATATTTACCTATCTAATTTTATTTTAAATATTTTCAATTAATTGTTGATTTTTATTAGTACTTCATATGATAAGTGCACCAGTTGTCCTAAAGAAAAAGGTTTTATTTTGGATGCGATCAATTAAAAATGCATATGTGAATGGGGATACAAGGTTAATTTACAAACCAATCAATGTGAAAAATGTTATTAATTTTAGGGATAGTGTTTGTTTTAATGTCCTTAAAATTCATAGAAAATTGAAAAACCAAGATAATGTTTAGAAATAAATTATTCGTATTAGGATATGATTTTCCCGATTATTTTTGGTTTTTCTATTATTTCTGTTTTAACCATATGTGGAATAATTTTATCTAAAACTTTATTTAGCAAAAACTTATTTAAATTCTAAACCTTATACAATACTGAAGGGAAGAAAGAAATGCACAATACCAGCTCCCTTCACTCTGATGTTCTTGAAAGTAAATATTAATTAATTAATATATGATTTTAATTTAATATATTTCATTAGGCTAAATAGTAGATATTTAAAACTAATAAGTTGAAGATACGAATTAATGATATAAAAATATTAAATAATAAATATATATTATATATTTGTGTATTTTGTGTATAGTATAAATTTGAGAAAATCATGAAAATTATAAACTATTTCTCCAATTATTTTTTTCAAAAAACTATACATTTATTTATTCTATTAATATATAAAGCATATTATTTCCCCAATAATCTGATCCATTCACTTTTTTTAATAATTTAAGCACTTTAATAGATTGTTCTTTATGACTATTACTTTTACGCTCATTTTGAAATATAACTACAGAAATTGCTTTTTTGCATAACAATTTATATATATACTAATTTTTTGTGAAAAACAATTATCTTCTCTTTCTTAAATCTTCTTTTAAAATATAAAAATTTATAATAATAATAATTATGATCGATAAAATATTATAAATTCCAGAATTTACTTTGTTGTTTTTGAACAATTAATAATATCTTTTTTAAAATATAGTTTGTTTTCATAGATAAATAGCTCAAAATAAACAACACTTTGTAGACTTTCTGTTGTTTTTGAGGCTAAATACAGAGAGAATTTATAATTTTATGCATATTAATAGGAAATATTTTGATTTACATTTTCCAGAGACACAATTTTAAATTATTAAGAAAAAAGCGCTAAATTTGAAATAAATTAATTTCATAATTTTTTTTGTAACTTTGCTATATATGCTTTTCTTTTGCTTTTTTTAATACCAAAATTGTTTTTTTTAATTCTATAATCATAATTAGTGTTTTAAAAATACAAAATAAACCATATAATTAAAATATATATTAAAGATACATAATTTATTTTTAAAAACCCAGCATAAAATTTATGATTTTTAATTTTATTTTTTAGAAAGCAATACCATAAACTTTTTTAATATAGTTGTATGTTAATAATAGATGTTTATAGTTTAGAATTAAATGAGTTGGATTTTAAGAGTATGGTTAAGGTTAAAAGAGTATTAGAAGTACTAATTATTACAGCTAATTAGTTTTATTAGTTATTTTTAGAAATAATGTATATATAATACTTTCTATAACTGAAATTAGTATAGGAGAACTCCAATTAAAAATATAATATTTTCCTAAAAATGAATAGATAAACTATATTATTTATTATTTATAATTTATTGTTATATCTTAAAGAGATAGCAATGTAAAAAATGAAAAAAAGTTTTAGCTATATCATATCCTATTATATATTTCTTACTATCTAGATAGATATACATAAATAAAATTAAAATTATATTATTATTCTTTACTATTATTTTTTTACTGATAAAATAATAATATTACTGTCTTGTAGATACTATTTAGTTATATTAATAAGTATATTCTAATTATATACCTATGATTATTAAATGATGGGAAAATTAGTTTAATCCAGTTTAATAAATTTTATTGATTATTAATTTGTTGATCATAAATGTTCTAGAAACTTTTTTAATCTGTGATGCACATTTATTGTTTAGAATTATTTGATTTCAATTTTTTTGAAAATAAAATCAAGTTCATTAGAAAAATTATTTTTAGGAGCTACTTTCTTATCATATATAATTATTATTACTTTTATTATATAAAAAATATTTCGTTCTACAGTTTTATAAAATATGTATCAATAAAAAATTGACCTATATTTTCATTTTAAAGAAGTATTTTATATATTTAACAATTTTATTTATATTATTTAATATTTAATATATATATATAATACGAGATACAAAAAATTGCTTTTTTCATATTTAAAATATACTTTTATTTATATTTGATTTCAATATCTCAATACTTAGAGAGTATAGAATATTTTTCTAATTTATATTAGTTATTAGAAATTATTAATATATATGATAATGGAATATATTGTAAAAAAATGATATAATAAACACTTTATTAATAATTAATATTTAAAGAGTTCAACAATAATAATAAAAAAAATAAATAAAAAATTAAAATAAGTAAAAAAATAAGAAGATAAATAATATCATGAAATTTTTAGTCTGCGCTGCATTCATTGTATTAGCTTTAGCTCATTTTTAACAAATTACTATAAGAGAAGTTGGATAATGTACAGATAAACTCATAAGCAAGTGTCCTGAAGGAAGTAATTGCTTTAAAGAAATTACTGGCAAATGCTTCAACACAATATTTTTACAATCTCGTCCTTGCAAATCTACTCAAGATTGGTTTGATGATTTAGATAAAAAACTTTCCGTCTATGAAAATGAATAAATTAACAGTATTCCTACTCCATACTAACTGACTACTCTCTTTGCTCAATACGAAAAGGTATATATTAGTATTATAAGTTGATAAATTTTAATTATCAATTTCAATAAAAAAATGTTTTAATTTTTAGACTTCTGAAACTAGCACCAAAGTAGACGAATATATTTCTGAGTATACACAATTATACAATGATTATTAAGCTAATACCCAAGACTAAGATAAAATGCATAAATTAGATATAAAATATTCTGGTTTAAGAAAAATTGGAAGCGTGGTATTTGAGGATTAAAAAGTTCCCTTTAAAATACATTAAGATTACATTACTTGTCATTTATTATGTTTTGATACTCTTTCTTCCTCTTCTCGAATAGCATATATTGATAATAGAGATTGTTACTAATAATGATTGTCTAGATAATAAGTTGACACTATTAAAAAAGAATCTGTCTATTCTTAATAAATCAAAGAAACATACAAGTTAAAATAAGTAGATTCCTCATCTTCTGTATTGGTTAGAATTATCTTATCTTTGCTTTTCTCTCTGATTGTGATTTTGTTATGATTATAAATTCTAATTATTAAAGATAAAAAGTATGGAAAAATAATATAACTATATATATGATTCATATAAATAGATTACAAATATTTAAAAAAACACTATTAAAGTTTGTTAATTCTTAATGTATTCTTTGTATTAATTCCATGAAAAAATAAAAAAAATTATTTCAATGATATATCTAAATATATTGAATTACAGTTTTTAACTTTTAATTATAAACTCATACTTATAATGTTTATAAGTCTTAAGTTATTTTAGCTTCAGATTTTAATTTTTTAGGAGATAATATTTATTAAAATTTTATTTGGGTTGCATTATATTTAATGATTATTTCTATTATTACTGCATACTACCAATAATATTATTCTTTAATTTTCAATATAAGATAACAAAAAATGAAAATTTTAACAATAACTACATAATTTTTTTATATGAGTTTTGGATAGTTATTTTTTAATATTTACTCATATGAATTTACATATTATAACAAAAATATTATTTGAAATCTAAAACAAAGCTTATTTAAAAATTAATTTCATTTTAATTAGTATTAATAAAACTATTTAAAAAATAAAATCATTGACAAACTAACCAAATAAACAAAAAAATAGAAAATATAAAAGTTCTACTGTCATAAAAGTATTGTCAATAAATTGGCAAACATATATGGTGTTTTTAGTTGACAAATTCATAATTTTAATTTTATTTCATAGATATATAATATGTTATATTGCATTTTAGTATAGTTTTTTTAAATTATTTTTAAAATATATATAATATTAATATGGAGTTAAAATTAAATAATGAAATTTAATTTTAGAGAAATGATGTTTGATTAATAAATAATCAATATCAAAGAAAGTTATATGTATATTTATCGTTTAATAATGAGATTTCATATTCAATAAATCAAATTTGAAGTATAAACTGAAATAAATAATTTGTATTCATAAGCAAAAAAAAAAATAATCAATTAAATTAAAATTAAAAATAATATTATGATCATAAGTATAATATAAATACTATTAAAATTATGAATTTTTAAACTTAAAACACCATAGTATTTAATAATAATATACTATTATTGTTATAAATAACCTATTTAATATATATTGGGATATTTCATTAGGCTAAATAGTAGATATTTAAAACTAATAAGTTGATTTCTCCAATTATTTTTTTAAAAAAATTTACATTTATATATTCTAATTAATATATAAAGCATATTATTCCCTAATAATCTGATCCATTCACTTTTTTTAATAATTTTAGCATTTTAATAGATTGTTCTTTATGACTATTACTTTTACGCTCATTTTGAAATTTAACTACAGAAATTGCTCTTTGGCATTACAATTTACTTATATACTAATTTTTGTGAAAAATAATAATCTTCTCTTTCTTAAATCATCTATTAAAATATAAAATATTATAATAATAATAATTATCATCAATAAAATATTATAAATTCCAGAATATACTTTGTTGCTCTTTAACAATTAATAATATCTTTTTAAAATATAGTTAGTATACATAGAGAAATAGCTCATAATAAACAATACTTTGTAGACTTTCTGCAGTTTTTGAGGCTAAATACAGACAGAACTTTTAATGCATATTAATAGGAAATATTTTGATATACATTTTCCAGAGAATAGAAAATAAAAAACTCCTTATATATTTAAATATTTTTAAGATAATAATATGATTTTTGCTTTTTTTAATTTATAAAAAATTAATAACATTATTTAATTTATGTATTTTTACTCTGTAAATCTTATATAGAAATTAAACAATAATATTTAAAAATATTTATAATAAGAAAATTTAACAAAAATTTATTTATATATAATTATTATTTATATATATTTATACATTTCAATTTTTATTTCTTAAGTCTATTTATCATTTTATTGAATTCATATCGAGAAAAATGAATAATATAATAATTTAAAATATACATATATATTACCTACTTTTCAGTTTATTATTTGCTAATTATTCCATAATTATTTAATATTCAATCAATTCTTAAATGCCGTTTTTTATTTCTTTTTAATATTCTTTCATATGTTATGAAGTTTACTTTGCCTTTTTAGTATAATATTATTTTATTCGAAGAAGCAAATTAGGATTATTTTTGAACATTGGGAAATTTTCTAATTAACTTTTATTGTTTAAATTATTGTTTTATTTTTAGTAATTTAATATAAATTTACTCATTTAAAAATATAATAAATTGAGACTATAAATTATTTCTTAAACATATTTAAGGTCACTATAATCTTTCAATATTATATAAAAATCTTCATCTTTATCTTCATTTTGATCTTTATATTATTATAATGATTACTAGAAATTACTAATTATTTGATAAAATGGCTAATTTTAAAAGTTATTTATTCTTAAATTGTAAAGTATGACATTAGCTTTTTTTTGGATTTTTTTTTTTTATAATATATATATATATTTTATGAGGTTTTTAGCAAATTATTTTATTAGATATATATTTTTTTTATTATTATTAATTCGTTGAATAATACTTATAAAAATTGATATTTAAAAAAACTTAAGTAAAAGACAGTATGATATATTATATATCTAGAAATGAAATCAATATATTTTTATATGAGATTTATCTCATTGGATATAAATGTCTATATTTGTTCAGATTATAACTTTAAATATATGAAATAAAACAGAAAAACTCAATATTATGAAAGAACAAGTAACAAAACACAAAAATACATACAGAAAAACCTTTTAGATTTATTGAAATTTAAATTAACCAATTTATGTGATGAATCCAGGAAATTTATATTTTATACAAATTATTTTATAATATTATATAATTTTAAGCAAATAATTATGTTAGATTAGATAATTTTAAGAAAATTATTATTATATTATATAAGTTTAAGCAAATAATTATATTAGATTATATAATTTTTAGCAAATTATTATTATATATAAGTCCAAGCAAATAATTTGGATAGATTAGATAATTTTAAGCAAATCTTTCTATTAAAATATATAAGTTTAAGTTTATATACTCAATCAATTTTAATGAGTATTATTAAACGTATTAATTATATTTAAAAAAATATATATATTACAATAAATTGCTAAAAACTTCATAAAAAAATATAAAAAATCAAAAAAAAAATTCAAAAATAAAAAGTCAGTGGACTTTTTATATTTTCTATTTTTGTTTTTATTTGGCTAGTTTGTCAGTGATTTTATTTTTTAAATATAGTTTTATTAATACTAATTAAAATGAAATTAATTTTTAAATAAGCTTTGTTTAATATTTCAAGTATGTCAAATAATATTTTTTGTTATAATATGTAAATTTCATATGAGTAAATATTAAAAAAGAACTATCCAAAACTCATATAAAAAAATTATGTAATTATGTAGTTATAGTTAAAATTTTCATTTTTTGTTTTATTAAATTTAAAATCAAAGAATAATATTAATAGTATGCAGTAATAATAGAAATAATCATTAACTATAATACTGCACAAATAAAATTTTAACAAATATTATCTCCTAAAAAATTAAAATCTGAAGCTAAAATAACTTAAGACTTATAAGCATTATGGGTATGAGTTTATAATTATAAGTTAAAAACTGTAATTCAATATATTTAGATATTTCATTGAAATAATTTTTTTATTTTTTCATGGAATTAATACAAAGAATACATTAAGAATTAACAACCTTTAATAGTATTTTTTTAAATATTTGTAATCTATTTATATGAATCATATATATAGTTATATTATTTTTCCATACTTTTTATATTGCTATAAAATAAACTCAATTGAATTTTATATGAAAATTATTTATAACTTTAAATTAAAATAATATTTTTTGACTAATAGCACTTATAAATAGCTAAATAATATTCATAAAACGACATTATATAATTAAAACCTAAAAGGCATTAATAATTACAATTAAAAATTAATCTTGCATAAAAATTAATTAAATGATAACTTGTTATGATATAAAATTACAAATCAAAAAATTATCTAATAATTTAATTTTGTTTTTTTTAGTTTTTTTGTATATTTTAAATAGTGTTTTTTTACTTATAGGACAAACTTTATATTTTTAACTAAAAAAATAATTGGTTTATAAATATTATATATTGTCATTTCAACATAAAAATTTTCAAACTAAGTTATATTAATAATTAATAAATTATGTTAATTTTTTAAGGTTGTTTAATAATTTTCAATAATTGAGTCAATTTTTCAAAAAGTGCTTCAATTATTTAATTTTTAATCAAAGGATAATCCTCATATATAATAGACTAAATCAAATACTATATAATTATTTAAAAAATTAGCTTAAATTCTCAGAAATAAAAAATAAAAATATTTAATTTCAGAAAATTTCAAATTTTCATAAAAAAGACGCCAAATTTGAAATAAAATAATTTGAAAATTTTTTTCCTAAATTTCCTATATTACTAACTGTTAATAAAAAAATTTTCGAAAAAAAAATTATTTTTTTGAAATTAATTTTCATAATTTATGAATGAAAAGTTATAATTATACATCATAAAAATAAAGTATATACCATATATACATAATAAATTATTAAAATACTATGCATAAAATTTTGATTTTAATATTTATTTAACATTTAGTAATAAATTTTTCTTTAATACAAAAATTGGTTTTTCTTAATTTTATAATCATAAGAAGTGTTTTACAAATACAAAATATATCATATAATTAAAATAATATTAAAGATACATAATTTATTTTTAAAAACCCATCATAAAATTTATGATTTGTAATTTTATTTTTTAGAAAGTAATACCATAAACTTTTTAAATATAGGTGTATGATAATAATAGATGTTTATAGTTTAGAATTAAATAAGGTGGATTTTAAGAGTATGGTTAAGGTTATAAGGGTATTAGAAGTACTAATTATAGCAGCCACTCACTCTCTAGTAGAAAGTAAAATATAACATTAAAATACTTTTATTATAAAATTTTAATATAATATTTTAATATTAAATTCAGTTTAGTTCTTGTTTAAATATTATGAAATATCAATTTAATTTGACTGGAAGAGAAGACATTTGTCTTGTAGATACTATTTAGTTAAATTAATAAAGTATAATAATTAATTATATTCCTATAATATTAAATGATGGGAAAATTAGTTTAATCCAGTTTAATAAATTTTATTGATTTTTAATTTGTTGATCATAAATGTTCTAGAAACTTTTTTAATCAGTGATGCGATGCACTTATATCAAAGTTATTGTTTAGAATTATTTGATGCAATTTTTTTGAAAATAAACCTAAGTCTATTAGAAAAACTATTTTTAGGAGCTACTTTCTTATAAAATATAAATTACTTTTATTATATAAAAATATTTTTTTATACAATTTTTTAAAATATACATCAATAAAAAATTGACCTATATTAATATTTTAAAGAAGTATATTATATATATATTTAGTAATATAGTTTCATTTAATATTATATAATAATAAAGTATGGTATATTCTCATTGATATGGTACATGTTATATTATGTTATTATATATATTTTACAATTTTATTAAAATTATTTAATATATATATATAATACGCAAAAAATAGTTTTTTCATATTATTACTTAGAAATTATTATTATACATAATAATGTAAAAAAATGGCATAATAAACACTATATTAATAATTGAAATTCAAAGAGCCCAATAATAATAATAAAAAATAAAAATTAAAATAAGTAAAAAAAAAAAAAAAAAGAATATATAAAATATAATGAAATACTTAGTCTGTGCTGCATTCATTGTATTGGTTTTCGCTCAATAATAACAAATTACTTTAGGAGAAATTGAATAATGTCAAGGTAAGCTCTAAAGCAAGTGTCCTGAAGGAAGTGATTGTTTCAAAGAAATTGATAGCAAATGCTTTAGTAATACAGTATTTTTACAATCTCGTCCTTGCAAATCTGGTGATGATTGGTATGATGATTAATATAAAAAACTTTCCATCTATGAAAATAAATAAATTAACAGTATTCCTACTCCAACCTAATTAACTACTCACTTTGCTCAATACGAAAAGGTATATATTAATAATAAGAATATATAAATTTTAATTATTAATTTCAATAAAAAAAATGCTTTAATTTTTAGACTTCTGAAACTAGCACCAAAGTAGACGAATATATTTCTGAGTATACACAATTATACAATGATTATTAAGCTAATACCCAAGACTAAGAAAAAATGTAAAAATTAGATAATAAATATTTTGATTTAAGAAAAATTAGAAGAATGGTACTTGATGATTAAAAAGTTCCCTTTAAAATACATTCAGATTACGTTTCTTGTCATTTATTATGTTTTGATACTCTTACTTCCTCTTCTCGAGTAGCATATACTGATAATAGAGATTGTTACTAATAAAGATTGTCTAGATAATAAGTTGACACTATTAAAAAGAATCTGAAAGTGAAATTTCTATCTATTCTAAATAAATCTAAGAAAAATACTAGTTAGAAAATGGAGATATTAATTCCTCATCTTCTGTATTGATTAGAATTACCTTATCTTTGCTTTTCTCTCTGATTGTGATTTTGATATGATTATAAATTCTAATTATTAAAGATAAAAGGAATAATATTAAAAAAATAATATATATATATACGATTCATATAAGTAGATTACAAATATTAAAAAAACACAATTACTAATTATTAATGTATTATTTGTATTAATTCCATGAATAAAGAAAAAAAATTATTTCAATGATATATCAAAATATATTGAATTGCAGTTTTTAACTTTTAATTATAAACTCATACTCATAATTTTTATAAGTATTAAATTATTTTAGCTTCAAAATCTAATTTATTAAGAGATTATATTTATTAAAATTTAAATTTTGGTAGCGTTATATTTAATGATTATTTCCATTATTACTACATACTACTAAATATTTTATTCCTTGATTTTAAATAAGATAACAAAAAATGAAAATTTTAGCTATAACTACATAATTTTTTTATATGAGTTTTAGATAGTTATTTCTCATATGGTATTTATATATTATAACAAAAATATTATTTAAAATACTTGAAATATAAAACAAAGCTTAAATAAATATTAGTATTAATAAACTATTGAAAAAAAATAAATCACTAATATTTAATAATAATATATTATTAGTTATAAATAATCTATGAAATTTATATTGGATAATCTTATAAGATTATATTTTATATTTGACGAACGTATATTTTAGTGATTATGTTAAAGAATTCTTTAAAAATAAAATCATAATCTTATATCATTTTAAATTAATTGAAAATTTATATTATATTATAATTATAAAGATGTTTTTGAAAGAAACTTTTTGATATAATCAGAAACAAGCATATCCTTAATCCACATGAAACATAATTCTTATAAAACATTAATGATTTAATTTATTTTAAGATAAATAATTAAAGGTTTCATTTAAAAAATGGGGTACATCAAGGATCAACATTAAGCCCATTCCTATTCAACATATATATGGAGGAAATCTTAATTGAAATAAAATAACTATTTTCTTAATATTTATGGTACAAACTATATGCAGATGATATGGTTGTTGTGATAAAAGCATAAGAAACACAATAATTTATTTAACAGATGATATAAACCTTTTAAAAATACGAACTAATTTTTAACGCAAAGAAATCATCTATAATTACAATAAAAACCACAATGATAAATTAAACCTAGACTAATGCCATAACATACCATATTCTTTATCACATAAATTTCTAGGAATTCAAATAGATTATAAAGGGAGTATAGGAACTCAATTAAAAGCAATTAAACAAAGACAAGGATACCTACATAATCATTTATATTTCTTTTCAAAAAATATATCATGGGAAAATAAACACCTAATATGGAATATCTATATAAGACCCTACTACACATATATTGCACCAATTTTTCATATATAATCTAAATCAATATAAGAGAATTACATGAGGTAATGGAGAGGGTCTTAAAAAAAATTTATGGGTTAACCGAAAAATTTACCTAATGAGATAATATAACGAATATTTGAAAACACAAAATTGTTTTGCATCAACCAGGAAAATAAATTAGACTATAAAATCAGTGTCAGATTTGATAGATAAAGATAGACTTTAAATGATATGGATATAATGAAAAAAGTATAATACTTTAAAATCATACCAAATAATTTCAACAAATTATATCATTATACATAATATTTCTGTAAATGTCATAATAAAAGACTAACTTATATAGAAATTCTTATACATAATGAAATAAATCCAGAGACATACCTTGATAATCTAACTAGCGGGATTATACAAGGTTACAAATTCCCCTCAAACAAAATAATAAGATAATAAAGAAGATTACAAGAAAGAAAAATAAATATAATTATAAATAATATAGCAAAGTTACAAAAAAATTTAGTAATTAATTTATTTTAAATTTGGCGCTATTTTCTTAATAATTTAAAATTATGTGCAATTGTTTAATTTTATTATTAATTGTTGAGAATTCAAGCTAATTTTTAAATTATTACATAGTATTTGATTTAATGTATTATATAAAAGGGTGATCACTTAATTAATATTTAAATAATCGAATCAATTGTTAACAAATAGTCTCAAATGTTGAAAACTATTAGACTCCCTTGAAAAATCAATAAAATTTATTAATTATATATATAACATAATTTGAAAATTTTTTTGTTGATTTTGCTATATATAAAAAATATATTAAAAATAAAATTGATATATTTAGAATATAATTTTATTAACTATATTAAATTTTTAAATATATTTTATATGTGTATATGTACTTTAATATGGTCCAAAAAAAAAAGTTTTTGCTCAAAATAATTTAAATATTAAATTATTATATTAAATTATAACAAGTTAATAAAGAATTAATAATAAATTTACACAAAAATACTTTTTTATTTAGATATAAAATAAACCATTTTGCTAAGTAAAATATAACCAATAATTAATTACAAATTAAATTAACATATAGATATGCTTATTATAAATAAAGATACATTCCTATATATTTTTTGATTATGTATGCATCAATAATGAATGTTCGTAGAAAAACTTACTTGCATGCTCCTAATGTGTTAATGTAAATTTCATGATCATTTCTAACTCATTATAGAATATTCAATAATCACTAATGGTATTAAAATAATCTGAATTAAAAAGCAAATAAGATTAAAAAATTATCAAAGAATAGCAATTATAAATATTATATAATTCTTAAAACATAAAACAAAAGCTGTATTCTCCGCTTTAAAGGAATAATACATAGATTAAAAATAATATGACTTAGGTTCATAAAAATAATATTTATATGATATGAAATATATAATTAAAATATTTTTTATTACTACTAAGAAAGACTATTGGAAAAAAGAATCTCTAGAAAAATTAATATTATAAATTAAATAAAGTTGCTTTATTACAAAATAAATTAGCATTATAGCTTTGGACTTTGTAGACAGAATGTAAGAAGATATTGATTTATATAAGAATAAAGTGAATTTATTAATATATGATGATAATGATGATGAAACAATAAAATGATACGATCAATATAATTAATTTCAAAGTGATGTATAAATACTTAAAAACTCTACTAAATTGAATTTTTAATTTGGATTTTAGGTAATATATAAATATAAAAAATAAATATGTAATTTACTAATATTATTTATAGTTAAAATAGAATACTTGAGAAAGATTTCTTTGAAATAAGGTAATCATTAGTATCTAAATTCTTTAAAAATTTGTTTATAGTAACTATTCATTCATTTAAAATAATTGTATTATATATATACCTCAAACATTTATCCTTCTATTATAGAAATAGTTTCTTATTGCTTTAATGAGGGGCATTATTTTAAAAGTAAGAATTTATAATATTTATAAAAATATCACCATATAATAAACTAAAATCTAATTTTATTATAAAAGATAAATAGAAAAATTTCCTTGCTAATTTTTGGATCAATCTTAAATGTTTGCAATATTAATATGATATTTTTCTCAATTCCTAAAGACTGTGACGGGTATACTTGTTGGCAAAGAATCGCAAAACTTATAGTTTTTTGCATAGGAAGGGGAGCCTAATGCCAGTATTTTGTAATGATTAGCATATACTTTCCAGAACCTTTCCCTACTAAGGATAGAAGTATCTTTAATAGTTTAGTTTGAATTAGTTCATTTTATATATAGTTAACTTTAAAAAGTATATAGGACTTGGGTTAGGGTTTTTTAGATGATTGGGAGTTGCTGGAAGCATTTTTTCTCCTTATGTTGTTTAATTCTTTGAATATATTAATGTGAATCCTTTAATTTTCTTTAGAATTGTTGGATTTCTTAATATTCTTTCAAGAAACAAATGGAGTTTCTATAGTTGATAAAATTCCCGAGGAAGAGGAAGAGATATTAAAATAAAGAGATAAATAATAATAAATTACCAATAATGAAAATAATAGTAAATATGAAAATGAGACTTAAATTCTACAACGTACTTAAATAATACGAAATCATATGATTTTTCAAATTGAAAATAATTTTTTATAATTTTAAATTTAAGACTTTACTATTCTTATAATAAATATTACTCATAATAATAAAATTATATTATATTCTTATTATATCTAGAGAGTTTATTTTATATTAAAGTAAGGCATATAGAGTTACACATTATTTATAACTTAATTATACCAATAATATATTTATTTATTTTTTCTAACATAGCAATTATGATATAGAAAAAATTATTATAAAATAATTTCGTCAAGCAAATATTATTTTTCAATTTGAAATATATATTCTTATTTTGTAAAATTTTTTTATAATAAATGAATTAAGAATATAAATAATTTTTCTTATTATTAACTACACTGAAAATAAATATTTATAGCTTTTAATTATATAATGTCGTTTTATGAATATTATTTAGCTATTTATAATTGCTATTAGTCAAAAAATATTATTTTAATTTAAAGTTATATAAATAATTTTCTTATAAAATACAATTGAGTTTATTTTATAGCAATATATAGTTTATTTTTAATAAATACAACATATTTCATTTTTACAGTAAGTTTAAGTTAGAATAATAATAATTATTTTCAAGATAAACTCAAAAGCAAATTTCATGAGGGAAGAATTTACTTTTATAAAGTTGATGGAAAATACTACAGTAACATAATATTATAATTAAACGCTAATCATAACTCCATATCATACATATTACCATTTAAATGGAAATATATAAAATTTTAATTATATAATTTTTCCTTGCTATTTTATTTTATCTGACAAATTGATAATGTGATTGTATTCTAAACAATATTAAGTTTAATTTATAAGTATATTTCAAAACTATACTTATAGTATTCAATTATTTGTTTAATTTAATTTAATATTTAATTTGATTATTGATTTGTTATTTTTTTATCAGAGATTTTCTAGAAACTTTTTTAATTTTAGTGATGCATCAAAAATAAAAGTTTATATTTTAGAATCTAGTGATTTTGTTTTGTTGAGAATATGATCAATTTTATTATAAAATCTATTATTAGCAACGTTCCTATCCAAGTTAATTATACTATAAAATAATAAAATATTAATTTTAATACAAAAAATTTTCATAATAAAGCAAAGTTATAATACAACTTATATTAACTTTAAAAAGTATTATATATTTTTAATATTTTATTTACATTGTTTAATAATATAATTAGCATATAATTATATTATAGACTGCTACAAATAAAATTGACAAGATAATAAGTTGATAATATTACAAAATAATCTGAAAGTGAAATAAATACATATTCTAAATAAATAAAAGAAAAATACTAGTTAGAATATGGAAATCAAAACTCCTCTTCTTCTTTTTTATTGATTAGAATATCTTTACATTTGGTTTTTTCTCTAGTTATGGTTTTCTTATGATTATAAACTATCAATAATATATTACATTGAATGATTTAAATATATTTTATATTATTTATATGAAATAAATTTGAATTTTTAAATAATAAAAATATAATGCAATGATAGTTACCAATATATCTTTAATCTATTATTCTTAAAAAGTTTCAAAGTGAAGGTATATTCAATATCCGATATTATAAAGAATATATTCATTGAAGTTACATTGATGGTTATGGAAACTTAAAATAGCATTTTAGTTTTATAAAAACAAGGGAGATATATTTTTATAAAAATATTTTTTCGTATGCGTTAAACTCTTAACTAAGAAAGCAAAAAATTTGTAATTCAAATATTATAGACCCTAAACTATCTATTTAGATCCTATAATTACTTATATAATCTAAAAAGTATTTAGAAACTAATACCTTAATATTTGGAAAAATTCATATAAAAAAAATCCAATTAAAACACTATATAAAAGATATGTTTTTTTTAATTTCCATTAATTAGCTATTTTACTTTATTAAATTTAGAAATTAAAAAGATGCTTAAAATTAGCAAAATATTTACACAAATATTTAAAAATATTGTAGAAAGAACAAATAATAGCAAAAAAATTATTACTTGTTATGATAAAAATTTACAAATCAAAAAACTATCTAATTGTTTAATTTTGTTTTTTTAGTTTTTTCTGTGCATAACATATATTTATAGGACAAACTTTATATTTTTAAAAAAAAAAAAAAAATATTGATTCATAAATATAAATATTATATATACTTTTCTTTTGGTTTTTTTATTACCAAAATTTTTTTTTAATTCTATAATTAAAATTAGTGTTTTAAAAATACAAAATAAACCATATAATTCAAATATATATTAAACAGCATAAAATTTATGATTTGTAATTAATATTTTAGAAAGTAATACCATAAACTTTTTTAATATAGTTATATGTTAATAAGAGATGTTTATAGTTTAGAATTCAATGAGATGGATTTTAATAATATGGTTAAGGTTATAAATATATTAGAAGTACTAATTATTTCAGCTACTTACTCTCTAATAAAAAAGTAAAATATAATATTAAAATACTTTTATTATAAAATTCTTAATTTTAATATAAAATGCAAAAAATAAAAAAAAATTTAGCTATATCATACTCTATTATAGATTTCTTACTATCTAGATAGATATATATACATAAATAAAATAAAATTATATAATTATTCTTTACTATTATTTTTTTACTGATATAATTATAATATTACTGTCTTGTAGATATTATTTAGTTAAATTAATAAGTATATTCTAATTATATACCTATAATTATTAAATGATGGGAATTAGTTTAATCCAGTTTAATAAATTTTATTGATTTTTAATTGGTTGATCATAAATGTTCTAGAAACTTTTTTAATCTGTGATGCACATATATTGTTTAGAATTATTTGATTTCAATTTTATTGAAAATAAAACCAAGTTCATTATAAAAACTATTTTTAGGAGCTACTTTCTTATCAAATATAATTGTTACTTTTATTATATAAAAAATATTTCATTCTACAGTTTTAAAAAATATGCATCAATAAAAAATTGACCTATATTAACACTTTAAAGAGGTATTTTAAATATTTAACAATTTTATTTATATTATTTAATATATATATATAATACGATATGCAAAAAATAGCTTTTTTCATATTTAAAATATACTTTTATTTATATTATGATTTCATTATCTCAATATTTAGAGAGTATAGAATATTTTTCTAATTTATAATAGTTGTTAGAAATTATTATTATAGATAACAATGGAAAATATTGTAAAAAAAATGAATTAATAAACACTTTATTAATAACTTATATTTAAATTGTCCAATAATAATAATAAATAAATAAAAAATTAAAATTAGGATCAAAAATCGGAAGATAAAAAAAATATCATGAAAATTATAGTCTGCGCTGCATTCATTGTATTAGCTTTAGCTCAATAATAACAAATTACTTTAGGAGAAGTTGAATAATGTACAGTTAAACTCATAAGCAAGTGTCCTGAAGGAAGTAATTGCTTTAAAGAAATTAATAGCAAATGCTTTAGTAACACAATATTTATACAATCTCGTCCTTGCCAATCTACTGTAGATTGGTAATATGATTTAAGTGAAAAACTTTACGTCTATGAAAATGAATAAATTAACAGTATTCCTACTCCAAACTAACTGACTACTCTCTTTGCTCAATTCGAAAAGGTATATATTAATATTATAAGTTGATAAATTTTAATTATTAATTTCAATAAAAAAAATGTTTTAATTTTTAGACTTCTGAAACTAGCACCAAAGTAGACGAATATATTTCTGAGTATACACAATTATACAATGATTATTAAGCTAATACCCAAGACTAAGATAAAATGCATAAATTAGATATAAAATATTCCGATTTAAGAAAAATTAAAAAAATCGTATATAATGATTAAAAAGTTCCCTTTAAAATACATTCAGATTACGTTTCTTGTCATTTATTATGTTTTGATACTCTTTCTTCCTCTTCTCGAATAGCATATACAGATAATAGAGATTGTTTTTAATAATGATTGTCTAGATAATAAGTTGGCACTATTTAAAAAGAATCTGTCTATTCTTAATAAATCAAAGAAACATACAAATTAAAATAAGTAGATTCCTCATCTTCTGTATTGATTAGAATTACCCTATCTTTTCTTTTCTCTCTGATTGTGATTTTGTCATGATTATAAATTCTATTTATTAAAGATAAAAAGTATGGAAAAATAATATAACTATATATATGATTCATATAAATAGAATACAAATATTAAAAAAACACTATTAAAGGTTGTTAATTCTTAATGTATTATTTGTATTAATTCCATGAAAAAATAAAAAAAAATATTTCAATGATATATCTAAATATATTGAATTGCAGTTTTTAACTTTTAATTATAAACTCATACCCAAAATGTTTGTAAGTCTTAATTTATTTTAGTTTCAGATTTTAATTTTTTAGCAGATAATATTTATTAAAATTTTATTTGTGTAGCATTATACTTAATGATTATTTCTATTATTACTGCATACTACTAATATTATTCTTTGATTTTAAATTTAATAAAACAAAAAATGAAAATTTTAACTATAATTTCATAATTTTTTTATATGAGTTTTGGATAGTTCTTTTTTAATATTTACTCATATGAAATTTACATATTATAACAAAAAATATTATTTGAAATACTTGAAATATTAAACAAAGCTTAAATAAAAATTAATTTCATTTTAATTAGTATTAATAAAACTATATTTAAAAAATAAAATCCCTGACAAACTAGCCAAATAAAAACAAAAATAGAAAATATAAAAAGTCCACTGGCTTTTTATTTTTGAATTTTTTTTTTGATTTTTTATATATTTTTTATGAAGTTTTTAACAATTTATTGTAATAAAAATATTTTTTTTAAATATAGTTAATACGTTTAATAATACTCATTAAAATTGATTGAGTATATAAACTTATATATTTTAATAGAAAGATTTGCTTAAAATTATCTAATCTAACAAAATGATATTGCTTGGACTTATATATAATAATAATTTGCTAAAAATTATATAATCTAATATAATTATTTGCTTAAACTTATATAATATAATAATAATTTGCTTAAAATTATCTAATCTAACATAATTATTTGCTTAAAATTATATAATATAATAAAATAATTTGCTTAAAATATAAATTTCCTGGACTCATCACATAAATTGGTTAATTTAAATTTCAACAAATCTAAAAGGTTTTTATGTATGTATTTTTGTATTTTGTTAATTGTTCTTTCATAATATTTAGTTTTTCTATTTTATTTCATATATTTAAAGTTATTATCTGAACAAATATAGACACTTATATTCAATGAGATAAATTTCATATAAAAATATATTGATTTCATTCCTAGATATATAATATATCAAACTGTCTTTTACTTAAGTTTTTTTAAATATTTATAAAATAATTAATATAAAAATTTATATATAAAACTAAATAACGAAATTTAATTTTAGAGAAA
This sequence comes from Miamiensis avidus, assembly GCA_037039885.1. Taxonomy (NCBI): domain Eukaryota; phylum Ciliophora; class Oligohymenophorea; order Philasterida; family Glauconematidae; genus Miamiensis; species Miamiensis avidus. Next base: position 1,087,442 of record JAWVGU010000008.1, on the reverse strand, counting down.
TTATGATTTATTAATAAATAATCAATATTTCAAGCAAAAAAAAATAATCAGTTACAACATTTTCAGAAATTATTTTAAGAATAAAAATTTTTGACTAAAACTCAAAGTTAAAAATTAATTATTCAAATTATTAAAACAAATAAAATAAATTCATATAAATTTATTAACAAAAATATAACTAGGAAAATAAATTTTTTATATTGTAAAAGCATATTTTTAATCTTATAATAAATCTTTAAATATTTTTTTTAAATTTTTATATAAATGTATGAAAGAATTTCATTCCTAAAAAAAATACTGAAAATGTAATAAATTAAAATTAAAAATAATAAATATAATGTAAAAACTATTAAAATAATAAATTTTTAAACTTAAACACCATAATTTTAATATTAATATAAATTTTTAAATTCATACACTGATGGATGGATGTTCACATAGGTTAAAATATATACAATCTCATTATTTTGTAAAATCTAGTGTTATAAAATATAAAAATTCACGCAGTAAAACAGTTAAGTTATGTAAGAATTTGGAATTTACCTAGATTTAAACAATGAATCCTTAAAAAAATTTATTTTATTGTAATAGAAGGACTATTTATGTCAAAAAAAGTCAAAAAAAGCCCCAAAATTGTTCTTAGTGCCATTTAAAATATAAATATGTTTTACAAGAGATTTATTCTATTGAATGTCAGTGTATATTATTTTTCTTCATTTTCTTATTAACTTTAAATATAGAAAAATACAATATTATAAAAAATCGGGTAGAAAAATACAAAAATTCATCCTGATAAACCATTTGGCGTTTCAAAATTAAAACATGATCTCGATTTATTATGAGATTAATCTTGAAAATATTGATTTTCTATATTGTCAGATTTTATTAGATTTTTTAAGACCTATCGGATTATATCGGACAATATATGATAAAATTTTACATACCATCTAGTTTCTAAAATAAATGATTCATTATAAATAATATTATTTAATAAATTATATTAGGATATCACTATAGAGTATTATAATTAATAATCATAGCATAATTATATTTTATAATTTTCCCTTTTGAAAGTAATAAGTATTACTACATAGTGATTTTTATGATTTTTAAGCTTTTTATAAAAATTATCTTTTTAAGACTTTAGAATATATTAAAATATATTCGATTTCTATTATAAAATTATGATGAAATTAATTAATTATTCTTTTTCTTAATTCTTAATTAAAATTTTTAATTAATTTTTCAAATCAGAATTATATTTTGTAATTCTTATTTGCAGAAGAATTAATAAAATCTAGAATAGTTGATTTATTCCCTTTAATATGTATAAATATAAAATATTATTGGTTAATAGCATAGAATAATAATATTATATAAGCAATCCAAACTTTGAATTGGTAATAACTAAATTAATAATAAAATATTTAAATAAAGAAAAGCCCAGATATAACAAAAATGATATAACCATTAACAATAGAAAAATGTATAAAAAAGTTGGTAGCACAGGAAGATATTAAATAATGGTCCTATGCATATATTTACTTCTCTTTCTGATAACCTATTTTCCTTACACAGGAGGAACTTATCTCTTCTTAGACCCCATTTTTATATGCAAAAATGGATAAGAATGCAACTAAAATGATGCCTGCAAAGAAGTCAACAACAATTATAAACTAATATAATTAGACACTATAAAAAGCACCAATACGTTTACCAGATAATTTCAATTGTATTGTGACCGAAAAACATTGAAATCGGTTGCACAGTCATCATTATTTATTGGTTCATTCACTGGATCTCTCCTTTTTAGTTACTTTATGGATATATTAGGGAGTAATATATAATATTATATAGTACTTAATGTATTAAAAAGTAACCATTTTAATAGGACAAGTGTCATAGATAATATGCCTTTCCTGCATGTCTTTAGGACTAATTATACTTAGTTTTTCTGTCAATGTAGGAATGGTAATAACAGGCTATATTTTTGCAGGAATGGGAATATATCCTTCAAACTAACTTAGTTTTATAGTTTTAAGTGAAATATCGATTGCAAAATTCAGATAAATCTCAAATGGAATCATTTTAATATGTAATTTATCATTTATTTTAGTTTAATATTCATATTTTTTAAAATTAACTAATTATACCTTTAAGCTTTTTCAATTGGAATCATTATATTCACTGCTTTGTCTTACGCATTTGATAATGATTGGAAAATTCTTATTCGATATTTTATAACAATACCTGGTGTTCTCCTTTTCTTTCCGAATCTTTTTATAAAGGAAACTCCCAGATTTTACTTGGGAAAAGATAATAATAAGGTGTAAGAAAGTCTAAATTATATTGCCAAGTTCAATAAGAAAAACAAACTAAGTTATGAAGAAATTGATTTTGATGATTATTATCAAGAAAGTACTGATTAAAATAGCTAAAATGTAATTTAAGATAAAAAAAAAGAGTTAACTTTTGGATAATTTTTAAATATAAATCCATAAGAACCTAGGTTATCTGTGCTGCAATTTTTAAATTTTTTATGATGTTTGGTAAATTATATTAGATAGCTTTAAATATAAATAAAAGAATGTTAAATTTTTTAAAAAATATATACAGCATTATATGGACAGATCTTTGCTTTACCAGATTTGGAATTAAATATATATACCTCAAACATTTTTCCTTCTACTATAGAAATAATTTCTTTTTCTTTAATGGGGGTCTTTATTTTAAAAGTAAAAATACATAATATTTATAAAATTGTCACCACTTAATAAACATTATATCTAATTGAATTATAAAAGATTAATAGAAAAGTTTCTTTGCTAATTTTGGGATCAATCTTAAATGTTTGCAATATTAGTATGATATTTTTCTCAATTCCTAAAGACTGTGATGGATATAGTTGCTGGTAAAGAATCGCAAAACTTATTGTTTTTTGCATTGGAAGGGGAGCCTAATGCCAGTATTTTGTAATGATAAGCATGTACTTTCCAGAGCTTTTCCCTACTAAAGTTAGAGGTATCTTTAATAATTAAGTTTTAATTGGTTGTTTTTACATATAGTTATCTTTAAAATGTATATAGGACTTGGGCTAGGGTTTGTTAGAGGAATTGGAGTTGCTGGAAGCATTTTTTCTCCTTATGTTGTTTAATTCTTTGAATATATCAATGTGAATCCTTTAATTTTCTTTGGAATTGTTGGGTTTCTTAATTTTATTAATTTAATTTTCTTAAGAGAAACAAAAGGGGTTTCTATAGTTGATAAAATTCCTGAGGAAGAGAAAGAGAGATTAAAATAAAAAGATAAATATTAATAAATTACCGATAATGAAAATATTAGTAAATAAGAAAATGAGACTTAAAATTCTACGATGTGCTTAAATAATACGAAATCATATGATTATTCAAATTGAAAATAATTTTTTACAATTTTAAATTTAAGAAAATTAATAAATTTATAAGTACTTTACTATTAATATAACAAATATTACTATTAATAATACAATTATATTATATTTTATAATATCTATATAGTTATTTTATACTAAAGTAAGTAAAGCATATAAAGTTACACATTATTTATAATTTAATTATACCAATCATATATTTATTTATTTTTTCTAACATAGCAGTTATGATATAGAAATTAAAATTACTATAAAATAATTTCGTCATCAAGTAAATATTATCTTTTAATTTAAAATATATATTCTTATTTTGTAAAATTATAATATAATAAATGAATAATTAGACTATAAATATTTTTTCTTATTGACTTCATCACAAATTTCTATAATTTTTTTTCATATACTTATACACTGAAAATAAATGTTTATAGCTTTTAATTATATAATGTCGTTTTATGAATATTATTTAGCTATTTATAAGTGCTATTAGTCATAGCTACTCTCTTGAAAAAATAATTTGTACAATTAAAATACTTTTGTTTCAAAAATATTATTTTAATTTAATGTTATTATAAATAATTAATTTTCATATAAAATACAATTGAGTTTATTTTATATAACAATATAAAGTTTATTTTAAATAAATATAACAGATTTCATTTTTTAACAATCAGCTTTATTAAAATAATAATAATTTTTATTATTTTTTCTTCTATGAAATTAGACTGGAAAATTAAAATAATATAATTTTAATCTTTACTTATAATAAATAATAAATATTACAAAATAATTATTAGATATATTATAGGCTTTCCCTCAAAAATAATAAATTAGTTTAGAATAATGATTATTGTCAAGATAAACTCAAAAGCAAGTTTAATGAGGGAAGAAATTACTTTTATGAAATTGATGGAAAATGCTACAGTAACACAATATTATAATTAAACGCTAATATTAACCCTATATCATACACGTTGCCATTTAAATGGATATATATAAAATTCTAATTATATAATTTTTCCTTGCTATTTTATTTTATCTGAAAATTGATAATATAACTGTCTAGTAAACAATATTAAGTTTAATGTATAAATATATTCCAAAACTATACTTATAATATTCAATTATTTGTTTAATTCAATTTAATATTTAATTAAATTATTGATTTGTTATTTTTTTATCAGAGATGTTCTAGAAACTTTTTTAATTTTAGTGATGATCAAAAATAAAATTTTATTTATATTTTAGAATCTAGTGATGTAGTTTTGTTGTATTATTAGCTACTTTCCTATCCAAGTTAATTATACTATTAAATAATAATATATTACTTTTAATACAAAAAATTTTCATTATAAAGCATTTTAAATATATATAATTAAAATTCAACTTTTATTAACTTTTAAAAAGTATTATATATTTTTAATATTTTATTTACATTGTTTAATAATAATAAATAATACAACAGTATATTATTTTATAATTTCTTTTTAAAGCTATTTCAAAATAAAATTTAACTGGACTTGTTATAAATATTTAGATACAATAAAGGTTATTCTAATTTATACTAACTTAGAAAATATTATTATTAAACCTAATTTTTAAATTATTGTAAAACAAATTATATAAAATACTATTTATTAGCTAAGATTTAAAGAGTTCAATAATAAAAATATTTAATATTTACAAAATATTTAATACTAAAATTAAAATAAGTATCAATAAAAAAAGATAAAAAATATGATGAAAATTGTAGTCTGCATTACATTAATTTTATTAGTTTTAGCTCAATAATAACAAATTATATTAGATGAAGTTATTAAATGTGGTGATACTCTCTTAAGTAAGTGTCCTAAAGAAAGTGATTGCTATAAGGAAATTAATCGTAAATGTTTTATTAACGCAATATATTTGTAATCTAGTCCATGTAAAGCTTCTGGAGATTGGTATGATGATTTAATTAATAAACTTTCAGTTTATGAAGACAAATAATTTAATGGTATTCCTACTCCTAACTAGTTAACTGCTCTCTTTGGTCAGTATGAAAAGGTATATATAATAATAACCTATTATAAATCAATAAATTTAATTATCATTTTCAATAAATATGCATTAATTAATAAACTATATTCATTTTTAGACTTCTGAAACTAGCACTAAAGTAGACGAATATATTTCTGAGTATACACAATTATATAATGATTACTAATCTAATACCCAAGACTAACATAAAATGTTTAATTTAGAAGATAAATATTATAATTTAAGAAACATTAGAAAAATGGTATAGAATGATTAAAAAATTTCCTATAAAACATACTCTGATTATATTAGTTGTCGGTTAATATGCTATAATTCTCTTATTTCTTCTTCTTCTTCTTCACAAGTAGCATATAATGATGTTATAGACTGCCACTAATAAAAATTGACAAGATAATAAGTTGATAATATTACAAAATAATCTGAAAGTGAAATAGATACATATTCTAAATAAATAAAAGAAAAATACTAGTTAGAATATGGAGATTCAAACTCCTCCTCTTCTTCTTTTTTATTGATTAGAATATCTTTATATTTGATTTTTTCTCTGGTTATGATTTTCTTATGATTATAAACTATCAATAATATATTACAATGAATGATTTAAATATATTTTATCTGATTTATATGAAATAAATTTTAATTTTTTAATTATAAAAATATAATGCAATGATAGTTACCAATAAGTATTTTTACCTATTATTCTTAAAATGTTTCTTTTAGTAACCAGTAATAAATTTATTCTTTGTAGAACTGAATATTTTATATTCTATTATTTTTAGAATATTTTAGATAGATTTCACTTTAATATTAAAGTGAAGATATATTTAGTAATTTAATATCCGATATTATAAAGAATATACATTCATTGAAGTTACATTTATGGTTATGGTAACTTAAAATAGCATTTAAGTTTTATAAAATCAAGGGATTCTTATTTTTAAAAAATATTTTTTCGTATGAGTTAAACTCTTAACTGAGAAAATAAAAAATGTGGAATTCAAATATTATAGACCCTAAACTATCTATTTAGATCTTATTATTACATATATAATCTAAAAGTATTTAGAAACTAATACCTTAATTTTTGGAAAAAATCCTATAAAAAAATCCAATTAATACACTATATATATGATATCTTTTTTGCAATTTTCTTCAATTAGCTATTTTACTTTCTTAAATTTAGAAATTAAAAATAAGCTTAAAATTAATAAAATATTTACACTAATTTTTTAAAATTAAGTAGAAAGAACAAATAATTAATAGCAAATAAATAACAAATTTCCATACTCTTATCCACTAAACTAAATGTATAATCTTGCTGCAGAAAACATTTACACTTTAGCATAATTAATTTATAGCACATATTTTATAAAAAAGAAGAGTTTATATTACGAATAGCAAATAATTATAATAAAAACTATCCTCATTTGGTGATATTAATTAATATCAGCTAATTTTTACTTAAAAATTTTTAGCAAAATTCCTATAAAATTAAGCATATTTTAGTAAACCAAACTTATTTTTATCATATTAATAATTAACTATATTTAAAAGAAAATTTAAACATATTATCAAGCTTTATTAATTATTATTATTAAGTGAGTATTTTATAAGAGGCACTAATAACTACAATTAAAAATTAATTGTAAATAATCTTGCATAAAAATTAATTAAATTATTACTTGTTATGATAAAAAATTACAAATCAAAAATTATCTAATAGTTTAGTTTTGTTTTTTTTAGTTTTATCTGTATATTTTGAATAGTGTTTTTATTATTTTTTGAACACAATATTTACTTTTAGAACAAACTTTATATTTTTTCATAAAAAAAAATAATTCATTCATAAATATAAGTATTATATATGTTTTTCTTTTGGTTTTTTTAATACTAAAATTGTTTTTTTAATGATCATAATTAGTGTTTTAAAAATAAAAAATAAATCATATAATTAAAATATGTATTAAAGATACATAATTTATTTTTAAAAACCCAGAATAAAATTTATGATTTGTAATTTTATTTTTTAGAAAGTAATACCATAAACTTTTTTAATATAGTTGTATGCTAATAATAAATGTTTATAGTTTAGAATTAAATGAGGTAGATTTTAAGAATATGATTAAGGTTATAAGGGTATTAGAAGTACTAATTATGGTAGCTACTCACTCTCTTGTAAAAAGTAAAATATAACATTAAAATACTTTTATTATAAAATTCATAATTTTAATATAATATTTCAAATAATTTTAATATTAAATACAGTATTGTGCTTGTTTAAATATTATTTTAATTTTAATAATATTATTGGACAATTTTAATTTTCAGAAACTAGCTTTTCTTAAAATTTTTTTAATTTTTTTATGTCAGAAATAATATCAATTTAATTTGACTGGAAAAGAAGACGTAAAGTTATTATAAACTTTAATTTTAATATATTATATTTTACGTATGATAACTATGAAGTATAGAATTAATTGAAATAAAATAATAATAATTTAAAATATCAAAGATTTATCAAAATAAGAAGATAAAAAATATCATGAACTCTTTATTATCATTTTTTTATCTCATAAATTAGTTTATAATTAAGTTATATAAAAAAGAAATTAAAATTTTCTAAATTAATTTATATTATCTATAATTTTCAATTCAATATTAATAGCTAATTACTTCTATTAGATTAATTCAGACTAATTTTTGTTATTATTAAATTATTTTTAGAAAGAATGTATATAAAATACTTTCTATTACTAAAATTAGTATATGAGAACTCCGAATTAAAAATATAATATTTTCCTAAAATCGAATAGATAAATTATATTAATTTATTATTTATAATTAATTGCTAATATATTACATATTATATATTTAGCTCAACTCTATCTGAAAATAAATAAACTTTCGAAAGTAGTTTAATAGTGAGCCTAGCACGAATATTAATTACAATATATGTATAATTTATTTTTAGACACTAATGTGAAGATTAATGATAATAACAACATATTAATAAAATATCTTAAAGAGATAGCAATATAAATAATTAAAAAAATTTTTAACTATTTCATACCCTATTATAGATTTCTTACTATCTAGATGGATATACATAAATAAAATTAAAATTATATAATTATTCTTTACTATTATTTTTTTACTGATAAAAATATAATATTACTGTCTTGTAGATACTATTTAGTTAAATTAATAAGTATATTCTAATAATATAGCTATAATATTAAATAATGAGAAAATTAGTTTAATCCAATTTAATAAATTTTATTGATTTTTAATTTGTTGATCATAAATGTTCTAGAAACTTTTTTAATCAGTGATGCACTTATATAAAAGTTATTGTTTAGAATTATTTGGTGCAATTTGTTTGAAAATAAAACCAAATTCATTAGAAAAACTATTTTTAGGAGGTACTTTCTTATCAAATATAATTATTACTTTTATTATATAAAAAATATTTCGTTCTACATTTTATAAAATAGGTATCAATAAAAAATTGACCTATATTAACATTTTAAAGAAGTATTTTATATATTTAACAACTTTATTTATATTATTTAATATATATATATAATACGATATGCAAAAAATAGCTTTTCATATTTAAAATATATTTTTATTTATATTACGATTTCAATATATCAATATTTAGAGAGAGTATAGAATATTTTTATAATTTATAATAGTTGTTAGAAATTATTATTATACATAATAATGGAAAATATTGTAAATAAAATGACATAATAAACACTTTATTAATAACTGATATTTAAAGAGTTCAATAATAATAATAAAAAAAATAAATAAATAAAAAATTAAAATAAGTATCAAAAATAAGAAGATAAAAAAATATCATGAAATCTTTAGTCTGCGCAACATTCATTGTAATAGCTTTAGCTCAATAATAACAAATTACTTTAGAAGAAGTCAACGAATGTACAGGTAAACTCTAAAGCAAATGTCCTGAAGGAAGTGATTGTTTTAAAGAAATTGATAGCAAATGCTTTAGTAACACTATATTTTTACAATCTCGTCCTTGCAAATCTGGTGGAGATTGGTATGATGATTTAAAAAATAAACTTTCCGTTTATGAAAACAAATAAATTAACAGTATTCCTACTCCAAATTAACTGACTACTCTCTTTGCTCAATACGAAAAGGTATATATTAATATTATAAATTTATAAATTTTAATTATCAATTTCAATAAAAAAATATTTTAATTTTTAGACTTCTGAAACTAGCACTAAAGTAGACGAATATATTTCTGAGTATACACAATTATACAATGATTATTAAGCTAATACCCAAGACTAAGAAAAAATGTAAAAATTAGATAATAAATATTTTGATTTAAGAAAAATTAGAAGAATAGTATTTGATGATTAAAAAGTTCCCTTTAAAATACATTCAGATTACGTTACTTGTCATTTATTATGTTATGATACTCTTACTTCCTCTTCTCGAGTAGCATATACTGATAATAGAGATTGTTACTAATAAAGATTGTCTAGATAATAAGTTGACACTATTAAAAAAGAATCTGAAAGTGAAATTTCTATCTATTCTAAATAAATCAAAGAAAAATACTAGTTAGAAAATGGAGATTCCTCATCTTCTGTATTGATTAGAATTACCTTATCTTTGCTTTTTTCTCTAATTGTGATATTGTTATGATTATAAATTCTAATTATTAAAGATAAAAAGTATGGAATAATATTAAAAAAATATATATATGATTCATATAAGAACATTAAAAAACTATTAATGTTGTTAATTCTTAATGTATTATTTGTATTAATTCCATGAAAAAAATATAAAAAAATATTTCAATGATATATCTAAATATATTGAATTGCAGTTTTTAACTTTTAATTATAAACTCATACCCAAAATGTTTATAAGTCTTAATTTATTTTAGTTTCAGATTTTAATTTTTTAGGTGATAATATTTATTAAAATTTTATTTGGTAGCATTATATTTAATGACTATTTCTATTATTTCTGCATACTTCCAATAATATTATTCTTTAATTTTCAATATAAGATAACAAAAAATGAAAATTTTAAATATAACTACATAATTTTTTTAAATGAGTTTTGGATAGTTATTTTTTAATATTTACTCATATGAAATTTACTTATTATAACAAAAATATTATTTAAAATACTTGAAATATAAAATAAAGCTTATTTAAAAATTAATTTAATTTTAATTAATATTAATAAAACAATTTTAAGAAAATAAAATCACTGACAAACTAACCAAATAAAAAAAAAAATAGAAAGTATAAAAGTCCTGTCATAAAGGTATTGCCAACAAATTGTCAAACATATCCTAAAATTTAATAATAATATATTACTAGTTATAAATAACCTATGAAATATATATTGGGATAATCTTATAAGATTATATTTTATGTTTGATTAATGTATACTTAGTGATTATGTTAAAGAATTTTTTAAAAATAAAATCATAATCTTATATTATAGGCAATTTAGGAAAAAATTATCTAATTATTTTATTAAAATTTGGCGCCTTTTTTATGAAAATTTGAAATTTTTGAAATTACATATCTTTTTTATTAATTTCTGATAATTTAAGCGAATTTTTTAAATGATTATATAGTATTTGATTTAGTGTATTATATATGAGGATTTTTATTAAATAAAAAATTAAATGATTGAATCACTTTTTGAAAAATTGACTTCATTATTGAAAATAATTAAGCAACCTTAAAAAATTAATATAATTAATTATTAATATAACATAGTTTGAAAATTATTTTGATGAAATGACAATATTTTAAATTAATTAACAAATTATATATTATATTATAATTATAAAGATGTTTTGATTTTTAGCAAATTACACACATATATATCTTTAGCTACTCCTCAAAATATTTTAAAAATTAAATTATAACTAGGAAAACAATTTTATAAGAATTTATAATAAATTTAAACAAAAATAATTTTTTATTTAGATATAAAGTAAACCAGTTTGCTAAGTAAAATATAATCAATAATTAATTACAAATTTAATTAACATATAAATATATTTATTATAAATAAAGATATATATATTCCAATAAATCTTTGGATTATGTATGCAACAATAATGAATGATCGTAGAAAAACATACTTATATGCTCCTAATGTGTTAATGTAAATTATGATGATCATTTCCAACTCAGTATAGAGTAATTCGATAATATTTTATCACTAATGGTATAATATATGAGAAAGATTTCCTTGAATTAGGGAAATCATTAGTATAGTTAAACTATCTAAATTCTTTAAAAATTTGTTTATAGTAACTATTATTTATTTTAGGATAACAGAAATAATATTTTTAAAATAATTTATAGCATTACTAAAAATATAATTATAAAAAATTTAATTTATATTTTCTAAATCAATAATATATATAAATATTAATAATACAATTAAGAAGGGTTATTTTGAATTTGGAAATTGGCTAGGAAAATTGTAATATTGGATTTCTTTAGCAATTCTTTTATGATAATAAAATAATAATTTAAAAAATTATCAATACAATCCTAAAGATATTTTAATATTTATTATTAATATAGATAATATTATTGGAGATAATGTAATGCATTGAAATGAAAAATTCTTTTGAAAAACTACATAATTTAAGATCCTTAAAGCTAGGTATAGGATAATTTACTATTAAAATATAAAATATAAAAAAATAAAATTATAAATTAAATAAAAATGAAAATATTTATATTATTTATCAATATCGGTATATAATTTTATTATCTTTAATAGAAAAAATTACTTCGGAGACAAGGGATGTATTTAATTAGGATATATGCAAGAAAAACTACATAATTTGAGTTTTTTAAATAAAGATTTATCGTAAATAATTTTTTTTTTTTTTTCATTCTTTATATGTTTGAAGTATACATTTTTTAAAGATGCAATTATTTCGGAGAGGAAGGAATCAATGAATTAAGTAAATCACTTTAAACCATGAACAATTTAGGATCTTTAAATATAAACTTAAAGTAAATTATATAAATTTAAAAAATATTCTTGCTTGTATTTAATTTTATATACTATATTAGATAAAATTATCTTGAAGAGAAAGGATGTATTGTATTAGGCTAATAGCTTGAAAAACTTGATACATTAACTGATTTAGAAATAAATTTAAAGTATTTAAAATATTTATATCTAAAAATAATAATATTAATTTTTTATTAAACATACAAAATTAATAAAACATTATAATTAAATAGGAAGTATATTATAGGTGATAAAGGTTGTATATAATTTGGTAAATCTCTTTAAAAACTACTGAACTTAGCTTTATTTAAAATTAATTTATAGTAATATTAAACTGATAATTAATAATTAAAATATGTTATTTTAAATTGTATTCATATAAAATCATACCATTTTTTAATACTTTATAATAAAAATAATAATAATATATAATATTAGATAGAATGATATAGTTAATGAGTATTTATTTAGATCAGGTATATAATAAAATTTCTATTTGTTGAAATATTAATATGAGAATTATTATTTTTTAAAATATCTGATTTTTAAAAAAATAACTTATATGCTTGTTAATTAATTGATAATATATATACTTTATCTATCATTTTTCTTTTTATTAAATTGAATAATGATAATATTATTATCTAATTAATAAACAAATTATCAATTTTATGATTTTAAATCAATAATTAAACAAGTTAAGATTTGAAAGATAATTATTTTTATACAAATATCTCATTTTATAATATTATTAATATTCAATGTAAATATATAGTATATTTAAATAATAAATAGAATTTTCAGTATAAAATATATATTTTATATTAACTCATTTAAATTTTTAATTTATTTTTCTGTATCTTATTCTAGATTCGGTATTATGGAAATTTTATCATCTTTTATATGAGGATTTTGATTATTTGGAACCATAATTGAAATAGCTTTTCAAATATCGTAAAAAAAAAAACTATATTATTATAATCTAAGTTATCGTCAAGCATATTGTTTAATGAAAGACATTAAATTAAATAGATTTAATTAAAAGAAACTAATATTTTATGCTATTTTTACCTTTAAATTATAAATAAATTCTAAATTTATTATATTAATTAATTTAAGTAAAGCAATTAATGATCTGCTATTTTTTAATTTAATTAAAAGTCAACTTAGTTGTTATTTTTTTATTTTAAAATCAATTAAGCTTTAATTTAGAGCAAACTATTAATTAATGTTAAAATAAAATTTAATTTCAGTAAAAACTCTCAGGATTTCTTAATTATTTTTATTATTAAATGGAAACTTATGTAAACAATTAATAATTAATATGGAATACACCCATTTCAGCGTCTAATAACTATTTCATGGACAAAAGGGTCGTATAATTGCTATTACAGTATGGAGTTCGGGTAATGAAATCAATGGAATATAGTTTACTTATTAATTGTAATACTTAATGGGCGAAGTATTAGGAGGAAAACACTATTAATAGAATGGAGGGTAAAGAAATTAAGATTATTGTAAAAAAAACTATAATAATGTATTATTTATTATCTAAGATTTAAAAAGTTCAATAATAAAAATATATAATATTTACAAATATGTTTTATACTAAAATTAAAATTAATATCAATAAAAAAAGATAAAAAAAATATGATGAAATTTTTATTCTGAATTACATTAATTTTATTAGCTTTAGTTCAATAATAATAAATTATATTAGAAGAAGTTTTTAAATGTGGTGATATTCTCTTAATTAACTGTCCTAAAGAAAGTGATTGCTTTAAGGAAATTGATCATAAATGTTTTAATAACGCAATATATTTGCAATCTCGTCCTTGTAAAGCTTCTGGAGATTGGTATGGTAATTTAAAAAATAAACTTTCAGTATATGAAGACAATTACAAAAATGGTATTGAATGATTAAAAAGTTTCCTATAAAACATAATCTGATTAGATTAGTTGTCGGTTAATATGCTATAATTCTCTTACTTCTTCTTCTTTATCTTCTTCACAAGTAGCATATAATGATGTTATAGACTACTACTAATAAAAATTGACAAGATAATAAGTTGATAGTATTACAAAATAATCTGAAAGTGAAATATATACATATTCTAAATAAATAAAAGAAAAATACTAGTTAGAATATGGAGATTCAAACTCCTCTTCTTCTTTTTTATTGATTAGAATATCTTTATATTTGGTTTTTTCTCTGATTATGATTTTCTTATGATTTTAAACTTTCAATAATATATTACAATGAATGATTTAAATATATTTTATCTGATTTATATGAAATAAATTTGAATTTTTTAATTATAAAAATATAATGCAATGATAGTTACTAATATGTATTTTTACATATTATTCCTAAAATGTTTCTTTTAGTAATCAGTAATAAATTTATTCTTTGTAGAACTGAATATTTATTATTCTATTATTTTTATAATATTTTAGATAGATTTCACTTTAATATTAAACTGAAGATATATTTAATATCCGATATTATAAAGAATATAAATTCATTAAGTTACATTGATGGTTATGGTAACTTAAAATAGCATTTAAGTTTATAAAATCAAGGGAGACATATTTTTAAAAAATTTTTTTCGTATGTGTTAAACTCTTAACTGAGAAAGCAAAAAATATGGAAGTCAAATATTACTATCTATATAGATCCTATTATTACATATATAATCTAAAAGTATTTAGAAACTAAAACCTTAATATTTGGAAAAAATCCTATAAAAAAAATCCAATTATAATAAAAAATATGTTTTTTTCAACTTCTTTTAATTAGCTGTTTTACTTTCTTAAATTTAGAAATTAATAATCATAATTATTAAGTGAGTTTTTATAAAGGCACTAATAATTACAATTAAAAATTAATTGTAAATAATCTTGCATAAAAATTAATTAAATTACTACTTGTTATGAAAAAAATTTACAAATCAAAAAATTTTATAATAGTTTAATTTTGTTTTTAGTTTTTTCTGTATATTTTGAATAGTGTTTTTATTATTTTTTGAACACAATATCTACTTTTAGGACAAACTTTACATTTTTTCACAAAAAAAAATAATTCATTCATAAATATAAGTATTATATATGTTTTTATTTTGGTTTTTTTAATACCAAAATTGGTTTTTTTTAATTATATAATCATAATTAGTGCTTTAAAAATACAAAATAAATCAAATAATTAAAATATGTATTAAATATACATAATTTATTTTTAAAAACCCAGCATAAAATTTATGATTTGTAATTTTATTTTTTAGAAAGTAATACCATAAACTTTTTTTAATATAGTTGTGTGTTAATAATAAATGTTTATAGTTTAGAATTAAATGAGGTAAATTTTAAGAATATGATTAAGGGTATTAGAAGTACTAATTATTGCAGCTACTCACTTTCTAGTAAAAAGTAAAATATAATATTAAAATACTTTTATTATAAAATTCATAATTTTTATATAATATTAAAATACTTTTATTATAAAATTCATAATTTTAATATAATATCTTAAATAATTTTAATATTAAATACAACATTGTGCTTGTTTAAATATTATTTTAATTTTAATAATATTATTGTACAATTTTAATTTTCAGCAACCAGCTTTTCTTAAAATTTAAATATTTTTTTTTAATTTTTTTATGTCAGAAATAATATCAATTTAATTTGACTGGAAAAGAATACCTAAAGTTATTATAAACTTTAATTTTAATATATCGTATTTTACGTATGAAAGTTGTGAAAGATAGAATTTAATTGAAATTAAATAAAATAATGATAATTTAAAAAAAATATCAAAGATTTATCAAAATAAGAATATAAAAAATATCATGAACTCTTTATTACCATTTTTTTATCTCATAAATTAGTTTATAATTAAATTGTATAAAAAAAAAATAAAAATTTTATAAATTAATTTATATTATCTATAATTTTCAATTCAATATTAATAGCTAACTAGTTCGATTAGATTAATTTTTGTTATTAATAAATTATTTTTAGAAAGAATGTATATAAAATACTTTCTATTACTGAAATTAGTATACGAGAACTCCGAATTAGAAATATAATATTTTATTTATTATTTATAATTTATTTCTAAAATATTATATATTATATATTTAGCTCAACTCTATCTGAAAATAAATAAACTTTTGAAAGTATTTTAATAATGAGCCTAGCCCGAATATTAATTACAATATATGTATAATTTATTTTTAGACACTAATGTGAAGATTAATGATAATAACAATATATTAATAAAATATCTTAAAGAGATGCAATGTAAAAAATAAAAAAAAATATTTAGCTATATTATACCCTATTATAGATTTCTTACTACCTAGATGGATATACATAAATAAAATTAATATTATATAATTATTCTTTATTATTATTTTTTTACTGATAAAATAATAATATTACTGTCTTGTAGATTCTATTTAGTTATATTAATAAGTATATTCTAATTATATACCTATAATTATTAAATAATGGGAAAATTAGTTTAATCAAGTTTAATAAATTTTATTGATTTTTAACTTGTCGATCATAAATGTTCTAGAAACTTTTTAATCAGTGATGCACTTATATAATAGTTATTGTTTAGAATTATTTGATGTAATTTTTTTGAAAATAAAACCAAATTCATTAGAAAAACTATTTTTAGGAGTTACTTTCTTATCAAGTATAATTATTACTTTTATTATATAAAAAATATTTCGTTCTACATTTTTATAAAATATGTATCAATAAAAAATTGACCTATATTAATATTTTAAAGAAGTATTTTATATTTTTAACTATTTTATTTATATTATTTAATATATATATAATACGAGATACAAAAAATAGCTTTTTCATATTTAAAATATACTTTTATATATTACGGTTTCAATATATCAATATTTAGAGAGTATAGAATATTTTTCTAATTTATAATAGTTATTAGAAATCATTATTATACATATTAATGGAAAATAATGTAAATAATGACATAATAAACACTTTATTAATAACTGATATTTAAAGAGTTCAATAATAATATAAAAAAATAATAAATAAATAAATAAAAAATTAAAATAATAATCAAAAATAAGAAAATAAAAAAACATCATGAAATTTTTAGTCTGCGCTGCATTCATTGTATTGGTTTTCGCTCAATAATAACAAATTACTTTAGGAGAAGTTGAATAATGTACAGGTAAGCTCTAAAGCAAGTGTCCTGAAGGAAGTGATTGCTTTAAAGAAATTGATGGCAAATGCTTTAGTAACACAATATTTATATAATCTCGTCCTTGCAAATCTGCTGGAGATTGGTATGATGATTTAGATAAAAAACTTTCCGTTTATGAAGACAAATAAATTAACAGTATTCCTACTCCAAACTAACTGACTACTCTCTTTGCTCAATACGAAAAAGTATATATTAATATTATAAATTGATAAATTTTAATTATCAATTTCAATAAAAAAAATATTTTAATTTTTAGACTTCTGAAACTAGCACTAAAGTAGACGAATATATTTCTGAGTATACACAATTATACAATGAATATTAAGCTAATACCCAAGACTAAGATAAAATGCATAAATTAGATATAAAATATTCTGATTTAAGAAAAATTAGAAGAATCGTATTTGAGGATTAAAAAGTTCCTTTTAAAATACATTCAGATTACGTTGCTTGTCATTTATTATGTTTTGATACTCTTACTTCCTCATCTCGAGTAGCATATACTGATAATAGAGATTGCTATTAATAAAGATTGTCTAGATAATAAGTTGACACTATTAAAAAAGAATCTGAAAGTGAAATTTCTATCTATTCTAAATAGATCAAAGAAAAATACTCATTATAAAATGGAGATATTAAATCCTAATCTTCTGTATTGATTAGAATTACCTTATCTTTGCTTTTCTCTCTGATTATGATTTTGTTATGATTATAAATTCTAATTATTAAAGATAAAAAGTATGGAATAATATTAAAAAAATATATATATATATTTGATTAATATAAGAACATTAAAAATATTAAAAAACTATTATTGTTTTGAATAGTTATTTTTTAATATCTACTCATATGAAATTTACATATTATAACAAAAATATTATTTGAAATTCTTGAAATATAAAACAAAGCTTAAATAAAAATTAGTTTCATTTTAATTAGTATTAATAAAACTATTTAAAAATATAAAATCACTGACAAACTAACCAAATAAAAAAAAAAATAGAAAATATAAAAGTCCACTGTCATAAAAGTATAGCCAACAAACATATCCTAATATTTAATAATAATATTTTATTAGTTATAAATAACCTGTGAAATATATATTGGGATAATCTTATAAGATTATATTTTATGTTAGACGAATGTATACTTAGTGATTATGTTAAAGAATTTTTAAAATAAAATCATAATTTTAGAAGGGTTATTATGAATTTGGAAATTCGCTAGGAAAATTGTAATATTGGGTTTCTTAGAAATTCTTTTATGGTAATAAAATAATATAATTTAAAAAATTATCAATACATTCTAAAGATATTTAAATATTTATTATTAATAGAGGTAATAGTATCGGTCATAAAATAGATGCATTGAAATGAAAAATTTTTTGAAAAACTACATAATTTAAGATCTTTAAAGCTAGATATAGGGTGATTTACTAATAAAATATAAAATATAAAAAAACTAAACTATAAATTAAATAAAAATGAAAATATTTATATTATTTATCAATATCGGTATATAATTTTATTATCTTTAATAGAAAAAATTACCTTGGATACAAGCGATATATTTAATTAGGATATATTCTAGAAAAACTACATAATTTGAGTTTTTTAAATATAGATTTATCGTAAATATTTTTTATTTTTTATTCTTTATATGTTTGAAGTAAACATTTTTTAGATGCAATTCTTTCGGAGAGGAAGAATCAATGAAATAAACAAATCATAAATCACCTTAAACCATGAACAATTTAGGATCTTTAAATATAAACTTAAAGTAAATTATAAAAATTTAACAAATATTATTGCTTGTATTTAATTTTATATACTATATTAGATAAAATTATCATGCATGGAAAGGATGTATTGTAGTAGGCCAATGGCTTGAAAAACTTAAATACATTAACTGATTTAGAAATAAATTTAAAGTATTTAAAATATTTATATCTAAAAATAATAATATTATAACTTTACAATAATTAATTAAACATACATAAATTTAATAAAACATTATAATTAAATAGGAAGTATATTATAGGTGATAAAGGTTGTATATAATTAGGTAAATCCCTTTAAAATCTACTGATCTTAGCTTCATTAAAAATTAATTTATAGTTATATTAACTTATAAATAAATAATAATTAAAATATGTTATTTTAAATTGTATTCAAATAAAATCATTCCATTTTTTAATACTAAATTTTAATAAATAAAATAATAATAATATATAATTTTAGGTAGAATGATATGTTAAATGAGTATTTATTTAGATCAATATAATAAAAATTTCCATTTGCTGAAATATTTATATGAGAATTATTATTTTTAAAATATAATTTTTAAAAAAATAACTTATATGCTTGTTAATTAATTGATAATATGTATACTTTATCTATAATTTTCTTTTTATTAAATTTTACAGTGATTATATTATTATCCAATTAATACACTAATTATCAATTTTATAATATTAAATCAATATTTAAACAAGTTAAGATTTGAAAGATAATTATTTTTATAAAAATATCCCATTTTATCATCTTTAATATGAAGATTTTGATTATTTAGAACCAGAATAGAAATATTTTTTCAAATATCCTAAAAAACTAAACTATATTATTATAATCTAAGTAATCGTCAAGCGTAATGAAAGACATTAAATTAGATAGATTTAATTAAAACAAACTAATATTATATGCAATTTCTACCTTTAAATTATAAATAAATACTAAATTTTTTGTATTAATTAATTTAAGTGAAGCAATTAATGATCTGCTATTTTTTAATTTAATTAAAAGTCAACTAAGTAGTTATTTTTTATTTTAAAATCAATTAAGCTTTAATTTAGAGCAAACTATTAATTAATGTTAAAATAAAATTTAATTTCAGCAAAAACTCTCAGGATTTCTTAGTTATTTATTAAATAGTAATAAATTAATAAAATTGAAATTCAAGGCCTTGTAAATTTGGTTTGTTTTTGTGAATTCATATTTCATTATTATTATTTTTTTTTCCTTAAATATAAATTATAAGTAAAATAAAAAAAACTATTAAACTAAAATAGCAAATATAAAATACTTTATCAATACTAAACATAAAAAACAAAACATTTAACTGAAATGTAAGATCAGCCACAATAGGATTATGATTAAAATCAAGTTTCATAAAGTCAAAGCCATTTTTTAGAATCTAACAATTCAGCATCGAATGCACAAAAATTGATAATCAATAATTAGGAATTGTAAGACAGCAATAATGCTAACTCTAACTAATTTAACCAATATTAAGATGTAAACATAAGGTCACCAAAAATTCAAAATTATTAGTAAAGTATTCAGTTATAAAAAGAAAATGATAGCAAACAGTAAGATGAACCCACAATTTAAAACTAGAATCAAAACTAAGAAGAAATTGAAAATGTAAATGGCTTTTAGAAAAATGATCATGAAATATCTTAGATTTCTTAGCAAATTTAGTAACATACGAAAAGTGATTAAAAAGATTACAGTGTTTTCAGAGAAGTAATGGCAAGGAGGGAAGCTGGGAATGATAATAAAGAAATTTTGAAATTAAGAGCAGTAAATGTAAAATAAGAATAAAAATTCACTAAATAAATAAATAGTATTATTACAATTCTAATGCATAAATCAAAAATTTTAACATAAATAGTTGGGACTAAAAAACTAACTAAAGTAAATGAATGAGAGACTTAACACTATTTTAAAGGAAAGAGAAGAGTATGAAGAGTAATTAGAAAAACTTAAAGCGAAAGTAATTTGTGTTTATAATATGATGAAAAAATATAATAATTTTCTAATTATTCCATTAACTTTTTCCCCTTAAAATAAACAAAAAGTAGCCCAATGCTTCTAAAAAAGAGTAAAAAATAACTGCAGAACTTGAAACTGCGTATAAGAAGATTGATCATTAGGAAAAAGAGATCAAGCAACTCAGTTTAATAAAAGATAATGTGAGTTTGCAAAAAATGAACAAATTGGAAAGCAGAGTTAACGAAAGAACCAGGTTGCTCAAAGAGGCTCAAGAAGAAATAAAAACTTTGAAAGTAATAAATCTTTACTTAAGCCATACATATTAGACATTTTATGTATTTTTTGCTATTAGAAAGAAAACAGAATTCTGGAGAAAGAAGTTGAAAAACATAAAGAAGCGAAAATAGAACCCAATACTGTTCAAAGTTCACTTCTTTCGCAAATTGAAAGTTTAAAAGATCAAATAGAGGTAAGAAAATTGATGAAAATGAATAAAAAAAAATATTTAATTAATGATTTTATTTTTTTAAGGAATTAAAACAAACTTTAGAAAAACGTGATGAATAAAAGAAAAAATTGTTAGATTTGAATGCTACTTTGGACGACAAATACAGAAAGTTATGCAAAGACATCGGGATAGCACCCAAAAATAATTTAACATATTTTAATGACAAAAAAGAAGACATAAAAAAGTACAATGACTATATAAAAAAGCAGAGGAAACTAAATGAAGAATTCGAAGTAAGTTTTCCATAATTAAAACTTTAATTTTATTTATTTGATATATAATTTTAAAAAATGAATTATTTTAGGATGCACAATTCAATTATGATTAACTGCAAAAGCGAATGTTTATTATAGAAAAAGATTTCAGCATCAAAGAAAAAAAATGATGAAAGAGATTAGTCAGCTTAAAAAGGAAAACGAAGAATTTAAAAAATCATCAGAAGAGTCAACTCTATTATTAAAAAGAAAGGAAGGAATATATATGCAGTAAGAAAAAACGAATAAAGATCTGAAAAAAGAGTAAATAAAATAAAATAAAATAAAATAAATTAGAACAATCGTAAATTTAATTTTAAATCTAACAAGAGTTACAATGCTCAAACGAACAAGAACTCAATCGCATCATTTTGAAAGCCAATTTCTTTAATCAATGAACGCAAATGGAACTGTAGAAACTCAGCCTGCATTAACAGAAAGAGAAAAATGGCAATAAAAGGAGTAAAATAAAAAGGATTTCAAGGGGAATTTAACTTCTGTAAACCAAAATTAAATATAAATAAATAAATAATATTTTTATTATTAAATGGAGACTTATGTAAACAATTAATAATTAACTTAGACTACAACCCATTTCAGCGACTAAGAACTATTTCATGGACAAAAGGGTCGTATAATTGCTGTTACAGTATGGAGTTCGGGTAATGAAATCAATGGAATATAATTTACGTATTAGTTGTAGTACTTAATGGGCGAAGTATAGGGAGGAAAACACTATTAATAGAATGGAGGGTAAAGTAATGAAGATTCTTTTAAAGCTGGAAAAGAAGACTACATAAAATCTTGTAAATGTTCTTTAAATGAACACGGGTAAAAAAAGCAAGTTTATATTCAAATTATAATAATAATAAAATTTGTATAATTATATAGATTTATTGATGGTTTATTCTTTAAAACAAAGAAAAATAAAGAGTATAAATGTGGAAAAATGAGTAAAAATTAAGTCGCCTTCAATATTGATTATTTAGAAGCTCCCGGAAGTGCGTTTGGAGGTCTTTGCGTGGAAGAAGGGAATTAATCGTAACTTTGCTACCTGGGCTTCGAAATAAGAAAGGAATTCCATTAATAAGTAGAATCGCCTATGAAAAAGTTTTTAGGAAGGAGTGTGGGCACTTCACCATTCGTGAAAAGACAATAGGGGGTTTTACATAAATTAGACCAACCTTAATTTAATATCAATAATTTAATTTATAAGTAGTGAAAACTTGGAGGAAATATGAGATTTGTTTTCTTATTATTTTTTAAAATTTGAAAATACTAATTTCTATATCTTATAAATTTATTTATTTATTTTTCTGAAAAATTCTTATACATATAATTTTTTATTAACTTAATAAACTATATTATATATTAAATATAAACGTACAATAAATATATTTTTATATTTTGGAAATTAATTATAATAAAAGTATAAAATTAATTTTAATAAATTAAATTTAATTTAATTAATTAATAAAACAAAAATCTTTTTATCTTTCTTTTTGTATTACTCAAAAGTTTCTAATAGTCCTTAACATGTGTAAAATAACTTCTTCTCCTAACTTTTCGTACGGAATGCAAGTAAGCAAAAAATTTAAAGAATCCAACTATGTTCTTACAGATATCCATGACTTTACTGCTATAACTATAAAAATCAAAAACAAAAATACTCCTCCCCCATAAAAGTAAATTTTCACGATCAAATTAATGTTATCTATCACCTACTTGTTCCCCTTTACTACAAGTCGTATGAATTATCTCATTGCCTTTTAAATTTTTTTTTTATTTATTACATTTACAAAATTAAACAAATTTATAATTGCTATTATTACCTCATTAGCCACTTCAAAAGCATCTAAGAAGTACATCTAAAATTCTTTCGATTCGATGAAATGTTTAAATAAATTTTCGTCTACAATATCAGTTTCTATTATCTTTTCATTTGCGACAATTATGTTGACAACCTGCTGTATGATTCCGACGAGTCCTTCGCCATATATTTCAGAACTCGAAACATTTTTGCATTTAAATTTCTTAATAATCTGGAAAGTAAAAAAAATTATAAAACAACTTTTGAAAAATTAATTTTAATTTTTTACTTTGCACAAATCTTTTTGAAACAAAACTGTTAAATCATCCATGATAGATTGTTCAAAAATATTGGATCCATAAATGCTTTTAAGATTACTATTTTAAAATTCCTTTAGAAGAATTTATTTTTTTTTCAATGCAATTCTGAGTTCATCATTGTTGATTTATTGATATTCAGGGAGCTTCGCCTTCATATACCGATCACTTGTAACTAATTCTGTCAACAAATACACATCAGAAAGAGCTAGATTAGCGAAAAGAGCCGTCTTATTCATATCAAGTGTAGGCTTAATGTCTTTTGTTCTTGCCAAAACAATTCCTAAAATAGTGATATAAAAAACAAGAGCGACAAAAAGCCATGCAGCAAGCTTCCATATCCTTTTTTGTTTTAAATTTAATTTAAATCTAACTTGATTTATTATTATTTATAATAAAATACCTCGGCCAAATGGACAACTTCTACTCAAAAATTTTAGAAGATAACATATTTGACTATCTCTCTTCATCTTAGACTTGATTAATTTTTGAAGTCATCAGAGTGAGAAAATCGAATTGGTACCACTTTTCATTTTCATTTTACAAACTGTCTATGCAATATATATTTTTTGATTTCCACTGCCGACTCAATCATATTGATTCTAAAAAAGAATTTTAAATTATAAAAAAAAGATAAATTTTTAATGTTAAATAGTATATATTATACATACCTAGCTACCAACATAATGATCTTTTCCTCATATTTATTGATCTGATTGATTGAGGGAACGAAAAATAAAATCACAATGATACAAAGAGCACAGGCTCCAGAAGAAGTCCCTGTGTATTTCTTATCGATATTTTTTATCGTTGTGAGAATATGGTCTTCGATAAAATTGAGCTGAAAAAGTTTTTATATTGATATTAAATATTAAATAATAAACATTTTTAATTTACCAAATCTGAGGTAATTTGATCGAAATTCATCAAATTAGCTCGCATGAAGAAAAGAGAGTTATCAAATTGGCTCCCATACACATTTTAATTAAGCAAAAATATTTTTTCTCTAATTTATTCCATGAATTACAAGAAATCCACGCTAAGTAGCTCCTTTATCCCATTTTAGTAAACTATAATTGGTTTTACATTTTCTTTTTTGTAAAATGACCTCTAGTGTTCGATTAAATATTAATTATTTTTCTTCAAAATATTGCTACAAATAAGAAAATGAATCTATAATTGAATCCAAAATATAAATTTTTATTTAATACTCATATTCTTCAGCCGCCCTTGAAATATAATCTTAGAACTACTTTTCTCTATTTTGATTATCCAGCACACCATTTGGTTTGATGTACCCCAAATCAAGCAACTTTTTACTGTACCCTCCAAGATAACTTTAGCAGAAGTTATTTTGTAGTACATTAGGGACATTCACAACCTAATTCATTATGTTTTAAACTCATGATCTTAAGATTAATTAAAATGAATACCTTGATATAAGAAGAAAGTTCTGAAAAGTCTTTAGTAAGAATGTACACATTGATTCCTCCAACAATTAAAAAATAAATATAAACAAAATCAGCTTAATTTTGTATTGCCGCGCACTTTTCGGCATTCTTTTTTATTTCAAAATGTCTTTTAAAAAGTGGCCCCCGTAGCTCATGGACATAGTGTTGCTAGACTTGATGCTACCTCCCTGCGCAATGTCTTGGTTTTTCCCAAAAATGGCTTAAAAAGCATCATCTTCTTACAAATTTTGCTATCTATCAGGCTTCATAGATTTCACTGATTTCGCCTTATCAGCTTTAGCTCTGAATTTGCTAGACTTGCTGGCCAGATCTTTAAGTTGCTTTCTCTTTTCTTTTTCTATTCTAATTTTCTCCAATTCATCGTCAATGTCGTCCATGTGTTCATCGCCAGACATTTCATCCTCATCATCTTGGTTTATTTTGCTATTGAACTTGTTAGCATTATATTTATTCATATTTTAGCTGTTTTCTTCGTCCTCGTCTTCGTCTTATTCCTCATCTTCATCTTAATCTTTTTCGTCATTTATCCGAGTTCGCTTATTCGATTACCTTGATATGTGTGTTTCCTCCTCTTATATCACATCGTTATTCTAATAAAATTTTTTTGCAATTCCGTTCATTTACTGCTATTATTGTTGTTTTTCTTGTTGCTGTTGTTTTTCGGCATCTGTTGTTATTGGGTGCTAAATTAAAAGAAAATAATTACAAATTAATTTGCTGATCTAATATAAAGCAATTAATAACTATTCAATATTGATTATAAATAAAAATTTAGTATACTTTTCCAAAGATTGGATCTAATATCGTTGATAATTTTTTAGTAAATAGCTTTAATATCAATTACTTAGCATTATGATTCTTTAATAAAGTCATTAAAAAATAATAAAAAATGAAAAACAAAAAAAAAACAAAATAAATATAATATATAGTATATTAATGCAAATTTATACATATGTCTAATAAAAATAATAATTTTTAATTACTTCATGGTCTGTAGAAGGTTAATCAGAAACACTGCTCTTTTGTTGCGATATTGTGTTTTCACCCTTTAGAAGTCTATTGATATCATTTTCATCTAAATACTACGACTGCTAAGAAAGCAGTTCGTTATCATTCTACTATTACACAGACAATTAGGAATGAAATCCTTTATCTCCCTTGTCAATATCATTATTTGATGTAGCATATCTAGCTGTCTAATACCCAAATAAATTTTATGCAGATCCAGGAACTTTAAATTGATCAGGATCAGTCGCAAATTTCCCTTGCTAATTCGTGTCATCACCTCTACAAAAGTAACAGAAATTAATATCGATCGATAAAAAATAATATCAAAAAAAAGAGAGTTATGCATACTTTGGAGTCAAAACTTCATTTGAATTAATATTTTGTCCATTCTAGGGAGTGTTTATAAAAATCTCTCCTGAAATTTAGCTTTTAAAGCGATCGGAAGTATTGAATTTATACATAACGGCCTATTAGTCTTTTTAATGAATTTAAGCTGCCAAATTAGCTTTATTAGTGCTGGTTCCATTTGCTAAATTGTTAATAATTCCTTTAGAAGCATTATTGTTGTTGCTATTTACATTGCTTATTTCACTCCTTTATGAATAAGGGGCAAACTGTGACAAGTTTCTTTAAGAACTATTTCCCACTCCAGTCCTCGCAGTCTGTTTATTGTTATTACCTTAGTCAGCATCGCCTATGTTTTCAAACAGATTTTGTTCTTCATATTTCCCAACGCCTCCTCCCATTACAGAGCGCCCCGTTTTATTCGCTTTTAGTTTTAAAAAAATAATTTGTGTATCTCTAAAAAAATAATTCAAATTACTTTTCCCAGAACTTCGGTTTTTCTTAAATTTTGAAATTGCTGAAAGTGCATAAGATTAAGACATAAGGCCCACAGTTGTGCTATTAATATATGTCAACATGCCTACACATATTAATATAAATTAAAAAATATAATGGAATTAATTCACGTTTATTTTTAAATAAATTACTCCTTCTAAAAGAATAAACATCTCCTATTTTTTCTTTTGTATAACAATATCACGCATTTTGAGTATGAAAACTGTTTTCTTTTATATTTTATTAAATAAATAATTTTCTTTTTTAAATTTTTACAAATTATATTTTACCCTTTTACCATCTATATCGTAAATCATATTATCGAAAAAGATGTTAAATTTGAAATACATCTTGTAAATTATATTTTCCTGTTAGTAATCTTATTCATATTAATTTTTCTCATTTTTATTTTATTTATTTGAACCCCCTCCAGAACACTTAGACAAAAGAGTTTTAATTTATTAAAATTTGTCTTTACCAGCATATGAAGAAAAAAAATCAGCCAAATCTTCTTGTGATTGTTCACTCAAAAAGTCTTTATAAATATATAAATTTAATCAATTAATAAAAGGAGACAAAGCAATTTTATATGTTTAATTACTGAAATTGAAATCCGATTCTTCTCCTCCAGTCAATAGATTCATGGAATACTGAGAAGACTGATTTCCACCTACTTATTACGTTTATTTGAAATTTTTCATTGTTTTTGCTGAACGATTGGATTGATGGGTTTTGTACCCTTTCGACTTTTTCCAAAATTGTTATTTTTTATCTCTTTCTTCTTTTTTTCATATAAAAAATCATTAAATTGGTCAAAAAGTTCTTAAAAATCGAAATTCAAATTTATGTATCCTTTTTTCTGTGCGATTCCTTTTAAATTTTTATTAAATTTTAATTTTAATTTATTTTTAAATATCATAAAATAATACCCAGTTGCTCTCCATAAGTATGTTTAGAATGAAACTCTTCTTTTAGTTCGTGAATGTGTTTTAAAATGTCTTTAAAAAGCAAAAAAATCCAGCCCCGTTCATAAATATCAGTCAGTTTTTAACGATGAACCTTTTAAGAATTGTAATTAATTTTAATAGCACAATATAAAATTTATTCTATATACTTAATTAAGTTTATGAAAGAGATTTTAAGTAATCCCCAAAATCTTTCCTGACTCATCAAAAACAACATATTCATAAATGGTTTAAACTTATAATAAACTCGACATTAAACAGAAATCATCAAAGTGTCCAAACGAATTTTCTAAATACAATTTTATGGGCAGAAGAAACCCCTTTTGTGATTTCACATAAGTAATTCTGCTATTTTTGATTAAATAAGAAGTCCCTAATAAAAAATTATATTTTATTATTTTATAAAATTAGTTGATATATTTAAATTATTACCATTATTAATAAAGTTTTACATCAGACTTGGATGGATATCTGCAATGTAATTGGGCATTAATTGTTCAACATGAGTAATATTTTGAAACTCCATGTTGCTGTATCCAAAAAACTAGGCCATTTTAGGTTTTTTTCTGTTTAAAATAATTCCAGGATTTTTAGATAAAGAAACTAAAAAATTCTGAACCTTATTTTCTAAAACATTCACATTGTTCAATGTGTCTAAAGCCTTTACTTAATCCTTTTTTTTCATTTCTGTTATCATTTGTTCATACTTAAAGGCTTTAATAACCTCATTTTTGACCTAAAACAAATTAAAAGGGCTAAAGTTAAATATATGATTTCGCATTTTTTATATTTAATTACTAAAATTTCAAAAATGCTCAACAACTTGTAATAAATAATAGAATTTTTTTCAGTTCCTTTCATTCGTGATATATGCAATTCGAAATCGTAAGCTATCTTTTCGATAATTTTGATGCTTTTAATTGAAAATTTGATGCATTCATCCATTGTTTGAAAGCCCTAATATAAACAGCATTTAATGCTCTAATAAAGTAATATAAAAATGATTACTTTTCGCAATCCATCCCAAAACTTGATCTTTTCTTGACAAACAAAAATAATTTTTGGAATAAAATGCTGCGAAAGGTCATCAATGTTCGACAACGTGGGCACATCAAGTTCATCATCTTCTTTTCCATTTGCTTTTTATAATTTTTTGTATATTAAAAATTATAAGTGATATTTATTGAAAAATTATATTTTTTCTCACATGATATTTTATTTGAACTATCTATGAGCATTATCTATTCTATATTTACAGACATGATTTTTGAAATGACTCGGAAATAGCTCGAAATTTGTTTTCGATTTGATAATAACGTTTTAAGTTCAAAATATGCTTTCGGAGTGTTGTTCCTATACTTCGCAAGATAGGAAATATATTTTAGTGAAAAATGCTCAAACTCTTGAATATTTTCAGTCATTTCTTTTTAATTCAGCATCCATTTGAACAAAGAGTCAACCAAAAGAAAAATTTCTTCAATTTTAATTTCATTCCCCTCGTCAACAAAAGTCGCTTCTTAACAGTGACATTCCGCTATCCTGCACATATTTTTATGATAAACTAGAAGTTCAAATAGTTTAAACTTAGACCACTCATCTTTTGGGAATCTTGAGCTAATCGAATCTTCAAAAATTTATATTTTTAATTTAATTAGGTGATTATTTCTTATTATATTGCCAATTTCTATATTTTATTTACAATTTCCTCCAAATAGAAGTCTGAGTGTTTATAAAATTTGCGGAAATTACTGGTATCCATTTTCATTATTTACTCATACCGAAAATTCAAAATTCCAATGGTCATACCTCCCAACAAACAAATAGCAAGCATAAACAAAAAAAACAACACTGAATCAGGAAATATATCTGTGAAGATAAACAGGGCCATCATAGACATCATTATCTTTTTATATGTAAGTAAGTTCTTAAATCGTACAATAATATAATTGCTAATTTTACTTCAAAACTTATTGTATACACTCCATAAAATTTAAGAATCACCTTATTTTGAAACGGCAATTAAGTTATTAAATCTGCAATTAAACTCAGTCCGATAAATTGAGCTGCAATATGTTTGAAAACGAGAACCATGTCTAAATTCAAATAATACAGAAATGTATTTAAAAATCTAGTTATTAACAAAACCAAAATCAAAAATTATATCTTCGCTTCAACAAATTCTGTTCATGAAATTCGTAATTTCTGAAAAAATAAATTACGATAATTCCTGTTAAAATCGAGAATATTATGCCCTTTATTTTAAAGAAAGCTTTTCAATTAATATTTTTCTATATTATAGTCTATTATTTTTATAAGTACTGAAATCGCCATAATACTTTACCACACAGGTTTATTAGAACAATCTGAATCGTCTCTAAATTAGGTTAAAAATGAATTTCCACCACAAACAAACATTCCAGAGTTTATTTCAATGTATGGAGTGAAGAAAACCTAAGTTATTTGGTTTTAAATTTATTTAAAATTACAGTAAATTTGAAAATATTAAATACAAAATTTTATTATATTTAGTTTTAAATAATTTTTTTTACCCACCAAAAAAAAGTAAAAAAATGTTCAAGAATTGATTAATGACTTTAATAGTTCTTTTCATCTGCAAGTACACATATTT
Organism: Miamiensis avidus; assembly: GCA_037039885.1. NCBI lineage: Eukaryota > Ciliophora > Oligohymenophorea > Philasterida > Glauconematidae > Miamiensis > Miamiensis avidus. Next base: position 1,056,113 of record JAWVGU010000008.1, on the reverse strand, counting down.
TTTGTAGTTTTTCACAAAAGTCAAAAAAATCGTGTAAATAAAGTAAAAATACATCACAACTTGCATCCCTAAATAGCAAAATATCGTTAAATTATCATGTCCCCTCATATATAGTAAAAAAGTAATAGGGGAAATCTCATTGATATGCGCAATAAATGCTATCTTTTCTTCTTTTATTGTCTTAGTTTCAAATGTTGAGAACTTGGTTAATTTTTGAATATTATCGTTTAATAGAAGTATTTTTAAAATTAAAATTTGTTTTTATTTACAATATATCCTGCCATTTAATGAAATAAAATCGCTATTAAAATACAGTAAAAAGGTACTGGAATCATGAAATTTGGCTTGTCTTCTATGATCTCAAGGACAGTTTCGAAATAGTGTTCCACTAAATTAGTTTTTTATTATTATATTTCACTTCCCTTTTTGTTTTGTTTTGTCCTCATTTTATTTCCACTTCTTTTTAATATGGGGTATTATTATTTATTTATTTTATTCTATTTTATTAGATGATTAGCAAAGTAATTTTAGAGCAGCAGTAATACTAAATTATATAATACCCATATATTGAAATTTTGAAATTTCAGTATATATTGTGGTAGATGATAAATTACCTGTTTAAAACCTACAAAATTACATTGAATTAATAATAATATCAATACTTAATATATTTTATAAATAAATACTTTAATCTTATCTCATGCATAATTTTAATCACACATAAAAATTGTTTAGTTTAGATAATTACACCTATTGATTTTCTTATGTTTTATTATTAATTTCATCTTTTTCTTTTATCACATTAATTTTTTTAAACACAATATATTTTTTTTTAAAAATATATAAAAATTTTATTAAAATATATAAATACTTTCCCTTACTATAAAATAAAAATATATTTAGAAAAATAAAATGAAAATATTTGCCCCAATAATAATATAATTAAGTTTTATCCCAAAATAGCTAAAATAGGCAGCTATAAAAATCTTAAAAGAGCCTTAGGAAAGCTTATAATCAAATATATCTATTAAAGAAAATGAAGTTATATAATTAAAAATAAGCTTAAAAATCTATGTTTTAGATATTTCTCTTCTTATGGTGGAATGGAGGATAGATTCTATTTATTCTATACTCTAGGATTTATATAGCTTATGGGTAAATAAATCACATTTGTTATTATTTTCAGGAGATGAGGCAATTATCATAGTTATTCCTTTAATGAGCACCGATTATGTCTACTATGAGATTAATGAAGCAATAAGTAAAAGAAAATAGTATAATAATTAGAATATACTCTATCTAATAATAGTACTGTATAGAAAGTATTATATTTTAATTTTTAATTGAATGTTTGATTTATTTCTTTTAAAAAGAAATAGATGTTAATTTTTGATATTAATTAAAATCAAGAATTGACAATAAATATAAAATTATCTTTAAATTAAGGAGGATGTGAGCCAAGTTTCTTCAACAAACTGAAAAATTACTATATTTAATATAATGAAAGAAATAAAAAATGATATAATTATATTAAATATCATATTAGTACGGGGAAATATGACATCACATATACTGGTAGATTTTTAATTTTTAATCTAATTTAAAAATTTATATTCTAATAATCCCAGGGCATTATTATTTATATGATTTCTTCAAAACTTTTTCAACTAATATTCACATAAAATACATTACATATATATAAATATGAATAATGCTTTTATGACAATTCTAAATATATGGTATATATATAATTATAAATTTTCAGAAATAAATAGTTAGAGCTAATATTATCATTCCTAAGGTGACTTAAATTATAGAACTGTTAGAAGAACTAGATTTAGTAGATTTGGTGCAAGAAGTTTTAGCGGTATTCAAGTTATATCCAGTATTACATTCACTACATTTAGTTTTATCTGAAGCATTGACAGTTTTGCAATTAGCAATAGTTGTAGTAGAATCTTAAGTGCATAATTCAGTAGTGGTGTTTCTAGTGTATCCAGTATTACAAGTAGTGCACTTAGTATTATCTCCTGTTTTTAAGGTTTAGCATCCAGTCAATTTACAAGTTTTAGCTGTGGCATCAATAGTATATCCTGCAGAACAGATAGCACATTTGGTTTTATCATCAGCTTTTCCATTTTTAGCAAAAGTAGTACAGTTTTCTACTTCACAAGCAGCTCCTGTAGTAGCAGTAGGATTATATAAAGAAGCACAAGTTTTACATTTAGTGGAAGTACTGAATTTAGTACAGTTAGCAATAGAAGCAGTACAGGCATTTTTGACTAAGTTATAACCAACAGCACATGTTTAACATGTGGTAGCATCAGAGTGAGCGGCGCAATTAGCAACGGCGGGAGTACAAGATCCATTGGTTAAAGTGAATCCAGTAGAACAAGTGGTACATGTGGTACCGTTGGAATAAGCAGTACATCCAACTATGCTGCTTGTGCAAGCATTGCTAGCTAAAGTGTATCCAGTAGAGCAAGCTGAACAAGTTGAAGTGCCAGAGAAAGTCATACAATTAGCTATAGAAGGATTGCAGGTATTGGCAGATAAAGTGTATCCAGTATCACAAGTTTAACAAGTTGAAGCGCCAGAGAAAGTTTTGCAATTAGCTATAGAAGGACTACAAGTAGCAGAACCGTTTCCCGTATATCCAGTATTACAAGTGCTACAGATAGTGGCGCTAGAAGAAGCACAAGCACTACATTTAGCTAAATTTGTATTTGCGCATGTAGAATTTATAGCAGATATGGCTAAGGCAACAACTATAACGATATAAAGGAGTTTCATATTTTTTTTTATTTTTATTTTTATTTAATAATTTTATTTTAATATTATGCTTCTTTTTAACAATACTATTGAGTGGATATATACACCTTACAAAAGAATATACAATAATATTATTTTATATTTATTTCTTTACTTCATTCTATCCGAAACTTTTATATTTATTTTATAATTCTATTTTTAAGTTAGGTTTCTTAATTACTAAAATACACATAAATATTATAATCCATAAAAAATTTATATAGTAAACGCTCCCTAGAAATATAATTTGAAAATAAAAATATCACTTTTTATACCACATTTTGAATGTTTGCAATTTAGTATTCTTGAACTTGAAAATGAAAATGAATAATTCATAATGATAGAAATAAATATATATTTACCTAATTATTATTAAAAATTGTTAATAAAATCAATAGTTTATAGGATAAAATTATTCAATGAAGATAGTATACTTAAATAATATTACATCATTTCACTGAAAATAAAGGTTTGATAAATTTTATATTTTAGATTAGTTATAAAATATTGATTTTGTATTATTAAAAAGTAAAGCAAAACTATCTACCTTTACTTTTCTAAAAAAAATTATAACTTAATGGTAGTTTTAACTGTCTATATTAGTATAATTATATAATAACTATAATTGACCCTTTCACTCTAAAAAATGGAATAAAATAATGACATATTCAGTATTTTACTGAAAAAATATTAATAAATATTTTATAAAATTTTTAAGAAATTCTAAAGTTTAATTATTTGCAATACTACCATTATATTTAATATCTATTACACTGTAAATGAATAAGATATTTATGAAAATATCTGATAAATGATCTCTATCATTGTTTAAAATATATTATATTATTAATATTGCCTTATTTGAAAGGATTATAAAAAGGAAAAGGCAAAATAAAGAAATCAAAGATTTAATATACAGGTTTATATTGGAAAATACACAAAAAATTTTGTTTAGTATAATATATGAAATTAATTATTTATATTAATAACTTGTATTTATATAGTTTATACATTTTTAATTATCATAAAAATCTAAATAAAATATTCATTAATTCTAGACTTGAAAACTTTTATTTCTATAAAAATCTAAATTTTAAATTAGTTTATAGTATTAAAAGTTAAATTTGTGATAACTAAAATTAAATAAACATATAATGATAATTCTAATGATTTTCTAATACTTATACTTATTAGTTTATAATGTTTTAATATTATTAATATATGTCTATCTTAATAATTACTACATAATATTAATATATTAAAGCAAATATTAAAAAGTAATCTAAATAGAAAAACAAATATATTTATATTTATCTGTCAATTATAATCAAAATATAAATAAATTAAATTAATATTTTTCAGCAAATTTTTATTATTCTATAAAATGGCAGTATTTTAATAAATTATTGTTTAATATATCCATCTATTTTACTTTTCTGTTTTAATATATTTAAAGAGATATAAGTTATAAATACTTATTATTAAATTTTATCTTCAAATATTCAATGATCCATTATTACAATTGAATATATAACAAATTATTATAAAATCAAAATTATTGGTGTCAAAATTCTTTTTTTATTAATATTTTTATAATACTTTGCCGTCTTATTAATTTTGGAATATAGCTACATACTTAAAGTACCCACTAAATATTATATATATTCATATTATTTAATAAACTAATTATTAATATTTTGAATAAATATGATGAAATACTATTCTATTAAGTAGTAGTCAAACTATTATTTACTCAAAAATATTATATTGAGAAATTAATTTTCTAGTATTATTTATTTAGAAAAATATTGCGCTTTACTTTAAAACATTAATAAAGGTTGTGTAAATTATATAAATTTTTAAATATTTCAAGAATATATAAATTAATTTTCATTTTTTTTTAATCCTAATTATAATTTTAATATAGCATTAAATTTAATTTATTAAATGATATTTATATATTTTAGTATAAAGTTTATTAAGTAGTTAGGGAACAATATAAAACAATCTAATTTTATTTTAATTTTATCATTTCTTTCTTATAAATAAAATTACAAAAATTAAAAATTTATCCTAGGTTTTTTTAGGAATTAATTATGTATATATAATACATTCATCTATACGACATTTGTTTAGGTATTTATTATATGCTAATTATGATTATTTAATTAAAAAAAACAATTTTGGTTAAAATAAAAACAGATTAAAAAAACTTATACTTACATATGAAAAAATTGTTAAGTTTATTTAAAAAGTAAGTATTGTGTTTAACAAATAACAAAAGCACTAATCTAAATATCTGAAAAAAACAAAACAAAATAAAATTAAACTATTAGATAATTTATTGGTTTGTAATTTATTTTCAAAGAAAGTAATATTATCATCTAATTATTTAATTTATAGTGTTAATATAAGAAAATTCATATAGAAAAACAATTTCCCACTTTCAGAATTTGAAAAACCCCAGATTTATGAGATGAATCCTAAAATATTAATTTTATTTTATTAGAAATAGAACTATTTATATTTTAAAATCGTATCAGAAATACCCCAAAATGATTTACTATGATGTATATTAAGCTTATAAATGTCTTTTACGATAACTTAAAAAGATTTTAAAAATGAGTTCAATATTATCCAATTTGGTCCAAAAATATTAACCTTTATATATCACCACGAAATTTTTAAATACAGAAATCAAATGTTATATTTTTATTTATTTTTAATAATTTATTTATTAAAAAAATCCAGTAAATTTCATTTATAATTTATATATTTAATTATGTTAAAATATTTATAAAATAAATAAATTAAAATATTTTGTATAAAATATATAATTAATCATTATGTGCTTTCAAATTTTTCTTCTAAACTTTCTTATTTTTATTCATTTTATTTTCCATTTAAAATATTTTATCTTTTTTTATTAACTATATATAAAAATTGATAAAATTAAAGAGGCTACACCCATTAGAACAAAAAATCCTAAAGTAACATTTATATCCAGATGATCTAAAAATGGTCCTATCGAAACAATAGGAATAATTGCTTAAAAACTATTTTTTACAGCATATGATATTCCATAAGCCTAATATAATTTATAACATTTATAAAAAAATCATTTTTAATTTTAAAATATATTTAATACAGTTCCTAACAATTCCTTTGGAGATGATATAGCTATTTCTGGAATTAAAACTATGGGGAATGTTGTTATAAATATTCCAAATAAAGTAATTGGTACGTATAAATCATGAAAACAATTTTCTTAACAAGTAGGGTATAATAGTAAATATGAAAAACAAGCAATGCATGTAATTGAAGAAAATATTAAAAGTTCACATTTTCTTCCAAACTTTTTTAGTCCCATTCCAATCAACGGACTAAATAGCCCTATAAAGTAGGCAATCGATTATAGATCTCCAGATTATATTGCTGATACTTTAAACCTATAAATAAATTTGCTATTCATATATAACACATTAATTTATTTTATTATATATTTACTTCCTTTTAAAAATAGTTTAAATATTTTAAAAAAATGGATAGTATATTGAAAAATTAATTGAAAAAGCTAAAACTATCAAAACAAAGTATCTATCATATTTCTTTAAATCAGATATTTTAAATTTTTTCTTATTTGTCTCCTTTCTTCTTTTTTTCGATATCTTTAAATAAATTATTATTATTAATTATAATAGTTTATTTCATTTTATGCAAAATTAATAAATATCTTACAATGTCCATTTATTTATCAGCTTAATAATCCATGACAGTAGCTCCTAAGCTCAAAATATAACTAACTGTGCATATGGCTGCTCCGATAGCTAAAGGTGTGAATAAGTTATTACTTTTTTCATATATACGAGGGTATAGAGAAGAGGCAGATAGCATTGAACCTCTTAAAACTCCTAAATAAATAGCATTAATGTTTGCTAGTTCTCCTCCTGAACACCACTTAGCTAATAAAGCACTTTCAGCCCCTGAACCCATTTCCTAATATAATAAAATACATATATACTATTGTATTTTTTTAATTTTAAAAATTACTAATCCTAAGTTAGCTATAACCCTTCCTATTAACATTCCCCAAAAAGAATTAAAGGCTCCTGCAACAGCTATACCCCAATTACCCAATGCCATCACAGTTAGGTATATTGTCATTGCATTTCTTAAGCCTATGACATCCTTTAATAATTTTATGTTATTCTCATTTTAATTATAATTTTTATAAACTAATCTGGTTTTACACTAATAATACCTCCAAAAAGATAAAGGGAATTGTAGGTCCTGAACTAAATGTAGAAAATAATTGAAATTGTGTTTAACTAACTTTCGTAACTAAAATTAAAATTGCCGTATATAAATAATAATAATAATTATAAGAATTAAAATAAAAAAAATGTTTACTTTCAATTATATAAGGCTTTAAAAGACCTTAAAATGTATTATTATAATACATGATACCAACAGATATAACTCCCACTGCGAATATAAATTTTACGTTTCTTCTTTATCTATATTCTTAAACTAAAGCAATTTACTTTTCATAATCTTATAAAGAAATTTCTTATAATTAACGTTCTTGTTAAATAGGAATTTCAATTTCTATTGAACTCATTGAATTTTATGTAGTTTAGAGTGGAGAATTACTGTCATCAGTCGATTTCTAAATATCTTAAAAATTATAATTATAACCATTATGAAACTCATATATATAATATGAATGATTCTATCATTATCAATAAATATATATATGAATACCTTTTTATTTCTCGTTTAATAACTATTATTATAATTTTAAATTAGATTAAGACTCATTTAAATTACTAACACCCATATTATTCATAAATAGTAAATTTATTTTTCTGTCTGAAGTATTTTTATTTTTGTTTTGTTTTTTTGTTTTATATTTCTTTTTATATTATAATATTGATCATCCAGCTATTAATAACTAATATTTTTTATTCTATTAGATAAATATTTTATCTATATATAATCACATATTAATATTTCTACATTCTGATTATATTAAATAAATATATTTACTATTTAATATTATAGAACTAACACTCATATTTTATTAGAAAAACAATTATATATAATCAAATGAATTTTTATATTATTTTTTTTTAGATATGCGAATAATATATTAATTAAATTTTTTAGATTTAATCAATTTATTTCTTCTTAATTTTAATTTCATAGCAATTATTCAATTGAATCTAAATAAATTATAAGGCGAATAAATTTTGTAATTTAAGATTTTTATTTTGCACTCTTTAAACATTATCAACATATAAATTAAACTATCTTTTAATATTCTAATATAATTAAATACAATAAATCTAATTGGAATTATTTTATAGAAAAATTTATTACAATTCTCTAATTTTAAATTCTTCTAAAATCTATTCAAAAACAATAAAATTATTTAAACTGCATATAGACTAAATATGAAATATAGATATAAATGTGTATATGTCACTCACATTTCATATCAAAAAACTAAATTTTTATTTCGGGTTCTAAACATTAATTCACACTAAATTATTGAAATATAAAATAAATTAATGTTTTAATATTGTTTAAGTATATTAGCATAATATTTGTTTATGCAAGAATTATATATAGAAATAATGAAATAGAGAAATTCAATTGGAATTTTTGTTAATATTATAAATTTCTAATAATTCAATATAAATACTCCAATAATATATTATTGATTCAATAAAATAAAAAATATTTATTTCTAAAATATATAAATTTAAAAATTAATCTCATATGCATTAAGTAGAAATAAAAATTAATATAATTAAATTGTATATTAAATATCATTTAATGCAAATTTTTAATAGATTCTACTAAAATTTATTTATTCTATCGTATATTAAATGGAAGGGTTATAATTTTAATAATTAATAAATAATTAATAATAATCTCAATAAAAATGTTGTATTTTTAAACAGCTTTTCATAATAATATATAATGATTTAAATTAATAAATTAAACAAAAATTTTTTCATTGAGATAATAGAAAGATAATTGTGATTAAATAAAATGAAGTTATTAAATTAAATTAATTAAATATCCCTTAGAGATAATTAATGAAGATAAAAACAAAAGAGAGAATGCTTAAAATATAAGCATATTGATGATGATTATAAGAATATATATAAATGCATCAAAAAAAGCAAAGTGGATGAATAAAACTGAATAAGCAATTTATATATTTTTTTATATTTTAATAAAATAGAATAAGAGAAAGAAAAGCCATATTTTAATTATATTAAATTAAATACAAAATATGTTTTTGTAAGGTGTAAATAAGCATTAAAAATTAAAATTTAATTAAATCTAATTATTGCCTTTAGTTTTTTTATGTCATACTGATTATTTTTATTGTATAAGTATGGGGAAATATGACAACATATATACTGGAGGATTTAAAATTTTAATTTTTATTATTTATATGATTTCTTCAAAACCTTTTCAACTATTATTAACTGATATTCACATAAAATACATTACATATATATAAATATGAATATTGCTTTTATGACAATTCTAAATATATAGTGTATATATAATTATATATTTTCAGAAATAAATGGTTAGAGCTAATACTATCATTCCTAAGGTGACTTAAATTATAGAACTGTTAGAAGAACCAGATTAAGTAGATTTGGTGCAAGAAGTTTTAGCGGTATTTAAGTCATATCCAGTATTACAAGCATCACATTTAGTTTTATCTGAAGCATTGACAGTTTTGCAATTAGCAATAGTTGTAGTAGAATCTTTAGTGCATAATTCAGTAGTGGTATTTCTAGTGTATCCAGTATCACAAGTAGTGCACTTAGTACTATCTCCTGTTTTTAAGGTTTTGCATCCAGTCAATTTACAGGTTTTAGCTGTAGCATCAATAGTATATCCTGTAGAACAGGTAGCACATTTGGTTTTATCATCAGCATTTCCATTTTTAGCATAAGTAGTACAGTTTTCTACTTCACAAGCAGCTCCTGTAGTAGCAGTAGGTTTATACAAAGAAGCACAAGTTTCACATTTAGTGGCAGTACTGAATTTAGTACAGTTGGCAATAGAAGCAGTACAGGCATTGCTGGCTAAGGTATAACCAACAGCACAAGTTTAACATGTGGTAGCATTAGAGTGAACGGCGCAATTAGCAACGGCGGCAGTACAAGATCCAGTGGCTAAAGTGAATCCAGTAGCGCAAGTGGTACATGTAGTAGCGTTAGAGTAAGCAGTACATCCAACTATGCTGCTTGTACAAGCATTGCTAGCTAAAGTGTATCCAGTAGAGCAAGCTGAACAGGTGGTACCGTTGGAGAAAGTCATACAATTGGTAATAGAAGGGGTACAAGTAGTAGTTCCGTCTCCATTATATCCAGTATTACAAGTGTTACAGGTAGTGTCCATAGCATTATCACAAACACTACAGTTAGCTAAATTTGAATTTAAGCATTGAGAATTTATAACAGAGATAGCTAAAGCCACAACTATAACGATTTAAAGGAATTTCATATTTTGATTTATTTTTTTTTTTTTTATTTTGATTTAATAATTTATTTTTATTTTAATATTATGGTTTTTTAAGAATTCTATTGAGTGGATATATACACCTTGCTAAAGAATATACAATAAGATTATTTATATTTATTTCTTTACTTCATTCTATCCGAAATTTTTATATTTATTTATTCAATTTTTAAGTTAGGTTTCTTAATTTCTAAAATATACACCAATATTCTAATATATATAAAAAATTGGTATCTTAAACACTCCTTAGAAATATAATATATAATTCAAAATTTAATTTTTATACTATATTATGAAAGTTTACAATTTAATATCCCATAACTTGAAAATGAATAATTATAATCATAGAAATAGATATATAATATATATTTGCCTAATTATTATTTTAAATTGTTAATCTAAGTAATATTTTATAAGATAAGATTATTCTAAATACGATATTGTACTTTAATAATTTTTCTTAATTCTAGAAAATAAAAGATTGATTAGTTGTTTATTAGAAAATTATTATAATAATATTGATTTTCATAAAAATTAAACCAACATCATCTATCTTTCCTTGTATAGAAATAATTATCCTAAATTTTTATAAAATAGTTTAAACTATTTATATAGGTACATTTTTAGAAACAAGTTTTAACAAAAAGAACAAAGTATCGATATAATTATAATTATACTTATAAAATTTAATAAATTATTTAAAAAATTATAAAGTTTATTTATTTACAATACTGCCATTCGATATATTTATCTGAAAGTATCTATTATTCTGAAATGGAATTAGTTATTGTTTTGAAAATATTAAATAATATTATATCAGATTTATTAGAAATAATAATAAAAAGGAGAACACATAAAATAAAGAAATCAAAGCAGGGATATATTTCATTTTTTAGAAATTCTATTAATTTTATATAAACCTGTGTTTATTATAAAAAATTTTATGAAAATATTTAAGTTTAAAATATATGAAGTAAATTTGTTATATTATTAACCTATATATATATAATTTATATTTTTATTTAGCATAGTATATTAAATCAAAAACCTATATATGATATTCAGTAATTCTAGATTAAAAAAACTTCTATTACCATAAAAAATATATTTTATATTGGTTTATATTATTAAAAGTTATAGTTAGTGATAACTTATATAAAATAAACAACTATAATTAAAATCAAAAGTTTAATAATTTTTCTAATACTTTTCTATATTAGTTTATAATGCTAGAAGGTTTAATTATAATTTGTATGATTAACTTAATAATCAATATATGATAATGACCTATTCAAACAAATAATAAATAGAAATATTAATAGAAAAAAATAATTTGTTATTATCTATATCGATAATATAAAAATATATATTTGTTAAATTTAAAAAATGAAATATCAAACAAAGCATTTTCCCCAATTTTTATTATTCTACAAAAATATAATAATTTTCTGTATTTTAAATGAATTGTTGTTTAATAATAAATATCTATTAAGCTTTTTTTTATAAATATATTTAAAATATTTTAAGTTATTCTACCATTATTTGAATGTATATCAATTTAATATAAAAATATATTTAAATTTATATTAAAGTTCTTTGATAATATATATATTCAAAGTTTTTAGTGTTAAAATTCTTTTTCTAGTAATGTTGTTATATTTCCTTACTGTCTAATTAATTTATGAATAGAGCTATATGCTTACATTAACCCCTAAATATTATATAAAAATTTAATATTCCATAAATTAATTATTTATTAATATTTTGTAGAAAAGTGGTGAAATAATATTTTGTAGAAAAATGGTGAAATAATATTTTTTTTAAGTTGTAATATACCTATTTTTACTTAAGAATATATATTAAGAAGATTATAAAATTAAGTATTTATTTGAAAAAAGATCTTATAATAGCATATATATTTTTCATTTTAGATTGGTAATTTATTTGTTTAAAGGCTAAAATTTTAAATAAAGATACTAAATTATATTTTAAAAACATGATAAAAAACTTTATAAAAGATATTATTTTTTAAATATTAGTTATTATATCCTTTTTTAAAATCCCTATTATAATTTTAATATAGAATTATATCTAATTCATTCATATTGTAATATTTATATATTATAATATGAATTATAATTAAGTAGTTAAAGCATTAAATTATCACATTTATTTCATATTAATTAATAATAAATACATATAATAAAGAATATAAATTATTCAATATAAAATGTTTGCATACCTAAACTTCCTAAAACACAAATTATACATTATGCATGTATATTTAACAAATTTTTGTGACTCTATATACTTAACCATGTAGAGAATAATAATACTAAGCAATATTTAAATTAAAATAAAATAAATGTATTATATTAATAAGAATATATTATTGTATTTTATTTATACTTTGCAATCTCTTTATAATAACATATATGTAATGAAGTAATTATTAATCAGAATTAATGGTATAATCTCTCAAATCCAGGTGGCATTATTTCCGGGTTACTTTGGATTCAATAAAAAAATTGCTTTTTCTTTTTAATTATTTTTCCTATAATAAAAACCAAAGAAAAATTATATTGAACAAGGGTGTTAGTATGCTTATAAATTATACATTGCTTTTGCGAAATATTATATTAATAATATATTAATAAAATTTAAATAAAATAAAAAAATAATTTAACTCGAGAATCATTTATATACAAATAAAATAAATTATTAATAAGCAAAACCAAAAATGTCAACAGGAAAACCATAATAATCTAAATTCCAATTTATTAAAGATTTTTTAATGGGAGGAGTAGCCGGAGCCATTGCCAAAACTAGTTGCGCCCCTATTGAAAGAGTTAAGTTGCTCATGTAAGTTTAGCACTCCCACACTGGATTGTAAGGAAAATAATACACAAGTATCGGAAACTGCTTTAGCAGAGTATACAAAGAAGAAGGTATCTTATCTTTCTGGAGAGGAAATATGGCCAATGTTATTAGGTATTTAATTAAATTGTTATTTATTTTTAATTTATAAAAAAATAAAATTCCTTTTCCTAATAATCATTTTGTTGAAATTTGCATTTCAATCAGTAATGACATAATTTTAAAAATCTCTTCGTTATGATATCATAATAAAAAATAAATGGAAAATAATATTTAATATAAATACCAATTACTAAAATAAATTATTTACTTTATTTTTCCTACAAAAAAGATATTTCCCTACCACAGCTATCAACTTCTCCATTAAAGATGCCTTATAAAGAAAATTCGTCAAAGGAATTAACCCTGACACCTAAAAAAAAGAATTCTTCTTAGGTAACTTAATGGCAGGAGGAACTGCCGGAGCTATTGGACTTACTTGTGTTTATCCTTTAGATTTTGTAAGAACTAGATTAGCTGCTGATCTAGGAAAATCTTCTGAGGAAAGGTAAAAACTTTAAAAAGCTATTTTAATAGTTTGCTAATTGATAATAATTTTTATATATAATAAAGAGCTTATGGTGGATTGATTGATTGCACCAAAAAAATTTTCCACAGTGATGGATTCTAAGGATTATACAGAGGATATGGAATTTCTGTTATCGGAATCTTCGTTTACAGAGCCTTCTACTTCGGAGGATATGATTCTGGAAAAAGATGGGTCTTCGGAGATGATGAAGGACAAAGAAAAGCCAACTTCTTTGCCAGATTCTTCTTCGCTTAATTCGTTGTCTCTACCTCTGAAACAATTTCTTTCCCCTTAGACACAGTCAGAAGAAGACTTATGATGGAATCAGGAAAATCCGCTGAAAACAGAACTTACAAAGGAACTATTGACTGTTTCTAAAAAATCAACAATCAAGAAGGATACAGAGGATTCTTTAAAGGAAATATGTCCAACATCTACAGAAGTGTCGGAAGTAGTTTGGTTTTAGTTTTATACGACAAATTCAAATAAGAATGGTTCGTTGCTAAACACTGAAAAAATTGAATAAATAAATATATGATTCGAAAGCACCATATTCATACCTAACAACTATAAAATTGATATGATTTAAAGAGTTTTTTTTAATTTAATATTTTTTCTATCTGTCTCTATCTCTCTCTATCTATAATTTCTAAAAGGCTCTCTGTCTTCTATTTTTACTAATAAGTTTACAGAAGCTTAATTTATTGATAGAAAAGAAAGAAAAATATTTAAAGAAAAAACCTATTTTTACTATAAATTAAAAATTAAATTTATATGATGTGAGTATTTTTAATAAAATCATTATTAAATATGATAAAGTATTTTATTTTTTTCTTTTCTTAAATAGTTGCTTTGCTATAAATTTTATTTAATTATTTAATATATTATATTCAAAAATTTTTATTATACGAGTTATTTTCCTTGTAGTAATAATACATAATCACACAAAATTGCAAGTTATTTATTAATTTAATATTTAATTAAATAAAAAATATAATAGTAATTAATATTATAATAAAAAAGCAATTAATTGTTTTTAAATACTAATATATTATTAAAAATACAGCAACATACTATTATAATCATAATTATAAAATAATTTTAATGGGGGCTTCAACTTCAGTAAATTTAATAATAAATAATATATATTTTTAGATATAATGGAATAAGAATAAGCAAAAAATTTAACAACTTTAGAAATTATCTATATTATTTATTTTAATATGTTTAATTTGCAAATTCATATGATTTTAGAAGATTATAATTTGCATTTTTTTTAAAAATAGAATATCCCAGCCAATAATTTAGTTGTATTATTACATTAAGATGATACAAAGAAAACAATAGCCTATTTAGAAAGTAAAATGAATGATTAAACATAACAATTCAATATAAATAAGCCAATAAATAAGGTAATTATATTTGGAATTTTAGAATATTTGAAAATATCATGGTTTTTCTAATTTGATATAGATGGGAGATACAATTCTTCATTATGCGGCTTATAAAAAGAATAAAGATCTAATTTAATATTTATTAAAGCATGGGGCTTCTGTTTAATATAAAAATTCTGTAATTATATAAAATATAGTATACTTATTGCAATATTTTGCATTTAAAACCCCTATTTTTACAGAGAGATTTACTACCTAAGGATGTAGTCAACGACCCAGACATTATTCAATTATTAGATACCGGTCATAAGCACTGAAATTGTATATAAATATAAAATTAAATATTCTTTTATATATCTAATGTAAAGTTAATATCGCAAGTATACATTTTATTATATACAATTAAATAGTAATATTATAAAAAATACTTTAAAAATTTTATAATAGTGATGTATATTTCTAGTATCATTTTAAAGAATGCACTAGCTTTATTATGAGTTATATTTTTAATTTTATAGTAAAAAAAAAAAAAAATTCCTTATATTTTGATCAAAAAAACAATTTAGATATAAAGAAAAAATATCAAACATGTTTTTTGGCTTACTTTAAATAATAAATAGAATTTTTTTTGTTTATTACGAATAACGTCTTAGTCGTAATTAGACTCTATGTAGTTTATTTAAAATTTTAATAAATTTTAAATCAATATTTGGTGATTTTTTAAAATAAAATATAAGTTTATAGTAATATTTAATTATAATAATATTAAACTATTAATTTATTAAGTTATTTATCCATCTATATAGTTTTTATATATAAATATCAAACTTAAATGAGTAATTACAAAGTATGTCTATTATTGAAAACCTATATATTATATTGAGTACATTAAGATTTAACTATCAACACTCAATCTATATCTATTCCAGCTCCTACTAACTATTCTCTTTTTTTTCTCTTTTTTTCAATGAGCTCTTAATCCATTTCGAGAGCTAATTTTCTTTTTTTGTTAATTTCCTGTAGTTTTTATTCCATCATTTTAACTTCCTCTTATTTAGCTATATATTCTTCATCAGGAACTATTTCTTCCATATTGTGACAATCTTTGCAAACACATTTGTGAGAGCATTTGAGTCCACTGTTAAAGCATTCGCAATATTTCTTTTTACAATGTGTTTTTTTGCAAGTGCACCCATTCTTATATACAATTTGTCTTTGCTACATCGCATTAATGTGAAGATTATTGTGAGCTTCTTCAAACTTTAAATTATAATTATTATTGTTATTGTTATTGTTATTGTTATTGCTATTGTTATTGTTATTGTTATTGCTATTTTATTGGAATTCTTATTTTAACTATTGCATTGTCTATTAACATTACTCTGCCTATCCTTCGTAATCTTCGAAAAATTTATTCGAATACTCCGTTTCCAATTTTAAATTCTCCAAATTTTCCTGCAGCTATCCGAATCCATGTGGCTACTAACTGCTTCTATGACTATGAATATACTAATTATTATCAAACTCCTGCTGCTGCTGCTGCTCTTTTATAATATTAAACGGTTGCATCTGGTCTTATATATCAGATTGAAAAATTTAACTCTCTTCAGTTTTTGTGCTCTGGCGCTGACTCTGAGAACTTCTGTTTTACAGTTGTTGCTATTACTATGCTAATATTTTTTTTTTTCTTCTTCCTCTTCTTCCTTTTTTTTTAACTCTTCCTAATGTTTAATGTAATCCTCTACAGTCATGGCTTTGAAAACTGCCTTATTGTTCTGAGAGTTCTGCTAAAATAACGTTTTGTTAATATAGGCAGAATTGAGGATGTTAGGCTTGTCTATTTCTTCAAATTTGTTTTAAAAAGCATCTTTGTTGTCTTTCAAAATTTTATCCATTTCTTTATCCCGATCAATAGAACCTTCATAATTTTTGCAGTTTTAGCAACTGCAGGCATCAGAACAAGCATTTTTGTTTCTAAAGCAAACACAATAGAATTTTAAACATTGGGACTATTTGCACTGACACCCTTTGCTGCTTTGAATTTGATTCTGATTTGAATTAAGCTTTTAGGAACCACTACTCCTTATTGTTTCAACAGATTTTAATGCATTTTACTAATAATTCATAAACTAAGGGAATTACTACGCATTATTATTATTATCAAATGAAGTTTAACGACTGCTAGCATTTTTACTACTAATAAATTACTGATACTGTTAAGAAATAGAAGATTAAAATGAATAGCCATTTATAGAAGGAAAATTGCTTAAAATCCCGCCAAAATTAGAACTATGTTGCTAACTTTACTGTTATTAATATTAATTCTCGCGGTTATTTGCAGATTGAATTATTTTTTGCACCATTTGACGAGATGATGACTGTAGCATACTATTCTCTTACAAAGATTCCATTTTTAATTTTTCAAATATATATTTTGGAGAATTACACATATTTTTATCCTACTCTTATAAAAAATAATATAACTAATCAGAAATTCTCGGAGATGGGGTAGAAGAAGATTAAAGATTTTATTATTACTACTACTACAATTATTATTATTACTGATATTATTTTTAAGATTCTTATGAAAATTTCAACTGGGAATTTTCCTCTAGTTTAAACTGAGGAAAATATTTATCTGTACTCAAATTGGGGAAATTTGGAGAAAGTGGCAAATTATAATTAGTATTATTATTAAAGTTACTCAAATTTAACAGATTGTTACTTTAAATTTAGGAATTTTAAGGACTTTTAAACAAACTCCTAAAAATAAAATGAAATAAAATAAAAAAAAAAAAATATTTTAAAAATTAAATGAATAATTGCCCTTATAAATTCTAGTTTTCTTGCATGCCACTATTTACTAAACTATCTGAAACCCTAACCTGATTTTTTCTTTTTTAATTTAAGATCGTTGTTATAAAGTGCTACTGCTTAGTATATTGCTATTATTGTTCATATTATTGTTATCTTCTTAATATCCGTATCTGCATTCTTCAATACTCATGTTTATTTTATTATTCGTATTATTTAAAAATGAATTATTTTACAAGCCAGATAACCCAAATTTAGGCAAATTTTCTTGGGAAATCTAACTAAGTTTCGAAAATTTATTATTTTAATCTGAAAAATTAGACATATTCAGATTGGAATCTTTGAACTATTAATTCATCACATTATTTTTCCATGACAACCCTGACATATTATTACCAAACATATTATCAGTATAGATATTCTGAGAAATTTTATCATTGTTTAAATTTAAATTATCTGAAAAATTAGAATTTTAGAGCGAATTATTTAATGAAAACCCCCCTTATAATTAAAATTTTCCCTAGAGTTTGCTGCTATGTCATCAAAGGGCTTTGTACCACTAATTTCTTATTCTTGTTTCACCTGTTTCTATTATTATTATGATTGATCAAAATTATAGAAAAACTTGTTATGGTTTTGATTATTATTTTATTAATTAAATTCCTTCCCACTAAGATTTCCTTCAGAGAAGTTATTGCTGTTTTAAATAACATCATTATTCGCATTGCTACCAGTATTATAATGAAAACTCGGAAAACTAATTTTCACCTAGCTTTTATCCTCCTATTCTTAACTAACTTCCTTAACAACATTTAAATGGGACCCTAAATTCGAATTGCTAAAGTTCCCACTTTTAAATTAATTTTATTATGAATCGTTTGATTTTTTCTAGATTGTTTAATACCCTCCATCTTTGTCCATTAATATAAAATCATTAAATTGAGTATCTTATGATTTTTTGGAATGGTTATTGTCTAGTAAAAAGAATAGATATATAAAAATAAAAATCTAATTAATTAATTGCAATATTTATTACCACCTTATATTTAATTAAAGTATTGATCAGAGCTTTGTCTTGTTGCTTAATTTTCCATGTTTATGAATTCATCTGCCATTTAAAATTACTTTTACATGTCATTTATTTTTTAGTTTTGTTCTTTATTTTTTTCCTTTTTCTAATATTCTGGATTATTATACTCACTTTCCGAATAAGGCCCCATTTTTAGATGATCTTATTTTTATGAATCCTTATTTTATTAGTTTTTGCTATTTCTATTATTTTTATTCTATTAACTTTTACCATTAGACTCTCTTTTTTCTAAAAAATTTTAGTTTTCATTAAATATATTGTCTTTATCAGAGCCTACTTAACTATTTCCCATTTCTAGTATTTTTTTTTTATGATATATGAATATTATTATATATTTATTGAATTGTGTTGGGCTTTTTGGTAATTCTTACCTTTTTATTTTAATTTTCTTGTCTTTATTAACTAATCACTAATCATAATCACTTAAATTACCTACCAATATTCATATGATGCATGATATCATAAAATTAATATTTATTTTTTTTAATAAAGTCTGATAGAAACTTCTGAGCAAATATATTAGGTTTTTAAAATATATTTTTAAAATAATTTCTATTTTAGTTAAAAAATTTTATTTATTTTCACTGAATAAATAAAAAAATGTTTAAATTTAGTGTAATTTATAAGCGAAATTATCATTTTAAAATGATTTACAACATTAAATGAAATTATTGTTCAAAAAAGAGCAGAATATTCAATTTTCTTAATATGAGTTAATATATTATTTTTTAAATATAAAATATAAAAATTTAATTATTGAAATACAATGAAGTATAATTAATATACAAAAAGTTATATAATTAAAAAAAATATATACAAATAGAGTTATATATAGATTTTAAAATTATTTTAAATAATTGAAAAATCCACTTAAAATTAACCATATTGCATTTTAATAAAAGTTGCATAGAATTTAGCAATTTTAGTATTAGAATAAATTGAAGCATAATTAAGTTTAATATATTATTAATCTTAATTTATATTTAAATAACCTCTAATACAGGAAAATTTCACACAATCATCACAATTGACATTACATTTAATTTCATTATTATAATTAGTAAAATTAATTTTAAATTTGAATGAATTAATTATCTAAAAAAAATTAGATTATCTATGATTATAGAACTATATAACTAGAAGTGGAAAATTTGAAAATTCAATTTATTTTTATAATAAATATGAAAAATTAAAGACTATTCAAAACTAATTAGGTTTATCTGAAGGTTTCCTTATGTCTATAGCCTTTCAGATATTTTATTGGATCCATATGGGTAGCAATTCTTCAATAAATTTATATCATTTTAATTTTTATTTTAATTTTAATTCCAGTAACATGAATAGTTCGTTACTTTATAAAAATTAATATAATTTTTTTTTTTTAATAAAAATATTAATTATAATTCTTAAATGGAGAATAATATTTTTTATGTTTTCTCTATATTTTTACTGGAAATTATATATTGTTCCTGTATTTATTTATATTTATATATTCAATTATGATTTTACTGAGAGTATATCTGTAAATAATTTAATTTTTTCTAATAAGTTGGTACAATAAATTAATTTCCAACTTTATATATTTCTTGCCATACATTCATATTCTTATCTATATACTATATACTTAGGATAAATAGTAGGCAGAAGCTTTTTAGAATAACTTTCAAGATTTTTTATGTATTTAAAATTACAATAAAAATAATGAAATGCATTGACTTGTATAATTAAATAATAACATAACATAACATGTACCATATCAATTAAAATATACCATACTTTATTATTATACAATATTAAATGGAAATATATTACTAATATGATTAATAAATGAATAAAAGTAAATCAATTTTTTATTAAAGATTATATATAATCATTTAATTTATATATCATTCTAGTATTCATTTCTTTTGCTTTTTTTCAAAAAGATAATTCTAATTTATAACATTTGGCATTCGGAATATAAATTCCTCTTTATTAAAGTTTGTGTGCTGAATAATTGTGTTAAAGTGTAGATGTTTATTGCAGCAAGAAACAAACATATTTGGAGTAGTGGAAAAGTTAATGGAAGTTATTTAGAATTAGCTTAATATTAGCTAGTTCTTATTTGTCTGTTTCTTCCAAATTTTAGAAAATTTGTGTGAATCTATATTTAATTTTAAGCTTATTTTTTGTTTCTAAATATTAAGATGTCCATTAAGTATTTTCGAAAATTGCAAAAAGGAAATCATTTGGAGAGTTTTATGGTAGCATTTAGATTTTTTTGTAAGATTATCTCCAAATAGTATGGAATTAATTTCTAATACTTTTAGATTATGTATTTATACTTAAGTAGATAAAGTAGGGTCTGATATATGCATTCCATATTAGATGTTTATTTTCCCAGTTAAGAGTTTAACATACATGAAAAAGTTTCTTTCTTAGATAGGTTTCCCTTGATTTTATAAAATTTATGTGCTATTTTAGTTTACCAAAACAATCAATTGTAACTCCTAAAAATTTATATTCTTGTTAAAATGGGATTTTAAGTATATCTTCAGCTTCATGAAATTTTTGATGATTTTTTATATTAACTATTACACTTTTTTTGGAGTTAAATATAAAATCGTAATCTTAGAAAATTTTCAGTATCAATTTGGTAAATTATTTTAGGTATCTATGTTTGATAATTGCAACCATATCATCAGCATATAATTTGTACCAAAACTCTCTATAGAATTTTTTTTTCTTATAATTTAATTAAATAATAATATACAATTAATTTATAATTTACTAAAATATTTTTATTAATTTAATAATATACTTATGTTCATTTAATTAAAATTCGAAAACAATAATAAATATCAGTTGTTTATAAAATATTATATTTTAATTGTATATATAGTAGTTATGTTTTTTCTGGTCATTTAGCTTTTATAAAACAAATATTTTCTTGTAAACACACAAATTCTAATAAAATAAGTATTGCTTTATATTTTATTTTGTTGCAGTAATTTTAAAATATTAATGGATTAATTCAAAATAAGTTAATAAGTGTAGTTTTTATTTTAATAATTCTTTTATTTGTTTTTTTAGAATGATATATGAATTGGAAATAGAGAAACTAAAATATAAAATTTAATATTATCTTATATTTTAATTATAATATATATCATAAATAAAATAAATCTAATATTTTTTCAAGTATCTATCATTTTGATTGATTTAATTTTTATTATTTATATTTTTATAGATGGCATTTAAAAAAGAAATAGCAAAATATTTTAATTTCAACCAAAACAAAAATAATATATACTATTATTAGCTAATATCATATATTATATATATATAATAATAATTATATATTTATATATTTATATATCTATATTTTTTCAGAATGATATGGCTAAGAGAACCATAACTAAAGCTAAAGAGACTTAAACAATAGAAGAATTAGTGCTGGAAGATTTAGTACAAGAGGTCTTAGCAGTATTTAAATCATACCCACTATTACAAGCATCACATTTGGTTTTATCAGCTGCATTAACAGTTTTACAATTAGAAATAGTAGGATCGTTTTAGGAATTAGCTTTGCATAATTCTGAAGTAGCATTTAAGGTGTATCCAGAAGCACAAGTAGTACACTTAGTATCATCTCCATTTTTCAAAGTAGTACATCCAGTCAATTTACAGGTTTTGGCAGTAGCTTCAAGAGTATATCCAGTAGAGCAGGTTGCACATTTAGTTTTATCATCTGTAGTTCCATTGCTTAATTTAGCAAAAGTAGTACAGAATTTAACTTCACAAGCAGCTCCAGTGCTAGCGGTGGGGGCGTATAAAGAAGAACAAGTCATGCAACTTGTAGCAGAGGCAAATTTAGTACAGTTGGCAATGGAAGAACTACATGTGTTGTTGGCTAAGGTATATCCGACAGCACAAGTTGAGCAGGTAGTGGCATTAGAGTGAACGGCGCAATTGGCAACGGCGGCAGTACAAGATCCAGTGGCTAAAGTGAATCCAGTAGCGCAAGTGGTACATGTAGTAGCGTTGGAATAAGCAGTACATCCGACTATGCTGCTTGTGCAAGCATTGGTAGCTAAAGTGTATCCTGTAGAGCAAGCTGAACAAGTTGAAGCGTCAGAGAAAGTTTTGCAATTAGCTATAGAAGGATTACAGACATTGGTAGCTAAGGTATATCCGACAACACAAGTTGAGCAGGTAGTGGCATTAGAGTGAACGGCGCAATTGGCAACAGCGGGAGTACAAGATCCATTGGCTAAAGTGAATCCAGTTGAGCAATTGGTACATGTGGTAGCGTTTGAGAAAGCTGTACATCCGACCATGGTGCTACTACAAGCATTGGTAGCTAAAGTGTATCCAGTAGAGCAAGCTGAACAAGTTGAAGCGTCAGAGAAAGTTTTGCAATTAGCTATAGAAGGACTACAAACATTGCTAGCTAAATTGTATCCAGTATCACAAGCTGTACAAGTTGAAGCGTCAGAGAAAGTCTTGCAATTAGCTATAGAAGGACTACAGACATTGCTGGCTATGGTATAACCGACTACACAAGTTGTGCAGGTAGTGGCATTAGAGTGAACGGCGCAATTAGCAACGGCGGCAGTACAAGATCCAGTGGCTAAAGTGAATCCAGTAGCGCAAGTGGTACATGTAGTAGCGTTGGAATAAGCAGTACATCCGACTATATTGCTTTTGCATACATTGCTAGCTAAGGTGTATCCAGTATCACAAGCTTAACAAGTTGAAGCGCCAGAGAAAGTTTTGCAATTAGCTATAGAAGGACTACAAGTAGCAGAACCGTTTCCCGTATATCCAGTATTACAAGTGGTACAGGTAGTAGCGCTAGCAGAAGCACAAGCATTACAGTTAGCTAAATTTGTATTTGCGCATGTAGAATTTATAACAGATATGACTAAGGAAATGGAAATAATAACTTATAAATATTTCATTATTTTTAATTTTATTTTATTTAATTTTTTATGTTTTAATTTTTTATGTTTTAATTATTTTATTGTTTTTATACAATTATTTTTGAAGCTTGTATATGCACATAATGATTAAAAATATTATATTTTAAGTCACTTCTATAAATATGATTCTATCTGAATTATTAAAGTCAGTTTTTTTTTAATATAAGTTAGGATAAATAAATACTACTCCTTAGAACTTTATTCTAATATAGCAAAATTATTAGTATAAGAATATAAATTATAATTTTATTAAAATTATAACTACTAAAACATTAATTTTTTCTATTTTAAGTAAAAATTATTCCATATCTTTTTTTCATATTTATATTTATTTGAGTTATTAAAGCGTCTATGTTGATACATTATTATATTTCTTGTACATTTAAAATATTTATATAACCATATTTTAGTACTAAAAATAGCAAAATCTGTTTCAATTAATTATATATAAAATATTGTAATTATACGACAATTTACTAATAATATTTAATTATATAAAATATAATTAAATACAATTATTATAAAAATTAAAATTTTAACTCATTTATTAAAAAAAAACATATTTTACAGCATTTCATAATAAATAAATATTAAGATTTTGATTTTATATATTATAATTTTATAATTCATTTATAAATTTTATTTGATAAAAGTTTTTTTAATATAATTCAAGCAAATATTATTAATTAAAAAATGTATAGATAGTAAATTAAATTATATTTTAAAATATGCGATTGGATAAGAATAATATACTCTAACTTAAAAAAATATAGCATTTCCGTAAAAATAAATAATTCTATTTTATTACTTTTTAAGATATATAATAATATTTATAAATATATATTTTGTTTTTTTATTTTGATTGATTAATTCTGTCCCAAGTAGAAATAATAAAAATTTATTTAATCATTGGTTTTATAGATATTTTTATAAGATTATTATTATTATAACACCATAAAATTAATAAAATAAAATACAGATACAGCTTAAGAATCAACAATAATAATATATAAAAATTTAATTTTTTTTTTAATTTTATAAATTTTTTTAATTATTTCTTACCATTATTATATTAAATTATTTATAATTATTTAATAATTGTAAAATTACAAATTTTAGAATAGTCATTTTAATATTATGATGATTCTATCTGAATTTGTAAATCTCCGGGATTTTTAAAGTTAAGTTAGGATAATTGATATATATATAGTTTATACTGATCAGAAGGATAAAATTATTACAATATTGTGATTACTTAAAATATATATAATTATTAGCTTGCAATATAAATTTATAAAATATATAATTTAATATAATTATTATTAAAATTAAAATTTTAACTCATTCATGAAAAATAACATATTTTCATAAAATATATAATATCATTTATCATTTAAATTGTTATATTTTTATAATTTATTTATCATCTTTATTTAATAAAAATATATTTTAATATACTTCAAGTAAGTATTATAATATTTTAAAAGTTTATAGAAAATAATCAAACTGTAATATTAAAATATATGATGATAATGATTATAACACTCTACTTTTATAAGATATAGTATTTCCATAAAAATAAATAATTTTATTATATTATTATTTATTGAAGTTTCTTAAAAGTTGAAATATTAAAAAAATTTACACAATGATTTTATAATTCATTTATTTATTTTATACTTATTTTTTTAAGATTATTATAAAACAAATATGAAACAATTAATAACATACAGAAATAGCTAGAGCATCATCTATTATAATTTATAAAAATGTCATTCTTTATTATTATTATTTTACAATTTTTTATTATTTTTTAATTAACAACAAGTCATACTTATTGCTGTATGGAAATGATTGAACAAAATATTTATAGGATTCATCCAGTTAAGCAGAGTATATTTTAAACTGACAGCGCCAAATGTTTTATTTGTGAGTTTTCAAATTATACTACTAGATTTTTCATATAATGTGAGTTTCTATGTTAATGTCTATTTATAGTAATTAGGATAATATTAAATTAGGACAATATTAAACACTTTATTTAAATTGTTTAAAACCTCATAAAAAAACACCTATACGCTTAATACGTGTTATAAATAATTATTTAGGGCATTTTTGGCCTAATTTCAATACATAAAGTTCTTATAGAACACTTAAGTGTGTTTTTACTAGAGCTTTAAACGATTCATAGAAAGTGTCTAATATTGTCCAATTAATTTAAAATAGACAATAATAGAGAGAAATACATAATTATACAATATCCAACGATATAATAGGAAAACTCACAAATAAATAAATACCTGTTGGTACTGTCAGAATCCAAAATTAACTCAGATGAGTCCTAAATAATATATTTTTTCATAATCTTCAATGTATCGGGCAATATTAGACAAAGAACAATTAGTATTAAAGTAAATTTTTAAATTTTAGAATCATTTATTTTTATAACAATTCCATCCGAATTTTTAAAGCCTGCTTTTTATAAATTTAAATAAGGATAAAGAAATACAAATATTAAAAATATTATTCTAATTTGAAGTAGAAAAAAATAAACGTTTATTAAATAAACGCTAACAAATAAACAAATATATTAATAAATTTTTATTGTATATTTCTTACATTTAAAATATTTATCTGAGTATAAGGAGTAAAAATAAAAGAACTTTTAAATTAATTATTTCAATTAAAATTATTAATATTATATATTCTTCAATCTATGAATTAACTTATAATATGAAATTAGTATTTTTATAATTTATTTATCATTTATATTCAATAAATATTTTACAGTATTTCAACAAGCAAATAATATTATTTTAATAATATATAGTCACTAGATGAATTATAATCATAAAATATCTTATTAGATAAACAATTTATTCTATTTTTATGAGATATAGTATTTCCATAAAAAAATTAATTATATTTTTGTAAATATTATTTTATAAAAATATATAATGTATTATTTTAAATAAATCTTGTTTTTATTTATTATTTAATGAAATCTCTTAGAAGTAGACATTATAAAAATTTTCATGTATTTATTTTTTAAATATTTTCATTTATTTTTATTAAATAAGATTTATTATTTATTTTTTTTTATTATTTATTTTATATTGTAAACTCATATGAAAACTTTGTGAATTAATCACTAATAATTTTATATTTTTAATACCTAATATTTATTTTTGACTGATAATATTAATAACAGCATGCTAATAATTGAAATATTAATTACTTATAATATTAATTAATACAAATTTTAAAAATTAGCTTCTTAATATATATATATATTAACTCATTAAAACAAAAATCTGAAGCTAATATAAAACAAGACATAATAAAATTATTATAACTTTTTTATATGAGTTTATAATAAATAAATGATGAAATCTGATAATCCTTATGACGTGAATATAAATCATTAAACTAAAGACACTTTAAAATATTAAAATGTATCAATTAATTTTTTTATTTTAAAGCAAATTTTTTTAATATAATATTTTTTATAAAACTCATATCAAAAATTAAATTAATAAAGTAAATATTTAAAAAATTTAATTTATTATTATTCATATTTTGATTTGAGATTTAATTATTTTTACAACAACTAGTTTACTTTTTTTTACCAAGTTATTAATATTTTTTATTAAAAAAAAAATGATTATTTTTTGATGTATTAATACTAAAATTTCACAATCAAAAAGGACAAATAGATTCCATATCTAAACCTATTATTTGAAATTTCAGGTCAATTTATTCTTATCAAATTACTCAAGTTATAATAGAATTAAGATTTAAAATTAGGTTTATCAAAGGGTAGAATTATCAAAATAATATCAACTTTCCCAAAATAGTGTTTCCAAGTATGAAATCTACAGGAAAAAGTCAGATTAAAAACCATAAATCCAAAAATAAAAAGAAGAATACAACAAAGCTATATATATTTAGTTAATTTCAAGCCTGATTGCATACTTGAATAGTTTCTGATTGAATTTTAACTATTTATTAATTTAATTTTTAAATGAAAGATATTATTTATTAAATAAAAAAAAAATAGTTTGTTTATAAAAATGATATAGTTTTTACAATACTTTTTTATTTATATTAACATTCTATATCTTTTTAATATTGTTTATTATATTTTTATAGGGTTTTTTTGTATTTACATTTAATTTTTCTATGTTTTTTTTTTTAATTTATGCTAATTATATATTGATTTAATATTTAAATTTAATTCATAACGCTGATTTAATTATATTTCCATTGAGAATTATTTCAATTTTATATCTTTTTACAAAGCAATTATTTGTAAAAAATGCGTTTCTCAATTCTATAATTAAATAATTAGTATTAACTATTTTAAAATTGTTATTAGATTTTATTTACAAAGCTAAAATATTATATTGGTATTTTTTAAAAATAAATTAGAATACTATAGAAAATAAGATATTCTATTTTTAGTTTAACAATATCATTATATAAAGTAATATATATTTTTTTTTAAAATATTAAATGGAGTTAAAATAAAATAGTAGATATTTATTTTAAATGGAATTAAAATTTTTATTTTTTACAATTAAAAAAAGTTGATATCATTAATTTTATCTCAAAAAAGTAATTTAATTTTTATGGAATTATAATATAAAATCAGTAAATACATTATAAATGATGGTATTAAATATATTATTTCGTTTTTCGTCATATTTTTTAAATAATATATTTTAATTATATCAATAACTTTTATTAAATTATACATATGTATTATATTATGTATATTCTAGCCTCAAAGTTTATAAATTTTAGTAGTATTATATTATATTCCATTTTAACAAGTACTATATATGAAGTTGTTTCTTTTAATATATAAAAATTAGCATTATTAAAGTAATATTACATACCAGTTAACCTTATATATATGACTTGTAAATATTTAATTTTCTAAATTACATCTAATTTGTTCAAGAATAAAACTATGATAAAATGTAAAAGATAATTAGAATAAAGGATATAACATTATATATATATATTTAATAAATAAAATCTAATATAAGAATAATACATAAATTTATTTCTCCTTAAAAAATAAATATAAATCGAAAAAATGAATATATGAATTTAAAGCTGGGAGTTTCAACTTCATATATTATTATTAATATCAATAATTAATAATTAATTTTTAAATGATTTATCAATACTATTCATTTATTTTATTTATATATTGATTTCAAACTTAATCCCAAAATTTTGTTTTTACTTGATTTTATCAATATAGAAAAATAATTATGATTTTAATATATAAATATATACTCTTCTTCATTTTATAAGCAAATATTAGTAAAATTTAAATCATGTAATAAAAAAATAAAAAATAAATTAATTTTGAAATAAAAGAAACTCAAGAAATATTGTTAAAAACAAAATGGGAAACTGTGCTTAAGGAAAACAAACTAAAGGATAATAATAAAAATAGAAAAAGTACCTAGAAAATATTAACTACAATGTTACTAAAAATAAAAGTCCTGACAATTTGCAGGTCCCTGTAGCTTCTGAAATGTTCTCGGATTAGACCAAGGTACCATCAGATAATCACATAGATTAAAACTAGAAAAAATTAGCATTTCATTCAAATACTGAAAAACCAAGTCTAAAGGAAATAGTACAAAATGTAAAATTACTATAAAAATAAGAGAAGATAAATTAAAACCGAGGTTATCAGTTTCATTTGACAAAAGTACTATTATGAATAAAAGAAGAGGAAGTAGTTATGCCAATACTCCTAAATCGTCCCAATGAATGAGTTCTATTTAATTTTTCCCCAAAATAAAATGAAATATTATTTGTATAATATTCTTTTATTATATTAATTAAACAAAATAAATTATATATATTCAATTATTTAATATATTTTACTTTGTATATTAGAGTATAAAAATATTATATTAATATTAATGTACTGATTTTTACTGTCCTATAGATATAATAATATTAATATTATTAATCATATTTTATTAGGCAATATATAATAAATAATTAATGTACAATTATTAAAAACTTTATTTCCAGTCTTTAATTTAATAGTCACATATTATAAATTAATAAATTTTTATAGAAATGTAAATTTTATAGTAGTTAAAACCTAATTATTTTACTAAAAAATTTTAACTTTTGGCATTAAAATCTTTATTTTAATTTCTATCCTAATTTTCTATTAGTAAATTAGTTAATTTACTAATAGAGAATATTTATATATCAATATTATATAGAAAATTGTAATTAGATTTTATAAGAATAACGAAAATATATCAAATTACTAAAGTTAATGAAAATGTTTACTTTTCATTAAATATTATTAAACATACTTAGTATAATTCCATATTTGTTGTTTTAAATAGATTATAAATTCTTAATATAATAAAACCTATAATAATATTTCGTTTATTATCATTAAAATATAAGTATTTTAACATTTAGAATTCTGAATATATTAAAGATGGTACGATATATATATTAAAATAAATAAAATATATATTAGGTTTTATAATAATTATTAATTCTGGAGATCCAGATAATTAAATACCAATTATCAATATTCCTTCTTTATATCATAAAAGTTTTAATATTAAGATTTTATACCATATATTTTAAGTTAAAATTTATGACTAAAATAAAATAAATATAACAAAATTATAGATGATATATTTAAAAATAGATGAATAATCTTAAAAAAATAATTTTCGATTTCTGCATAACTACTATTCTATATTAATTACAAATAAACATTATTTTTTTAATATCAACAAAATTCTATTTCTTAAAATCTAGTTTATTAATTTTTGATCAAAATATTTGCTTATTTCTTTATATATCAATTTAAATAAAGACTATAGAATTAGTTTTGCAAAAATATACAATAAATATAATTTTATAAATATATAAAAACGAACCGAAAAATATATACGAAAATCTATATAAATGGAATACAAATAGTAATTAAATATATATCTTTATATAATAACCAGACACAATACCTTTGAATATAATTTTTTGAATTCATTTGCATTGCTTAATCATAAAATTATCAAATAAATCTAATAGAGCATATCTAATTATGATGCTTTTTTTTATTAAGATTCCAACATTATTATATATGACTCAAAATGCCTATATTTTTTATATATAACTGTTGAATGTACATTTAATATTTTGACAAAATATTTTTTTTTAATTCATAGATTTTATGAATAAAAAAATTTAATTCTTAGCTTATTAAAGACAATGAATTTAGTAATTATATAATTATTTATAAAAATCTTTTATTAACATAAAAAATCAGTTATTTTTTAATTTCATAAAATTTTTCTAATTTTAGATTTTTTTATAAGTACATTTGTAGTACATCTATAGTATTAGATAATAATTCGATTGGAGATGTAAATAAAATAAATAATAAAATCTTTTATAATATAGAAATTAAAGGCGAAAATTACTTTATTTATATATTTTATATACTACTTATAATATTGATAAGTAAAAAACAAAATTTTAATTTGTTTGTAAATTTAAGGCTCTTCATTCATTAGTTTATATTTTTTTAATTAGTTCAGGCATATAGATTTAATTATAACTCGTAATATATTCAATTATTATATAATCTGCGTGTTAAATTTATATAATAATTTCTTAATTAAATGGTTTTAATTATAATTTTTGATTGCTTAATCAAATAATTTTGCACTAATCGAAAATTAAATGAAATTCTGAAAATGTTACTTTATAATATTTTAATAGAATAGAGTGTATAAATAAGTCATCATTTAATAATAACAATGACAAATAATTTCTATTTTTAATGTTTAATACCTCTAAATATTATAAATATTAGTACTTTTTAAATTAAATTTGTAATTAAAAAATTGTTAAATAATTATTTTTTTCTAAATAAATCAAATTTAGAATATATTTATAATATTTAAATATTTTTATATAAACAAATTCTTTTATTATTAAAGATTTTATAGCTAAAACATATATCACGTACGTGTAAATAAATTTATATATTGAGATAAAAATTAAAATATACAAATGTCAAAAATAATAAGTATTTTCTATTACTTAATTGTTGGGATTTTGTAATTAATATTAAATTAACAATATTAGCTTTGAAAACGATTATATTAATTTACAAAAATAAATTAAAATTATAAAACAAATAAAACAAAAAAAATAAAAATTTGAAAACAAAAATTTACTTATAAAAACAATGACTGAAGATAGTAATAGTAATAATAGAGAAATAAAACAATTAGTAGCCTTATATTTATTTATTTAAAATTTATTTATTTTATAGAATAATCAGAAAAGTACGTATAGGAGAAACCAAAAAGAGTGGGACAAATTCCCTTTTTAAAATTATTTAGATTCGCCACCAGATAAGATAAGTGGCTAATGGCCATTGGATTTATAGCTGCATTTGGAAATGGATTAGCAATGCCTCTTTTCTCTCTTGTTTTTGGAGAAATGATTGGTAATTTATTAATTCTTTATCTTTATTTTTATTTATTCTAATATACACTAATATATAAAAAAATTAATAATATAATTTTAATAAATTAAATAGATGCTTTTGGACCTACGAATACAAAACAATAAGTTTTAGATGAATCCAAAAAATAATCCATGTGGTTTGTAATTTTAGGAGTAATTACATTTGTATTAAGTTGGGTATAAATGTATACCTGGATGGTGGCAGGAGAAAGATAGGGAATAGCTTATAGAAAGAATTATTTCAAAGCCATCTTATAATAAGATGTTGCTTGGTTTGATAAAATAAATCCTAATTAGTTGGCTTCTAAAGTTGCCACTGAGTGTTTTGCAATTGTAATTCTTTTATAAAAATTTTTTAAAAGATATAATTTTATATTATACTATATATATGTGTGTGATTATATAGAGATTTAATAATTCTAATATTGAATTTTTAATTTTCAGTAAGGAGCCATAGGAGAAAAAGTACCCACCTTTGTGATGTCAATGTCTATGTTACTAGGTGGATTTGGTGTAGCTTATGTAAGAGGATGGGAATTATCATTAATTTGCACTGCAGGCCTACCAATGATGGCTTTAGCCGGATTTATATTCACCTACTAATTACAAAATGCTGAACTTTTAGTTAGTGTATATATACATTAATTATTTATTTAATTGATTTATTATTAATAATTAACTGGTTTAAAAATAACGTATTATTTTTAAATAAGGACGCTTATTAAGATGCTGGAGGATTGGCCGAACAAGCCATTGGAGGAATTAAAACTGTCTAATCATTGAACGGTTAAAATCATGAATTGGCTATTTACGAATCATATTTATAAAAGGCCTACAAAATAGCAGTTAAATATGGTTTGTATATTGGAATGGGACTTGGATTTTTACAATTAGCTATGACTTTATTCTATGCAATTGGATTCTATTTCGGATCCAGATTCGTAGGAAACAAAACTGATAATGCTATTTATGATAGACCTTATTCTGCCGGAGATGTAATAGTTATCTTCTTCTCTATGTAAAATACCTCTAAACTATAAAAATATATATTAGAACTTATTTATTATTAATTCTAATATAGCATGTTTGGAGGATTTTCTCTCGGTTAAGCTACTCCTTGTTTGAAAAACTTCACTTTAGGATAACAAGCTGCCTTTGCAGTTTTCTCAGTTTTAGATAGCAAACCCTCAATCAGTCCTAGTTTAGAAAAAGGAAAACAACCAGCCGAGTTAAAGGGACACATATTATTAAAGGATGTAGAATTTACCTACCCCACTAAAAGCGATGTTTAAGTTTTGAAAAAAATAAACGTTGAAATAAAGCAAGGATAAAAAACAGCTCTCGTTGGAGAAAGTGGGTGTGGAAAATCCACAATCATGTAACTTATTGAAAGATATTACGATGCCGACAAAGGAGAAGTGTTGGTTGATGGAAACAATATCAAGGATTTGAACTTAAAATGGATGAGAAAACATGTCGGGTATGTTGGACAAGAACCAGTCCTCTTCGCCACCAGTATTAGAGAAAACTTAAAATTCGGAAAACCCGATGCTACTGAAGAGGAAATGATTGAAGCTCTCAAATAAGCCAACGCTTACGAATTTGTAATCCACTTGCAAGACAAATTGGACACCTTTGTTGGGACATCTGGTTCTCAACTTTCAGGAGGTCAAAAACAAAGATTATGTATTGCTAGAGCCATTTTGAAAAACCCTCAAGTTTTACTACTTGATGAAGCCACCTCCGCTCTCGATAGAAGAAACGAAAAAAGCATTCAAGAAACTTTGGACGAAATCTCCAAAAACAGAACCACCATTGTCATCGCCCACAGACTTTCCACCATTCAAAACGCCGACAACATTTTAGTTATTGACAACGGAAAATTAATCGAATAGGGTAATCACGAGTCTCTTTTGAAATTGAATGGAAAATATGCCGCCCTCAGTAAAAACCAAATGTAATAAGAAAAAGAAGAAGAATAATAATTACAAGAAGAAGAAAATAGCAACGGAGAAAACTCTGGATCCGATCTACCCGCCCAAGGAGTTGACAGAAAAGTCAAAAACAAAGCTCCCAAAAAGTAATTAGAAGAAATAGAAGAATAAATGAAAAGAAGCAGAGTAGCCTCCCACACACTTAACAACGCTTCAGCCCTCAGCAACAAAGAAATAAAAGAATTGAAGGCTTAAGAAAAGAAAGAAAACAGCAGAATTTTGAACAAGCTTTACCAAATCAATAGACCTGAAAGACGTAATAAATTTACATCTTATTTTAATTAAAATAAATAAATAAATGTTAATAAATTAAAATAAAATAGCCTGGATGTTTGTCGGAGCCTTCTTCTCTGCAGTAGCTGGAGGAGCTTGGCCCTTATTGGGAGCTATTTAAGCCTACTATATCGATGTTTTAGGAAAAGTTGATGTCACATCCAAAGATGAGTTCGATGACGATTCAGAAAGACTTGCTTTATGGTTGGTTTTATTAGCTGTTGTATCTTTCTTAGCCATGACTTTCTAATTTGCCTCTTGGCGAAAAGTCTCCGAAGGGTTGACCATGAGACTCAGATCCTCAATCTTCAATAAAATTCTCAACATGCCCGTCTCCTGGTTCGACATTCCTGAAAATAACCCCGGGACTTTGACTTCAAGGTACTATTTTAAATATTGTTTTTTTTCTATATAAATCATTATGATAAAAAATTTTTTATTTTATTAAAGATTGGGAAGTGACACTTAATTAGTAAACGGACTTACTTCTACTGTTGTCAATCTCTAAATCAATAATCTTTCTTCCTTTTTGACAGGAATTATCATCGGTTTCGTTTACGATTGGAGAACTACTTTAGTATCATTGTTTACCTTCCCCATTATGTTCGCAGCCGGAGCCATTCAAGCCCAATTTACTCAAGGATTCAGTGAACTAACGGATGCCGGATACAAAGACTCTGGAAGTTTGGTCCAAGAATCGGTTACCAACATTAGAACAGTCACCTCTTTCGCCAACGAAGAACAAATTTTATCCACATATGATGAAAAATTAGTTGAACCCTTAAAAGTTATTGCTCCCAAAGGAAACAAAGCAGGATTTGCCTTTGGATTATCACAAATGATTCTCTATTTGATTTTCTCTCTCCTTTTCTACGCCTCCTCTCAATTCTAATACCACTATGGAACCGAAACTGTTGACATGTTCGTCGCCCTTTTCGCCTTGATGTATTCAGCATTCGTAACTATATTATCAATCAATTATTAATTATTATTTTTTTATTAAAAATATTAAATTAATTTATTTTAAAATAAAAGGGTGCCGGAAACAATAACTAATTCATGACTGATGTTGGAGCTGCCTACAATGCTGCCAAAAACTTATTCATCGTTTTGGAGACCAAAGATTAAATACAATAACATAAGGAATCCCACCCCAAATAAATCAATAGTGGAACCATAAGAGGAGACATTAGATTAGAAAATGTCAGCTTTAAATACCCCAGCAGAGAAAAAATTATTCTCAAAAATGTATCTTTGCAAATAAAGGCTGGAGAAAAAGTAGCCTTCGTAGGACCTTCTGGATGTGGAAAATCTACCATTATGCAACTATTACTTAGATTTTACGAACCTCTTTCAGGAAAAATTTATTTGGATGGAAAAGAAATCCACGAATATGAAATCGATTACCTCAGAAAACAACTCGGAGTTGTCAGTCAAGAGCCCATTCTTTTCTAAGGAACTATTCAATAAAATATTAGATACAACACTGATAGTATCGATTTTGACAAAATTGTTTCAGCTGCCAAATAAGCCAACGCTCACGATTTCATCGAAAAGAACTAATTCGAGCCTGTTTAGGAAGATGCTTCTACAACAGAAAAAGTAGATTTGGGAAACGGATATAATAGATAAGTAGGTCTTAAAGGAAATCAATTATCAGGAGGATAGGTAAAAAATTAAAATTTATATTTCTATATTTCTAATATTTTAACTAAATCATTTTAAAAAAATTAGAAATAAAGAATCGCCATTGCCAGAGCCATAATTAAAGAACCCAAAATTTTGTTACTTGATGAAGCCACTTCTGCCTTAGACTCACAAAATGAAGTTATAGTTTAGGAAAGTTTAGATAAAATGATGAAAAATAAAACTACCTTAGCTATTGCTCACAGAATTTCAACTATTAAAGATTCTAATACCATTTTCGTTATAGAAGATGGAAATTTAGTCGAATAAGGAAATTATGAATAATTATAAGCCAAAAAAGGATATTTCTATAGACTTGAAAGAGGAGAACATCATTGAAAGTGAATTTTTATAAACTTATAATATTTATATAGTATCATATTTATCTATAAAACCCATTAAATAATATAAAATGGGTTTATTTTTTGATATATTCCAGATTTTATTATATATTTGTAATCTAAAAATATTAATTGTAAATTTATTATATTTTATTTATTCATTACTATATTTTAACTACCTTTGACAATAAAATAAATTCTAGGGCAAAATTTCAAAAAGAAAGTAAATATCACAAAAATAATTAACTTAATATAATAAAAATATGTTTCATATTCGCTTGTATAAAAATGATATCATTATCATTTAATATAACAAGAATTAAAAATTAATTTTTATTTTTATACTGCTTACCCAATTAATTTTATACCTATAATATATATATATAATTTAAAATGATTTATACGATTAATATTACTTTCTTCTAAATAAAATTACAAATCAAAAATTTTATGCTAGGTTTTTTAAGAATTAATTATGTATCTATAGTACATGTATTAATTATATGGTATTTATTTTGTATATTTTATACACTAATTATGATTATCGAATTAAAAAAAACAATTTTGGTTTTAAAAAAACAGATTGAAAAACATATGTATTATACGTATATTTATAAATTAATTATTTTTTTCGTGAAAAAATTATTAAGTTGGTTTAAAAAGTAAGTATAGTGTTCAACAAATAATAAAAGCACTTATCAAAATATGTAAAAAAAACTGAAAAAAACAAAATAAAACCAAATTAAATTATTTGATAATATTTTGATTTGTAATTTTTTTCAATGAAAGTGATATATTAAATTTGTACTACCCCATATCATTATACTTAATATAAAGGATTAGAATTACCTACAAAATTATCTTACTATTATTATTTAATTTTAACTTATAAATTTATATTATTAAATATATATAGTATTATTAATAAAAACTTTTAGTATCGAATTTCTATAAATTATTTTAAGCAAATCCTTTATTAAATTTAATATTTCAATTCTTAAAACAAAAAATAATGGTTTGCTTTTAAGATTAATATTTATATTTTAGAATTTATTTTAATTATATAAAATTACTAAATTTTTAAACAAGAATTATAAATTATACATATATAAAGTATATTAGTCTTTTAAATCATCAAAATTTATATATGATTTTAAGTAATTATTCAATTCATATATTAATATTTCTATATAATATTGTTTTAGAATTAAATCAATTATTTAATTACCAAATTAATATTTTCAATATTAAATGAAAGCCTCGGCCTAATTATACAAGACATAAATTATACAAATAAATTTAAATTCAAATTTGATACATAAAATTATATAAAATAGCTGTATGCCATATAGTAATATTATTTAAAATATATTCAGTTATATATATATATTATTATAAAAATATATTATTATTAATTAAAATATAATATAAGATGATATTCATTAAAGAGATTTATGAGATTTAGCAATACTACCATTTCTTCTTTTGTTCATAATTGTACTTTTATCAAATGAAAGAGAAATTCTCGGTCTTAGCTTTTCTTCTCTAATTTATTAAAGCAATTAAATATTTTCTAATATTTCTTTAATAGTTAATTTTTCTATATTTTTTGGAAGTTCCTATCCATTTGTTTATTTAGGTTAAATTAGTGTTAATATATTATTATCAGAAGGAGTCTTAGTCAAATCACTAAAAACTTCTGTTGCTGGTGCCTACAAAGAATTAGGAATATTATTTTGTATATTATTTTATTCATCTTTTCTAATTTAGTATTATCTTAATTTAGCGCCTTTTGTTTGTTTTCCTTAAATGCAATTTCCCATTTCTATTAAATTATTCAAACTTTTAGGTTTTATTATTTTTTGTTTTTTAATAATTTTTGTTTTTTTTAATTATAACTATATGATTTAATATAATGTGACCATTATAAATTTTAAAATAAATTATAGCGCGATATCTGTCGTTATTTTATTAAATATTATATATTAAATATTTAAATAATAAACAAAAAAGTAAATGCATTTAAAATTATAACAATAATATTTATCTATCTCTAATATAAAATATATTAAGGAAACAAAATTAAAATTTTAACTGCTATAGCCAATAAATATAATTATTTACATTGAAAATTTACTTTACTTTTGTTATTCTATAGTAGATTCATATTTAAATGGTATATTTAAATAATACTAATTTCTTTGTCAATTAAATATTAATTAGTTATTATTCAATATATTTTAGATACTCAAAGTTTTTATTAATAAATTTATTATTAATTAAAATTTTTAATTAAAAACCACTCATTCACTAGTTTGCCTAAAATAAAAAGCTTTGAAATATATATTTTTAATTAATAACTCTATTTTAGAAAATATCGTTTTCATTGTATATTGTATAATTATTTAGATTTTTATAAATATTCCTCATTTAAGCTTTCCATTTAAATTTGATAATTATCCAATGCAGATAAGTATAATAAAACAGATATATATATAAAAATAGAAAGTAAAATTCATATTTGTTCTAAAAAATTATTTATTATGAAATGTAATTATTATTTTAATTCATTACAATATATATATATAGACTACAATAATAAAAAACTTATTTATTATAATTATATCATTTTTCATTACGCTTTTACTTATGCTATTTTTTATTTCTTTTTTATTTTGAACTAAAGATTTTATTCACTTTGTTAAAAAAAGTTGGTTTGTTTCCTCCTTAATTTAAAAGATTATTTTCTGCCTATTGTTAGGCTTGATTTTCATTGATATCACCAATTAACATCTTTTTTATAAAAATAAATAAACCAATCAATCAATTTAAATTATACTTTTATTTACATTGTTAGAATTCGATTGCCCTTATTATTATTGCTGATTCTTTTGTTTTTGTATTATTTATTATACTCTTTTCTTTTTCTTTTACTTCACAGCTTTATCAATTTCATAATAGACATATTTGGCATTCATTAAGGGAATAATAGTATCGATTGGATCTATGTCTTCGTCTTCATCCCCTGAAAATAATAACTAGTGTGATTTATTTTCCCATAAGCTATCTTAAAATCCTAAAGAATGGAATAAAGAGTATTACTCCCCCATTCCCCCATAAGAAGAGAGATATCTAAAAAATAATATGTTAATTATATTTTCAGTTATAAAACTTCACTTTCTTTAATAGATGTACCTGATTATAAACTTTCCTAAAGCTCTTCTAAGATTTTCTAAAACTTCTATTTGATCTACTTTCTTGTTTTATAATAAGTTTTATAGATGCTTCTATTAGCTATTTTCCAACTCAACAGAATATATATCATAACACAACTAAACTAACTAATCTATTATATTTTCTTCTAACATATCAACAAAGTCTAATATCTAGCTTAATTATATTT
Source organism: Miamiensis avidus (assembly GCA_037039885.1). Classification (NCBI taxonomy): domain Eukaryota; phylum Ciliophora; class Oligohymenophorea; order Philasterida; family Glauconematidae; genus Miamiensis; species Miamiensis avidus. The sequence goes on along the minus strand of JAWVGU010000008.1, from coordinate 1,015,794 downwards.
ATTAAAGCATTTTGCTAATGGTATTGTTGTTATGTTATTAACTCAAATTAAACTTATCTGCCAAGCAATGTATTGTTTAATCCTGTTTAATTTCAATATTTATAAGAAGTTATACATATAAACAAATGTCCCCATAGAGATCTTTTTTTTTATCAGGAGTTGTCTTATTTAGAATTTGTTGTATCTCCTATTTTTAATCAGGATGTAGTTTTTTCTAATTTATTAATTAATTTAATTTGCCAATATTGTAATCGTTCATCTAGTTATATTCTATGCAAAAAAAAAAATTAATAATTAAAATTACATTTTGTTTAAAATAAACTTAATTAGTTAAAATATTATTTTAACCTTTCATTTAGAATGTTTTAGTTTTATCGAAATTCAAAAAGACTTTTCCATTCAAAATTATTTAGCAGCATAGCATTCAATTTTACTAATGTCAGAAAGAAGGACTTTTCCTTGTGAACTGAATAGTCCATTGCTAGTAAAATCTATGAATGCTCTTGTATTTCGTGATTGTAGTTCATTTTAATTATTTTATGATAACGAATGATCCAATTATAATTCGAAGGGAGACATAATATTTTTTTCTTTTATCTCTAGGAGACTAATCTAACTCTTTTCTTCTTAGCAAATATTTCCAAAAAGACTTAATAGCTCTATATGTTATGATTTTTTCATTAACTCAAAATAATTTGTCAGTGCTTTATTTTATAATTTTTCACAAATTTTTAGCATGAATATGAAAATTTGGGCTTCTTAGCATGATTTTTCTCCATCTTTTACATTTAAAAATTATATTAGAGGTAGTTCTAATCCTTATTCTTCCGATATCAATTCAATAGAAACTGTATCACAACCAGCATTTTAAGTTTCCTATTCTGAGAGCACATTCCAAGCATTTATAAAATTTTTATAATATTTAGCATAATTTTGATTTTTTCTTATGAAATCTTTTATCTTTATTTATTTAGCCTCCTATTTTTAATTTTATAAATGAATTAGTTTTATAATGTTACTAATAAACAAAATAAATTATGTATTACCTATATATCAATTTTACCATCATAATTATTGTGAATAATTTAGAACATTTTAATAATTGGCCATATATTTTCTTTGATATAAGTCATTTTTTTATCTCCAGGTGGTAAAATATTTTTGATTAGTTAGTACTCCTCTTCTTTGGGTTTAAATAGTATATGGTCTAATACTTATTTGATATCTACTTTTTTTACAAATTTCAGTGAATTTATAAAATAACCATCTTTATTTTAAAGGAATTTATTGCTTAGTTATTCTTTAACAAGTGAGATGCATTCACTTTAAGATATGGAAATACTATTTTTTAAATTTATCTCTGTAATTACTGGTTATTCGTTAACTTAATACTTTTATATTATTTAATTTTTGTTATTAATGATGTCATTAATAATATTTTGAAAAATTGTGTTTTCAAAATTCTTTCTGCTTTATTCAGTAATGAAATTTTGTTAGTTTACAATATTTTAGTTTGACTAACTTGTTTGTTATAAAGTAATTATAATTTCCGTTAATAAATACAATAATTTTTCATCACTATGCAATTCTAATAGGTTTTTAATTAAATCCCAGTTTTATCTAAAATGGTTAAATACATAATCGGGGTATGGTATTTTTTAGGTACTTTTTTATAATATGTTTGTTATTTTTTTATCATAAAATAGATCACAAAACAGCATTGAAGTGTAGTTTAAAAGACTTCCTATTCTAAACTAAATTTTGGATAAATCTCTACAATAGTAATTATTAGGAACCTCTTCTATTTCTATCAAAAATTGTCCTTTTTCAGCATACTATTTTACTTCAGTTAAATCAGAAAAATTTAAATGATATCGATCAAGCCTATCAATATTTTCAGATTCATTATGATAAGCCATTCCTCTTTTATTACCAATTTCTTTTCCACAAGAAGAGCATTTACCTAGTAATTAATAGATATATTTAAAATGGAATATAATAAACATATATTTATAAAATATAATATTTAAACCTGAAGCATTTGTTCTTCCACAGTCCATAACTAAAAATTATGTACCACAAGGAAGTTTACATCTATATCTAACTCCAGTTTAATTTCCTTCTTTATTTAAAAATATTATTCGCAATAATTAGTAATCTTCAACAAAGAATGGGATGTAGTTATTTTGATTAATAATATTTTCTGGATTAAAGGCAAGCTACGCAAAGAAATTGCTTTAATCCGTGCTTAATAAGAAAGAGGAAAATAAGCTTAGGTAAGATACTTGATATTTATTAAACCTTTATTAGCTATTTTATGAGAGTTATAAATCATTTTATAGGTTTATTTTATTAGCATTAAAGTTAGTCAGAAAGCTTTATAAAATATTTCCCTTTACATTTTAGGTATTTTCAATTTATGTATAAATTAAATTACCAAAATTTATCTATTATTCTTATTATACCTAAAATTCTAAATATCTTAAATAATATCTTGAAAATGATGTCAAAAGTATGGAAAATCGATCTTATTAATTGCTATATTTAGTCTATATATATTAGTTGAATTATTATATATTTTTTTCGTGATCTTCTAAGTCAGCATTAAACAATTTATATTTTAGTTTTAAATGTTCATTATTTCTCCACGGTACCAGACTATTACTTAAAGATGCATATTCTGTTTTCAGCATTTCAACTAAAAAGTCAATACAAGACTAATTATTTTAAGATGGGTTTAATGATCTGTCTTTTATGAATAACATTAATTTTAAAAGGATTTTTCTTCATCTTCTATATTGTAAATTAGTTTGACATTGAATAACAAAAGTGCTTGGAATTATTAAAATTGTTATATTTATTGCTCTGATGGTTATTATTAATTTTTTATTTATTGATATAAGGTTTAATAGAGTGTATTCACCAGCTATAGTTAGTTTTATTCTTCACACTATTATTGGTTCCCCTATAAAACGAATTTAACAATATAATCCGATATTTATTTAGACATATATTTATAAAAGGCGATGGCTATCATTTTTTCTATTTTCTATTGCTCTCCTTCTTTTGTCAAATTTCTTAGAATAGTAACATAATATTAAAGTTTAGTATCAATTTTTAAATCTTCGTATATAATTTGTTCTATTATATCCATTATTACACAGCAAACGGGTGATTCGATAGAATACTTTCCTTTACTAATATGTCCTCAATTACTTAAATGTTCTTAATCGCTTCGCTATTATCATTATTGTTATTCCATTTGTTAATATATGACCAAAATAGATCATTGATATTAAACTAACTTTTCTCTAGAATTAACTTAATAATTTTCCTAAATGAAATTATTATTCCCTGTTTGTATGTTAATATTTATAAGTTTTCTTAGTTATCTTATGTATAGCTATCATTGAAAATCTTAAAACTAGCTACTATTCCTTTAAGATTTTGTTTTAATTCTTCGCTCTATATTTTAGATTCTTAAAAGTTTAGTAAAAAGATTTGCCATCTTTCTTAATTTTAAGCTGATGAGTTATTAATAGAACAATCTTTAAAATAGAATTCAAAAATATCTAAAATATCATCTCCACTATACTGCTAATTCCTATTTATTTCTTAATTTTGTGTAGGATCAAGATATTCAGCATCACTATCATCATCATTTTATTATTATATTTAAATAGCCCATTCTTTCAACTACTCACAATTGTGTTTATTTTGAGACAAAAAACTTATTTTTATATTATTAGGGAAAGCAATTAATTGATAAAAATTGAGGATTTATTTCATGTTTATGACAATGTCGAAGTTAGTTATGGCGCTCTTTCTTAAAGATGATTCGTAGGAAGGACTATTTACCATCTGATGGAAAAAGTTGCAGTACTAGTTGGTATAAAAATCCCATTTGTCAACATTTTATTATATTATACTCATATTTTCACAATTTTAATAGTCCGGAAATAGTAACTAGCCATAGTACTTAATCATAATCATTAGCACATGTTCTTCTATCGTTTCATTCCTGTCTAAAATAGTGTTATATTGTTTTCCACTCATTCTAAATTAACTAAGCTCTTTATGCAATTTTTCTTAGGGAATGTAGCTGGAAAGAGCCTCAGTAAATTAATAGATATCCTCAATAAATTGTTTTTAAACCTATTCCACAATGTAAATTTAATGTATTTTAGTAATAGGATACAACATTGGCAAAAAGTATGATAGGAAGTATTATCTAGCATTGTTTCCTTATGATTTTATAATGCAATAGTCATCAAAATATTTTTTAAATCCAATCTCGGGTTAATTTTTTATGATTTCTGGGAGTTTTTCCATAACTACTTTATAAATAAATGAACTTGCATCATAATTTTTTTATTTTTCTGGGTGAATGAATTTTTTATCTAAAATAAAAAATATTATTATTAATACAGTATAAATAATATTTAACAAATACCTTTATTATTTTATAAAGTCAAATCTATTTCTCTATGGAGCTGGTATGAAAAAGGGAATAACAACTTTTAATTTATCTATTTTTATAACTCTTTATTTGGGTTTGAAGATAGCAATTCATCTTTAATTTTATAAGATTCAAATAAATTAAACCATAATTAATCCATTTCAATTGATTCATAATAACTATCTATAATATTTAAATTATCCATATTTATGTATATTTCTTTAAAAATATTTTAATTTCTGACTATATAGATGTTAAATAAGCTTTTTATAAAGTAAATACATGCTGAAAATTTAAATTATTAGTATTTATAAATGCTCTTTTTTCAAATTTTTCTTAAATGATATCTATTAAAAGAATGGAAAGATTGTTTTAAGAATGATTTTCAAAAGAGTTAATTAAGTAATTTAATCTTTTCTTTAAACGCTGTATGTATTATGCTTCATTTTCATTTTCTCTTTTCTTTTATAAAATGATAGTTTCGAGTATCGATTGCTTGTCTATCATATAATTTAAGATAACTTCTTTATCTTTTACGACTTTTTAAATAATAAATATTAATTAAATTTAATAATAACAGATATGTATCTATATATTTATTTAATACTTAAATCATTTAGACTTGATTATTTCAGCAAATTTTATATAGATAGCTGAGGTATAATTCCTATATTGTAGAGATTATCGATTTAAACTTGGTGCCAATCTTCTTGGAAGTAGCATCCACTTCCTTCAAAACTGCAATCACTGGTAATGGTTGTTTTATTCATTGAAAATACAATGACTGTGTGTTTATTTTGCAGACTTTTGTTTTAAATATTGAGATACTTTAGTTCTGATTTAATTTTCATCAGTCTTTCTTTATTATTTTCTCTGACATCCAAATCCATAATAATTATCAACAAATTAATGTCCCTCTTTTCGTAAAACTCTTCCTAAACTTTGCCACTAAACTCATGCTAACTTTAAATCAATTTCAAATCCAAAATGTATGGAAGGAATCCTACTTGTTTCAACTCATCCTCCAACACTTTTGAATAAATTTGGTATCCTAAGGGGGTATACACTTTTGATTTAATATTAAAGTAAATCTGTTATTATTAAGTATCTATCCCATTTTCTACAACGTTTTAATCAGTTATTTTATCAACTTTTCTTCTTAGTTTTTCTCTTCTCTTTGCAAGATAAGATGCTAAACTTTCATGATATTAAGAATTCATATACCATTCCTTTTATTCATCAGTAATTTTATTTTAAGAAAAAAGATGTTGAATCCCTTTATAATTGGCCAAATGCAGCATTTTTTTAATTGATATATCTAATAATTATTATTATTATGCTCCTTTTTTCTTATCTTGTCCCATTGTGAATAAAGATTGTAAAGAAATTTCATCTTAAAAGGCAAATATTTCCTGAGACTAATCAAGATCCTTTATTCTATCCTTAAAAATGCTGAAATAGTAATTATTTTCTTTAGTCACCTGAGATATTAGCACATGTTTCTCAAATCTGTTTATAAGGGGAGGATCCAGCCTTTTAAGCGAAGTAATGTCTTGCAACAAAATAAATTTGAAATTTGGATGCACTTCGATTCGGCTGCTGTCGGCTCCCAAAGAAACTCTGCAGAAGCATTTACCTCCTATTTTTTATTGTAAATAGGACTGGTTAAGCAAATCATAGAACGTTTGGTAAATTTCCTCTAAATTCATTACAACACACACAATACCCTTTTCTATGCAAACCATAATTTCATTGATTAGTCTATAAGAGGCTTGACTATCATTATCATCAGGGAAGTTACTTCCTATGAAAAACTTGAAATCTTTGATATTGATTTCCTTGCAATTTAAAAACTGTTCCATTTGGTTAATCGAATATTCGCTATTTTCCACGATGACCATCAGATGTCTGCCCTCTATTCCTTACTGTTCCATATTTTTTAAAATATTTTCCCTTTGAATTTAATGGATATTTCTATCTGTGAATCCCTAAGGCAAGGGGCTTATTTTTTTTTTCAATATTTTTTGCAACTTTTATTAAAGAACTGGTTCTCCTCCGAAATTACGCAAAATCCCTAAATAAATACACGCATTCTACATTTTATCATCATTTACTTAAGGTAAATTTTTTATATCCTGCGTAATTTATTTAACTGAAAAATAAAAATCTCTTAACCCGTGAAAGTTTAATTTATCTTTATTGGCAATTTCTATATAATCCACATATATTTGAGCCATATTTTAAAATTTTTTATTTATTAAATCCTATCTATTCTAACTATCTTCGTTGTTATCATAATAGATGCTCTTTGCAGTTTCATAAAGATCATTTAGGGTAAGTGGGGGTCGATTTAAGCTTATTCCTCTATTCATTTTTGAAGCATCTAAAACCCAGTTAGAAATTCCCATAAATGCAATTTTTTCCTCTTAATTTTAGGGCTCAAGTAGGGCATGGAGAACTTTTAATGGATTATGAGGACTGATTTCTGCCAAACCAATTTCATCGAAAATTATAACAACTTCCGCTTCTTAGTTTTTTTCCTTAAGTTTAATATTTTAGTTTTCCGCTCTTTGGAATATAAGTTCTATTTTTTCAGAAGTTGACTGTAGATGTCCCTAATAGAATATTGGGAAAATATCAGGGTCCGTTTTGAACAAATCGTCGTGGGAATTTAAACCCTTTAAGGAATCCAAAATAAGATTCATTGATAAAGTTTTGGAGCACCCAGGTTTTCCTTAATAAAATGGCACGAATAAAATATTAATTAAATTATGATCAAATTAATATTCATTTTTACCTGTTAAGAAAAGCGGAATTTTATTAACTATACTACAGTACATCATAAATACATTTTCTTTTAGAGGTGAATTGCAGGCAATTCCGCTGGGTATCTTTATTCTATTCAACAAATCTTGTAGCTCTAATTCCAATATGGTTTAAAATGCTTTCTCATCTATTTCTAGTATATAACTCATCTACCTGGCATATTCTTTTCTGTTTTCAATTTTCTAAAATCTGAACATATAGCATCCTGCCATTGTGATAACTATTGAGGTGATCTTTTTATAAAAAAATAAATAAATGTGATATTTGCAAATAATTGTAATAGAATTTATTTTACTCCCATCATATAATCACTCATTTTAATATAATCATCAATATTTTTAGTATTTCTATTAGTCTCACTTTGTTATGAAGTAGCTTATATTTATTTGAGTTTGAGTTTGTAAAAATACCAAAACAGTAAAACTTGGCATCTTTTAACATCTCTTAAACTTACACTCCACTCAGCAAATCCTTCATCTTTTCTCAACCTAGTGAATTTTTACGATCTGAAAACACATTAAACTGCTTTCTCCAGTAAGTCTTTATTAAACATCTATTCCTATTCATTATTTTTATGCTATAAGATTTTACGAATGTATATTTCTTCATCATTTTCCTCTAATTTGTCATAATTCCATAAGAAATAAAACATGGATTCCGGCATTGGCTCTACTGTATAGACCAAATTAGATTTGTCTTGTTTCCAAATTTACCTTATTCCCTCAACTTCTTATACCTTAATCCCAGTCATACCTTCCGTGCTGTGTTACCCTTTACTTTTATAAGGATTGCAAGCTGCTATCGGAATTATATTGTTGCAAATCATTTTCCCATTTATATGTCTATCAACCAATATTTCTTTTAATATTCCAGATATATTGCTATTTGTATTAATTTCGTCGAAAAATAAAATAACCTTTGCGTCTTATTATTTTTATTATTTTTTAATTGCATCTTCTACAAACGCTGTAATTTCCGTAACTGTAACTCCTGAGTGAATATTTTTTATTAAAAATTAAGATTCCATCAGTTTTCCAAGCATTGATACCAAAGAAGTCTTTCCTATTCCCGTTTCTCCCATTAAAATTATCGGAATCTTAGCATATAATCTAAGGTAGATCAGAGCGATTTTGAAATAGTTTTCAGGGGTTAGTTATATTTCAGTCATTTTCTATTTGAATTTTTCCTTTTCTTAGCCTTATAACACTGTATTTTAATCGAATGATTTTGCATCATGATCAATAAATTTATGTGGTGAATCGTGTACTAAATATAGCAACTATCTCAGCAACTCGAAGTCATTTGATTCTTCAGTACTAAATTTTATAAAATAATAATTATTTTAAATTATTTAATTAGTGTATGTTTTTACCAAGGTATAGGTCTATCTTTATCTAGATTCCTAAAAATATCTTTAATAAACGAAGGTACATTGTAAGATTTTGTATACATAATATTTAAAATTCCTTTAAATAAAAGAAAATCCATTCTGAGTTCTTTAAACTTTGGTATTTAATCTGCTCGTTACACCATGTAATTTTCCTTTTATTCTTAAGAATTTATTTACTATGATAATAGAACATTACTACCAGATTAAAATGAGCTTTCTCTTGAAAATTCGAATAATTCTTATATATACTTTTTTCTCATTTGTGCTTTCAATGCATCTGACTAATAGTAGTATTATAAATAATCTAAAGAAAAAGGACATGTAATATCTGTAATAGTAGATATTAAAGCAGAGAAAAACTCAATAAAAATGTGTAAATTGTAAAAATTAAGATTTGATTATTTTTTTTCCATATGTTAGAAAAACAATTCATCTATTATTTCTTATCCTTCTTACTCATCAATAATGGGAATTTAGTCTTATAATTCTTCATTTTCGAAATCTTCATTTAACAAATAAGAATCAGGCTACAGCAATCCTTTTAGGTACCTAAGGGCGATTTGGCATGAAGATTCACGGTCTTAATCTATCACGATTCTTTGACGAATAGAGGCCAGAGTCAGAATGTTTTTGTTCTCATCAAGAACACAAGATTTTACAAAATCCAAATTTTTATAAAATGAGTTGGGGGAATTAGCCACTTCAATGAAAAATTAACTGTCTAAAGGAGTTTTCCAGTATTTCAAATGCTTCCAGTTGACACTTCGCAAATATAATATTTCAAATAGAATAAGACTTAAATTCAGTCTACTTTCACATAAGTCGAAGTGGAAAGCAATATTATCATTTTATTAACCTTATAATTTTTCTGTCAAGGACTCTATAAGTTCCTACTTCGTCATGTTTCCATAAATGGGCACCCTTATTTTGTTTTTATTGAGTCTTTTGCACTCTTGGTCGATGTAAAATGACTTTCCGAGACCTGAATTTTCAGCATATACCACTTGTACCTTATCTTTTAAATGTTTAGGAATCTTAATCACTTCGGTATCAATAACCTTACTGTATAATTTAAAATCATTGAATATTTCATCCAAAGTAGAATCACCATTAGATTTATAGAATAAAAACAATCTATTTGAAATCTCTTAATTTTCATTTTTAAACTAATTTATGAAGTCGATCAAAATAATTCGGTTTTCATATTTCAAGTCTTGAATGTTAACAATAAAATAATTTTAATTCCTTTAACTGTATGTAAATCTTATAACGAAGAGCCACAACTCAACAAATTGTGTTTCAGAATCGCAGTACAAGAATTGTGAAGCTTTATAATTTTCTTCTATATTGAATAAGTACATAAACACTTTAGAGTCAGAATCAACTTTCATTTAGTAGATTGCTTTTCGCTCATTTTCACTATTTTTTCGCTGTATTTGAGAGTTGTTGTTATTATTACTATTTTTCTAACAATTTATCAAATCATTAAATAGTTCAGCCAAAAACTCTAGTTTTTATTTGCTCCCATTTTCGAATTAAATACTGCCTAAATTGTTGGCGAAATCTTTCAAAACAATTTTGGTGGCATCAAAGTCCAATTCGATATCTCCTATGAACCCGAATAAAACGGAAAATATATTGTTGTCTTTGTTTTGATCAAAATAGTCCTCATTCATTTTAATATTTTCCAAAAATTCGAAAACCAATCCATATAGTTAAGGACTTATGTAGGTAAGAATAGGGTGTTCTTTCATTGCCTAATTTATAGTTGCCATCCACTAAGCTTAGGATTCCTTCAGTTATTCAATTTTGTCCTTTAGTGATGACAAAGTTCCTTAAGCCTGATTAACCTTATTAGAAAATTCTTCTTATTGCACTATATCTACAAAGAATCCCAATACATACAGTTCAGAATAATATGTTTTTAGTTGTTGTAAATTAGCCAAATGTTACTAAAAATATTTCACATACTTAGACATGATTTGATTGTACGTAGCTATTTAGTTATCCATATCTTCGTTATCTTTGTTTTTGTATATTTAATAATTTTATGATTTTATTAAGATTAAAGCTCTCCCGCAATCATTAATCATATCCTCAAATGATATTTCGTATTGCTCAGTTTTCCCCTCCAAAGTGCACGATCCATAAACCTTGAATTCTGTTTAAGTGAAGTTTTCAATGCTCAAAAAGTAAGATCCATTTTCAATCAAAGATTAAATGACTTTCATCGTAATTTTAGTTTTATCTCCTTGCTGTTTCATCAAAATTTATATCCTCTAGCTCTACTATACTGCATTGGCAAACTTTGGAAAAATTCTATCTTTTTTCTTTTTAAAATTTGTATATTTTGTCTTAATTTAGTATACACCTTCGGAAAGACCGCCGGATACTTTCAATTTTTGAGATCTTTTAGTAACGCAATTATATCTAGCATATCTTCAATAGCAGATATGATGTCGGATGAGTTTTTTCGCTGGTCTTCATCCATTAATAAATCTCTAAATTCACTATCATTTTCGGGTAAAAAAGCTAAGAGGTGGCTTGCTTAGGCCAGAGTTTCTATAAAACTACGCTCGTCTTAGTTCAAATTATCCACCTCTTCCACCACTCGTTGATTTTGCAAACCATCTATTTTTATAGAAATTTATTCTAAATCTATATTCTCATTTTGCGCCATTTAGTCACACATTTATATGAATTCTTAATAATATTGAGCTTCTTAATCACCTCCTGCTTATGCAGAAAACATTTTCGATAAATTATCAAATGATTTTGCAGTATTTAGGAATTATTCCAGATTTAAATAATTTTTAAAATCTTTAATTAAATCTTCGTGGTAGCTAAGTTGGTTATAAAGATTCTATTAATTGAATCTTATAATATTATTCAGATCACTTTCTAGCTTAATTGTATTATTCTTATCATATATTCTTTGGAATTTTTATAGAAACTCATTGTTAAGTTTAGATAGTTATTTGCCATTTAATAGTTATTAAACGTTTTAATTTTATGAAATCTCATTAAAATCATTTTAGTTTTTATACTTTGAAAGTTAAAGTCCCACTATTTTTATCGATTTAATCGATTGCTCTATAATATTTTCAACTTATTCATATGTAAAATGATTTACTTCATTTCCTGGAAAATCATTTTAAATTTTTTCCGTTAACTTTACTTTTTCGATTTTTATAAATTATCTAAACATATTATTTTCCAATAATATCTTTATCTTTTGGATATGAGGTTACAAAAATTCAAATTGTTAGAAAATATTATTATCTAAATTTTGACTGATTTCCTTAAGCTGTTAAACAGGGAAGTTGATATTATTAAATTAATTTTTTATTTATTAAATGTTTTCATAGTTAAGTTCTTCGTAAATTTAAATAATTTACTCAATAGAGTGGTACTTTTCAATAATTGGTATTATTTTTTCTCTTATTTTATCAATGATTGATGCGTCTTGCTCTAATTAGAATTTATTGAGTAGTCTTACTAAGTTGTTATTTTATTTTAATATAAAAAGGTCAACTTCTCCAATTGTGATATTATAATCTTTTGTTTATTTAATGAAATCTTATAGCTTTTATTGTATTCTGTCTAGGAATTCCTTAGCATTCGTAAAGATATAATTATTATTTTCTGTTATTTACTATGTAACTACACAAATATTATAGTAGAAATCCTGGTTTACAATATCTTTAAACGATCCATTTTTTACATAATATATACAATTTTTGAATACAATATTTATTATTTCAAACATTTCTAGTTAAATCAGCTCATTTTATGAATCGAACAAATCCTGTATTTATTTTTATATAGGCTGATAACTATTATCATTATTTTTGTCTTTGAAATATTTCACAAACTCATTTAGAGATATTTTAAAAAACTGAGGATATTGTTATTTAATAGAAGACATGACAGAAATTATATCTTAGAATTATGACCAAGTTTATCTTAAGGTGATGTTCTTAAATTAAGATCTTAAATATATTATGCTTTTATTTATTATTTCATCAGTTAGTTAATCAAAATTTTCCATTTTACTCAAGCTTTACCATCCTCTAACAAGTATATTATATAATATGACTACCTCCTAAGGATTTACTTCTTTGGATACGAAATTATTATAATCAGTAACCAGAATTTAATCCAACTCTTCAACATAAATTATGCTGCATTCAGGCTTAATAATAATAAAAAAATAAATTATAAAAAACAAATATTAAATATAATTAAAATAAATATTATTACAGCACAATTTGCTATCTTTATTAAAATTGTTAATCAGTTCTTTTAGTTTTCATTAGATTTTTAAATTTATCACTGAGTAGCAATGGTCGTTGTTTAATAAATTATATCATTAAATCCTAATCCTTAGTATTTTTATAATTCCGTTACTTTGTAAAAAATTCTTAAAATTTTTCTTGTATTATTTCTAAGAGAGTTTTCCAGTTCTAGCTTTCGCTTAAGGTCATACTATAGAATAATATATCTGTATAAGATTTTAATAATACTGTATTTTCACTATCAGTAATGTTCTTTTGTATTTCTGAAAATACTAATTTGGTGAAGAATTATGAAATTTTTTCATGTTAGTAAGCAAATAATTTAGAAATCAGAGCTAGTATTTCAGTATTTACTTATTAATTGGTTAATTGTTAAAGGAGAATAATAATTTCATTAGTCTGTAAATTTGTTTCAATCCTGGTTTTCTAAATATATTTTAATATGAATACTGAATCTTCAGCATTAAAACTACTTATTTCATCAAATTAAAATAATTTAAGCATGTCACTTTTATCCGTAAATGCTTTAAGTAAAATTTTATTAAAAGCAAAACTTAAATACAAATATTTTTAATTAGACGATCGAAATAAATTATATAGTCCTTTTCCGAATTGTATTTAAATATTATTGCTCTCTTTTTCCAATTACCTAACAACATGTAAGTCAAGTTAATACCTTAATATTTCAAAGACATCAAATGAGTATCTACCAAAGGGTTTATTGATTTACAAGTCTCCTAAAAAGCATATTAACTCAATAAATTCAATTATCTTAATCTGAGACAGCGTGTACTTTTCCATGCATTATAAGAATTGTTTACTTAATTCTGATAAGGGTTTTGATGCATTGGTAATCCTTTAAAATTATATTGTATTTTTTAGTGAATAATATTTTTTGCAACTCTGCATATTTTCAAAAAAATATTCCCAATAAAGTTATAAAGCCTAATTTTAATTCCTAATTGGATTTCTTTATTCGGCTTCGAAACATTCTGGTGTATCAAATATTAAATAGGAATTTTTATCATCTTAATTGCCAATATGTTACTTTAACATTTTAAATTATATTATTTATCTAATAAATGTCTTTGTTTTCATTTTATTTTGGCTCGTACTTTTTTCTTTAAAAAAATAATTCAATCCTTCAGCTGGAAGTTCATCTATCTACTGCTAAATTAAATTAATTTATCCTAATAAAATCTAATTAGTATATGGAAGAGAATCCATTATAATAGCATTATCTAAATTTAATTTTGTGTTTTCAAATACCACCTAAATTTTAGTACTATTATTAAAGTAATCCAAAATATTTTAAAAAGCCATAAAGAATTATATTGTTTCGGCTTTCCCTACCTAATTAAAAATGTCAACTTAATAATTAATGAAATATATTACTTTTTTATTTAAATTACTTGGATTATTTATACTCCATTTTCGTCTACAATATCATTGTTTATTTTCTACAATTCTAAAAATTAAAAAGTTCTTAATAATTATGTAAACATATCAGTATTAAAATTATTAAATATTATTCATATAGATTTGAATAATTGTTATAAGAAATTTTAAAATTAATTTAGTATTTAAATTTTGAATCATATTTTTAAACTAGATATTTATTATATTTGTATTATTTTTATTGATAATATATATATATGTTTTTACTGCTAATTATTAATTTAGAAGAATATTTTCTTAGATAGAATTAAATTAAGTATGTAAATAATTAGTTTATTTATCATTAAAGAAACAACAATGTGCCATATAAATGGAACAAAATTATATATAAAAAAAGAATATTTAAAATAATATAAATCCCTCTATACCTTAATATTCTTTAAAAAATATATCCAATTGTGATATAGTCTCCTTATTCTCTATCATAAATACTCTTTGCTTCTTGATATAAGCAATGAAAAATCTGCTTCCTTATTTGATTAATATGTCTATCAATTTTTCTACCACATTTTTACTAGATTATTTATTCAATTTGTTTCTAGTAATTTGATGTATAAAATCAGTTATTCTGGTTTTAAGTTTTTCTGATTGTAATAAAAAATCTTTTAATCTATCCCCTTGTAAGGTAGGTTATGGATTCATTTTTTTATTTCTTATTTTATATTTAGTTTTTATATTACTTTTATTGCTTATTTGTATTTGCTTAATTATTAATAAACATAAATAAATGTATATATACTTTTATATTATTAAAAGGTATTTATTTACATATGTACATATTTAAAATCGATATTACTAATAAAATGATATCTGAAATTGACTTAATACATCAATTGTATAATATAAAACTACAAATTATATTTTAATTATAAATTAACTTTACTCAATCTATATTAATTAAATATACTCTTATATTTTTATTTTTATCACTTTTATTTATAAAATCATAATTTATTGGCTTAATAAAATCTTTATTTTCAGTGCATATTCTTCTTTCAAAGAAGAAACTCTTAAATAAAATTAAATAGAATTAATTAACTAATTAATACATTAGATAAGTAATTATGTAAGTAAATAAAAATTATATTGCTAAAGAAGAAAATAAATAGGAAAATTTATAAATATTAAATCAATATACCAATATAATATAAATTATAATGGTTTTAATATTAAATATGAAAATTTTAAGTAAATTTTGTTTTCAAACTTAAAAATATATAATTAAGAAATTAATATAACATTTATATTTAATAATACTTTTGTTGATATTAAACTATTAAAAAATATTATATCAGAACTATGTCTTATATTTAATAAATTTAATACATATATAAAATTTATAAAATATAAATTATTATTTATTTTTATAAAAATATAAAATTACAAATATAAAAAAAAATCCTTAAATATTTAAAAATAATTGTTTTAAAAATTATATTATTTATTAGTTTAATATTAGCAAAAATAATATATTAGCATTCAAATTTTAAGATTTATTCTTCTTTTATTCATTTCAATTTCTACGTAATAAATAATATTAATATATTGTGATTATAACATTGTGCTCCAACATCCTATATTTTAGCTATTTGTATTATATTTTTATATATATATAACAATAGAATATTCTTTTCTTTTTTTTATTAATATTATATTCAATTAAGTACTAATAAACTATATAACTTATATATTTATTTTAATAATATTTTAACTAATGTATATTATAAATACTATAATATTTTTTAATTTTAAATATATATTATATTGCTACATAAATAAAATGCAATTGTATAAAAAACTTACTAATAAAATATCAAATAAGAGTATTTATTTTATTCTCTCCCTTTTTAAAAATTCTATGAATGATTCTTCATTTAAAAAGAAATCTAGAAATTCTTTAATTCCTTCATCGTTAAAAAGTATATCTAAGTCAAAATTGCAATCCAACCCATTTTATTTCACTTCTTCCTTCACATTTCCATACCATATTTTAAGCTTTAATATTATTGTATAAAATATCATAATATATATAAATATATTTATTTATTTAACTCTAAAATTTAAGAAATAACTATAATATATTACCTCATGTGTACCATAGAATGCAGAATATACGGAAGAATAAAGTGTCCATATATTTAAAGTAGGATATGATTAAATTACTTCAAATAGTTTATCTTTATTCATATTTTTTTTCCCTATTTTCTTCATTCTTCTATCAGACAATACCTTTCTATTATCTACAAATGCTGAAGCTCCTCTAAAATAATAAAATATTTAATATCTTAAAATTTGAGATTAAAATATATTTTTTACAAATCATAATTTCCCTGAGCAATAAACCAATTATCCATTTTACTAAGTTCTTAATATCTATCGTAACCTTTAATATTTCTTTCTATTACTATACCGTCATCAATTCCTCTATTATGCATATATACAAATCAATAAATTAAATATTTTAATATAATGATTTAATTCTACCCCAAAATATAGTAGGCTGGAGCTGCGATATTTGTATTTAAAAGTAAATTTTTAGCTTCCTCGTATTCAAGTTCATTTTAAAGGATTTATCTACTTAACCAATTGGTGGGCATATATTTATCTATGAATATGGCATCTAATACTTCTTATAATTTTTTGGATCATTATATCTGGTGTTGACTGTGATAGATAACTTTCCTGGATTGTATCCACTTAAGACTACGACAGTACCTATTGCTTAATCCCATGTTCCTATATATCTATCTCCTTTATACACATCAACTTAAGCCACTTTTATATTGTTAGAATAAATTTAATTAATGAATATAGAGTTCTTAATTTAGAAAAGTTTATTAATTTAATAATTATAAATACTCAATTTAGCTATTATTTAATAAAAAGGAAAATCAAAATTTCTAGCATGTAATATTTTGTTATCAGCATTTTTAGCTATGATGGAGGTACAGTAGTCAAAAGTTGTGATTTCATATAGAAAATTAATAAGCATAATCTTAGTCCATTCCACATCACAAAACTTACTTATTCCTTATACCTCTTCAACTAATTCTTTATATTCGTAGTGATTTGTAAAGTAATTTCCTAGAGCTTCATATTATCTTTCTATAAATAAAATAAACTATTTATTTAATATTAATAAATTCTAATACAATTAAAATAAAAATAATAAAACAAAATTCATAAGTATTTCAATCTTTAATTACATTTAATTGGCAATATATCAATAACATTTTTAACAAAATCTTATAAAGCAGTAGCATATTAAGGCATTATATTATCCCATCTATATCTTGGTTCTACATTTAGATCTAACTTTACCCGAGGAGCCTTAGAATCTTTTAATTTCCCTAAATGAGGCAGATTTATGTCAAATCTAGATAATATTTTATAAATAAGCATGTAAAAAGTGTATTTATTAAGCCATTTAGCACCAAATTATGCAAATTTATTTTTCATTATATTGATTTTTTTTGTTAAACCAAGCTCAAACATTTTTATTTTTTAATTATTTTTATTTTTCTATTTTATTTTGATTTTTATTTAATTATTACATTTACAAAGCTTATATAGTTAACTGTATTGTATTGATGAATGAATTTTAAATTTTGATTACAAAATTCCCCCACTAAAATTAAATAAAAAGGGATTTTTAATATAAAAATTTCTTAAAAATCTAAAATATTGAAATACACGAACATTAGAATATTGTAAATAAAGAATTAAAATAAAATAAAATATAAATTACAAATTTTATCTTTATTCATTATTAGATCTAATAAAAATCTATCTATATTTAGTTTCAGTTTATTTTTTCTATTTAAATTTTTGTAGATTTTATATTTTAATATTTTATATCACTATCTTAAGCATATTATTTCTTAACAAAGTTCTTAATTATGATCTTGATTTTATTAGTCAAATATTTATTAACTTAATCCCAAAATAGATCAAATAAAATTTATTCTAATATTAAGAATAAAGTATTAAATAATATTAGTTTTGTATTTTATATTTTTATACAAATGAATTCATTAGTCTAAATTTAATATGTTTCTCTTATCTTTTAAAAAATGTATTATTATGTTATACTGATATGAATTTTATATTATTTTTCTTATTTTTTATTTCTAATAGGGATTCTATTTGTATTATATATTTTATAAAAGTAATAATTCCTATAAATACTAGCATTATTTTAAAAATTAATATGATTTATTTAATATATTGAAAATAATATTTAAAAATACTTTTATATAGATAAAATTTTTAAAAACCTCCATATTTCATTATTTCTATTTATAAAAATAATGATTTTATTTAGTTATTGTATTTTTGAAATTTAATAAAGATTAATATTAGAAGAAAAAAGTTTAAAGATTGGAATTTTTATTTATTTTTGATTAATTTAACTTTACATATAAATATTAATATTTATAGTACAAATAAAATAAAAAATTATACGATCATAAATAATAATTACTTATTTTGCTTTCTCGAATGTGAAATCTTATTTCTATATAATATTGTAAAATTCAACTATTAAATAAAAAATTGCATAAAATATTGATATTTTTCAAACAGAATTCATTAGATTAATATTATAACCGAATTATTATTTATTTTGAAAATATTTTTATTTTTACTATAAGTATAGGTAAACAATATATATTAATAATTATATTTTTGTGATAATATTTATGTTAAAACATTTAAAATAAGATTATTATTTATTTGAAAATAATAATAATACTAATTAAAAATTGATTTATAGTATTGTTTAATTTTAAAAGATGAATATATGTGTAATAATAAATATCAAACTAGATTATTTATTAATAAAGTTCCTTCTATTTATAATTTTTTTATTATCAATCTGAAACTTTAAAAGTGATTATAAAAACTTTTACAAATGATAAATTAATTCTAAACCAAATAAAAACCAAAAATATAGTTAACGTATTAAATATAACTATTAATTATATCTCATAAAATTTGATTTATAAAAAATTATTTTATAAAACAATCATAAATATTATATTTTAGTACATTTAAAAAGATTAGTATAAATCTATAAATTTGCATATAAATAATTATAAAAACTAAATCTATAAGTTTTTCTTATCAAATTTAATAATCAAAATTATACTAATTTAATATTTGTAATTTTATTAAAGTTTAAATAAAATAATTAATTTCTCTAATACTGTATATACATATATTTAGTTGAATTAAACTAATTTATTCATCATACATATTAATGAAATATATTATTATAAAAACAAAGCGTATTATTTAATAATTACAAAAGAATAAACATATGTTTTAATTATATATCAGTACAAGTATATTAATAATGAAAATATCTAAATTATATTATGGAGTTTTTGGTGGCAAAATTTAATTTTTTATAGTTTTTTTATTATTTTAGGTTTAATTTATTTGCATATTTTAATTTATACAAAGCAAATTCATTATTTCATTATATAGTCCTAATATTAATTTATTAAATTTGATATCTCATTATTTAATGATTAAAATACATGAAATTTCTTGATAATTAATTTTTTATAAATGATATATTATTTCTCCAAAATCAAATTTCATATTTACATTTAATTAATTTTTGAAGGATAAAATATTTATTTTTTAATTATAAATAACTTGTATAAAACTAATAGCATATTAAATATCTATAAAATTAAATCTATATTATGAATTCGTCAAGCAAAAATTCAATTTTAATAAAAGTAAATTAAAGATATTTCTATCTCTGATACAGAGAGATATTAAATTAGAAGTATTCAGCTGTAACTAGCTTAACTCAGTGAATTAATTATGTAAATTTTAACAAGATTTCATTAAATAACCTTAAACTAATTCATATATTAACACTAAATTAATATTGTAGTACATCTAATTTAATATATCAATATTTAATGAAATGGAATTAAGTTATTTAAGGCTAATTATGACTAATGTTTGATATATACTCACATAAATTTGTTATTATATTAGACTATTTACCACTTTTTCTTATAACAAGCATTGATTATAGAAATAACCAGTAAAAATATTTTGTAATATAAGAAAATAATAATACATTTTATTTATCAATTATGTAATAAAAATTAAAAAAAAATTCATAATATTTAATGTTTAAAATCTCTAAATGATTTATAATTATTATTAAAATCAATCTAAGATTATTATATTATAATCTTTACATAATTTTATGATTTTGTAGTTAGATTTTTAAAAATACCCCAGTAATTTTACCAACTAAATACAATATAATCCTTTTTTTACAAATTAAAATATTTACCTATGGTCTATATATTATTATATATTTTGTTCACAAACATATTAAAATATATATAATTAATTTTTTAAAGAAAAAGAAAAAGAAAAAAGAAAAAATTTAAATATAATGTGTTTTGGAAAAAAATAAAAAAAAATAATTAATAATCTTCTACAAAAAATTTAAGTATTTTTCACCCAAAAAGAAAAAGCCTTAAGCTTGATATCAATCCTGAAAATTAATAAATCAAAGAAAAAATGGGATTATCTTAAATAACTGAGGCATTAACAAGAAAAAACTCATCTTTTTCACTTTAAAATTCTTAAATATCTAATGTTTCCTCCAGCAATCTTCATTAATATCTACAATAATAATACTATGGATTAAAACAAGGAGAATATAATTGTTTTATAAATTATTCAATCTAAAATTATATATAAAAAATATGCTATCAGCCTAAAAATTTAAAAATTTTTAGATTATATGAAAAAAAAAATGTATAAGCAGGTTTTAAACATGGTAGAAGGTATTTTTATTAAATTATTAAATAAAGATATATTATTAAAATAAAAAAATTTTATGTTTAGAATAGGCTAATGCTGCAGACTATATTATTGAATAAAATAATTAAGAAATTAATTTAAAAAGAGAGTACTAATATATAATACATTAATTATATATGGCTAAGAAAAATCTTTAAAAAGAAGTCAATGATATAATAGAAATGTATTATTTAAAAAATGATATTAAAATTGAATGGGGATCAAATAATGAAGAATTGTATAAAATAATAATTGACAGTAGTAAATAATTATGCTGCTATATAGAATGTTAAAAATAATATGAATAAAATATAGAGAAAATAAATAAAATTATGTGAATGTTATACTATATTAATAAGAAAAAATATTTTATTTTTTAGAATTTTTATATTATTTAAAAAATTTTATTTTTAATTATAATTTATATAATATATATTTTATAAAGTTTGGTTTTGAATTATTATAATCTATATAAAAGTAATATTTTATTAAATAATAACTATTATCACATATTTTTCCTAAATGTTGCTATGATATTCATATTCAGCAATATATTTTTGGATACCTTTATATTTAGAAACAAATATAAATTTAAAACTAGCCAATTATGACTAATAAATAGAATCAGTTAATTTTAATTAAATATTAAATATCTTAGTAGTT
Organism: Miamiensis avidus; assembly: GCA_037039885.1. NCBI lineage: Eukaryota > Ciliophora > Oligohymenophorea > Philasterida > Glauconematidae > Miamiensis > Miamiensis avidus. The sequence continues at coordinate 993,857 of JAWVGU010000008.1, read as the reverse complement.
AAGTTATATTAATGAACATTTTTAAATTTAAATTAAATTATCTAAACTATCTAAAAATAATTATAATTATTGGATTTTTAGTAAAATTATATTTATTCATAAATATAACTATAATAATTTTAATTTAATAAATTGTTTATATTAATTTCGATTCATCAAATAAGAAGTTTAAAAGTATATACTATATTATTAGTAGTAGTATTGATATAATAATTAATAAGAATTTAGAATTATTTTAAAATTTAGAAATAAATATTCATTTGAAAATATAAAAAAATTATAAAAAAAGTAAATTTAAACTGTTATAAAATTTGTATATTTATAAAATTTTGATATTTAAGTTAGATTACTCTTTAATAACAAAATTTAATATGGTAATTAAATTAAATTATGATTAAGAAGAATCCTTTTCTATGATGGTATTTAATAATAATTTAAATTTAAATTATATGGTATAAGACTTTTAAATTTAAACTTATTAATTAAATTCAAAGTGATATATTAATTATTTTTTTGATATATTATATTATTTTATATTTACAAGCTTCTAATATTTTGTTTAACATATTCTACATTTGAAATGTAAAAAAATAATTTAAATTTCCTTTCAAGACTGTATATAATATGAAGGAATTAAATAATATTTATTTTCATTTCTTTAGGAGAAAATAATTATTTCAATATATCGTAATTGCCTTAATGAAAATTATATATGTATAAGTACATATAAAATTAAATTTGTATTTTAATTTAATATATATAGAAACTTTTTCAACAATAATTTTTTATGATGAAAATAAATGTTAAATTATTATCATAGACAAATTATAGAGTAAAATTTATAGATAAATAATTCTAATGTCATTTAATTTAAAATAATTTATATGTAGGAAAACAAAAAATATTAATATTATTAAATTACAAAAAAATAAAAAATGTTCATAAAAAACATAAAAAAATTATTATTATTAATATAATTGAGCTTAATAATTTTAAATTCATAATAAATTTAAAAAAAGCAATTTTAATTGGATATGATGGTCTTGACTATCGTTTATTATATAAATTAATGAAAGAAAATAAGCTATCTGCATTTGAATCACTTCATGTTTAGAAAGCTTTTACTGGTGGACAAGTAGGAACTGAAACAGAATAATTAACATTATCTGGTCCTGGATGGATGACAATGTTGACAGGTGTTTGGGGAAACAAACATAAAGTAAATATATATATATTTAATTTAAAATTAAATTGTCTATTTTTACCGTTAGGTTACTTAAAACAATGATGTACGCTCATCTTAAGATTACCCAACCATATTAAAAATATTATCATAAAATAATAAAAGTGTACAGAGCTATTGTGAATGGTCAACTATTAGAAATGCATTATTTGTTGATGAAATTGAAGACATAAATAATAGTTCTACCAGTTATGAAAAACATTAAAACGTGTTAGATGAATTAAGCAAAATTAATCCTGCTGATTTTATTTTCGTTCACTTTGATAGTATTGACCATGAAGGTCATGCCAATGGTTATTCTTAGAAACATTTGGATTTAATTGTGTAAGGAGATACAATTTTAAATAAAATTATATAGTAAATTAATTAAAGAGAGTAATAATATAACGAGGACTGGCTTTTATTAGTAAGTACTGACCATTCTAGAGATGATAGCTTTAAAAATCATGGGATATAAAAACCTTAACTCTAAACAGAAAAACTATATTTATTGCTTCTAATAAAGTGTTAAATGATGAATTTAACACCCCTTTGCTACCTAATAGTCTTGATTATGATGGATTATATGCTTTCCCTGCTTAAACTTCAATAGCTCCTACTATATTAAAGTAAATTTAATTATATTTAATATTACAAATTATAAATATTAAAATTATGATAACTTAGACATTTTGATATTGAAATAAATGATAAAAACTTTGATGGATTGCCATTAATCGGAGAATTAGGAGTATAAAAAATAATTAAAATGAATAATATGTTAACCTGGTCAACTTCTCCCAATGATAAAGGATGTAAAAATACCCCTATAGATATATATTAAGATGGAATATTTGTAGAAACCATTGATAATTGTAAAACACAATGGCCTATATCAGACAATGGGAAAAAAGCATGGAAGAATGGAGATTAATTTACATTTGTTAAAAATGGGGTTTCAAACAACTTTTACAATAAACCTTATATAGTGGGTAAATTTTTAAAATAATATTTTTAATTAATTAAATATTATTTTTGTTATTTATATATATATATTTTTATAATCTAGACCCAGTTTTCCCTCTCTATGTTGTAATATATGGGATAGGAGGTTTGCTTGTTATAGTTATAATACTAACATGTCTATTGATGAATTATACTAAAAAGAAAGTAAATTAATCATTTCGGATTGAGCAAAATAATACAAATTTATTTTCAAATAATATTAAATAACAACAAATTCAAGAGGATAATCAAGAATATATATAACATTTAAACTGTAAAGTATTAAAAATTTAATAATCTATATAAAATGCTTGTGTAGAAGAAGAATAAAATTAAAAAATAGATTTAGTTGTTGAATGAATTATTTTTTTTTTATTTATTTAATAATATATAAACTATATAATATTTTTTAATATATATATAAACTAAATGAAATTATAAAATAATTAAAATATTTAATTTTATTACTAACTAAATTATATCTTCTATTTATTTATACATATAGTTGAAAAATAATTATCGACATATTAATTAATAATATATTAGTATTTTCTATAATTATAAGTAAAATACATTAGTTTAGAATATAAATAATTGATATAAATATATTTTTTTACTTTTTTCAGTTATTTTATAGTCACACTTTATTTTTATAAACATAAATAATTATATTTTATCAAAAAAACATATATTTATATAAATTTAATATGCTATAAATAGAAATGGTAGAAAGTAATATAGAATAAGTCGATTAAAAATATGAATACAATAAAAATAGTATTATAATGAAAAGAGATATAAATCTAATATTCTAAAAAAAAAAAAAAAATATAAAAAAATTAAATAAAAAAAATAAAAGTTTTAAAAGTATTATATAGAGGGATGATCAAATTTCTATATATAATTGTATTTAAATTAATTAAATGTTTATATAGTGATAAAATAATATCGGTTACTATCTAAAAATATTAATTTTAGATCCTAATTTATTACTCTTGAAAATCAAAGGTTATAGAAATTTTTTACTAATATATAACATCTAGATAATATAATATTCTAAAATAGAAGAAATTAATATTATTCACTAATATAGAAAATTGTAGTGCATACTAATAATGTGAATCTTGTAATTTAGGAACATATTTGAAGCATCGGCATAGTGGGAAATAAAATTGTCAAACATCTTGTGGTGGATATACGTTACTATGGAGAACAGATTGCTTTCCTGTATGTCCAAGTGGATAAATCCATAATAGCTAAGGATAATTTGTATGAAAAAAATTATATCAAAATAATTATTACCGATACAACGATTTATAAATATAATATAAAATATATATATATTCTGATTAAGTGTAAATTTTATCATATTTCAAAATTGAATATTAAATTTATTATTTTTTCAAACTCTGTATGGTTCAAAATCAAGATACCCCTTTTCTCCCCCAGCAAACCAAGTAGCCATATCTTAAGTTGTGTTTAATTCCCATCCATTTTTAATTCTTTCAACTAGATCAGGGTTAACGATTGCTAATGATCCAAAAGAAACCAAATCTACATTTCCTTATTTAATATTTGATAAAGCTGATTCAGGATCAAATCCATCATTTCCCATCAATACTCCTGAGTAAAATTATCGCAAAGTTTAGAAGAAATTGGGAATTTAAAATTAGGGTTTGGTTAATCCATTAGAATCAACAGTACTGCCATCGTTTTAATCCCCAAGTTCAGTCTTGGCATGTCTTTTTATTTCCACAAAAGCAAGATTTTTTTTAGACAATTCTCCTAAAGCGAACTTCATAAGAGTCAGAGGATCAGAATCATACATTTAGTTATACCTTCCTGTAGGTGAAAATCTCACAGAAACTCTTTTATAGCCATAGACTGAAGCTAAAGCATCAATTACTTCGAACAAAAATCTACATCTATTAGGTATGCTTCCTCCATATTTATCCTATCTTTTATTAGAATTATCTCTAAAAATTAATCAACTAAAAACCCATTTGCCGCATGCAATTAAACCCCGTCAAAACCAGCTTTTTTTGCCCTTATGGCAGCATTTTTGAAATCTTCTATAGCTTAGTCAATATCTCTTTATGTCATTTCTCTTGGAACTGGATAAGGCTTTTTCAAAAACATATGATCTGAGGGAATAGCGATAGCAGAAGGTGCAATAGGTTACTATCCTTTGGAAAACTCTAAAGGCACTGTTCTTCCTCCATGATAAAGCTGAATGAAGATCTTTGATCCTTAAGCGTGGACAGCATCAACTATTTTTTTCCATCCTTCTATCTAGCTATCACTGTAAATGGCTCCTGATCCAGGAAACGCTGAAGTCAAATGTGTAACTTCTGATCCTTCTGTTATAATTAACCCGAATCCTGCTCTTTGACCATAGTATTGTTTCATTATATTGTTAGGAATTCCAGTTTCAGGATCAGCTCTGCATCTAGTTAAAGAAGCCATAACAACTCTGTTTTTTAAAGTTAAATCTCCCATTTAATACGAATCGGTAAGTCTTACGTTTGAGGATTACCCTTATCTTTCAGATATTCTAGAATAGCAACTTCCCATAGGTGGTATTAGATATGTGTTTAATTTTTGAATAATTATTATTTTTTTTTTTTTTTTTTTTTTTTATAAGAAACCAGACATCTATTTCATCCTAGATATAAATATTTTAATTAAGATAATCAAAATGAAAATATTGAAAAATCAATCTTAAATAATAAAATCAATTAATTTAGTGATATGTCATTAATTTTTTTGTAATATAATTATAATACATGAATGATAGTCTATAATTTTGAAGGGTAATTTAAAGGAAATATATAAAATTTAATAATAAAAAATAAACAATGTTAAATCTATAAATTGTAAATTCATTTGTGTATGACATTATTTTTCTTTGTTTTTGTAATTATTTTATATATTCTATTTTAAAGAATATGATTGATTTTATTTCTTCATTTCATTGTATTTCTCTGATTGATTTATCATTGTTAAAAATAATTCTAATTAGTTAGCTAATTGTAAAAATCAAAAATAAAAAAGGTTTGATATAAAATATTGTAATTTATTCATAAAGTTTTGATTTAAATAATTAATTAATTAATAAAAATCATTTTTCATGTATTATAAAAAAAAATATTTATTTTCTATATATAAAAGTTAAAATGAAAAATATTTATTTTAAAATAAGTATATATATAGTATTATTTTAAAATTTCATATTTTAAATTTTAAATTTTTATTATATTTTTCTAAATTTATATACATATACTAATTTTTTGATTAACTATAATTGAGGAGATAAAGTACTTAATGTTAAAACATGATTAATAAAAGAAAATCAATAAATATTTATGATGAAATATAAAATCAAAATGCTATTTTCATGTTAATAAAAAAATAAAATGTAAATATATTATATTCTAACTATAATTTTCATATCACTGTTTAATAAAATTTTTAACTTACTAAAATATATAAATTTTATAAATAGGGATATTCAATAAATAAATTGAAATATATTAATTTAAAAAAAGGTAAACTTCCAAAATGGAATTTTTATAATGAGATGTTACAATATAATATTTAAAAATTTATTATTATTCATATTTTAAATTAAATAAAATTATGCATATTTTATTAAATCTTTTTTAATTAATTTCTGATATATAAATTATATTATAATTAAATTCCATTTTTATTTTTGTATATTTTAATAAATTTTATTTAGTATTTAATTTTTTAATATTTTTTATATAAGAAATTAAATAATAATATAATATGGAATAAGTACAATTTTAATGTATTTAATACTAAAAAATGAGTTTGTTATAAATATATTGTACATAAAACTAGATATTAGATAATAAACTATTACCTAGTATTATAATAAATTGTAGTGATTATTAAAATAGAAATGTTAAAAGTAAATCCTATAGAAAATTTTCAATAATACCTTATAATTAACATATAATAGTATATAAGAATAATAGTGTTTTTATATTTGAAGGTTGATAAAAAATACAAATTGATTATTTTATTATTTAATTAGTTAATTAATAAAAAAATATACAGGAATAATTAAGTAATAAAGAAATTAATTTTTTACTAACCAACAAACTAGATAACCACAGGAGTTCATTGAAATATAAAATTTTAAAAAAAAGAAAAAAGAACAAATACACGAATTATAATTATATTCAATCAAATAATTAAAAAAAAAAATATAAACTAAGTTCTTTAAGTAGCAGATAAATAAAAGAAAAATCTATAAAATGAATCCAGACTAAAAAATGACATAAATTGTAATATTAGTAATAACAATATTAATAAAAATGGCCATGCCGAAGTTTCTCCTAAAAATCATAATACTGCTCATAAATCAGCCAAAATATTTAATAATCAGTGGATTTTAAAAAAAAGATAAGCAGTGGTAGTTTTGGAGTGGTATTTGTTGGTAATTACATTATTGCCTTTCTATTCAATAAGATTAAAATAAAATTTTTTTTATTTTTATAAACAATTACATAATTGATCTATCTATATTTATTAAAAAACATAAAGCCTAGGATAAAAACACAAAGGAGTTGGTGGCAATAAAATTAGAAAAAGAGGATAGTGAAGAAATCAGATCACTAGATAGAGAAGTGTAAATTTTATAACGACTTTAGGGATTAAATTATGTTCCAAAATTGTATTACTCGGGGCTAGAAAATAATTACAATATAATGGTAGTTTCTTTGTTGGGATCAGATTTAGCACACTATATGAAATAACACAAGAAGTTATCAGTAAAAACAGCATTGACTTTGGCGGATTAACTGATTCCAATTTTGGAAAGCATCCACAACAGATCAATTATTCACAGAGATCTAAAGCCTGAAAACATTTTGATGGGCATAAATGAAAATTCATAATATGTGTACATTATTGATTTCGGTATTTCAAAAATTTACAGAGACTCTAATGGAAGACATATTTCTTTTAGAGATAATAAACCATTCATAGGAACGACAAGGTAGAAAATAATTTTTAAAATATTAATTATAATATTTTATCTTTTTTTGGATCAGATATGCATCTATAGCAGCTCATCAAGGGCATGAATTAGGAAGAAAAGATGATTTGGAAAGTCTTATATATGTACTACTATTTTTGATAAAAGGGAACCTGCCTTGGTAAAATTTACAAAATGTATCTGATAAAGATAAAACATAAGTAGTTGGGGAAATAAAATAAAAAACCACACCTTAGGAATTGTGTAAGGATTTACCTCATGAATTTCAGAAATATTTAGAATATGTTAAAAAGCTACATTTTAAATCTACTCCTGATTACAAATACCTGAAATCTTTGTTTTAAAAATTGGGTAAAACATTAGGAATTCAATATTCAGGTAATGATTATATCTATGATTGGACTGAAGCTGAAAAGAAAAAATAAGAAGAGCAAGAACAAAAAAATAGTAATTAGAAAAATAAAAACAAGAGTAGTTGTAATAGTAGTAATAGCAATAACAGCAAAAACAGCATCTTCAGAATAAAAAATAAGAAGAAAATAAATAGGAAGAGTAATCTACCAATTTTATTATTTCTTTTTTTAAATTGTTAAATAAAAATAACTAATATTTTGAATATTTAAATAATAATCAGATCTGATTTACTTATAAGGAAAATAGCCAGCAGTAACAATGTAATAAATCTTTAAAATCATCCTCCGCAACATTAAGGATGGCATAGAACTAGTTCATTTTAAGCTTCGGATCAAAAAAACTAATCACTTTTATAGCTTCCAAACCAGCAATCAAAAATGAATTCAACATCTCAGAGTGGTAGGCAATCGAGTACCAGAGACTCATATCAATTTGGATCAAATATTGGTTCTAACCTTACAAATAGCTTTGTTGGATCTTACAGTTCCGTTTATATAAAATACATACCTTCAAATGCAAAGCATATGATGGATGGAAGCAATAATATTATAATGAGTAATATGAATTTTGATGAATATGACAAAGAAGAGGAAAAAGTTATAAAAGGATCCCATTTAGATATAGGATTTGGCGAAGATGAAGATTAAAAACAATATTAATAAAACAAGAATAAAAGCAATAAAAAGAATAGTCAATATAATACAAATGATGATGATGAGGATGATATACCAAATGATGAAGAATTGTCATCTAATTAATATAATAAAAATTTTGACAAACAATTTAGTCGAGATCGGTTTACTGTTGGAACAGTTGTAAAATCTAGCATGGAAGAATTTGCAGATGTTTATAATACCGTAAATATGAAACTTTAAAAAATGTAAAATAGTGGAACTAAAATTAATTTAAAGGCTTTAAAGTAGAAGACTATGAAGTCCTTTTGTAATTAAAATTCTTAATGAAATAATCAATTTATTACTATGATATTAAATAAACATACTAACATATATATATATATTTTGAAAGATCCTCATTTTCTTTATATTTATAATTATTATATTATTAGCTTTTAATTATATAAATAATTAATTTGATATTTTTTTTTTTTATATTAAAATATATATTTGTCTAATCTAAAATATTTTTAACAACTATACATCAAATAATAGATTTTCGAGAACCAAAAAAATATTAAATAAAAAATGGATTATTAATAAATATATCATAAATTTTGTTTTTTTTCTCCATTAAAATCCCAACCAAATGTATCTTTTATTTGAAATAAAAATATTATCATAATACTCGATACATCCAATTAATCAACTTTAATCAAAAAGTATATTAAATTTTAAAGATTAAATATGGGCCATACATAAATTTATTATACCTTTATAAAATAGAATATGACTAATGTATAATTTCTATACAATATTGAACTAATCTATTAAATAATTTACTATTATTAAAAGTAATCAATTCGTCAATCATTCAATCTATATATTAATCTTATAATCTATTAAACAAAGTAAAAAAAATACTATATAAAATGATCAAAAACATATTAAATTTCTCTAAAAAGCAACAAGTCACCCTAAAAAACAGTAGATAGTAGTAGGCAATTTAAAGAAACTCTTTCAAATTTTGCTCATAATAAAACGATAGAGGTCTTAACAGATAGCCTTATAATTTAAAAGAAGGAGATATAGTGCAAAATTTTAAACTTCTTAAAGTAGAAGAACTCCATGATTTTTAATTAAAAGCTTACCATTTAGAACATACTAACACCAATACCAAATTCCTACACATTGATGCACCTGATCTAAATAACTGCATGGCAATTATCTTTAAAACAATTCCTAATAATGACAAAGGTTTGTGTTAAAAAATTATCTTTTTGACAATTAATAAAATATTTTAATTATTAATAAATGTAAATTAGGAACTCCTCACATTTTAGAACATTTAGCTTGTTGTGGAGGAGAAAAATACCCTGTTAGAGACCCTTTTATGAAAATGTTGAAAAGAAGTTTAAATACTTATATGAATGCTTGGACTGGTCCAGATTTTACTGCATATCCTTTTTCAACTCAAAACAAAAAAGATTTTAAAAACTTAATGAGTGTGTATATGGATATTTCTATGAAAGCTTTATTAAAGAAAACAGATTTTTTATAAGTAGACAAATTTTCCTTACTATTGTGTACAATAAGTAAAATTAAAACAATTTTATTTTTTAGGAGGGATGGAGATATGACTTTAATGAAGAGGGAAGACTTGAATACAAAGGAGTTGTTTTCAATGAAATGAAAGGAGTTTATTAGACACCTGATAGTGTGATGGGTGAACTTGTAAACCAAAATCTGTACCAAAATAGCATTTATTCCTTAATGTCAGGAGGAAATCCGCCCGATATTACCGACTTATCATATGATGAAGTTTTAGATTTCTATAAAACCCATTATCATCCTTCTAATGCCAAAATATTTTCTTATGGAGACTTAAATTTTATTGAGCATTTAGAATATTTAGATAAGAATTATCTTTCATAATTAGAAAAACAATAACCCATTCCTAATGTAAAACTTTCTGATAGATTAACTGAACCTAAAACCGATATTGTTTTCTAAGGTCCTCCTGAAACCATGTCTATAAATCCTGAAGCACAAGTATATCATCATCTAACTTATTTAATAATGCATTTTAAACTAATTAAAAAAAATTAATAGAATTCTTTAGGTTTCACATTTTTGTGTAATGAAGTATTGAAAGACCCAATTGAAACTTTAGGACTTTAAGTACTTTCATATTTACTTTTCTAATAACCTAACGGACCTCTTTACAAAGCATTAATCGAAAAAGGAGTAGCCCCAGCTTTTATTGCTGGAAATGGATATGAAAACTTCAGTTTAGAAGTAAAATAATTATATAACTAAATATTATTAATATTACATTTTATTAATTTCAGGGTACTTTTACCATTGGAGTTAATGGAATAAAAGAAGAAGACTGCTCAGAAGTGGAGAAAATTATTTTTGATGTGTTAAAAAATGAAGTCATTTTCGAAGAAGAAGTCATTGAATCTGTTATCCACATGATTGAAATGGATACTAAAGTTCCAAAATAAAACTTTGGACTCAATATTCTTATGTAAGATAGCGTATTAAGATATATTTTAAATCATAAAATAATTAAATATTTAAAAAATAGGCAAGTTCTTAATGCATATAATCATGGAGGTAATGTAGTGGCAAGTTTAGAAGTGACTTAAAATTTGAAAATTTTGAGATAAAAAATCATGGAAGAAAATTTCTTATAAGAGTTGACCAAAAAATATCTTCTAGAAAACAAACACTATTTGAGATATAGAATGGAGCCTGATGAATAGTATAATGTTAAAATTGAAGAATAAGAATAAAACAAACTCAATTAAATTGAAAAAAAATTGAGTGAATCTCAAATAGAAGAGATTAAAGCTATAAATAATTAATTATTAGCTGAACAAGATGCCCAAGAAGGTAATCTTCCTATCATTTCAATTCTGTTTATAAATAATTTAATTTTTTAATAATTTAAGACGATGCTGATAAACTTCCGAGTCTTAACATCAATGATATTGAAATTAAAGTGGAAGAAACCTAATTTGATGAACATTTAATAGATGAGGATATTCCTTTGTATTTTACTAAATAGGCAACCAATGGAGTCACTTTTTTGCGAATGAAAGTAAATACAGGAGATGTGCCTGAATATTATAGACAGTTTTTAGATATATTCACTCAAATTTTACCTCAAGTTGGTAAATAATAATTTTTTATTTAAGTAAGTAAGTAAGCAAGCAAGCCATTTCTAATTCTATTTTTTATAGGAAGTGAAAAATATAATAAAGATAAAATGAGCACTCTCTTCAACCTATACACTAGTGGATTCAACGTGTATTTTGAAAATTCCTAAATAAGTGAAGAAAGTAATAACAATATGATTTTCAGCATTTCTTGTATAGATAGAAACATAAAAAAAATGGTTGAACTATTCTCAGAAGTTATATGCACTCCCGACTTCAAAGACTACGAACATCTATCCACAGTTATTAAAAATAACGCTACCCATGCGGGTTAAAGTATTGTCGATAAGTCTTTAGGTTATGCATTAAGTGTTTCCTAATCTTCCATCTAAGAATAATATGAAATTATGGAAAAACTAAGAAATGTAAAATTAGTAAATTTTATTTATAAAAACAATTAAATATTAACATTAGACTAGATTCCTTTGCAGCGTTGGAAAAAATATGAACAAAAGTAAAGTAAGCGCCAAATTGTACATGGAAGATATTTAATATCAATTGATATATATAATGTCATGGCTAATCAAAAGAAAAAAATCTCTTTCTGCGTCCACAGTGACAATCCTAAAAACCTTGATTCTCTCAAAATATAACTCGAAAAGTTCATTGAAAAAAGTAAAATTCTTTACCGAGGATTTGACACCCCTGATGAAGAGCCTTTTGAGCCCCATCCTGTTTTCCATCCCAAATTCATTTCTACCTACTATTCGCTTCCCATGCAAATCAATTATGTTGTTTAAAGTTTGAGAATCCCCTATTTCATCCAATAAGACACTCCTCAACTCCATTTACTTGCTGAGTTGCTCTCAAATAAAGTACTTCACAAAGAGATCAGAGAAAAAGGAGGAGCCTATGGAGGAGGAACCAAAATTTAAGATGGAGTTTTAAGTTTTTACAGGTAATTATATTAATATAAATTAATATACTTTGAATAATTAATTTTTTGGAAATATTAGTTACCGAGATCCCAACACCTTCAATACACTGAACGCTTTTTCGAGAAGTATTGAAGAAATAGCAGCTGGAAACTTCAAGTAATAAAAAATTTAAAATAAGAATAATAAATAATACATAACATTTTTATTTTAATTATTAATAGTGAATAAGATATCAAAGATGCCTAAATGAGTGTTTTCTAAAGAATTGACAAAGTCATTACTCCTCAGAATAAAGGACTAGGATTATTTGTAAGTGGACTAACTACTTAATAAAGAGTTCAGTTTAGAGAAAGACTCATCCATACAGACAAAAATGTAATCTTTTATAAGAAAATAATTATTTTATCAATATTTATACTATTTTATTTTAGATTTTAAAAGAAAATGCTTTAAAATATTTAATGTCAGCTAAAGAAAGTGGTTAAATAAGTTAAGTCATTTTCGGATCCGATAACGCTGAATAATTAGAAAAATTCAAAGAAAGTGAAGATTGGACTGTAGAAAAAGCTATTTAAATTTGAGATAATTTCATTTTATAAATAAGACAATAAGTTAACAAATTAGCAAACCAATTAACCAAATATTCATTCAATGATATTATTTATTATATATATTTATAAAATAATTAATTTTAATTAAATTAATTTATATATGTATTTTATTATATTAATAATATACTCATTTTTACTATAATTGTTGATACTATTGTTCACATTTTTCAATTATCAGATCCATTACTTTTGCAAATTTCGAATCTTAGTTATAATTGCATTTTAATAGGTCCAGACACTATTTCACTTCTAATATAGGCTTATAGGAAATACATTAATACTAGTATTATATCAAAGCCTCATCAATTAAAGCAAAAAATATATGCATTTCATTTTGTTTCAACACTATTTCACTACAATTTTAAAGAGCTATTGCATATTATAATTAACTTTTTTCATCCGTAAATTTTTAAATATCCTATATATTTAAATAAATAAGTTAATTAATTAAATTTAAAAAAAATAATACCTTAAAAATTAAAATAGCATTGAAGAAGTAAACTAAAGCCTAATTTTAACAATCCAGTTTTTATTATAAAACGACTCCAATATGACAAATTAGATGACCTAGACACTCCTCAATTTATTATGACTCATAATTTTTAATGCAAAAATCACATAAATAGTTATTTGATATCTGTTAAATTTTTATATATTAAAAATATAAAACCCTAAGGAGATAATAAATTCAAAATTTTTACTTTGCACAAAATTTAAGAGAAATTCATTCGTGATTCTTCAATTTTTTGTTTTTAAAAAATTAAAAGCTGTTATTTCAATTTCATCTATAAATTTAAATTGTTAAAAACCTCATTGAATTATTATATAAAAGAATAAGATATTATCTATACCCATATTTTTAATAATTTCTTTTTCTAATTTTTAAAAAAATGGTGCTTAAACAGCTTAATTCAACGAAAGCATATTCGATATTTCATATTATTGTTTCTATTATTCAATCATCTTCAATCTTAGAGCTTCTTTTTGTTTTCTTTCCTCAATTTGAGCTTTGATATTTTATTATCTTTCATATTCTTCCTCCTCTTCTTTTCTTATTCTTTCTTCTTCTTCTCTCTTATTTTCCTCTATTATTCTTTGTCTTTCTTCTTCTTCCCTTCTTAATTTTCTTTTTCCTCTATGTATTAGATAGATATTCAAAGCTAAAATAATGATAAATCAAAAATAAATTTATATAATACGTCTATCTTTTTCCAATAAATATTCTACTATATGTGAATTATCAGGTTTATATGATAAAATTAATTCTTCATCCAGTTCAAACTCATTTTCACCTTTTAATTAATAAAAAATTCAAAATACTAAAGTACTCTGCTTAAATTGATTAAACTATTCTATTGCTAATCTTACTGAAATTATAGTCTCCTGACTCATAAATTCTTAAACTTTTATATTCAGCTCTGAAAAATTCTTCTAATTGCTCATATCCATATACAATTTTTCCAAACTAAATTTCATTTTAATTTTCTTCAAATTAATTATCCATTGTAATTCTTATTTCACTTTAATTATCATAATCATAAGCCAAGAAAACAAGTCCTTTACAGCTTGTATATCGGCTAGCTTTTTTTTCTTGCATCAAGTTTTTTTTGTCTTTTAATCCAATTTTTGCTTTCCCGCCACTAATCATTTGTCTTTAAGTATCAAAGATAAAATTTTCAGAGTTATTATATCCGTAAACTGTTCCAGTTTCATTATTAATCCTTATAATTTAATTTTAAAAATACTATATAATATTATTTAATTTAAATATAAAAAATTAATTATTCTACCTATTTTCACACAATAGAGACATTTGTTCTGATATTAATGGACAGTTTCCATTATCCAATTGAATTACAACATTAATGAATTTGAAATATTGGATTCCTCTTTCGTCGGATTCATCGATAAGTGTCCAGTATAAGTATTTTTTTTACACATTTGATCTTAAACCATTGCTAATATTGTCTAAAGTCACTTATTTAATTTAATTTGTAATTTCTTTCAATGGAATAAGTTAGAATTTATTAAGTTCTGCTATTCCTATTTTGAGTTGCAAATACTTTTGAATAAAATCCTCTAGTACATCATATACTCTATGCTAAGTTAAAATTAATGGTCTATAGGCTCTGATTTTTGGCCATTCTTTTTATACGCTATCAAACCTTTATGTATATTCTACAGATGAATATTGCTTTGAAGATATCTCTAGGTAAACTTCTTTTCTTTAATTTTTGAATAAAAATTGTTAAATCAATTTTAACTCTTCCAAATAGTAGTTGAAAAGCAAACAATTTTATCTGCCAATAAGAGACACAGATACGTGATTCATTTGTTATTTTATCTAAATGTAGTTGTATTATATTTTATATAATTGTATATGATATATTAATTTCAATTATTTAGTTATTTATTTAGTGGTATTTAATTACTTTTTACTAATTTTTTATAAGAGTAGAGATTTATAATTTGTATTTTTTGGTATTTATTCACACTTACTACTAAATATTCTACTATATATTAAACAGAACTATCCCAGGTTCAATAAAATATAATATTTAATAATCAAGTATTATTATTAATTATATTTAAACATAAAATTATAAATAAAAAAATTATTATCTGTCTATTATATAATTACTATAAACAATATATAAAAAATATGTTAAATTCTACAAATATTTATATCATTATTTTTATTTTTCCATAGGATTTAATTATAAAATATCAAAACAATATTGATATTGTATAGATATATATAATTTAATAAATATTAATTATAAAAATTACGAATATTAAATAAAAATAAGTTTTCCTTATTATTTATATACGTATGATAAAAAACCTGACAGTTTAATTTATCTTATATTTTTATAGATATTAGGACTTTAGAATCACATAATAATAAATATTTACACATTAAATAAAATCTAACAAAATACTTATTTAATGAATTATTTTAAATATCAATACTAGATGTATTTTCAACAGTTAAATATGTACTGTGTATATTTATTATTAACTAATTAAAATAATTTTTATATATTTATATTCTGTTTAATATATATAAATTTTTTATTTTTAATAATTACTAATTATAGAATATAGAAAAATGTTTTAAATGTATTCACATATTGTATTTACAATATATTAATTAAATTACAATAATATTTTTGTTTAAGACATAATTATAATAATATGAGATGAATTAACATTCAATTACTTAATTTTTTAGAGTTATTATATAGAAAAATACCTAAACATATTACGTTTTTTATCACTTTTAATAAGCTTAATTATTAGAATATAATAAAATATAGTTATATTTATTTGCATATATTCTAATAGATTAAAAATATTGCACTTTTTAATTTAATATAACATCTGTTAATTTTTATATAAAATTTAAATAAAATAGATATTTAATATTTTGTAAAATAAAAAGGTATCGAATTAAATAATAATTTAAAAAATGGAAAATTAAAAAAATATAATAATGAGCTCAACACAATAGTAGCAATAATTAAAATCTGAGCATATATCAACTTAAGTAGAAAAATAAGAGACCGCATAATATTAATAACAAGAATATATTTAAAATTTAGATTAAACTTCAGATTATTTTTTATAATATTAGTAATAGGAATTTATCTAAAATTTGAATTTAACTTCAAACTAGTTAGATATAAATAATGATATTAAATTTGTAAGTGATATAGATCTTTCGTAAGATAACAAAATTTAATTATAAAACTAATTATATAATGAAAATGAAGAGAAATTTCAATCAAAATACATCGATGTAACAATATAATTTCTTAAACATATTTTTTTATTCCGCTATAATTAATAATTTTATAGTAAAATAATTATATTACAAATGAAGAGAATAAGTCTTAAAATTAAAATTTATGCAGTTTTATTCATTAACTCAGCATCAATTCATAATTAGTAAATGAAATAAATGATAATATCGATATGAAAGATTACAACTAAGACTTTAGTAAGCATTAATTCAACACTAAAGATATTAATACGCTGAATAGTATTATTGATCTACAACAATGTAAGGATATCATAAAAAGATAGAAAAATATAAAAAATCTATAAGACTTTGCAAGCTAACTAAAACTATTAATTTTTTAATGTGAATAGTAAATTTTGACTATTTAGTTTTAACAATAAAATGAATTATTAATCAGATAGATTTAATATGATAATAATAATGAAAATTAAAAAGGAAACGATGAAGAAGAAGATGGAAATAACAATATTAACAATTATAATGCTTTGATATCTTGCTCTTCAACTAAATCTATTCCATTTTTTGAAAGTAGTAATGTAATTTAAAATCCTAATGACATTTAAAAGTTTAATAATCAAAATTACTGTACTTGTCAATAATAAAATTAGGAATAAGATAAATAATCTGATTAATCAAAACTTAAAAAAAAAGGAATCAGAAAACAAAAACGATAATAAAAAGAAACAGAATAAAAATTCAAGTGTTAATTAAAAGATTGTAATTTTGTTACCCATTAAAAAACATTATTATGGAGACATTAAAAAAAAATCACAATTATATAGGTGTATTAGGTGATTTTAATTGTTAAATTTGTGGTTAATAATTCCATTTATAATTATCATTAGACAGACATAACCATATAGTACATCCTGAACTAAACTAATGAAGAATATAAACATTGACTTATTTTTTTATTCTAAAATTATAATTTATTATGTTTTTTTTACTAATAAAATATTTATTACAATAAAAATTTTAATATTATAATAAATATTTTATTGAAATATTATAAATTTAGTAAAAATACATTTACTGCAATTTAAATACGAAAAATATATTTTTCATTTATTACTATACGGGTCATATATATATATAAATATTATTAAGTAATTTTGTTATCAATGATATAAGATTTATATATTATTATATTATAAAAACAATAATATGATATAATATAATTCCATAGTGGTTTAATTAACTAATATATAACTCAAATCAACGTATATTATAACTTATCAAATAATTATAGGCAAGCTCAGTTATTAGTTGAATTAAATACAGAATATAATCCCATTTTCGAAGGTTTTGCTCGAAATTAGCTAATTTTCAATAGTACGTATATCATATATTTTCTCGATATTGAAACTAAAGTATTAGAATATGGGAATTTAATGAATTTTAATATCAATATATAGTTTTTTAAATAAATGTAGTCTTTAAATATTACATATATTATTTAAATTATAATAACATTTAATAAATATAAAATATTTTTAATTAATTTATAAAAATAAAGAATAGGTCATATTAGTATATACAATATATTATTAATTCCTTTTCTTCACATCAAAAATATTTTTTAACATATAAGAAAGCACTCAATTAAACGATAATTAGACTGATATTTTTCATATATTATCTTATAAGAGTTTTTCTCTTATATAAATAATTTTTTAATAATATATTATGAAATCACTTTTATTAATTTATATCTCATTCTGTATGTTTTTATTATTAATATGACGTTTTTTTAGAATATATAAGTTAGTTGATCAGTTATTATAAATTGATATAATAATAAAAGGGGATTTTATTAATTAATAAAACTAAAATTTCATTGATTTCTAATATTGGAAAATAAATTATAAACATAATTCCTTATTTAAATTGACATATTTTCATAAGCTAATATTATTTTTGGTTTTGAAATAGTAATCAGTAAATTTTTCACGATGATACTAAAAAAGATGAGATATTTTAAAAAAATTCTAAAATTTTATTATTCTATCTTATTAATTATAAATCGTCCATCTTTATTAATTCTTCAAATTTTATTAATTCTATATAAAACTGAAAAACTATACATAAAATATAGATCTTATTTTCTAACTCTCCAGCTTTAAATAAAAAAGTGAAAATATAAAATAATGGCATTATGCCATAATACAATTTTTCAAAAATTATTTATTTCTGTTTTTTTTATGCAAGTAATACAATAATCCCAATTTCTTGATTTTATTATTTTATTAGATAATTATATTATATTTATACTAAAGAACAAAATTTTTATATAGATAAAAATTTCAATATTTATTATTATAATATAAACTATCTATCTTTAAAAGATATTTTATTTTTATAAAATATTTACTATTTGAAAAATGAAAAACAATGAGTTAAAAAAGTATTATTTTTTGTTCTAAAAAGGAACTGGCATTTAAATTTTTGGATTAAAAGTTGGATCAATTATTTCTATTATTATCTATAATAAATATATTATTTTTATATTTTTACTTAAAATATATTATTTAGACTAAAATTAGCAAAAATATGCTTATTTTATTTTACTAGAGTTATGTCTATTTATTATTTAGTTGTATTTAAAATTCAGGTATATATAATCCGATTAAATCTGGGGGAATTATAAAAATTAAGGGAAATAAAGATTTTTTAAAATTTTATAATGATAGGAAAATTAAAATTCTTAAGGTTCCTAATTACTAGAATAATTAAAATATTTTTATTAGAATTATAATTTGTATTATGAAATATTTATATATATTTTATCACATATGAAATTTGGCATGTAAGTTTCTATTAAAAACTTTAATTTTTATTTTTAAATAGCAATAATAAGCAATGTATAAATGAGAAGAAATGATATATTATATATGGGAAACAATATATATACATTCATTAATTTATGTAAAGTATTAAATTAATAAGTTTAGTATTGTTAGTTTAATAATATATTAATAACTAAAATATTTTATTAATAGATATACTAACATATTAAATAATATAATATAATATTAAATCACTCATTTGATTATTTAATTACTCTATTAATCAATTATTAAATAATAAAAAAACCTTAAAAAACAACTTATATATATATATGAGTTCAGTATTCACATCAGAGTCAATTCACTCATATGATTATCTAGAAAACAACCCATTTGAGGTGGTTAATGAGAATTGCGAAACAGTTAAATAAGATTACCCGGTTGAAGTAGGAGGCTATAACGATTCAAAGGATGGAGCAGTACCTGATATTATTTCTATCAATAATCAAAATAACACAAATATAAATAATCACTCAGAGATCTTTAAGGTAACAATTAAAGATAACTTAAATAATGCAAACAGCAAATTCGTTCAAATAAACACATTGCAACAAATCCCAAAGAAATTAAAACTATAATAAATCTAGAATAAAAAACAATATAGAATTATTCATTGTATAATTTATTCAAAAATGTAGAATTTAAGTTAATTTATTGGTTGACTAAATTTTTATAACCATATGAAATTAAATTTTTATTTTAAATATAATAGTTAAAAATACACATAGCTATATTTTTAGAGAGAAAAAATCATAATACAAACCTTAAAATTTATATTAAGGAAAAATAGATTTCAAATTTTGCGAAAAAATACTTTCTATTACAAAATAATAGTTATTTGTTTTTTCTTTTTGTTTTAAAATTACAGGTTTTTAGTGTTTTTTTATTTAGATTTGAATAATTATTAATATAAGTTTGTTTGGTTTATTAATAAAAATACAAGAGTGATTGATTATCTGTTTGTTAGCTATTAAAATTCGATCAACCCTTTGTTTCTTAAAAAAATAATTTTTTCCTTTAAAATAGATATTATTAATTTACAATAAGTTATTTGAATACTTAATTAGTACATACATTTAATGAAAATTACTGTTATTCTCGTTAAAATAACTTGCAGTAACTCTAATATTACTGTTAATTAATTTTATTAACTTGAACTAATATCAATTAATATTAATATATTTAGACAAATAAATAATTAATTAATATACAAATAAAAAAATCACAAAAGAAAATTATCAAACCTATTACTTATTTATATATTTAGAAAATATCGAATAAATATTTATTATGATATAACTTATATTAATTATTTAACTAACTTCCCATTAATTTTATTAGTTTGAAGAATTTCCAGAGGGACCTAATCCTTTCGTATTAAGTGATAAAAAAAATGAAAAAAATAATAGCACGGATGACTAATAGTAGGAATAAAAGAAGTTACATTTTAATTTTCAATTTTAAGACGAAAATATAAATTGTAATAATGTTACTATTCAAAACCAGTAAAAATAATAACTATATTCGGATACAAAATAATTACATTAAACATATGATCAATTCAACCCATTTTTTTAATTTGAATGCAATAATAATAATAACAAGGCTAATGAAGAATAATAATTTTCAAACAAATAAAATAAAGAAATATATAACAATTTAGAAGAAGAGCACATTGAATAGGAAATAAACAATCAATCATAATAATAAAATATATTACCATAAACAAAGACAAAGACAAAAACAACAACAACAACAACAACAGGAGATGGGTAAAATTCGAATAATGCACAATTAAACTAAAAACAGTTATTTTATTTTGAGCAACACTTTAAAGAAATGATAGATCAAGTAAAAAGGAAACAATAGGATGCATAACATATGATTTATAATTAGATTCATGAGAAATAAAAGAACAATATAGATAATGAAAAAATTTAAATACAATTAAAAACATAGACAAATATTAAGGAAGACTAAAAAAATTTAGAAGATGAAGATGAAGGAATTGATGGGTGTAAAAACTACAAAAATCAAATTTCAAAAAAGAAAATGAAGTCCAAGAAATTGGAGCCTAGGAATATATTCATTCTTCAAGAAGTCTTAATAGCAAACAAAAACTAGAATATTTTGATGAAGAAGAAGAAGAGGAAGAGGAAGATTACTATAACGAAGACCAAGACAATTTCAACTATAGTGAAATTGATGAAATCGAAACTATATTTAATGGAGATGATGAAGACACAGATCGCCATACAAATTTTACTTCTGACATTTCAAGATAGTTTTGTGATTTTTCAAACGATTTTAGTTCTACTACATCTGGATCTTCTTCTACCTTCCAGTTCTAGTAGTAGCAATAAAAATCATAAAAATAACAATAATATTATAATTTTTAACCTACTTTGATGCAAAAGTAACTATAATTTAAGGAGTATAGTGATAAAATTGCACAATTTAAAGCTTAGGTATAGAAATTAAATGCTTATGTTAAATTTTGTGAATAGCAAATCAGATATTTCTATGAAAAACAACAAAACTTAAATTTACCACCAAATTTGTAAATTTTCAACAGCAATGAAAAAAATGAATAGTCATAATTATAATAAAATTTGAATATATCGACGGAAGACGAAGAAAAACAGATATTTTAAAAAATGAACAATTTCTAAAATTAAAAAGCAAAAAGAAAAATAATAACATTAGTAATAATAATCTTCTCATTTTGCCTCATTTAGACTCAAATAATAATAATGATGACGCGATTTCAATTATTTCAGAAGTGGACTCCTCTTCTAATAACACAAGCTTCTATTCTCAATAAGAATTTGCATATTCACCAAATTAATAATCACTCAGAAAAAAATAATAAAACTGCCAATAATCTATGTCTTTGATTCGAAAATAAATGTAAAAACATGATTAACAAAATGTTGAAAACCAAATTAAACAAGTAGATAAAGAAATTCTAAGACTAAAGCAGTTACAATGTGAAGACTTAAAATGCAAATTATTGTAAGGCCTTTCTAGTTCATCATCTTCAACTACTACAACAAATTCTATTGATAAAATTGTGATGATGAAGATGATGATAATTCAGTTACAGGCAAAAAATAATTTATTAAAAGTCTTTCAGCCACTTCAAATAAATTGAGTTCTTTTTCCAAAAAAATCGAAAAACCTTAAACTATAAATGTAAAATCTCTTTCCTAATGTGAAGAGTATCCGAAAGCAAATGAAAAAAGAGGTAGAAAAAGAAAATCTTCATAAGTTTCAACCATATAACATGAAAGTAGTAGCAATTAGTCAATTTAACTTATTTCCTGTAGAATCAAAGGTTGCACTTTTATTTGTTCTAAACCAGTAGTATTACACAAACATATGAAGGATGCTCATAACTAAGTAGATGGAATTCAGGGGGAATACATTTGTACTATTTGTTCTTAATATTTCCATATCGAATTATCATTCAAAAGACATTTGAAATTAATGCATGGAATTCAAGTTTGAGACAGCAATATATTTTTTTTTAAATGAGAAATAAAATAATGATATAAGAATTAATTAATTTATAAATGTTCTATATGAAAATAATAAATAAATTTTATTATTAAGTATTTTATCCAATACATATATATATTTAAGCTTTAAAGATATATTATAATATTATATTCATAATTTATTTAGTCATAAAAAATTAATAAATCTTCCAAAATAAAAATAAATATATGTTATCCATTACTTTTGGATATAATATTAATATATTATAAATAGTACTAATTGAATAATTTAGATTTTAAATTATTTATTAAATAATTATTTCAGTTTTACATTTGTTTTATCTATTAAATTATTATTATTTTTATATTTCTACATTTAATGTGTTTAATTTTACTATTAATTCCGTTAATATTTATAGAATAAGCATTATTTCATAGCCACTTAGTTTTTCTACAAATATAAATTATTATATTATAATAAAAGTAAATAACTATTCCTCAACCAAACTATTTAATATAAACTATATATAGATATATATGAATTTCTATTACAATATATCTCCGAGTAACACAAACATACATTTATATTTATTTTTATTGGTTTCATACTATAAAACAAAATAGTTTTAAATTAATATGTAAATATACTTTTTTCAAGAGGGAGGTTTAATTAGAATTAGTTAAACTTATTTTTAATTTTATAAAAAGACACTTTATGAAAATAGAAGAATTACTCTATTTTATTAATTAATAGTTGATACTAAATTAAAGTAAATTAAACTAAAACTTTATTTAAAAAATTTAAAAAAATAGTATAAATATAAAATAATACATTTATATAATAAATAATTTATAATATAAGATTCAATGAAAAATGTTTTAAATTAGAAAAAATCAGAAGAAATGAATAATTGAATGATATATAAATTAAAAGATTATATAATATCTTTAATAAAAATTTAATTTCTAAATATTCAATTGTGATTAATATTATATTATAATATGGTATATTTTCGTTGATATGCTTTAAATTCAATCATATATAATTAAAAACTTATATTATTATTTAGGAAGAACTACTACTAAATTGAATCTATGCACGCATTCACCATATAAACAGAGTAAACTTTATAACAAGATATTTATTAAATATATTCAAGAAATAAGATTCAATTTACAATTCATTTTAAATACTCTATCTACTATCATAATATTTTTATTTTATTTATATTAGTATTTCTTTGCTTTATTCATCTAAACTTTAATACTTATTATTTAGTAATATATAAGATTATTTATTATACACATAATTATACAAATTATAAAGAAATTATTACAAATTATCATATAATGTATTTATTATTTTTATAAAATACTATAGTTATTTTTTGATAAATTTATATAAAACTAATTTGAATTTAAATTTTGCTGTTGCAATGATTATATCATCTTCTCTTGACTTTTTTCGCAGGCTATTCTTCTAATTATTTTTATTATGTCTTTTTATTTTTAGCTGTTCTTTTTGAAGTAGCTTTTTTTTTTTAGGAGCTGCTTTCTTTCTTCCCTTTTAGATTTTTGACTCGGTTTTTCTACTTCATTTATATCATTACAATCTTATTCCTTATCTTCATTTTCTTACTCTTCTTTTTAATCTTAACTTAATAACTATTAGATTTAATCTTCATGACATTCTTCTATTTACTTCTTAACCTCTTCTAATTTTTACTTCTCACTTTCATTATTTTATTCTTCATTTCCAGGTTCTTCTTATTCTTAGTTTTCCTATTCTTCTTCTTCTTCTTCTTAGCCATCTTTAAAAAAAGAATCTCTTCTTTTGGTTTTTCGAGAAATCACTTCTTTTTCAAAATATATTTATAAATATTAAATTCATTACATTAATAATTTACTATTTGTTTTTTTTCTTCCCATTTACTTTCTAAAGAATGTATCTCCTAATTTTTCATACATTCTTTATTTAAAGTGCTCTCTTTTTTCTTCATCTTATTTTAGTTCATCAGCTATGCTATCTAAAGTATTCAAAAGAATTTCTAAATAATCTGTAAATCCTTATTACTATTGTTATAGTTTCAATGCATTTTCCTCCGTTTATTTTTTCTCTTTTTCTTATTTAAACTAATCAAGTTACTATATGAAATCCTATTTTTCCAGGTTTATTTATTACTTCTCCTATGTCAAATTATCATTTTCCTTCTTCGCTTTTTGCAGTTAAATTTATAAAGATTTTTATTCTAAATTTAAAGTTTTTATAATTTCTTTATTATTTTCTAAATTATTTTTTAAACTATTATTTTCAGCTTCATTTCTTTCAAAATTACGTTGTTTTTCTGCCATAGCAATTTAATTGAATTCTATTTGTTTTTCATATCGTTTCAACAGCTATTTTTCTTCTTCTTCTTCTTTTCCTTTCTTTTTTTTATTTCTTTTTCAGTAATTTCTCTCTCTTTTTGTTTTAGCTATTTCACGAAAACTGGAAAAACTTTTTCTAGTTTTTCATGCACTTTTAACCGAAATACTTCATCACTTCTAGCATAATCTATCGATAATAGCATTTTTTCTAACTCATTTTAGAACTCTGCTTCATCAATATTGAAGTCTGAAATGCTGCATTATACGAATTTAGTTTCTAATAGGGGTAATTTTTCTTTTAGATGTAAAAAAGGAGTAATTTTCTGAAGATTATCCTTCTAAAATACAATAATAAATATTCCATTAATTATTGATAGTAATTTTTAAACATAAACTTAATAAGCAAGTTACTTCTTCAATAATTTTCTGTTCTGATTTTTAAAAGTGCATATTGGGTTTGTTTGCACTGTTATTTCTTGAGAAAAAGTTAGATGTTGTTGCATTATTATTGTTGTTGTTGTTTGAATACTCGCAACTGCTCTGGGAAATACCATCTATTTTTAAGTCTTATTGATAATTAGCATCTTGTTTTTACTTATTATCAAAATCTGAACCAAACAATTTTCGATTGCTTTCTAGCATGAAAGAAGGCTACGAATTTTCATAATAATTATATGCTTTATTATTTTATTTGGTTGCTTAAGATAATGCCTATTATTTATTCTCTAACTCTTTACTATATCCTTTATAATTAAATTAAATTTTTACTCTTTTATTTTCTTCAAAATGATTAAATAAAACTAATAAATCATATTTTAATACCTTCTTTTTGTTTATCATTTATATTCTATTATTCATCCACACCACTATCGTCTAAACATTTTAACTTATTTTAATTTTACTTGAGAACCTATTTTATGTTTTAAAAACTGTTTACTACACTAGAATCTTTATCTTTTGTTTATTGTAAGCTGTATTTTTTCAATTTCTGCTCAGAAACATCTTCGCTATCCACTTCTTTAATTATGTGAGTTCGCTTCAATTACTATTTACTTCCATCTACATTTTCCAGACTATTTTCTTATTCACTGTCATTTTACTATTGAGATGAATCTGATCCCGAAAACATTGATTTGAAAATTTTATTTTCCTGTGTATTTAGTTGTGGATTTTAATTATCATGCTAGTTTTTATCAGCATTTTCTATCACATGATTAAACTAGCTTTGCAAATTCTTTTTTGCACTTTCACAGTTTATTTCTCCTTCATCTTCATTTCCTCCTACATTAAGTAAATCCTCTTCATCATTTTCTTAATTGATGGTGTTATTATAACAGGTGTAAAAAGCGGTGTCTTGCTGCGAAATTGATTATTCTTCTTCTTAATCATCTTCTTTTTCTTACTATTTACTATTTTAAATATTTGAATTTTCTTCTAAAACAACACTATTATCATCAAATCTACTTATAATTGCTTACTATTACAGATTTTACTTTTCATGTTATTATTAATTACACTCTTTTTCCAATGACATTTTTTAATTAGAACTTTTTTATGATTTTTAAGCAATAAGCTAGGTTTTTATTTTTTAATCACTTAATAGTTCTTGACTTATTTTTTCTTTAGTTCCTTCAGATAGAAGCTCTTCAGATTCTTATGAAGAAAGGGAAGGATATATTTTCTATTATTCCTCCTTGTTTTACTACTTTTAGATGTTTCCATCTTGTTATTGTTACTGTATTTTTTCAAATAATAATAAATTACTATTAGTATTATTGATACTTTCTCTTTTTGAAGACCCAAAGATACTATTTTTATTTTAATGGTTATTATTATTAGAGTTGCTGAAAAACATTTCCTTGATTTGGGCTTCTGAACCTTATTAAAACAAATTCAAATTTTTTTTGGCTATTAGTCATATTCTTACTCTTCGATCATTTTATTGCTATTACTTTAATTTTTCTTTTTACTTGAACTCATTTCCCACTTTAATTTATTATTCATATCTTCCATTTCACTTACTTTGCTTTCCAGCATTTTTGTTGTGTTCAAGTTCTATTATTTTTACTGTTAAAATTATTATTAATTTTTGTTATTGTTGGCATTATTCTAATTGTTATTATTAGAATTCATGGATGGCTACCCAAACGAAAAAATTGAACTCCTACTATTATTGAAGTTTTAATTGCTTTTAGCAGGTAAATTCAAAATCGTACTATCCTTAATTTTGTTTATCTCTCCATTGTTGCTGTTTACCTGACTTTTTCTTTGACTATCTCTCGCCTGTCTCAGTGAAAAAATGCTATGTTGATGTTACTATTGCTATTGTTTTTTCCTTCTTCTTCTTATATTATATTATTGACTAATAATACTTGTTTCGGTGTAGCTACATTAACTTTCGAATTGAAAAAATTATTATTGCCTTTATTAATGTTTCCAGACTATCCTATAATATTTAGTCCATTTGAAGAATTTTAAAGAGGACTCACCGTTATTTAATTCTAAGTATTTTCTACTGCTGTATTTCCTGTTCTAGAGTATGGAATCGGCATAAAAATGGCAGAGTTCCTATCTTATGGTTTGAATAGATGTTATGATTTGGATAAAGAATTATTCTATTATTATTATTGCTATTATTAAAATTGATTGAAAAGCTTGCCATTATTATCATTTTCTTTTTACATAAGATTGCTTCCCTTAGAATTTTAGAATAGAATAGATGATTAAGTCATATCATTATTCTATCTTATATGATTATCTGGAGTTTTAGCTGTAGAGCTTCTTTTGGAATTAGAAATTTACTATTGTTATTATTAAAAGGTTTCAAATTATTTGAGCTATTTAGGAGTTAAGGAACGATGTTGCAATTTACTTTGACTATTTAAGTGGCGTCCCTTTAATAAATGAGGATTTGGAGTCCCTAACATGTTCGGAGGTATTTAACTAGATCCAACAGATTTTTTACCTTTATTATTGCTATTGACATTATTCAAATTATTGTTGTGGCTGTTGCCACTAGGATGAGGAGAACTATTTCTTAATGACTTGAAGAAATCAAAAGAATTCCTTTAATCTGCCATTTGAAAAATATATTTTATTATTATGTTTTTTAATATTTTTTGGATTATATAAAATATCTTGCTTTTGAATTAAAAGTCTACTTTTATGAAGTTATGTGGATTTGGTTATTTATTTATTATTTATTTTTTTTTTTTTGCTGTTAGCCTATCAATTAAAACTAATTAAAGCGCTTTCTTTTTTCATATTGTCATATTATTACTAATAAACATTAATTATTAAATGCTCTTAAAAGAAATTGCTTAAAATTAAATAATAATGAGAGTTACTGTTATCAATCAAAGAATTAAGTTGATATATATTTATTATATTATTCTCATAATGAATGTTTCCAGCCTTTTTTTATTTAAATTTAAACCTAAAACCATATTTTTAATAAATTAATCAGCAAATAAACATATTATAATTTCTATACAAAATTATTAAAAATTTGCCGGCTAATAAAATTTAAAAAGCAAAAGAAAAAGAAATTAAATTTAATTGTAGTTTAAATGATTTATTTATTTAGTTAGTTAGTTTACCTGGAATATTTTAAAAATTTTAAATACTTGAATTAAAACTGAGAAAAGAACCTTAAAATCACTTAACACCATTCTTTTATTAAACTTTATATTTTAAAATATTAAAGAAATAAACTTTAAATAAAATATTTATCAAATTAAATAACAATGATAATTATACAATGAACTATTTTATAATATATTTTTTATATTTATAAACTACTCATTAATTTACTTTTATTAGTATAAAACATAGATATAATATATACATGCATTCATATTTTTTTATCTTTATAAACTATTATACATATTCAAATTAAAAAAATATCTATCATTGAAAGATATTTTCATATATTCATTCATCTTGTAAGTCTTTTGGATCAATTTCTCTGCTGTCTTCTTCAATAGGTAGACTCAGATGACTGGCCATTTTCATTTTTTATTTATCGCTAATAGTACCTGAAGAAACAATTTCAGCCTCTTCTGTTTGTACTAAATTTTCAACAAAAAGCTCATTTCGAGAAGGTGATTTTTACTAAGACCTGTTTAATTTTGAATTAATGGAAAAGTTATAATTGCTTCCACTCATTTTGCTTTTTAATAGCTTATTAGAAGGTGAGTTTTCTAATTATATAAACTTCCATTCCGAAATTGAATCTTATATTTATTTAACTTATTGATCCAAAGAATGATTAGATATAGAATTTGTCATTTTCCAGGTCGATATAACGAAAAGACCTAAAAAGTTAGCCTCATTTGCTGCCAGTACATGAGGATTATCTAAATCTTTCAAAAATGGAGTCTAGGGAAGTCCAAGTTCTCCTTCCAGTTTATACTATTAAAATTTTTAAATAAATTATAAATAAAATTATTCTAAAAAAATTAATTTATTTTAAAAAACTAAATTTTTATTTTGGAAGCAATATTTAAGATATTAAATTTTTATATATAAAATTACTTATTAGGAAAACTCCTTATTTAATCTTTGACTCCATTACTTAGATATTTTATAAGGTTTTGAACAACCGGTGAAATCAGAAGCGTGAATCAATATTTGTTTAAGCTGCATATTTTCCTTTTCGTTTAGTTTATGAATTAATTTATTTTCTTTATTGTTTATTTCTATCTTTTCCTCAATCATTGACTCAATATTAATAACCAACTGAAAGTGCTCAGCATTATCAGTTCCTAATATTGTAGAAACTACATCTTTTCTTATCTTTTTAAACAATTCTTTGTCTATATTCTAGAAAATTTTATGTCTTTGTGCTAGTTTAAAAGTTACAGCTGCATGGTGGTTTTCTAAAACCTAAAAAATATAAATTAATAAAAAATAGTTAATAATGTATGTAATTTTTTAATGTTAAAATTCTTCTATGTTTTTTTGTATACCGATTTATCGTTGTATCTTATGGCCAACTTACTTTAAGAAGCGACTTCAAAATTATTAGAATGTGCTGTGTGGTCAACATCATGGCATAACGATGCAAAAACTAAAACAAATCTGTCTAACTCTGATAAATACTATGCGATTCCACTTATATTTGTGAATGCATAAGAACATTGCATCACTATTTTAGACATATAAAATTTAATTTTTACTAAATTAATTTAATTTAATTTTACCTGAAATTCCATGTTGGAAATTGTGAAATGGATTGCTTCTTTTATTATATTTTTTCTTAATATTATGCAAAAAAGAAAAGAAATCATTTTTTTCTATTTTATACTGAGAATACCAATCCATTTTGTTAAATATAGTATTTACAAGTTATAGTTATAACTCTGAAGTGTCACATTCAACTAACGAGTTCCACTCAACATCTTCTATCTAGTACTAATCCACTCTTTAATTTGATTATAACATCGGGATGATAAGGGTTGGCTACTAGTGTTTTTTATTTTAACTTTTATTTAAACTTTAGTTTAAATACTAATTTTCAATTTAACTTTATTCTAAATTTTATATTTAATTTTTATTTTCACTGTCAATCACAAACAATCCGGGTTCCTTTTTATTACTATCATTATTTTTTTATATATTTGGTGAATTTTTAACAGAAGTAATATTTATTTATTTTTTCTATTAAAGTTCTATTGACAGACGTTTTTTTATAATAATTATTTTGATTCTTCATTAAACATTGAAGCAGGAGGAAGAGGTTGACTTTATCTAAGTGATTTTCTAATTTTATCATTTTTATTATTGGTTACACTTTATTATTATTGGGGTTAAATATCATTACTTGAATTTTAATTAATAGGAGGTAATTGATAGGTATTACTAGGTTTATTAAGATTATTTGAACTATTTATGACTGAATTTGAAATAGAATTCATGTTATTTTAAGAATAATAAATATTAGAATTTGCAGTTCCATTTACCTTTGTTTTTTATAAGTCATGATGTCTTTGAATTAACCTTTATTACTATTGCTACAATAAAACTTAATTTTTATAATATTAATAATACTATTCATTTGCCTTTTTTTAATTAATTACTACACTTTTGTATAGCTTTTGATGCTAGTTATTGCTGTTGATATTTTCCATATTTAA
Organism: Miamiensis avidus; assembly: GCA_037039885.1. NCBI lineage: Eukaryota > Ciliophora > Oligohymenophorea > Philasterida > Glauconematidae > Miamiensis > Miamiensis avidus. The sequence goes on along the minus strand of JAWVGU010000008.1, from coordinate 962,202 downwards.
ATTATTATTGCTGTTTTAGGTGATATTTTTAGGTGAATTTACCTTGTTCATAGCCAAAGTACTGTTATTATTAATGATGAAAGCTTCACTTTTATTACGCACCATAAATGAGAGAGATGCCCTTTAATTAATATTTGATTGGTTGTTTTGTGAAGAAAGTAGAAGAGGAGCTAATTAAGTATTTTTTATGTTTGTGTTACTCATAGGAGTACCTTAAAAAAATAAGTTAGAATCATTTAGACTTATATGGCTCATTGAAGGCTATGATTATTTGTTGGGAGATTTGTGCTGTACATGTTATTATTATATGTATTACTTTTATTGCATTAATTATTAGTTTTTTTTTATATTACTTCTCTGAATATCTCGTTATTTAAATATATTTTTGCTTTTTTAAATAAATTATGAAGCAGAAGATGATGAATCATATATTGCAGAGTTGTTATTATATATTCCACTCCAATTGCTACTGTCAAAAGTATTTTATTACTATTGCTATTAAAGAAAGGGATTACTTGTATGATTATTTATATTATTATATTATTGTTGCTTAAGACTTTTTATTTTGGGAGTAAAAGCATTTTGACTTTAATAATTAGATTACTACTGATCAATAACTTTTTTATTATTTGACTTTTAGCTATGGCTTTTTTTTTATTAATGAATATGTTATAAAGATAAATTAATAGCAGAAGGTTGCAAATTTGCTTCAGAATTTTTCGAATATAATAAATTACTATTTGGTTTTATCTACTAAGCTGTCTATGAGATAAATAAATGGTGTTAAATATCTTCCAAATGGTTTTATTATTATTGTTATTAAAAAGAACTATTAATCTTTTTATTCCTCTTTTTTTTCTCTTTTTCCAATTGATATTATTGGTTTTAACTAAAATATCGATTATGGTGAGGAATTACATTCATATTGTTATTCTATTCTAAGTTTTAGAGATACAACTTATTATCTTGGCTTATAGTAGATAAGAATTCATTATTATCCTCCTTTTCTGTAGATTCTACTAAATTGTTTATATTGCTGTTGTTATTAATATTATTAACATTTGATTATTATGTGCTCATATTAGAAATTGGCTGCTTTCTAAAAATTATTTACAATTAATTTATTAGTATTAAATATATATATATGGGTTTATATTTATAAAAGTAAGTAATCATAATAAAATTATTAAAAAAGCAGTAAATTCACATGTAACTGTGTAATTTAAAGAATAATCTCATAATATATTAAGCTTGATAACATTTAATAATTTAATATATCGAATACATTCAAATAATATTCAAACAAATAATAAATAAATTATTATTATTATTTTTTATTTCGTCTTTTATCAATTATTTACGCATTATACTAAAAAATAGAAAATAATACTGAAGTATATATTCATATACAAAATTAATATCACAAAACATATTAAAATATTTAAAAATTATTGTAAGAATACACATTATTACTGCATTTTAAAAATATTATTACATTTAAGTGTATTTTTAGTTAAATTTTATACATGAAAATAATAGCTTGTATCATTTTATTTCTTTATTTATAATTTTTAAAAAAATTCTAATAGTAAAAAAATGCTATTTAAAAAAGTAACTTATATATATTTTTTTATTTAGTAATTCCAAAATATCCTCAATCTTATAGAATAAACAAAAGTCATTAGAAATAAATTGATTGTTATCTCAATATAGTCATTAAAATTTATTATATCAAAAATAACTATTTTATATATATTTTAATAAATTTATATATACAAATAATTGATAAAAAAATGCTTTGTTTTTCCCTTTTATATCAAAAAATATAAAAGAAATTTATAAATATGCATAAAAGGTAGGATTTTTTGTAAAATATAATCTATAACATAATCATTTTTTTTAAAATATTTATTTTTTACAGTTTACATAATTTTATTTTAGTTTAAAAATGGAGATTTTAGTTTTTCCCATAATTTATTAATTACGAATTAAATTATTAAATAAATACAACAGAAGTTAAGAAGAGTAGCAATAGCTACAAAAAAAATAGTAATATTGAATGAAAATTAAAATAAAAGCTTCATAATAATACTATTAAATTACTTCTCATATTATTAGTAATTATGTACATAGTTATATATATAAAAATTATTGTATTTTACTTGTCATTTTTAGATATCTCATCTTTTTGCTCCACATTTTGAGGGGCTGGCTATAACAATGGCTTAATTAATATCTGTTTATGCATTTTATTCATATCGTAAATAGAAGGTTATTGTTTTTCTATGTTTTTTGGACTCTTACTTTAAAAGAAACTCATTTTTATTATTTACAATTTTATTTATATTTTTATTTATTTATTTTATAAGTAAATATGTATTTGAGTAGGAGTGAGTTTTTTATAGTTTATTTAGTTTTTTGTGGATTTTTTTTATTTTTCTTTCAAAAATTAGTAAGTATTTTTAATTTAGTAATTTTATAATATCACATTTGAATAGACTAACACATATATATGCATATTAGTGTGTGTGTATTTAAGCATTCAATACTAATAAATAACAAAACTAATAATAAAATGTTAGCTTAACTAATCAATTTTTTAATATTTATTCTTTATTTTAATTGTTCTAAGGTTGTATTTGTTTTTTTCAATATATATAAAATTATTTATTAAATTAGCAACATTTCATTCTATCTATAATTATTTCATTCATTTATTTACCTATAATTATTTATATTTTTATAATTATTAACAATTAATAAAATATATCAAATTAGATCTTCTATAAGAAAAAAGTAGAAATATATATTATATATTATTTATTATAATTTTGATACATTCTGGAATTAAAATATTAAAAAATGAAATAGTTATTTTTCTGAATTTAAATTTAATTCTTCTTTCATCTTAATTTACTATTTTTTCACTTATTATTACCCAATTTCTATTAATATAAATTGATATGTATATTATAATCTATGTCTTTTTATATTTAAGTTTTAAGAATTTACTTATTAGCGTTAAATAATTTTCTTTATTTATTAATATAAACTTATTAAGTATAAAATAAATAAATAAAAAAATAAATAACAAAATAAGTTAATAACTTCAATATATAGAAAAATAATATTTATTCCATGCTGCTTAATCAGTAAAAAAGGATATTATAAGTTTAAATTTATTTTCCAGAATAATATTTAATTATCATAAATAAATTCATGTTTAGAAAATATATAATGAATTTATTAAATTTAAAAAAATAAAAAAAAAATAATCGTGAACATTTACTATTCATATAAATAAATTGATATTTATTTAAACAAAATATAGCAAGTAATAAAGTTTATGATAGTAAAATTAGATATATTTTGTAATATCTTGATTTAAAAAAAAAATAAAATTAATGTTAAAATTATATTGAATTTGAAAATAATCCGAATTATTTATAATATATTTGGAATACAATTTGGAAAACTATCAGAAGAATTTTTAATTATATTTTTATTCAGTTACTTTCTATTTAATAAATGAAACAATAATTTATCAATTTAATTAATGAGTTTAACAAAATAAATTAACATAAAAATGCTATTTTACTTTTTTTCGATACTTACTAAGAAATAAATTATGGAAGGAATATATTCTTAAATATTATTCAATTAATTTTAGAAAATTATCCTAATTGTAATTACTTTTTTATTTCCACGATAATAAAACAAAACAAAAAATAAAATAAGCATTAAATGAATAGTCGAAAAGGTAACAATACCATAATAGATTTTTTTAATTTTCATATTTAAATTAATAATATTTTACACCTGATAGTTAATAATTCTTATCAAGACTCTAACTCTCATTCTCTTTTGAATATAAGGAATTCCTTTTCGGAATTAAATTTAGATTCTATATAAAAACAATAATAATAATCCCACAAACAATCATAGCAATCAGTTTTGACAGTGCCCCAAATTTAAACTTCAAATTCTTTAAACCATAATAATATCATAAATTCTACTAGTGTTAATAATAATAGTTTATAAAAAATATCAGAACATTAAAAAAATTTTAGTTTAAATAACATAAATATCTTAAATGAAAAAAAAAATTACCTTTTCACAATAATAATAATATCAATAAAAATATTAATAACAACTACTTAAAATTATAAGAAAAGCAACAAGTGTTGCAATTACCAAATGTTATCAATAACTATAATAATAATAACATAATGGGAAATCCTATGGAAAGAACTAATTAATTTAGTAGTAATAGCCTTAAAGATGGTAAATATAAAGTTAATGTAATAATATTCATATGTCATATTTTTATAAAAAGAAATTAAAAAAAAACTATCAGCAGATTCTAAATCAGTTTTGATTCTCGATTTAGATTAAAAAATAAATAGGAAGCATTTGCGATCTTCTATGCAGGAGTTGTCTTACTTAGAATAATAGTAGAATCAGTACATACTGAACAATTAGGATTTACAGTAAGGGTAAAGTATTAAAAGCCTCAATTCAGTAATATTAGATAACTTCCCATCCCACAGATCCCTTTTAATATAAAATAATGCTAAAAACCGTAAAATTAATAGTAATAAAATAAGATAAGAAAATAGTTTAGATAATCTAAATTAAGTTAGTAGTAACAATGCTTTAACAACAAAAAATTCAGAAATCTTATCATAATAAAAACTAGAAAGAAATGATTTTCATAGATTCAATACTCTAGACTCAAACGATCCTTCCCTTTATTATTTAGGAAATAACAAAGCAATTCTTAAAAATAAATAAACAAGAGAATAAAAAGTTGATAAAAAAAATTAATAAGTATTTAAAATTAAAAATATAATTTTCTAAAATCATAATGATTATACATATAAATTAATAATTAGATTGAAATTTTGAGAAAACTTAAATCTATTCAAAAAGAGTATGTGGCCAATAATAATTAACCAAGCATTTAGTTAGCTGAAAATGTTCGCTTTATGCTAAAGATTTTAAAAGAGTAATATTAAATTAAAAAAAATATTTATACTACTTATTTAATTATTCAAAAATTAATAATAAGATAACCAAATTACTACGGAGAAGATATGAATTTTTTATTTGAATTAATAAATGAACTATTATATTCATAGACTGTTTTTTCTAAGCAAATATTTTAATTGATCCATGATTCTCGTATCTAACGAATTTTAAATAATAATAATAATTAATTTATTAAAAAAAATTTTTTTAAAGATAAAATCAAAGAGTAAAAAAATATTAGTAAGACAGAAACCATTATGAAAAAAAGTGAAGAAATTATAAAGATGCACATAAAATCAGATTAAGCATAACTAATAGAAAAACAAGAGTTTCACCCACCTTTTTACTTTTATGCTAACTATTTAGAAGAAATTTTTAATTCTTTTTCAAAATTATTTAATGAAAAAGTGAACACATATGAACAGGATAAGCTTTTATTATAAACATAGATTGAACACCTTGAAAATAAAAATATTGAACTTCTATAAAAATTAGATGATATAAAATAGGAAATGCATGAAAAATATATAAAACCCATTAAAAACTTTGAAATAACTATAGAAAAAAAAGTATTATAGTAAATAATGATAATATAATTTCATATTTAAAAATTATTTAGGAAGAAGAAAATAAGAGTCTTCTCGATAGGATTCGTAAATTGCTTTTAGTATAAGACAAATAAACCGCAGAACATAAACATTCTACATAAGAAATAGTGATTCTCAGGTCTCAATTAGAGGAGTATAAATAATTTTATGATTAAGAAAGGAAAAAATGTTAGAGTATTAAAGATTAACTAGACTTGAAGATAAGAAAAATATAGGAACAAGATGAAAATATTCAAGAAATTTTAAAATAAAATTTAGAAAATGAAAAAATTAAAGAGTTCACTAAAAAGCACATGACTCCTAGGCCAAGTTTGACTGGATTGCAGCAAGTAAATTAATTTTTTTTGTTTTTATTGTATTTATATTTCTTCAATATAATAAATAAATTTAATTAAGATTATGGAGATTGATTAAATTGAATTAGAAAATGAGAATAATGAAAATTTTGCAAGTTCAGTGAGTACATAAGGCAAAATCTACTAAATATAAGAAGCTGCAATGGATAAAATAAAAGCATATGAAAATGAAATTAGTTTTTTCTCTCGTAAAAAAGGCAATCAAATCTTGAAATAATAATAATCTTCAATTGGATCTCTATCTCCAAAGAAAAATAAAAATAATAAAATTACAAAGTAATAAAATGGTATTCATGCTCTTTAAAAGAGAAATACTTACAGTTTCGATTCTTTTGCACTTAATTAATTATAACACAGTAGAGTAATTTTAAATCAATTAACAATATTTATTAATAAGATTAATTTTAATATAAAAAATAGAAATCTGCAGTGGGAGCTGGATTAAAAATATAAAATAAATTAGAAAAAATATCAGATTTTAAAGAAGAAGATAACTTGGATGAAGATCAAGACGAAGATAATGATGAATGAAAAGTATTTAATTTCACATATTATAAAAAGGCATGAATAATAATAATATAAAATTAATAATATGTTATTACGATAACTTACTTAAAAATTAACTTATAAAAATTTAAAATAATAATATTATTTAATTAAAATATAACTAAATTTTCATATATATAATTCATAAATTGTTTAATTGTTTTTTATATAAGACAACTTATTTTTATTTTATATGTATATATATTATTATAGGTTAAAATTCATAAGAAAATGCATCTAAAAAATGTTGATTATTATAAATTTATTTATAAAAATATCCAAATATAACATAAATTGTATACATAAAAATGAATAATGAGAAAATTCTTTATAAAAAAATTAATATATCATTTTTATTAAAAATATTATATATATGATATTGTTTTTTTTGGAATCATAAAAATATTATGAGACGAAATGTTTTTCTGAAGTATATAAATATATGTTATATTAATTATCTAAGACAAAAAAACTAAAAAAATATTAATATATAATTTGTAAATATTTAATTTCAGGCAGATTATTATGGTATAGGAAAAGGAGCTATTTAACTCAAATTATGATTATTTTAAATATTTTGATAATTCGACGGATTATCATATGATAAATCATAATAGCTGTGAAAATTTTAAATTGAATTTTTATCAAAAAAAGCAATGTATCTTCTTATCCCAAAATAGCTTAAATTAGAAGCTATCATAATAAGTATAATAGCTAAATATATTATCAAGTCCCTCATAGTGCTTTCCAACCCATTGATTGCATTTTCTACTAATTCAAGGGGCAAACCCATTAAGTTATTACTTTAAATATAGAAAAATAAAAAGTATGAACCGGTAGAGAGAATATTGATTATAATTTAGAATCCAAAAATATTGTAGTGTAATTGCATCACAAGTGTATTATTAACAATAACAATAAGTGTAAACATCATTAACCCATGTTAAAAGAGATTGTAGTCCCTTCCATCTGAATTATGAGAAGCAAAAGCATAAAGACCAATGAACATAGATATTGCTCCGTCTATAATACCTTTTAGATACCATAAAAAGAAAGCCCTGTGAGTGTATATAGGATATTGCAAATTTCTCTTATAATTTTCAGGCTTTTTTTCTAATAAATTAGGAGAAGAAGCTACAATTTCAAAACTTTCACTCGATTTATAAGTCTCATCGAAAAGCGCATATAAAATAATAGGTAAAGCTGTGTATGCAATGTTATATAGCATCCGAATAGTATCATCTGACAGAGAAGAACCAGAAAATCCATTATAAAGTCCAAATAAGAAAAAAGAGCAAAAAGCTGAAATATTTTTATAATACATGTAGAAAATCAAATTAGAGTTTTTCCTGTAAAATTCATATCCATTATAAAACAAAAGTCGTCGCAAAAATCTATACTGGGATATAGCATAATCACTTGCTCTAGCTGCTTCAAATCCTTCATTTCCCAAAATTCCAATCTTATAATTACATGAATATGTATTTTTAATTTAACTAAATGTATAATAATAATTTTCAGATTTACTCCTACATGAGCTTCTGTTAGCATAGCGACGTCATTTGCTCCATCTCCTATTGCCAGAGAGTAGTAAAGAGGTTTATATTTTTTGCCAATGACACAAACTATTGCTTTTCTTTAGGAGTTAATCTGAATCCAACTACAGATTCACAATCAAATATAAATTTAGCAAATTATTCTTACTTGTTCTAATTTTAGATATATTCCCAACAAACCCCGCTAATCATTACTGTTACTTTTATTTATTGGCGTTTTATATCTTTGTTATTCTATGTTGCTTACTATTATATGATAAAGTCTTCTAATTTCTTTATATTCACATCAAAATCATTTGAATTATCAAACTCTAATACTGGTGTTTTCTTATGAACTAAGTTGCATGTATGTGCTAAATTAAAAATGTATTTTTTAGTTAAATTAATAAGTATTATTATATATTTATACCTATATTCAAAGCAGTTTCTTTCTTATCTCCAGTTAACATCCATATAGCTATTCCTATTTTTAAGTTAAATAAATATTAATTACATTTTCAAAAAATTAAACTAATTCATATATAGTAAAAAATTAATTTTAAAATCATATGCAAAAAATATAAAATATATGTCAGATTACCTGCATCCTGTATCGAAGTAATAGTTTCTTTTATTTGAGGCTATAGTTCGTCTTCAATCCCTGATAAACCTAATAATTCCAAATCATTTTCTAATAGATCTTCTAGTTTAGATTTGACTTATTATTTATCGTTTTCATTCATAATTCCATCAGCCATTATATAATCCCTTTCCCATAGAAAGAATTCTTACTAATTGAGCTCTTTTTTTGCATAACATAGTGTTCTCAAACCCACTTCTGACAAAATATGACTACTTTCTTCAACAAATTGTATATATTTTTTCTATTTTATTTGTATACTGCTAGATCTCTCTATTATTTTACTATCTGCTCCTTTTGAGTATAAAATAATTTTCCCTTCATCATTTTGTACTATAATACTCATTTATCTTCTGGGAGAACTAAACTCAATGACTCTTAAGATTTTGAAGTTTTAAATTACCTACTTTCCGTTTAAAGAATACTAAACACTTATTATATCAGAGTCATCTTCATTGTCTTTATTAGTACTTTTATTATTGATATTCACGCCCAAAAATTAAAATCCTACTGATTGAGAAAAATATAATAAAGCCTACTCATCAGAAGAAGGAGTTATAAAATCAATCATTTATGTTTCCTTATTTTCTTTTACTGAAGCTTTATGACAGAGACAAATGCACATGAATACTTGTTCTAAAAAATACCTGCTATCTTCATTGCTATTATTTAAATCTGTTAAAAGAGTTTATTCAGGATCATTAAAAGCAACATACTTTTCCTAATTAGTCAAATTCAACTCTTTATTTTCAGAGTTTTCACATTAATTTTCATTTTTATTTTAATCATGATTATTTTATTTATTATCTGTATCTATACTTCCATATATTTTATACCCTGCCTATAGACATCTGAATTTCATTATGTTATTTGTAATAGTACCAGTTTTGTCTGAAAATATTAAATTGACCTAAATATAATAGAATATATTATATATTATATTATTAAAATATAAAAATAACTATATTAATAATATTACTTGCCCTAATTGTTCATGTAAACTTGAATTGTTTACAACAGCAGTAAAATCTTTAAATTTAAAATTATTATCCCATTCCATAAACCAACTTTACCATAACTTTACTATCTCTACTGTAACAATAAGAGATATAGGTATAAGTGGATATAATATTAGCATCCATTGAAATATTTTTAATATAAACTGAGCAAAATCATTATATTCTTCATTTTATAATTACAAATAAACTTCAGTTTCATGTTTTTTAACCACTTTCCAAATCCAATAATAAACACCACAAAAAATACAAAGTATAATTAAAGCTAATATCAGCATCAAAGTTTATCTTAATAAATTTTAGATTTATAAATATTCAAATAAATTAATTAATATTTTAATTAAATATTAATACTTTTGAAGCTATATATCTAATTTAGAGTATTTTTGCTTTCCTTTTATAGAATTTTGCATAATCTTCGTTTCCTACCCAGTATAGACAACGACACCTTAAACAAATTCAGTATTTCTGAGTTATATTCCTCTTTTAGCAAAATTTTATTAATTTAAATAGTGCTATTCATGTAAAAACTTCATGATTTCTGTTTCTGATAGCTTATTTTATGATTAGTTTGGTTAATTTATATCTTTTTTATTCAAATCCAAGTCCATAGAGTTTTATATCTTAAAAGTCCCCGAAAAGTTGTGCATAGATGGTGAAGGTTTTTCGAAGTGAAGTTAAAGATATTTATTATCTATGAAAGGATAGTAGTCTTAATCATATTTAATAAATTCTTTATGAACTTATAGTTATTGCGCATTAGTTTCTCCTATTTATTTAATTTAAATTTAACATATTATTATTATCCTATATTTTATTTATAAACTATACCATCTAAATTTTTGGTTTCAACGTAACATATATCTTTAAGACTTGACTTGGTTAAGATAATATCAGCTGGAAAAAACTAATCGCTTTCAACTTAAATAATATCTCCAACCATAAGTGATTAAGATTTTTTCTATTCAAATTATTTTTTTAAATTATTGTAAACTAAAACAATATGATTGTTTTCTTTCTTATCCTGTCGATATCTAAAAATTCAAATTATAAATTAACTCCTACTTATAATAACTTTAAAATACATAATCTGGGTATCATTTTTTTAAATACCTCTTCAAATTTGTATTGAAATCTTTTATCATTTGCACAAATATAATAAAACAAAAAGGAAATAAGAGAAGTGGATATCCTTATGTGTTTGATATCTATGGAATTGTCTCCATTATTACCATACTCAAATAAAAGAAATTTAAAGCTTTGCTAAATTAAATTAATAAATTTTTAGGTACAAATGTCCCCCAATTATACTAGGTTGTTTCTATTTTATTGTTTATTATATTATCGTCTATTTCACCAACAATTATTGATCTATCTGGTTGATTAGATAGACTTAGTTTCTATTTGAAAATACCTAATATAGATTTATAAGATATATTAACATTATTATAGATTTTTTTCTTCTTCATTTTTTCTGAAAAATTGTATTTTCCCAGTATTTGTTAATAAATATTTTTAACCTAGTTATTTTTATTTTTTTTAATTGCTTTAATCGCAAAAAATATGTTTTTTCGATTTTATTATTTGCTGACAAAGAAAATAAATAGCTGATATAATAAATAAAATAAAATACACCATTATTATTTATTGTATTATAAAAAATTATATAATTTTCTAGATTATTTACAAATAATTATGTATATTTTTATAAAATATTATTCTACTTTTTATCACACAAGACTGTTTTATATCTGCTAATTATTGGAGAATAATAAATAGATAACTATTACAATTTTTTTATAAAGGTACATTAAATTTTCATATATAATAATAAATATATATTTAAATAATTAAATATATATATCTTATATTCAAAAGAAGTCCTTAAAAAAAATATTGGATATTATATATATATTTATAAGTATTATTCTTTTTAAATTGAATAATTCAATTTAATATTATTCATATAATATTTATAATCTACATCAATGAACATATTTATCTCATTTTTATTAATTACATTTTGTATATGAGTAACTTTAACCACTGATTAAATTATTAATAAGTTTAATACATTTGCTATACTATTTCCTCAGTGGGAATTATTTAACAAATTAGTTTCTAATTTCTCTAAAATAGTACATGTAAAGATAGAGTTTATAACATAATGAACCATTCTTGGTCTGATTCCCGAATAAACTCCTTTAATTCCCTCAGTTTTGCAAATTATAGACATATTTCTTAGGAAAGTGTTATTAGAATATATTTCATTATTTTACATTTGTAAAACTGTTTTGATTTTGTCGAAAGGTTAGACTATATTAAAATTAAATATATTAAAATACTGATACTAAACATTAAAATACTTTAGTTAACTAGTTTTATTTACCTACTAAAACATTTCCAACTCCAATTAAACAAGAAAGAACAAGCAATTCATCATTTCCCAGAGGTTATTTCAATTCCATCCCTTTAAAAGCTTTGTATTCTTTCTTAACTTTGTAGTCTAAGTATAAAAATGAAACCCATGATATGATTTATCTATATAATAAAGCATCCATTCCTTAGTAAAAAAATTTAAAAAGACTCTTTTTTGGCATAACGGATGATGATTATTATTAACAAAATTGTCTTATTGATTTTGTTGTATTCTTTTATTTTGTCATCAAATAAACCTAATTTAATTGATGATTTAAATAATATAGATATAATTCGCATAAATTCTAAATATTATTTTACTTTAAGACTTTCAAAAGGACATATAATAAAACTTTCAAGGCAAGCTATAGTAAAGGCAGTAGCTATCTATAAAATTAATTATTGATATATAATTTCATATAAACAAATTATTCTATTTTATAAAATCCCTTTTAGTTTATAGATAAATATAAATAATAAATAATATTTTGTATTTTCACCTTAATATATAATTAATTGTATTAGGATAATATTTCAAAATTAGAACTAAATTAGATATAGCTAAAAATAATAAATTTCATCCAAAAAAAATATTTAATCTAATTAAAGATTTAAATAAACTTCCGAATTTAAAATTTAAATTAACTTATAAATATTATATACATTGCTTTTGTTATATTGATAATAAATAGCTTATCCTCTTAAAAAATTATGAAAAGTAAAAAAAATTAGGGTAGACTTTTATAAATGGAAATAAGGAATATAAAAACCTATCAATTTTTATAATTTACCTTATGAATTCCGTCATATTTCTTCAACATTGGTTCAGGTATGATCTTTTAAAATTATAGAGGGAAATATATCATCATTGGAAATCTGTAAAATTGCTTAGACATAACTCTAATCAAACTAGGCACGTATCCAGCATAAATTCCATTAAATAATCCATACTATTTGTAAATTTGTCCCCAATTCTTAAAATATTAAAATATAATTATAATATTCGCCTATAATATTTGAACTTTTATTTTCATAAGATAAATTTAATCTATATACTCATATTGTTTAAAGAAATTTCTATATATTTATTTTTAAGAATGATTTCTTAAAGTGTTGATGTAGCATAAATAATAAACTTAAAATTAATTGATATCCTAAAAGATTTACATTTTATTCTCATTTTAATAACTAGAAAAGTTCATTTCTTTAAGATCATTATTTTATCATAATATATTAAATTAAATATGAGAAATAGCTTTTTAAATAATTTTTTAGAAAGAATTATTATAATCCATATATTAAAAAAAAGATTGAAATAAATAAGCCATTTTTTAAATAAATCTTTAATATTTGAAGGTAATTTTTAAAATATAATTGTACCTTAAGCATAGAATTATTTGTTATTTAAGCAAAATCAGGATTGTTTTTATAAATTTTTGAAACACTTGCATTGGCTTATAATCTTGTTTTTAAAACATCAAAAGGATGTTCTATGGGTAACCCACAGAATCCTCTAAAGGCTCCTAATTGTCCTGCTAATAAATATTCATTTCTTTTTGAAATTTATGGAGATGAATTTTAAGCAAGTTAAGTAGTTTGCATAATTTATTAATGTTGTAAACTTAATGGGTATTTTTTCTATTTTTGTTGAAGTTAATTTTTGAGTTTAGTTTTCTTTTCTATTTTTATTTATTAAATAATAAATAATATTTTTAACTTTAGTTATTATTATGATCAATTACAGAAGTTTATTTATTTGTTTCAAAATTCTTCCAATTTTTCTGTTTTTTCTATCACCAATTTTAATAAATAATAATCTGTAATATAAAATAATACATTAAATCAGCTAATTGGTTTTGATGACTTACTTTGGAAATTTCCATAGAACTAATATTTCATCATTTTCAATCAATTTATCATAAACATGACCGTAATATTTATCTTGACCCTCTTTTTCTTATATAAAATAACATTGAAAACCCTTATTTCATTTGCTATATATTTTTTAACTACTATATAAAGCTAATGAAAATATATGATGAATAAAGAAATTTTAATAGTTTAAAGTATCGAATTTTCTTTTAATAATACGTACTAGAAAGTATTAAGTACAATATTTTAAATAATATTACTATAATTTAGAAAAAAACACAATATAGTTAGAAATATGAGTATTTTAAATACTTAATTTAGAATATAAATATATAGAAATTTATAAATATATAACAAATTTTTTGATGTTTTTTATATTCTTTATTCTTTATGAACATTTGAAATATTAAAGTCAATAATTTTTTCATATTAAACTTCGAATTTTGACGAATTACTAAGTATTTATTCCCCATAAAAATAATATTATAATAATTAAATTCAGAAATCTATAAGAAATTAGTCATTATACTGCGTAGTCTTTCATGAATTATCTATTTATTCTTATAAGATAAACCAATATAATATCAAATATTTACTATCATATAACTTATAATTTATTTATAAAAAATCTATAATGCTTTAATAAAATCAAATAATCATATAATATCATTTTCTGTTTTTAATCATTTTTCTTTAGTATGTTACATCATATTTAAATAAAATTTCACTAATAGTAAAATACAAAGTAAATAATAACTCCATTTATGATTAAAAATAGTAAAAAATGATTTATAATATGTCATAATTTAGATTGAGATGATATATAATATCTAGCATATATATATATGGGATATTTTAAAATAAAGTAAAAAATATTTCAAAAATTCTGATTAAATAAATTCATAATAAGAAATTATTATAATATATATCATATTTTACTTTTTATTTTATATCTATATTTTAATTTACAATAAATACATCTATTTTATTTTTAAATTGAATTTCACGTAAAAATTTTAATAAGCTTATGTCTTTATAAAAATATTCAAATAATTATATGATTGTTTTTCAATGCGAGTACAAACATATAATTATCTCTATATTTTGTTATTTACTCCATATAAGATTATTAATTTAATATTAACTAAACTAATAGTATATAAATAAAAATTTTAAAATATTATTGTATTTAATATTAAATTAATTGCCT
The DNA here is from genome assembly GCA_037039885.1 of Miamiensis avidus. Classification (NCBI taxonomy): domain Eukaryota; phylum Ciliophora; class Oligohymenophorea; order Philasterida; family Glauconematidae; genus Miamiensis; species Miamiensis avidus. The sequence continues at coordinate 946,970 of JAWVGU010000008.1, read as the reverse complement.
TTTTAGTTTATAAGAATTGATGTATTTTAATAAATTATAACAAAATATAAAAATAAATATGGCATATTTTATATATAATTAAAAATTTTTTTTGATCACTCAACATGATATTAGGATTGCATATGCTTTTTATGATAAAATTACTTTAATATTAAATTATTATATTTTTATATTTTAGGAAAATTATTTTTTATTATTTTAATATTTTTGTTATATTTTTTATGATATATTTCTATAAAAAACCAATCTATTAAGGGCTATTTAAAATAAAATTCTTTAGTTAAATAGTTAACATTTTTGCAATAATTGTTAAAATATTACCCTAATAAATAAATTCCTTTAAAATTGATATTATATGGGAATCCTATAAATAAATAGATTTCTTAGATTATTTATTATATAAAAAATTCTTTAGATTTGCTTTATTAGAATCATTTTATTAGAAAAAAAAAAAAAAAAAGTTAGAAAAAAATACCTTTGTCATAATATAATAATAGGTAACCATATTAATATTCTTCTTTAAGTTAAGGATGATTCTTTCTCTTTATTTAGCTTCTGAAATATTAATTATATTAATAAAAAAACAAATAAAATTAGAAAAAAAAAATCAAAGAAAAAAACAATTTAATTTAAAATGAAATTAGTTAATATTTAAGTAATAATAGCACTCATATATATATTCCTAGCACAGACTCACTAAATCCCTGTTGCTATGATTCCTCATAAAGGTGAGCTTGTCAGCAGTTCTCCCCCTGAATTTAGAATAGATCTAAATGTAGATCCTTACCATAGATGGGATCACATTATTCCTACTTATAAACCTGCCATATAATCATTTTTCACTAAATTACTAGATTTAATCCCTATTCCTTGTAATTATGAATTTAACATGTTTTATATATTTATAAAAAAAAAGCTTATATTATTTTTAAAAAATTTGAAAGAAATATAGAATATTAGAAATTATAAAATTAATTTTAAATTTTTAAGTCGAGTTGTATGAAAAAGTTGGTGATTTTGCTTCTAAAACTCCACTGTATAATGAGTTTGTATAAGAAATCAAGGGAATTGCAGACATGGTGGAAGTACCTTGGTAAAAACTCTTAGTTGCCAATTTTTTTTATGATATTTCCACCATTTTACCTGAAGCTACCATTTGTACATCAATTGTAGCTAAAAATAAAGATGGAAAAGTAATTCATGGTAGAAATCTTGATTTCTGGTAAAGATATATTTTTTTAAATTTAGATAAAATACTTACATATTAAATATATGTTATATAACTTTTAAGGCCATGGTCTTTGTTTAGTAAATTATCTGCTAAGGTGAAAGTAATAATAACTAGATATATTAGAATTTACTATCAAATTAAATATGAACATTTTTAGGTTTATAGAGGAAATAAATACATAGCTGAATTCGACTAAATAATCGGTTCTGTTTTTGTTTTATCTGGACAAAATATGATAAATTTTCTATAACCGTAGATACAAGAAAATTCATAAATTACACGAAAGGAGGAATTTCTAAATTATTAACTAATATTTTCATCCTTAAATAAATGCCATCAGCCTTTTTGACAAGAAATGTTTTACAAACTGAAGATATCGATTATGAAGGTGCTATCAATATGCTTAAAAATACCAAAACTACATCTCCCATATATTATATTGTTGGGTATAAATCTTAAAATTTAAAATATATAGCTATATCATCAAACTCTATTATTTTTATTTTAATCAATTTATAGAGGTATTGACAAAGGAAGTGTAATTGAAAAAAATCCTATAGGAGTACATGGATTTTATGAAATTGGGCCTGATAGTTCAGAATGGTACATAGTATAAACTAATTATGATAGATTCTAAGATCCAGGTGAAGATTAAAGAAGGTATTTATATAATAGATAAAGTTGTATTGATTTTTTTATTTTTCTTCTAAATTTCTATATAATTTTTCTGAAATTAGGATTCCAGCTGAAGAAAGACTTAATGAAATAGGATAAAACAACATTACTACAGATGTGTTATTCAACGAAGTCATGGTGTAAAAAATAAATATTACAAACTTTTTAAATATGCCATTTATATTTATAATAAAAATTATATTTCTAAAGAAAATATCCAAATTTAAATATCGCTTCTATATATACATCTATATTTATGCCTTCTGAGAGTATCAATAAAGTAATTAAAAAAAAAATGATAATTTTATAGAAATTATTATAGAATATTACAAAAAAATTAGAATCCCTAATGTATAAATTAATTTAATAATAGTTATCTATGTGGTATGGAAATATTGATGATTGGTCACCAGATCAACCTATTGGATTAAGAGGAACTAAAACTTCCAACTTTTATGATAAAGATTCCATTGTTAATGATTCAGTAGCCAAATAATTTTTATCTTCATAATAATTAATTGATCTAAGTAATCAATTATTGGATTTATCATTAGATGATTTGATTACAGAAATTAATATATGATTTAAATAAAATATTCTATTAAATCTATATTAAAATATAAAAATAGTTATATCATATTAGCTAAAAAATATACAGAAAAATAAATATTGAATTTGTGTTAAGGAATCATACTAAATATATTTCTTAAAATTTAATAATAAGTAAAATAATCTATTTATTATTTAATTTTTAATGTTGAATTTTATATTTTATTTCATTATTATGGGTATTCTGGTTGAGGAGTAATATTTTTATTATTAGGGGTTATTGCTGATGGATCTATATATACAGTTTCCATTTGGGTGATATTTTATATATAAGAATCAATTCTTTTTAATTTTCGAGAATTTTACGGATTTAGAATTCCCTCTCTAATTTAAATTTCTTAAAATTGAATTTATTATTATTGTTGTTCTTCTTCTTCTTATTAATATTATTATTTATTAATACCATGCTATCCTCTTTTTAAATTTTCAGATTAGTCTATTATATTATCAATTATATCTTAATCAGCTTATTATAGCTCAACTTAATTACCATTATTATTAGAATTAATATCTGAACTTATTTATCTTTAAATATTATTTTTTTTCTTTATCCAAGCACAACCACAACATATAGCAAATAATATTAATAAAAATACCCCACCAACAGACGAAATAATTATTATATTAGTTTTATTAAAAAATTATTAGGAACTCCCATATTTAGAACTCTTATCATTTTTATTTTTGTTCTCTTAGTTTCTTTTTCCATATAAACTTTCTTTAGAGTTATCTAATCTACTTTTTGAATCACTTTCATCATCATCATTATCAGTAGAATCTGTATTTTCACTTTTTTCAGTATTAGTGTTTTTATAAGAAGATTTACTTTTATCTAATTATCTAATCCCGAATAAATTAACTTCTTCTTCATCTGGTTATATAATATCCTCATAGCTATTTTATAATTATTTTTATGGCATTTATTTGTGTTTAAATGATTAAACAGAAAAAGCAGAAAGACAAAGAATTAATAAAACTATAATAATATTTATTTTCATGTTTTATTTTTATATTTTTTTTTTTTTGGAAATTAATTTTTTATTATTATTTATAACCTTTATTTTCAAAATATACAGTATTATTTTCTCCTTAATGTTTGAGTTAAATCACTTAAAATTGGTAATTATAGCCATATTTAAACTTAAATTCAAGTTTTAATCTATACTTGATATAGAAATATCATATATAAATGTAATAATTTTATAATATAAACAATAATTAGAATACAGTGACAAAAAATGTAAGGTAGTTTATATAATTAATATATTTCAACAATTTTAAATGGAAATAATTCATATTATTTGTAAACTAATATTTTTACTAATCAGTTATTAATTTTAAGAAATTCTTTAGAATTTTAGAAAGAAAGAAAAAAAAAGCGAAATACATAAAAACTAAATAAATCATTAATTTACTGCAACTATGCATGCTTTCTTAAATAATTAATTAAACTTATATTAATAATTGTAATAAATTTAGCTTAAAAGCCATAAAAATATGTTTCTTATTTTAAAAAGTTAGTATAAATAATTATTTAGCCATAATACTTAGTATAAAATTTAGAAATATGACTTTCTACTAAATAATTTTATGAAGCATAATTTTTTAACAGTAAAATATGAGCAATTATTGGTGATTTAATCATAATTAAAAAAAAATTAATAAATATTAATTATAAAATTATATTATACATTATATATAAAGAATAGATTTTAAGAAAATATATACAAATCTATTAAAATTAAAAATTAATATTTTAATTTAATACATCTATTATCTATATATTTAATAATGAAGATTCAAGTTACTTTTTTTATATACATGGTAAATCTTAAATCGTTCTATTTTTTTTTATTAGCTTTATATTAAACTTTTGCATATCAAGGCTTTATAATTATTTCCAAAGATTACTTCTTATTACGAGAACCTTTTAGTTAAATATATTAATTTGGTATTTTTTAAATAGAATAATTATTACTAATAATAATTGACAAAAATAATAACTATTATAAACTAATTTATTATCTAAATTATCCTATTATTAATTTTCTTTATTTTCTTTTATATAGTATATACTTTAATTTATTTAAAGTAATTTTTGTGATTCCTTTATATTAATTATATATTGAATAGAATATAAAATTGTTTAAATGATAATTAAATAAGATTTATAGAGATTCCTATTATTTAATAAGTAGTATTATATTAGCAAATTCATATAATTATTAGAGTTGCAAATTATTATAAATATTAAGCAATATAGTTGTTTTAAAAATAATAATTACAAGATTTTAATTTGGCTATAGGATACAACTATTTCTAACTTATTTAGATATTTTTATTTTTCAATCTTCTGATTTGCTACTACAGAGAATGATTGTAAGTTGAAATTAGTTTTATATTTGGTAATTCTTATATTAAATCATTTTTTATATTTAATTTAGTATTTATTTAAGATCTTTATTAGTTAATAGAATTAATATAAATATATAAAATAGAATTATTTATAAATAATATTGTTACATATTTTTTAATTTAGTAGTTTATTATAAACATATCAATGATTTTTATTATAAAATTTATATATGTCATTTATTCAAATGAAAAAAAAATAAACTATTTAAAATTTAGCTTAAGATATATATATATCAAACTGAACCCTATGTTTATAATGCTTTAATTTCTTCTCTTCATTGAATTACTAATTAAATTTATAATAATAAGTTAAATAGCTGGGTTATTCATTCACAACCAACAATAAAAATTATTCTCAAAAAGAAAATTAAAAGGAAAATAATCGTAATATACAATAATAGTAATAAGTCCAAAAATAAATAATAATAATAAATAGAAGAAAAAACATATAAAAATTTACCTGCTATAGTTAAGAATTCAAAATAAAACAATTGATCGTAAAATAACATCTTTTTTGCAAACAGCTTGCCTATATTCACTGATCGTAATATATGAAACCTTATCAAAAAGCTTAATATAATAATTCTAATCAAGTGTCCTCGAAGCTTAACCATTGCAATAATAGCAAATATGGACATGCTCAAAACAAAAACATATGCAGTAACAATAGTGACATTAATATTAATAAAAATAATAATTATAATAAATAATAGTTTAAACCTTATATTCCATGTGCGAATGGTCCTAAATGCAAGCATTTTGCAAAAGGAACTTGCACATTTTTGCATAATTTTACTTCTTCTAATTTAAAAAAAAAATTTTATAATCAAACTAGTACATTATCACTAAAGAAATGTAAGTCGAAAATAGTAAAGAATAAGTCTAAAATCAAAAACAAAAAAGTTAGATATTATAGCTTTACAAGAAAATGATTTCACTTCTAATAACTCTTTAGAAGTTCAAGAAGATTATAAAGAAAATAATAATTCTGGTGATATTAGTAATTATAGTGTAGATGAGTGTAAAGAAAGAAAATCTAGTTGTAATATTAATGAAGGAAAATAAGGATAATTTCGAAAAAAGAAATATAAAGACTCTAAAGAATACTAAGCAAGTGGTAAGCTATTTAAATTTACCTTATTTTTTAAAAATTTATAACATTTATTTTAATGCTTGAAATGCAAAAATGAATAAATATATATATATACCGATTTTATTTATCATTTACTAAAAAACCAATTTTAAAATTTATAAGAGCATGGCTAATAATTTTAATATATATTTTTAAAGATAAATTATAAGATAAATAAAATTTTAAAAATGTATAAATTTGTATTTAATTACTTTTTTATAAAATTTGACTATACAATATAATCATTTTTATTAAATAAAAATAATATTAGAATGTCATTCATAACAAAATTCAATTTATCTAAAATTAATTAATTACAATACGAGCATTTTTTTAAATTATATAGACTTTCATAAAAAAACATATACACATATATGAAAAATTAATACACATACACATACACAAAATAAAGTATTTTTATTAAATTAATTATATTAAAATATAAATATTAATGAAAAGATAATATAAAATAAATATTAAATATAGATGAAGGTAAAACAGAATCTACCGCTGATAGTTTAACGATAGGCGAGTGGGAGGATGATTAAGGAGAAAAAAAAGATTTTAATTACTCCCCTCAAAGATCATAGAATTGCCACTTATAATAACAACATCAGACATAAGAATTTATACTTTCCTAAACACTAAAGCTATCATAGCCTTCCAAAAAGTGTGCAATAATAATAGAAAAGAAGAAAATACCTCAGAATTTTAATTTTATGATTTTAACATACCTAAAGTGAAAAAGATGACCTCTATTATACATTCCATAATTCAAGAAAAGACCTTATAATAAGAGCATCATAAAGAATAGTTGAATTAGAATGCATTGAGATATTTATAAAAAATGATAATTTCATTTCTTAAAATAATAATTAATCTACTTTAATAGAATGTGAGAAGATATTTCATAATATTACTGATAACATAGTAAAATATAAAGTAAAAATTTAGAGAGATGATCTTATAGAAGATGATTAGATAGCTTACTAACTATTACTCCGTGATATATGGAATATATGAATTTCCATTATTAATATATAAAATCAACTAACATCTAAGGAACCTATAATTATATCATTATAAAGTAAGATGATAGTTTCTTAAAAAATAATAAAATGAACTTCCAAAGCTAATATTGTATTAAATAAAATTTAAACTAGAGGGTATTTACAAAAAAAAATTATTCTCAATGATCTAAGTAGAAATTAATATTAATAAATCAAAAATATTTTTATACATAATATAATTATGCATGCAAAATTAAAGGCTTCTATAAAGTTGGTAATAAATATAAATTGAATTAGAGATATGTTGATGTTTTATTCATAATTAGTAGGAAAATGGAAAATTAATACATATTAATCATTTATAATAGTGTTTTAAATATTGTTTTAGTTTAAAAAAGCATCTAACTAAATTAATGTCTGGCAGAAAAGTGAACATAGTGTTTAATTAAAAGTAAAATCAAAAGATAGCTGCATCCGGAAGAAAATAAAAATTCTACCTTATATTTACTAATAATTTATATAAATTTTGTACCATATTTATAGAAACTGTTAATTAAAATTATATAAAATCTCCTAAATTATTATTGTGTTTAATAATTAAACATTCAAATATATAATTATTTTATCTCTTTAACTTTTTTAATTTAATTTTAAAAACTAATTATATATATATTAAGAGAATATTTTTAAAAAGTTTAAGATTATAATTATAGTTAAATTATTTTTATATCTAAATACTTATAAACTTGGAAGTAAACCAAAGATAACTCTAAATAAATTTATAAAATTATAACAAGTATTTTTTATATATTTTATGGCTCTAATAAAATCTTTCTAAAAAAATAAATATAAAATAAATAAAAATACTATAATATTTTTATCTGTAAAAAAGCAAAGAAAATTATTATTATGATTAATCAATCAAAAATTTTCGACTCAGCTGATCTCTTTAAACGCTGTGATAAAACGAAAATGTAAAATTTTATATATAATAATATAATCATTTATTGAGATGTATATATTTATTTTCACTTAATAAATATATAATTACAATTTTCTACATGTAATTAAGTTAAAACAGTATTTTCCTTTTTAGTTTTAGAAAACCTGTAAATTATGGCTCAGAAGAGGCGATAATTTATTTAAAGTTAAGAAAAAATGGATTGAAGAAATAGGAAGCCCTGAATTTTTCTTTGAAAAAATTTTGTAAATATGATTAAACACGTTTGTTAGATGGACCTTCCTCTAATCGGATATTAAAGCCAGAAAAAGTAAGTTAATATAAACAATACCAAGGATGGAATATATAAGGAGATGTAAAATAATTAATATAGTTATTTATTTTATTAAATATCAAATAAATAGAATAATATCTATTATTTTTATTTATATAAAAGTTAGTAATACTTATTGATTATTTCTATTACTTCCAATTATATTATAATTACTAAATATTATCGGTTTTTTAACCAAAGTATATTAACTCTAATTATTTATTTATATTATAGGTTCATTTCAAAATGGATAATAAATATAGCTATGATCCTTATTAGATTATGCTTTCTGATAAATAAGACGAATATATTGATGCAAATATTAAAAAATTAGAAATAAAAGATCCAGATACGTATTCCTTTAAAGTAAAATAAATTAAAAAATATATGAAAGATATATCTAAGGTAGCTTCTCTTAATACAAAACAAAAGTTGTAATAAATATATCATTTATAATTTCTAAACAATTATTTATTCACGATTATAATGTATTATAGAAAATAAATTCATAATTAATAATAGATAGTAAACAATTAATCTATAATTAGTTATTCCTAAAAAACTATTGAATAGAAATAAAAAGAATAATCTTTTTATTATGAAAATTCTAGAGAAGAATAAAATGAAAGAGAAGGAGAAGATGAAAGGGAACTAAGATATAATAAATATGCAGAATTAGACAACAATACAAATAATGAGTATAATATAAAATTATATGAAATACTTAAAGAAATGGAAGAATATGATTGTAGTAATTAATAATTAAGCTATTTATATTAATAGTAATAACATGATAACAATAAAAAGCCATAGTAGTATATCTAAGATTAAGCATAAAAAATAAGAAATTAATCAAATTAAAGAAAAACAATTATACAAGAATTAAATGGATTTTAAAATCCTATTTTTGATTAGATTAAAGCTAAAATAAAATAGATGAGTGTATACCTTCATATGACGAATAACACATAATTAAAATTATTCCTAGAAACAATCAAAGCCAAATGAATGTATCTATAAAGAGTCATAAAGCGTAATTAAAAAAAAATAAACATTTGGAATTAATAAATTTGGATTTAGGGCAGAAGAAAATTTGTAACTTATCAATAAAATACTTTTAATGATCTATAAATTTACAAAATATTCTATATTATTTTATAAGAGTATGAGAGTTAAGAATTAAATACTGTAAGAGATAAAATAAGTTTACAGTAAGTAATTTCTCCATAATTATCAGATAGATCTACCTTTTAAACACTTAATTCTACATCTAATTTAGAAAGTATATTATGTAATCAAAAAAAATTATAGGACGAAGAAGAAAAAATATTAGAAAATTAAATAAATTAAAGAAAATGGTTTGATTCTTAATCTAAATTCTAGTCTTAATATAATTAAAACTTAAAAGAAAAATAAGCATAATATAATTTTTTAAAAATCGCTTTTCTGAATCAGATGTTGCGAATTAAAAAAGGAAAACAGTCTAGACACATGAAAAAATAAAACTAGAAAAGAAAATATGGAGTCATGAACTTGATAGTTTTAATGAAAAATTAGAAAAATGGATTTAAAAATATCAAAATTTCAATAATTTAAGCTCGTAGATAAAATAAAATTAAAAAGATTCTGATTTTTAATTTAATAATTTTATTTAAAATAAAATAAAATTGCTAAAGGAAAAATAAAAAATAAATGAAGAAAAATAAAATATTATTTATAAAGCTTAACTTGTAGAAAAATTTCAAATGTAAATAAAAATAATAATTTGAAAAAAATAATTTTATAAATAATAAGAAAAATTTTAGTTCTACATTTTCCTTATAAAGCTAAATAAATAAAAGTAAAAAATCATAAAATTAAAAATTTAATAATATAAATGATATTATTTCTCTTTAATAACTAGAAAATTAATATGATGTATCATAATAGAATGATATTTCTTAAAATTAACATTAAATCTTATAAGATAAAACTCATTAAAATAGACTTGTCACAGCTTTGTATAGATAAAACTAATTAAATAAAATACTTCCCTAATCAATTAAGTTTTAAAATGATTATATAACTACTTGTATTTCATTTATAAATATCAAAAATTTAATTTTATAATTATTGTTTAATATTTGGTTAATATTTAAATATAAAATATGTTTAATAAAATTTTCTAATTTTTAATTTTTTATACTTAATATTAATATAGTGTTTTTTTAATAATAATATTATACTACTTATTAATATTTTGATATAATTTTAAATACTTTATATTCAATATAATTATCAATAAATAAAAAATCAGTAAATATATAGATTTCATAAAAATCAGACATATATTAATTAATTTGATCCTTTGACAGTAATTTTTGGAATCATGTAAATTTCAATATTTTTAATTAATCGAACTTTATATATATATAAAATTATAATTGTTCATTTTTTGTGATAAAATTATGTAGTATACAAAAATATATAGTTAATTAAAGAACAATTATGATGAATAGAACTTACTCTAATTAATCAGATTTTACTTTAACTAACCTATATAATCTATATATAAGAAAGTAATAAGCAAATAAATATTAAGAACTTTAAGAACTACTACATCTTATTGTATAAGTAAATCCATATAAACAAAGAAAAATAAAAGAAAAGAATAATAAAACAAAAATTGTAAAAACACCAAATATAAAATTTATAAATAATTATAATAATAAATATAAATTCCAAATAATTTAAATAAGATTTTCTAAAATTGTTAAGAAATTATAGTAATGGGAAATTAACAAGCCATTTAAAGTGATATTTTTAATCATTCTTCTGAAATATAAAAAGAACTATAGAAAGATTCACCAAATACATTGTAATATAAATAATATTAATTTTAATCAATAAATTCGAAAAGTTATAATTAAAAAAATATATTTTTTAATATTATACACGATCTATATATAGATTTATAACTTCTAAGTGAAGATACGAACAAAAAATAATTTTATTGAGCTCATTTAGCTCTCTTATAATTAATATTTCAATTCTTATCATTTATAAAAAATTATAAAACATAAGGACTAAAATCAATATAAAATAAGTTATTTTTATAATATATTTTACTATTTCTGTATTAAATTTTTTTCTTTTATTATAGGTTGATGAAATCATATACATGGTCTAAAGATTCTCATGGTTTATATGACTATGAAGGAGAAAATTAAATATTTAAATCTTCTCAGAAAATCGTAGATTCTGGTAATATTTTGGAAGTTTAAAAATTAGTGATATATTTTATTAAAAAGGCATTGTGTGCAGAATGAATGATGAAATAAATTATTAAAAAATAGAGGATTAGTTTTAAGTAAAAAATTTAATTAATATATATTATCAATAATATTAAAAAATTTTATACACTATTATTATGAGGAATAATAAATTAATTACTAATTGGTTATTTATCATTAAATTAATAATAAATAAGTTTTGCATCAATTTAATTATTTTGTTTAATTAGAATATTTCCATAGAGAATCAACCTTTATTAAATCTGTATTAAAAAAGTAATAATTCTTATATTTTGAGCCAAAATAAAAATATTCCATATGCACTCAACTAAGATGATGATATAAATTAAAATTCAATGTGGCTTATTGTTAGATCTTTAAAACATTTACCAGGAAATAGTTAAGGTTGTATTTTGAGAGAGGGCGATTATTTAAAATTAGGAAGGTACATTTTTTTTAAATATAATTTTTACATATATATATTTTAATTATAAATAGAATAAGATTTAGAATTAAAGAATTGAGTGGATTAGGAAATTCCTCCAATGAAGAAGACACAGAAACATAAAGCCCTGAAAAACGAGTAATATAAATAAATTAGCTTATATTATAAAATAAATAGATTATAAATAAAAAATAGCCAAACAATCAAAGAACTTAAATAAAAAAGCAGAAACATAGGGAACTGTAGCACAGGAAGATTTAGTAAATTCTGATGAGGAAATAGTAGAAGAAGTATATAAAAATAATTAATTATGCAAAATTTATTTTAATTTATATACTCCCATAGGGAAAAGCATGTAGATTTTGTCTATCAGATGTTTGTTCAAAAGAAGACCCCCTTTTAAATCCTTGCAGATGTGATGGATCAGTGAAATATGTCCATCTAAAATGTCTTTAATAGTGGTTATAAAATAAAGTTACAGCTAAATCTAGTCCTTACTCAACAGCATATATTTGGAAAAATCTCTAATGTGAATTATGTGGATTTTAATATCCATGTAAAATTTTTTAACATATACTTCTTTCTGATTTTTTATTCTAATATCTCTTAATAATTAGAAAAATTTTATGAAAATGGAAAAGGATACTAGGCTTTTGAAATGCCCAAACCTGCAAGTCCTTATATTATTATGGAAATCTTATGTAAAGATAGCAACGAATGTAGAGGTCTTCATGTTATAAACATGTAGAATAAAAATGTTATTAAAATAGTAATATAATTTTTTTGGGCTTTTTATAATTTTAGATGAATTTAATATAAGTTTTTAAATATCTATTTAAAGGGAAGAGGTTCAGAATCTGATATGAAAGTTACGGATATTTCTGTTTCAAGATGCCATGCAATAATCAAATACTAAAAAGGAAACTTCTATTTAGAAGACCATAACAGTAAATTTGGTACTTTATTTTTGATTAAAAATGATGTTGAATTATCTGCAATGACAAATAATATTGCGATATAAATCAATAGAACAGTTTTTAGTTTTTACATGAAACAATAAACTCAAGGATTAGGCTGTTGTGGTGCTAAATAATAAAAAATTAGAGATTAATAATAATTTTTCATATCTCCATCTTGTAGCTCTTAATAATAAATCAATTTTAAAAATTTCCCAATTTATTAATAATAATAAATATAAGATCAAAAAGGACCTATAGTTATTCCGAGGTACCAGGGAATTCAGAAAAATAAATAATAATAATAAGATGCAGATGAATTACCAATTGAAGAAGAAAAAATCATAATGATCGTATAATAAAAACTTAATATGATAATAAAATTAAGCATAATAATTTAGAATTATCAAATAATTTAAATACTAATGCCTATCAGAATTAGTTGCATTAGAAAAACTTGGAAAATTTTGACAAAGTTTTTCCTTTTTCGATAACTTCTCCTTTGAAAAGAAGGAATTCTAAAAATAAAAATAAAAGTTCTAATAATAACTTATTTAAACTTAATTAATTTTTTGATAAAAACGAAAATTTTCTTGAAGAAGACCTTTACAGACTCTCTCAACAAAGAAAAAATATTATTACCTAATTATAGTAAGATATAGAAAATAGAATTTGTCTCAGTGAAAATTTGTAAAACAGAAGACATTTAGATGACGATGATGAAGATAATTCTGATTAAGAATTTTAATCGTATGCTATGAAATTGGAAGAATTAGTAACAATTAACAATTTTATTTTTTTTGTATATTTTAAAATTTATTTTTAGAAAAATATCCTAACTTATGGAGATAATGGAAATCTTATTAGATTTACTAAAGGCTAATTTAATCACATTGAAGAATAAAATGAATGTCAATAACAAGAATAAAATATTGTATAATAGCATTAAGAATGTGATATATAAGATATGGAAGAAAACTTTAAAAATGAAGATATTGGAATTTCTTAAAGAATTACTAATATGGTAAAATTTTAATTATTAATACTAATAATTTATTTTGGTATTTTATAGAAAAAAATGAATATGCACAAAAATGATTTGAGTATTAGATAATCTTAATAAATCCCGCTAAATAATAATTTTAATGTAAATAATAAAATTATTTTGAATGACTAATAATTATAATAATAATCATAAAAATATATATGATTTACTAATATTCTACTCAATTTAAGTTACTAAGTTATGATCAACAGTATATTCTTTAATATATATATATATTTAATTAAAAAAACCATTAAATCATTTTATTAATGTATACAATTATTAATTTAATAATAAATAAATACTAATCTATAAATTTGTTATTTTTTTAATTTTTTTTATATAAATTAGATAATTGATATTAGAAGTTATATTTTACATAATTATACCATTTAATTTAATCATTTAAAATTCTTAATGCTCTTTGTTCTATAATAAATAATATATAACCATAATATATAATATAATTCAGATTATTATAAATGTCAATTAACTTGTCTATTAAAAATGTTTTAATTCACCATAATGATTAAATAAGATAGCCCATATATATTAATTTGAACACAAATTAAATTTAAAACAAACTACCTTAAGTAATTAAGTAATTGGTTAATGGTAGGAAATTATCTTCTTTAAGTCAAAATCTTCACACAAATTCAAATTAGATAAGATATAAAATGAAATAATTTCAAAAAGATAATAGTCTTTATTAAATAGATAAATAAAAGTATTAATAATAATAAATTAAAGAAGATTTTAATGAATAACTCGAAGATTTATTGAAAAAAAGAAGAAATATTATTGGATAATAAGTTTCTAAAAAAAAATAATGACTTATTAAAATTCACTAATTGACTAACCTCTTACAGAATTAGATAATAAACAAGATATCGAAAATTCTATTCTTAATTTTCTAAATATTTTAACTTTTATAGGTATAGATAAAATTTAAAAGATATAAAACTACTTTTTCATTTAAATTTAATTTTATTATTAACTATTTATATCTTGTAATATAAAAAATTAAATAGGAGAATGGAAAACTGAAGAATTGGGCATAAATATTGCTTAATCAATTTCAAATTTATGTGTATAGGGATCTAATAAATTAATAGACGAAATTTATTTGTAAGTTATTAAAATGTTATAAAGCAATCCTCATAGCGAATAATAGTTAAAAGCATGGAAACTTCTTTCTCTGATATGTTCTTTTCGTCAGCCTTCGTTTCGCATAAAATAATATATTTTACATTTTTTATTAATTTAAGATGACTATGAACAAAGAAATAACATTATTCATGATATAATTTGTTATTCTTATTTAAAAATTAGTTTAAATATTCCTTTTAAAAGATAAATAACTCCCTCTGTAAAAGAAATTGCAAGTATATTGTCATATTTATAACCTATTAGTATATTAAGAGTGCATATGTTTAATGGTATGGTATTCGAAATAAAAATCGAAGCACATACTACTTCAGAATAGGTAAAGATTAAGGTGCTAGAAAATCTTTAAGTTAATTTTAATTTATGGCATCTTTTAGCAATTATAGAAGTATTAGAGTCAGAGTCAGGATATATAGAATATAGAGAGATAAAAAAAATATGATTGTATGTGATATTATAAGGTAAAATACAACTAATAAAAATATATTTTGATTTAAATTATTCATTCTAAATAGATAATAAGAAGATTTCCTATCTTAAAACAATTTTCAATGTGAGTTTTATCTTTATATAGGTTTAGCAATTTTTTATTCACCAATGCTAAAATATTATCATGATGAAGACTTTATTTTCTTTCTTTTCGAATAATCATTTTGGTTTCTATAGCATAATTTGATTTCTATTTCTACTGAGCAAATGATTATATTTGTTGCTCTTAAACTTAAATCTGATTTTCATTATTATAAAAATAAAGAAAATGATACTGATATATAATAATTGTTAAATGAAAAATTTAGCCATTATATACCTGAACAATTTCTAAATCCTAATTGCTCATTAGATTTTTGGACAAATTCTATTTTAAAATTTAATAATAAAAGTGTAGAGAGTATGAATATTAAGTAGGTAAATTAAAAATATATTTTTATTAATATATATACATATTATTTATGAACAAAGATCCATCTTGCAGGAATATAAATTTTATAAAATTAAAATACGTTCATGTGTAATTTCTTTAACGTCACTATTTAAAAAGTAGTCTAGTACTCTGATATTCCGAATAATAATGACATTGAATAATGGATGAAAATATTTCTTTAAAAATAAATTATAGATTAAAACCAACTAAAACATCTTAATAACAAATTTAAAAAGAATAATTAATTCTTTAAGTCCCAACAAATATGTCTTTCATTTTAGCAATTAATATGAAAGGTATAATTATTTTATAATAAAACGCAACCTCTATAGTGGAAATAGAGGATAAAAATTAAAAGACTTTGTGCAATTGGGAATGGGAAAATATTAAAAAAATTTATAAAAAAGAAGAAAGTTTTCATTCTACATTTAACATTGAATTCAATGATAATCTTAGCATATAATTTTCTGCTATAAATTAAGTTAATGATATAATACAAAAATTGAATATGTACAGAAATTTACGATTATATGAATGCTAATTAGATTAAAATTATTATTATAAATAGTTTTAAGATATCTTTTAAGAAAATGACATATTTTTAAATGATCCACATTTAATAGATGAACTATTTGATTAGGATATTTAATTTTAATAAACCAATTAAGAGTAAGTATAATTAGATAGACATTGCTTTATCTTTAAAGTTATTTAAGATATTTACAATTCAAAAACTTCCGATTAATGAGAAAATTAAATTAATAATTTTAATCCTTGAAATTTAAAAAGATTTTATATTATAAGATTAATTTGAAAGGACAATAAATTGTATATTTAATATAATATATATAGAAATAAAAGAAAATTAAAAAAATAGATTTATAATTTATACTATATTTTATTATTTTTATTCTATTAGTAATAAACATATAAATCATTATAATAATATAATAAATCCTAAATAATAAATTTAATATAATCAATAGAAACAATGATAAATTTTTATAAAATATACAATTAATTACAAAAAAATAATACAAATATGTTAATAAAATTTTAATTCATGAAAAGTTTCATAAGCCATATCTAAAACATCTAATGAATAGCTAGAATATTAATATATTGATACTTTTTACATAATTTCTAAAGCTATTTCATTGAATAAATAATATAATACCTTGGTATTTTTCCTATTTGATATGTATGATTATATTTCCCATTAAACATTAATCCGTTTTAGAAATAATTTTTATAAATAGAAATACTTTTATTTTAAAAATATAATATTTAATATTATAATTACGGTATTCTTTAAAAACGAACTTTTATATTTATAATAAAAATTAATAACTTATTTTCTGCAGCATATTAACTATTTTCAATGACATCTTAAAATACATCATAATAAGTAATTATTTTTTATTTATTTTAATTTTATTATTTTATAAACATTTTTTTTATTTTTATAATTAAATATTACAAGTAACAACAACTTTAATTTATTCGTTAAATTTTATAATGTATTAATGTTTGTTTGATTAATGTAATAAATAATAAATATATATACATACTTAATATTTATAATTTAATTAACGATATTTATATTGTTAAATACAGTATAGTTAATACAATATAATTAATAAATTAAACCAACAAAAAACAACAAAGCTAGTTTCTTTAAGCAAAGTTACGACTTAAGAAATGGAGCGCCTATCATCTTTCGCTAAATTATAAAAAATATATAAAACAGGATACTTATATAAAATATATAAAATCATCGATAATGAATATGAATGAATGAGCTGTTAGTTTTTTAAATATATAAAATAATTTAATTATTATAAATCCTGGGACCTCTAGCATTACACTGCCTTGAAAAAAGGAGAATATAAAGCGAAGATGATAGTTAAACCTATGGTTGGGACCGCCTTGCACTATCTACTGCAAATTCATACTTTAGTCTATTCCTCTCAGCACAATTTTTAAAATCCATTCGCTTAGCTTAGAGTTTATGACGCTTTTCTTGTCCATAGCCTCCCATTCGCTCCTGTCAAAAGGAGATGAATGGTTTGCAAGATTACTCCATCACATTGGACAGAAAAGTAAGTCTAAACTTTGACCCAAGAGGTGCTGATGAATAACTTTAGTATGTGTCTTAGATGCCCACGTGTAAGCAACCATAATTCCATAACCCAAAGATGTGAATGCTATGTCTTTCTTTTTTTTATAAGGGAAGAAATTATAAAATGGAGCTAACCACTCCTTATATATAAAATATTAATATATAAAAAAATTATATATAAATAATTATAAATTATATAAATTTTTTCTTATATAAATTTTTTAAAAATAATGCTTTGAAATATATTTACCAATAAAAAAATATATAAGCCATACGGCTAAATCTTATATATATTAAAAAAATAAATTATATATAAAAAATCTACATATCAATAATATATAAAGAAAAATAAATATAATAATAAAAAAAATTTATATTTACTATATATAAATGAAAAATTATAAAATAAGTAAATTTATTTTTTCTTATAGGTACAGGCCAATATACAGTTTTTTTTTAAAGAAAAAAATTTATATTAAGTAATAATATTATGTCATACATTTGTAACATATTTGTTAAAAATACATATAATTTAATAAAATATGCAAATTATAAACAATTAATTACTAAATATAATTAATTAATATCACATATCAAAATATCTTAAAATATACTTGAAATAATATTTAATTAGCTGACAAATAAATAAAATTATAACCATAAAATTTCTTTTAAAATGATAAATATAAATAAATTATATATAATAAATATATTTTTTTAATTTATATTAATTAAATATATTCAATTTCTTGTGTATTTAAACACCATAATCACAGATAATATTATTATCATTAAAATTAGAAATTTAATAGTTCTTTATGCACATGGACTCTCTTAATGTTATTTAGCCTTTTAATAATATTATTATTATATTTAAGAAATATAAAATAAAAAATACTTTTTCTAAATGGATAACAGACTATTTAATTTCCTTTTAAGAAGAATCAATATTTGCATCTATTCTATCCAAAAGCGTACCTTAATCTATTACAAGGCTATTTAGTTGTTTAAATATAGCAGCAAGCTCATTCATATTATTTACTAAACTATTTATCTCTTCATCTCTTAAAAGTAAATTAATATTTTATCATACACAAATACATATATATATTTAAATTTTCATATAATGATATAAAATTTCAAATTTTAAAATCAACTTGTTTTATTTAATTGATTCTCTATAAAGTATTATTTTTTAAAAAATGAGATACATTCTATCTATAGATTAATATAAAAACTGGATATAAAGAGTAAATATTATTAATTTGATAATTATCTTTTCTCAATAATCTATATAATTTCCTATAAAAAAGTAAATTCTTTACTTTAAATGAATTTTAATTTCTAAAGCTAATTTTTAAAAAATATTATATATAGTTTTTAATTATCAATTTTTAATTGTGATTTTACTTATATCGCTTGATGATAAATTAATACATTATTATTAAAAATACATTACCTTTGAAGAGAATATTCTATTATAATATCATTATCTTATTCTTAATCATCTTCTGATTACCATGGAGCTTTTATTTTTTCAGGTACATTTTAACTAACATTATCATATTTAGTGAGTGTAGTAAATAATTTTTTTTATTATTGCCTAAGGCAAGCTGTAATTTCTGAAATTTGCATTGCCATTGCCCTTTTAATATTTAGCCTTACTATTTTAAAAATAATATCAAATAGTTGCTTAAAGTCCATTTAAAATATCCTTACTTTTTCCTTCTGCTTATGTTTCTGACATTGAACGAGCTACCCTATCAATTTTTTCCAGATTTTTTTCACATTCTCTCAATTTCTTTTATTTTTGTATTATAAATGATATATTATTTTTCATAAAAATATATATTTTATATTAAATTATACTTATGTAGCTAAACCAGTTTTTTCTTATAACTTAATATCTAACTACTTGCTATTCCCAAACTAGAGCTTAACTCTTTCGGCACTTATTTTAGATATCTCATTTTCTTATGAATACAAATTATATAAGAATTATACACTACTAACTAAGATAGATAGCCATATTTAAATTACGCAACTATTTAATTTCATCAACTAATATCATGTTTTTATCATAATAATCAGCCCATTCTGGTGGTAATTTATCATATCCTTTTGATCCCATTTCTATCACAACTGTATCTGATGTGGTTGTTCGCGATAAGAGACTTTAGTGTCCCTATTCGTTATCTTTTTTTAGAAGAAAATTTAATTCTTCTTTTTCATTTTCTTTATAAGCTATGTATGTATATTATAATAAATTAATATCAATATAAAACTGTAAAAAAAACAGCCTATAGCATTTTTTAAGTAAAATTTTATTTAAATGCACCAATTTTTATTACTATTATAATATACTTGAATCAAATATAACTTTGTTTATATAAATAATTTCTTATGTTACTTTTATTATAAGATGACCCTATCTTTGAAAATCTAAAAAAAATTTCTTCTTAATACAATTTATAATATTCATACCGTTTTAAGCTATAAAAAATTGTTTAAACATACCTATTCCTCTTGTTCCTCATATCTTCTTTAGCTGATATAAAAAAATGAGTTTTATCGCTGACATATCCAATATATTCTTTTTATTTTCTTGAACCCATAATAAATATTTTATAATCAAAGTACCTTCTTGTGATTAATTATTATTAAATATGAGTAAATATATAATATTAATAAATAAAATAAACTTATTATTTTATATAAAGACTCTACTATTAAAATAATATATTAATTAAATTATTGGATTCCAGTCATAAATTAACTTTTAGTATCATAAAACCTAAGAAATTTTTATTTAAATAAAAAAATAAATTAGTATTTATTTATACATGATTAATAATGATAGTTTTACGATAATAATACATAAGAATTTAGGTTTTAAACACTTAAATATTTTGTATGCTATTAAAATCTAAATTTATAAGTAATATATATATTAAAATATATATTTATTAAATAACTAAATTGTAAGAATTACATATGAATTTTACTCTAAATTGTTTGTAAATAATAATGAAATAATAATAATAAATTATTACATTGACTTTTATTAAAATAATGGTTATATAATAATTTTTTTCATATATTTTATATTCATGTAAAATTAAAATAGATCCCATTTAATTTTTCTATTATTATTAAGTTATTAAAATACTTAATTTAATTTGGTTATTATAATGAATAATTTATTTATTACCAAATTTAAAGTAAAAATTTTCAACTTATAATGAATCATCTATTTTTATATATTTTAATTATATTATTGTTATAATATATTGATAATTTAATATTTATTTCATTAAATTTAAGTAAAGTTTAATTTTAAACATTAAAATTTTACATTTTATATTATTATTAATAAAATAAGAAGAAATTAAACATTGTATATTTTATTTATTTAAATCACTAATAATGAATTATTAAAAATATTAATCTTATAAAATTTTACGAAAGTAAATCAAATAAATGCTAAATACTAAATATTTTTTATATATTCTGTTAAATAGCAAGGTTTAAAATATATTAAAAACTAAATTTTATAACATTTTGAGCTATGGAATATTAGAGGCATAGTTCAATAAATTTAAAAAATTAACTTATTATTATAAACTACAGTATTCTATTAATTTTCTGCAAAATCAGGCTTTATTATATCATCTTCATCATCTTAGAAAATAATAAATTTAATTTAATTAAATTATAATGCTTAATATTTTATATGTATAAATAGATTTTATAAAATTTCAGTTCAGTTCAGTTCAGTTCAGTTCAGTTAAATTTAAATCAAATTAAAGAAAAACCCAGATAAAAAAAGATAAATTGAATTTAATAAATGTATAAAAATAATTTGAGACTCATTATAGTTTTATATGTATATAAAATAATCACTACAAACATTCTTAATAATAAATAACAATCTGATTATATAATTAGTTAGTAAGTTTTCCTCTTAACAAAATTATTAATAATAATGTGATTTTATTTTTCATACTCTTTCAATTCAGGGAATCTAAAAACTAAGTATATATATATACATAATATTATATTATTTAATCAATAAAAATTTTTACATAAAAATAAAGAAAGGAAAATAAATAACCTCTTAAAATCAAAAGAAAATAAAAATAAAAAAACTATATATTTTGTATATATAGAACATCCACATCACGACATATAATCTAGTTCCACAGAATATACTAATTTAGCCGATAACTATAACAAAAGAAAATGTCTAATTAATTTTACCGAAATCAATCTGCTATGAATTATAAAGAATATATTTTAAAGTTTGATGAATGTCCCAAAATAAGATTAAGGCCTTAATAATAAGAATTTAAAGATGACATAATTTCTTTAAATGGAGATTTGGTATAACATCAGAGACCCTGTTCTCGTAGTACCCCTACCCAATTAAGTAATAGATTCATTGATGGAAAAGTAAATAGCAATTTACCTATAAATTAAAAACAAAACGACCGTATACCTGAAGATTCAGAAGAAGAAGATACTAATGTTGAAGAAGATACTGAAGAATATAAAATAGATAAAGTGAAACAAAACAATTTTAAGCAAAAATAAGTCATAGATACATATGGATCTCTTAAAGACGTTCTTTCTGCAGATATGTGTAATGGAACTATTATGGAGCACATTATTAGAAAAAGAAATAGCACTTTGAAATAATAAATGGAATATTAATAAAACAAACAATGAATAAGAAAACAATATTTATTCATTCATTAGTAAAAAAGTAATGACTTCTAATAAATAATTAAAAATTCTAATAAGATGGCTCCTATTATAATAATATAAAATATTAATAAAAATGTCTAAAGTATTATCATTATTCCCTTAGATAATATAAAGTTCATGTTCTTTTTTCAGTTTAATTGTTAATAGTAATTAATAATTGATAATATTCAGAATTTTTTATTTAATAGAAGAATTGAACTGAACAACTGAACTTAGCTTTGTAATTTAATCAAAAAACTGAAATTATCTACCTTTTTTGATATCGATTTTAGTAGAATATTATAATTTCATTTTTATAATACATTATAAATACACCTAACCTATATATATAATATGAGTTCTTAAAATAATTTCTAAACTCAATTAAAGTATGTAAGAAGTATTTATTTATCTATCTATCATTTTAATCGATAATAAAAATAATTAAGCATATATATTATGTATTATTAAAACATAAAAACTATACATATATTAGGAAGCTTAATTAAATGTACACTTATTTATATAAATAACTATACAAGAATATATAGATCATTTAAGAATAAAATTAACATTTATGAGGATTTTTCTATCAATTTTTCATAAATAAAAAATCTCTTCTTAATATAATTATCCTATTTTTTTTTTTTAATTTGTACTGAGTTATTAAAGTACTGTTTTTTTTTTAATAATTTCTAATCCTAAATAAAATAAATATGTACTGCTTTATTAAAATGCAGTAAATAATATTTTTATTTATTTTAAGCAAAAATCACATTTAATTTTATATCAAAATTAAAATTTGAACTATAAAAATAATTAATAAATGAGTTATTCAAATAAAATATCTGTTTAATTTAAATATTGAATATTAATTTATTTGATATTTAGAAAAAATTATTTTCCTATGATATCATTAGATATTAAATCCAAGTTATAACAATTATTTCAATTTAGAAAATTATGAAATTAAATATTTTTCAAAGAATAATTTAGTAAATTAAACTCTTTTTTCTTATCATTGATTTTAATAAAAAATATATTATCAATTTTTTAAATTCCCATATGAAAGAAAATAAGAATTATGTATTTAAATTATATATTAAAATAATTTATATAATTATCAAATATAATTTTAATTTATAAAATTATAGATATTATTAGATTATAATCATCTAATATAATTAAATTTTGAATATATATAATTTAATTGATTTAATAGTTATTCATAAAAAAACTTCCTTACCATAACTATTACTTGTATTCTACATACTATTATAGATAGTGATTTAAGTTAACATAAAATATTAAAAAATATACTAATAAATATAAATTTAGAATTATAATGTCTAAAATATTTTATAATTTTAAAATAGAATGATCTTGTTCCAATAGTTAAAGGACTAAAAGGTATATTAACATAACATAATATAACATATACTATATCACTGTGAACCATATATTTGAATATACATATAATATATATATATAATTTTTTTTTAAATTTAATCATTTTTAAATAATTTTATTATTAATCCTATTTATTTTATTGATTAGTCTTGTTTTTCTTTGCTTTACTTGCTTAACAGATTTGCTTTAGTTTATTCTGTTCGTCATTCGAAATATAAATTCTTCTTTAATTTAATTTATGTGCTTCATTATGCTATTGAAGCTTAAGTGTTTGTTGCAGCAATTGCATAAATATTTGGAATAATGGAAAAGGTAGTGGAAGTTATTGGGTATAGTTTTGATATTAATTATTTCTTTTTTATTTGAGCTTTCTAGGTTAGAATAAACTAAATTAAATCTTTGATTTATTTTGTGTTTATTAGATGTTTCTAACGTTTGTGAAGTCCAAATGGTATTTTCAAAGATGATATTTAGGATACCTGTTGGTGTGTTACTGGGAAGTAAAAGGAATTTTTTATATGATTATCTCCATAATCTATGAAAATTGTTTCTTACTCCTTTATTTTATGAATTTAAGATGGGACTTAGATATATATATAAGGTCTTATATAAGAGTTCCATAAAAGGTGTTTATTTTCCCAATTTAGTGATTTACATATGTGAAATAATTTTCTCTTGCTTTAATATAGTTTAAATGTTTTGTAAGATTCCCGTTTCCATCAATAAAGATTCCTAAAAATTTATACGTCTATTAATAAAGTATGTTGTAAATCTCTTATGAATTATAAAAATTCTGATGATTTTTAATGTTTATTATAACGCTTTTTTGGAATTAAAAATTAAGTCAAAATCTTATAAAGTTTAATTTAGTTACTGAATAAATTGTTTAATATATGAATGCTTAATGATTACTACCATATCATCTGCATATAATTTATACCAAATTTTTCTTTGAAAGAGTTTTTAAGAGAATGAACCACTTCTTCCATATAAATATTAAAAAGGGCAGGACTTAAGGTTAATCCTTGATGTACTCCATTTTTGAGGAAAACTTTTTTATTTAAAAGGTATATTAATAAAGGAAGGAAAATTAATTAAATATATACTTTATTTTAAAAACTGTCAAAACTAACTATTCTTAAAAATACTTAATATTTTTAGTCCTATTCAAATTCTATATTCAAGATTAAAATAATTATATCAAAATGGAGAGAAGTTACTTTAGATATATCTCATATACCAATGATAACCCTTACTATATTTTCAAGACCATCTACATATAAAGTTATCAAATATATAAAGGTAAATTATTGTTATATAAAGTATTATATTTATCATTTTTTGATTATTTAAATAATATATAGTCCAGTCTAATTAGAATGATGTTGGTTATCAATTAGTTTAATTATATTATAATATAGTTTTTATGTAAATCAATAAAATTTATCACAATCCTATATGAATTCATCTTATTCATAAAAAATAATAAAATACTCTAAATATGATATCAATCATTTACTTATATAAAAAATAAATTTTATTTAATAAAAAATATTTTTAATTATTTAATCTTTTAATAATCTTAGATTTCTAATAGGAATTTTATACGAGTTGAATCCTAGAACATCTCCTAAATAAAACATGGGTTTTCTCAATATTTTTAGCCTTATTTGATATATTAGCGTTGTTTCTCATGACAATTGATATATTTTATTAATTTATATTAGAGAGTATATAATTTAGTTGAAAAAATAAAATGAAGATCTGGCTCAGAAGATATGTAAGAGCATTATTTTTTATATGTACTCTTCTAAAGTTATATAACATACTCCTATAAAGTTAGCTATTAAATGTGAAAATGGGTTACTAAGGGATTTTTTAAAATATTGTATAGATAATAATTTACTCAAATGATGGTTATAGAAAATAAAGAATAGTGGTTGCTAAATATAATTTTATAATCATTGTATAATATTATTTTAGGACTTTACCATTTTAATAATAATATATAATGTATCTCTCATTTAATATATGTATATAATTTAATATTAATTTTTATACTCTCTCTCTTAATCATTTTATATTATAATTTATATATATATAATAGTAGATTGATTTTTTATATATAATTGGCTCATTAATTTATTATTATAATGTAATATAAGTGAAAAAACAGAAATAGAGATGAAAATATTAAATATATTTTATTGTAAAGCAATATTATTAATATATTTAAACATTATGCTATGATAAATGATTTGTTTGTAATTACGTATAATGTTGGCATATTATGGCTTAAAAGAAAGAAAATAAATATTAAAAATTTAATTAATTATTTTTTTCTTTCTCTTAAGTAAGGTCTGGCGAACTAGCTCAAATCTTTTAAGCATAAATTATTCCTAAAAAACTGATAGATTTGATCCATTTTCGCTATTATTAAATAATTTCTACTATTTTATAAAATAACGAGTAAAATCCATCCTCTTTGTTTATAAAAAGGATATTTGGCTATTTTAGTTTTAGATTTTACTTGTAGTTGATTAAAAACTGTTTTAAATTAGTAGAAATCGATAGACATATTTGATATTTGTAGATAATTTATTTATTTTATATTTAATTAATATTTATTTGAATACACATTGAGATGATATTATTTTTAAATTCAAAATTAATCACAAAATTACATTAATTAATATATTAAAATATTACTTTTCGAAAATTTTAATTAATATTTATTTGTATATACATTGAATTGATACTAATTTCAAGTTCAAAATTATCATAATTAATATATTAAATAGTACTTTTTACAAATTATAATTTAATAATTTTTATATAATCTATATTTGTAAATAATTATATATGTTATAAATGATCATATAAATATATAATAAAAAAATTTAATTTTTTATTTATTAATTTATCAAGGAAGCCTAATAAATTTTAACAATTGAGTCTATATATTATATTATTTGAATATTTATTAGGTAATAAACCAAGTAAATATTATAATTATTTCAAAAATTAGCTTAAATTCTCAATAATTAATAATAAAATTTTGAACAATTGAACACAATTTCAATTTATTAAGTAAAATTGCATCAAATCTGAAATAAATATATTTCTAAATTTTTGTTTGTAAATTTCCTATAATTTTGGTCTTTACTTTAAATATATAAAATCAATTAAATATTAATTAATTATTATTTATTATTATCTCTAAACATATAATATAACTTTGTTGTTGCTTATATTATATTTCATTTATAGTGTATGTCATTTAAACGGTAAAAAAAAAAAAAAAAATATGATATATAAATATTTATTAATTTCTTAAATAATTTTATGGTAACAGTATGTGTGCTTTAAAAATTAAATTGAAGCTATAAGGCATTACTTCTTAAAAAATATAAGTAGTAATTTTCAAAAAATATATAAGGAATTATATATTATAGCAAACTTACAAAAAAAAATTAGTAATTAATTTATTCAAATTTGGCGCTTTTTTCTTAATAATTTAAAATGGTGTGCAATTGTTTAATTTTACTGTTAATTGTTGAGAAATCAAACTAATTTTTAAATGATTACATAGTATTTGAAATAATGTATTATATAAAAGGATTATCATTTAATTAATATTTAAATAATCGAATCATTTGTTAACAAATAGACTCAAATGTTGAAAACTATTAGACTACCTTGAAAAATCAATATAATTTATTAATTATATTTATAACATAATTTGAAAATTTTTTGTTGATTTTGCTATATTATGTAAAATAATGGTTTGATCCAAAAAAAAAATATGTTAAAAAATAATTGTAAATAAAAATAATTTGCAAAAAAATAATAATTGTAATGAATATGTTGTTAATATGATTATAAATTAAGTTAAAGATAATAATTATATTTATAAAATTATTATATATAAGTTTATAAAAATTATAAGGTAAATAATTTTAAACAATAAAATATATTTAAATTGAAATTTAATTAATAAATATATTTTACTACTATAAATGAATTGTTATTATATTAAAATGGATATATATAATATTTATAAAATTCATGTTAATATATTAGGTATTTATAATTATAAAATATGTATTTTAATATTATAATTATATTAGATTTATGTTTATTACTATTTATATACTTCTCTTTTTGTAAATTAACTTTCTAAATAATTAATTTTTTTGAATTGCTCTTTTTTTCTTAATTTAGTATTATATATGTTTAAACTATTCAAATAATTAATTTTAAATTAAATATTAATAATAATTAATAATAAAAACATACTAATTTGAGAAAGAGAGAGAGAGAGAAATTTGCTTTTTTGCTACTGAGAGAGAGAGAGAAATTGCTTGCTTGGCTGCTAGAGAAATTTGCTTTAAAAAGAGAGAAGCTAAAGAATTCCTACCTTTTCGCCTTTTTTTTTATATTTTTTAAAACAAATCCTTTTTATTAAAATAAAAATATTGTCACCTCGGTTTTTCTGAAATTATAAGTCATATAATTTAGTTTTTAAAACAATATCGATGACATAAAAATGAAAAAAATATGATTTATCATACATTTATTTTTTCATTTTTAACATATAGACAATTATATATATTACTCGGCCATTTTTTATTAATTCTCTCTTCCCTTTTAAATTAACAGGATACATATGGATGATGATTATTATATAAAGAAATCGTTTTCTGCTCAATCTGCCTATATATATATATATAAAATATACACAATATAAATATAAATAAAAAAAATATTATACGCTCAACAATTATAAAAGCTCAAAATAAATATAAAAAAAATACACATAATAGATATATTATGCTCATTATAGCTCAAAATAAATAAATGCTCATATAATTATATAAAATTGCTCTTATAACATATATATATAAATAAATAAATATAAAAATATAAAAGGCAGGGTTAACAATCGCCTTATATATAATAATATTAGAAATATTTTTTATCATGCAAGATATTAAGGAGAAAATAAAAATGATTTTATTTTAATGTATTATAAAAAAAATAACAAAAATACAGTTAATTATTAGAGTTGGAAAATGACAATCAAATAGATTTATTATGTATTGTAAATTAATCATATATATTATTTATTTTTACTATTCAAATAAAATTATGGTTAACTGAATGAAATGAATGAATGAATTAATTAATAAATAAATATATAGAAAAAATAAAATATTAAAAATAAATATTTTATACATTTAATATGTCTATGCTTTTACTGTTTTATGTATTTAACACATACTTGATGAATTGTTTGGATATAAACAAATATTTATAGCATATAATTTTATGTAAAATTAAAATAAATAATTAAGAATTTATAATAAGGT
This sequence comes from Miamiensis avidus, assembly GCA_037039885.1. NCBI lineage: Eukaryota > Ciliophora > Oligohymenophorea > Philasterida > Glauconematidae > Miamiensis > Miamiensis avidus. Next base: position 917,167 of record JAWVGU010000008.1, on the reverse strand, counting down.
AAGTCTCAGAAATCCCAGAACTTTTTCTTTTAAACAGGAGGCTATTATCTCTAATTTTATAACGGATCTACTTATTACTATGTAGATTATTATTATTATGGAGGCTAGTTTACAGGTTTTTAAGGATTTGATAAATCATTTTAAGATTATGGCTTACTTCCTATTTAATTAATATTATTAGATCTTTATTATTAATTAGGTATCATATTGTTTGCAGACTTTAAATTATTTCCACTGTCACTGTTATTATTCAAATTATTTCCCATTCCTTATTATTATTATTAAAATTACTAATTTCTTTGATCGGGATTGCTATTGTTATTAGGGAACATATTATTAGTTTGAGGATTTTTTTAGGGAGGCTATGTATTATTATTAGCTGAAGGGAACATATTATTTATGCCTGTTGACCTTGTAGTGCTTGGGTTGGAATTACCAGCACTACTATTATTGGAAGGTTGATTATTAGTTTTTCTTTCTATTCCAAATAGGTCATTATATTAAGAATCTGAAATATTCTTTTAAGATTGTTGTTATTACTTTTAAGGTATGTTTTATATTTTTGATTGTTCTGATTTTTCATTTTTGCTATCTTATCTTTAATGTCCATATATAGTTAACCTATTTATATATTATATTAATATTATAAATTTGTTATTAAAATTTATTACTCAGGATCTTTCTTTATAATTTTTTCTGCATTTTAAAAGGTTCTGATAGCCTTTTAAAGTTCTTTTCTCTCTTCAACAATGTGAACAGGCTATGATAATAAATATATATAAAATTAATTATTTTATAAATTTATTTTTAAGTTACTTCTTGCATTAATTTGTATAATTCTTCTTTTCTCTTAATTGTATCAAATAACACAAATTGCATTTTATCCTGTAATACATTGGAATTTATAACTAAATCATATATAAATAATTATAACTTATTTTTTTACTATTGTTTTTTTAACTAAAAAATATCCAATAGATTTGGGAATAGAATCCCTGACATTTCTGATAACTAATTTAAAATATTAGCACAATCTATTTTATAATTCAGAAGATAATATTGAACTTGTGTCTCTTTACTATTCATTGCCAGTATTTATTTTTTTAGGAAGTTCTTACTTATTCAAATAACTTTCATTATTAGTGAATATATAATTAATTTCTGTATCTAATAGATCATTAACAATAGCTTCAGTACTTGTTTATTGCTTTAAATAAATTTATAATTTGTAACATATAAATTAAATACATATATTATTTAATGATAATTATAAAATTACATTTTAAATATGCTTGATAATTTATTCTTATATTTCGTCTTTTACTGAAGGAGCTTTTTCCAATAAAATTTTTAAAATTCTTACTGCAACTTCTTCTAAAGTTTCATATACTTCTCTAATGGTAACCATAGCAGGTTGTTTTAAATCTTTGAGTTTAGGTGTAATAATGGCTAAAAAGGCATCAATAGATGGGAATCTAATAATATAAATTTATTATATTATATGATATAATATAATTTGAACCCATCTAGATATATAGGTTACCCCGGGATACTATCTCCTTAATGATATAGCATAGCTTTTTTGATTTCACTATCAGGAAATAATCTATAAATGTTATCTTCATTGTTATACTCTGAATATAAACTAGATAAAGTTTATCTGATTTCAGAGCCGGGAGGAATCTAATTTTTTTCAAATTTGGCATTTTTATCATATTGCCCACTCATCTAGCTTTTATAGGCAGTTACAAAATCATTAATAATTCTCCATAAAAAATGTAATTTTTCTGAATCACTCTCTGGTAGTGCAGTTCCTAGCTAAGCTAATCTATTTTTTAAATTAATAAATAATAAAAATCTGATAAAATATAAAAACTTATCAATTTTTATATTAACCTTATTTATTTTTCTTTAATTTATTGAGTTAGTTCTTAAAGCAATTCAGGCATAAAGTTTCTTATGTGTTTAAACAAAATTTTAGTGAGCTTATCATTTAGAGAAGAAGTTCCAACTAATCCTATATTAGTATAATACAATAATTATATTGTTAATAATATAGCTTATAATTATTACCTGGTTACAATGTGGAATAAACTGTATGAGATGAAAAGAATTTTTTTCTTGTTCTAAAGAGTATTATACTGTTTGATTTTCATTTATGTCTTTTTAAGATCTGTTTTTTATTCCCACATATCCCAATCTTAAAGGAATAACTTTTCCTAATAGCATATCTCTAGCATTTGTTCCATGATCCATAATATCAATTTTTGTCAAAACCCCAATTGTTCTATCACCATTAGGGTCTAATTCTCTTGCCATTTTCAATCCATCAGAAGTTGATAAATCAGTATTAGCAGGAGTTACACACATTATGATAGTTTTAGGATCAGAGCAATATCTTTATTAGAAAATAATAATACTAATTGATAAAGAAATTCTAGGAATTTAATATTTATATTTACCTCTAAGCCATATCTTTAGTAATTTTTTCTATATTTTCCCCCTAGCTTTCAATAGAAATTCTTGTAATACCTGGTAAATCTATTAAAGTTAGATCAGGGCAAGTAGGAGAATGTACTGTCAATATTATCGGTTTGTCTACAATCCCTTTTTTTGTTCCTGCTACTTTATCTGTTAGTTCTTCTATTGTTTTCTTTATTAATTAAAAATCTGTGAATTCTTTATTAGGAATTTCTTCAAATTTTCCGTAAGGAGTTTTTAAATCTTTTGTATTTATAAGTCTCAATTCTAAAGGCCTTCTTGTAACTACTCCCTAAAAAATTATATATATATATTAGTATTAAATTTTTATTATTTATTTCCATTTATTTAAAGTATTTTCATATCGATATAAAATGTATTTATTATATTTATATAAATTTTTTTTATATATAAGAAAATGAAAATATTTATTATTAATTATCTTAAATTTACATTTTTTTATATTATATTTATACTTTAAAATAAAAATTATAAATTTCTTGCATTATATAATAATTTTTACTGAACCTCTTGGTAAAAAATCAAGACCTACAATCTATTCCAACAATGATGATTTTCCAGATGACTAAGACCCTAGAACTGCAATTCGAGGCAATGAAATATAATTATGAAGACCTAAATCTCTTAATTAATCAACTAAATTAATAACTTTTCGGAGATTATCAAAAAATTATGAATCAGATGACATTTTAATATATTGAGATTATTTTTTATTAGGGTTTTTTTAATTTTTGATTAAATAAATATATATTCTTGTTCTTTTATTTGTAATTTTAAGTTTGTGTGTGTGCGTGAGTGATTGCTTGAGTATTAAAAATTAATTAAAATTATTTTATTGCATTATATATATATATTTACTTAACTTAATACTAAAATTAAATAACTCACTAATTAATTTATTTCTCAAATCTGTATATAATTATGCAATAAATAATTAATTTTTCAGATTATATTTAAAGTGAATATGATATTTAATAAAAATAATAAAAACTAATTATATTATATTTAATATTAAAATAATTTAATTAATTCTGATATACAATTTTAATTTGAACTTAAATTCATAAAATATATATTATTAACTCTATTAAAAATTAGTTTAAATATTATAATTTAATGAAGCACACTTCTATTTTAATTGATTAAAATATTATGGGATAAATGTTCAAAATAATAATTTTTAAAATAAAGGATAATTATAATAAAACAATTTTCTTTATATATAAATAATACATCAAATAAATTTATTTATTTAATTATCAAAAATAAGTAATATTAGATATTTTATATTAGGAAAATTTAGTAATAAATAGTGATAGCTCAAATTATTTTAATTTTATTTTATTTTAATTAATTAGAATGTAATTATTGCCTGATTTACAATTCTACAAATTGTCAAAGAAAGTATTTTCAATAGATTAATATTTTAGAATTTAGTATAATTTTTAGGGATATAGTAGCAGTCTTAAATATTGAGGAGTAAACAAAAGGTTTAGTTGAGAGGAAAATATGAACATAGTGATTTAAAATAGAAACTATTTTATTTTATCACCATTTGTGAAGATATAAAAAGTAAAAGATAGAAGAAGAATTTGTATATTCAACCTTACTATCTTTCGTAAAATAAGATGTAGGCTTCTCGATCCTACATATCTTAAGATTTTATTTATATTATTTTCTCATCATCAAAGTAATGTCACTAAAAAGTAAAAATAATATAGAAATTATATAATAAATAATTATACATATAATTATTTACACTTTTTTATCTCTTTCCAAATGCAACATAATGTCCATAAGTGGGGGTTCCGGAATGCTCAACGAGACCTACTAAATTATATATAGTAGACCCATGATTTCCAGAACAAAATCTAAAAATATTTTAGTTTAAAAAATTGTTAAAAATAAATAATTTGTATAAAAATAAACCTTTTTATATCAAATTCTTTATAAGGATATGTAATAATATCTTATATTTTCTTTGTTCTAGGATAAGTTTTAAATCTCTTTAAGTGAATAGTTAAATAACATGGAGTCTTAGATATAGCAACTTATCTTTTAGCTTTTCCTATCTATTTACATTTATCACACTTATAATCATCACAGAGATCTTCCCATTCAAAAATTTATCCATATAATCTTTAAGATCCATATCTTTATCATATTATTTTTTCTAGTTTCTTTGGTCATTATTACTGTACTATATGGGGAGAGAAAGATCAAGGAAAGGATCATATGTAGAAGAAATATGTTTACATTTTTAGCATTGAACTTATGATTCCAATTATCCAGTAAATAGTTTGTCAATAATGCTTGGATGGGTTTTAAAATAGTTTTCATATGTCTAATCTGCTGATAAGATTTCAGGATCCTTAATATTTTTTTTATTAAAGGATTTAGTTCATCTTGCATTTCAGAAAGATAAAATCTATTATGAAATATTAATAATTCTAAAAAACTAAATAAATAATTAAATGTTTTATGTTATACCTTAAAAATTCTTAGCTATCATGTTATTAATAAGGATCAAATTACTTTTTACAAAATTTTTTTAAAGATTTAGGATCTAAATAAAAGTCAGAAAGCTTAGCTTTTTTAGAATTATTTTATTATTCTAATTAATAAGACGCTTTACACATTGTTTATACAATTTCTGAGTGACTAATTGTAAACTTAAATTATTTTTTTGTTTGATATTTTATTTATTGATATAATTATTCCTTGAAATAACTATTTAATTAAGGTATACTCAACAAACATTATATAACTATATTATTTAATTAAATTGATTAAATAAACTATAATTTAGTAATTAAATATAACCAATTACCTGCATTCATATAACAATAATAAGAATTATTTGAGAGGCCAATAGGCTAGATATGTAGAGTATTTAAATTCTTTAATGAAATAACTGGTATATCTTATGAGATTTTTATTTTACTTTTGCTACTATTATAAAAAAAAATCAAAACTAAAGATATATTAATTTTAATTATTAGTATTATAAATTGTATATACCTACTTCCTTCATAAGACTAAATCATATCTTTATGATCAACTTTAAAATGAGAAACTCTCCCTTTGTTTTTATTTGTAAACTCTTTTACTTATATTAGGAAATAATAAGTTCAATATAATAATAAAGCACTTAATTTTAAAATTTACTTCAGAATTGGAATCTTTAATTTCTGATATATCTATGTATGGCCCTCCACCATATAGTTTTGTTAGCACTACCCAAATTATTTCATTGACTTTAACGTAATGTCTATTTTCTATCAAATTTTTATCAAATTTCTAAGTTTTAGGATTCAATAGCTTTTTATTATCTATTTAACTCAAAATTTATTAACTATTTTTATGCTATTAAATATATATAGTATATTCTTAAGCCCATTGTATTTCTAATACACACTTTTATTCGTATTCTTAACTAAGAAGCTCTTAAATTATCTTTTATTCTACTTAAGTTCTTTATAAGAATATTATTTTTTTTATATTCAGCATATTATTTAAAATTTTTTTAGAAATTACCTAATATTTTAATCAGAATTTTATATTTTATTTACATAAATTTATCCTAATTTTATGAAATCCTCTGAACTGTGTCCTAAATGATTTTAAGATTCGGAAGAAGCTTAGTATGTAGTATTATTAACTGAATACTTAGTGCTTTCTTAAGAGTTCATGAACTCTGTTGTATTCGCTGATATATTTCTTTAAAATTAGTTTTATTTCATAGTTACATTTTAATCAGTAACAATGGTATGAGATTAGTTATTTACTAAATTATTGTTTAGGTTATCTTATATAGATTTATTACTAATCTTAAAATTATCATTTTAAATTTATTAAATTTAATCGTTTATAGGATTTTTATTTTGTTCTTCTGTAAAAAAAAATGATATATATTAAAATTAATAAATACAAATTTTATTATTTTTTCTTACTTCTAATAATATCTTCAGCTTTATGGCATTATTGAATGCAATTTGAATGATTGATCTCTCTTCTGGGTGTATTTTCTCCTTCAAAAGACCCACTTTCTTATAAATTTTCTGAATGAATTACTGTATTATTTATTATTTCTTCTTTTTAATTTTTTATGCCTAAATTAAGTTGGCTATAGTCATTCTTTTTTTATAAATTATTAATATTTTCTTATTATTAATTTATAGGTTTTTATTCTTCTTCTTCTTCTTCTTCTTCTCTATTTTCATCATTTTATAATTTTATAACCATGTTTATTTCTTAATTTGTTTGTGTATCAATATATTTTTATTTTGGTAATTAGTCTTAAGTATTTAAATCTTATTTTTTCTCATATTATATAATATCATCTATTTTGTTTATTCCCAATTTTTAATTATTATAATTTTTCTATTCACATTCTACTAGTTTATTGCTCAAATCTTATTTGTCTCCTCCCAATTATTTAGGTGAAGTTATATTATTATTCTACTTATCGATTTTATCCTATAAAATATAATTTTTTTATTTATATTTATATATTTATAAAATAATAAAGATCTATTTTAAGATTTGTTATTATATTAAATAACTTGTTTGTAAAAATATCATTATAAAAAAAGACGATATACATAATATGCTTTTTAAAATCTTATTATTACTTTTCTTTTGTTAGATTTTCCTGAAAAGCAAGAAAAAATGCCCATATATATATATATTGTGTATAGGGTTGTATTTTTGTTTACTATTATTTTTGAGAACTTAATTTTTTATTTATGTATTTTTAATTATATGTAAATATTTAATCATAAATGAATAAATAAGACTTTTCAATTAAAAGTAAATAATTCCATTATTATTAAATTCCTAAATTATATGATTTAAGAATATTTATTCTTTCTATTTCGTATATATACATAATAGTTTTTTTGATAGGTACATTTTTTATTATTTAATATAATTTATATAATGGAATTTTCAGTTAGCTTTAAGATAATACAAAATATATATTATATATTTTATTATATTACATAATATATAAAAAGATGCTTAAATTAAAATCATTAGTAAAACTTTAATAGTAGATTTAATTTCATTAAAAAATATCTAAATTTAAAATAAATAATATCAAATGAATTTAGATTTAAAATTTAATATATAAATTATTAACTTTTTAATTTTAAAAATTATCCTTCAAATTTCATATATATTAGTTGTAAAGTATTGGATTGTTAATTAAAGAAAACATAAAAGAGTTTTGTGGTTATTAATATTATAAGTTTCTAATAGCTGTATAATTAGTAAATTCGCAATTTCTTATTAAATAACTTTCTTAAAAATGAGTCAGGATATGAATAAAGATATCTTAACAAAATTTAACAAAAAATCTATACACATAAACAAAGATAAAATAAAATTAGATGAAGAATTGTTTGGTAATTTAGATAATTATGATTCAATAGATAGCAAATTCAAAAAATTTTAAGTAGCATATGCTAATGAAATTTAAAAAAATCATTATATATTTTATAAAACGGTACAAAATTATTTAATAAATATTCTCCTATAGAAGAATAACAAATAATATAAAGCAAGTCAAAATTATCAGGATATGGAAAAAAATTTACTACGTTTAATGATAATGTAAATAATAATAGATATTAAATTATTTAAACTGGAATACTTAATTAATCTCAATAATAAACTTGTAAATATAATATCTCTAAATCTCCATCACATTAATAATAATAATCTATGGTGCCATTAATTTCTAAATAATAGAATTTAAGATAATCTAAAACTTTGGAGAGCTCATAGAAATAGAATTAAATTGCATCGTTTTAACATTAATATATGTACTTTTTAAATTAATTTTTTATAAATTAGCATTAAATTAAATAAACAATATATATTTTTACATAAAGTTAATAAGAACAAAAAAATAAAAATATAGCAAAGTAAACTAAAACAATTAATAAAACTAAAACTGTTCTGTTAAATAACAATACTTTTGAATAGTAAAATGAATAGCCTAATTAAAATGTTTAAGAATAATTAAATTATATATATGGTTTTAAGTAAAATGAAAATTAATTAGAATTATTAGAAAAGGGTCCATTTACTAATAGGTAAAGATAGTTTAATCATATATTTCATTAAATTAAACATTAATTTTTCAGATCAAATATATCTTTTGAAGCTGATATATTAAAGTCTCCCAGATAAGATTAAAGTTTTAGCTAATAACATGAAGGCATAAAAATAGTTAAAATAAAAGATAACAAAAACCATTATAATAAATAATCTTCCGATAATATAATTAATGATGATTAAATATAACAATATGAAGAAACTAATTATTTTGTTAAATTAATATACGAATTATGCCATAGAATAGAAGACTTTAATTTAATACAAGTTAAAAAAATTTGTAATTTATTTTAAATAGACCCTTTATATCTAAAAGAAATAAAGGTAATTTAAAATATTTATAATTCCTTAATTTCAATTACTATTTTTACATTATAGGACATATAAAAAAGAGAAGATTATGTATTAAATTGTATGGTATAGTTAATATACGATGACATTTAGAGTCTTGAGAAAAAAATCAAAGCTAAAGATACAAATCTTATTTCAAATTAAAGTAATAAAACAACTATCAGTTCTATATAAATATTATTCATATTCAATTATTTTTCTATTTAAAGAAAATAAGAATGAACAAAAAAGCATTTCATAAGCTGAGAGATTGAGTTGGGTGTCTTTAAATACAAATCATATACCACTTTAAACATGTTTGAAATAATAGCTTATAGAAGAATTGGAAAAACAAGAAAATTAAGAAATAATTCAATAATACATAAAAGAAAATAATATATTAAGTTCCTAATCTAATTAAAATTTAAAAATTAAAAAAATTTCCTAAATTTCATTTTAACCACCAATTTAAAATATTGAATAAATTAAAGAAAAAATAATATGGAGTCCAGAAGTTGAATAAAACTTTCTTTAATATTAGCATAAAGTAAATAAATATTATTTACTTTTATTCTTCTATTAAATACATTATAATAGGCTCACTCTCGCCTTATTCAAACTACAAAAAGTAGCAATTTTGTTGAAAATGCAATGGTCCCAATTTTACAAAGCATGAATCTTCAAGAAAATACTTAAGAAAGAAGGTAGATCATAATTTATATATCTTTTATTTTATAATAATATAATTTAACAATTATTATTATTTAAATTTTTATAAATCTAAATATTAGATAGTTTTTAGAAAAAAAAATCTAAAACAATGATTAACTAGATGAGAATGAATAAAAGTTTATTATTTAAACTAGTAATCTCCTAAATTAATATGTTGATAAAAAATTTATTCAAAATGCAATAAACATAATAGATAACCAAATTATAAATAGTCTTGAACTTGAAATAGCAGAAGGAATTATAAAAAAACACTAAGTAACAATTACATATTATTTATATACTTTTAAATAAATTTACAATTTAGGAAATTATGCAGACAGCTAAAGATTAAAGATATAAATTTATGATAAATAAAAAGAAAAATAAATATTATAAGAATAACTTGATTATGAAAAAAACAGAAAAAATAAGAATATAGGATGTAAGAGATTTAAAAAAAAATCACCATACTTAATTAAGAAGAATTCATAAAAAAATAATTAATAAACTTAGAAATATGGAGTTTAAAGCAAGACATTAAATAACTAATCCCATTGTGAAAAGATTTGCTGAAAAACTCATGAAAAGAAGTACAAATTATAAATCTAAAAATAAAGAATTAAATCAATAGATATATAAAATAGGTGGAATTTTTACTGAAGCTGAAAAAAAAATAAAATTAGTTCATAATCCTACCTTTGCTGAAAGAAATTACCCTTAAAGATAGCTAAAGCCACTGTTTGAAATTAATGGTGAAGCATTAGATGTCAAAAAATTTAAAGAAATTTTCACCCATCTTCTAAGGTACATATTATTTTTAATTATTTTTTTATAAGAAAAAATTTAATCTTTAAGATTATACTACATGAAAATAAACTTTAATAACATCTTGAAAATGGAAAGCAATTTTCAGAAGAAATACATGACTAAAATATGACTAAGCCTATTCCAGCATATTAGTTGTAAAATTAACATAAATATCATGTAGATTAATATAAACTAAAAGTATAAAAAATCAATAAAACTGATAAAACAAAGTAATATTTAAAATTTTTGAAGAAAACTTTTAAAAATATAAAATTAAAAAAATTAGATTTGCAGAATTCTATAGCCATGGTCCATGCCAAGAAAGGGAAATAAAAAGTATGGGAAGATATATTTATAAACCTTAAGGGAGTATGATAGACTAATTTAAAGAACCCTTAAAAATGAATAGATGGATCACTCCAGAAATAGAAATAACAGCTGCTAAAAAAATTTAGGTATATTTTTTCATATGATATAAAAGAAATTTTTTAAATAAATTAATATTTATAGAAATTTTTTAGAAATTTTAAAGAACAATAAGTATACAAAAACTTATTAAAATTAATTAAAGAAAAGACTGGAAATAAAATAGACTAGAGAGTTAGAGATTTTATTGGTAGATAAAGAAGAGTATAAAAAATTTAGCATTAAATTGATAATAGAGAAATAAAATAAATATCGACCAACGTTAATAAGCAAGTTTCCTTTAAAAACAAAAATATATTCCAAGAATAAAAAAAGAAAATGATAATATATAAGAATATAATCAGCTATAATTTATAAAATAAAGTAAAACAGTAGATTTTATTAATCAAAACATAGTGTAATTAAAATAAATTTAAAATTATTAGAAAAATTTATTTTAAATTTTTAATAAATATAAAAATATTTTTATTATTGTTATAGGGAAGATAATTAAGAAATTTAAGAAGCTATAGGAGAAAATTAATATACTTCTCAAAAAAAATTAAAATTAGAACCATAAAATTAAATAAATTAATATTCTCTGAACAAAATTGCAAAAAGAAATATTCCAATTATTAATATAGTAGATGTAAAAGATGAGATTAGTAATCAAATTATTTTATTGTTTAAAATTTTCAAAAATTAATATTATTAAATTATATATATTTAATATTCATATATTTTAAAGATTAGCATGATAATAATTTTTCCGTGACTAGTAGAACAAATGCTAGTACAACAAAATCTATACCTTCGTTTAAAAAAGATAGATATTTAGCAGAAAATAAAAAATATCTCAATAGCTTGTAAAATATAATTCGTAGAAATAATAATATGGATTACACATTTTTTATTAATTTTACATTAATAATTTTAGTAAAGTTAAGCAAAGAAGACAAGGCGAAATTAAAGATATAAAAATTAAATCTTAAAATGAATTGGAAATCTATCAAAGTGATAAAATATATAATTTAGAAAAATTAAAAAATAGAAAATAATAACAGTAATAAAAAAATTATAATTATTATTATTATTTCTGTTTTAATTTAAATTATTAAAGGATCTTAATTTAAAATAAAAAAAATTGATATAAGCCTCAAAATAATGCAACTTATTTTATGTGTAAAATTCAGGTTTTGTATACTCAGAAAATGATGTAAACACAAGAGATGAAAGAGGGTATTATAGCCAATTAAAAAAGTTATATATTAAGAATTTATTATAAAAGAAACTCTCCCCTATTTTATGCTACTAAAACTGGAGATATAGAATTTATTGAATATCTTTTAAACTTAAAGGCAGATGTAAATCTCTAAAACTGTTAAGATAATACTGTGATGCACTTAGCTTTTAAAAAAATGATGAAAAACTTATTATAAAATTGTTAGACTATGGAGGAGATTTAAATATAACGAATAAAGATGGTTTAACTCCTTTGGCGTATTTTTTATTTATTTAATTATATTAAAATTTTGGGATAAAATTTTTCATTTTTTAAAGATTTGGTAACACAAACTTACTAGAAAGAATGGGATTGGAAAAAGGTGTAATTAATAAAGAAAATACTAATGTTAAAGATTATTAATTTGATAATAATCGATTATTGGTTCTCAACAGAGTTAGAGACTATAAAATTATAGAGAATGAAGAATTAAATATGAATATTCATCCTTTAGAATATAATTTTTCTTATAAAGAAAATCCAGATATAGAAATTCGATAAATTAATCCTAATTCAGGGGTATTAAGCTATTAATAATTTACATTTATATTATTAAATTTATTTTATTAAAAGATATCTGTATTATAAAATTATGGCTCATAAAAACAAAGGAGAGAATATTATTTAAAGCAATAAGACAGAGAAATTAAGTTTAAAGAATATTAAAAAGCAAAACTAGAAGAATAAAATATATATTGATGTATAAATATTATAATCCAATATATTATTTAATTTTTAAATTCAATATCTAATCTCAATTAAATAAATTAAAATATATATTTCATAAGTTTTATATATTATATTAAATTATTCAACTCCAAAAAAATAATATTTAATAAAGGTTACTGCGGTATTTTAATATCAAGTTTAATAACATTTATAAAATAAATTTTCTTCATATTTTTAATATTAATAAAAGTAATAAAATAACAGATTAATATAAATGGTAAATAATATACCTAAGTAAATTTGCAATATAAACTATATATTATTTAAAGTTTTTTGGCAGCTAAGTAGAAATTAACAAGAATTAAAAATAAATATATTTTGCATTAAATGTATTTAAAATACATACCTAAAAATACCATTATTATTTATGATGACCAATACATTGTTTCGTAATATCAATAGGAATAAGTTTAAAAAATATCTTCAATACTTACTTTCCTAGAAGTTTAGCTAGAATAAAATTTAATCATATAAAATAGTACTATTTGTTCTTTATTTGAATTTATTTAAGAGTTTAAATTTGTAAAGCATCTAAAGCTAACTTTCAATAAAAATCTTATTTTCAACAAACAAGAACTCACTGAAGTAAAATATAAACTAAATTTATCCGATTTTTATCTTCTAAAAGGATTTTATATTGATTTAAGTTTTAACTAATCAAATATACTATATTTTTCAATTTTAAATGAATAATTTATTCATTTAACTTCATTACAATAGAATCTTTAAACCTTATATTTAAATTTAAATAAAAATAAATTATAACAATAATAAGTCAAAAGTTTGTCTACCCTCAAATTTGACAAATTCTTAAATTTAAAGCATATAGCATTTGATTTTTCTAACATTTCTACCTAAGTCGAGTTATGCAACTTTTTTAAAGATATTAAATATGGATAGCTAAGAAGTGTTTCAATAAATCTTAAAAATTCATATTTTTAAACTCATTCACTTATATAATTCCTCAACCCTTTGTAAAATTAGTCAAATTTAATATAATTTTCTTTGAATATATCAAATATAATCCACCTAGATAAAGACTGGTTCTTTTTATTAGTAAAATTATTGTAAAAATTAAAAAATTTAGAATTGTTATCAATAGAAAGTGAATATAACTCTAATATATTGGAAATAGATCAAGAATTAAAATAATTTTCTCAAACTGTTTTATAAAAACTATCCTTAACAATGAAATAATTGATAATTAACTTTAACAATATAGTATTTTAAAACTGTAATTAAAATATATTTTAGTTTAATGATTTTTTATAATCGCTTTAGAATTTATTCAAGTTAGAATATCTTAATATAAGTATGAATTTTAATAATATATCCTGTTAATTTTTAAATGAGCTTGGAATCAAATTAAAATCACTTTAAAGCTTAAATTTTTGAATATATCTCTAGATTATAACTGTAATTTAGATATTACATCAGTAGCTAATTTCTTAAGTAATATTTCTAATTTATCTAATTTGGAAATTTTAAAATTTAGCGTTTAAGGATGTGAACTTATTAAACAAGATATCAATAATGAGTAGTATTTTACTACTATTTATCAAGCTCTCAAAAAACTATAAAAGCAAAATCTAAATTAATTCTATTTAAATATAAGATACAATGAAATAAGAAAAAGCTAATTACAAAGTATAATGAATCTTATTGATAAATAAAAAATTATTCTATAATAAACAAATGATATTAACAATGAATAATTTATTTTCTAAAGAATTAAAAATTATATTAAATTATACCTATATTCAAAGTATTACATTTTTATTCCATTTTATTATTGTATAAGATAAATTTTTATGTTCTATGAAAATTATGGAATTAGTTTTATGTGATGTTGGAAAAAAAAAAAATTATTCTTATAATTTTTTGTAAAAATAAGTATATTATTAAAAATGAAAAATTAATTACATGTTTTTTTACATTTACTTAACTATTATGTAATTATTTAACTTCATTATTTGGTATATACTTATATACTTGTAAATTAATATTTTTTATTATTTAGGTCTTCCTTCTATGTATGTAATAAATATAAATATAAAAGAAGCAAACAATTTCATAAATAGAAGAAAAAAATATAGTATTAAAATAATATACATTATATCAGCAAAACTAAATAAAAGATCAATACAATATATTATTTAACATAAAATGAATAAATAAAAGAGATAAAGTCATTAAATTCTGATATCATCTTCCTTGGCTAGTATTATATCTACAGCTATAACAAATCCTTTAGAAGTTATTAAAGTAAGATAACAAAAATCTTAATCTTCTCATTAGATTTAGTTACTGAAAAAAAATAAAAATTATTTAAATTTAAACAATTAATCTCATTTAAATATGGTGAAAAATTCATGTCTGGGTGCAAAATGTGGGTAAAGTGAATAAAGATGCATTTCTAGAAATTTTTGTAATATTCCTAAATATAAGCAAGTATCATCAGCTTGTCTAGTTTGTAATAAAGAAGTTTGCTTTTAAAATTTAAACTTGCTGAATGCCTTTAAAAATATATATTAAAATGAAGGAGTTATATCCTTATTCAATGGTATGAAATACTCTATTTTTATGGCAAGTGCTAGTACTGTCAGTTATTTCTATTTTTATGAGACAGCTCAAGAATAATTAAAAAAATAAACCTATTTCTAAAGTAATGGAAATAATAATAACTCATTATTTTATCTATGTAGTTCGATTATATCCAGATCTCTTACTACTACTTTAACATTTCCCTTAGAATATTTGAGAATGGTAGAGTTTGGAAAAGATGGAAGTACTTACCAGTAATAGTAAGAAAAAATACTTTAAAAAAAGAATTTAGTTTTGATAAAAGTAATATTAAGAAATATTATAAGGGGTATGGAGTAACAATGAAAAGAGATTTAATTTTTTCAGGAATATACTGGGTCACGGTTGAGAAAATAAGAAACTATCTTAGTAAATAACTACTCATAAGATAATAAAGTTAACTTTTCTCCAATATTATTGCAGGTTCTATTGCAGGGGCTTTTACTAGTTATATAACACTTCCCATTGATGTAATAAAAACAAGAATTTAGCTCTCTGATAAATAAAATAAAAAAGAATAAAATAATAAAAGTTTATATTCTTATGGTAAAAAATAATATAAAATGAAGGATTAGAAACTCTGTTTACTGGAGCTAGACCAAGAATGGCGAGATCTAGTTTGTAATGTGCCCTAGTTTTAAGTTTATATGAAACTTTTATTTAATAATTTGAAAATAATAAATTATGAAAATGATAATACTGAAAAAATGACTATATAATTATTATTTTGTAATTATTTATAATTATCACTTTAATTTAAATTTAGAACTTATATAAAAATATTACAGATATATATATATAATTTATTTTAGTATGATAAACGTATTATTTATTCGAAAATAATCATTTTACATAAGAAAAGTCTTTAAATTATATATACTTTTTACCTCATAATAATAGTAAAAAAATTATTAAAATTAATATGAATTATAAAGGGGCGATAACTTAAGAAAATTCAGCAGCTCCACAATCTTCATAGCATTATACTAATTACTTATACAACTCACTATCAGACTTTTATTTACAAGATTTCCAACATTTTCCAAAAGAATCTCCTTGTTTTAATTTGCAGCTGTTCATAATTTTAAAAAATTATTTTTATTTTATCTATTAATAATTGTTTATACTTGCTATTTTCTTCAATGCATTTCATTTAGTTAACTAAAAGGTGCATGCAATTTTAATTATCTAAAGCGCAAGTGCTTTCTTTACCATCACATCTTTTTCCCTTGCATTACTGATATGACCAATATGGTCTTTATTAGGTAAGAATAGACAAAAATACTAGCAATATAGTTATTATTTTAATCATATTTAATTAAATTATTTCTACAAACTATTAATTTTAGTGAATTAATTTATATAAAAATTTTTAATTATCTAATTCTTTGTATACTATAATTTCTTTCATGTGATAAGAAATTAAGTCTTTAAATAATAATTATAAATCAATACTTGAAATAAAAAATATAAAAACCATTGAAGAATTAATAAGTTATTTAAATTAATATATATTAATTCTTCAATTATAAAAATAGAAGCCTATTATTTATAACAAATGAAGTTTAATTTAATAAAATATATAACTATAGTGCAATATAATATATAGTTATATTATGCAATTAGATCTTCTACCTAATAAACAATATATAGAAACTTGCTTTTAATTTTTATCAACTATTCTATTTATTATATATAAAAAAAGTATTAATTTTTTATTTTTCTTAAGACCATATTTTATCTTTCAATTATTTATCTCTTATAAACTTCAAACTAATATAAATTTTTTTAGAAAGTCTTATAAGTTATTCTATACTTGGATCTATTAATTAGTTTTTTATTACATCACATATAGAATTATCAAGAAATGGTGATGCTCCTCTATATAGCAATTCCTGGCAATTATTAAATCAAATTAAGAAAATTAATAACAAAACTAAAAACTTTACTTTTATCATATATTTATTTTGACATATAAGAGCATAAAATAAGCAACTTCTATTACAATGATCTTTCTTTTCTAAGTCAGGATTATACTTAAGTACTTCATCAAAAATTTGAATATATTATTTTTTGCATGCATAATGAAGACAAGTCATATGATACTAACATATTTATTTATCAATAATTTATCTAATTTCATAAAATAAAAATAATTACTTAATCAAAATCAAATGCATAATTTTTATTTATTAATAACATTTCTTAAACACTTTGGAAATTTCCTTTCTTAGCAAATTATAAAAATTGAAAAGAACCTTAGTTTTAATATGGTTTGAAACTAATTTCTCCAATTAAATTAAACTTAAGAAAATAAACATAAGGAATAAAATTATTTTAGATTATTTAAATATATTATACATTTTAAAGAGAAATGTTCTATTTTTTTGCTCTTTGCAATAAAGTTTTCATTTTTTTCATCGCATTTTTTTTTTTAGTTATTTACTTGCATAAGGATCCCATAAACATTTAAATGTATCTTTAATATCCTTATCAATTTACTATATTGCTATATTATAACTTTACATATCTTATTTTAACATTATTTTTTCTAATTATTTCTTATTTTACATATCTTTTACAAACATATTTAATAAAAATATAATTTAAAATATTTATTATATAAAATCCATTATCGGTAAATTTTACTATCATCTAATACTTCATCTTATGTTAATTTTACAGGCTTTTATTGATAATAATTTTATGTGGTATGCTAAAAATTTATTGGTGAAGAAGGAAATGATTTTGAGAAATTATTATGATTATTTTTAGTATTATTTTATATAGGACTATAAGTTTCATTTTGAAGCAGAGAACCAATATCTATATTATTTCCTGTTATAGTTAAATTTGATTGGAATTACTTAAGTCATTTCTTTGGTTAAAATTATTTGATTCTAATAAATTTTATTTTGATTATTCTTCGATAATATAGTCATCGTTTTTATTTGATTTTATATATTTTTCACATTTTACCTAATTACTTTAGTCATTTTCAGGTATATATGCAGATTTTACCCTTTTTTATTAATCTTTATATAGTTTATTTTTATTAATATTATACTTTTTTTAATTATTTTTTAATAATTTTTAAATCAACATATTATTTATTTTTATTTGTGTCTTGTGCATTTAGGATTTTTAAAAAGTAATTGGAAGTTTATATTAACTAAACTATCTGTTCTATCCATTTTCTTCTTCTTCTAAAAGACTATATTCTTTTATCATATTTTTTAGAATTAACTATATTTATATTATTATTTTTAGTTACAATTAAATATTTAAAATTGACTAATTTCTTGAAAAGACATATTAGGGGAAGAATTATGAGATTTCCCTTAAACTTAGAAATTAAATTTAATTTACTCTATTTATTAATCTTCTATTTTTAATTCATTATTGCTAGAATTAAAATTTAAAGAATTGTAATTTTAATTTTCATTTAAAGATCTTGAAGTTTATTCTTATTAGAATTAGTCAATATTTTTGTTATTATTATCAGAATTGTTAAACAAAAATTAATTTGTTTTACTTTTTTGGTATTTTTTAAATTTCCATTATTATTAACTGTTTTAAGGTTTCACTGAATTCTATTAATTAATTTCTTATATTTCATGTTAAAATTTTTAAAATTAAACTGAAAATGATTAAGACTCTTTTTAAATATGAAAAACATTATTTTTAATGTTTTTGCTATATTCTATCTATTTCATTAATTAGATGTTAGGAGTTTAACACTGTTTATAATTCTGTGTTTATATACTAAAGGGTTATTTTTAGAAAGAAATACTAGAATTACTATTTTATGGAGTCATAAAAGAATTTTCTATAATGGAATTCTATAAATTTCTTGTACTGAAAACTCTTTTGTGCTACTAATGGAATGCCTATCTTTAATCATTTTAAGCTGTCTCAAACAATTATTTTTCTGACCACTCTGGACATTTTTGCTAATATACTTTTGCCTTCAATTATTATTAAAGAATTCTTATGTTATTTAAAATTTAAATTTTAGAATACTTAAATATTACCTTCATAACTTAAATATTTCTTGCACTACCAAGTTTGCTAAAATTGGTAGCTTTATTAATTACTTTTTCTTTTGAGGAATCAATATTTCTCTAAACCTTTTATTTATTAGTTTACTTTAATAATAAAATATAGTATTTCATTATTTTTACTATATAAGAAGCTTGACTCCATTTTGTATCTAAAGATCTCATCATTTTAGGACTTTATTAATAATTTCTAGTTTAGAACAATTATTAGGATTGCTATGAAGAAATATTTTAAGTATCTCTTAAGTTCATTTAGAAGTTTATAGATTGTCTTCTCCTAGATTTTAAATAAGGCTTTCTTAATATATAAGTAAATAGTTGAGTTTATTAATATTTATTATTACATGGATGCCATTATTTCTTTATTAGTTGGAATATCTTTAAATTATGAATTTATCCCAATGGAATTCTATTTACTTAACTACTAAGAATTTTGAATTATATTAAATTAATTTATACAAACTAAATATATTTAAAATAATATATTTTTATTATAAATTTAATTATTATTATTTAAGCAATTAATTAAATTTTAAAAACAGTAAGAATATTATAATATTTATATCTTTTAATATACAATTAATAAGATATTAATAAAAAATATTCTTAAAAATGAAACAAATTTAATTAAATTCACATGATTACAATTAAATTAATTATGTTAAAAAATATATATACTTATTGCTATATTCAATTATTTTTATTTTACTGTGTATTTAGAATATTTTTATAAGAGTTTGAGTGATGTTTACTTCATATTATTTTATAATTCATCTTTAAAAGGACTGTTATGTCTGTCTTTCTGGTATTACTTTTGCTAAATATTAAAAGGTTTATTGTATTTAAAGCCTTTTATAGCAAAGTGTGGATCCTATTCATTATTATTCATCTTAATTTATAATTTAAAAACTTTGGTTATGATATAGTTTTTGTATTTTTTATTTGTAACTTTATTTAAATAATAAAAAATAATGATTAGTAAATGAATTTATAATTAATTAATTAAAATATATAAAGTTTAAAAATTTTATTTTATAAAATGTAATACACTAATTATTTAAATATAAATAAAATGTTGTTATTGAAGAATTTATAATATAAATTTCATTTTATTATTTTTTATATAAGTTATTTTTTATTATAAAATAATCATTTAATTAAAATTTAATAATGAAATTTATTATAGATAATATATTAATTATAAAGAAATGCTTATCTATTTTAATCATTTAATTAACTTGATTTAAAAATATATATAATAAAATAATGAATTTAAAACAATATACAAAAAAAATTTTAAAGTAAACAAATATAAGAAATAAATATATTATAGCAAAGTTACAAAAAAATTTTGTAATTAATTTATTACAAATATAGCGCTATTTTCTTAATAATTTAAAATTGTGTGCAATTGTTTAATTTTATTATTAATTGTTGACAATTCAATCTAATTTTTTAAATTATTACATAGTATTTGATTTAATGTATTATATAAAAGGGTTATCACTTAATTAATATTTAAATAATCGAATCAATTGTTAACAAATAGTCTCAAATGTTGAAAACTATTAAACTATCTTGAAAAATCAATACAATTTATTAATTAAATATATAACATAATTTGAAAATTTTTTATTTATTTTGCTATATTAGTAAAATAGTACAAAAACTATTAAAAATATGAATTTTTCTATCAAAATGCAACATATAAATATTTATTATATACCTATATATAAAAATGATATGAAAATAATAAAACCTTAAAATATAATATATATAAAGTTAGTAAACTTTAAATTATTTTAATTTTATTTTTAATGTAAATAATTACTTAATAATTTCTTATAATATTAATATAGCGGAATATAGTTGTAGACATAAAATAAATATATTATTAATAAGAATAAAAATAAGTAGTAATTTTTATTATGATTACTTTCAAGCATTTATATATAAAATTTCATAAAGTAAAATAACTTTTTATTTTATTTTATACCTAATAGTTAAGAATAATAAGATATATTTTTATATAAGCCTGTTCATTTTACGTTAGCATAATAATTCACTTTTAATGCTACAGGAATGAATCCTAAATACAAGCACATTAAGCAGATAGAATATCCTGTAATATAAAATCCTCATAATATTATACCAGGGTTCGGATATTACAAAGATTTTATTAATGATGAAGAATCAAATAGAATATGTGAGCATATTAATAATTAAGGTTTTAAAAAGGAAATATAAAGGAGATAATAGCATTATGGTATCACATATTATCATACAAGACATGACTTACCTAAAATTTAACCCCAAATAAATAATATGAAAACATCATCACTAGAAATAGGATATTTTGACTTTCTAATAGAAAGACTTTTAAATATGAATATTTTTTAGGAAAATCATCCACCTAATCAGTGTCTTGTCAATGAATATAAAGGAAATTAAACTATTTCACCTCATATAGAAGATAAAAAAGCATTTGGACAAATAATTGCAGGTTAAATATATGAGATATTAATTTTTAAAGCATAATTATAGATTGAGCTTATTCTAATTTATTGATTAGGCGTTAGTTTGCTTTAACCTACTTATTTTTAATTATAAAAAATATATGAAGAAGAAAAAATAAAAAAAGAAAAAGTGAATATCTTTTTAGAAAAAAACTCTCTTTATGTATTAAAAGGAGAAGCTAGAAATTAATGGACACATGGGATTAAACCTCATTTTAAATTTGTATATAATAATTAAATGTATGTTAAAGATTAAAATTATTGTAGGATAAGTTTGACCTTTAGACATGTTTTGGTGGAAGGTACAAAAAAACCACTTTATGGAATTTCTAATTTTAAAAATAAATTATTAAAAGAACAATAAAAATAAAATTTAGATATACATTTAAAATGAATTATAATTATTACAATGCTATTATAATATATTAAAGTATTAAAATTAGAAGATTTTTATATAAATACTTAATATATAAAACAAGATAAATTATATTTTATTTTAATTTAAATTTATTGAATTACACATCAAAAATTATTTTTTTAATTTTCGACTATATGAAATAAAGTATTGATATAATATGTTATTATAGTGAAACAAATTAGTTTTTTTCATAATCACATAAATAATTTTTCTTTAATAATAAATTCTTCACAATAAATTAAAAAATCATAAAAACAATAAAAGAATATTTATAAATGAGTGATTTCTTAATAAATCAATAATGGGTTAATAAATAACATAGTACAATGGGAAATATTTCGAGTAAAACAAATATTTCTAATTTAGATTTTTAAGTATAATCAACAGATTGTTCTCTTTTTGAAAAAACAACTTAAAATAGTGAATCTCCTCACAATCAATCTTCAACAATCATAGATGATAATTTAGTAATAGATTCTGTATCTAATTATCTTTATAAAAAGACGAAGAATAGGTGAAATATTTAATATTTTTTATAAATATTGAATTTGTCTTAATAATTATTTTTTTAGAATCTGCAAAAAACCAATAAAAGAATTTTCTCATTAAGATAAGCTAAATTATTAAGCAGAAAGGTCTAAAGTATATCGTGCTAAACTTAGAAATAGTTTGAAGGCAATTGAATATAAAATAAACGAAATGTATTCCGTCATATAAAAATATAATTGTCGTGATGATAAAGGAAATATCAATAATAACTAATATTTATCTTATCAAATGATATAGGAAATTGATTCAGTGTCTAAATAATATGAGATATATTATTAAAATTAAATCGAAAGAGCAAATTAGAAAAGAAATTATAAAAAGAGAGAAAAGTTGACTAATCAAATAAAGATGAAAAAAAAAAATATAAATAAAGACTTTAATAATAAAACAGAGAATCAGCAAAGAAGTCACGGTAAAATAAATTAATTCCTTTAAAAGTATAAATTTAATATATAAATAATTAAAAATAAATAGTGAAAATTAGAAATAGTATCAATAACATGCAGAGACTATGTATTAGAATATGATAAGCCTCATAAATAAGCTAAAGGATTAAAATATTGAATAAAATAGAAATGCGTTTTTTAATTAATCTTAGGACTAAATTTAATTATAGAATATTTAATAATTATTACAACCCATATTAAATTCTGAAGATAAAAATAGCAATGTAGATGAAAATGAAGATGATATATCGAAACAAAATATTAGTTTTGAATCATTCAATTTCTCTGAATAATCAATAAATGATTACAATTTATAACAACTTTCAAATTCATAATTTTCTAATTTAAATTCTAAATGTGATACATATTTAAATATAAAAATTAAAAATAAATAATAATTTTAATTAGAACAGTAGTAAAAAAAATCTCATAACCTCTATTTAATTGAATAAGAAAAATATATAAATAGAAGTAATAATAATTGGAATAAATTTTAAAAGAAAATTAAAAATTATAATAATAAATTAATTAGTAAAAATATGATTAATATTTTAAAGATAATACCTAGCATTTATTTTAGGAAGAATAAGAATAATAATAATATATTTAATAAGACATACTCTGTAAATAACAGATATTTGATGATTTTTAAAGCTAAAATTATCAGATAGAAAAATTAAATCCAGAACATATTTCATAGAACATAATATATATTTAATAGGATATTTAAAACTAAAACTAGATAGAAAATCACTACTCTATTGAACACAATCTAAATAATAATGGTTTAAAATTTGAAAAATATTAAATCTAATAAGATAATGACAATATTTCAGATTATATATAGAACAAAAATTAATAATTTTTTGTAAATGAAAATGAAAATGAAAATGAAAATGAAATAGATATTAGCAGCTGTAGTAACTATTTAAGTAATTATAATATTTCTGAGTTAACGTCAAAAAATTCTATAAATTTAAATGAAAATCCTAACAATATATATCCTACAAGCTAATGTAATCTTTAAATAGATAATGGGGATTTTAAAAATTTAGAGTTAAGTGCATTTAATGAAAATATTAACAATGAAAATAATATTATGTTATTAGAATCCTAAGACTGTTTTAGTAATAATTTAAACATAAATCACAATCCAAATGACTCTCTAAACTATAATAATAACAACTCAAGAAATTTATAAATATCAGAAAAAATATATTTTAATAATACATAGTTTACAGGAAAATCTATAAATAATAATAACACTAATTATAATAATAATAAATTATTGCTATTTACTTTATCTATTGTTACATTAATCGTTATATTAAGTTCATAAGAAGTATAACATTCTTATTTATAATTTTTATTATTTTAAAAAATTATAATTAATATTTTATAAATTAATTAGATTTAAAATGGTTTGTAACTATTAAATGAAAATTTCTTTTAAAAGTTCAACAGAGGTGTATTCTTTGCAATCCAAAGAAAATCAATTTATTAGAAAAGAAATTTCTTAATAAGTGATTTAACATTATAATTTGATGATCTTCATTGTATGGGATTTTAACTATCCCCATTATATTCATAGAAAAATCATAAAAAATGTACTGTTAAACTAATAATTTAAGTCAAACAAATCTTTAAAATTAATAAAATATAATTATAATTATAGGTTTTTAATTATCAATGTAAATTTCCTATCTTCTTAAAGAAATTGGAATGTTTAAAGAATATTTAAAATGGAGTAAAATTTCAATGTAATTATAATAGGAAGGTAATTATCACATCCAAAAAGGTTAAATATCTCCAGAAATATAATTATAAGAAGCTTATCTATTGAATTAAGAATATTATCCTTCAATAATTCATGGACTAAATGGTATGGGTAAAACTTAGGACCCTATATAAAGTAATTTTTATTTTTTTTGTAAATTATTAAAATATAAAAAATTTATATTAAATTCCTAAATTCACTCAATTAATATTTAAAATGATTTATTAGAAGCTGAAATTTCTGTTTTATTAACTTACTCTGAATTTTAAATAAATAAATAAAAATTTTATCCTTACAATAACAATTTTGTGCAGGAATATGTAAACAAACTTGATAAGAACATAAAATATTTATAAGAAAATACAAAAAACTAATCTAAATATAGTAATACATATTAATAATATTATAAATATATTTTTTTATTATAAATATTAACTTTATTAAAACAATAATAAGTTGCTTAGGGAAACTTATATAAATCCTAATTGATGCATCTTGAAAGTTTAGGATATGAATTATGCTTGCCAATTATAAATTAAGCCATAATATACTTAGACTAATAACAATCTAGTTTATCTATTCTATGTAATATTTTTAATATGTTAAATAAATAAAATTATAAATATTCATTTTATATCGTAGATATTGAAATGTTGAAACTTAAATCAGAAATTTTATATGAAAGAGAATAAAATCCCATGGAAGCTTTAAAGTAAATTACAAAAATTCACTTTTTAGAAGAGGAACTATTATCACCTGATTCTACAAATATATAATAAACAAGCTTAATGAGATTGAAATATATAAATGGTTTGCAATCTTCTAATAAATTTTAAAGTTATATTGAAATGTAAATGTCAATGGCTGAAACATATGTGGAAGAAATTAGATAAAAAGCTGTACTATTAAATGAGGTTCTCCATACTAATAATATATATAATAAAATAATTTTTTCATTTATTTTAAATAATTAAAGAATATATATTTTTATATCTCTGTAAAATAAACACTAAAAATAAATTAATTATTGTTTAAATCCCGTATTTATACTTACATCACAACTCATTAAGTTAACTATAACTATTTAATATCTATAATGAACTATTTAGATAGCATTATTTAAAAAATATTTTGAATTTCTACAAGATCACTTTACTATCCTTTTGCACCCAATCTAATCCATGTACCATTACAAGAATTTAAATCTTATAATAAAAAATATGTACCATCAAAGGCTATCGAACAGTGTTATTTGCTTATCAAGCTTTCTTTTTATTTAATATATATTGTGCATTACTCTTTATCCCTTCCAAGTTTTATTATTTAATCTTTTTTAAATTTTATTACTTGTTTTTTATCATTAGGTAATTTGAGAGTAAGTTCTGATTAGTTCTAATATAAAGCTAAATTACATAATTTATAATATAGAATTTTAATAAAAATTAATTACTAGTCTAAAAATTTATAATAAGAAGGCTTTCCCTAAATTAAAAACTGTTCCCTCCTATAAAATTAATTTATTATATATTCGTATATAAGTACCTTAAGAGCTTCCTAGATCTTAAATATAAAATTTATAGTTTTAATATATTATTTAAGCATGATTTTAACTGATGTTTTCATTTTATAAAGAAATGTCAGCACTTTAACTTCTACCAATACTAATCAATTTAATAATTATTAATAAATTTAATTCTATATATTATATAAAACACATTTTACACTGCTCCATTCTTAGTAATTTCTAATATGTCATTATTGATACCATTATTTTTATTTAAATTAGTAATTAAAACTTTAAGTTTGGGTAAAATATTAAAAGGATTAAAATCAATAAAACACGTTTAATCTTATATTTCTTATATATTTTTTTAAATATATAATTCGCCTCTTCTTCTGTTATTTAATCATTTTATTCTTATTACAATTTATTTTTTAAAGAATTAAGGATATGACTAGGGTTATTTGAAAATTTATCATTATTTTATTATATTGAATCTTAAAAATCATTTTTATCAGACATAATATTAATATATTCTAGTGAGTTATTTATTTCCTTTTCTTAATAACACTGCTAGAATGAAGATTATGTTTATTATTTTGTATAATTCAAGCTTTATCCTTTAAGTAATTAAGGTCTTTCATGTAAAATAATATCAGACTGATCAAATATATAATCATCATTAATATTTTATCACAAATATCATTGTTCTTATTTATATCGCCATTATAATCATATTATTTACAACTAATTTCCTAATTAATATCTTAATTTTTTTTTTTTTTTCATTTCTAGTATTTAAATTATTTTATAATTTTTCAATTGGCAGAGTATTGCATCTTTTTTATAGTAATTACTAATTATTACTATGTGAATTTTTATAAATCTCAAAATCATTATTCCGGCATTGATGCATTTCTTCTTTATTTATTATTTTTTAGTTATTATAATACTATTTTTGAATATATTGATTTTAATAATTTTCGTAAGGTAATAACTATTAACTTTGACCAAGATCATTATTATTTATTTAAAAATTCTGATTTTATTATTTATTAATTTAAATTAGTTCAGGTTGTCTGCGATCTATGCTTTATATATAGGTTTTAAATTTAATAATAAATAGTATATAGATAATTTTACTTTTCAATATCTAATGAGCTATTAATTTTTCCATATATATTACTCTTTTTAAAAATATTAAAATTTATTATTATAAAATAATTATTTTATTATATTAAAAAATATATTACTTTATCACTTAATTTCATTTTAACATAATTATTAATAAAGCTTGTTTTCATTAAATCATCTTGTTATCTTTACTAAACTTATTCTGATTTTGATATTTTGCTTTTTAGAAATATTTCGCTATCACCCATTTAAATCTATTTAAAATAATCTTTTATTTTTTTAATATTAAACTATAAACTTCCTTAAAATATTTTTAATTTTTAAAATAATTAATTTAAATAAAATTTGATTTTTTATTTTATTTTATGTTTTATCTATTTATTTATTTTCAAAAAGTTATTTAATTTAATAATAAGAATTATATTTACTTTTAGTTATTCCAAAAAATTATTTATTGTAATCATAAGAATTAGTAAAATAAAATAAAAATAAAATCTCTATATTTAATATTAAAAATTAGCAATTTTAATACTTAAAATTATAACTTCTATTTTTATTAATTTATTTTTATTTCTTTTTTATATAAGTATATTTATAAATTTAAGAAATATCTATACAGAAAATTAATATCTGCTTTTTACAATATAATTAAATTTTATTAGAAAAATATATAAAATAATAAACTTTATAAGTACATATATATTAATATGACGAATTAGTAAAAAAACATATAATTAAGTTTATAAACTAATAATTATAACAATAATAAATAATAAAAGGTTTTAAAATAGAATTTTTATGTCGTAAGAACATTGTTAATAATAAATTGTATAATTTGACTAGGATCATAAAAATGATTAGTAATAATTTTTTCAAAGCAATTAATGTTTAGTAAATGAAAGTCTATAAAATGAAAAATAAAGCTAAAGTTAAAATAATCAAAATTATGAAAGAGAAATATAATAGTAAAACAATGAATCAGCTATAGTAATAAGCAATACAAATGATAATAATGCTATCATCTTTGAGAATGAAAATAATGAATAAGAATAACTCTAACAATAAATTAATAATAATAATTTTTTACCAAATTTAATTAGAGTTCCTTAACCTATTTTTTAATAAGCCATAAGTGATTTAGAATGGTGGACTTATTTTC
Organism: Miamiensis avidus; assembly: GCA_037039885.1. NCBI lineage: Eukaryota > Ciliophora > Oligohymenophorea > Philasterida > Glauconematidae > Miamiensis > Miamiensis avidus. Next base: position 888,134 of record JAWVGU010000008.1, on the reverse strand, counting down.
TTATACTAGCATAACTAATAAAAATAGGTTGCCCTTGGTTCTTATTAAAATAAAAAGACTGTCCTATATCAATTACTGATATTACAGCATATGGATTTATTGGCTAGGGAATGATAGCACTTCCCTATTATATTTACATAATAATATCCATAAGAAATAAGGAAAAAATGTTAGATATCGCAGAAATTTTAAATAAAGTAGATTATTTTTAAGAAGGTAAACTATTTATATTTATTATGTACACAAATATTTTTATAAATTTTTATATTTATTAAAGGGGAATAATAACCTGAAAATCAATATATGAGATATGAAACTGCTAAATTGCAGGCATTATAGTATTAAATAAAGGATAAATTATCATAATCAAAATAATTATTTAGATTTACTGGGATTTTATAATTTTTATTGGCTACTGGTTTCATGGTATGTGGTTGGATTAGTATTTGCTAAAAAGGCCAATTATGGGATTATATATTTAATAGTAAATCAGTTACTGTAAACAGTTGTCATATATATTTATAAATTTATTTACTCGTATAGGTAATACTTACTTGTGTATAATATCACACATTTTATTTTTTATTTTTGGCCATAGTTATAGGTAATTAATAAAATCATATATCGTAAATTTAATATATTATTATATTTTTACTATAGTTGTACCTATATTATTAATCTAGTGGGCTATAAAATCTTGTATAAAGAAAAAAAAATCTAAAAGTGTAATAAATGAATTGAAATAAATTAAATATTAAAAAGGAATAACTTTAGATTAAGAAAAAGAATGTTCTATTTGTATGGGTAATTTTGAGGATGGTAATAAAATAATAATTCTACCTTGTCCTGGAAAGCATCCTTTTCATGCTCTTTGTATTAAAAGTTGGCTTTAAGTAAATTTAACTTGTCCTTACTGTAGATTTAATTTAGAAGAAAACAATAATGGAGGAAGTGTTGATAATATGAATGAAAATCAATAATTATAAGAAAATTTATTACCTCCTGGAAACTATATATAATGATATCATTAATATCAATATTTTAATGAGTATTTGATAAAATTTATAAAATTATTTTAAAAAAGAATTTATAATAAATATATGTATTTAATAATATTTTTTAAACTTTATTATATATTATAAATTTAAAGTTAATATTTTTCTCTTAATAAAATATTAAAAATTTAAATGTTATATTATATGCTATTCTATTTTGTAATTTTAGAAATTTAAATTATTTTAATAAGTAAATTTTAAATTTTCTGAATAAAATTTATCATCTTTTATTAATTGTATAGAAAGAATAACTAAACCTTATAAAATATATTAAAAGAAAAATCGCATTTGCTATAATTACTCTTAGTAATATTAAGAATAATTATTTTTATTAATAATATAAGAAGGGAAAATGCGATTTTATATATAATTTAAAATAATTTACATATTATCTAATAGGTAATTAATTATATGTTTAAATAGGTAATAGAATGTGTATATGTTATAAAAAATTAAAATTTTATAAAATAGTAGAAAAAGATTACTTAAAAAAAACTTAAAAGAGAAAAAAATCATATTTATTGATTTATTAGCTAATTACATAGTTTCAAAAATGAGTAAACCTTAAAAATTAGTTAGAACCTAAGATGATGAAACATCTGAATAAGATTTTTCAGAACAAGAGGTTAAATTCAGAGTAATGCCGAATACTTTCTATATATCATACAATTTATTAACATCTATAATAAAAATTGAATTAAAATTAATTATATTAGGGAAATTAGTAACCAAATAGAGGAAAATAAAATACATAAACACAATAATAACACGAAGAAAAGCCTAAATTATCATAAGGACCTCCTAAAAGATCGAAGTATCTTATTAAATATAGTGCTTTATTTGAAATAATTTTACAAAAATTGTTTAATTTAGTTTTATAGTTCGAACAATTTATACATTACTAATGTTATTTGGATTTTTTTCAATTATTGCATCAGGGCCCTTTTATTCTGTGATCTTCATATCAATGATTTCTATTTGTAAATAATATATTTTATGGTTATAATATAATTTATAATAGTTTATTATATTTTTAATATTATTTCTAGTAATGTTTTAAGAATTATTAAGACTAAAAAGAATAAAGGAAAAAGAATCAGAAATTCCTTGGTTTCATTTAGTAAACTGGTATTTTTATTGTGTTAGTTTGTATTTTTGTTTAGGAAAGCTGATATAAAATAAACTACCCCATTTAATTATTTAAAATGAGAATATTCACTTTTCTATGAAATACCATAATGTAATTTTTTTATGTTGTGGGCGGCTGGATTTGTTATATTTACTCTTTCACTAAAACCTGGATATTATAAATATCAACTAAGATAATTTGGCTGGACTCATATAGGTGATAATATAAAATAAATTCAATCTACTATATTAAATTAAAATTTATTTCTTAACTAGGGTGTTTTTTTATATTGTCTTCAACTGGATTGATGATGCAAAGTACTTACGAAGGAATGATTTGGTTCTTACTTCCAGCCACGTTAGTTATTTCTAATGATATTTTTGCTTATATTTTTGGATTTTTCTTTGGAACCCATAAACTCATATAATTATCTCCCAAAAAACTTGGGAAGGTTTCATTGGAGGAGCATTTTCTTCTGTTCTGTGGGCTTTCTTAGTAATATAAATAAATTAAACATTTTATTATAAAATATAATTTTATAATATTTATTACTTTCTAGCTTTCATATTTTGCCACATTTGTTCGCCCTTTAATTTGCCCTCAAAGAAATCTAGAATTTATACCATTTGTATATTAAGAATGCTAACTTCCTTCTCATTTTGAATTAAAAACTTATACTTTTCCAGCATTCTTCAACAATATTGGTTTATAAAATTTTTATATGAGTGAGTTTAATTAACATGCTATGATTATGAGTTTATTTGCTTCTTTAATAGCTCCTTTTGGAGGTTTTTTTGCTTCTGGAATAAAAAGAGCCTTAAAAATTAAAGATTTTGGCGACGTTATACCTGGACATGGTGGTCTTATAGATAGATTTGATTGCTAGCTAATAATGGTAATTAAAAATTATTTATTGTATTAAATTTAATATATTTATAATTTTTATTGACTTATACTTACTATTTATATATATTTACAGGGTATTTTCTCTTATGTATATATTCACTCCATTATATTGAGTCCGTCAAATATTTTAGGTGGATTACTAGGTTTCATAGATAATTTAAATATTTAAGAGCAGGTAGAAGTATATAACTATTTGAGAGAAAGTTTGCTATAAAAATAACTCATAAACTGATAAATAATATAAATTTAGAAATAATTAATGAATAACATATATTTATCTTTGATTATTTTCCAAAGTATTAATACAAAATTTGATTATATATTAAAAAATTCATATAAAACATCTAAATTTTTGGAATCGAAATATATTTTAACTATAATAATTTGTCTAGAAATTATTTTTATTTAAAAATATAGATTTAAAATTCATAAAAACTATATAGTTTTCAATAGATATATAATATAGATTAATTTTTAAAATATTTCTCTTTTTCATCTTTAATATTTTATTATAATTTAATATTATTTTAAAGATCATTTTTAATAGATAATTTTGTTCCTCTTTTAGAAGATTTTTTTCTATTTTTTTATCTTGATTCTTATTACAATTTTTATTGTAATTCTAATTAGTTTTATTTTTCCTCTTCTAATTTATTTAGCCTTTTATTTTTTTCCTCTTCTTCTGTTGAATATCCTTCTTCATATTTTTATATTTCCTCTTAAAACTATTTTATTTACTTTTCATATGCCTCTAAACTATATTTTTATACATAAATACAAATTATAAATCCAATAAATTTTTATTTTTACTCTTTCTACTTTTTCCTTTGATTAAATTAAGCATCTTTTAACCTTTATTAATTATATTTCAATATATCATCTCTTTTCTTCTTTACTTAAGATGTTCTATGTTTTTCAATATCTTATTTTATCCTTTATATATCACCATTTGTCTCTCCTAAAGTAAAATAATCAGTATAAGGTATATATATATTTTATAATTACAAATCAGATATTTATCACCTATTTTATTTTTTAATAGTTTCTCTTCATATTCAAAATTCCTATCATTATCTTCAAAAAATGAGTTTGGTCTCTCTCTTCTCCATCTAATTTTTTAACTTCTTATTCATGCTATTCAAGCAGATTAGATACCTGTTAACTCTATTCAAACTCCTTTTATTGTTCGTTAAAAACAATTTTTTAGTATTTTTTAAATCCTATTATACGTATTCTTACTTATCATTTAACTCAATTTTTTAATCTTCAATATCAAATTTTTATCTTTCAAAAGCTTTTAAGTCATGCATAATATTAAGATAATTAGGAACCAACTTAATATTTTTTGAAATATATTTGTGTTAACAGATTTCATTATATTTTCGCTGTATTTAAATGAAATTGCGTTTCTATCTACATTTAGTTTTATAATTTTAGTATTTTTTCTCAAAGACTCAGCAATAAAGGTTCCAGATACATCATGTAAATTATTATCACGTAGATTTATACATTCTAAAGCTGTTTCTCCTTATATCAACATTGCTAAAGCCATACCTCCCTCATCTCTAAATTTGCATGTACTAATATCTAAAGTTCTAAGTGAATAATTTTCTTTTAATCCTTCACATATGACTTTGACTCCATAATCTCTCAGCTTATTGCCATTCAAATATAACTCTAATAAAGAAGTATTTTTTTAAAGTCCATATCCAATATATTCCCCTCCATCTTTTTCAATTTCGCATTTTTGCATAGATAATACTTACAGAACTGTATTATCCCAAAGCAGATTAGTTATACCTTAAAATAATTTAGAAGAAAAGCAATTCTCATCTAAAATCAAACTTGATAAATAAGGATTTTTCTGTATGGAATAGAAAAATTTTTGTACACCAATTCCAGTAATATAATTTTATGATAAATTTAATTTTTTTATCTTAAAGAACTATTAATTTTATTAAATAAATAATTCACTAAATTATATCAGCCCTTAGTCTTAGAGCTCTATTTTGGATATATCAATTTCTTATAAACTTGAATAGTATTTATGTTATAAAATTATTTCTCCAAATTTAGGCCCAAATAAATTATTAGATAAATTAATTTATATCAAAGATTAATTGTTTTGTAATCCATCCAAAATTATTTCCAAACTATTTATATCTAATGAAGTAGCTTATAGGTTTAAAAACATTATAATATTAGAATAACGCAAAAATTATTATAGTGCTTCTATTCCTTCATGACAGATTCTATAAATAATAAAAATAAATTAAAATTAAAATCTATATTTTAAAAATTAAAATCATATAATATTCACCTATTCCTATACAGACCCTCTCTTGAAGAAATATCTAAACTAATAATAGATTCATTTTCTAATAGAGAATCGAACAAAGAGCAAAATCCCTTTGAAGATATATCATTAGAAGCTAAATTAAGGTGAACTATAGTTGAGTTATATTTAAATGCTTCCCCTAATAGAGCAACTCCACTATCCCCAAAACAATTTTTTTCTAAATTAAGTCTACAAAAATGAGCATTTTATTGAAAAATGTGAGCCTTTTATATTAACATTAAATTACCTTAGTATATTTATTATATATATTATTAAAATCTATAAATTACTAAAACATTAGCACTTTCTAAACAAAATCCTTATTCTATTAATTCAAAAGTTCTTCCTTTGCAAAATTTTCTTAATTTTTCCATAAATTTAACTGCTTATTCTGGTTTATACTCTACTTTTGTATCAAGACACTTAGCAGTAAATAAATCTAGAATTTGATCTACTTATAAGGAGTGAATGACCTAAGAAATTTTAAATAATTAAATATTAAATTTAAATTAAAATAATAATAATATTATTATTGTATACTTCAGACTTCTTTATTAAAATGTCTATTTCGTCCTAAGGAATAGCTGATAATAATTATAAGTCATGGTTTTGAGATTATGGATTTGCTGTTCCTGGCCTGCTGTGGGGTCTAGACTATGCTCTCAAATTCATAAGAGATTTTAAACTTTATACTTTACTTAAAGGCATAGTATTATTTATATTTTTATTTTACTACTACTAATTTTAAGAATCATGGTCAATCTAGTATTTTAATTAATAATTTGAAACACCAGATGAATTAAATTATTACTATTCATTATTTAGCTATATATTTTAGTTATTTATAATTTTGTTTATTGCTGAAATAGGTCTCATATGCTGTGATTTTGGTAGACCTATTCCTGAAAGAGGCCTTATTTTACCTTTGAGAGCGATTGAAGATTATGGACGAGAAAATGGTAGAGAAACATAATTTTAAGAAAATTACTAATTTGTTACAGATTTTGGTTAGAAGATCTGTTATTGATTTAGCTATAGTATTCGATTTTTAGTCGATTGATATGTGGAATTTTAAGTACAATTAGTTTATATATCATCACTGTCGTCTAAGGCAATTTGCAATTTTGTCCAAGCTTATACAAGACTTTAATTGTCTTTTCTAAGTTTTTCCTTTCTTTCTATAATTTTTTTTTATGGTACATCTATATGATTTTATAAGTCAGGTATGTTGATATTAATAAATTATATATCGATATAAACTGCTTTCTCTTGTTGATACAATTATAATACTATATTTTTATATATTTTACTTAAAAAAAAAATTAGAATATGTAATAAATAAATAAATAAATAAATATTAATTCTATCATTTTTTATTTGATAGAAATATTTAAATATATCACGTAAATTAAGTATAAAAATCATCATACTTTACTATTTTTCCTTTATTTTTTTATTCCTATTCTGTTTAATTTATAATTTTATTAGAATTTGGAGCTAATTCCTATTTTATTTATTAAAAAATTTCTTTTTCTTATTATTGCATTATACTTATACATTCTTCTTAAGAATTATTATTTTATTTATCCACTAAATCTTTATTCGTTACTGTATTAATAAAATCTTCTGCTTATATTCTAAATTCATTTTCATCAAACTCATCATATTTTGTAATCCTGTTTGATATATTATTATAATATTATATTAAATGAATTTTATATTATATTATACCATTATCCAGTTTTAGAGTCGTATTCTACATTATGAGTTGTTGAGATTTAGTCTAACTTTCCTTATCTTTCAATCAATTTTTACATAGCCAAATCTCTCGTTTCTTTAGATTACCAAACATTGTCTTAGATTTAATACCAATCATTTTATTCATCAAAAACATTATTTTTAAGAAAATTTGATTTATCTCTTTCAAGTAATATATTTTTCTTTTAAACTGCTTTTTCTTTTTCAATATCAAAATCTTAATTAATTGAAGGAAATTACTCTATTGCCTACTATTAAATTGCTCCAGTTCCTATTGCCTTAAGAAAAATAAAGAAATCATTATTATACAATTAATTTATTTATAATATTAATAAAATTTAAATAAATTATATGTTCAGAGGTTTATTAATTTTAGTAGTTTAAATTTTTATAATTAAATTTTTACTTGATAGATTATATAAAATTAGCTGAAATTAGGATTATAAATATGTTTTATAGAAATCTTAAATAATTATATATATTATATTTTTTTAAGTATATTTTACTTTAGCTACAACTCTTTCACCGCATGTCTAACATTCTCCTTCTCCCTCTTATTCGCACACAATTCTTCCACAATTTACACAATTATTTACAAGCTTATGAATTTTTGCATGACATTAGCATTAAAATTTTCCAGGGAGTAATAATCCCTAATCCTAATTTTATACTATTTTTTTATCTTTTTTTCCTTTTTTATTCATTTTATTTATATTTTAATGGTTATTTTAAAGTAAAAACTATTTTATTGAAATTTTTCTTATTTTTTTATTCTGTTTTTTAGTCAAGAAACAATATTACTAAATTAATAATAAGGCAGAATTTACATGTTATCTTAAATTTAAAAAAAAAAAAATTCTTTTATAATATATAAATTTGAATCAATAAATTTATTAATTTTAATTATTATAAATATAAATATATTACTAAAACAAATATAGTTTTAAAATAAATATTTATGTTTTATAAAATATTATATATAAAATGTATACAGTATTTCTAAATATATTATTTAAAGCATTAAATATTGCTTATACTATAGATAAGTTAGTTTATATATTAAATCATTAAATGTGATATAAATTATCTTAGAGTAGTAATAGAATGGTAGTTAAATGTATTTATAAAAGATTTCTCTAAGTTAGTAGGTTTTTAATTCATCTTAAATTCTATGTATGATAAGGAAAAGTCCTAAAATTAAAAATTAAATTATAATTTTTTATTTTTAGAATTAAATAGTATTTATATTATAATTTCAGTAGGAAGGCAGTATTTGTTTTCATTAGATTCAAGATATCTAAGGTTTTAAATCATCAGGATGTAATAATATTTTTTTCATTTATATTAATTAATAAAATCATTGAATAATAAGATTTACATTTTTGATAGGCAGATTATACAATAATGCATAAGATAGTAGAAAAGGCTGCCTATATATCAATAGGTTTGATAGAAAATTTCTTATATTTATGGATATTAAAAATATAAAATGTGAATCTTTTATTTTTTATCCAATAATTTAGTTTTTAAATATTAAAATTAATATTAATATGAGGTAAATTAATAATAATTTATATTCTCAAAATTTTAATAATTGATTAATTTTTAATAAATACTTAATATTGCAAATATTTATAATAAAAATTTTTAATTAAAACTTGATTTACTATAAAAATTAATAAATATTTAGAAATAACTCAACTCAAAACTATTTAATAATACTAAATTAAAGAAATTTAAGCATTATATATTTTAAATGGCTCTGTGGAATAAAATAACTGTTATGAATCCTATTCAAGAACAGCATTTAATATATGTATTTTATGAAATAACAATAAATAATTATATAATTTGCTTATTCATAAGAATAATTATAAATTTTTAAATTAGAGTTATAACTTACATAAATAAACCCTTGGAAAAATATAAGAAAAAAGAAAGCCCATGGTTGACAATACAAAACCTTTTTAGAAATAACATAAACCACTTGGAAAATAAACTAAAATTGGCAGGGGTAATATTTTATATATGTTACAGGATAAATTTTTTAAAACTAAATTTTTTTACTTTAATAAAAATAATAATTTTTAGAATAATTGGAACTTATTAATATTTATTTTTTAATTATTATCATTCATTTTTATTTTATAAAATATAAAGATAGAAATTTAAATATTGATATTGAAAATGGAGCTCTTATGCATAAAATGCTTGAAATTAATACACTTCCCGGAGAGTATAATAAAGATATTATTCATAAATAATAATAACCAGTTAATTCATAAGTAAAATCACTCCATACTCCTCATAGATTATATATATAAAAAAAGGTTATGCAAGAAAACAATGTATTTAATATGAATATTTTTTATATTTTACAGTATTTTATTAATTAAATACTGTATATTTAATAGGATATCCATAAAAGACTTAAGAATGTTTCCTCTACTATAAACTTTGCATAACTCAAAAAAGAATACAAGCAACAATAAAAATATTAAAAAAATATTACTACATCCTCTCGTAAAATGTTTTATTAACTATGAATATTTTATATAAATATGATAAATCGTATCATTTACAAGAATTCAATTAATAGGTAGAATTTACAATTGCTTTTTGTATAGTAGCAATATTAATTCGAATAACCAATCCCCTAAAAAATTTAAACCAATTAATAAGAGTGTATCATCTAGTTAAACTAGTAAATTCCATTATTTTTCTTAATAATAAAATAATAAATAAATATTATGTAAAACCGAAGAAAAATAAAATGACTAAAATCACAAAATGTATTAATATAATTAAATTTAAAATGAAAACTAAGTATAAAATGATAATTAAGACTAATAAAAATAACATAAGTAATAAATAAATGAAGATTAAATGAATAATGATGAATGTTAAGGATAATAAATAACTATATAAAAGGAAAATGAAATATTGGGGAATAATTGTAGGAATGAGGATGAAAAATAAGGATTATCAAATAATTAATAATAAAATGATAATATTACTCATACTTTAAATAAACAAAATTAATCTAATGATACTAATTTAAATTTCGTGATAAATTAATGAATACTTTTATAAAAAATAATATTATAAAAAATAATAATATAAGTTTTATGAATATTATAATTTTAATATTGTATTTTGTTCTTTATATAAGTTTATCTAATTATGTTTATTTAATTTACTTACTTTTTCAATTTTATATTTATAAAATAAAATAATTTTAATAATTGTTACTTTTAATTAAATAACTAAAAAATTATATCAAAAAATGAATTTTATTAAAGGAAAAATTAACTCTTTTAGAAAACAAAAAATAATAAACAACATTTTTAAATTATAGTTCTTCTTTTCCAATTAGAATTAGTATAAATATTTTTATGGTTAGGGAGGAAGCATTAATTTGAAAGTATGTAATTTAAAATCTTTAAATATTAATTTAGAAACAATTTGGGAAGATTATTCATTAGTAAATGCTCAGTAGCTTATTAATAATTATGGACATCAAATACAGATAAAGGAGTATGAAGAAAATGATCAATGTTATTTTGAAATTTAAAATAATGAATAATCAAAATAACATTCACAATTTATTAATTAAAAGTCTTTGTCATTGGATACTTAACTTATAGTTTAAATACCAGAATATTATGGGTATAACATAGAAACTTATGGTAAAAGAATTAATATAAAATGCATGTATATATATATTAGGTATTATATGTAAATGATATTATTAAAGGAAATATTATTCACAACCGTTCTGTAGTAGATGCAAAATTATGTGGAAATTCTTAAGCCAAAATTTTATCAGAAGAAGGATATTTTATAACAAATAAAATAAAAGCAGAATAAGCTAATATTCAAGTTAAAAATGGAAATATTGAAATTAAAGGTTATTTAGAAGTCTTTAATGGAAAAATATAATCAAATAATGGCCAAATTAGTATTAAAAAATTAAGTATTTCAGGAAATTGTGAAATAGTTACCAACTAAGGAAGTATTTATATTGATTCTATTTTCACAAATAAATATCAAATTAAATTCCCGTTATAAGCTTAATTTGATAACTAAATTTAATAAATAAATATTAACTAAAACTATCTTAAATAATTACTTAAAGATTAGTTTATGAAAAATGAATAAAAAGCAATTTTTTAAATAAGTAAATATGACTATTAGTAAGATTAACAAAATAAAAACTAAGTTATTAATTTGGGATTTTGTCATGGAAACATATTAGTAGAAAATGAAAATATTAATAACTCTTAAATAAATATAAAGTCTTTAAATGGAAATTAAATTTTTATTGATAGCAAATAATCAGTAATATTATTTATTTTTTTGGTAAAATAAATTTATATTAATTTTTTTTTTTTTAAATTATAAGGTAAAAATATTATTATAAAAAATACGAAATAATAGTTATATTGAATGTAGTAATCTATATTTAATAGTTCCATATAATTACCAATAAATCTTTTAAATTGTTGAGTTAAAAGATCCTATAAATTAAGTATACTAAAGTAATTCATAAATTCCATCATTATTCATAAAAAGTAATACTTTTAAATTAGTAAGAGATTAAAATATGTGAAAATTTATTTAAGTTTAAGCTAAATTTATATTATAAATATTATATTTTAAATAAATAAAAATAAGATTAAATAAATATATAAGTTTTCTTGATAACAAAAATTATATAATTTTTATTATAAAATAAAATAATTATAATATCTATTATAATTATAATAGTTTTAATTAGGATATAAAAAATTCAATAATAAAAAAAATTTCTTACATTTTCAATATTATATTATAATTATAAAAAAGAAATCAATAAATTTCAGATTTATTATTAGAACCATATATTTTAGATCTTTATGCTTAACTTTAATAGTTACTTTCTTCTCGGGTATTATATCATCCTAAGCAGTGGTTTCATTTCTTCTCATTATTAATTTGTTATTAGTATTTCCTTTTTAATTTATTCTTCTGTAATTATTTTTTTCTATTAAAAATATATTTCTATTATTATATATGAGTTTTGTTAAGTTATATCAGTACCTAGCTTCCAAAAAAAACCCCTCTTAAAATATTTTCTCTCATATTCAAAATATATTCCTTTTCTTCTGCGTCATCTTTATATTATATTAAGATTATTTTATATATTATACAATAATTTATAATTTACCATTATTTTCTTCCTCAGTATCATAAATATCGTTTTCTTACCCTCCACCAATATAGCTTTAGCATGCATTATAAGTGTTACTATTACTATAATCGTTAACATCATTTAATGGGTCTGATTATATGCTTTTTTATCTAATTGGTGGTAAAATTCTTGTATTTCTAGAAAAAAATGTTTCTTTTGTGGTTTCTGCACTTGGATTAATGTGATTAAGTGATTTGTAAATTTCTCTAACTTCATTATTATTTATATTATATCTTTATATAATTTCATTTAATTTTTATGAAACTATATTAAATAATTCTACTAATTATTATCTTGAATATATTTCATAATAATTAATTCTCTCAACATGTTATTTCTTAATAACTTATTTTGTCACTCCTTTTATTTTATCACCATTTTTTTCTCTTTCACTTAATGATTTTTCATCTTCTTCATTTTCTTATTCTAGATATTCTTATTACTATATATTCATATTTGTTTATTATATTTTATTTTATTACTCTACCTATTGAAATAAAACTTATATAAACATAATATTTAATTTAAATAGAAATTAATTTTTATGATATACCTTTTGAATTTATAACAATGTTTTAATACACCATTAATAAATCCGTTCTTTTTCTAGCTCAACTCTTTTAGATTGATCATCAACTGTTTCAAGTTTTTTATTTAAATCTTAATCTAGAGCTACACTTACTTTCTATAAAAAATACAAAAATATATTTTATTTGATTATATAAATAAAAATATAATAAAGTAATAACTTTTTTATTCATTTCCATTGAATTCTGTTCTTATTTCAATACATCTAGATTTCTATTGCTATAATCTTTATTTTAATTTAATTATTCTATTCTATTTTCGTACTCAGCTATAGATGCCAGCAATTCTCCATATGTTTATTCTCTAGCTAAAAATCTATCAACTATTTCTTAAGCATCACTTATTCCGGTTGATTATTTAATCTTTTAATAAGCCATTTCTATAATTTCAAATTTTTTTAATTCTCTATCCATTTTAGCTTTAAACATCTGATTAACTAACTGATGAACCATTAATAATTATCTCCATTTTTTCTTTTTTTATGGTATAGTGATAGTATATATAATTTATATATAATATAATATTTAAAATCAAATATAACTCTATTAAATATTACTTCAGTCAAATCTTTATCATGCATTGCATGCTCAGAAATATAATTTTGTTTTTATTCTCTTTATTCACTTTGTTATATAAAAAATTTAATTTATACTTCTTAAGCAAATTTATTAATAAATAAACCATTTAAATACTTTTGTCTCTCTATTTCTTATTTTTTCCTGAAATCTTCTTTGAAAGATTCTAATTCTTATTCTCTGCTTTTTTATTCCTGTTCAATATTCTACATTTGTATAAAAATTAATTTTAGTTTATAATACTATGTTTAAAATAAATATTTTACTTATAGCATATTTTCCATAATTTTTTACGTTTAGTGATTAAATTATTATGATTTAACAGCATGGACTTAAGATTGCCTGCTAGAAAAATCAATTAGTCTCTAATATATTATAATAAGAATAAAAAATTAAATGATTTGTGATAATTAAGTATTACAATTTATTCATTTATTGCATTCTATTTTAAATCATATGAAACCATATCATCTTTAAGACGTCTTCTGACTTACTAATAGCTTTTATATTACCAATAAGCATTTTCATATAAAATTTTAGCCATGCTCATATCTTCTTCATACTTTAAAAATAAATTCATATATGTTTTTATACTAATAAATTTTTTTAAAAGTATTAAATATTATTACAGCTTAGCTCACTTTAACATTTTTTTATTAAGATTACATCTCTTATTCCCTTTTTATCAACATTTCATTATCTTCCTAAATTATTAATAAGTAAAAACTATATTATTTATCACTTCATATTTAATATTACTCTTAATTAATCAAGTTCTTGCTATGCTCTCCTTACCTCGTCTTTTATTTAATCAAATCGTTTTCTAGAAGATATTAAATTGTTATGAACATTTCCTCTCTCGGTTTTTTTCTTTAAATATTTAAATAATTTATATTATCTGTCTTCAATTAGTAAAATGGAAATATAATTTTAATAAATTATAATAAATATCAATAATATTATTGATATATATTGTTTAGTATTTTGTATTACTTCATCAACTTAATAAACAAAGCTACCTTTTCTAATTGTAGGCAATAAAGTTACATTTTGAGTTCCCATTATTTTAGATACATCATTAGATCTTAATATTTAGTAAAAATATAAATATTTTATTAGAATATTATAACCATTTATTATTCTCAATAACATAAAAAGATATTTTTTACTGAATTCCTTTAAAAACTGAAGTCATTCCGGCCTACTTAAAAGTAAATTTTCCTAAATCTCCTCTATGAATAGACTGTGTACCATTTAATGACAAACCTCTCGTTCTCTAGGTCGATTTGTATAGATTTGATTTTTCTTTATTTGTACTAAAACTTTGCTAAAAATTGTTTATAATTAAAACAATAAATCTATTATAAAATAAAGTAAATTTAAATATTTTTATTTACATTCAATAATGATACTTTATCCATAAACTATTATAAGGTTTGGTTAACTTATATAAAAATATTTTATTTAGTATTTTTCAATGATATGTTAATTAATAATTTTTATTTAATAAATTTTATTTATTACTAAGTTATCTATAAGTTTAATTGTTTTTTTATTATAAATAAAATAAAAACTAGAAAGAAATATATATAAGAACATTACCGTATTCAATTTAGAAGAAATAAAATTAACTATATCAATTTTATTTACTAATATTATCCTTTTTATATTAATTAATCAGTTTTCTTTTCTTTTATATTATAAAGGTATAAAAAAATAAACATTATTTCATATGATTATGATTGATATAAGAATAATTATTATTATATTATATTAAATAATTACGATACAATCAAATCAGAACTTAAATCCTCCCGAAATGATTTTTACTTTATTTCCCTTATTTTTATTTTTTTCTTTCCAATAACTTAAGTATCATTTTTATTTCCATTATTATGATTGTATCCCCATTCTTCTTAAATGATTTATTATTAATTATTTTATTTTGCAAATCCTTTTCCTTTATATATTTATATAGAAGAAGATTTTAGTTATATTTAATATTAATAAAATTATAATATTATAAAACTTAATGTGTTTTATTTACCAATTCCCAATTCACCTAAACAAGGAAAATTTTCTTCTCCCTTTTCTATACTATTTGTAGATCCATTTTATTTCATTTCTTAATTATAAAACTTTTCTTTTTAACCAGTTTCTCCTTCATTTTTATTTGAATTATCATCATTTTGAATTAAATAAAATGTCTAATAAATTAATTTTATTAAATTATAATATCATATTTATTACTTAACAAATTTTTAATTTACTTCTTCTTATGATTTCTTGGCTGGTTTTTATTTTTATTATTCCTATTTTATTATGCTCTTACTATTACTTCCCTTTTTAGATAATTTTGTGTATATTTTATCCATTATGCCCATATCTAAAAAAAATCTATTTATTATTTAAATATTAAATTATATTATATGGTAAACTCATATAAAAAATTTATAATAATATTATTGTTTTATATTAGCTTCATATTTATATTTTTATGAGTTAATATTTAAAATTTATATCATAATTAATTAATTTTAAATTATTTGTACGCTAATATTAATATTAACACTCGAAAATAAATTTTAGATCATGCACTTTTAATATGAATTTACAATACTTAATATATTTACCATTTTTATCTGTATTTCCCCCTAATGTAGGATACTATTCTTCATCTTTAATTTCATTTTTTATTTTTAATCCCATATTAGAGCTTACATATTTTATATCTTATTTTCTATCTTTACTCTTTATTCCCCATTAACTATTTGAGTATCCCCCCTATTTATTTTGTTTAGTTTCCTCTTCAGAATTATAATCACTGCCTTCATATTTTATGAGTGCTTAGCTGTTTTCTAAGAAAAAATCAATTTTTTCCATTTTGTTTTCTGACAACTTTCTATTATATTTAGAAAATACCAATTATATAAATTAATTTTAACTTTAACTTTATATTTATATTTACGTATCTTCATCTGAATCTAATAAAACATTTCTCTCTTCTTCTTTTCTAAGAATACCTTTCTTATATTCTACTTTATATTCGATTTCTTATTCATCTTTATAATTATCTTTTTTCCATTTCTTATTATATTATTTATTATTAGATTATGTAATACTTAAATAAATTTAATTTAGTTTAAATTAAATTATTATACCATTTATTTTCTAGCATTCTAATAATTTTCTGCCTATATTTTTAGTTCTATTTCTTTTTTTTTTATAATTTAAGTTTCTTTTTCTTACTGATCTTAAAATTATTCAATGATATTTGGATTATTCTATTAATTTAAGTCTTTTGATTTTGTATTAGGTGCTTGTAAAGATGGAAATTCTTCATTATTTTTTTATCAAATTAATCTTGAATTCCTAATTTAATTAAATAATAAATTAGATTTAAATTTTTATTTTAAATTACCTCTATAAAAAGAATGCTTTTTTTAGTAGTTTTCCTCATCAGATGAACTGTCTGACATATGACTTCTATATTTCATACAGTATTATTAAACTATATTAGGATACTTTTAAAAGAACTATTTTAATACTAATGATGAAATAGAAGATTTATTTAGATTGTTATATTTTCCATTTATCAAGTCTTGTGACAAATTTATATACATGTATATTTTAAGCAAATCTTACGTAGGTACTTTAGCTATTTTTTCCTAAATTTTGTCTATTTTTGAAAAGTATACTTTTTTAAAATATAATCTATTCCATCAATTGAAACTCCAAAATTAGTTAAATATTTTAACTTAACCATATCTTATATTGATATCCTTCTCAAAATTTATATTAATTGATATATTCTTGATCTTTCAATTTTTATTCTTTTTTTGGTTTATAATCTCTTTGTTTCAATTCTATGTTACAAACTTATCTAATATATATAAAAATATAAAAAAAAATCATATTTATTATAAAAAAATAAAAATTTTACTTCAATTTCTAATAATAATTTAGAAAAAAAATCTGTATAGTGTTCTGAAGAATTTATAATATTTTTTTATTTCTTTTGTATTTTAAAAGTTTATTATAAATATATTTTATCTAAAACTTTAACTGTATTTTCATTTTAAATTGTTCTTATAAACAAAGGGAAAATTCGGAACCCTATAATAAATTTATACAATAAGATATTTTCTATATTTTATCATAATACAAATTATGATTACCTTCTTTTGTTCCAAATATATCAAGAAAATCTTAAAAAATTATAATGGTTATACCTATTTTTTAATAATAATTTTTTCTTTTCATTATATTTATCCCACTATTCATGACTAAATATATTTAATATTTTATTTTAAAATTCAGATTCTTATATATATTTTTAAGGATAGTATTTTAGAAAATAAATGTCTTCTAAATAAATAGTTTTCTTTTCCTTTTAAATTAAAAAATTTGAATAAATATACATTATTTTATTTTATTGTGTAATAACAAATATATTTAAGTGAAAGTTCTTTTTTCTGTAATATATTGTTTAATTTTTATACCTAAGACTATTATAATAAGTAGTCTATAATATCATTTTCGTCTATTTATTTTTAGTACTTATAATTATATAATTCTCTAAAATCAAATATATCGTCTTCATGCTCATCAATTAAATTTACTTGGATTTACATTTTTTACTATGTTAAAAATTACTTCTCAAAATCTACACCTTCTTTATCTCTTATGATAGCATCATCTTTAAAATATTATTTTTAATCTTTTTTTATCCTTCATAATGGAATCCAGTCATTGCCTATATTGCTTGGTTTCTATAATAAAAATTAAAAAAATTAAATTAGTTCTTAAATTACATTTAAAAAATACTAAATTATATGTTACCCTACTTTAATTTTATGAACCTTTATATTATGCATTTCTAATTCTTCTGCTTTTTTAAAAACAACAAAACAATTTTATAAACAATACTATTACTCACATAGATAGTGACTTATTCTATAATGTTTTTGAAGAGACTAATAATTATCATAATATATAAATCTATAGATAGGGTTTTCATCACATATATGACATTTAAAATGATTTGTCATATGTACTGTAATTTATTCTTCATCATAAAATTATTTATCACAAAACTAATATTTACAAATTGTTATATTTTAAAAATAAAATATATATTAATAAAATAATACAGTGCAATATGGATGGAAAAAATAAACTATTCCTTTATCATCAATTTCCCCATTTTTTAAATGCTTATGATATTAGTTTCGAGTATATAAACTATGTTCATTCAATAAACATTTTTTATTTTATAAGCATATATCACTATCAAATAATCAATTAGCAAATGTTAAACTAAATATAATTTTTTATTAATATTAATTATACCATATATATCTCTGATGAGAATTTTTAAATGATTTTTAAGTTAATTTTATGTCTGAAATTCTTATTAATCTTTACAGCCTTAATAAAAACATTTAATAACTTCTAATGATTTTAAAGCGGTATATCCTTCTTTACTTGCACAAAATATTCCCATTTTATCCTATATAATAGTTGTAATATTTTAAAATATATTATTCCTTAATTTGTTAAGGAATATAAAAATAAATATTTTACACTAAAAAGTTTTAAAGATTATAAATCATAATTTAAAAACGAGTACTTAGTTTAGATGTTACAATAATATCTTTGTTAATAGTCTTTATAATAAAAATTAATTTTTAATCAAATACCTTAAAATAAATAGTTAAAATTATTATACATTGCAGATTGGACATATTTTTGACTAATTAAGTTATCTCATTTTAAAAATACATTTATAGCAAATGGGAGTATGATTACAGTAACCAATCCCTACCAGTTAGCATTTATCATAACATAAAATGCATTCCTCTGTATTTTCTTATTATTATTCACTCAGCATTATTTTTATATATTATATTATTTATTTTTATAAATTTTAGGATTTGTTTTTTATGAAGCTATAATACTATATATTTTAAATAAGTTCTTTATTAATCTAAAAATAAATAGATAATATAATTAAGTGCATACTTAGTTCAATCTAGTTAAGAATTATTGGAAAACTACTAGATAAGTATTTATATTTTAAAAAAAATAAGATTGATGTTTTATATTTATAAAATAGAATAAACATAATTTAAAACCAAACTTTATTTTTTTTAACAAGATAAAAATTATATATATATATTAATAGAAATAATTATTTAAAAGTAATATTTTATATTATTTTTTTGTTTTTAAAGGTATAGAAAATCCAATAGATGATTTATCATCATTCATTACTTTTAGGAAGACTATTATGTTTTCTTTTCTTCATGTGCTTTTTGCTTTGCCATCATTATTAATTTTACACTAATAATTTAAAAATATTAAAAAATAAAATTTTATTTGAAAACTTAAAAAAAAATTTTATTTTGTAAAATTATTTTAATAATTTGGTTAATTATATAAAAAATAATTTTTATTATTCATTATTAATTATTAATAATTTATTTTACTCTTCTTACTACTTCATCAAATTAACTCCCTAATGGCCTTATTAAGCATTCTTATGTTTATTTTATGCATCATTTCTTTTTTGGCTCTTTCTCTGTCAACAT
This sequence comes from Miamiensis avidus, assembly GCA_037039885.1. Classification (NCBI taxonomy): domain Eukaryota; phylum Ciliophora; class Oligohymenophorea; order Philasterida; family Glauconematidae; genus Miamiensis; species Miamiensis avidus. The sequence goes on along the minus strand of JAWVGU010000008.1, from coordinate 867,959 downwards.
CTCTTCTATTTCCTCTTGACATTATTTTATACAATTTGATGTTGAATTATATATAAATTATAAGGTTTAATTTTTATTTATGATTTACATAAAGAATATATAATTTCAATAGACACTTATTAGAATATATAATAAATATAATTTTTTTGAAAATCTTACTAGGAACACGAAGGATTAATTAGAAGAGAATGTGAATACGAAAACTAAAATAAAAGATAGATAAGTCAAAAGACTTTACTATAGAAAATTATGAGGATACAAATAATGGTTTCTTTAATTGAAAAAAAAATGTTTCTGAACACGTTCAATGATATAATATAATAATTTAAAATATCATACTGTAATTATCTTATATTCAGTTATGTGGTACATTTTATGTTGTGTTACATTATATAATATATAAATAATTATATATTATGGATGGTATTTATTAAGATACAATTAGAAAATAAGATTTTATTAATAGTTATTATATATATAAAATAAATTCTATCATTATAATGTTTTCTTTTATGATATTCTAAGAATTAAAGAGGAGTAAGAGAAGATATTGCCGGTTATAAAGGGTCTTGACGGAGAATTCTTCCAATTAAATTTTATAAATCTGTATCTAAGAATTTCTAGTATTAAATTTTAAATAATAATATCTACAACAAATTGTATATAAATTATTACTTTTTTTATATCTATTAAATCTTCATGGATAGTGGTATTAATTGCATTTGTAGTTTAGGGATCTTCTATTTTTGTATTATACATATCTAATCCAAATCCATAGTTTTCTTCATCTATCATTCTATTAGTTTTTGGATATTTCTAAAAATTCAGTAAAATTAATAGTATAAATTTTTATCTTAGTTTTAATTTACATGTAATAACTATTTAACGAAAAACACTATTGTGGCTGATATACTCATCATATCAACAGGATTACTTTTTTTACAAGAATTAATAGCTGTTTAATAAAACTAGCTATAGTTTCATAATTGAATTATCTAAAATTAACAATTTGAAAATTATTAATGATTATTTAAATTATAAATATACCTTCTTTTCATAAACATTTTTTCAAATATTCTTAAAATAATATTTAATTAGGTATATCAAAATATGTAGCTATATTTTTATTTAGATTATTCATATCGATAATAATGTGAAAAAAATGAAGCTATGCTTATTTATCCTCTATTTCTATGGCTGTACCTGGACCTAAAATTATTTCTTCAATAGTAAAAATAGAGGCCAATCTTTATTATAAATTTGACATATTTTTAAGTTATTTAGATTAATTTCTCAAAGTTTAGCAACAAATATATAAATTATTAACCAATGAATAAATAGTATCTACATTAATTAAGTGTACATATCTAATATTATATTTTAAATTAAATTACAGTTAATGAAAAATTTTAAAATTAATAAACATTAATACTTTAATACTCCATTCATAGCTGATTTAAAAAATTTAGAAATAGATTCTCTTTTTATTATTTTGAAATATATATAAAATATAATTTCTAAAATCTCTGAATTCTAATAATTTTGTAATTAAAATAATATTATAAATTATAAATTTATTTACCTTTTTAGCAATTTTTTATGGAGATAGCTCAGATAATCCTTCTTCTAATTCACTTTTTAATTCTTTTTTCATTGCTCTTTCGGATTTTTTTCATCTTCTGTCAATTTTTTTTAAGATATTTATTATTAAATTTTATTTTTAATTTTTTTCCCATCTTTTTTGGCTTTTTCTAAATCTAAAAAGAATTATTTTTTTCTCTTTTTGCCTGTTTATAAAAATAATTTTAATAATAGAATTATATATAAAATCAAATGATAAAATAGTATATTGAATACATCTAAACTTTATATTTTTTTTTCTTCATCAATATTTTTTTAAATATATTAAGTATCGATTTCAATAGTATTAACTAAGTCTAATATATTATCAGGAGTGTCTTTTTCTGGTCTAGCCTTTATTATTTTAGATATTTCTCTCAAAATATGAATTTTTATATCATAAAGACTATGATTTTTATCTTGTAAAATATTTTTAATGGTCTAAAAACATAAATTGGCAACCTCGGTTTAGCTAGATAAAATACTATAGCAAATTTTAGAAGATATAATATTAGCTTTATTAAAATGGTATAGAATATTGAGTAGCTCACAAAGGCATTTAATTGCCATTAGTTAGTTATCTTATATAATTTAGAATTGTTGTTCATTACAATTCTTTGGAGGGTTTTTTAGTAAAATAAATAACATATCTATAAATTTATCATAATATTCATATATTCTGGATTCAAATAATAATACTTATTTTTCCTTTTTTAAAAAATAATAAGAAAAATTATAAAAAAGATATTATAAATAATTACATCTTTTTTAATTTATTATTTTAGTTTTTCCATATGCTAATTATAATTTATTTGGTATTAGGGTGTTATATCTTTAAAAATACTAGTAAGAGAAAAGCATGCTATTTTCATTACAATTAAATTATTTCCCTCCATTAATTAGAATAAGGTTTAAATATGATTTAGCTATTATAAAAAATATAAGTTTATAATCTTAAAGTTTAGTTGATTATAATCATATACGTATAATTCTGGATTAGTTATGATAAAACTTGATATTTCTTCAATAACTTGTGTAATTTCTATGAATGATGCTTTTGATATAAATTCTTTAGATATTAAAGTCTGAGAATTTTTAATATATTATCCTCTGCCTTCAATATCTCTCTATTTAGCTCTTTTAAATTTTGACTCTTTTTATTCATCACTATATTTCATAGCCTTTCGATCATGTTTTTATTAATTTTTTTTATTCATTATACTAAATCTATACTTTAAATGTATTTTATTTTAAAAATAGACTATTAAGGTATATTTGGACAATTTTATAATTTTATTAATTGATTATGATAATATTAATGAATTTTATTATTCTTAATATTAGAGAAATAACAAATAATCTTTATATATTTTAATTTAAATTTATTATTTTATAAAATTAATAATAAAATGTAATCTTTATAATTTAATTATTATAAATCAAATTATTTAAAATTTTTAATAGTCATTATTAGAATTTTTGTCAATTTGTAATTGCTAATTTCTCTTTTAGTATCACGATGGTCTAATATAAAATCTATATTATGTGATTAATTTTAAATATCAAATTAATTATTTATGGTATTAAATTATTTTTTAAATAATCTCTGTTATTGTTCCTAATTATTACCATTATTTCATTTTATATACATAAAATTTAAGTTATTTTTTGGCTAAATAATTTCTTATTGATGATTTAATTCATCATCATCATCATTTAAATATATTTCATCTTTTTCTTCTATACTGCCAATAATATCCTCTTCTATATTAGAAAGATAGTTGTAATTGAGGCAAATTTGAGGGTCTTGGTAGTATTAGTATCTATATATTTGAAGAATATATCGAAAATTCCATTTTCATTAATATCAAAGAAACTTGCAGACAAAAATCTGGAAAAAAAAAAATTATTAAAGTATTTATTTAATTAATTTTTAAATAATATAAATAAATTATGACATTATTTATTTATTTACATAAATTTTCTGAGTTTTCTACAATATCTAGATTATAATTTTTTTCTCTGTTTTTATTTCAAACTCTACTTGTCCAATTGCATTTTTGCTCCTTTATTCAATAAAATGTAGGGAATTTGTTTCTTGGTTTCATTATTCACCAAAACCAACAATAGGTCATTGTATCCATCTAAATTTATATCTCCATATCTAAGCTAGTTATATACTCTTAAAGCATTATCCCCTGCATATGTTGTGGGAAGTTTATACCCTGTTAATGTTTACATCTTTTAAGAAATTGTTTATTTTTTTTCTGAAATTGATGAAAATTATATCTTATAATTTTTACGAAAGAATCTCCATCATTTAATGATAATTTCCAATTGTCACCTTCACATTAATAGCTTTTTTTTGTTTTATCAAACTTCACTTAATTTAAGAAACTAAATAATAACTTCTTCTGTGGTTTTACTTTGATAATTATGGCTACATCTGTGCTTCCGCTGAAATCTAAGAATTTCATTAATAAAAAATAAATTTGTGTAATGACAAAATATTTTTTACCGAAATCTGCATAAGAAATACCCATCAATTGTCTTTGCTCTGTTGGCAGAGTGTAAACCTATTCTCTACAATATTTCCCGTCATCTTGATAAATCCACATTTCGACCTGTACCTGATTTTAGTTTAATTAGGAAGTTATCACAATATCTGATCTACAATCTCCATTTATATCAACCACTGCGTTAAAGTGGGGACTAGAAAAGGGTCTCAAATCACCAACAGTAACCTTATTACCTCCGCAACTAGAAGATTATAAGTTCAAGAAGTCTCTAGCAATTCTAATATTGCATTAAATATGAATTTACAATAATCTACAATAAAATAATGCCATAAAATATGTACGATTAATTTTCTGTCAAATCTATGTTCATATACTTCCTCAATATTGTGTTTGAGAATCTTATGATTAAACTTCGTAAACTAATTAGTTTATCCTTTGGTTGCTATTGTTTAAATAGTTGATAATAAACGGCTGGGTATTGGGAGCGAAATTGATATTGGAAATTGAGTTGTTAATATCTTAGGCGAATTTATATCCTTTGCTCTGATCTACTTATACATATACTAACATTTATCCTGCTGCCTAATATTATAATTTTTAAATTTAAAAGTTGTTTTCAACATATCTTATATCAATATTACAGCTCCATCCTCTTAAAAGAATACTAATAAATCAGGTAACCCATCATAATTAACATCAATGGGGATTATATTTAATACATTCCCCGTTTAAAATTGCGTCACTTAATACTTTTCGAAATTGTCTAAAAAATAATATTATAAAATAAAAACTATCATTTTATTTATTTATTATTGTGTCTGTTACGGTCATCAGAATCCCATATAAATAAATTAATTGCAGTTTTCTATGAATCTTTAAAAGATTAAACAGTAACGAAATCAGTGCTTAAATATTTTTTATAAGCTTAATTATCTGTCTATATTTTTATAAATAAATGTAAAAAATTTTTTAAGATTTACAATGCATCAGAACTAAATTCTCCATAGGCCATTATAGTGTTTGAAGCACTAAATCATCATTGTTTTCGAATACATTTACCAAATAAAGTTCTTAATTGTAAATAAATTATTAAATAATTTCTTTAATAAGAATTATTATTTATTTATTTCTTACAAGATTTTTTATCGTTAAATTAAAATATCCTCCAGAAAAATCGCTAGGAGTATACTATTTGTCGCTAGTAGTAGAGTTAATTGTACTTATAAAAATAAGTAATAAAGATATTTGCAGAAGTTGTTTAATTTGCAAGCTCATTTATTTTGTTTATGACTTATAAATATAGTATTCTGAATTAATTTATTTTTTATTGGTAAACTAATTAAGAATTTTAGTAAAGAACAAATAAAGTGAAATAATAAAATAGTATGCATATTTTTTTTTTTGTATAAAGAAAAGTATATATCTATATAAGGATACTAATTCCCTAATATATTTTAAGAATAATGATTACAATGATATGATTTTATAAGGTATTTATTTTTTACATATAATTTTATAATTTATATTTAGAAAACGGATAAATTCTGATGCAAATTTAAATTTTCATTCAAATTAATAAAAAATATAAAATTCATTAATTTATTTATTGAATTAAATAAAATATTACAAAATAAAAGTATATATGAATATATGTCATGTATACTTAACATAAATATATCTATATCTAGAGTTTTATATCTATAAGTAATAAATATTTAATTTATATATATAAATATAAATAAATAGAAAATTAGTATGCTTTTATATTTAATTTAAATTTTTATTATTTCATTTTTTCTCTATTATGGTAAATACATTGACACATAATTAATAATGTTAATTATATTAATTTTTTTTATACAACTTATATAATATTTTGGGAATTTAGGGAAAATTATGTCTCCAAACTAAAACTTGAAATATCAAAATACGATAAATTTCAAAATGTCTTATCCCAATTAGGATCTTTTTAACTTTTAGGTGGCTTTTCTTTTGTCCTCTTTCTTTTTTAATTTCATCTATTACTAATAATCCTAATTTTCCTATTTAAGTAACATTGCCTTGCTTACAAGTTTTTTTGCAGGAGGCAAATATGGAGGCTTCAGTTTTTTCTCCATTAATACATCCCAATCGAAATTATCAAACCTAAATAAATAAGCAAATAAATAATAATATTAAATTAAATATGAAAAAGAAAATGAATAAATACCAAGAATTAGCTTTAAAGCTGCATAGGATCTACCTATTCTTAGTTCTGGAGTTTTATTTAGCAATTGTTACATTAATTTTTTGCATTTTTATCTTTAAGCCAAGAAGGGAAAGATAAGTTTTTTTTATTATTTCTTCATAAATTTCGTATGGATCATCAGCTTCTTCTGCAAAAGGCACATATCCAATCATAAATTCATATAAACAAATTCCTATACTCCACATATCAACAGAATAAGAGTACCCTTTTCCTGTCAATATTTCAGGAGCCATATAGTGAGGGGTTCCAATGATTGTAAAGGTTCTTCCTCCTTTACCTTTTTTTAAAAACTTAGCTGTTCCCATATCAATAAGAATTAGATATCCCTATTTAAATATATTCATTATATTTTTATATATTTATATAAATATTTATTTATTTATTTACCGTATCGTCAACCATTATGTTTTCTGGTTTGATATCTCTATAGATTATGTTATTGGTATGGAGATACTCCATACACAGGAGGAGAGATCCTATATAAAATTGACTATCGTATGTTTTTAGTAAACCTATATCTCTTATGACATCGAAAAGCTCCATTCCGGAAATAAATTCGATAAGGAAGTAAACATTATGGTCATCTTTGAAAGATCTGTTGTATTTCATAATGAAAGGGAAATCAACGGCCTCTAAGACTTGTTTTTCTTAAAGTAAGTGTCTCTCCAAATTTTGCTCAACTACCTATTCTTTGGAAATGGATTTCAAAGCATAGTATTAATTTTTTTCTGAAAAGTAAGTTTTTATAAATATTTTTAATCGAAAATATTAAATTATAAATAATTAAATATACTTTATTTATGCTTAACCAAATATACAGACCCAAACATTCCAAACCCTAATTTTTTAATATTTATGAAATCTTCAAGAACCCAACTCGCTTAGGTTTGTCTACTTTTTTGTCTTTTTTTTGCATGTATTTGGCTTCATGTCCTTCAGCATTCTTTTAGAACACCTTGTCAATATTAGCACCAGGATTTCCACCAATGATTTCATAAAAATCTTTAAAAGTGATAAAGCAATAACTTCCACTGTTATTGGGACCACAGTCTATTTGAACATGTTCATCTAACACATCAGAAGTCTTAATTAAATAGTACTCTCCGAAGGCCTGTCCGGGTTCTGATAGAATAGTTCCAGATTTAACCTAAAAAAGAAAATTAAATAGATTAATTTTTATATTAATAAATTAGTAAATACCTTCGTGAGTTTTCCTTCTAAAGGGAAAATCAGTTTATTGGGAGTTTTTCCAGCCTCAAATATTAAGTCTCCAGTTTTGCATGCCACAATGGTAGTTTTGGAGATAATTTTTTCCATTTAGATGGCTGTGAGTTTGCACAAAATCTGATTCTTCGTCATTCCCCATCGCTGAAGATTTTCAAACATAATTGTTTTAATAGAGTCTCCCAAAACTTCTTGGATTTTATCACGTCCTATACTGAGCACCGTTACTCCATCTTCCAAGGCTACCACAGTTCTTACAAATGAAAAAAAAAACCTTATAATTTTATTACATATAAAACTATATTTTTATTTTTACGCTCCTCTGAAACTGTGTTAAGTAAGAGCTTATTCACCGAATTCGGCACCTTTTCCCATTTCAGCTACTTTTTTCCATCTTTGATTGCTTGAACAATACCTTATTTTAAATAAAATTTTATAATTTAAAATCTAATTATAAAAATATAACAAAACAAAATTAATATGATTTTTTACCACTCTTGATAATAAAATAGGAAGTCGCTATATCTCCTTGACAAACAATTTATTAATTTTTTTTATAAACTTGTGACAAAGTCACGTGGGCGATACTATCTTTTTGGCTCTCTGACATGACTTTAAAGAATTTGGTATCTTCGACAAATTGTCTGTTTTCTTCAAATTGTCTTTCGACCATTCCTGCAATAATCTTTTTAAAGGTGTTTCTGTCTATGGCCCAGAAACTACAAGGTTCTACACATCGAACAGAAGCAGATCGGGCGGCTCCATATAACAGAGCGAGTTCTAAATATTAAAATATATTGAATATTTTGTTAAAACTATCAATAAATATTAATCGAAAAATGTAATTAATTGTGTACCTCCGAAAGCTTCTCCAGCCTTTAGTTTCCTTCTAACTTCATTATTAATTATTACTTCACATTCTCCTTTTTCAATTATAAAATAAGAGCTAGCCTTATCGCCTTCTTTGAAAACAAACTCTTAAGTATTTTCGCAAAAGAACATATAGGTAATTAGCTCTTCTTTTTCTTGATCACTAAGTTGAGCAAACACGAAATGGTGTCCTAAAGCTTTGAGAATAAAGGCGTCATCAGACTATTAAAATTCAAGGATATTATAAATACATTGCATTTTATATAAATTAAGGAATAAATTTGATAATTAATGGAAAAATATAAATGAAACTAATAATTTAATTATACTTATAGCAAATTAAAGATTTATTTTAATAGAATAGTAATTAATTTTTTTTTTATATTTCGTAATAAAATTATTTTTTTTTACCTTTCCTCTATTTCGTTCCACTTTTTAAACATTTTCAATTATTTCACATTCGTCTTTAATATGATCGACTTAAATTTATTTTTATTTTTACTTTTTTCACGTTTTTCTTTAGCTTCTAGCTCGTGTTATTTTTGTTCTTCATCAACAGCTTAATTTCATCTTTCCTGTGATTAAGATTTCTCCATTGTTTAAACATTTTCATTGTTGTTATTAGCTTCAACTGCAGGATTTTCATTTCCATTGCCTGTAGTTCCATTCTATTGGCCATTTCTCTAATCTTCCGCACATTATTTTTACTTTTTGGATGTTTAGTTAATTTCCATTTTTTCTCCTTGTTCTAAAGAGTTTTGACCCTCTGTTGTACAACACTATCCCATCTCGTGGTTTTATTTTAAATGGTATGTTTGTTTTATTATTTTAGATTTTTTAATTTTATGGGATTTTTTTTTCTTCTGGTTTTTTATTTATTATAAATGACTTTTATTTAATATATTTATTTTTTCTTTATAGCTATTATATCGGTTTATAATTTATAACTAAAAAATAATAATAATAAGGATAATAAGTATTATATATATATATATTAACTATTTATTTATTATTTTATTAATCACATCTTTTAATATGATTTAATTAACCAATGAATCATTAAAATAAAGCTTAAAACTATTTTCTTCGATTTATAAGTCTTGCATTCTTCCTTTATTATATATATATATTTTATTTATTATAATTAAGTATAATACTATTTACAACATAAGCAATTAGTAAATAATAATAAAATAAACTGATATGATGTTAAACATTTAATTTATTAGAGAATTAATCTCCCATAACTTTTTACAAGTTTTCATTAAAATACCTTATCATAAATATATAATATTATAAATTAAGATATTTTAAAATTATTATTATATAATATAATTTTAAATAAATAAATATACATTATTATATACAAAAAAATAAAATCAATTAATTTCATTTTGATTTTAAAAGAATATCAGAATTTTTCTATATCTCTTGCGCCAATTTCATTTCTTATTACTAATTTTCAAATTTAATTTCCACAGTTTAATCTCCTATTCTTTTAATCCAATTCTTGTTGCATTCTTTATTCAAGTAGATCTAAGTTATTTTAATAAGTCATTGAAATCTATTACATTTACATGTCAGGACTCACCTTAAAGCTGTCACAACTTTCATTTGATTGCCGTATGCTTCTTTTGGTATTATTATAACTGTTGGTAGCCTGCAATAGAGCATCTAGCTTTTACCTACTACTATTATTAAATCTGTCAGAGTTTATATTTAAATCAGAACCATTTTCTTATTATTAATAATTTTTATTAGAAAATTTGTCAAATTTTTGTAAATATTCTTTGTTTTCTCTAAGAGTCTGGCCTGCTAGTGTTGCCAATTCTAAATTTTCCGAAATCAATTGCTCCATTTATTATTTTAGATTTATAATTTCCCTCCCTTACTCTATATAGTAATAAATATTAAATTAAAAATATATTAATAAATTTTAATATTTATTTATTTAATTATACCGAGAGTCTAGACTTAATTTTTCTGCTTTAATGAATTCATTAAAGATATTCTGTTTTATAATTATTCATCTTTTTCTGACAATTGCTCTTGTAAATTATTATTTCTATTAATTAATTCTTCAACTTCCTATTCTAGATTTTTGTTATTTTATACATTATTTAACTCTCTTTACAAACTTTCTACCCTTTTTTATGAAAAGCTGTTTTCAGATTTTGATTTTTGTAAATTTTATTCTAAATTATCCTATATTTATTTAAAATTGGCTACCAGTTATTCTAAATGCTAATTTTATTTTATTAATTTTATATAATTTCCATTTTTTCTTATAATTATTTTTTTATTTGTCTTCATTTTCCTTAACTAACGCTTCCAATTGCTAGTTAGCCTATTCTATTTTTTTCAATCTTTAATCATATTGTTATTTTAAATTTTCATTTTACTGTTCCTAATTCTATTTTTCCTATTATTATTAATTTGATTATTGGTACATTTCTTGAAGTTAGTTGATAAATTAATCTTTTTAAATCAATAATTTTTATAATTATTGATTTTCCTCTTCAAATCTGTATCTTTCTTCTGAAACTTGCCCGTATTTCTATTGTAATTCGTTTAGTTCTACAACAATTTTCTCAATTTCTTCTTGATGATCCATATCTGCTTTTTAACACTTATCTATCTAATCTTTAAAGTTAATTAATAATATGTTATTTGTTTTATAAATATATTTTTCAATAAATATTACTCATAAGTCGAAATATCTACTCTTCATTTTAATGTTCGTTAGCTTAAGTTCTTAATTTTCCTGTTCCAAATTACTTATCATATTGCTATTATTTTAGGGAAAGTAAGCCACAATGTCTGATTGAGCTGTCAAATTTCTTTAGTGTTTTCCAGAATGAAGTATATGACTTATAGGGGTATCTAATACGCTTTTATTTGGCTTTTAATTAAATTCCATTTGCTGGTGATTATTATTATTATTCTATTAATATTCTGTTATTTATTAAGATTAAGATTAGTTCTTTTTAGAATCGGGAGAAAAGGAAAAAGCCTTTTCAGATTAGCTTTTATTATTATTGTTGTTGTTATTATTATTATTGTAATTTGAATTTGAATGCATTTGCACTTTATAATTGTTGTTGCTATTGTCATGATTATTTATATCCTTATGATGGTTATAATAATTTATTTATTAAAATTCATCATTTTTTTAATTTTGCTTTGTTGTATTTTCTTAAATGCTAAATAATGGCGGAGGTTCTCGGCTCTGTTTGAATAGTTTTATTTCATTGATAGTATTATCAACATTTTAAATCGCTTAGGGTTTTTAATTTGGCTTCTTTTCGGTAGTACTCCGATTTTAATAGTCACTCAAATTAAGTTTGGTATGGAGGATATTTTAAGTTTTATCATTTGTCCTAAAATGAATTAAACAAATAACTGATAAATAATAATAATATTATATTCTAATAGAGAACATAAATTATTTTATTACATGTTTTTCTTTTAGGTTTTTTCTGATTATTACATTATATTACAGCTTTTCTATACAGAATCATTTTTTTCTATACTTCTTTCTAAGTGTGATTTTTGTTTAGGATTCAATTGTTAATTTTAATGAAATTACTGCTGTGGTTGTTGTTATTCATAGAGTTAATTTGAATTTTATTTTTTATTTGCTGTTTTAATTACTGAGAAAGATTAACTTTATGATTGACATCTTAAAATCTGTTAATTCCAAACTATGAAATAGATTTTTGATCGCTCTTAGGCATTTGAGGAGTTACTGGCATGGGAGAATGCTCTAATCTATCAGTTATGCAATGCTGATTAAAAGCTAAATTCTATTTTTTTGTAGAACCTATAATAAAATCGATGGTTGGCTTTTGATTCAACAAATTTTCTTCTGATTTGCTTTAATACATTTTTCTTAGAGATATGTTTTCCATTATATTGGAAACATTTATATTGCCATTGTTTTTATCCATGTTTGTCAGATTATTCTTCCTTTTGGAAATTTATCGTTATTAATATAATTGCTGGTGTTATTTGTATTAGATTAATTGTATTTAGTTTAAGACTAAGATCTATTTTTTTAAAACTTTATTCTATTGAAATCAAAGTTTTCTTGATGTCTATCTTCTATTTAAAAATTGCTTGCAATAGATATCGTTCCTGGGGTTTAATTATAAAATAAATTAGTTAAACTATATATATGTTTCTTCTTTATTTATGTTTTTCATTTAATACCTTAACCCTGCTTAAATTGAACTTATTGTATTGAGTATGAACTTTTTTTATAAGGACTGTTAGGGTTTTGGGAGTTATTGGGTCTTATAAGGATTACATGTTCATTTTCCTGATAACAGAATCTATTCTTGAGCTATAAACAAAATAAAATAATTTCTTTGTTTATATTCTTTCCTATTTTATTTAATTTTTATTTTTCTCTATAATTTATACTACTAGTAATAATAATTTATTAAACTTAAAATTTTAATTAATAATTGCTTATCATATTAAAATTTATTCGTTTATAATAAAATGATATTTTTAAATCACTTACAGGAATTTTTTTATATAGGTTTTAAATAGAAATATAATAAAATAAATTAATTTACTTTTCTGTAAAAAAATTTATTAAATTATTTTATTTTTTTTTTAATAAATATGTTACATCAAAATTATATTTATTTTTTAGCATTTCCATTAATATTAAGAACAAATACTAGAAAAAATTTAACATTATTTCACAATATATATATTAATTAATAAAGAGAGCATAAGGCAATAATAAATAGTGAGTATTTAACATATAAAAAAGTAGTAAAAGAAATAATAAATTCAATTTACAAATTATAAAAATAATAAACAAATAAATATAATAAATAGATAATAGGATATTTAAAAAAAAAATCAATAAAATCATATGTTACTGTTTCATAACATAATTTTATTAGTTTTGGGAGTTATCGCTACCTCTATATTCCTTTTGTTTATCCGAGTAGTGATAATTCCTATTATACAATTAAAATGGTATAATTTCAAGTTTTCGAAAGATACTTATTTATGTTTCGTGCCTATTGGAGGTCTGCCAGCCGTAATGTTGCGAAATTTTCAATACCACTACGATTCTGCTTACATGTTAAGATAACTGATGAAGAAATATTAAGATTTAAAAATAATCCTAACCAATCTAATAGATAAACCTCTTTTATTTATTACTGACCCTGAACTTATTAAAGAAGTTTGGAATAATCCACAAAACTATCGAAAACTGAAATCAGATTTTATAACTTACCATGTTTTGGGTAAGTAGTAATTATACAAAATTATTGGCCTATAAATTTACAGAATATAATTGATTTAGGAAATGGAATTTTTAGTACAGATCATAATCGATGGAAACAACAAAAAAAATTAATAATGTCTACTTGCCATTTCGAAGATACTCAGAAATTTATACCTATCATTGATATTGCAGCAAGAAGAGCTGTTGAAAAATTAGAAGCCCATGCTAATAGAAAAACTCCCATTTGTATTATTCAGTAATGTGCGAAAATTGCTTCCTAAGTAAATTATACCACAATATTGTATATATAAAATTAATAATAAATATAAAATGTTAGGTAATTATTGATAGTTTTTTCGGATTTGATATTGAATAAAAGAGAACAAACAATAAACTTTCGACATAAGAGCTTATGGATATTATAAAAGACTCTTTAAAGTTATCTTCAACAAGTGTAGCTATAAGATTAAGAAAAATATTTTTGGGGAATCAAATTAGAAATACACTTTCCTTTAGAGCAAAGAAGAAATTGATTTATTTAATAGATATTAAAATTTAAGAAAAACAATCGTTTAAGTGATAGAAGAAAGGTAACTTTATTTTTTGGAATTTTAAATTTTTATAATAATTTATGTAAAAATAAGAGTTGAAATTCATAAAAATGGCAAAAAGTCTGAAAAAAGTGATATTTTAGATATTTATGTAGGACTACATTTAAGTGGATTTTGCCCTATAGATGAAATTGTCTGTCAATCAATAAACTTTTTTTCGTGTAAAAATATGATTTATAAGTAAATTAATATATTCTGAATAAATATAAATAGAGGATAACAACCAATGGGAACAATGCTAGGATTAGCTTTATATTATATTGCCAAATACCCTAATGTTTAAGAAAGACTTAGGTTAGACATTTTTAAAGCGAATTAGAGACTTAAAAGAAGAGTATCTTGCGAAATTAGATAAAAAGATTTTATAGAAAGTACCTAGCATCTGTATGAAGATTATAACCATGATGCTGAAAATAGTTTAAATATAGAGCTACTCAATTTGGATTACCTGCACGCAATAATAAAGGAGACTCTCCGAATGCAAACACCAGCTAATATGATAGTTTATCGAGTTGCTGATAGAGATCACTTGCTGGGAGGTAAATTCCCAGTCAAAAAAGGTTGGTATGTAAACACTAGTATATAAGCGGTAAATAGAAATCCAAAATACTATAGCAATGTCGATGAATTTATGTAATAATTAAATTTATTTAATTTAAATCACAAATAAGCAATTCATTTTTAACTACCATCTACCATTTTTGAATAGTCCTGAAAGATGGTTTAGTGAAGAATGTATCGAATTAGAAAAAAATAATATTTTTGCACCATTTTCTGGAGGCCCCAGAGATTGTTTGGGGTAATAAATTAATTTTATTTTTTTATAATATAAATTAATAAATAAAAATGCTTATATTTTTTTAGTTAAAATCTTGCAATTCTTGAAGCAAAAATTATAATTTTGCATTTTATTTTGAATTTTGAAATAGAGTTAAATGAAGATGTACCGTTAATGATGAATTAAGATTGGGTATACGAACCCGTTTAAGATAATTTTATAAAATTGCAAAAGTTATCTAAAATAAATCAATGATAATATGATGTAAATGACTAACTAATTTAATAATCCAGTTACTAAATAAAAAAAAAATTTACTACTACGATGTGATATAATTATTAAACATTTCAATTATTTAATATACTTTATAGTATTGTTATTTTATATAAATTGTAATTTAAATTATATAGTAAATACATTGCTTAATTCATCTAATACTATACTCATAAAATGTATTTTTACTTGGATATTATATATATATATTAATATTATGAATGGATAAGTGAGAATAAGCAAAATTTAAATCTATTATTGTTCTGTTATAAATACTTTGAATTAAGAATTTAATATATTGACACTCCATAAGTAACTATATTAAATTATAAATACAAAAAAAAAAATAAAAGAAAAATTATAATTTAAAATTAAATTTGTAAAATGAAACTTAGTGCCAATACTACTAATAAATGCAATTCTAATTTATATTAAAGTGAACTCAACTATGCAAATTATAAGTAAAAATTAGATGCTGTAGTCAGAAAATGTAAATAATAGTAAAGTTAAAAGAGAAACCATAGCAATACATAGTAAGCAACTACATTGTATCAATCCCTTTTGAATTCAAATATTTATAATGTAAATATCAATTTATTTTATTGCTAGATTATAATTTTAAATTTATAATACCCCAAACCTTATTTTATTATATGTTTAAAGTAGGGAACATCTAAGTCTTTGGAGCGTCTAGGAAACAAGTCAATTTCTAAGAATTCTTTAAATAATAGCATGGCCCTTTCAAAATCAGCTCAAAAAATATAAAATAATAAAACTAGTAATTGGAAATCAGAGTCCTAAAAAATAACAAATACTAATAATAGATATAATCATATCGGGCAATCTTATAAATCGTTTTCACAGACTCAAAAGTCATAAGGGATCAACAATAAAAATGTAGATTCAAATTCTTGCTAGAAAAAGTAAGGCAATTTTAGGCAAAAACAAAACAAAACGCTCGATTCGGAAGAAATACAAATAAGTCTAAAAAATAATCCTTCATCTAAGTTTAAGGGAAATAATAAACTAAGTGAATTAGATAAAGAAAACATAAATATTAGTAACATAGCACATAATAAGTAAAATCATATTCTAAATAATAAAAATAAGCAAACAAAAAATAGTAATAATAGTCTAGACGCTTTCAATTAAGAAAATATATTTTAATCCTACTAAAATGAATGGCAATAATAATAACAACAATAGTAACATCTAAACTCATCTCAGTTGTCTTCAATCAATTCAACTTCTACAAAAGGAACTAGCAATCACAAATCATTAATTAAATCTAATGTAGACATTCTAAGAGAATTAACTTAAGATGTGAATAAACCTGACCATTCAAAAATAGTTAATTTATTAGATTCTATTATTCAATAAAATATGAAGCAGTTTAATTAGGAAATGCAGACATCTCGCTAATAAAATGATTTTAATAGTGAAAATGATAGCAATGCCAAATGTTTTGACAAAAAGGCTAGTTATTTATATGAGGCTCCTCTATAAATGCCCTAAGAAAAAATTAATTAAAAACAATACAATGAGGAAAATCAATACGCTGAATAAGAAACTGTTGCGCATTCTAAGAGTAACAATAGTGTTCTGATAACGTAAAGCAGTTGTACAAATCTTGATTTGGTGTAAGAAGAACTTTAATTAAATTTATTTAGCACTTCTACTGATAGACATAATTTATGCTTGAAAAATAATGTTTCAAAGTAATTTGATTAGGAAAAGTTCTAACAGAAATAGTAACAATAACTAAATTAGTCATAAAGCAACAATAATGACAATAAATAGGCCAAAGAAGTCAATATCAGTCTAATATAATTAGAAAAATCAGTGGCAGGAGATCTAATTGACCATAATATTCAGGAAGAAGAAGATGATCAATATATAAGTAATCGCGCTGATAGTATAAACCTTTAAAACTAAACGTTTTTGAGTGGGGGATAATCCAGTACTAATTCTCCTAGTGATCTCATTGAATAATAAAAAATGCTAAATTAATAAAATTTTTCAAAAAAATTTATTGAATAAAGGTAAACTAAATAACTGCATTAATAAATTATAGACACTCATTTTTTCAAAATAGAAATCCTGAAGAAATAATTAGAAAGCTGCAGCTAAGAGATGCGTTGATGAGACAAGAGATTAACAAAATTACAGAGATCAATAAGGATTATCAGATAAAAATTGAATAGTAGCAAAAATAATTTGCAGCTTAAAAAGATTTAACTTAGCAAGTAATTCTTATATATTTTTTAATAACTTTTTCTATACATTAATAACTTCAAACTATTTAATAAAGATAGATAATTTAGAAAAAGAATTAAAGAATTCTCAAAAATTGCTATAACAATAATAATTTCAAAATGGTATTATTTTTATATTTTTTATAAAAAAAAAATATAGTTGTATATTAAATTGTAATTATAATAAATAGGATAATTAAATGATAAAGTACAAGAATAGCAGCTGATAATTGACTAATATGAAGAGTAAAAGTATTAACTTGAGGACTTATTAAAAAATATGTTATTATAAAGAGAGTTAGATAAAATTCCCCTAATAGGAAATTCTGAAAGCAAAATGGATGATACTTTAGCCTTAAATAGTAACTAAAAAATGATAAATCTATTAGATTAACTATAATAATCAGGAATTTTGGATTTTAGTACATAAAAATAAAATATTAATAATACTAATAATAGCAATTAAAATAGTGGAAATAAGCAAAATGTGGGAACGCCATAAAATCCGTTAAAAATGTGCAATAAAATTACAATTCGAGACAATGAAAATAATTTGCATTAATAATAATATAGTTAGCTATTTAATAATCTAATATCATCGAATAATTTCACTTCTACCAATAATGATGTTTTGACATTCAGTCAAACCAAAACACAGCCTATTAATCTTTAATCTATTTTCGAAACTACAACTAAGTCAATAGCTAGCGTCTTTTAATAGAATCCTTCTTAAGTACAGAAAAAAGAAGAAAATATCAATAATTCTTCAAAAAATGAGAAAAAAAATAGCGAAAGAGACCATGATATACCTCAAGAAGATAATATATAAACTTTTAAGGAATCTAGTTACAGTCCTAATATGAAAAAATTATAATAAGAAAAATAGAGCAAGAATAGTTAAATACAGGAATAAGATAAAGCAGGTGAAGCAAACAAATAAATTTCTGTTTCATAATCAACCTAATAAGAAATAAAAACAGGGGATTTGTAAAGAGACTAGCCTAAAAATTTGAATTCTATCAAAAGTCCTGTGGCACATTAATTAAAGGTAGACTTGAATAACTTTAAAAGACATGTAAATTCTATTTTAGAAAAATCTATAGATCAAGCACCTTCTTTACCACCCCTATCTTCTTCAACGAACTGTTCAACTAAGGCGGTTGCCTAAAACAATGTAGGCACTCAAGAGTTCAATAATTAAAATAATAAAAAGGAAAATAATTAGCAAGAGAGAGGTGAAAAAAATAAGCATTAAAATAGCTTGGATAATTTTAATTACCTAGACAATCTTTATAGTGATGAATCCCCATAAAAATCCGATTTCTCTCCCTTCTAAACCATGCCCAATAGTTCAATAAAGAAAAGCTCTTAAAAAAGACATGAACCTTATTCGTCATCATCTTAATTAAAATAGTCTCAGATTCACTATATAGGAGACAGTCGAAATTAAGAAAAAGAAGATATTCTTAACTAGAGTTCAAACGCTATTTATTAAATGAATGAAAAGTATAATGGAAATGAATTATCAATATTATAGTCTATGACTGATCCAAACAAAAGCTATAATTAACCATCTTCTTATTCTTCAGCTTCTCAGGTTAAACAGAGAAACCATTCTCATTCGTAAAATATGAGCCAAGATTTGAGCCCAGAAGATATTCATGCTCTGAGTTAAAGCAATATTAAAATCAATATGTAAAACTGCAATCACAACAGTAGTAGCAATAACATTAACAATAGTGGAGGAAATGCGCAAAATTTGCAATATCAAGAAAATTTAAGAAATGCTGCCTAATAATTAATTCTCACTGAAGAATCCTTTTGGAGTAGAGATGATGAAGTATTGGACTATACTGCCAATTCCAATATTAATATAATTCAAAATTTGAGCCCTAGCAATCAACTTGAAGCACTCATATAAAAAACTAGATAATCAACAACAAAAAGTAATACTTCTAATAATAATATCCTTTAGAGTAAGTATTTTCAGTCTCAGAAATGAGCAGATACAACAAAATATCAAAATTAATACTCTATATATAATATATTTAATTTAATATAAAATACTAGTTAAAAATAGTATAAATTTTATTATGTTTTTATTTATGTAATTATGTATTATTAAGAATTAAAAACTTTATGACGATCATTTTCAATTACCCATTCTTTACACAATATAATTTAATATTTTGTGAATATAAAAAAAAAAGGCTACTCCCAACCTGGGCCTCGATCCCAGCGCCCTGCGATTAAAAGTCGCATGCTCTACCAAGATGAGCTAATCGGGATTGCCTGATAGTTATATATTTTTTAAAAGAATTTTTAGTAAAATTTCAACAATATTTTACCATTTAATTTTGAATTTAAAACATAAATTTTAATTAAATACTTAAATTTATGATAAGTATACATTGAATATATAAGTATTAATGCCCATTTAATTTTATAATATATTATATTAATTAAATATATATTTTCATATAACTCTATCATTATTTCTATTTTTTAAAAGGAGATTCTAAAGGAGAATTTATATTATTTGTATAAAAGCTATTGTTATTTAATAGCTAAGCTCCACTTTAAATATCTAATGATTTGTTTACGCTTTGAAACGAAAATTTTTCTATTTATTCTTCCAATATTAGATCGCAGGAAATTAAAGAAGAGTCCTCCATATTATAATTAGTTTTTTCTTTCTAGAAATCCAAATTTAAATATTATCTGCTTAAATTAAACTTCATTTAAGATTTTTATTTAAGACAATTCGTCTAATATAAATCTTAAAATTTATTTTCATACTAATTTTTAATTTTTTGATTGGTCATTTATAAAGCTTAAGCAATCTACCGATGGGAATTAAGCATATTTATTTTATTTAATGTTCTTCTATTAACTATGCCATTACCATTTAAATTATTTCTTATATTATTATCTTCAATATTTATAGTTTATTCTTATAATAAATCATTTTAAAATAATGAATGGCTATTTTAACTTTACTATACACCTAATTTAGAGCTTATTTTAATAGGATTATATTTTTATTTATGAAGGTAAAATTAGCTCTTTTTTGATTAATTATTTCTATCTTAGAAAACTCTTTTTATGAAGAATCACTTATTGATATAATAAATTCTTTTAGAGGTTTTGATTATTTATCAAAGATTTTAATTATCACCTCCTGTAATAGCGCGTTCTTTTGGTACTCTGTAGCGTTATTATCACACTGTAGTGTATTCATATCTAGATCATCCTCTTCACTGAGTTAAGGTACTTATCCATATATTTCAAGAACATTGTGATTATAAGTATAATTTAGCCAGTTGGGTAAGTAACTATTATTATTAGTGTTTTTTTAAGTAATACCTCGTTTTAAATTCCAAAAAACCTCATTATAGATGAAAATCTTCCTTTTTTTTTAAAAATCCCTTAATAAAATAAAAATAAATACCAATTAAATCAATAATTCTATTAGTAAAAAATATAATACTAATTTACTTAAATACACAATATGTCCTATACCTCATTGAATAAGCATTATCCTTAAGTAAACTGAAAAAAATGTTTTGCATGAAATCCATAGGCTTACGCTTTTAAGTTTTCTATCAGAAGAAATAAGTTAACTACATCTCGGTATCTTTGTTAAAGTTACTATAAATATTTATTAAATGATTTGGAGTTTATATCTATAGGTATTCTCTTTTAATGTAACATGAGTGAATTTATTGAGCGAGAACTATTGATTTATTTGGATTCAATATTTTAAGATAAACATTAAGAAGGTAAAAAGACAATTTCTAAAACTTTTTCAAGTACATCTTGTTTTACTTTTAGGAAAGGAACTGACTTGGAATGGCTTTTAATTTCAGTAGTATGCACTTCAATGAACAATTCGAACCAATTTAACTCATTGAAGTCGCTTTTTTAAATAGTGTAGTTTTTTAGTTTTTAAAAATTATTCTTTTCTATCTTATCCTATTTCAAAAGGTATCCAAAGCAAAGACACTTAAGAATTACTAGGTTTATTGAATTTATGCTATTTTCATATCGAAGATGGGAAGTATCAATATGAAAATGTTCCTTTAAATATGCTTATACAGCTTAATCTTTAAAAAACAGTTAATTGAATGTTGAGTTTCCATTTTAGGCGGAAAAAAATAGGTTTTTAAAATTGATAAGTGCCTGTTCCTTCGATTTAGCTCCTTTTTTAGAGTGTTAAATCATAGATTTTAAATGCTATTATCCTTCGTGTATATCATTTTTTCCTAAAATCATTTGCATGCAAAATTATTCTCCATAACAAAGTGTTATTTTACCATATTAGTATTTTCTTTTGCAAAACAGCCCATACCAAGTTCCTCTATATTTAATTAATCCAATGAGGGAAAGAATAGGAACAAAATTTACGATAAAGCAATAAATAATATAATTTAAAGCTTTTTTATTTAATCTTATTTAAAATTCTTCAAAAATTTATTAATTACCAGGAACCTTTTTTATAAAAAAAATGTTTATATAATAATAATGATTTAATATATTTTAAAGGTATATTAATACTTAGATTTTGAATTTCAGAGTATAATATTACATACTTAATTTACAAAATCCCTATAAACTAAGTGTATCAAAACTAAATTTTATTTAGCAATCTTTTAATTTAACTACTCTGTTATTGTATAATTTAATTTTTTGTATGTCGCTTTATTTTTTATTTTTCACTAATTTAACATATATATCTAATTTGTTTGCGCTATCATTAATATTAAATATTTCATTTAGAGAAAATTAGTATTAAAATATTCCCTCAACTTCTACTATTCCTTTATTATATTTTTCATTAAATTGGCTCTAAAGAGTTTGTTTATTTGATATTATTTCCTTAACTTGTAAAAACTAAATTTCTTTTATGCTAAGTATTTCTTCAAGAATAGGATTTAAAAAGTCATTAATTTTTACTTTTATTTATATTTGCTTGGAATTTTTATAGCTTAACATTTGTATTTACCTAATAAAATTTAAATTAAAAAAATTTTAAAATATATATAATGCATATTACCCTATAATACTATTTATATCATTAACTGTTCCATGTAAAATTAATATAGAATTATTTTACTGATAAGAATATTAAATTTTTTAATGATTTTATATTAAAAATAGCCCCAAAGTATTAAGTATATGAAGTTCAAAATTAATGTACTGTAAAGAAAATGAGCTTATAACTGGGTTTTCAATAGAAGGAAGTTAAACTTATGGATTAAATTTTAAACTGCTCTATACTTAAAATAAAACAGATTCGAATTATATTTTTTATTTTAGGATGCTTTAAATTGTTTAAATATTATTATTCTTTTATATCTTATCATCTAGTATTACCTGTTCTTCTATGCGAAAATTAGAAGTTATGAATCCCTTTTTTGTTATATAGTCCCTACAAAGTTATCATAAAATTATTTAATCATTTATTAGGAAAACAATTTAATAATTCCTACCTTTATATCAAATCTTAGAATATTTCTTTTGAAGTTTATTCATCAATTTACATAGGAATTACAAACTCTAAAGGAGTTACTCTTAACAAAATTTTTTGAATTACCCACATTTTACCTATGTGATCTTAGCTAAGTTAATACTGCAGTTAATTTTAATTCTGATCAAAGAATTATTCATAATATTTGGAAGGAAGTTAATTTTTAATAAGTTTTAGTCCTGTCAATTTTTATAGAAATGGATCCAAAGATATAAATTGTATTGTTATTATTTATCCAACAAAAAAATATTTTATTAAATTTATTGATTTTCCATGCTTTATTAATTAGAAGTAATATTTAAATGCTCAAATATATTATTATGGGTTAGGCTTTCTTTTGGATATGAAATTTCAATTTGTTTATATAATTTAGCAGATATTTGGAGAGGAATTACTCGGATTCCTTTATTTGTTCCAGCTATAAAATATTATTGAGTTTCTGAAATTGAAACTAGAGAACCCTTAGTCGAAAATTCATTAGCAAAAGTAAAACTATGAACATGAAATGGGTTCTTAGGATCCTCTATATTAACCACTAGTATTTAATTGATTCTAGAAGATGCTAATAATTAATTAATAGATTAAAATATTGTATATAGCAATCAGCAGATAGGAATTAATATAATAGTTAATTTTACTCAGAATTAATATAGTTTCAGACAAATTAGGAACACAATCCCAAATCGAAGCTTCCAAATATAAATGAGAAATTATTTATGGTTATACTCTATTCTCTATGCTTATTATATATATTCCATCGTAGAGAGTTGCTGCATATATAAAATTTTAACTTTTTTGAGATACAATGAAATAATAAATTGAGGGCACCTACAAAATAGGTTATAATTCAAGCCATTCTTTTTTAAATTCTTAAACTTAAAATGTTTTTAAATGACCTGGATTAAGTTCAGCCACATAAACATATCTCGAAAAAATAAAATAATTTTAATTTTCGATTATTAAAATATTTATGTATAAATACCTTTGCTCTACCATATGAGCACATCTAATTTCATTTAAATTTGTCATTTTTTATGTATTATCATTTAACAACTGAGGGTTATAATAATTTTACATATCATAATGCTCTACTCTTTCAAAACCTAAAACTAATATTGAGTCTACTGAACCTTTAACATTGCTAATATGTGCTCCAGCTTTAAAGGACATGTTAATCCTAGCTTTTTCAATAGGCAACTTTATGTTTGTGCAATCTGCAACTATTAAATACTAATTCCCCAAAATGAATATTATGTTTTCGTTTTATTAAGATTTTGCCAAAAAGTTAACTTTTCTAAATAAAACATTTATTCTTAAACAAAGAGTTGAAGAATATATAAACAAATATAGTATATAATACCCCAGGTTATTTATCAATCCATTTTAATTTTTATAATGCTCATAATGTTTAATTACTGGCAGATTTGAAGTATCAAATATATGAATACCATCTGAATACTATGAGACAAACATTTTTTTGCTCTGAATTAAGTGAATATGATTCCAAGTCCATACTTCAGGACTCTCATAAAATTCAGTTGAGCTTTATAATTGTGTTAAAATATTTTCTTATTTTTTAGCTTGATCATTATTTTTTATCAGATAAAATTGAAGAGAATTCTGTTAAGATGAAATAAGTATTGGAAAGTACTATTTTTTATATTATATTCCTAAAAATGATGATATAGAGGTCTCGGAAGATAAAATTTATTATAAATTCATATTAGATATGTCAGATATATCTATAATATGAATTCCAAATTCTAAAGAAAGGGCAAATAATTGCTAACTTTTTTCATTAAGCATAAATTAATTAAATTATACGAATTGATGCTTATTTTTATATAGACCCTAAAAATTATCATTTAAAGATTGATTCTTATCATTACTAATTATCGTTTAAAGCTATATTGCCGCTATATAAATTTAGTGATATTATTTTTCTCCTAAATCCAATACTAGAAAGCCAACACTTTAGCTTTAATTTATTAAAATATTATTTATACTGTAATTTTCATATTTTACATGAGAAAATTCTGTCATTTATTAGTAATTATCTTCTTTATTTATTCTTATGACTAAATGATATATAATATTTGTTAAAATGAAAATAAAAAATCAATATATATAAATTACTCTTATATCCTTCTTTCTTTAGAGATAAAAATAAATAAATATCTTATTTTCCTTGATTCAAATTGTGAAATATTGAAATTTACCACACTATAATTTTTTCATTATTATTGAAGGATAATATAATTTTTGGCTGCTAATTTTCATATATTAAATACTAAATTATTTCATTGTTTTTAGAAACAAATAAAAAATTATTTTTTTAATCTATTACAAATGTATAAAATTTATTTCCTTCCTAAATTTTATTTTTATATTAATGTTCCATTTAATTATAAAAAATGTTTAGGTAATTGCCACTATTAGAGGATATATTTTCATATTTGTATATTAATATTCCATTTTGTTTTGTTAGCAAAAATAATTATGTAAAATTATCATAGAAAAAAATTTATATTACTCCCATAATATTTTATAAAATAACACTCTAATTCTTTTCATAACATCCTGTATAATCATCTTATTTTATATAATTATCATATGAATGCTAGTTCTTTTTTGAGACAGGAGAATTTAATATGTTTAGCTACATTAGTTAATTACAAGATTTTCTGTAAATAAATAATTAGTAAAATTTTTCAGAATATGACATCAAATCAGTTTGAAAACCTTTTAAATGGAAAATTAATTTTCTAGAATAACTTATAATAATTGATTTAAATTAATATTACTGAGATAAATTTTAGATATTTCAATTTGTTTTATTTGTTTTACCTATTTATATTTAGAATTGTGATGTATTTGAATAAATGACAGAGCTATTTTTAGAAATCTATGGAAAATATAATATATTTAGTGTAAACATCAATATTCCCAATCTTATATTAATCATTCTCAACATATTTTCTAATTTAATTGTAAATATTTTGTTAAATAGCACTTCTAGTATATTTTTTCTTTTTATTTTGGAAAACATATATTATTATTTATATAAGAATATTATTTAATTAAAATGCATTTTCAAGTCTAATGACTTCTATCATTTAAATAACTAACTAACATATAATATTAAGCATATTTAATTAGAAATTGTTTATAAACTACTGTTCATTAATTTAATTATTGGTTGAATTATAAAATTAATTTATTATAAAACTATAAAAAAAAAAATGATAAATTTATATTAAATATATATTATTAATAATTTAAAATTCAATATAAGTAGTATAATAATACATAATGATTCCATTAATTGTGATAAATTAGAGTTAATATCATTTTTATTAAATATTTTATTACAAATTATAATATATATGATATATTTTTGGTACTATTTAATATATTTTTAATATATCTAAATTGCCACTAAATATTTATATTTTATTAAAAAATAATTAATTTAATTATAATAATATTAATTAATAATTTGTTGTTATATTTAATTAATTTATTTTACTAGAAAAATTATACATTATTAGTTTCTTTTGATAAAAAATTATTTAATATTTATAGTTTTTTCTGCTTATTTTATGCATTTATTACTTTTGAAAACAATACTTTATTGTTAAACAAACTTAATAATTTTTTCACAAATAAATAATTAATTCATAAATATACGAAGTATATGTTTTTCAATCTGTGTTTATTAAAACAAAAATGTTTTTTTAATTTAATAATCATAATTAATGTATAAAAAATACCAAATAATTAAAAATCCTAGCATAAAATTTTTGATTTGTAATTTTATTTTGAAGAAGGTAATATCATATTTTAAAATATAATAAATCTATTTTATGCACTTTTAGTGGAAATTTAGCAATATTTTAAATTAAGAGAAATAGAAGATTAAACAAAAAAAAAAACCACTTTTAAACTCGCTCTCAATACTTTCTATTTTTTACTATCTTAAAAAATATTATTTTTATTTGCTTTTTCTTTTTATCACCATTATCTATAATACAATCTATCTTCAAGTAAATTAATCTACTGAATTTGCTATTTCCTATAATATTCACTATATAAAAAGTGTTATTAATTTATTGATTAGGTGTAGGTTAAGTTATTTTATTATTTTTCCATTTATTAAGATATAACGCTGGTTAAGATAAATATTATTTAAATTATCAAATTTATTACAAATACAATTCCAAAAAAATCTTTTACTATTTGCTTAAGTCTTTATTTATTGAAATTATAGATAGTTGATTTTTAAATTTATTTAAGATAAACATTAAGGGATTTTTATAAAATAGTTTCAACATTATTTAGTATTACAAAGAGCGAAAGGTTAAATATATATTTTAAGAATTGAATTTTTCAAATAAAATTAATATTATATTCCTATAATAAATTAAATTATGAAGGAATTGTGAACTAATATTTATAATCCTTCATCATATAAATAAAAAATTTATAAATTATAATAGCAACTAATATCATTTTATTATTCTAAAACTACCCAATAATTTATTTTTTAGAATTTTACTTAATTTAATATATTAAATACTAAATTTATCAAATTTATAATAAATCTAATTTATAAGCATAAATAAATAAAATGAAGAAAAATTCATTCATTCATTCAATATATATATAGTTATTGTGTTAGGTTTTAGATAATATGCAAAATTAAATTCTTATATTAATAAATGATATTTCCATTATATATTTTTTTTATAATATTATATTGATATATTTTCTATTATCAATTTAAATAATAGAATATATACTCTTTATTATAGTTCAATATTTAATATATTAAAATTCTAAATTACCAAGCAATACATAATTATAATTAAATATCAGTTATTGAATATATAAATTCATATGAGATTTTATTATTAAAAAATACAAATCATATTAATTTATATATATATCGTTTTTTTTTTTACTTCTTTAAATGATACACACTATAAATAATATATAATAAAGGTAGCAACAATGTTATATTATATACTTAAAAATAATAAGTAATAAATGTATCAATCAGAGTAATGAATTAGAACCCTTATTAAGTGGCATCTCAACTTTTTATAGAATCTTTTGAGTGGAGTATGGTAACCTAATATATATATTATAAAAAATTTAAATTATATATTTATTTTTTAAACTTAATAGGATATTCTATATAAAAAATTGTTATTTGAATATAGAAATATTATTCTTTAAATACCATTTACTATACTTATACTGATATACGATACATATTCTATATATTTAATTATAAATTAAAAACTATTATTAAAATATCAAAATTAAATTCTAATAATTTTAAAAATAAAATTATTAGAATAAATAAATATTATAATTTAAATAGTTTGACTAAAAATAATAATTTATGTTAGAAACTTAAAAATTATTTTTAATATATAATATAAATTTTATATATTTAAAATAAAATTTCAATTTAAAATAGAAATAATAAAATCAATTTTATTTTATATATAAATAATTATAATAGTGAATTTTTTTAAAATTCTATTAGATCAAATTATCGTAAAATAATAGACTTAGTAGTAAAAATATATTCTATTACTTAAAAATTTGATATATAATTTATCGTTTATTTAGAAAATAGCATTTTTTTTAATTAATATCTTTGACTTACATACATATATAAGTAAAAAAAATAATAAAAATTTTTAAAAATTAAATTAAAATAAGATAATACAAAAAAAAAAAAAATTTAAATTAGTTAGTTTAATTAATAATGTAAAGCCTTTTATTATAACAATAAGTTGTTGAAGAAAAATGCTAATAAGCTTATAACTTATTTGAAAAATATGTTATTTTAGATAGTACTTGGAGTTAAAACAAAGACAAATAATCCTATAAAACCCACTTTAAAATCGAAGGTAATAATACCTATGGAAGAGGAGAAATAGTCATAGAATACCCTTATAGTGTCGTAGTAGATTTTCTTAACGAATATTTAGATAATGCTGAAGATAAAGATATAAAAGAACTTAAAGAAATTTAAAAGTTTAATGAAGATTTAAATATATCTTACATAAGATATAAAGGATCGTATTTATATTAAAATTTAGCTTTAAATTTAATTTTTCTTTTACTAATGATAATTTATATATGTCTACTAGATTTGGAATCGATGATAGAGATTTTGTTATAGCAACAAAATAATTTGAAACAGAAGGATAAGGAATAATTGTATCTACTTCAGTTGTGCATCCTAATTGTCCTGAAGTAAAGGGATGTGTGAGAGGAGAAATTATTTTAGAGGTGTATAAATGCTAAAAAGTAGGAGAAAACTAAACATAAATCTTCTACTTCTGTAGTATTGATCCAAAAGGAAGTATTCCTGATTATTTTAAAAAATCTGTAATTTAATTTTTATATAAAAGAAAATGATATGCAATTTCTAATTTTATAAAATATGTAGGAAGCAAAAGAGGCAGGAGAAATAGTTTTTGAATTAAAAGAAGCTATAAATAAAAAATTTGGAAAAAAATGATAAAATGAATTAAATATCTAAATATTATATTGATTTTGATATGATTATATGTAATATTACTTTATGGATTTATTTACTTTGTCATCTAAATAAAGCATAGATTCTTTAAATTTATTAATGATACTTTCTATTTTATATATATTTAAAACATTATTTTTTGAGATTATAGATAATATGAGAAGTGTTATATAATATTATTATATTAAGATAAGATATTTGTAATTATATTAAAAATAGATAATAGATAATTATTAACACCATTTTTTTTTAGAATTTTCTTAAAAATTGTATATAATATATTTAATTCAGTTAAATTAAAAGGGAATAATTTTTCAAATTAAAGGTAATTATTGAGAGGAATTCAATTTTTCTGTTTGTTATTAGCTTTCATATAACTATTAATTGTTTGGAGTATAAAACCTTTTTTATTTTAGGACTTTTTTTTTTTTCTTCTATAATTAAATCACTGTGTACTAAATCATTATCATATAGATCTTATTTATTTTCTTCAATCATTTTTTGTGGTTAAAATTTACTTTAAATTCTAGTACGAAAAGGTGACATTGGTACTTTTAAAGACTCTTCTATTTTGCTATTAAATAAAAAGTAACTTTGCTATCTCTAGAGTTATTCACATTCTTACTACTGCTATTATTTTTAGATTTTTTTCTTTTATTTGGAGATTTGCAATGATTGAGCTATTTAGCGGTGAGAATTTATTATATTTATCATTTTTTAATTTTCTTTTTTTTTAAACTAGCCATTATCGGTTTTCTAATAATGCATGGATATTCTTAATTTTATTATTATTAACTGTCACTATTTAAATTGGTTTCCTTTATGTTAAGCTCGTCAAAAAGGCCCGTATTGTGTTTACAAGTTTTTTTTTCGATTTTAGGCTCTTTACCATAACATTCTACCTATTATTTTGGAGAAAGTTGCAGTAAAAATTGGTCTATTGATCTTCCCTGATCAGAAAACAATCTATCTCTTTCAGATAAATTTTAAAAACCTAGAACTGGTGATTTGCCAGGACTTAAGACATTATTATAAACGGAAATATTAAATTCTCTTAAAGGCCTTTATTATTTATCATTTATTTTTATGGTAATTTACTACTATTATTAATGAGACTTTTTTTTTATTGTGATGAATTGTGTTATTCTTTTTGCTCGTCTTCTTTTATATCATACTCGACTTCGCTGTAATATGGCGCTTATCCATAAATTTCTAGAACGTTGTGGTTGTAAGAATAATGTAACCAGTAGGGAAGATTATTACTATTAGAATTTTTATTTAACTTCTATAAATTAAAACCGCAAAATTAAAATATTTAAGAAAATCTTCCCTCTCGTTGCTAATATGCCTTATTAAAAAGAATCAAATATAAAAAAAAAATAAATTAAAAATTTGATATAATATTACTGATATATCTACTATATCCAGCAATTCATTATAAAGACATTATCCCTATGAAAATTGTAGAAATTTTTTCGGTACAAATCCATAAGCCTCAGCCTTTATATTTTCAAAAATTAAGAATATATCGATTTAAGTTTGCATTTTTAATTAAAATTCTTCAAATTGAAATTGAAGAATTTCTGAATTAATGTCTTATGGGAGTTTCTTCTGATCTAATAATATTGATCTTACAGTAAGAGAATTTTTCATAAATGAGTTGCTTAGTTGTTTTTTTCTTTGGTTTTATTATGGAGATCTGGAGCACTAATATGACAAATTTGTTTAAGGTTAAAATAGTTTTTCTAGTGTTTTTTCAAACACTTCTTGCTTAATTTTCAGCTTAGGAAGTGATTTAGAATGACTGATTATATCAACAGTGTTAACTTCTATGAAAAATTCGAACCAATTTAAGTGACTATATGAAGTTTTTTGCAGTACAAAATTTTTAATTTTTTCAAAATTTTTTTTTGAACAGGGTCAGCATTCATCAAATAGTTAAAACAAAGAGATTTGAGAATGACAAAGCTTAAAGAGGTGGTGCTGCTTTCATATCTTAAATTCGTCGTATCTATTTTTAAATGTTCTTTTAGAAACTGCTTAACAGCACTCTCATTGAACATAAGCCTACTATAATACTGATCATTATTGAACTATTTTTAAAGGAAAAATGTCTCTTTAAATATATCAGCAGTTGTTTTGTTTTGTTTTTATTTTTCTTTTTTCTTTTTTTTATAAAATTTATCATATATTATAAATGATGCTGACCTTCTTCAATATCATTTTTCCCTAAAATCATTTGCATATGAAAATCTTCTCCTTAGGCTAGCTGTATTGTACCATATTGATATTTTTTCTTACAAAATACACCATACCATATTCCAATATATTTTATTATGCCTGCTAATGAAAAAACAGGACCCAACACAACAATTATAAAATATATCTTATACTTATATGGTATTTCATTTACTTTTACATAAAATATTTCAGATACTCTTTTTTTGGTTAGTTTTTATTTATCTATATATATATAAATATATAAATTACTATATTTTATTATAATAAATATCAAAATTACCTCTAATGTGAATTTTAGCTCATATTTTAGCATTTAAATTTTACAACATCCAACAAGATTAAAATCATTATAGGAAAATTAAAATTAGCATTCTTTTATTTAAATTACTTAATTATTTTTGATATAGTATTATTTGGAATATTCTTTGTTTTTATCCCTGAATTAAATATATAATTCAAATTCATTTTATGAATTATATTATTCAATAAATTATTTTTATGAAAATTTAAACTTAAATTATTCTTCTACTTTAACAATTCCACCTATATATTTGCTATTAAATTAACTTTATAGTGTATTTTTAATTAAAATCGGATAGTTTATTGTAAGGAAGTTGAGATCTAATATATCAAATTAGTTTTTATAAATTTCATTTAAATTGTCTTGGATTCGAACAGTCACATTTACTTACTCTAATTTATTATAAATTAAAACTTCTAAGTCACTAAAAAATGAAAAAATATATGAAAAAAAAAAAATTATAATTTATTTATTTATTTTTACTATAAAACAATATTAAGGTCGTTTTGCAGCCCAGTTAGTGAAACTATATGGGTTTAATTATTTTCTCCATAAGAAAAAGCTACGTGTTCATTTTTTATTTCCAAAAAATTCCTTATACCTTAGATTATAAATTTAAGTCAATAGTAATCAGATGTTATGATAGAGATTACAAAATATTCATGTTTTATTTATCAGATTTATGTATTTATGGATTAAATATTAAGCTACCCTTAACTTTAAAACATATATAGTCAAAAAAGATATTCTATCGTAAAATATTTTTAACTTAATTAAATTTTTATTATAAGTCTGATTTGGTGTCTAAAATAATATCTTCTTCTAATTTATACTTATTTGTTAAAAACCCTTCTTCACTCAAAAATCCTCTATCATTACAATTATAATTTTTTTAAAAAAAAAAAAACAATATGAAAACTATTTATAAGCATACTTATTTTGTAGAATTTGATATATTTCTAATGCTTAAATTGCATCTATTTTTCCAGGCTACACTAGCATTGATTGTAAAACTCGCTTATGTATTCTTTAAACAGCGCAATTATTTCCTATATGAGATTTAGATAAAATAAGTTGTTTTTTGTCAAATATATTTTCACTCTAGAAATCCTCATGATAGGTTTGTGGAATATAATCTTTATAAATAATGAATCCCATAAGTTTTTGATTTATGGGATCAAGAGAGTAAAATATAATTTTAATTAATTCCCCAACTTAAAATTCATTTAGCTGAGTAATATTTTCCTCCATAAAGACTGATTTTTATAACATATTTTTTGACTGCAACAACTAAATTTAACTAAAAATTTTAGCTGTAGACTGCAGGGGTAAAACCCTTTAACTATGATGTGTTCCTATAATTACATACTTTTATTAATTTGGTAGTTTTACAAAAGATCCTTGAATTCCAAATTCTGTAGGAACCTTAAAGGTATGCATCTAAAAAGGATGCTTTGGATCTTCAATATTAACAATTATCATCTGATTTTTTCTTGTCATAACTAACAAAATTTTAAATATAAAAATTAACAAAAATTTGTGTCAAAATATTTATTTTAAATACATAAAAATAAAAGAGTTTCTTAGTCGTTTGAAGTAAATACCCAAACTGATCCTTAGATAAACAAATTAGATAAAATGAATGGTATTTCTCTGTTAGAGGCATCGATTACATATAATCCATCATATAAACTAGTAGCATAAATTAAATTTGGGTTTTTATCTGATTGCTTGATATAATATACTGAAGGAACTTATAGTATTGGTTTTATTTAGATAAATTCCTCTAAACCTTCTTATATTTTATAAATAATAATTTGTCCAGGTACTAGATCTGCTACATAAATATACCTAGAAGAAAATAAAAATATGAATATAAAAAAAAACTGATTATTTGCTAATAAATTACTTTAAATCTAACACTATTGAGCTACGGTTTTCATTTTAAATTGAATGTTATTGAGTAACTCCATTAAGCAATTTAGGATTTAAATAATCAGATACATCGTATAGAGCAACTCTGTTATACCCTGTTATTAGTATTCCATCTACTGAATTTTTAACATTATTTATATGAACACCCCCTATTACAGGGATAGGTATTCTTTTAATTTCCTTTGGATTGGGGATATCAGTACAATTTAATACTATGAAATTATTTTTTGTTGAAACGAAAATAATATTTTCATCTTATTAGGATTTTACCATGCTATTGACTTTTCTTTTATTATTATAAATATAAAAATTATTTAATAATAAATATAATTTTCATTTCATTATTTCATTTACCCTAAATCTGGAATAAGTCCTCCAGAAAATTTATAATGCGATAAATTGGAAATTTTTGGCAGTTTTGAAATGTCAAAAATATATATTCCATCTGAAAAATATGCAACAAATAGTGCTTGCTGCTTTTCTAAAAGTAAGTGTTTCCAAGACCATACTTCATGACTATTCACTTCTTACAAATCACTTTAATAATATGTTAGGAAGTTTTCTGTTTTTTTCTCATTATTAAAGTTCAATTATTTATAAAAATGGATCTCTCTTTATTAAGAAGAAACAATTATAGAATTATTATCAACATAATTTTTTATTTCTATTATGTACGAACAGGGTTTTTTAATTTTAAAATTTGTTAAACTTCCATGTTATTTATGTCTTTTACGCTTATTAATGAAATTCCAAAATTTATTGATGAAGCAAATATTACTTGGTTTTACTATTACATTACTATTTAATCAAATCTTATAAAGTTATGATAACTTTTAAATGTTCCGAGCCAATTTTATTATTCAAAAGACTAACTAGTTAAGTTAAGCGTTGAAATTACAGCTATTTAACTCTCTGTAATATAATTTTTCAAATAATTCATCAATATAAAACATAAATTCCTTTATTCATCGAAAGTAAATGATTCAACACTAGAATTTGCTTATATTTACTACAATAAGATTTAAAAGCTATAATTATTGTCTTATTTTAATCTAAATACTATTAAAAAGATTTAAGATAATAATTAATTAAAAAACGTGCAAAATTTTATTGCAAATTTATAAGATTTACCTTACATTCCATTTGTTTAACTCGCAACAAATATCAAAGTTGATTGGTTTGTTTATTCACTTAAAACTGAAATACTTTACCCCTTATATCCTTATTGAAGCAATATTATTTTTATTTATTATGGGGAATTGTCTTTAAAAACCATATAAATAAGTATTTCAGAATTTTTACATATAAAAAGAAATTTGTTAGTTTAGTCTATAGTCATAGAGTTATATTTTGTTTTATTTTATAAGTTAATTTCTTAGTAAAACGGTACAAGCATCTAGTCTTTATTAGTAAAATTTATTATAAATACACCTTTATCTTGACATAGCAGAAAAATTTACTAAAATGACTCCATAAAAATTAAAGATACTATATATTTGCTATTTAAATTCAATGTATATTATTAATTTTTTTATTTTATGATTTCAGTTTTTTAGTTTTAACTTTCTATTCCAGTATTTGGTATATATTCCGTATTTTATAAATCAATTGCAGCTATCTAATTTAGAGATATTGAAACCATAAATATTACTTTATTAGATTAAGAATATGCTATATAATCTGACCGAAAACCTTTTTTATATCATAAATAGTAAAATAAAATATCATCTATAATCAATAAGAAATTAGAAAATATAATTTTTTACTTGTTTCTATGTATCCCGATGAGTTTTCTGAATAAATAATTGAACTACTGTATATATTTATTGCATATTAGATCGTAATAATAGATATAAAAAATTATGAAAATTATTATTTTTCATCAAAAAATATCTTTTGAGAAATATCTATACGATGCTGATTATTGCTTTACAATTTATACAATTTTTTTATTTTTTTTTAATACTTGCTCTTGTATTTATATAATTAATGTTATAACAATATGCATTAATATTTAATTATTCACACAAAGCTGTAAATTATATTATTGCTAAGAAATTATAAAACATAAACAAAAAATTAACAAATTATGTGGTGTGAGAATAGACTTAATAATATTACTAAAAACCATTATAATAATTTTCATTATTTAATAAAATATAGTCTATAATAAATGAATTTATTTTTTTATAAATTACATAATAAATTGTTTTTATTAGATATTATAAAAATTTTTTAAGAATTATAATAATTCAATTTTTAATAATATAAAAATAAATTTAAATTTTCAATTAATTAAATTAATAGTTCAATATGTTTATATTGAATATTAGAATTTATTTTTTTCAAAATATATTAAAATGATGATTAGAATCAATTGCTTATTTAATCATTCAATTCACTTAAATCAACTTACTAATTAAATTATATAGCTGGAGATTTTAATTCTAATTGTTTATCATTATCTTATAAATAAGTAAAGTAATCGCATTTTTTTGAGTCATTTAGTACTAAATTGCTATTAAAAATGGAAGAATAATCTTCCTCATCATAATCTTCGCAATCATCAATAATAATTTATTCTTATTTTAAATAAGAAGAATTGTTTTATTTTTTTAGATTTATTTCCCCTATTCAGTGGCAATGGTATTTAATTCTAGAGTATTGTACTTTTGTTTAATTTTTAAATTGCTGGAGTGAGTCTCCTCAGAACCAAATTTCTATTTTCTTATGCTTAATTTATTTATTTTTTAGATCTTTAAAGTGATTCAGCTATTTATCTGTGAGAATTTTTAACATTTATTTACTATTATAATTTAATTCTTTTTTTAAAGGAGATGAGGGAGGCTTTCTTATGATACTAACAAATTCTTGATTTTATTGTTAAAATTATTATGTTTAATTGGTTTCAGAATACTGTAGTGTATCTCTAGCAAAAGTTTCATCTTCTATGAGACGTGTGGTCGTTTTTTGTACCTAATTCTGATGTTACTAATTTAAATAAGAAGGAGTTTATTATTCAAATTGATTCCTTAAATAACTGGCAGTGGAATTTTGTTATTTGTTAATATCTAATTAGGTAAGAGAAAGTCTTTTCCTCTAGGTAAATTGATGAATTATTTTTTTATTTATTTAAGATTTGGCTGAAACCGGATTTTTATATATCTAAATCATGAATTCTCTTAAGGGTTTGGCTTATTTATTATTTATTCTTACTGTTAATTATTAGTCATTATTTTAAATTTTTTTCTAATTTAAAACAGAAGAAGAAGAAGATTGTTCTTCATCTACTTCGGAAAAAAAGGGTACTTATCCATACAGCTCAATAACATTATGATTATAAGAATAATTCAGCCAATACGGTAGGCAATTTTTGTCAGATTTGTTTTTAAGTTTTTACATTTTAAATCCGCAAAATTTTAGTATCTGTTAAAAAAATCTTCCATCTCTTTCTTAATATCCCTTTTTACATTAAAAAAAATTTATTTTATATTGATTAATATTAATTCTTTAAATTACACAAATATCAGCTATATCCTGTATATCGTTTTAAAGGCACTGACCCTAGGAAAATTGGAAAAATTTTTTAGGATAAAACCCGTAAGCTTCAGATTTCAGGTTTTCAAAAATAAGAAATAAGTCAATATGGCTGGGATATTCTTTTATTTCTGCTATAAAAATTTTGACAGACTTTAAGAGTTTATATTGATTGGTAGTTTCTTTTGTTCCAGAATAATAGATTTAAGGGAAAAAGAATGAGATATATTGTTGTTTTAATTTCCATTTTTTAAACTCTGCATACTCTTTCTCTTTAGTGGACTGTTCATATTACATTAATCATTATTGGGCAAAAATAATTTTTCAAGGGTTTTTTCAAACACTTCTTGCTTAATTTTGAGTGTGGGAAGGGATTTGGAATGACTTATAATATCAGTGGGGTGAACATCTATAAAAAATTCGAACCAATTTAAGCGATTATAGGTAGAATTTTGCAAAACACAATTTTTAATTTTTAAAAAATTATTTTTCTGAACAGGGTCAGCATTCATCAAATAGTTAAAACAAAGAGATTTGAGAATGACAAAGCTTAAAGAGGTGGTGCTGCTTTCATATCTTAAATTCGTTGTATCAATTTTTAAATTTTCTTTTAGAAACTGCTTGACTGCACTCTCATTGAATATAAGTTATTGGTATTTTATTTTGATAGTAGAAAACTCATCTTTTATGAAAAAGAGTTCAATGAACTTATCTGCAGTTTTTTGGCCGTTTTCTTTCTTCCTTTTTGAATATTTAACCATAAATTTCAGATGATTAAGTCCTTCTTAAATGTCATTTTTGGCCAAAATCATTTGCATTCTAAATTCTTCTCCCTAAGCTAGCTATATAGTACCATATTGATATCTTTTTTTACAAAATATTCCGAACCATACCCCTCTGTATTTAATCGTACCGATTAAAGAAAACACAGGAGCCATAGCCACTATAATGAAATAAATACAATAGGTAAAAGCTATTTTATCTAATTTTATGTATAAAACATCTGTGACATACTAATTATGATCGTGCACCTTATTTTAAATAAATAATTTACTATATTGAATTTTCTAAAAAAAATCAAATAAATTACTTCTATTTCTAATCTTATTTTATTATAATGCATAAAAAATTACAAAATCCCTAAATTTTCAAATTTTTGCTCGAAATTTTTAGTTCACAGCCACTAACTTTTTTTGCTATCCCATCTTATAGGGTAATTTTGCTTGATAAAGTGCCTTTTTACTCTATTTATACATAAAAATTATAGATGTATTTAATATTTTTGTTATTATTAAATGTATTAGATGCAAACGAAAATTCAAACTTTTTTTCTATTTCTACCACTCCATCATCATACTTAGAGTTAAATTATGTTTGCAAGCTCTAGAATACTTAAATTGGATAATTGATTTAAATAAATTGTAGATCCAGCAATTTGAATTTTTAATCGTAAATTTCATTAAGACCATCATCAATTCTTACAAATACATTCACATAATTTGCATTTTTAAATAAATGAACCTTAAATTAGCTTTAAATAGTAGAAAATATTTTTAAATTGAATTATTATTTATAAACAATGAATAATAATAATAAAAATCTAAATAAGAAAAATATATATTTACTGTAGCATCATATTCAGATCTGACTTATATCCAGAAATTATAGTATATTCTCTTCTTTCATATTCTTGGAAATAAGATATAACATTAGGAGACTCAAAGGTTAGAAAGAAACCGTAATCCTAAATCTCTAAGGAAAAATACAGGGTTATCATTTTTTCAGAAACAGTTTCGATAATGGGAGTGTCAGGCTTGTATTTTTGAATAGAATAATTGAAGGCCAAGCTATTTTTAACTTAAAAGTAAAATGGTTCAAACAAAATATGTTGTCTAATCACATCTTTAACTGTGGTGGCGTGTTGCTAAAGAGGAGATTTGTAATCAAGAATGATTTCTTCATTGATATTGAATTTCGAGGTAGGAAAACCATCAGAACTTAGGTAATTTCTAATTAAAGTGAATATATTTATTTAAACAACAAAATTCTGTTTTTCAAAAATTAGTTTTTGCTTACTTTTAAATCAAAATTTGAAAAATATTCTTTGAAGTATTGTTATCAATGGTCTGGGACTCTTCTGCGAATTGCAATTCTGAAATTTTTTTATAAATTCGTTGCACTGCGCAGTTATTTCCCTAATAGTCCTTTTGCAGGTATATTTACATTGGATTTTTGCTTTATTTAGTTTCGTAATAGGTTTCATAGTAATAGTTTTCTGGAACGAAATTTTTGTGGATAGATATGCCTGATAGCTTTTGCATTTTCGGATCCAGTGATTGAAACATTATTGAAATTGTTTCCCCTACTTTATAAGTTAAATTTTATTGACTTTAGGTCAGTTTTTCTTGTGAGAATACCTAACTTTAATTCCCCTTTTCTTTCGTTAAAAGTTTTATAAATTTGATTATTTTCGTTGGAGATTGCAGAGGAATCACCCTCTAGCTTTTATGGGTTCCAATTATTAGATACTATAATTACTGTTCAGATTAGGATTATGGTTCAGATATGAGGAATCCTTTTAATCCAAATTCCGAGGGAACTTTGAATTTGTGTAAAATTAAGGGGTTTTCTCGGTCTTAAATGTTGACAGCGATCATTTAGCTGTTTCTATTGATGACTTAGTCATAAACAATGTTTAAAGTTAAATTGAGGTTTATTAATTTAATAAATAAAGAAATTAAATTTTACATAAAAATAAAACTGTTTCTGACTAATTATAAATACACTCCCAGATAGACCCGTCTATATACAAATTTGAAACAATGACTGGATTTTCTCTCTCTGTTAAATCAATTATGTAAATTCCATTGTATAAAGAAGTTGCATAGAGTAAAGAGGGATTTTTCTTAGAAAGAACAGTATAGTATATTGAAGGCACCGACAAAACAGGCTTTATTAGTTACAGATTTATATTATCAGGAATAATTACATATGTGAAAAGTTGTCCAGGCACTAATTCTCCCATATAAATGTACCTAATAAAAGAAAATTAGTAATTATATATATATATTTGCTTATTTTAACTAAATTACTTTAAATCTAATATTTGAGATGTTCTAAATTATTCTTATTGTGAATGTTACTGAGTGCCATTATTTAACAATTGAGGGTTTTCATATTTTTATAAATCGTATAGTAAAACATTACCATGACTAACGACCAAATAGCTATCTATAGATCCTTTGACTTAATTTAAATATAGTGTGGATATGATTGGCAATTGTATTCTATTGATTGTTACTGGAGCTTATACATTCGTACAGTTCACAACTAATAAATCAGAGATTCCAAGCATAAATATTATGTTTTCATTTTACATCGATTGCTCAATATAGTTAATTTTCCTATATATATATGACAAATTAATCATAATAGTGAAACTTTAAATAAATAATTTTGAATACCCTAAATCTTAAATTAATCCATTTTTATTTTTGTAATGTACAAAGTGAGTAATTTTAGGCAAATTTGAAACATCAAATACTCTGACTCCATCAGAAAAAAATGCTACTAGCATTTTTTTGCTGCTTTTGATGTAAATATGGTTCCAAGGCCACACTTCAGGGCTTTCAACTATTAAAAGTTAGCTTTGAAAATATGTTAGTGTATTTTCTGTTATGTAACTATCTTACAATACCAATTATTTATTAAAATGAATGACATTATTCTATGCAGATACTATGATGCTTTAATTTTGTTCAGTTATTTCTTAAAAGTTGCTTAATGAATCACCAAATTTTAGAATTTGCTTTAAAAACATGTTTTTAATATCTGCAGTGTTAATTATGTGAATTCCTTATTGCAAAGACAAACAGAAAAGTAGATGTGTATTTTGATTTAAATGCAATTAAGAAAAAACGATAAAATCATCATTCATTTAGTATGTCGCTATCCAATTATTTTCTTTATAGTTTTAAAAACCTTGTCCTGAAATATTTTCTATAGAAAAAACAGATATTATATCATTTTATAGTTATTTATTATTAGTTTGTAGTAGTAGAAAACAATATTTTCTTTAGCTGTCTAACACTGCTTTTTTGACACTATAATTTGAATATTTATAATCAATCAATATGCTATTTGACGAATTTCCATATAAGGGGATGGCTATGACTAAAATTATTAAAAAATAATTCTAAATAAATTAATTAAACTATATTACCTTATAATCCTAAATCCTTCAAACACAAAATAAGTAAATATTTTCTTATTAAATTTCTTATAATTGTTATTATTGCTATTGCTATTACGAGTCTTTGAAACAGGAAATACTGTAAGCCTTTTTTTAAATAGAAATATTTCTAATTTTTTCTGGTATTTTAGTTTTTGAAATCTTATACACTTAAATAGATGAATTAACCGATAAAAAAGGGTATTGCTGCTTTCATGTATTTCCATCGCTAAAAATTCTTACTATAATTAACTTTGATTTTAATCTTTT
Organism: Miamiensis avidus; assembly: GCA_037039885.1. NCBI lineage: Eukaryota > Ciliophora > Oligohymenophorea > Philasterida > Glauconematidae > Miamiensis > Miamiensis avidus. Next base: position 825,700 of record JAWVGU010000008.1, on the reverse strand, counting down.
TAACTGAAAAGGGCTTCAAAGTACCCTTTCCTTGGTCATCTTTCTCGTAATTTAGAATTATGAGTCCATTTAATTTGCAAAGTAAAAATAGTTACTGCGTTGATTCTATAAAAACCATATGTTCAATTTATCTAAAGCTTATTTTCACATTATTTTATCCTAGCAGGTTATATTAGAACTCATTTAGGTTTCCAGTTTACTAAAGATCATTGTTTTAATCTTAGTTTTGAACAAAGGAGGAAGGAATGTAATTGGTATTTTACAGATCTATTAGCGAAATGGCACTTTGAGATTTAGAAATTAGAAATAAAATCTAAAACTTATGGGAGTACGCGAGGTTTTAGTTTGGAAAATCTAATTTTTTTATGAAATAAATAAATTAAAATTAGGTAGGGAGAAATTACCTGTTTAAATAAAGCCGCTTGATGATTCTTCGTAGACCATTTGTGAAGTGTTGCTTGTATTGCGGATTTGTGAAATTTATAATACTAAAAATAGCAAAAATATTGTTTATTCTATTAGCATCGTCGTCCAATATAAATAATTATTAGTTTTTCAAATATACTTCTGAATTCCAGAAAATTAAAACTTTAATTTAGACTTTATTTTGGTATTTTTCTAAGGTATATTTTGTTAAATATCCCTAAAAAATAACGAAATTTATTTTTCCTTTAAATATTTTTATTTTTATTTTTACAGATTTTAAATTTATTGATATATTTTTTCTTTATTTTGATTAATTAATTATTTTTGAAGAGAACAAACAAGCATTTATTAATGAAAATAATTAAAAAAAAATGTTTGATATAATAAGTGCTTATAAATAAGCATTTGATTATATACGCTTATAATTTATTATAAAGATTGTATAGCCATTGAGTCAATTTTTATAGATTCTAAAATAGCTTAAAGTAATAATTTATGAGAATTAAGGAAACTTAAGTAAACATACGAAAAATAAAAATGCAGAATTAATATTATAATTTATATACTTATAATCATTAATAAAAATGTAATTTTCCTTTTTTAATTAATTAATTTATTAATAATAATAACAATGAGTAGTTTTTGAATTAAGCTAATATAAATTATTATTATATAAAATTAAAGTATAAGGAACATAAATAAAATATTAGTATTATATATATTAGAATAGATTAATAGAATAAAATTAATAAATTAGTAAGTTATATAAAAGTATTGTCAACTTAATTAATTAAAAGAATACAAATTAGTCTGGTTTTACTACTGCTAGTTTTGATCTTAATTTCCAATAGTATTATTGGGTTGGTCCTCCTTGCCAATCAAGAAGTTATGACTTTCAGAACGGTAGGTAGTCATCAACCCTAATTCGTTATTGCTTCCACTGTTATTGATATTAATAAATGAAATTTTTTTTATTATTATTATTGTTGTTGCTACCACTACTACTAGCTATAATCCTATTACTATAGTAAAGCCTTATCTTTAAATTGAGGCAAATTTCTAGGGTTTGAGTCAGGCAATTGAAAGTTAAAATCAACTTCTGAAATTTACTATTATTCGAGGCTGGACAGGTCACTAAGACAGTGGTCTTCTTTGTAAAAAATCTGATTCGGGTCGACTTGATACTTCTCACAAAAACTCACAACATTCGAATTTTCGACTTCTATTTCTTCTTCGATTTGCTCTATTTTTTCTGCTTCAATAAATTCTCTGTCCTCTTCTTCGAATTTTTTTTCTATTTTCTTTGCATTACTTGCTTAGATTCTGAGTTTGTGTATGGAAATTTGTGTGTCTGTTTTGCATTTTGCTTCATTTCATTGCTTTTGTAGTTTTGGGTTTGATTGTTAAGGGATCTTTGCTTCATAAGACGCAATAAGCGCGCCGATTGCGGTAGCTAGTTCGATGAGTCTCTTTGCTGGAAACTCAAACTATAATTAGAGGAGTAATTGCCAGAAGAGGAAGAGGAAGCTCTTCTTTTTTTTGAATTCCCCTTACATTTTCCGGCTATTAGTAGGCAATAATATTATTATTACTTTCACCATTATTTTAAAAGAAGCTTGAAAGAGCTGTGTTACTGCCGTACTATTTCTACTACCATTGCACGGAACGTTGGCTTGGGGGATATCCAACTTATTGATTGAAGCTTAGCTGAGTTCTAAATGACGAATATTACTGTTGTTGTTGTTGTTGTTGATGGTGATTTTTATCCCGGGTTTAATTTCGAAGTCTGTATTCGTTGTGCAAGCGATTTTCATCGTCAGGTGGCAATTATTGGGGAGAATTGCAAATCAATTGTTGAGAAAGGTATTTCAACTGTTTTTCTTTTTATTTCCTGACCAGGTCATTTATCGATTGCTTTCTTTGAAGCTATTACTGCGTTGGTTTGTTTTGTTTCTGAGCTTCGAAATGGCTAGAAGTGGGAAACTTTTCAAACTGGTGCTGGAAACTGTGACTTTTTTTCGTTTGCAAGTCTTTGAAAAGAAGGTATTTCAATTATTACTGCTACTGTTGCAAGTTTGATAGCGTATTTTTAGTAAATGAATCTCTCTTTAAATGATATTAGGAAACAGATTTCTGATTTCTGATTTTGATTTCGCGATTGTCGCCTATATATCTGTTACTTTTCAGCGACTGCTAGGTGTAAGATTGTTATCTTTTAAACATTTTTTAATTAGTTTAAAATAATCTTCTTCTTCTTCTTCTTGGTTTTCTTCTTTCTACTCTTCACCCGAGTTGTTGTTTTACTAGAATTATTAGCTGTAATTACTGTCCTTCATATATTAGAGATAATTTGAATTATTGTTTTTATCTTTGATGACGTTTACTTCTTCCGACGTTATTAAACTGCGCTTTTTAGATAATGGAAATACATTATCACAACCCTCCTCTTCTTCACTATTTTTTTGGTATTTTTACTTCTTCTGCTGTACCTGAAGGATAAACTCCCTAAGAATTATACCATTTCTTTTACGAATTTTTATTAGAATTTACTCTTAATAGTCAGTTTCTTACTGCCCCTCTTCTTCTTCTTCTTGTTTCTGTTGTTTTTCCTCTGAGAGTTTATTTTTGCTAAGCAATTAGTCAGTTTTCATTTTTTGTTTTAAAGGCGGAGGACAGCAGAAAATTTCGATCACATTATGGCTGTAGCTAAAATCCATCCAGAAAGGAAATCTTTTATTTTCCAATTCCGGATAAATTTCCCACTCGTTTTTTAGCATTTTTTGCAGCCTTTACCGCCACGAGTCAGACTTTTCATACTTATCTTTCCTTTTATAGGCCTAAATACAACAAACAGTTTTAATAAATTAAATCATATTAAACTATATTATTAATTACGATTATTTCGGTAATATCCTATATTTCAGTTAGAATGCACTGCCCCTGGGACTACTGAAGCTTATTTTTGGTGCAAATCCTAGAGCGCACCCCTGAATGTTATATAGCACCAAATACAGCCACATTGCTTCGCTTTTTTGCTCATTTTATTAACTCCTGTTCTAAATTTATTATTGCTGTAGGGGGTATTTAGAAAAGAATTTTTGTTGAAATTCTTCAATTTTTATTTAAAAAAACATATCATCCAATTCAACGAAATCCTCCTCACCATCTCCATCTTCATCTATGTCATCTTATACTACTTCCTTTTTTGGGGAGATTTTGATTCTTTTTGGTCTATTTCCTGTTTCTTGAGCTCCATTTCTAGCGAATGTTGGGACTAACTCCCTTCAAGACTGGGAGGTTTATTATTATCGCGTTTTTTGCCATAAAGATTTTTACTTCCTTTTTTATTTTAATCTTTCTATTTTTTTATTTCTATTTCTACACAGACTCTCTGTCTTTTTCTTCAAAAAAAAAATTTTTTGCAAAGTGTCGAAAATTCTTTTCGGCCTGAAAAACACTTTCGGGACTGACTTCGAGTGACACTAGATGTCTTCGAACTGTATTTCGACGAAATATTCGTACCATCTTAGGTCGGAAACGAAGCATTCACCATTAATATCGGACTACTACTTCTTGTTGGCAATTTGTGCGAATTTTTTCATTTCGTTGAAAACACGCAAGGCGTTCTCCTTCTGCTGCAACATATAGTGATACGAAAGAAAAATCAGCAGCGACATATTCAGTGAATTGTGGTCCTTGTAGCAGTTCAAATCGAGTCGATTATTATTGTTGTTTTTTTATTATTATTACCGTAGTAGTTTTTATTATCCAAGTCTGAAGGGTCCACCTGATGTTTGAGAAAAGACCGCAATTATTGGCAGTCGTAGACGAACTTGAGTTTGTCCGCCATACAGAATTAATCGAAGGGAATTTCATTTTCCGAGGTGAATTTCTCCATGCTTTTGAGCTGTTGCTACGCCTCTGCGAGGTCTGTTTTAATCAGCAGCATCTGCATTTTGAAAAATTCGCCCCGCTCCAACCGGTACACTCCATAATCGTAGCGATTTTTGCAGAACAGAGTCAGCCAGTACGCACGGTATTTGATGAGTCCGAACAGAGAGAAAAATGGGCAGCCCAGCATCAGAATGTGGTAAATATAATACGAAATGGGCACTATAACCTCGATCGCGATTTCCTCACTCAAAACCGAGAATCCGTCGCTTATTTCTATGAGCAGATAAATGAGTTGTTGTTGTTGCGCATACAACCCTCGGCTGCAAATTCCTTTCAAAGTCGCTGTTTAGTGACTAAAGACAAACTCGCAACTTGTGTGTCCGACGGAAATCACTTCTTTTTCTGTCTTTTTCTCTGAAAATAAAATTTCTTATTTCCTTTCCTCCCTTTCAGAAGAAGAAAGAGTCCCCTCAGAAGAAGAGGACGGGTTTTCGCTAAATGAAAATATTTTATAGAATTTGAACATTATTTGTGCTTATTTGAGTGGTTGTTGCTGAGGAAAATCGGACTGAAAAGACTGCTTCAGGATCCATTTTTCTTCAATTTTAAATTTGAAAACAGAGTTAGCTGTGACTCTAACTATCCGGTTCTGGATTGAAACTCCTTCGCCAGCCTATTTCGAAACCTGTTTTCTGAACTGATAAGCTAAGTTAGTTAGGATTTGCAGCGGCTGATAGCGTTGAATGAATTTCAGATCTTTTAAAGGATACTCTTTTTCTAAAACTTCATTTAAAAAGTCATTTATTTTCAATTTTATTCGAATTTTTCCTCTTCTTCTTTGTTGTCCACATAAACCATCACATTTCTATTTTGTTTTTTTTTTTAATTAAAAAATTAAAATCAAAATCAAAATCAAATTTATATAAAATAAAACTCCTTACCCCAAAAGGGAGGTAACATGAGAAGTAGGGGTTTATATAATTAAAATTTGATCATTTTTTTAAAGCAGAAAAGCCGGATCAGGAGTTTAATCAATAACGATGAATCGGTGCTTGCAGTTTTAATTTTCTTGTTAAATTTTGGCCCTTCTCCATCGTTTCCATTATTTACATTAACAGCATCCGAAACAATTTTGAAATCGATTTCTAATTGCGAAGAAAGTGTTTTTAAAGTAAAATTCTATTCTTTGGTATTTGCCGGATTTTCCAGAACGAATTTCAAGCTTGATGTTACTAAGAAATTGAATGGCGAGAAATCAATTTTTCGCCGCAACAACTCGTACAAGTCCCTGGAAAATGACTGCAACTGCGGCTTATAGAGGAACTAAATCTCTTTGTCTTCCTCCAAATTGAATTTTTCCATCGGGAAGCCATCCAAACTTAAATAGCCCCTTTATTGCATTTAAAAAATGTTGGATATTTACTTATTAAATAAATTAACGAAAATTTACATGCTTTTGGCTTCTTAGATAAGCAATTCGGCTATTTGCGGGGTCATTTCGGGACTCTTCCCCTCCCACTCAAGCAAATCCTGTGTAAAGACTCTGGAGTGCACTCGAGCCAGATATGTTTGCAGTCCTATATTCATTTCTTTCGTGATTTTAAAAATAATGATGCTGTTCGGATCCTGCTAAGATATCCGGATGGAAGATTCTTCATTGTCGCGATAAGAAACAGGCGAAAATTGAAGCAGTGGAGTCTTGTAGTAGTTGTTGTACTGGTTCCACTTTAGATGCTTCACTTCTGCAATGCCTACCAAACGCTGGTTCAAAGGGTTTAGCAAAACTATACGGAAATGATACGTTTCTCCCACTTAAAATGTAGGCAATATGTCTTCCGAAAAAATCACTTTCGTCTGGCCCATCTACTCCAAATTAGGCAAAATTATTTTCGAATCAAAATAAGAAGAAGGAGGTAACAGAGTCGCCTCTAAATGAATTTTATCACTTTTGTTTAGTGGGACGACGCGAAGCCCTTTGTGTGTGCATAAAATTGCTGTTTTTTTATTGGAATTTCCGACCGCCTCCTCGATCAGCGAAATTTGGAATGCAAACTCTGAAGCCACTTTAAAAATCCCAATTACGTACGGATTCCGGGCTTCTTTGATGCAGATGGCAATCAACTCATTTTTCGTCGTCGTGGCTATTTTATTTTTATAGATTAAATTATTTATTAAATAAAAATAGTTCAATTTAAATTTACTCGCCAACAAGAAATTTTCTTCACTGTCGAAGGTGAAGCCCCATATAATTCCGTCGATTTTTAGTTCGGATATGATTTTCGGAGCATTCGGATTTCGGACGTCGAAAATGTAAATGCCGTCATAGTGAGACGCCCCGAAGAGACAGGTCGTTTTTCGAGACATTTTTATGTAGTAAAGGAAGGAAACTTGCAAGGAGCTAACTTCGAGCAGTGACAACTTTGGCCCCTCTACGATTTGGAAAGTCACGAGGGCCCCAGGTTCCGAGTAAGATGTGTGCATGTACAATTGATTTGCTCCGATTTTCTGGATCGCCACGTACTTGAGAGAACTTAGTCCGCTTTTCACTTCGTAAATGTCTGCTGCGTAGTTCAAGGAGCTCAGTTCACAAATCAGAATTTTCGATCGTCCGGATATCACGATCACGTCTCTATCAAGCCAAACGGGAAAGGCCAGGATGGTTTTGATTCCTGGAATACCATCTATCATTTTCCGGTACAACACCTTTGGACTCAAATAGTTTTGGAAATCAATGATACTAAATCTTTTTTTCCCGCCTAAAATCACAACGTTTTCATCCCGCACAGATTTCTGAATCGTGTATATATATCTAAAATTTTTTAATTTTTTTATTTAAATTAATTGTGCCTTCACTTATTATATATATATTACCCCAAGTCTGGAATTAATGGGTCATTCGCGTATTTGTAATGGCGAAGTTCTACAATGTTTTGCAAATTTTCAATGTCAAAGAGGCGTAGTCCATCAACACTGTAGCAGACATACAGCCGCTTTTGATTGTGCGTTACCAGTTATTCCCATGGCCAGGGTTCGCTGCTCGGAATCTCCAAAAACTGCGTCTAATAGTGTACAAAAAGATTGGGAAGTTGCTGCTAAAACGATTTGTGCATAAAACTATCAGTTTTCGAAAATTTGTACACTTCATAAAGAATCTTTTCTTTTGCAATAATGTAAAATTCGCTAAAGGTGGGCTCTTTGGCAATTTAATTTTGCGATCCTGAAACTAAAGAGTTTTCGCTTGCAGAATAAAAGAAAGCCAAATCTGAAATGATCAATGACTTCGCTTTCATTTGATGAGAGACTATATGCTGAGTGATGGACATATCTTTAACGTTTTCACAACAGTTTACTCTGAAAATCCCGTGCCCGAAACAGAAAATGAGCAAAATTTCGCTGCTTTTTTCGTAAAAAATCTACTTGTGACCCTTCATATGAGTAGGCAACGACAGCACCGTATCCAAATTCTGCAATTTAATAATTTCTGGGCCGTTTTTCGGTTCATTTAATTTGGGAATTTCCAGCGCCTTCACTATTTCATCCGTTGTCAAAATCAAAATGTAATCTTTAGAACTATCTTTTTAAAAAGTCACTATTTTGGAATCATAAAAATAATGCGGGTCGTTGTCTGATTTATTGGCAACTTCGCTTTCGATTTTCAAAACTGGCGACAACTTTTATTCAAAGGTTTCGAAATTGTTTTGCGAAAGTAGATTGACTATTAAAAATAATTGAAGAATTCTAAAATTGATAGAAAATATTAGAAATATGTATTTACTTGAAATGTCTTTTGCATGGTTTATAAAAATGATATATTCAAAAACTTATTTTTTTGTTTTTTCGCTTTCCATAACTTACTGGTAAATTTGTCTTTGAAGAAATGCCTGTTTGAAATAATTTTTCTCACTCGAACTACTGTTATTCTCTTCCTGCATTGGTGTTATGGTGTTTTGATAAGAAGCAGTCAACTGAAATTCTAAAATAAAATCTTTGTTACTATTTTGACTTGTTGAATCCGTCTTTTGATTAAAAATATATATAAACCCACTTTCTTTTTAAATAATCAGTGTATTTTTTATGCTTATAAATGCTTGAAATTTAAACTTCTTCTAAGGATTTAATTTATGTTCTAAAGGCCACTAATAATCCAAATCAATTTGAATTTTCTTCATTTTGTAAAACGCAATATCGCTATTTTAATTTTATTTTCCACCACTTGAAAGAGTATTACTATCACTATCTTTTTTTTTCTGTTGATTTTCTAATAAAACTCCTTTTACGCCATCAAAGCGACACAAAACATAAACCATTATAAAGGAATCACTGGAACTCAAGGATTAAAAGCTTCCATTAATCTAAATATTTTCAATGTAATCGCATAGTTCAATCTCCTGTATTTTAGGCTCTAAAGAGATTTTTTTTCCATTTATTCTCTATAAAATTTTGCTCTCTTCTGGCTGTAGTATCAACTGCAAAATTATTTTTCCATTTTACGAAAAAAGAAATTGCAAATGATTCTGAAGCAGTACCATATTTTCCATTCGCTTTTCTTTAAAAAAAAAAAGTATTACTTTATCTTGCATAATACACACTATTCAATTATATATATGGAGCTTGAGAACTTACCTGAAGAGAAAATTGGCTACGGAGTCAGTGAAAAAACTATGTGAGAAAATATATGAGAAGTCAAAAATATTTGAATGATTACTATCACCATAAGTCTAAATGTTTGATATTTAGTCTACCCATATGACCTCATTTAATAATCTCAATTATATACTAAATTCTTTTTATATATTTTATAAAATTAATATGTAAAATCTCTTTTTTTTCTAATTCCTTTCTTTCTTTATTTCTTTATATACTTACTTTTTTAATTACTTTATAGAGTTATTATTCTTTTTGTTTTTTAATAAGTTGATGAATTTAGTTTTAATATAATCAATCACTCAAATTTTATATTTCTTAATTGAAATTTAATAAAGTGAAATTATTATTATTATTTTATATATTATGGTGAATAAATTGTATGGAATAATAAACTTTCTAATAATTAAATATATTAATATTGATCAGTGACTTTTATTTAAAAATTTATTAAATAAGCATATTGTTATACTAATAAATTTACTGAAAATTTTTATATATTTATTATCAAATACTATATTATTTTGGTTATATATACATAACTTTTTAGTATCTTTAGCCTTACTTACAAGTATTGTATTAATTAAAATAAGTATTATATTGTAGTTATCTTTTTATGGTTATGGGACATGATTGCCAAACCAAATAATAATTTAAAAAATTATTCGATTATTTTTTAATTATATTAAGAAGAGAATAATTAAAATATAATTTAACATATTATAATATACTAATATTTAAATATTTTAAATGATTAATATAGGTTTCATTAAAAATAAAATTATAAAATATGAATTTTATATAATATAGTTTTATTTTTTTATTATATAAACAAAAAAAAAAATTTACATCAAAAAATACACTTATTAAAAATAATTTTTTTATTAGAAGACGAAGTAAAATACTACTATTGACATTCCATTTATTGTTGTCTTTTTTGTTGCAATATTTACTATTTACTTTGACATGAAAGACTCAAAATTGGACACTAAAACTATTAATATTTGCAAATTTTGTCTTCATTTTATTTACTTAGTTCACCAAGTAATAATTACTATTGCTATTAGTTATCGCAGACAATAGCAATAACTTCTTTGAAATAGAGAAGAGGAAAGCCCCCATAATTAATTTTTTGATTTTACTGAATATTGTAATTGTTATTGCTTTTGGCACCATTACCCTTCAGTTTCTAAAATAGCCTGTCAATTACCAAGAGCCAGACCTTTCCTACCTTTTGACAGTTGTTTTCTGATGCCCTTGTTTTCTACTTTTCCTATATTTCTTAATTGTTGCTATATTTTTTACCCTCACCCTCTTCTTATTACTAAATCTATTGTCCGATAGTAGTTTCTGCCTTGAATTCATCAAAAAGCGAGTGCAAAGAACTCAATTCTTCGAAAGAAAAGCAAGCCTATCCGTACCATTCGAAGAGAATTCGTGCAAACTCTGAATAAGACTTGATTTCATTTTCGTCTCCTTCGATGACGTATCTGTGTTCGCAAACATAAGCATTCAGCTCCGACTCAAATTAATCAAAAAACAAATTTGTTTGAATTTTCATGGCCACATCTTCTTCTTCTTCAAATTTTATCAGCCGAAGTTCACTCGCCAACATTCGGAATCTATATACTATTTGTCTGCTCAGTTTTTCGCTAATTTTCGCTGCAGTTTTTTAGAAAATCGACTCCGTGATACTGCTTTGCAGCGCCTCGAGTAGCTCCAAATTGATTTGCGTCGCCGTTCGGAAGAACCGCGGGAGTGCTTCAGTGAACTCATTAAGAGAGGCTGTGCCTTCAAAGAGGTATGAAAGGGTCAGTTTAATGAGTTGATCGCGGTTGAATTTGCCCTCTTTGAGAGCGGATTTCAAAATAAAAATACCCTGCATTCGGTAAGAAATGGCTTCTAAAAGCGGTTCTGAGGTGCAGATGGAGGCCTTTTCGTTGTCGGCCACGAAAAAGTACCGCAAATTCTCTATTTTTTCCATGATTTCAAACCTAGTTTACACAGCCTCTTCTTCCTTTGAAGTCACGCTTTCCCGCAGAGAGAGCCAAACTGCCAGCTTCATGGCCAAAAACTCCAGGTCTGTGAGCGTGGGCGGACTTTTGAATTTGTAAGAGAGATCGTTTTTGAGTTCTTTTGCAACACTTTTGGCACACTTTTACTACGTCTGCAATATAGTCTGTAAGCTCAAAAAACAGTAGTTTTCTAAAAGCGAAACGTCTGCCGCCTGCACATGCTTGTTGCACCTTAGAAAGCGCTTAATGTTGAATGCGAAGTCCGTGCTTATTTTGCGCAGTCGCTGTTCTCCTCCGATGATTTCCAGCAGCGTTTCTGGCTGAAAAATCAGAGCCCTCTCTTTGTATCGCGCAATGAATTCCTTGTTGTATTCGAGACAACTAGCCAGCAAAAGCTCCACACGCTGAGCTATTTCCGAGTTCATTTTGAAGGGAGGCGAAGTAGACTTCGTAGAAGCGAAGTACACTTTCGATTTGTGGAAATTCTGCAAAAACTGCACGATTTCAATCGTGAATTCCTCTATCGATACGCCACAGAACTCTTAGATTTACCTCGCAATTTTCCCGTCAGATACGAGCACTTCCACCAGTGTTATTTGCACTTTTTTCAGTTTTTACTTTATTTTTTGTTACGTTTCTGTTGAAATTTTCCACACCTATTATTAATTCTACTAATATTGTAACAAATGTCGTTATCCTTCATCTGAATCTTCATTGTTCTCTTAAATGTTGTTATTACAAACACTATTGCTACTTATAATAGACTTAGATGGTTGGATAATTGAACTTTGATGGGGCTCTTTGTGGTAAATAATGCTTTGCTCCACGGCATCTAGTCTTACCGGCTGGATGAGGCCGAAGTCAGTGTACTCTTTTCCGAATTTGTAGCATTTTTCTTTCTGTGATTCTACCTGCTTCAGACAATTTCGCAACTTGATTTCGAATGGCAGCACTATGGAATTGCTGTTTGTGTAGTTTTTGCAGGAAAAAGGCTTCTTTTAAATTCCAATTTTGTAAATGGAAGATTATTAGTTGCTCTCATTTTACTCTTCCTATTACTATTATAATTTCTGATTTTTATCTAGTTATTCACTGCTTTCCAGTTTCGATTTTTGTATTGAATGACTTGGAATAATTATATCATTGGTTTCATTTTGAGTCTTTAAAGCACGATGTCTTTTTAGACCCGTTATATCGGAAGCAGCTCTCGATTTTCGGTTTACAATTACAGGTATTTCCTATTCTTGTTCTTCTGTTCCCTCTTTTCTTTAATCTTAAATTTTTTCCTACCTTTCTTGCCTTTCATATTTGTTTGACTGCGAATGAGTAGATTATGAAAAAGAGAGACTGAGATTTTCGTTTTCTTATTGGGGATTTTAACTTGTGCAGGTTTCCAAATAAACTCTGCTGTTTGAAATGAGTTGATTGTTTTTGGTGCTGTTACAGCTGCTTTAGTTGTTATCTGTGCTGTATATGTTTTGCTGATTTAAGTTTTACAGTCTCTGCTATTATTAAAGTAAAAGAGATTTCTATTGGTAGGCTTAGTTGGCTGTTTATCGAAGAGGAGGCAATTTTCGATTTAAACACTGCTATTGCAACATTGTGGTGTTTTCCTTATTACTTCCTTGTCTTACATTTATTTCAATTTATTTCTTTCTATAATTCGTTTATTATAAAAAAGACTGTCGTTATTTTGTAACTGAGAACAATTACTAGTGTTGGCGTTTGAGGTATTGCAGTTTTTAGCATTGAAGCAGGAAACGGCACGGATTCTGTTAGAAAAATTCTAATGTCCAACTCCGATTTAATTATTGCTGTTAATATTATTGCCTTTGAAGCTGTTCCCACTATTTAAAGTCCACATTGGTTTAGTATTTTCGTTGGTGTATAAATTTTTCATTGCATTTTCTTTTTATTGCGAACAAGTCATTGCTGAGTTATTGGCCTTATCTTAAACACTTTTGTTGATTTGATTGTTGTTATTTATGCAATAGGATTGGCAACTTTTTTGAGGCTAAAATGCATCTTAAGAGGGGGTGAGATTATGGTTGAATTAAAATTTTGCTAATGAAATTTATTCGTTTTTGGTGCTTTTATTATTGCATTTACTTTTGCAACTGGGTGGTAAGTTTTATTGCTACTGCAAGTAAAACTGTTGCATATATAGACCACTTCTGTTTAGTATTTGATTGGAATTTTTATACATTTTTTGACTTTTCATTTTCTGTATTTCTTAATTGCTTTGATTGTTACGGTTTAATATATCTCCTTCTCCATTTTCGTTTCCATTTTTATTATTATAATCAGTTATTATGCTGAGGGGAGTGGTTGATCGGTTGCTTTCATTGTTTTCCCAAAGACACACCTTGATTTCTACGTTATTGTCTGTAAGTCCGTTTTTAGATGCTGCTTATTGTTAATTATTTTGAACAAATGTGGATTGCATTGGAATATTTTCATTTTAATAGCTGGTCTTCTTCTTTTACATTTTATTTAAATAAATAAATTTGTTTTCTTTTATATATATTTTTTCCTCTCCTTTTTTAATTTATGTACTTTTATATTGATTGTTGTTTAGTTAAAAGTAAAGAAAATTTTTTTTAATTTTTTTTTTTAATCTTTTCTTTTCTTTTAAAGAATATAATATTATAAGTAATTTATTTGATTTAATAAATTACGAAGTTGTTTGCTTTTTTTTTATTATTATTTTCCAAAAATTTTTTTATATAATTATTTAAGGTAGTTAATTAATAATAATAAATTATTAACACTCTAAAACATTTAAATTATATTTCTATTAACTTTTTTTTCGTGTGTTAATAAAATATAATAAACCTGTTATATAACGATCAGATGATCTCAATATTGTAAAACAATACATTCTTGAAAATTAATTAACATCTTTATTCAGATAATAGTTTTGATGAAATTTAAAACAAATATGCTTGAAAAATTATATAATAATTTAGTTTCTATACATAATTTTATTTATAAATTTATAAATATATACTATATATTTGTTTGCATATAATAATATAATATTAAATTAATTATAATAATAAATTATATAACATATTTTAATTGAATAAAAGCAGAAATTTACTCTTAGTGTTTAATTTTTTTAAAAATTAGTAAGAAATTTTAATTCTTAATTTCAGTATCTTATTATTTTTTATAATAATATATACATAATAGTTTCAAAAAACAGCTTACAAAACAGTTTAAAATACATTGCAACTACAACAATTGTTTTTTTTCTTTTTCTTATTCTTCAATTTATCTTCTTATTATTCGAGCTATTCCTACGAGTTTTTTTACATTTAGGTTTTCTCTATTTTTTAATTAGCATTAGGACCCCCCTATATTATATGAGTCACTCTGCTAGAATCACTATTTTTTTTTTATTTATATGAGAGGCATTATTACTACTAGTAAACCCAAGGCAGGCGTTATTATGGTTTGAACACCTAGATCCATAACTATCGGGATTTGCCAATTATCCTGTATACTGGTAATGGACTAATTCCGAGCTTTTTTAATTCGGGTGCAAATTACTGATACTACTACTATTATTATTCTAGTGATTGCTTTAATTGAATTATTCACTTGCTATTCCGGTTTTCGATGAAGAAGAAGCATAGGTCTAATGATGACAACATTTCCTGTATTATGATTAAGAAAAGGGAGGTTTTTGATGAGTATTTTCGTTGAGTTCATTAGAGTCTTCTTTAATAATTTCCTCCACAAAAGGTGGCTACTAATTTGTGTTGGGTCTATAAGAGAAAATGTTGCAATTATTTTGAGAAAATGGACTATCAATGTAGATGTCTTCCAGATTATTATTAGTTGAAATATTATTGTTAAGCTATGAGTTTCCTAACAAAATGAGCTGGCCAGAAGGAAGTTTTTGAAGACTGTCCATGCTCTAAACCATTTTCCCGCCATAGTTATTACTGCTATTATTTTAGTCATACGAAAAGTGGTTCTTCACTCCCCCCTGTAGAGGAGATAATTAGAATTGATTACAGTTGCTGTTATTACTTAAATTATTATTGTTATTTTACTATTGCTGATACTGCGGCTATGGATACTAGGGCT
Source organism: Miamiensis avidus (assembly GCA_037039885.1). Lineage (NCBI taxonomy): Eukaryota > Ciliophora > Oligohymenophorea > Philasterida > Glauconematidae > Miamiensis > Miamiensis avidus. The sequence goes on along the minus strand of JAWVGU010000008.1, from coordinate 810,623 downwards.
TTTCTGAGAGAATGGTAAAGGCTGTTAAAGTACTTCGTTTTTTGTCAGGAGATGACTATTACTATTATTACTAGGATGTTAGAAATTACTACTACAAATTACGCTAAGAGTTCTAAGGGAATTAAGGATCTATGGTATTCCCCTACAAACATTTTAAAGAATTTTTTCATTGCCTCCACACCGAGTGGAACTAATATTTTAGTAGCTGGAATAGCCCTAAATAGTTTAATTTTAGTTGTTGTTGCCTTTTTAGAGATTACTTTTATATTGATTGCTATTTTAATTATAATTACTAATCATATTATTGTTAACATTCATTGGTATGTCATTCATTGTAAAGCTGTCACTTAAAGAATTCTATTGCTATTTAATACTATTAGTATTATTATTAATAATAGGGACTTGGAACGATTATTACGACTAGTTCTTAAATTTGTAACTATGCTATTCTTCAGTATTCAAGATTTCTTGATTATTCTAACTTTAGTTACTATTATTATTAGGACTTATCGGCTGAAGTGGGAGATCTGACTGTTTAATTTCTTTTAATTTATTTTATTTCTCTTATTTATCGACGATATTTCTATTTCTTTCAGATTGTTATTATTTTTGCCCATTATTGATGGTTTGCACCTGACAGTTTTAATTTTATGTCTTTTATATTTTTCTTTTTTATTCATCATTTACATGAATTACCTAATTATTGCCCAAAATTTCAAATAAATCTTCAAATTTGTGTTTGGATTTCAAGGAATTGTGTCCTGCAGATTTTTCTTTCTAGATTTCGCTAAAAAAATCATCATTTTCATTTCTATTTGCGTCAAAATTATTCTTATTTTAATTTACAAACTCTTCAATTTTATCATTTTCTTTCACTTCAATACTATTTTAATTTATGGCCTCTTTATTTGCAATTTTACTTCTTTACAACTAATCATAGCTCCCCTCTTAAGAACATTTTCCATTTTCATTCCGTATCTCAGATTTTATAACCAATTGACAAGGCATATTTTCATTACTTTCGTCATATTCTTAATCTATATCACAACTACTATCTCCTGATTAATCCTCTTCTTCTTATCCTTCCGTTTCTATGTATTTAAAGTTTTTAAATAACTTAATATCTTTGTTTTTTTCATCTTATTATAGGACACATTATTTCTGGTTTTAATTAATTGATTGACTAGACCACTTTGAAGAATATGAACAGGAAGAAAAAGTCTAGTAATCAGAATCTCCCTCTCGCACCATAATTTAAGCTTTTCGGTATTATGATTCATTGTCTTCACTGTAATCGTCATCGCAACTTATTGATTTCCCATTTACTAGCATTTTTTTATTATAATTATTATTTATTTTTTCTATATTACTTAATTTATACTCATCATTTTATTATTTATTTTCACATTTATTCGCTAAACAACATACACAGTTTCCACTATTTTTTTGCAATTTTTATTTATTCATTTATTATTTATTTTCAAGTTATTTGCTATTTTCGAGCTAGCTGCTATCTTAATTTATATTGTTTAGAGAAGAAGCACCGGCAGTGGCGTTCTTTAAAGAAGCTATTGTTTTCCAAGTCGATAAAATATTTATATGAGGTAAAGAAATCCCACTGCTTATTTCTTCTTTAGAGATGTTACTTCTATCTTGCAAATTATTACATGCTGATTCAATGTCTGAATGACTCATTTAATTGTTATTATTGAAGTTATTCTCTTATCTGCATTTATTAGAATCGATAATCGATTGCATAATTTCAGGTGGCTTTGGAGAAGCTTTCATGTATATATGAATATCAGTGTGCATAGGACCTTTCATCATTTTAGGCGAAACTCGAGATTAATTTTAATTAATTTTCTTATCTTGTTGCTTTTCTGTTGTTTTCTATTGCGAAAATATCATATTTGTTTCTTTTATTTCTTTTAATTTCATGTTTTTTTTTTATAGACGAAAATTATTTGTGCACCTATAAAGTCTTCTTTAATTACTTAATTACTTACTATTCTTATGAAATTAATTTATATATTTTTGATTATCATAAATAGTGGAAATATTAAGTATTTACCAAAAGGATTATATATTATAAGTTTTTTTATTAATATAAATAAAATAAAATAATAGATTTAATATTCCTTAATATAAAATAGTTTATTTTTTATTATATAATATAGTCATTGCTATTAAACAAAATATAGAAAAAAATATTTATATCAAATATAAATGAAAATTATGGTTTTAGTTAATTTTTTTTCTTAAAGAATAATTTTATATTTAAAATATATTGTTCGATTATAAATTCTTCAAATTATGATAAAATAAAAATAATAGTTTTTTTTAATTAACATTCAAAAAGCAAATTTATTTGGATTTAAAGTTGGTAATTTTACTCTTTTAAAACATATGTATTAGAGTTTATATAACTAAACTCTTTTATTCATTAATATTTAGTTTTATAATAAAATAACAAGTAATTTAAATATATAATTAAAAATTATATCATATATGTTAAAATAAATATAAAAAATTTAAGTAATTGTTATTTTTTAAATTTTATATTATTATTATCCATTATTTGCTTAATATTATAACTTTGAATAATAATATTAATTCGTGATAAAATATTATTTATAGAAATATATAATTTTATTATGTATTTTATATTAAAAACCAAAGAATCAGTCGATATATAATTGTATAAGTATTTATTAAAAAATATATTTTAATATAATATATTTAATATTAGGTATATATCAATAAAATATAGTAATAATATATCCAATTTTGCTCACTGTTCTCCAAGTATAATTAAACCATACTAAATATATAATTTTATTTTTAACAGAATATTTATTGTTAATTATTAATCCCTTTATAGAGTAATATATATCCATATATTTTATTTAAAATAAGTAAATTAAGCAAGAATAATAACCGTAAAGTAGTTTTTGAATCAAACATATATTTATTTTATTCAATAAAACACTACAATATTAAATATAAGTGGTAAATATAAATAAAAAAAAAATAAAGAAACAAAATTTTATCAAGTAGATAAAGGCATGATCTCTAAAATTTACCAAATATTTTCTTTAAAAAAATCATAGGTTTCTGCAAAAACCTAAGAAAACTATGATAGTAAATAACAAAGTAATTTTAATTTTGTATTTTATGTTTAAAACTAAATGGTTTACTAATTATAATTTATATGTTTATAATTATTAATTAACAAAAAAGACTAGGAAGATGGATAAATAAATAAACAGAAAAACCTTTTTAAGAGTATAACCAATATAAAACAGTAGAAAAGTTAGTAGCCCTAACAAAATATAGAAAATACATAATAAATATCAGATATAAAAACACAAAATGAAGATATATCTGCGAAAAAATAATATAATACAGCAATAAACAATACTTTTAACACTCCAAAAAAGCATTCAGCAAACGAAAAAATATTATTAAACTCTAGCTTTTGCAGCTATCAGGAAAATATTAATAATAACAATAGTTTCCATAAATAAGAAGGTCTGATAGAAAGATAAGTTATACAATAGTTTACATATAATTCTAGCAGTGCTAAGAAACGGCAAACATAGTAAAAGGTATAGCATAAACAATATCTAGAACAAGATAATAACTAAGTAAAATACAAAGAGCAAATTGAAATTGACAATAGTAGTGAAATTTAATCTTGCCAAGCTAATACTGACAAATTGAAACAGAGTTCTTTTGATGAGTTTTACTCTTCCGAACATGCAAGTTTTTCAAAATTTCCAAGAAGCCATCTTTTTATGGCTGGAAATTCTTAAGTTAGTAATAATCATTTTTAAGAGATGAATTAGGAACTTTGCAAAGAAATAGATGCTAAAAATGATCAATTAGAAGAAATTCACTGTGAATGCGAGCGGCTTAAAAGAGTAAATGTATTTATGGAAAAAAATGATAAAATTATGAATGAAGAACTAAATAATGCCAAAAGGGAAGTGGTTTTGATATAAAAAGAACACAATGAAAAATAAGTTGAATGGTAATAAATGTAAGAAGAATTTTCTGAACAAATTAAACAAAAAAATGAAGATATTGCATAATTGGAGTTAGAAAAAACTTAAGTAAATTAAAAATTTTAAAAATGAAGATTGAATACTCTAAATTTGCATTATAAATTAGTTGCACCTCTACCATGAAGAATCAAAATTGAAGTTGGAATAAGAAAACTAGCAATTGCTGAATAAACTTTTGAAAAAAAATAATTCGGAAACGAAACAAGACCGTATAGTTTGGGAAAAAAACCTTAAGAAGCTTAAAAAAAATGAGCTCTTAGAATTGATTCATTGCATGAGCAAAGACCTAAAAAATTAAGAACCATATTAAATATCTTTAGTATAGGTTGAAGAATTTTAAAAATTAAAAAAAAGTTGATGTATGCACAACGTCGTATGAAAGAACTGCAAAATCTTAATAGATAGCTTTAGGAAGATATGAAAAATGTAAAAAAAAGATTAGAGTTAAATAATAATAAAAATATTTAACAATACTAAGCTTCAAAAGACAATTTTTATACGGTTAAAGGGGAAAGACGTAGCAAAAGATAAATTAATCTCCCTAAATGGCGCTATTGATTTTATTGTTTTAATTTATATTTAAACTATTTTTATTATTTATTAAATAAGTCGTATTTAAATATAATATTAGTATAAAATTATTTAATATATTTTTATATTAGTTTACTTTATTTTTTATATTTTTGTTACATGTTTTAAAATATTTTAATATTATTCTTATAATCCTAATATTATTGAATATATTATGCATATAAAAGTAGTTTTTATTCCATAAGTATATCCTTTTGTTTTAAAAAAAGCATTATTAAAAAATACTTATACCAAATCAATTAAGATTTAATTTGAAATATATACTATTTTATATTTAAGCTTATTTAATAGTAATAGTTTAAGTGTGGAATATAAATAAAGACTAACTAATTAACAAAAAATATTTATTTTTATAAAAATCAGATTGCAAATATATATAGTATCTATAGTGAAATATAAATAAGTAATATAATAAAATATATATTTTTAAAAAAGCTGATTGAAAACATAAAGTATTAATATTTTATATTATTATTTCTTTGTTGAAAAACTAAATTTATTTTGAAAACTAATAGTAGAAAATTTCATAAGTAAATAATAAATCATAAATTATAATAATTATAGTATTTTTTAGAAAATTTGCAACTTTTTTTTAAGGAATGATTTATACTTTAATAAATTATATTTTTTTTTAATTTTAATTATTATTAAAATGTATTAAATTATCAATTTTAAAATATCTACATTTCTATTAATTTATCTTTAATGGTAATATAACATCAAATTTCAAAAATTTAATAACCAAATAATTATTAATAAATCTAATCCGGTAAATTTTATTAATTTTGCTTTTATTAAATTTGGTAAAAAAATATATAAATCTTTGATATTTAAATAAAAAGAGGGTTTCGTTAAATAAATATAATTTAAAAACATATTAAAAATAATTTCATTTATTTATAATTAATATTAAAATAATTTATATTATATATCCTATATTTAATTTTATAACACTTAATAGCTATTAATAATTAAAAATTAAATGAATTATTATTTTATTTTAAATTATTAAATTATAAATTCTAATATTGATCAGTTGTTGAAATTTTTGTTCATTAGTATTTTATTTTTATATATAGTAATTTATGTTATCTTCAAAATCGTGTAACATAGATGTTTTTGATCATTCTAGATATTCCAGATTCTATTCGTATTAAATGTTGACTGTTAATACAGCTTTTATTTAGTTTTTACTTTTATTAATCATCAAAGGTGGATAGACAAAACTTATCTAATTTATAATTATCACATTCATTTTATAAAGTAAATTAAGATTTGCAATAATTAATATGTTTAGTTACTAGATCTTAAAATTTCCTTTTAATTATATTTATATTCTCAAAATTATTCTTTTGAAAATATTCTTTAAATATTAATTTATGAAGTTTTTTGTCTTTTTAACCCAATTATTCATAGGTTTCTTTTGAAAGCAGGAGAATGAGGATCCTTAAATGTTTAAGAGAATAGTTTGATTGCATTTCACAATGTCTCAACATAAGAAGAGTATTAATTAACTTGTATTGTTAATCATGTGTTTTTATACTAGTTGAAGTAGATTTTATATCTTAAAAATCCAACTAAACAGTTTCATTAGAGTATTAAGAAATCAAATCATCAATAAGAATTCTTATATACTTTTTATTTACATTTTTATAAGAATTTTATTTTTTAGTTTTATGAATGCTAGGCTGAGATGGATTATTTAACTATGAAAACTATGAAGAATAAAAGTTCTTTAATTTAGTTTCTAGAGAGCTGTCTATGTTGTAAACAATCTCAATTTTGCTATCATTATTAAATGATACAATTTATTTAATATTAGCTATCTTCATAAAGTGTATTTTTTGGAGTTTTTTTATAATTTTCTAATTATTTTTTTTTTTTCTTTTTAGTTAAATATTTTAATTACTTTCCTTCTTTTTTAAATAACATAAAAGTAATAATATTTGAGTATAAAAAAATAATTATGTTATGATTTATTTAAGCACATTAACATTTTTTTTAAAACCTATAATTGGTAGGGTTTTTTATTTCTTAAATAATGTATCTAGAATTAATAATTATTAATAGTAATAATTTTTTCAAAAAGTAATTTTATTATTTTTTATTAAATATACAAAATATAAAATAATTTTTTAAATGTTTATCTACATTAATAAAAAATTCATATTTACTAAAATAATTAATTTTAGAATAAATTATATTATATTGCCTTTTGTAAATTTAATTACTTTTTCATTTATGATAGTTAATTATAATTATTACTTTATAATGTGACATAAATCTAAATATCGCATCAATCTATATTACGTAGTATATGAATCGGTGACTTTAGAATACCATAATATCCATTGGTTTATTTACAATAATAAATGAATTAATAAAATTTAGACTATCCCTAAAAATTGTAAGGTTAATGCTTTCTATTTACTTCAATACATATATAAAATACTTTCTAAATATACCAGCGCCTTTTTATCAATATAAACATAATTTTATTTTTTTAAATATCTGTTAAAATCTACTTAACTATTGCTTGTTCATCCATATAAAATATCATTTTTAAATCTAAAATATAATATCCTCTTTATTATTCATAAAGTTATAATACTTTTTCATTATATCTATAAGATTAACTTCATTTTTATTAACATTATTATTATTAAATTATATTATAAATTTTTATAAATCTCACTATAATAGTAGTTTAACATGAATTAAAATAAAAACATCAGTTTTTATATATAAAAAAATACTTAATTTTTAAACTTTTAAAGGTAGGCGATAAATTTTATTGAGTTTTTAATATAATTTTAAGATTTATTTTTTTTATTTTAAAACCAATTAAAAAAAGGCATCTAGTAAGAGTAAGAAAACAAAATCTAACAAAAAAAAATTTGAGTTTATGGAGAATAGTATTTATAAATTTTATTCTCCTTATTTAATATTCTTGTAAATTTTCTTTATAAGATAATAAAAAATATTTCGTTCGTAATATATAACTTCGAAAAAAGTGAGGAGTGTATTCATTTTTTATTTTATTGTTGTAAGAATTCACATTCTTTGTTTATATGATCTCTAATTAGAATATAAAATGGAAATTTTAATAATATGTCATTACCATACACTAAATGTAATTTATTTTTGTATATTGAGTAATTATTTACTATATTATTGAAAACTTAATATGAAGTATAGTTTATAAATTTTAAATGTATTTATAAAAAATTAAAAAGTATAATATAAGATCAAAAACGGGTTACATAAATTTAATTAGTCATTCGTGAAATTCCAGATTCAATTCTTTGTAAATGCTATATTTGAATAATTTTAAATTCATTTTAACTTGATAGTTAGTGATAGTTATTTTTCTTCTAATTATTATAATTTTGATTTTATGGGAAAATATTAATATCAGAGTAGATTTACTTGCTTCTTATCAACATATCTTTAGATATTTATAATTATTATTTATTTTTCTTCTTTATAAAGATTTCGTATTAATTTATATATTTGAATACTAGCTATGAAATTAAATTCTTTATTCCGTTTATTAATTAGTATTATTAGGTTTAAAAATAGTGTTTAAACACTTTCTGATGAAGTTATAAATCATCACAATTTAACTACTAAACAACGAATTAAGTAAGAGGCAATGTGAGAGCTCTATAGTGTTTTAAAGAGAAATTTTTTTGGTTTTCCGAATGTTTTAGTTCGAGGAAAAAATTTATTAAAGGAATTTTAACCATATTTACTTGTGTGCTGTTTTCATTTATCTGTGTACTATCAGGATTATAAATTTCTTGATCCAATGTGCAATCATAGCATTTATCTGAGCAATTATTAATGAAGAAATCCAATAGACTACTGAAAAATCTTTTACTTATATTTTTGAACGAGTGACACTATTCTTATTTTCTTATCTTTTTTGTTAGTATTTTTTTCTTTTATTCCATTTGGTCAAAGTCCTATTACTCAAGATTTATTAATTATGACTATAGCTTTTATTTTTTAAATCAATACCCATGTTCTGGATAAGTTATATTGATTTCAAACTTTTAACTTCTGTTACTAACTTATATTAAGCTATCATTTATAGTCTTTTTTTAGTTTATATTTCTATTTTTTGTTTTTGTATTATTCTTTAGATATTGTTATTATTTTTTTTGTTTTTTTTTGTTTTTATAATCCAATATAGCATACCTAAAACCATAGTTATTAAAATTTAGCTAATTACTAATATAAAAATATGTGATAGGAGTTTTTTTAATATTATTAGAATTTATATCATAATATAAAAATGCATATATTTTATTTACTTCTTAAAAAACAATATTTAAGTATGCATTATCAATCTAGAACCGGTAAGCACTAATTAACGCGAATTTATTGAATTATTATATAATAAAAATATATTGTTACCAATATAAAATTCAATCATTAAGATAAATATATATACACATAAGATAAAAAGAAATAAATAGTTAAAAATTAATAGAAGTATATTATAATATTCATTTTCATTCTTTATCTTTCATTAAATTATCTTCATTTTTATTATTACTCTTATTTTATTATCCTTTAAGAGCCATCTTCTTCAATTATTCTAATAAGAAATTACTTCCATCTTTATAGCAAACATTTTCGAATTAGTTAATTTTACAAACTTCATTCCCATTTTTAGAAGTTAAATTCAGAAAGTTTCTTCCATTTTTATTGTTATTATTTATGCTATTTCTGTTTTGACTAGCGTTATGACTTAGATTGGCAGCACTTGATAAACCTAGCTCAGAAGATTTAATAGTTGGCATTTAACTACTTCCCTTGGATATATGTGCTTCTTTTATTGGAGACAAGTACTGTTTAGATGGAAAATTAATTTAATTTTACATGTCTTTAGATTCAAAATGCTCTAAATATGTCATTTATCGATTTTCCCATTCTTATTCTTATTTACTTAAGTTTTCACACTGCTGGTCTTATTTCGCAAGCTCCTGCAGTACTTAATTTTATTAATTTGACTATTCTTATTACAGATTCTAATATTGAGGAGATTATTATTAAGATACTTCTTAAACAGATTTAGTTATTTTTTCCAAAAATACTACTTCCCCGAGAGGCTTTCTTTTGCTCTAACTTTACTGTTATTGCAAATGAATGAGGGTATTGATTCGTTCGTTTTCGATTTTTCTTTTTCTACGTTCTTTTTATTCCTTTTATATTTTCTATTGTTTCTACATTTGTATTAATTGTTAATTTTCTAATAAACCCAAATCTAAATCCTAGAAAAATTAAACATCACTTCCAGTGTTAAAATCGTCATTTTCAAAATTATAATTATTGATTTAATCATATCCATCTTTTTATTCCTCATTTTCTTCTTAGTATTGCGGAACGAGTTCAGAATGAGTTTTTTTAAAAAAAGAATTTGGAGTGTCATCTTAAATAAAAAAGTAATTTTTATTTTCGTTATCATCGTCATATACGTAATTACTGTATAAATTTTCGTATTAAAATTTCTCATGCTTGATAAATTAAGGAGAGTTTTATACTTTTTATTCAAATCCTCCAACTCCATTTTCTTAATCATCCTATTAAACTTCACTCCTATCGCATTATAACATTAAGCTACAATTGCTATTGGGACTAGAAATACTAAGGCGAGGGGGGGGAATGTTTTCTCTATTAAATTCGGGATCTTGCGAAAGTCCAATTCTTGGCTGAAAATCGCAACCGTTTCTATTTACTTTCTCATTTTTATTCTGTGAGTCCATATAAATATCGAACTAGTTTAAATTTAATGAATTTCTGGAACTTTTATCGGATAAGGTTAGTTGATTTTCCTATTCTTTACCGTCCAATACTTAAAATTCTTCATTTTTTTCTATGTTTAGTTTTTACTACCATAAATTTTGAGCGGAATTTATTTCAAACAAGTCACAATTAAGTAAAGCATTATCAGTACAATCTTTTCGTAATTTTTCTATATTTTTAAATGTTCTTTTTTTTACTTTTTTCAATTTGAACATTCCTTTACTTTGCTAGTTCATATTTGCATCACCACTATTTCTAAAATTAGAAAACATTTATCTTTGATAAGCTTGAAGTTAAATGTTGTCCTCTTGGTTTAAATTTTCATTATAAGAAATCATTATTTATTGTTGATATTATTGTTGTTGTTACTATTGATAATCATTGTTGTTATTTTATTGAAAAAGTTAGTCGAAAACTTGTGTTGTTTATTCATCATTATATTACACTTAATTTCTATTATTAATTGCGCCTTAGTCGTTCAATAAGCAGGAAGATGAAGAATTTGAGGAGGGGGATGAAACAAAAGAAGAAACAATATTGTTTTGAATTTACCCTTATTTTTGTACCATCTAGTTGTCATTTTAGTAATTTGTTGATATTTCTTCGTATTACAACTCTTAAATGATATTTCCAACATCATTAAAACTGAGTTATTTTACCATTTAATGATTGCTATTAGCATCATTATTTGTTTGAGGCTATTATTAATTACATTTGGGCTGCTGATTTTATTAATTTTTAACATCATTTTCCACTTGCATTTTGTGAATGCCCCTCAGCTGCGGAGAATTATAAACGAAGATATTATTATCAAATTATTGTTAAGCAGGAGATTGAATTCCATTTTGGTCCGCTTTAACGGCGTTTTGCTCTACTTATTTTTCTTCATCTCCTTCGGTTTCGACTCTGGATTTGAACTAAAAGTTGTAGAAACTCCTTGCAGACTAGTCATTATTATTATTGACACTATTACTGCTACTGGTGTGCAAATTGTCGGTTTTACAAGATGGTCGACCCTTCAAATTGTCTTAAAGATCATCATCTCTGGCCATTCTAAATTTTTGAATTATCCTGTAGTTCTTTTCATTAGTTGACAGTTCTTCACTGCCCTACTACTGCATGAACTTGTATTTTTCTTCTAATAATTCTTCTTGTTTTGGCATTTATTATTGTTTGTGTTATGGTATTTTTTCACTGCAAGAATCTACATTATTGCTTTCTGAAGTGAGATAATGGCTTTTTGATTTATCGGTGGAATATGTTTTTCTATTGGTTTTACTACTAAAATTTTTTCTTTTGTGAATTGAAGGCGGAGACTGAAAATATTCCGTGGTAAATTCTTTAATGGGACTTTTTGGGGCTGATTTTTGCTGATACAGTTGCTAATTTTCTGATATTTTCTTCGAACTGCATTTTTTTATCATTTTATCTCCTTATTGAAGATAATTATTAGCTATAGTATTGCCATTTTATTGTTCTTTGTTTTTGTTTTCAGAATTGTTGAAGAAGCTAGTTTTGTTTCTCTTTTTTTAACTGCTGAATTGGCGCTTCTATTGAGAATGTACTGAAACCCTATTACTAACATTTCTTTTAGTTTTTTTTTGACTTGCGAAAAATATGGTATTAGAAAAAACATCTTAATTTTGGTTTTATTGCTTATTTTAGCAGGTTTGATAATTAATATTTTTTGAACTATTGGCGAACAGTGATTTATTTTCCTTTTCTGAGACCAGTTCGTTGAAAACTCCTTTCACTTTTTGGAAAAATTAATTGGCAGGGTCTTGCTGGAGATTGAAGTTTCCATATTTTAAATGAGTTTTAGGATTTACATATTTTTCTGATAAATCGCTTTCAAACATGTTTTCTAATTCTGGTTTCCATTTAATTAATTCCCTTTTCATCAAAGGTTCAAATTCTTTTTTCAATCTGTACAACATCAATTTTTTCAAATTATTTTCTCTGAATTTTAACTTTTTGTAATTTTAAATAAGTAAATCCTTATTTAGAATTTTTTGTCCATTTGAATCGTAGTTCAAAAAGGTGTTTCCCTACTTACAAAGTCTAAAAATGTATTTTTAAAAAATTATTAAATGAAAAAATAAAAGGTATTTGATTTACTCTTAGACTTCCCTTATTATGAAATTCAGCTTCTCATGGTAAATTTACCCCAATACTTTCAACGTTTCACTACCTTATTAAGAAAAAGAAACCCATTTCAAAATCTCCAATCCATTTTAATCTTGACACACAAAATCTCTTTATGATTACAATTACTATAATGTAACTTCGCTTCCATGTGCCCAGTCATCATTTATTTCAAATCTGCAAGTATCTTAACTGGATATTTGTTCCTATTGTAATTATTTCTAAACAGCTAGGTTCTGATTTTGGCTCTGGTCTAGACAAAATGAATAAAAGAATTATTCTTTATCATTTATTTAATCTTTTTTTTTCTTTTCTGAATTTCCATTTTTGCTTTTAAGTTCCTTCTTATTTTAAATTTTTCCTTTATTCTTAGGAAATAAATCTATTCCAGAAGCTTTAAGTTCTCTGAAAGCGTCAGTAAAATTACACGGCTGGACATTAGAAAACTAGGAGTTTTAGTACAATTGGAATTTGTTGTTTTTTTCTATTGAATTTTCAAAAAACGAAGGTTACGAGTTTTTCATAATCTATCTACTACCTCCATAAAAGCCTACAGGGAGTGAGTAAAAATCATTTCGTAGATACTCCAGATGTCTGATTTAATCGATTTCTTTTGTATTTAAATTTTGCAAATTTTAGTCATTATAAAGAACTAACCCTTCAGGAGGAGTTTGACTGATGTGCCTTTCAAATTCTTTTTATAAATTTTTCTTTTCTGATATATGAGAGGCCTATTGCTATTTTTAAAAGATGTAAATAATTGATTTATAATAAATTAAACAAAAAAAAATAAATTATAATTTATTTTTATTACATTTTTTATAAATTTTGTGTTAATTTATTTTTATTTTTTATTTTATTCACTTTTATTGTTTAATCCCCACTACTTCTCTTCCAATTTTTGAGACAAACCTATTTTTTTGAACCTAAATTACAACTATCATACCAATTTGATAATTCGTGATTGTATGAATAGTGCTATGATAAAAATGATTAATTTTTTAAAGTTTTATTTTAAAATATTTACCTCTTCTTCTTATTGACTTTATTATTTTTAAATAAAATAATTCTGTTTACTAAGTCCCTAGCTGATCTATTAAAAAAATTTAATTAAATAATTTAAAAAATAAATAAACATAGTTACATCAATCAGCTAATCTAGCCCTCCATTGTTGCTTTTCGTATTATTATTATTCACGGTTGAAAACATAGAATTCTCATGGAACTTTAATTCTGATTGTAGCATTTATTTTTATTATTATGAGTGTTTGCTATTTTCACTTTATTCTTCACACATACTTTATCGTTAATACAAAGTGTAATTACTCTGCACTTTGGAATAAATTTTAGAAAATCTTTGTTTTATTATAATTTTTTCTGCAAAATCTTAAGGATTTTTTTTAAATTTAACACATAATTCTCTATATTTTTAAATAAGTTGTGGAGCTTCATTCTTGTGATACTCTCTATAATTGGTATCTACATATATTCCCAAGTCAGATTTTTCCGGTGTCATTTATTTTTTATAAAACGGATCAAAGCGAATTTTTAGGGAAATAGGTTTTAATTTTTTTTTTTTATAGATTTATTTTCATCAAAATCATGGTCTACACTAAAATAAGAGATTTATTTTCCATCAACACTCAACTTTTTATTGCTTTTTCCTTTTAACTGACAATCGGCGACGTCAATATCATCGTTATCTATTTCAAAAACACTATCAAATTCATCTCTGAATATGTATTTCTCTTTAGTTTAAAATAAAATTATAAATATCTAAAATTTAAACAACAATAATTATTTTTACAATTTATTTTGTTTTCACCTTCACTATCTTCACTTTCATAAGCTGTACTATATTCGAAACTTAACTTTTTTATTGTTTTTTGTTATAATTTATATTTTCCACTTTTTTAAATAGTGTGGGTGATTTTTAATATTTAATATATCTTTTCACAATTCTCTTAGGCGGAGACTTCCATGTTTTCCTTGTAAAAGGGTGGATTTTCTTCGGAGAACAGGTATGGTAAGGAAACTGGTCCAAATATTCATTATATTCTTTGCAATTTTAAATGAAAAGATGATTTTCATTGAAATCAGAGTAAATGTAGCCCCTTATTCGCTTTTCAAAGTTCTTGATGAAATTATTTAATTCTTCAGGAGATATATTAAGTTTATTTCTGTCTAATTTCTGCACAATTTCATACGCTTTCTCAAATTCTCTTTTCTATTCATAGTATCTTATGAACGCAATTTGCAATTCTAGTGATCCAATACCTATATTTTCGTTTTACATATATTTCAAGATGTCTTCTGTATCTACAGTCATAAAGGCCTATTTTGTTTATTTATACATTATTAAGGATTTCATTAATTTATTGTTTAAATGTACATATTTTATCCACATTCTTATGAATCAAGAATCAGATTTTAAAGGATAATCTGCTGTCAAGTTATGTGCAAAATACTCTATTCCTTTTTCAATTGATCTGAAATACCGATAAGAGTTGCACCCATAAACTTTAAATGAGAATTTTTGATATCTAAATTCAAGCAAAATTTAATACTTTAATTAAAATAAAGAGGATTCAAAAAAAGTTATTACTCCAAAAATAAATCAAGAGGAGATTCTTCTTTTTGAATTTCAAAAATTCGTTGACTAAATTTTCTAATTTATAAAAAGTTTAAAATTAAAAAATTACTATTATTAAATACAACAGTCTTACCTTTCTATTTCTTTATTTATTTCAATTGTTTACTCTCTAAAATATTATTCTTTGATTGAATCTTATGAATTTGGTTCAATTTTTTGAATTTTTTCAGTTTTCCTCCCCTTTTCGAAATCTAAATAAAATTAAAATTTTATCATAGTTATTTAATTTATAGTATTTTAACTATATAAATTACCAGATATTTCCGCAGCAATAAGAGATTAGCTATTTTTCAGATCTGTTTTTGGCTCTTATTTCGAATATTAGCTCACAGATGAACATATAATATTTGAGCTTCTTTACAAATTATAAAGCTGACTATTGGTAAATTCAAACATTTATAAATTAACTTAAAACAAGAAAATTATTTTTTTGATGTTTAAAGAAATAGATTTATGATTTTGATAAATATTTTTTCTATCAAATGGTAAATTTTGTTTTTTTATTTCTTTATTTTTGTATTTAGAATATATATAAATTAATTCAAATTTAAAGAGTTTATTTGTAAAAAACACTTCAAAAAACCGCCTAATATTTCACCCTTAATCGTATTAACTAAATAATACATTGTATACGATAGCTAATAATTTATTATATATCTTATTATAATTTCTAAATAAAAAATTTAAAATATAATTTTTGATTTTCATTAAATTAAGCTTAATTAATTCCTCTTATTCGTTCATAGTTTTCTCTAAGCGTATTATTGATGATTACATTTTTATTATTTTAAATTCTGTGTTCGATTTAAATATATAATTTTTAAATATATAAATAATAATTGTTATTTTTAAATTAATATAGACTTTATTTATTATTTTTTATAATTAATATTATCCTTCTAATAATATTTAAATGACTAATATAAGTAATGAAACGTATAATATAAAGTTTCATAACCATATGTATTTTATTAATTTTATCTAACTAGCATCCATAAAGAATATAATTCTATATAATTTTTAAAATTTATAAAATAATTTATAATAAATCTGATATATCAACACTCAAAAGATGTTAATTATAATTTATTATAGAAAAAAAAGAAGCGATGTGGACAAGATTCGAACTTGCGCGCCTTTCGGCAACTGACTAGCAATCAGTCGGTATAACCACTCACCCACCACATCTTCTGAAATAAATAAAAAAAACTTTATCATTATCTAAACAAAACTATAATAAATTCCCAAATAGTTATTTATTATATAATAAATGATGTGGACATGATTCAAACTAGTGCATTTCGGCTACTGATTAGAAAAAACTAATTCTTAAAAAATAACATTAAAACTAAATACACTATTTTATATTATTTCTTCATAAATAAGATAAGACATTCTTTACTATATATGAGATTATTATAATTTCGGTAAGAATTTATATTGCTCAATTAATTCCGATATATTATAAATATTTAAAATCAAATCTCAAAAAATAGAAAATAAAAATAATTGAATAAGCTGAAAATAATTTATATATAATAAAAAATTAGTATTATTAATAAAAACTATGGAGTAGTAATAGAAAACATATAAAGATATTTCTGATTTTGTCGAAAAGCAAACGTAATGGATAAAATAAGAACATGATGAAGAAATCAATTAGCATAATAAAGTATTTTCTGAAAACACTGTCAAAGAACTGGAAAAAGTATTTTAAAAATGAATAACAAATATATATTAATAAAATTCTTAATATATATACAAAAACTATTCCATTTATTTAATTAGATGGGAATGGCAATAGAAAAATTGAAATGTAAATCTATAAAAGAAGGTCTCTATGGAAGAGTTTTAATAACACTCGCTCATCCAAATTATAAAGAAAAAGCAACAAAAGCTTCAGAATAATTTGCGAATATGGTAAAGTTACCAGAGGTTAAAATTCAGTCGGGTGACAATCTGGGTATATATGCTAGAATGGATGCAGCATCATTTTATAAATAAAAACCAATATTGAATGGAGTTGTTTATAAAAAAAATGAATTCAAACTTGTTATATCAATTGAAAATAGTTCGTCGAATGACTTCTTCGATTAAGACTCAAATATCATCAATTACAACGAGATTTATTCGATTGCGTTAGAAGTGAATGAAGTCACTCATAACAGACATATGCTGGCTTTATAAAAAATTTAGGAAATTTATAACGATAGTAGTCATCCCTCTCGTCCCCTGCTGTCTGTTTTGTTCGGCGAATAAAATGACCCGAATAAGCAAAATAACCTGATCAAAAGAAGTCATGTACTAAATTATGAGTCTGGGAACCTAGAAAAGTTGAAAGAATGCGAAAAAGACATAAAATGGAAAAGCAAAAGTTTAAATGAAGAATAAAAAGATGCGATTCTATTTTCACTAAGCCGAGAAACAGTCTCTTTGATCCACGGTGAGAAAGATTGATTATTTAAAAATTAAAAAAATTCATAATTAAAAAAAAATACCATATTAGGCCCACCTGGAACGGGAAAAACCAGTACTGTTTGCGAATTAATATACCAGGCCTGTAAAAAAGGTCTGAAAGTCCTGACATGTGCAGGTTCTAATATTGCAATCGATAATGTCGTTGAAAGGTTAGGTTCTTCGAGTATTAAGGTAATTCGGCAAATAAAAATTTTATAGAAAATAAGTATCATTTTTCTTTATTTTAGGTTATTAGAATTGGTCATCCTGCTAGACTCATACCCAAAGTGAAAGAAAAATGCATTGACGCCTAAGTCAGAACAACTGATTCCTACAAGGCAATTAGAGAATTCAGGAGGGACTTAAATACTAGGTAACACAAACTAAGTAAGGCCACAAAATATGATGAGAAAAAAGAACTAAAGAATCAAATCAGAGGAATAAGGAAAGGCATAATAGAGTAGGAGAGGATAGCAGTAAAAGAAGTCTTATAGGATGCCGATGTTATTTGCTGTACTAATACCGGAGCTGCTGACAGAATTTTCAATTATGAGCTAAGTAAAACATAATTTGATTTGGTGGTCATTGATGAGGCTGCTTAAGCTCTGGAAATATCTTGCTGGTAATATAAGAATGATTTATATTTTTAGTTCAATTAATTGATATTATTTAATATAAAAATATTAAGGCTGGCTATCATAAAAGGAAAACGATTAATTTTGGCAGGAGATCATAAGCAATTACCCCCCACTGTTAAATCTTAAAATAACAATTTATCGGTGACTCTTTTTGATAGATTGCTAAAGGATTTCAGTGAACATGATATCAGTAGAATGCTGAAGGTGTAGTACAGGTAATGAATACAATATTAACTTATGCAATTGTATATCAAGTGTTTTATTTTATTCATTAGAATGAATTAGCAAATTATGAAATGGAGTTCTGATGCGATTTACAATGGAGAGTTGAGAGCGGCTGAAATAGTGTAAGATCATAAAATTGTTGATTTGAGGGAAGGCATAGAACCTTTAGATATAAATACAGTACTTATGTTTGTAGATACAGGTAACACAGTAATTTATTTTCAAAATTTCATTATTATTATTACTTATAGCTGGAGCAAAAATGGGGGAAAATATTGGAAATACATAAAATGACGTATCGAAATCTAAAAGTAATTAGGGAGAATGTGATTTAGTGTATCTGATTGTGAAAGAATTGATGTAATAAGGACTTAATAGTGATGAAATAGGAGTAATTACACCTTACAATGCATAGGTTGAAATTATAAAGAATAAACTACAGGGATAAAACATTGAAATCTCTACAGTCGATGGGTAATGTTATAAATGTATACATTAAATCATTTAAATAAATATTTTTTTTTAAATATAATAGATTTTAAGGGAGAGAGAAAGAATGCATTATTATTTCGACTGTAAGGTCCAATCCTTTGAAAGAAATAGGGTTTTTATCAGATAAAAGGAGAATGAATGTAGCAGTTACTAGGGCAAAGAGATTTGTTTGTATAGTCGGAGATAGTGAAACAATAAGCTCAAATGAGTTTCTATCTGGTTTAGTCAAGTACTTTTATAAACATGGGGAGGTAAAAACTGCTTTCGATTTCTAGCATTTAGATGAAAATATATCATTCAATACAGGATTTATTCAAGTAACAGCAAATGAATAGCATTTGGTGCAAAAGTTTAAAGACACTTAAAAATCAACAACGGGAGGGAATGAAGATAATAACAATAAAAAGAAAAAAAAGAAAAATAAAAAAGACAAAAGAAATAAAAATTAAGATAATAAAGAATTCGATAAAGATGATGATGATAAAGAAGAAGAAGAGAGCAAAAATGAAAATAAACATGAACAAATATTGGAGAATGAAAATCAAAACTAAAAAATAAAATAAACATCTGAGAATGAAAAGGAATAGCTTGAATAATAATACCTCAAATAAATAGAAGAGTTTTGTAAATAAGACGTATAAAAAGAATTGGTTTTTGATAAAGTTAATGGTTTTCACAGGATGATTATTCATTCTATATCTGAAAAATTATAACTAAACCATGTTTCTCAAGGAAATGGAAAATTATAAAAATTGACAGTTTCAAAAAATATAGAATAAAATCAAAGCAAAAACAATAATTAAGAAGTGAAAAAATAAGATAAAAGTGGCATTAATAATAATAATATTAAGCCGTCTGAGCCGAAATAATAATAATAACAATAGAGCAATAAATAGAAGAAGCTGAAAAAACAGAATGAAGAAAAAAAAAACTAGTCAAAAGAGGAAGATATTGATGATATGGCCTTTTTGGATCAATAGATCGAATAAAATAGATACTGTTCGAAAGAAGGTTGTAAGACTTTAGTTCTTACCTTACGAACTATTTGCAAGTTCTGTTAGCTTTGCTATTGCATAAAGCATGGAATCGCTGAAATGCATGGCTGTGATACCGCTGCTAAGATAGATGCGAGAAATAATTTTAAAGACACCATGTATGGAAAATTATAAGGTAAAAAATATGTAAGCACACAATAATAGGAATTTATGAAAAAATAATTGCACGAAAAAATTAAAAAATAACAAGATGAAAGAAAAGCTAAAAAACCTGACTAGGATTAAAATTAAAAAAAATGAAATTTTAATTTTAAATTATTTAAAACTTAAATCAACTCTTTTTTAAATTTATTATAATAAAATTTAAATCATAAAATATACCAATTTTATTAATTGCTATAAAAAATTAAACAAAAATAAATAAAATTGACGACCCTAAACATTACAACTTAAGGAATATAATAAATAATAAATATATAATATAAGTTAATTCAAAACTAAGGGGGGAAAAAAAAATAAAAATAATTATACAATATTATATAAATCAATAAAGAATAATAACTATTAGCTAATAATAGGTGTTAGTATTATGCAAATTAATAATAAAAATTTAACTAAATATATTATTTTATATTTAATATTGAAGAGTGAGAATTGCAAAAAAAATAATATAATTGTTATCTAAAATTCGTTTAAACAAATAGAAAAAGGGAAAAAAAAAAAAATATTTTTAAATTAAAAAAATAAATTTAGGCAATAATTTAAAATGACAACTGGAGTAGACGAATAAGACTTGCAAAATTAGAATCAAGAAAGTATGCAAAACACTTCAACATGTGACTATTCTTGTGAAAAAAAAACGCAAAGATCAGATTCCCCCATAAATTTAATAGAATCTGAAAATCAGATTTCAACAGCTGCCACTTCACAAATGGTGATTGACATTGATGATGATTTTATTCATACTCCTAAACTTGCATTCCCCATACTTTAGAAAGTCCCTTAAATAGGTAGATATTTTATAGCTGGAGTTTTAGGTAAATAGAATTTAAATCATTTAATATAGAAAAATCTTGATTTTTTAATATTATTCTAATCTATCTTTATTTTAAAAATTTTATTAATATTATACAATAAATCATTAGGAAATATCGTATTGTATATTTGCTTTAAATTTGTTCTTTATATATACCCTTATGAATGGCAAGAAGATGCAGTGGCATGGTTGGGAAGTGTCCTTCTTTAAACCCCAATTTAGTATATTTTATTCGAAAAATTGGTTTATGGAGAAAAAGAAAATAAGCTAAAAGGAATAATTGGGTGTTATATAAGTTATTCTGTAGGGACGTTTTTAGGATTTATATTAGAATTCATCTTTTAGTCATATACCAGTTTTACAAAAGATTAAGCCTGGGTTATTACACTTTGCTTAACTTCTGGAGTGAATTACCTTCTTATTTCATAAGTAATGAAAAAAAAATTGAGTAATGGAGTACCTTCTTCTAAAATTTCCAATATTGAAATAATTGGCAGCCAGACATCAAATAGTAAGGAATAAAACAGTATTGTAAGATAATTATAGAAATATGTCTGATAAATAGCAACTATGGATTGACATTTCTAAAAAATAACTTTATTAACCATTTTTAAGTTAGCAATATAGCATTTTATATAAATATCCATACATATATTGAAAAAAGCTAATATTATTTTATAGTATTATTAAAAGAAGAGTGATTTCAGCTCTTCTTTATATAATAATCTAATAATTTATTAAAGTTCATAAGGTTATTATTATTAAAAAATTATTGAATTTTTTCTTTGCATTATTCTCATTAAAAATTATCAATGTTATTTTTATTTTTATTTTATTTTTATTTAGTTTTTTTATTTTTATAAAATATTAAAATAAGGCCCATAATTAATTAAATTTTAAGATATCTATAAATAAAAGGAAATAAAAAGTTTATATTTTGCCAGTCCCTTGTAGCGATGGGATGTAACTCAAGTGAGTGGCTTAGTAGGTGGATGGGTGGGGGACTTGAGTAGAGACTGCACTACGGTAGACTGTTAAGAGAACGCCAGCAGTAAAGTTTGTGTCACCATAGCGGCCTCAAAGCAATTAGGGTCGATAGGGTGTTAAATATCGGTGAAACGTCCGAGGCAGGTAACTGAGCAGGAAACAGCCGAAGCACAAACTGGTACTCTGACAACGATCTCATAGTATATCGCAGTTATCGCTTGATCCCTCCTTCAGAACACTGTTTTTTTAATTTTTCCATACGGTATTAATTTATTCTATATTTTTTCTTTACATTTTTATATTAATTTATTTATATATTTATATTTTTCTTAATTTTCTTTGATAATAAGAATTTTAAATAAATAAATAAATAAATAAATAACAAAATTTTAATATATATATATATTTTAATTAAATGATGTGATTCTGGAAGATTACCTAAAGATATTATTAAATTACAACTTAATTATATATTTATCAATGAATTATTTTTGTATAAATATATAATATTACTATTTTTTTTTTAGAATAATGAATGTATGATATAATAAAATATAAATTAATTATACTAAAATTAATTTCATCAATAACTTTTAAAAATATAAATTCTTTGTATCAAAAGCATTTTTATATATTTATTATACTAGAAAAATTAATATTCTAAAATAAATTTCATGCAAACATCATAAATATATTATAGTATAATGTATATTTGTTTTCATTCATCATATTCAAACAATTTTTATCATTCGTTTAATGGAGGAAGAGGTGTATTAGTAACATGGATATGTGGAGTACTTAGTGTGAAACCATCAAACATACCGCTTCCCTCAATCTCATATCTCCAAATAAATTAACTAATTCCTCTGCTGATTTGAAAAGTTAAGGCTTTAAATTCAGATGAATTTATAGCATTGGAGTTCATAGTTTTTATCTCATTAAATGCTTTATGTGCACCAGATACAGAAGCAGAACCTTCGGCATTAGGAGTTTTAACAGAAAGTGTAAGATGAGCAGAAAAATCAGTTCTTTTTTGATCTGTTATATGTTTAAATGATTCGGTTGAAACTCCAGTTCTGGAAGCAAATTAGATACTATAATCTGATCGAGGGTTTATAATCTGAGATTAATTCATAAGGTATATTAATTTTCTATATAATAATTAATTAGGTGAATATTATATATATTTACCGAAGCTAAAAGAACCCATTTTCCACCTGAAATTGGAATATGCTCATAAGGAGTATATCCATATGAGTTTATGATACTTCCTTAATCGCTAGTAAGAGTTGCAAAACTAAAATAAAAAAAAATGATAAAGCAAATAAATAAAATATTTTATTAATTTCAATAACAACAAATATATATGTATTATTAATTATGTTACTCTTGCTAAGTTCCCCCTATAATAGAAGTTGACATGTTAGTAAGATCTACTTTTACCATTCCTTAACTACTCAAAAAGTAACCATTTTAACCCACTCTGAAACAGCCCTTATTCTTAATAGTTCCATAGTTTATAGCAGTAGTTTAAGAATTATAAAATTCTTAGTATATATAATCAGTCACTTAGGGTAAAGATGGGTCATATTTAACAAACTTAATAATAGCAGTATCAGCAATAGCTATAGGAAGACCCTCATAATTCAGGAGACATCTATATTATAAGCTTTAATGCTATATATTTTGTTTTAAAAAATCACCTATTTTTGTGTAGAATACCTTATTTTAAGTAATTTAAAAAATTCTATTCTATTCTATTAATGTAGAATCAATAAGAACAGCATCATTTGGAAAATTAGGGGCTGTATTTAAACTAATTCTAGAAGATGATAGGTTTCTGTTAGAAGATTTGTCACTTTATTATAAATGGAAAGATTAATTATCTAAAAACTTTTGTAAGAATCTTCTATTTCCATACCCAGGCACAGAGGGCTACAGACCCCTAATTCTTGACATTGGTACTACAGTATTACCCTTAATTACTTCTAGTGTTCTAAGATTGTATTATATTAAAGAAGTGTTTCCATATCTAACATATACAATTTCTGACCCTTTTTCATAAACAGCAGTTTCTTAATAGGCATTATTAGCAGAATTAAGAGAATTTTAGTAAAATCTAGCTCCCAAGTTTCTCCATATTTAAAATTTTCTTTTAATTTTTAGATCTATGACTCCTGCATTATTTAAATCAGAGAAAAATAAGTATCTATCAGAAATCTATACTATAGCTCGTAGAGCTCCTCCGCTGGTAACTAATAATTCCTTTTCAATTTATCCCCCGTCTTAGATATATCTGTATATGCTAAATGAAGTACGTGTTATTCCATCTTTTTATTAAGTATAATATACTATTTTCTCACAATTTATGATGGTAAATGTGGAAAACAACAAAATTATTAAGATTTTATTCATTTTTTTTTTTTTTTATTTTTTTAATTTATTTTTTATATAAAATAATGTTTGTTTCTTTTTTTATATATAAATTTTTACGTATATTTATATTTTAAACTTCATTGTAAAAAATAAAACTATATTCAAGAATTAGAACAAATAAAATTAGCTTCTAATTTGAGAATTTATAAATTTTTATTGATTTTTTCCATACTGAAAAAATATTGGACCATTTGGAAAATAATATTTAATATTTTAATTAATATAGAAATGTTATTGTGAGGATTTTATATAAATTTTTATATAATGATTTTATCAATATCTTAATAATAAAAAGTAAATATTTATAGAGTGTTATTATTATATTTTTCTTTATGATAATTTTTAAAATCTAGCCTTTGTAATTATTTAAACAGAACAATTTTTATTTATAAAATATGGTTCTAATATAAATTATATCATAAAACTTTTATTAGAAAAAACTAAATATATTTATCCTTTCATACTATCTTATATTATAATTAATATTATACTTCTAATAAATTAATTTATTTTCACTAATTACAAAAATATGTTATTGATAATTTCTAACCATATTTAAAGCAATTTTAACTACAATAAATCAATAAAATTCTAGATACTAAATTTAAATATTTTTTATTAATATTTGAAATAATAAAAAAAACTTGTTTTTATAAATCTTTCTTAAAAGAAATATGAATACTTAATTTACTTTATAATATAATATATGTGATTAATTATCACAAGTTGAAATTTTATCTATAATTATTTAGTTGTTTTTTATTTTTTTGTTAATTCTAATTAAAGGAAAGGATTGATATTAAAATTGGTAATTTATAAAATTTATGAAATGGTGAATATAAATTATTAAATTGATGGAAATAAAATATATTATTTAGAAAAATAATATACTGGTTTTAAGCGAAAGTGATATCAATAAGAAAAATGAAGCTACAAATACTTAATAGCAATCATAAAAAATTACAAAAAATAATTAAAAAATAAAATTTTAAAATAATGAATTTTATGAATTATAAAAATATAACCATATTACTAATCTGTATTAGTATGATTTATGGATACACCTTTTCCATAAAGGAGGAAACCTACTTTTTCTACGCAATGAAGGATGATGGAGTATATGGCTAACAAGTTTCTCCTGGCTACTTTGAAGAAACTAAAATATAAAGCTTAACCCCCTCTTAAAAAAAGTTCTTTTTTAGAATTGACGAAAATAATATTGGATTCTTTGATAAACCATCCCTGAAAAGGTATGATATTAGAAATAACTAAGTTTATACCATCTGCTCTGACTCTCTTATATAAGAATCGGTCTCAAACTCCAATATTTAGTTGCTCCATACAGATACCAATTTCATTTATTACAAAGATAGAAGCAGTCAATAAGTATACATTGCCAACTTATCCAATAGTTAGTGTAATAGAACTACTTAGTCAGTTACTTTACCTTATAAGTCTAAATTATGCTCTTTTAAAACGCTAACTGATTAAAATAAAATGATAGCTTATGGAAACAGTAAGTCAACCTTGATTTCTGCCTATTAAGATTCGGATATGTTTATATATTCTCCATAATAATATAATGATAGTACATCTCTAGTAAGTGATAATTCAGTTGTTCTTTGCGATGAGCAAGAAAATTATGTGAAAGTATATACTATCACTAGTTACGGAATATTTGCGAGAAAAATTGAATCATAAAACTCCCATTATTTAAATATTAGCTAAATGGAATCTATTTCAAGCATAAGAGAGTCTGAATAAAATATCAAGGCTGCTATTATAGCAAACGATAATTTGTATATCTATTACTCAACTGGACTCTACTTTATAGATATACTAACTGGAGCTTCTACATAAGTTACTTCCACTCCGTAAACTGCTATTTTATATTAAAATAATCGTTTGTTTTATTTAAAATATTAATATATATTTCATTTTGATTTAGATAATAATAAGTAGAAGCTGTATTTTACCCTTCTAAATTTGATGGAATATAATTATAATTAGGAAACTAAGGGCGTTTTAATTTAATAAATAGTGTTCGCGTAATATATTCAATACTTTATTATTAAATTACCTGAACTATTTTTAAATTGTTTATAGGCTGACGAAAATTCTCAAACCTAGGTCAAGCATACATCTTAATTTAACTATGGAATTGAAACAAAATCTGGTAAAACAACTACTGATATGACTGAAAAAGGTTTCAAAGTTGAAGCCAAAGTAAAAGCTAAGGGAATGTTTGGTATGTTTGGTGCAGAAATTGGAAGTTCATTAGCCAAATCAACAACAGAAGCCACCAGTAATGGAAATAATTCAGCTAATTAATCTGCCTAAATAACTACTTTTAACATTACAACTCCAGCTAATACTAACAGCTTCAGTTGGTAATATGTAGGTGATGGAAAAGGATAATATGATAGTTTATAATTCCCTACTCTATTTTTCGTTGACACTGAAAGCAATGTACCTCCTTAAATAGATGATATCAAAAGTTAATTTGAATGATTTTAGAATAACCTTTACTAATATAAAATAGCTTATAATTTTAATTTATATAAACTATAAGCATTTTATTTAATGTAAAGTATATTAAAATTATATATATATGTTTCTATTTTTATTGCATTAAATTTAATAAATCATTTATTATCATTTATATATTTATCTCCAAATTCTAAAATAATTATTAAACCATACATTCCTGATATAAAGAGAACGTTGTTAATACTATTTAACTATAATTTTGAGTCAATGCTAATCATTGATGAATAATAATCTATTTTCTCCCACTCCAGAAATGTTTTTCATGATTGCTCTTTAGCTTATTTGCCAATAATCTGGCTAATAGATTTAAAACTTAATAAAAAAGAATTTATATTCCGAAAATCAAATTATTTAAATTAAAACTATCCTTAAATAAAGCAAAAGAATAACTATCAGAATGATATATCAATCAAATTAATATAAGTATTTTTTATATATTGATATAGTTCATTTTCTAATACCTTGAAATGTTATAATATAAAATAAATTATATATTTTTTATAATATTTTATTGTAAATATATTAAATATATACATAAATGGTGTTGTTGTAAATATTAAAATTATTTATATTTTTAGTCATAAACTTATTTTAAATGCTAAGCATTGATAAATTTTTTAAATAAATAAATAAATACATTGAGATTTTAAATATGGTTAAATTTTCTTATCAATATATTTTAAGTGTATATATAAAGTTTATTATTCGAATAAATAATAAGTTTTAAAGTAACAAATAGGAATAGTTTTTTATAAAAATATAATTATTTTTTTTTCATAAATTATTTGTTTTTATTTTATTTTAGCATTATTTTTAAATGTTTTCGATTAAGAAAAGATTATTGCTAATATTTAAAGAAATTTCATTTTTTTCTTCCATCTAATTTTCCATTTCATCACTGTTATCAAGCAGTTTTGCATTATGATTGGAGAATCTGGAGGGTCGAATTGATAAATTTTAATTTATATTTCCATTAAAACTTGTTCTACCTCCCATAGAAATTTTTGGAATTATGGTTTCTTGAGTACTAGAGCTTCCTTTTTAGCTAAAATATGGAGAATTATTAAATTTTTAGATTATAGAATTATTTGTATTGTGGCTATTTTGGCTTATTTCTCGTTTTCTAAAATTACTATTAGCACTATCATTATTACATTTTTAGTATTATATTTAAAGAAAACAGCTACAATAGCTTAGATCTAAAATATTAGTATCATAAATAAACATTTCAATATTAATTTTCCAATCTTCATATTAAGCTTGCAGTTGTTTTTTAATCAGGGGACACTTAACCATATATGTGTCACTTTAAGCTTCTTTAATAATTGATTAATCTATTTTTTATTTTTTTATTTTCGGAATTTATACATTAACTTATTGGGATTAATTTGTACTTTTTTATACAGCTCCCTAATTACTTTGATATAGGTTTTTATTTTTTTTACCATCCATCTATTGTTTCATTATCCATTTTTTTTTAATTTAAAATATTTTTAGCACTTATTGTGAATAATTGTAAGTAGGGATTGGTCAGTATAATTAGTTTTAGGGTTAGAATTAACAGAGCCAGAATCAGTTACAGTGACAGATTACAGTTACTTACTTTTTTCTAATTATTTTTTAATTATTATACTTTGCAGGTTGATAAAAATTGAAAGCATTGGTCTTGTTCTTGAGTATTTTATTTTTGTTGTTCGTTTTTAGTTTTTTTCTTTTTCGTTTTTTTAGTTTGTTAACGCGTTTAATTATTTTAATCTGAATTTTATTTTTCTTACTTAACTCCTTCTAATTTTTATCAATACCAAACATTTTTTTAAATTGGTTATTACAATTCTCTGGTTCAATTTTTTCAATTTTATTATTAAAACTGAGCATCATTTAACCACTGAAATCAGAAGCTGTAATAATATCAATAAGACTCTATTTTTCAATGGCTGATTTCATTTGATTTAAGTAGGCAGTACGGTGTCTTTTATGATCAGCATATTTAATAATAATTAAAACGAAAAAGAAGTATACATATAAAGCAATTCCGACAAATTTTCCTTAATCTTCTCCCAATAATAAGTAAGTTATTACCAATTAAAATATTATGTGCATAAAAATAAAGACAAAATTTGTCCCGTGCGTAAATACCATCCATAATCCAAGAGTATAGCCAATTTTATATTAACCTACCGTATTTTTATTCCCTGTATAAGAATTATTGGAGTTTATTCCAGACTGCTATATATAGCACAAATAAAACACTTCAGAAGAAAGCCATACAAGATGAGCAATATTAAAGCTACTAGTTATATATATTTTAATTTAAAGGGCTGAACAGATAAAATAATTAAAATAATTTACGCCTTAGAAAATTTTATAAAGAAAATGCAAATTAAAGTTACAATCGAAAAGGCCCACATCACAACTTGATCTTAAAAATCGTATTCACCCCTCGAAAATCTGGCCACAATATTTATTATAGCTATTGCAAATACCAGTGTGTAAAATTTCATATAAAATTAGCTATATAGTTTAGTTTGTTCTTCTTAAAATTATTGTTCAATATTTTTATTTTTAAATATCAATGTATATCGATTCATTTTTATTTTTATTTATTTTGTTATATTAATTATTATATATGTTTCTCTATTAATTATTAATCACATTATGAAATATAAAGAAAAAAACTACATAATAGTTAATTAGTGGTAAAAATCCTAATAATTTATAAAATTAAGTTAATTTAGAAGTATATCGCTTTTTATCATCAAATTCTAGTTTTTATAATTGTTTTTAAACCAGTTTATTCTTCAAAACAAAATTTTTTGGGTTAAAATGTTATTTACTATTTTTATTTTATTAATTTATGTAACTAAAAAATTTGTGATAAAACTTTTATATTAACATAAATTAAGTATATATTATTTTTATAATAATAAATAATCAAATTTTAGAATTTTTATTTTTTTCAAATGTTTTGTTATTTTTGTTTTTTATGGCAGATATTATGTTTTAAACTATAGAAAGAACTTATTTTAGCAATTCAAAGACTATATATAGCACATGCATTACTATTACGCAACTAAATAAGCCTACACATATCCATCCAATCACATTGATTTTATCAGCATTACTAATTAGGCTTTTATCGTATAAAAAATTGCAGCAAATCAAATTTACCAAGAGCATTGACACTTCAGTGGTTAAATCCCTTATTTATCTTATCAATGATGAAAAAGGCTTATTCAGCACTAAATGAATTATCATTATAAAATGAAGTAGCAATATAAAGAAATTTTGAATAATCAAGCTCTCTTAATCTTAAAAAAAAACCAAAAAAAATGCCAAAAAGAATCTCTACATTAATTCAAAAATGTAATGATAGTATTTCCATTTAGTATTCAAGTTAAGACCATCAATAAAAATTCCAAATTTTTAATGGATTTTACTTAAAGTCTTACTATTGGACTATTATTAAGTATTTCCTTAATGCTAGCTATTGAGGCTGAGTTGCTGTTAATTGACAGCATAAATTCCGAGCAAAAAGAAAAAAATTAGCATAAAAAAAAATACTGTTGCAATTGATAAACTTAGGAGACATGCCCAGTGGAAAATGACTATATTTTTTAGCTATCCTAATGTAAATAAACAAAGTGTCAGGAATCCTGAATATAAGTCTCCGAGAAATAAATCCCATTCAAAAATCTTTTTTATACTATCGAATTTTTAACTTACATATTTGGTCAATAAAACGAATATAAAATATATAATGCTGATCACAATCAAATAAGCCAAAAATGAAAAACTTTAGTAAATAAAAAGAGATTCAATTCCATTTTCATTTTTTAGTACACCTGCCTTATTGCCTTTTAGCTAGTTTTTAGTATTTGAATTTTTAATATTTTTTAAATTCATCTAGTCCATGTTCAGTAAAATCATTTCTTTGAAAGCATAATTGGGGAGAAAATCCAATATTCCATCAAAAAAATCAAAAAATTTTATTAAGATTTGTGGAAATTGTTTGTCCATATATATAATATAGTTTATATATTAAATAATTTCAACCATATGAAAAAATAAGGCTGGATTGGTTAAAATTCCCAAAAGTACGGAACTTACAACGGCTGTGTTTGAAGCAGCCTTTAACCCACTTTTCATTTAATCATTTCCTTTCGGATTTAAAATTTCTTGGTTCGATAAGCATGAATTACTTCCCTATAAAGTAAATCCATCAACACATTAAATACATTAGTTTATATTGGGGCCGAAACAATTTTTGCAATTTTGGTAGCAAATATCACAACGTTAAGTATTGCCGTTAAAAAAAAAATTATCAGGGCAATTGATAACGCTACTATTTTCTGAGCCATTTTAATTATTATTAGTACATGTAGTGAAATTTAAAGTAGAATTAAAAAAAGAGCTTGGTTTTGCGCACAACTTGTGCAGTTAGTTGCCAATGTTTGACAGGTTAAACAATTTTGGGCACAATCTTGACAAATTAAACCGTCAGATGGCTTGTAAGTAGACACTGGGCATTCTTCAAAACATTTTTTTTCTTTTGTCATGAGATAATTTTATTTGCATTATATGCAGGTCATAGAGCTTGTACACTTTTCGCAAAATATATCCATACATTATTTGCATTTTCTTTCTTCTTTATCAACATAATGTGATTATTTTATTATTGTTCCATTTATTAAGATATCAACGCTTTATTGTTCACATTCTTAAAAAGAAATACAAGCACTTTAATATAAAATTATTTCACTGTCTTTACATTATTTGCAATTAGTATTTTTCGGTCTAAATTAATTGGTAATAAATAATTTATTTTTTAAAAATTTAATTTAATATTTCCTAATACCCAATACATTACAGACAGTTAGAATGGCAAGGCAAGCATAAATTTTTATCTTTATCTTTGTAAGTATTTGTAGGACATTTTAATTAAAGACATTCGCTTCCATTAGCAATCAGGTTATAATCCGTACCTTTACAATTATTTAGTTACTTAATTATTTTTATATATTATTTAATTATACAAATGCAATTTATTGATATTCCATCATCATATTGTCCTTTTGGACATGTACAATCTGGAGGGTTTATTCGATTTCCTCTGCATTTAATACAGTTT
Source organism: Miamiensis avidus (assembly GCA_037039885.1). NCBI lineage: Eukaryota > Ciliophora > Oligohymenophorea > Philasterida > Glauconematidae > Miamiensis > Miamiensis avidus. The sequence goes on along the minus strand of JAWVGU010000008.1, from coordinate 778,409 downwards.
TCAACATTATTTTCACAAGATTCGCACTTATGATTACATTCTAATTTCAATTAAAGTTTTAATAGGTTTGATAATAAATTTATAATATATCGTATACTCTAACAATCCAATTAATTGCTATCAAAATATCCTGTCTAGCATTAACACTGTGGAGGATCTTTTCTATTTGCACCGCATCCTGTGCATTTATTTTTATAATTTTAGCAATTTATACACATATAATCACATTCTATTATGTTAAAGATTTATAAAAAAATATTTTTAGAGTATTTATTAATTTATAATTTTCATTTACTTTAGCACTATAATTAGGTATTTTCATAGTAGCCGGTGTTACATTGACAGTCTTTTAATTTTCTATTTTCTTCACATTCCAAACATTCTAATTAATTGCATTGTTTACAATATTTTGGGCATTCTATTATAATTTAAAATTATTATTTTAAAAGTAGTAAAATAACTAAATTTAACAGTACTTTGGCAATTTTCTGATTTTAAGTCATCATAAAAACTATCTGGACAACTACAATTAGGCATTTTTACTCTATTTCCTTTGCACTACAGGCATTTATCGATAGATTAACATTTGCTACATTTATTAGGACATTCTGATAAAATAATATACAAAATTAAATTAAAATATAAGTAAAATTATTTTATATATTACTTTAACAATCTTACTTTCCGTCATCAAAATAACCCTCCAAACATAAGCACCACGGAGTCTACTATCTATTTAATCCACATTCAGTGCAATTATTTTTGTCATTTTAGCACTTTTTACATTTATAATCACATTCTTTAGCACAAAATATAAAATTTAAAATATACTCGTGTTAATTTATACAATAGTTTTATTAAAGCATTTACTCTAACATTTTTCAGAATCTCTATAAAATCCAATATTACATTATAAGCATTCTTCATACAATAATTAGCCTGGAAAAGGACTGCTATCTTATTTGATTTTTTTCACTGTTTTACTTTTATTTCCTAAATATATAAAAGGTTCTGTTTCTTTAAATAACACACTACTATCTAATCCTATTTATTGTAGAGCATCTATTCCATTTTTATTCATTCCAGTTAATCCATCTTCATGAACAACAATAATTACTATATCCTCATTTTTAGCATTTTCAATTTCCTTGATCATTTCATCAAGAGTTGCTTAATTATCATAATAAGAGTAGTTTTTAATTTTTTTATAATTATCTTTTAAATCAATAATAGTAAATAAAATTCCTCTTTTAACAGGAAATAATTCTCTTAAAACTTCAATATCATCATTAAAAGTGATTTCTGACTATTAACCTTATTGAAAGCTTTCAGAATAATAAGCTAAAGAAGTTGCAGTTAAGAAAAATTAACATGACTCTTTAGGGTACAAACACTCGCCATCTTTTAAAACTCTAGGACTAGCACATTTGGTGCATTTTCCATTTTAGTCACATTCTTCGCATCTTCTGTCACAAACTTATAAAAAAATAAGGAAACAAAATAATATTTTTAATATAAATCAAACACATTGTCTTACATTTAATACATCTTCCTATTTTTGACTGAGCAGGTTCTTTATATTCTCTTATTTTTTATACACAATTCTGATATTCTCTCTCTTTTTATCCTATTAGAATATATGAGTCCATTTTGTTTAATTACACATTTGGATCTAATCCTACTTTTTTTAAAGCTTAATAAACATCGTTGTGTTCCTTAATTAAACCTGTTGAAGTAGCAAGAGAGGAAACAACAATGATATCATTTTTTAAATAGAGTCTATTTTTTAAATAAGTGATTCACGTCCCTTTATTTCAGATATTTAATATTCATAACTTTCATGAGATTATTTAGTCAAGTTATAAATAAGTATATGGACATCGTCTTAGTTAAAAGATTATATAAGGTTTTAATTTAATCTTAGCTGAACTTCAATTTAAGATGAATCTTCTTTATGCAGTGTTTCTACTTCAAGAAAAAGCTAGCAATTGTAATCTTTATACGGACAACTTTCTGCATTAGGAGAATAATATCTACATGTTTAACAATTTTCAGAACTAGTTTTGCACGATCCACACTTCCAGTCACAATCTTGAATTATAAAATATTGGCAAATTTTTAAATAAATTTGGATCACAATAAAGTAATTTTTTATTTTTGTTACATAATAAACATTTTTCTATTATAGTATCATCAAATCTTTGGTATTAAGTTGGGGTAAAATTATCAGATATTTTCCTTCCTATTAAGGAATAGCAATCTCTAAATTTTAATTTCTTCTCTCTGTTATACCCAAGCTTTTATAACCCTAAATATCCTTTTTCTTTAAGTTGATGGGCAGCATCATCTTATGCAGCAACCACTACACTAATTCCATCTTTTATGTTATCAATGTAATCATACAACTCATTGTTATAATCTTAACCATCAGTATCATAGTTTTTAAATTCTAATATTGTGATGTATTTATAATAAAATATAAAAATGAGTATAATTTTAAAAAACATTTTTTTACATATCAATTCATTATTATTAAATTAATATATATTCAAGCCCCGGCCAGATATATTTTAGACCAACTTATTATTTAAAAAATTTGGTCGTTCTATTAGGAAGATTGAGAAGTTACATACGATAAACAATTAAATGGTGGTGGACAGCCATTTTTAATGTTATATTTATCATTTTCTAATCTACATATATTACATTTTTAGTTACATTCTAGGCAATTAAAAGTGCACTCTAAATTAAAATAATATTTAAAATAGATTTTTTATTGAAATAAAATAGTAATATTTATTTTTGGATTTTGCTAAAGAGATAGTTGTATTATAAATTATATCCATTCCTGGTATAATTTTATAATTTATTATAATTAAAAAATAATAATTTACATTGAATTGATATTTTTAATATTGCAACGTATATCAAGAATATAAATAATATATTATTATTAAGGATTTACATTTTATATTAGAAAATGTTTATATGTTGTAGTTTTTATTTATTTTATTTTTTATTTTTAGTAGAAAATATTTAATTTATTGTAATTTTGTAATATTAAATAATAATATAATACATAGTATAAAAGTATACTAATAATAATCATATAGATAGCTAATAAAGTTAATATGAATTTTAGAAATATTAAAATTTATTTTTTATTTTTAGTTATAAAAATTATAATTAATTTTTATAAAATCATATCTGAAAATAATATATATTTATAAAATTAATAATTTTAACATAAATATTATTTTTAGAAAACCAATACACAATCTTAATTGATATTTTAAGGTACTGCTATTTTATAAAAAAGATGCTGAACTCAAAATTTTTAATGTTATTAAAGCTTATTATAATAGCCATTTAAATTATAATATACTAATTAGAAGATTTTAAAAATTAATATAATAAAATTTTAATTTTCGGCCAAAAATAATATCCATAAAAATAATTTAATTCAAATATTTAGAATCTACCTGAACTACACAATCATATTAATATATAATAAAATGAAAACCTGTTCTAAATGAGTTGAGATAAAATTACGTTTTCTATTTTAATTCTAGTAGTTTTAAAATATTAAAAAGTTTTATCCTTACACCAGTTTAATTGTCTCAATGTACAACTTATCGACTAAACTTGAGTCAGAAAAAAAAAAGGTTATCTGTATTATTATTATTCTAAATTATTTAAATAACAAATCTAAATTTTGTATCTATTATCCATTTATATTTAAATATATACTATATTAATTGGTTTATTGATATTTATATTACATTATTTAAATTACTAATGCTTTATATACTCATTATTTCATTTTAAATATATTATTATGTAAAATCTTATTTAATATATTTTATTAAAATTATATAAATCTTAAAAATTTTTTGTTTAATAATTAAAGTATTAAATGTATAGATAGTATAAGATCTAAGTATTCCTATTATGTTTTAACCAAAATAAAACCATTATATCAAAAATAGAGATAAAAATAAATAGTAATTTATATATTTAGATTTGAATTATTAATAAATATTATAAAATTAAGTAAAATAAACAAAATAAATTGAATTAGGTATGCTCTACTTAACATTTTAGATTTTATTTGATTAAATTATCTATCATTATTTTAATAATTATAAATTTTATTAAAATAAAAATTATAAAAATATACTATTTAAATATAAATAAATTATAATATTTTCTACATAGTATTTTTCTTATTCAGTATGTAAAGAGTATGATATTTAGTGTTTTTATAAAAAATTCAATAATAAATAAACTAAAAAGCGAAAATGTCTATAAAAAATGGTTTAAACAATATTTTTATAATTAACAAAAAAATTATAATAAATTTTAGATATCAACCAATCATATGATTGGATATGTTGTAAAATTAAATCTCGTCATATTTTGATCGATAATTAAGAATTTGTAATAGTTTAATTGATATCCTTAGTTAATATAGCATTTTTCAGATTTTTTATTTTTTTTTAAATTCTTCTATTATTTTATGTATTTTAAATGAGAAATAAAATAAAAGTGTTTTATCTACTCGATTTATAATGCAAATTTTTATTATAATAAAGTTAAGTAAACAACCAATCAATCTTATATATTTAATTAAAGTATCTCTAAATTAAACAGATAATTTTCAATTAATTATAATAAAATTGCTATTATTTAACAAAGAAAGTAAATAAAATAAATATAACAAATGGAAAACGAGCAGACTCCATAACCTAGAGAAGAACAGTAAATAGTCTATGGAACTTAGAGTTAATCAAATCTTAACAACAAAAGTAAAATATAGCAGTCTCTGATGAGAACTATTATGATCAAGACCAAAAAGCCAATAACAGAATGGAGAAAATCAAAAATATTAGCATGGGAGTTTTTCGGAACAGCTATTTTAGCTTATGGAATTTGTGCTGCTTCAAACTCGGTACATGTATCTTTATCAGTTTTGGCCGGTATATTAATGACTGCTCCCTTTTCAGGAGGACATTTGAATGCTGCAGTATCTTTTGGATTATTCTTAAAAGGAGAAATGGATGTATTTGAATTATTATTTAGAGCAATTGGTCAGGTATTTGGAGCCTTATTTGGAGGATTTTTATCTTTCATTGTTTTGAACAAGGTAGATGGACCTATCATGCAAGGATTAAAACATGTTTGGAGAATTCCCTTTTTATCTTCTTCAAAATAGATCGGAGAAGATGGAAATGCTGAATAGATTTGGGGAATTTCTAATGCTTTTATGGGAGAAACCATCGGAACCTTTGCCTTGGTATTTATTGTTTTGCTCATGACTGACAAGAGAACTACCCTTTACTCAGGTAAAAATTAAACCATTCCTTTCTTCACAATTGTTGCAGTTTATCATGTCGCCAGAGCTTATACCCCCAGAACTGGAGGAAATCTCAATCCTTGCACTGGATTCAGTTTGATTTTCTGGAAAAGTATTTATGATGGAGATTCCTCAATTTGGGGAGCCGTATGGATTTATATAGCATCGTCTTTCTTTGGTGCCTTTTTAGCTGGTATTTATTATAATTGGGCTCATTTCCCTTTAGCTCTTAGTTAGGATACTGCTGCTGATAGATATGCTGAGTATTTAGAATAAGTGAAAAATGAGTTTATTAAAGAACATTTCCCTTCACATTATGAAAAGTTTGTTCTTAACAAAAATAGAAAATAAAATGAAAATTTCCAACAGGACTCACACAATTAACCCAGAAAGAGTGGAGATGACATCGAATTAAGCAACTTAAAAACCCCTCTAAAAGATGATTATTGAAATAATTACTATATAGTAATAGCATATATTTAGAGAAAAATATACTTTATAAATTCATTAGTGAAAATATTTAAAAATAGTAAATTATCTTATTATGAAAATTTAATATTTATTAGAATTTAAAGATATTATTTATAAGTTTTTTTTTTACTAATAATTTCATTTTATTATTATTTTTTTTTATTAATTTATTTGGTATTTCCTTATTACAATCATGAGTATGTCTTTTAAATACCGATTATATTTAATATTAAAGTTCATAATGATTTATGCATTTTAGAAAAAAAAATTAACAACATTCAACATTAAATAGGTAATAGAAATAAAAATTATGACAAAAGAAGCTGATATTTAAGAAAAGAAGAAAATCAATTAAAAATAGGATAAGAGTAGATTTTAATGCAGAAAGTTACTTAAATAACTAGGCCCAGGCCTTTTAATAAGCATGGCTTATCTTGATCCTGGAAATTGTAAAGCTATTATAAAATACTAATATTTATTTTTATTGAACTAAAATCATCTGGGTCAAATAATCATAAAATTAATAATAAGAATATTTTATGTTTAAAAATTTAATTTTAATAGTGGCAGGGGACATAGATGCAGGTGTTAAAGCGAAATATAGTTTAATTTGGGTTCTTTTATGGTCAACTCTTATAGGTTGGATTTTTTAGAATTCAGCACTAATTCTTGGAATGGTTACTGTAAATTTCTCAATAATATGCATAAATACGCTTGAAAATAATTCTATAATAGAAACATTTAATTTATTTTTATTAATAAATATACAAAATTATTTTTTATAATATTTAATTTATTTAAATTATAATTTTTGTATTATTTTAATTTTAATTAATCCTATTAGATAGATTCTAAAATTAATTATTTTGTAGCATCATGATTTAGCGTAACTGTGTAAAAAATATTATGGAAAAAAAACCAAAAATTTTCTCTGGATAATGGCAGAAATAGCAATCATAGGATCCGATATTTAAGAAGTTTTAGGCTCTGCAATTGCACTTAATATTATATTTAATTTAAAAATCTGGATAGGAGTATTATGTAAAGATCAATATTTTTATTACAACTTTATCAAAAGATTTAAATAACCTTTAATTTTCAAAAGTAACTGTATTAAATACTTTAGTGTTATTATTAGTTAAGCAAAAGGGAATGAAAATGTTTGAAGTAATTGCAAAACAATATATTATTTTTAAATTACTTATAATTGAGTTATAAAACTATTAAAAAATAAGAAAATGTTTGGGGTCTTGATTGCTATTATGGCGATAAGTTTTTTAATAAATTTGGTATTTATTAAACCGAAATTTTCAGATTTATTATATGGTACTATAGTTCCATCTGTTCCGAAGGGATCAGAAATAGCAGTAAATATATATGTTAAAAATAATTAAATTTAAAAATTTAAGTAAATAATAAAATTAATTTAAAAGATGATTGGTCTAATAGGCTCTGTTTTAATGCCTCATAACCTATACTTACATTCTTCGCTTGTAAATGAATAGGAGAACAGGGTTAATTTAAATAATAAATTACTCTTAAAATAGACCATAATGTATCGTAAAATGGAAACTGGGCTTTCTTTGCTTATGAGTTTTTTTATAAATCTGTCTGTAATAGCAACCTTTGCTTACTATACAAAATTCGAAAATCTTGATTTACTTACCGCTGGACAATCACTTAAAAGTAGCTTTGGTAACTTTTCCAAAATTATATGGGGAATTGGTCTTTTAGCCTCAGGGCAGTCAAGCAGTAAATGAATATGAAATACATATAATTTTTATATTTTTTTAAAATTTTCATTTCAAAGCAATGACTGGAACCCTTTCTGGACAATATGTTATGGAAGGCTTTGTCAATATAAGGATTAGTAAATTTAAAAGAGCATTTATTACTCGTTCTATAGCTATAATTCCTGCTCTATGCATAGGGTTTTTAGAAGATGTTTCAGAATTTAATAATTACTTAAACGTACTTTAGGCAATTTAACTCCCTTTTGCCATTATTCCTATGTTGTAATTTTCCAGAAATAAATCCTTATTATAAGAGTAATGCATTATTTAAATATTTTTAATTTATTTAATTTAATATTTTATTATTTTAATAAGATATACTATGGGGAATAAACTCTTTTACTTTTTATCTGTTTTTTCTGTTCTAATTGTTGCTGGTAACTACTATACTTCCATTCCTAAAAATATAAATTGGAATAATGGCAGCATTTATTTAATCATAATTGTTAGTATAGTATATTTTATATTTATGGTGTCTTTAATTATGCATAAATTCCCTAGCATTAATTAAGCAGGACAATAAGATTAAAATCAAAAACAAAAATAAAAAATATAAAAAGAATAATTAGAATTTAAAAAGTTTGACGATGAGGAATTTGAATCCACAAATTAGATAAATTAAAAATAAAAATAAAAGATAAACCCTAAACCTCCGATAAATCAGGGGCTAAAGTAAAAAGTGAAGCTTGCAAAAATAAAAGAAAGGAAAAAGAAGAAAAATAAATTGATGATATAGCTGTTGATATCCCTTATTAATGAAATTTATTAATACTTTATAAATTAAAAATATTTACAACTATTAGTTGTTAATTTATATTCTAAAAGATTAATTTATATTTAATAGTGCAAATAAATATATATTGTAATTTTTATAATAAAATTTATAAAACAATGTATAAAATAATTAAATAGAATAAGGAATTATTGATAATTTTAAAAAAATTATATTACTATGATAAAAAATATGTGTCAATTAAAAATTCTTTTTTTTTATTAATTAATTTTTTATTCATTCAATTGTAAGGAATTTAGCTTTGCATATTGGGGTTATTTTAATTAACTTATCCACAATACGCCATAGTTTCAACGTAATAATGGCTGCTTTGCTTTTCTGGGATAGACACTTGAATATTTTAATGAAAGGTTTCATCCATGTTGATGGTTTTAAGAATAGCTTTCATATGATAGTCAAAGATATATTAATTTGGATCGTTTTCTGCAAGTTTACTAAATCTATTGTTCAATTATTCAAGATCATTCATATCAGTGGCTTCTTTACTTTTCATATAACCATCAATATGTTTAGATTCGTCAACATTCTATTCCTCCATATTGCATTCATCATAATCTACTTATTAGCTCTTAAGGAAATATAATAAAAATATTAATTAAATATATAAATAGCAAAGGATATAAATTCAAATATGCATTTACTTTTAACAATTAAGATTTTTTGTTGTATTAAGAATTTTAAGGGGCTGATGCAGCCTCTGCCTATTTACTTTCCATATTCAAATTATTATTGTTGGTATTTTATTTTTCCTATTACTATTAATTGTTCTTATTTTATGGATCAACCACTACTTAAATATCTTCTTCATGCGCCAATGCAGCGGGATTTCCAGCTGCTGCACCATTATTTCTGTTAGAAATTTCTGTAGGTTGATTCTGAGTATTTACAACTTTTTATGATTCTTCAATTACTTACTGATTTTCATATCTTTTGTTTTCTTTTTAAGCTGAAACTGGCTTATTTATACTGGCAGAAGCCCCATTATTTGATTGTTGCTATTATTATTATTACGACTACTGCTATTGCTACTGTGGTTTTTATTATTACTGAGCTTATTAAATGGATTTTCTTGTTAACTATTCAGCTTTTTCATCAGTCATATATTTGGGAGCAGGACCTCCATTGTATTTGGATTTTTAGGGTTTAGATGCGCAACAATTACCCATTTTTGAATTCTTTAGTTTTATACGATATTTTATTATTTTTTTGATATTTTTTTTTCTTGTAAATTCTTATAAATATATAGTTATATAATATCTGTAAAAATGCCCCTTTGATTTTAGTAAACTTTTATTTTCAAAATAACAAACAAACAACCTAATTAATTATTTTTTTTTTTTATACTTAAAAATTGATCATAGAAATATTATGATAGTGAGCATTTTATATACTTGAAAGTTTAATTTTTTAATTTTATTTTATTTACCAACCTTCATCTAACATAAATTTACAAATTCATTAATAAATATTAATATATATATATAGGATTTCCACTAATTAAATAAAAGGAAGAAGAATTGTTATTATTTTAGTATTTAAGTTATAGTTATAGTTAATGAAATTAATATAATATTATATATAAGAACAATTGTTAAAAAGGGGGAGAGAGTTATTTCGAATTTACTATTAAGACATCAATATTCTTTATATTTCGGAACGTGTTTAGCTTCTGCTTATTCTTACAATTTGGATCTATACAGTTATTCTTTTTAAATTCCCAGTATTGAATTTTACTTCCTTCTTTTTCAAGATTTAAGTCGTCATATTCTTTAGCAATTTCAAGTTCTTATAGAAAATAATTTTTCAATGTCAGAGGTAAATATTGAAGCTAATCTTTTCTTAGTGAGTAAAGTTCAACATTATTGGTATCTAATAAATAATTTATTAAATATGTTTAGTCATTATAAAATCAACAAATCAAACTATGTAACGAAAAAATTACCCGCAATAACGGTTAGCTGTGCTTCAAATTAGCCATTTGACAAAGGGTTTCCAGTCAATGACCTTCCACCGAAAAAATCCCCAATTGTAAACTTTCCATATTCTGAAAACTTATTGTATTTAAATTCTCCTTTATAAGGGTGGAACTACTTTTCATAATCGAAAATTTACATTGTATTTTCGTAGTGATCCTTTCTCAAGGGATGGTCTATTTCCAAGGGATCTATTTAATTCTACATCATATTTTATTCGTCTATTTATTTTTGCAAATCTTTTTGAATATCTTCTTTTTCTTCATGTCTTTAGACTGAAAATGTGGTTAAAATTAAATAAAATAAGTTTATTAATAAAATATATTGTTAAGTTATTATGTTACTGGTTGGATCTTATATTTAACCTCCCCCCCTTCCGACTTTACCGCAGTAGAAGGGAGTCGGCTTCTTTTTGAAACTGACAGCGTAATCAGAAAGTGCTTCCTACCTAACAATTTATTCAATTCTCACTATTTTCAGTCTTCCCTTTTGAACCAAATAAAACCTGTCAATCGTATTTCCTTGCTTAATAATAACATCATTTATGCAATATTTTTCGGTTTTGAGCAAATTTGCTATTGGAATGAGTGCGAAAGGCTAAAAGTGATCAAAAATATTAAGCGTCGTTAACAGTTTTATCTTGATATCCAACTCATCTTGCATTAAATTCATCAACACGGTATTAAATAGATCTCTAGAAATTCGCAACATTTCGCAGTCGTCAGAAGTTAAAATTGTTGCCGCTCTTTTCGTGGTGGATCCTCTTTGCTTTTCTGCTGAAGTTTTCGCTTCCACATCTTCAGCATCATCAGTTGGCATTTGTTCGAATACCCTTTTCTTGAAAGCTTCACTCTCTTTCTCAATATCTTCTTTAATGTATCCCTTTTGTCTCACCATTTCTTCATATTTAGCCACCTTATCGAATCTTTCAAGCTGATCTCTAATATATTTTAAAGATTGCGCATTCACGGCATGTATGCCTCCTTCTTTGTCGTTTCTTTTGGAGCCGGTATGCATCATGGAAAGTTCTCCAAAGTGAAATCTTACAATAAAAATTAATAATTCCAATTTATAAATAAATAAATAAATAAATAAATACCCGTCATATAGCACGGCTACCTATTTCGACTCCGTGAACTCTCCCATATTTATTTGAATTCTTACATTCACACTTCCCCTCAGTATTATATACATGTGATCTCCGAAATCACCCTAGTTGAAAACGATTGTATTTGAAGGAAATGCTATGTATTCAGCGACTTTTAGGAGACTTATTCTTGTTGCGAGGGCATATTTGGAAAAGAATTTCAAATCCTTTACTATGCTGTCAATTTGGAGCCAATTTAACTATTTTGATTCAGGATTTTGCATTTTATGTTGATAGCAATTCCTTAAATATCCCATTTACTACTCACTAAGAACGTTGTTTGCTGGCTTCAGCCAAGGATCGAATTACTTTGGCTCGAATATTTGAGCATGGTCCTTAATGAGAGCTCTAAATTCCAGGTTTAATTTATCTATATAAACGAGCATTTTCGTGATTTGGTCTGGATCCATTTTTATAATCGGTTCTATAGTTTGTGTGCGATCTAAATTTGTCTAGTGAGCAAGACTTTTTTTCTTCTTTGTGGGTATTTTTGCTTGTCTTTATTTCTCTGTATGAGAACGAAGGGTACACCTTCTTGCATTTACTCCAGTTCGTCAACCAATCTATACAATTTATTAATAATTATTTAGTTTAATTTTAAATTAAGTGCTTTTTTTTTTACGAGCAATCAAACATTCTATCAATAGACTCATTTAGTTTCTTATTGTCTTCTTATTATATTTATAGTTTTTCATCAAATTACTTTTAAATTCGTCTTATTTATTTCATGCTTTTATTCTCTAAAAATTTTTTGTATTATTCTTTCTACTCAGAAGTGAGGGGCACATCTCCTTTGATTTTTTCTATCAAATCTTCTCGATACTAGTCGTATTAGTTTTCTAAATACTAAAGACGAGAATTATCTTTTGTATAACTTTTATTTATTATTTGTGGATGATCTTCTTCTGCTTCATCTTCTATTCCTCCGTTTTAAGGGCTTCCTTAGGATTTACCTTCATTACTTTGCATCGTATATGTGCATTCTTAAATTTTGTTTTACTATTTCGATATCCCTTCTGATATGAATTAAATTCTTTGCTCTCTTTCGCTTTTTGTAGATAATATTGGAGCAATAATTTTGTTGCATATACTACCATTTTCTGCAAAATCTTTTGCTACTTTTTTCTGATTTTCCTGAATAATAATAATATTAATTTAAAGATATTTCATTAAAAAAGGATTACCTTTATCTATTCTTTAAGTTTTTTCAAATTTTCATGATCTATATTTTGATCTTACTTAATATAGGCCACTAATGGGTCTCCGACCATGTTTTTATTTGGGGAAATGTGATCGTAAACATTGCAGAGTTTTACATGTCTGAAAATTTCGGCATCTGACTTGTTTCTTCGTAGTAAAGGAACCTATCCATTACTCTTGTACACAAAATGCTTATGTACATCTGAATTTTTAAAATCAAATTTGTAATCGGGAATGCTTTCTAAGAAACGCTTTATTCTCTTTTATTCGTTAATTTCTTCCATTTTTCTTTCCAATTTTCTTTGCAAAGGCTCTGAGAGTTGTTCTTTTGGAGGGAACAAAAAATTATTTTATTTTTCTTGACTTTCCTTGCTCTAACTTAAATTAAAATTGGCTCTTTCTACTAAATAGTCTTCTACTTGTTTTTGTTGTTGAAACTATTAATTCATCATTTTGTTTTTACTTGGAGATAGCTTTTTATTACTACCATTACTATAGTATTATTATTATTAGATATTGTTGTTATTTCTGTAGCTTTAAATATTAGTGTTTGGACGGCTTAAGTTAAAAGAAGCCATCGTTGTATTATCATCATTTGCAGATATATTTGGGTTATTGAAAAATGAAACTGGTATCATGAACGGCTTGCTTATGAATTTAGATTTCGTGTAATTTAAAGCACTTTCCACTCTGCTTGGCTTGGATAAATGTTAAAATTTTATTCATTTACGATCCTGATATTCGGTATATATTTATAATATAATTACTTTAAACTGTCCAAATAAATTTGTAAGAGATACAGAGGAATTATTTTCAGATTTTCGCTTCATTCCTGTATAGTTATATTTTTATTATGAAAATTACGGATTAGTTGCATTTTTTAATGTAATTTTTGCAGTTTATAATCGTGATTTATGAGCTTTTGAACTAGAGGTTGTTATGTGTTTGTTTTCCTTTTATGTGGCTCTATTCTTTTCTAATGGAGTGCCACTCTTAACCAAATTTATGTTATTTTCAGGTTGAAGCTTTGATGTGAATTTTACTTACCGAAAATTGTTTGGAGTTGTATGCGGTCTTTACATTCTATAAAAATATACGACTCTTACTTTGCCTGAAAATACTATGTATTGTTACTTTTTTTTTAATATATACTATCTATTTTAGTAGAATTTTTATTAATTTATTATTATATTTCTCTCTTTTTTATAATATATATATATAAATTATTTTCAATGGTTTTAATATCGCTGTAATAAAGAATTATAATATGATTAAGTTGATTGATTATACTTCGATGGCATTTGCTAGAACAAATAGAAATAGTAAATTGGTGTGATTATTAAAAAGATTCATATTCAAAGGGAATAGATTAAATGTTAAATTTACCTGTAAAATTATAAAGTTTTAAAATTAGTTTAAATTAAAATAACTTATTTAATTTGCTAATTATAGGTATGTTTTTTCATATTTATATTACAATAATAGAATACTATTAAAAAACATTTAATACTGAATATTTTATTGTTATATTTATTACCAATAATTAAATAACTAACTAAATCTGGTTCGCTAATCCACCGATTTATATTAAAAAAATAATAACGAAGAATATTATATATAAATTTACACACAACATAAAATAAAAATAATAATCATATCTGCAAAATACACAAAATATAATAAGAAATAGCATTTTCAAATTGGGAAAAACATTAGTAGATATGGATGAGGAGTAGCAGTAAATAGGAGACTATATTTGGCATCGAACAGATTTTTTGGGAAAAGGTATATAATAACTGGCTAATTCCGTTATTTTTAAAGTTTACACAGTTGTATTATTATTATGTTATGTTAACACAATTAATTTAATAATAAAAAAAGGAGCCTATGGAAAGGTATACAAAGGCATTAGTAAAATAACAAAAGATGTCGTGGCGGTGAAGGAATTGGATCAAAAGCTTTTGCAAACATAAAAGGGTAGAGAAAATTTTCAATCGGAAATTGATGTACTTTTACAATTTTCGAGTGACTACATAGTTAAATTATATTTTTAAGAGGTAAGTAAAACCAGTTAAAAATTAAAAAAATAAAAGCATAATATTAATCAATATCCTCATACCTATATAGGTTTCACAAGAAAGGGGGGTTATAATTATGGAAATGTGTTAGGATGGAGATTTAAGAGAATATCTTAATTCTAAAAATAAAAAATTAACTGAATAAGAGGCCATCACAATACTTAGATAGTTAATGAAAGGATTTAAAGAAATAACAGAAAAAGTTAAACATTTAATTATCATAATAGGAAGATATTAACATTGATATTATTCTTTATTAATAAGAAATAATTTTTAAGGATAGTTTATTTACATATTTTATTTATTCGTATTAATAGGGATTTATTCATAGAGATGTCAAGCCAGAAAATGCTCTAAAAAAAGGCGATATTTTCAAAGTGGCAGATTTTGGGTTTGCCACATAAATAGATGTGAAAGATAGTAATAAGAAAATAAAAGAGTTCATAGGAACACCAGTATAAATATAAACATTTAACAGTTCTTTGCACTCACTTTGGATAAATTTATTAATTTACATTTGTAGCTATATATGGCTCCATAGATTCTCAGATAAATGTCTTATAGTAGCAAATCTGATATTTGGTCGATAGGAATGATGTTTTATGAATTGTTGTTTGGGTACTTACCGTTTCCAGCTCGAGATTTCTATTCCTATATGAACAATGTGTGGAAAATGTCTTTGAAATTTCCCGTGGATAAGTTGATCCATGAAAACACGAAAGATTTCGTGAAAAAATGTTTGCAAAAAACAGAAGAGGAAAGAATCAGTTGGGAAGAAATATTTGACCATCCTTTGCTAAAGGAAGAAGAGGAAGACACGAGTCAGATAGAGAAACCGAAGTATGAATTCGACGAAACGGCGAAAAAAGTCATTTTAAGAATCTAGAAATCTGCATCCAACATGTAAATTTATTAAAAAAGTTTGAAAACTTTATTTTGTGTTATTTGCCTTCCAATAAAAGGTGTCAAAATATAGACAAATAGTTGCAAATATGGTTTCAAGATGGCAAGCAATACGATAAGCAAGAGTTTTTCGAGTTATTAAAGAAAATTGACGATACAATTACGATTACGGAGGTCGATCACATTTTCATACCTGTCGATTTGTCTGGGAACTAGAAAATTGATTTGCATGAATTCTAATAAGTAAAAAAAATCAAACTAAAATATTTCTTTTTATACTTATAAAACAATGGCTTTTATGATTTAGATGGTAATAAATTATGACTTTAGAGACATTAATGATCAGGCAGGCAGATTGATTTATGAGTTAACTGAAGTAATCAAGGCCAGAAGAATTAATTTGTGGGAATTTTTCGCAAAATACGATGCAGACTAAGTAGGTTAATTATAATTTATTAAACCATGAATGAGCGCGCATTTAATAAATAGTTTGTAAAATAATAATTTTATTTAATAAAAAAGGGAGGATCCGTAGATAAATCAGAATTTTAAAAATTAGTAAGGGATTTCTTTCCTGATCTTTCTACAACTGATATTGAGCTTTTATTTAAATTTTTCGATTTGAATGGGTAAAATAGTATCAATATATTTGTTTATTTACTTAGTTAACATTGATTTTGAATTAAAATATTTAGTGATGGACATATAACTTTCAAAGAATTTTTCGACACAATGAGCGTAAACGATAAAAAGAAGGATAAAATTGACTTAATGAATGACAAAATAGTAAATGTGTTTATGAATGCGGGGAAATTTATTAAAAACTACAACATCGATATTTCAGAAGTTTAGTACAGACTGGATGACTCCTACATAGATTTATTCGATTTTACAGGATTTGCCAAATTCATGCTCATTTTTGATAGCTCTCTCACGGAAACGGAGTTAAGATATGCATTTTCTAATCCAGCATTCTAAGTCGATTTTTATGAAGACAAAAAACGTAAATAATAACTCAATCGAAAAGTACTATTCAAATTATATCATTTTATTAGTTGTTTCTCTCTCTAATATAAACCAAGTTCTTGAGAATCCTGAAGAAATTAAAAGACATATTTAGGAACAGGCCATGCAATGCTAAGCTAAAATTGAATAGCTAAGATATGAAAGAGATTAGAATTCTAATAAATCAATTGATGGGTAGGATTTAGAATAGGTTTTACAGTGATGAAAGACAGATGATAGTTGCAATCATAAAAATTGTTCATAACTTTAATATAAATATTTTAATGTTTAAAAATAAAAAATTAATTAATTTAAAATTTGTGGCGATTATAACTACTTACTTATATTAAATTCGATATATTATTTAGTTTTATAGTATTAAGTAAATACCATTTTTACTATAAAAAATTGTTAAGATTTAAAATTTTAGTTTTTGCATAGATAATAATTATAAATTAAATTTATATTTATTTATAAAATTAATATGAGATAAATATTACTATATAAATAATTTGTTAAAAATTCATTCATATAAGTCCGGGTTTGGCCCGATTTATATTGTTGATGGCACTAATTGATAATCAGGTAAAATATTTTCTTAAATGAAATCTTGCCAATTTTATTCTTCTTTATTGAATTCAGTAATAAAGTAGACGCAAATTTCATTATTCTTAAGAATTTTTATGTTTATTAATTTTCTAAATTATAAAAGGTAAAAAGAATGAAATGAGGGCAATATGCTACATATTTTTATTTTTACCCGTCATTATTCACTAGGTAATCATTCATTTTGTCCATTATGTCTTATTTATCATCCGCTGCTGTTTTTGAAGTAGTTTTCACCTTAAACATCTTAAAAGAATTGGTTAAATTTTAAGATTGGATACTCGTGTGTTGCATTTTTAGTTTTGATATATTTCAAGCGAATTATAGATTGATTAGTTTACAAATTTTGTTATTTTATTAAATTTATTTGCAGAAATTAATAACTTTTTGTAATTTGTGTTTAAATTAACAGCCACATGATAGAAGCAATTTGGGGCTCATCTTTTAATTAATTATTTCTGAAATATAGTAAAGTATGTAATTATGATGAATCTTAACTCATTAAAAATAGTATAAATAATGTATTTTTATTATATTAGTTGCTTAATAAAATTGTAAATTATTAATTAGTTAATTAAATATATATTTTTAATATTATAAAATAATCCTTTTTTTATTATATATTCATTTATATATATATACATATATATAAAAAACATAATCAACTATCATTGAAAAAAGGTTTTTGAGCTTAGGATGATGAATTTCTATAATTCAAATGAATTCCTGTCTTTGCTGCAGTGAGAGGAATGGTTCTCAACGACAGTGATAGTTACGATTGGCTGTTTATATTGCTAGCCCCATTAGATAACTTTTAAGGTTGACTTGACTACTATTAATATTGCTGCTGATTTTGTTGTTTAAATTGTTAAGTTTGATTAATGAGTAAACTAGCTTGCTAACTATTTCGTGGAGAAACGAGAGAATTAAGTTCTCTTTTTATATTACAATGATTTAGTTTTGCAGAGTGCAAATTCGAATTTGGATTATTATTATTACTATTATTGGAGTCAATTGACGGAATGCTTCCATGGCGAAACAGGTTAATATGTTTATTTCGGGGAGATTATTGGAATTCAAAAAGGTTTGCTTCACTTCTTAGAGAGAGATTTTTTGATTTTTCTGATTTTTGTTGTATTTAGCATCAATTTGCAACTAGCTAGTGGTCTGATTCGGAGATTATAATTGGGTATTTCCATTTTTAAATCCAACGATATTCGCTTTTTATAGCTACTGTTACTCTTGCTAATTTTGTTTTTATTAGTAAATGAGAGGGGGGATGTTGTCATATTCTGTGTTTACTTCTGAAGACTTCAGAGAATTAATATTGTTCATGGTTGACTAAAAACTGTTAGCAGAACTCTTTCTATTTCCCAGTGCAATTTGGTTTGCTGTCAGGTTTTCTTCTTTCAAATGTTCCTGCTGCTTTGACAGCAAGTAAGACTGGTTTTAAGAGTCTTTTCCTTTAGAAGGGAAGAAGAAGTGTCTTCCACTTTTTTCTGAATTACTTTGATGATTGTGAGTAGAATTGACTTGCTATCTATTTGAGAATAATTTCCTACAATAAAAATGATACGTTTTTAATAAATAAATAAATAAATAAATTAATTAACTAATTAATTAATTAATAATTTATAAAAATAAAAAAACTTTTTTACGATTAAGTATGTGCTTGAGGAGTCATCGAAAAGGAATTTATATATTGATTTTTTAGGGAGGATGAAGTCGGTTCATTTTTGTCTATTTAGTTGAAAAACTAATTTTCCGCCAAAAACTCGAAAAACTCCTTGTTTTATTTGGTCTGACTCTTTTTGATTCTGTCTGAAAGTTATTTATCAGATTTTTCTCTATTCTTAATGAACTGTTATTTCTAAAAGTCAAAGTGAGAGAGCGGCTACGGTTACGGTTACGGCTACGGCTATGGTTACTACGGTTATTGGTTTTATTTATTAAACTTTGCAGTTGCCGTGGTCGCCATTTATGCAGTCTTGAATTCAGTAATCGGCTTTTCCGATTTTTAGCAGTACAGTTTTTCGTGTTCCTTCTGAACGGTGGGAGTATTTTGCGATTTGAAAAAGTGTAATTAGGAAGAACTCGACTTTAAATTTTCTGTGCTGTTATTATTATTATTTATGTCTGAAATCAATTTATATTAGGAATTAATATTATTATTCTCCAGGCCTCCTGCCGTTGCGATATTCCAATTTTGCTGAGTAAGAGTGGCTTTTTTTTTTTTTTTGGCAAAATGAAATTATGTTTAATTTTCATATCCTTCGAACTGCTTAAACCTTTAAAAATTCAAAAATAAGCAAAAAATAAAGCAAAAAACTTTTTAAATGTTTACTTGATTGAAGATTCTAACTTATTAACTTATCGGCATCTAACGAAGTTAGACTCAGAGATTCCTAGATTCCCAAAACCGTCTAGGGGAAGTTTGTAGACTGGCTGTCGGCTTCCAACTTGTTTACTTTGTTAACAAGGGCCAAAAACTATCCATCATATGTTCTTTCCTCGAATTTTGGGAGATTTACGTTGCCTTGGCGATGTGAAGTAATCGTGAGGGCTGTATTCCTGTTCAAATGCTACATACTGTAGATCCCATTGTTGCTATTGCCGTGATAATGTTCGAGACCAGGACTGTTTGCATTTGCCTTGTTCAAAGTGTGAATGGAACTGGACTTTTTGCCAAGATTGCTGTTGCCGTTTTTGGACTACTACTCCAAGAGTCTGAATTTGTGTCCTAATTCATCTTATATTTTTTGCTTTTTAATCCTTTCACGCTTCAAAATCACTTGGTTTTTGCCAATGCAAACGTCTCTTGTCATTTCCCACAGTTACGCAATTGAAATTTATTGTTGTTGTTGTTGTTGTTGTTAATTACTATTATTGTGTTGTTGTTATTGTGCCTGCTAGTGAAGTTATTGCTATGTGATCAATTCACTTGAATTATTATTCTATTGCCTTTGATTGGCACTTTCGATCAAATAGTCAATATTCTTTTTGTCGACCACATTTAGTTTTCTTTACAAAAAATTCTCACTCTTCCCAGTTTTTTTAAAAAAAGACAAGCCTGCCCCACTTCTAAATTTTCTCCATTATAAGCAAGATCATTGAGTCCATGCATTCTTGAACTTACGATAGAACTTTACTGCAGTTCGCCATTTTCTATTTTTTTTATTTTTTTCGCAAAACTGCTGCCCTCAGCAGTGTACTTCTGTTAAGAAATCGGCTTTAGCAATTTACTAGTGCCATTGCTAAACGAAGACTTTGCTTTAAATTCCTGATTCGGGCCATGTTCTGGACTCAATTAAGATAGCGATTCTCTTTTATGATATTCTGCATTGCTTTAGTGGTGATTTACTGGGCTTCCTATTCCATTCACGGATTAAAAGCCGGTCTGGGATCCTCCTGAATGAACGGCACTACTGAAAGTCTATTAAAAGGGTTGAGATTGCGAGGCTTTGGGAGTTTACGATTCTTTTTTGAGATTAGCATTTTATTTTTTTTTCGTGTCTGAGAAATTTTATTGTCCCATCATCAATTGCATATCATTTTCTTCTTCTTCTTCTTTGTTTTTTTGATTTTCTTCTGAAGCGAAATGCAGCGATTTCGTATTCTTGTTGGCTTATGAGTACTTTTGGATTTTCTTCATTTTAGTGGACCCGTTTTGGCTCTTCATATCTTCTAGATTAAGGAACTGAGTTTGCAGATACGCTTTCAATTCCTTTTTAGAGTCTGCCGCGATACTACTAGTAGTAGTAGTATTATTGTTTTGCACCTGGTTGCCGGCACTCTGCCTCTGAAAATCCTTGTTGTACATCCTGATGAGCGCGATTTGTTGCTAAAACTTTTCCTTCTTCGTCACCCGATCCTTCAGGTCTTGATTCATCGGCAAAAAGTCGAACTTCGTGAACTCTTTCGCATTCTTCTGCTCCTTGGCGGCCATTTGACTTTCCAAAATGGCTTGCTTGATGGGCAGCGGGTCTTTGGAGTCCAATTACGCTCTCAACTTCTTCAGATCCTGACTCTAAATCCGCATATACACCGTGTTTTCCATTATATAGCTTCTCTGCTTTTCTTTCAGCGTCACCTGACTGCTAATTTCCTATTAAAACTCAGGGAGATCTCGCATGTACCTCAGAAACTGCGGCTTTTTCGCTACATAAACCGTGCAATCGTCGAAAGCAACAGCGCTAAATTTTCGCGGCCGTTCCAGCAGCACATCATCTTCTCCGAAAAAGGCGCCCGACCCGAGGTGCGCGACCCGCACATCAATTATCTGCTTTTGCTCAATCGTCACCTTTTTGTTGAGTTCTATTGTGCCCTTTTTGATTAAAAACACCCTTTGAGGCTTGTCTTCTTCGTCGTAAATCCTTTCTCCGTGTCGGTAGTGTACTTTTTCGAATATGTAAACAAATCGCGAAATTTTTTCCAAAGAAATTGACTTGGAAATCGCCTCGCCTATGAAACGGACCTTCTTCATGAATTTCGCCTTTTCTATCTTCATCAAAATCCTTTCATAATCCTTCGCGTCCAAAATCGCGAAGTGCGTGTCTTGGAGACATATAACGGTCGCACTTCGCGGCTTTCTGTTAATAATTCCAAGTTCTCCGAAAACGCATCCCTTCGACAGCGTGGAAATGTGATGGTATTTACAAATATCTCCCTGTTTTAAATTGTGCATTTTTTTAATAATAACAAGTGTGCTTTTAATTTTAGACATTACTTTAAAAAAATGCCCGGTATTCTCCAAACAACTTGCATCGAATCCCTGCAACTGTTTCTTCATTTACTCAGTTTACTCTTTCAGCTTTATTCGTCCATTGACTGTGAAGTTGATGCAATTTAGGGATCGTCTCTTAATTAAAAGAGTGTTTGATTTAATAATGGGCAATAAATACTTATACGAAAATCACTTTTATTATTTATTTACATCATTAATTTGCTGCATTTATTTTCTCTAGTGCAATTCATTTTCCTGTTTTTCGGAAATTTATCGTAAAAGTTGTTTTTGGAGTTCCTGCATTTCTTCCGTGGCTATATTGCTCCTTTTACTGTTCGTCATTATGTTGGTCGGAGAATGTTGAGAATTTAAATCTACTTGCGAATTTCCATTTTAGCTTTTATTCTTCCCATTTAAAGGAATCGGAGAAAGTAAATTTTCATTTTAATTATTAAAAATTTGTAAACCATTTGTATCTAAAAACTGTCCTTTTTTTTTATGGTTAAATAAAGAAAAACATTAAAAAGTTAAAAAAAATTATAATTTATTGATTTTTACTTTTTTAGTTCTAAAAATTATTTGCTGGGTCTCCTATTTTTGTAATTTACCCTAATTTTGCTTCTTTATCCATGAGAGAGTCGCTTTTTTTGTCTTTATTCATTTAAAACGACGCCAAATTTGAGAAAAACTAGTCCTATGTGAAACTTTTTCGCGCTTTTTGTTAAAGACTGCTAGGACTGTGCAAAAATGCAGCAGAAGCCATGTCCTTTCGATTATTTGCCTTTTCCATTGGAGAAAAAGGGCTCGCTTTTGGAATACTAAGACTATTTCTATCAACAGAAAGACGAATCGAGTACCTTTACCCCTAGACATTATAGTCTACACTATTTTTAAATTTCCTTTAATTTTCATTATAAAACGAGCTTCTCACTAATGTTTCCCCTTCCTAGCCGAGAAAAAAGAGTTAATTAATTGATCTAAAGTTTTTATTGTAAATTAATAATTTTTTACGACTGCCTTTTTGACTAGAAAACTGGACTTTCTTCTGTTTTTTTCGTCTTGACATGAAAAAATGCTGTTTCTTTAACTCTTCTTAATTGCATAGCTTAAACTATATATTGACAAACTTTTTCGGGGCTTTTAAATGGAAAGAGACTACTGGGAAGATTCGGAATTTAGGCACGGTTTTTTCGAAAGAGATTTATGGTGCGAAGGCCTTCTGACCTAATTTGAGAGAACTCCGTTGTTGGCCCTACCTTACAAAAAATAGTCTCTTTTGCCTTCGCTGTCATTGAATGATTATCTGCTCTTATTTTCGATCTTAAATTAAAGATTTTTATATTACTTATTTTGTTGTTAATAATATTTAATATATCTTACTTCTTTCAAAGATTTTTTATGAGTCGAAGACTAGTTAGAGTTGAAAAAACGTGAAGGAGAAGATGATTCGGATGATTACTATTGCTACAGTTTTTGTTGATGGTGCAGGGAAGGGGAGGATATATCATCATTAGAATCCGATTCTCCATCCAAATCTTCCGAAGACATGTAAATTAGTCCATTCAGGATTGAAAAAAATCTGTTCAAAACTAACAGACGCCTTACCGCTCTTTGAAAACACAAAATATTGAAAATTTTCTACACTGAATTTACATTTTTTCTGTACCCAACCTAAAATTTAGTATTTTACTCGTTTCCTTTATCTTTCCCTGCAGACATATTTTATTATTGCTTCTGCTGTTATTGCAATTATTCTTGTTAAAGTCTCTTAGCGATTTCTTCTTTGATTTCTTCATCTGTTTTTTGAATGAGAATTGTAACAGATCCCTTCAAAAGAATGAAAAATCGATCCGGAGGGGTTTTTTAATAAAAAACTACTTTGCCCTTTAAATAATAAAATATGTAACATTTATTAAAACTACTAATAATTTCTCATATTTTCTATTGATTGATTACTTTTTACAAAAACTAGTGGTCCATTGCCTTCGCTAGCTGCATGTGCAGCTCATTTTCTACATTGATTTTTTTTTGATTGAGCTTTTTGAAAAAATCCATATCTTCTGTAGCTCGAATCAGCTTTTTAAAATCTTCTTCAGAACGATATTCTCTTCTTTTGAATATCAGAAGCATCACAGCCTCGTCTAATATTTTATCTCCGGTAAGAAATTTATGTTTTTTTTCCAGCAAATTCTGATACTGCTTAAATTGTTCATCTTCTTGCAACAAAGAAAACTCATCATTTTTTTCTTCGGAAGACACTCCTTCTTCTTCTTCTTCTTCAGATTTTTGAGACTCGCTTTTCTTAAATTATTCTGTCAATAGACTTTCTTTTGGCAGTTCTACTTTTTATATTTGACGCCTATTCGGAGAAGAATTGCTATCTGGAATATCCAATTTTATATTTGCTATTAGTCCTTATTAAGATTCTTTTGACTCTTCCGATAGGTCTTAATCTTTTTAGCTTTCTGTATTCGAATGGAGAATGGAATTAGAATATTGGTCAACCGGCTGAAAATTGTCTAGGTTTGATAATTATTTATTAAGTTATTATCGCAATAGATAATTTGACTATTTTGATTATTCTAATATTAAATTTGAAAAATGTTATTTTTCTTACTCATAAACAAAGAAAAATTTGTTTATTTCGTTTGTTTTATTAACTTTAACGTAAAGGATAAATATTAAAATAAATTTTTTCTTTAAAATACATCATACTATTTATGTCATTTAATGTAAAAACTATGAGTATTAGATTTAAAATCATATATATTATATGCTAATATAAATTAGATTTGTGTTGCTTTATAAAATTTATTAAAATCTATTTATTACCTGTTTTTATTTTTACATTACTACTCAACCCAGTTTTACTTTGATCAGAAGAATTATTGTTTTGAATTTCATGACTTTATATTTTTACTGTATCTTTATCTTCTTACTCTTCTTCCATTTTTTCTGTATTACTCATCCAGTTGATACAATGTATTTAATTTTTTTTTTTTTTTCTTTAAATAAATTAAGACATGTAATAAAAATGTGATATATGATAATTTAGAGGTGTTTTTTATTGGTTAGATGCTTTATTTAATTATACTAAAAGTGTAATTAACTACTTTATTTTTATCTAACAAGAAAATTATATAATATATAACAATTTATATAAATGTATATTTCAATAGCTCTATACAAGAGATGAACTTTTATTTCTACGTATTTTTATATTTTTAATATAAAATATAATAATTATCCTTTGAATAACTAAGTGATATAAAAAAACTCAAATATATTATATATATTTAAATTATAGGTTAAAATTACAAAAAAATATACTTAGTTTCTTTTTATTGCAAAATATATATAATATGCTATTAAATAATAATATATATCTATATTTTATGGAGTTCAGGGTTTCATTAAATTTATTTTTTTAATTTTTAGGTATAAATAAATAATCTAATATTTATTTTTTATATAAATGAAAGTCCTATCATAAATATAAAAAAATTATTAATGAATTTGTTTAATATTTCATTCCTTTGGTTTTCAAATGATAATCAAATTTCACTGGATTTTTTTCTTTTATGTATAATAAAACATATATAAAATATAGAAATAATTATAATATATTATACTACAAATATATTGAATAAAAATCCAATAAATAAAAAATAATTTAAAACAAAATATTTTCCATTTAAACGCAATTTTAATTTGGATTTGTATTATTTTATATTTAAAATCGTTTATTTATTATTAATTATTCCCATTAATAATTCAAAAAAAAAAAAAAAAGAGCGACAACTGTAGGATTTGCACCTACGCGGTTTGCACCAGTTGATTTCGAGTCAACCCCGTTAACTACTTCGGTAAGTTGCCGATATTCATTATTCTTATACAAAATTTCTAAGTTTTCAACCAAAAATTTGATATTCTGTATAAATAAATTCAAATTATAATGCAATAAATCGTAAAATATCTGAATATTTAATTAAATATACTCTTCTACATAGTTTACAATAAAATTTTTATATCATGAGATATAAATATCTATGTTAATCCATTGTTTTCCTTTTTTATTCATATAGTGTATAAATAATATAAATAAAGAAGTAATATGAAAAAGTAAAATAAACAATATGAATAGGTAAAATAATCAAATAGACAAAATAAAAACTAAAACTGATTATCATAAATAATCAATGTATTATTTATTTATTAAAAAACATAACGAAAAACAGAAAAAAAATAAGGTAAATTAAAAAAAAAAACATACATGTCAGATTTCATATATTGGGCTATTTGAGGGATTGATTCAAATATTTTTTAATAAAAATCAACTTTGTTTCCATATTTACTATAAAATCTGTCACCTAAAACGGCTTTATCTTTTTTAGAAAGATAGTAAACAAAGAAATCAACAATAGTATAGTATCCAACTATCCATTTTTATTTTCCCAGGACTTCTAAAATATGATCTAATTTGGTGATGAGAATAACAATTTATGAAAACTTTATCCAATTTTCTTCCATGTAACTCGTGTTTTCAACCTTTTTAATAGGAAAAGAAAAGCCATTTTAAGTTATTTTTTTAATTTTTTATAATTTTATTTTTGCAATTTCTATAGTAATATTTAAAATATGGGTAATTCTAATTTTACAATTTAAATCAAAATCGTTTTAATATCAAAATACAAAATAGAATTATCTATATATTGTTAAGTTTTATTTTTATTATAACATTATATGCTACATAATATTTTCTAATTTCATCTTTATTTATTTTCCAAGATATAAATAAATAGAAAAAATTAAATCAAAAGTACATAATTGATAGGTTATTGTTTATTAAATATAAAAATCTATGAAATTATAATTACTTATGACTAAAATAATTTATTTTCATTTATATTATTATAACTATATAACTGGTTTAAAAAAAAATCTATATTTGTAAATATCCATTTATATAAAAATATATGCATAACAAATAATTCAAAATATCTTAACATTTTTTGTTTGAGAAATATTGAAATAATATTTTCATATATAAAAGAATAAAATTCTAAATCTATAAAATTAACAATAAGAAACAATAATAAGAATTAATTCAAAGAAATATATTAATAATAATATTTTAATATAAAATATTATTAAAATAGTATAATAAAATACAAGCAAATATGAAATATAATTTTATAAATATAATTTTTTATTCAGAATACTAAGTTATACCATATAAATATTCATTTAAATATAAATTAATATTATTATTCTCCTATAATTACAATGTAGTATAGGAAGTCAACTACCATTAATAGTAATAATTAAAGGCATTAGTATAGGATAAAGTTTAATACATAAGAAACCAAAAATAATTTATCCATAAAGCTATTATTAACCTTGTATAAAGTATAATTTAATAATAATTTTTATGTTATTATATTTAATTAGTAACAAATTTATTTTGGTTAAACAATGGGTACAACATATTATATAGATTTTGTAATAAATAATTTATATAGAAATTAATTATTATGTATTTTAACTTTAGGTATTTTCTAAAATATATTTGTTTTTTTGATATAATTTTATTTTGTTTATAAACGACGCATAATGTATTAACTTTATATATAAAGTAAAATAATTAGTTTATCTTAAATTAACAAGAGAAAAAAATTAATAATTAAAGATAAAAATCAGTATTTTTATTTTTAATATTGTTTTTAACTAATTACGCTATAGAAATGCATAGTACAGTAAAATGCATTCTTCTATTATAATACAAATCTTATATGTTGCAAATAAAATTTATATACTATATACGATGCTTGTTATAGACATGAATATATTTCAAATGCTATATAGTTATATTATTTATCTTAAATTAACTATTCATATACATATATTTAAATACATTATTATCCTATTTTGAGTGTAAGGAGTGTGACTAATAATAATGACTAAATATGATAAATAGGGGAGTGGGAGAAAAACAAACGTATGTAAAATTATCATTAACAAAAATAAAATAATATTAAATTAGTTAGAAAATCAAAATGACAAAAATGCAACATAAACTAATATATATAAATATATTATATAGAAACTACTTATATGAATATTTAATAATGTAAAAAATTAGACAAAGAAAAGAAAATCAATAAGAAATATATTAATCAGATTTCATGTACTGAGCAATTTGAGGAAGTGATTCAAATCTTTTTTAGTAAGAATCAAATTTGTTTCCATATTTACTATAAAATTTGTCGCCTAAAACGGCTTAAGCTTGTTTAGAGAGACAGTATACAAAGAAATCAGCAACAGTTAAGTATCCAACCATCCATTATTTGTTTCCCAAGAATTCTAAAATTTGATCTATTTTGGTAGTGATGGCTTCATAAAATTCATCTCTCTTATCAGGAATAGTCATATAATTGTAGACTTATTTCAAGGTTTCATTGGCAACTGAACTAATTTATTCAACGAAAACTCTATCGATGTTTCTACCATGTAATTCAGGTTTTCCTCCTTTTTAAAAAGAAAAAGTAAAGCACAATTAATAATATACAAAATATTTATAAAAAAATAAATAAATAAATAAGATTTATAATTCTTGTTTATTCTACCTCTTTCAGCGATATAAGAAGCAACGGCTAAAGCTTCAGTTACTTTTACATTTCCATCGATAATGTAAGGTAAGTTAGGGAAGGGAAGTCCGAGACTAGGTTTATCACTTTTAAACCATTCATCCATGTTGGAAAATTGATATCTTTTTTCAGCATATTTGAGACCAGTGTATTCAAGTAAGAATCTCATTACATTTCCTCTAAATTGAGCGTTCCAACTTTTTAAAAAATAGAAAATATTAATAAATAAATTTTAGCTTAATTATCAAAAATTTTAAATTATGTTACTATCCTAAGAGGACTTCAGAAGAGGTGGAATTAGATGAAGCACAACCCATTTTATTATTAAATTTTTTTAATTTATGTTTGTTTATTTTATTTTAGTTTAGTTTAATTTTTTATTTTATTTTTTTATTTTATTATTTAAGCAATTCAACTTATTCTATAAGTATTTATAATGAAGGTAATTCTAATTATACAATTAAAATCATATAAATTTTGAGATCAAAATACAAATTATAATTATCTATATATTGGAAAATTTGTTTTTATGTTTTCATTATATGCTTCATATTTTCAATTAATTCAGTAATTATCTTTTAAATAGCATTCTAATTTTTTTCAACTCTTTAACTTTAATTACCAAAAACAAAAAATTATTTACGACCCATAAAGTTAATTGTTTTCATTCAAGAACCTATTTAATATTTTTTGTATCAGTTATTCATTTGTAAAAGCTACCTATCAGGTAAATTTTAACTGTAAAATTATAATTTTAGTTTTTCAATAAACATAATAAAATTTTAAAAGTTAAATTTTATTATAAAACAAAGAGGTTTTTTATTGCTTTAGGAAAGGTTTAATGCTGTAATTTGAATTCCATCCCCCTTTGAGTAAATTAGTCGTCTTAATTTATTTTCCAGCGTAAATAATTAATGGAATTAAATTAAATCAAAACTGCAAAATTATTAATTTATGAGGTTAAATATATAAAAAACTATTGAATGATGATTAATTCAATATAAGTATATTAAATTTTTTATAAATAAAATCATATAAATAAATATGTATCTATTTAAAAATCTTAATTTACATATTTATTTGAAATAGATTTGGAGTAGTAAATAAATAATTTTTCACTTCTTGAAATATTTGATTGCTTGGGAAAGGGAAAATTAAATAATGTTTTAATAGTTATAGAAAAAGTTAATATAGCATAATTAATGAGATTAAATTCTAAATCTGAAAATTAACCATAAATTATATAAATAATAAAGTAAAACTTAATTAAATACTAAAATACTATTGTCACAAATATTTTTAAAATAACAAAATAAAACATAGAAATTGAAAATTCACCTTAAATGCTAAAATCATAAAAGATACATTAATAAAAATATTATTATATAATAACCAACTTTTGATTATTTCATCTTACTCGGTATCATTATAGAATTTTTCAATTTACTACAAAAAATTATTATAATCTAAATATAAATTAATATTATTTTTGTTTTGATAATATAATATACATATAAAAAGAAACTTAAATTAGAAATGAGTATGTTTATAAAAATATTAGCTAAGGATATAGTTATATTACTAAGGAAATTTAATAAAAACAAAAAAACTAAATTTGCTCAAAAAATCATCCATAAATTAAATATATATATATATTTAATAAAATACATTTATTTTCCTGGTCATCAGAATAGTTTTCAAGGGAAATAGGTTAGTAAATATGTTTATTATATGATATTTAATTTATAGTAAATTTATTATGGCCATGCAATAGGCACAATAAATTATATACTTGATTTTTTAATAAATAATTTATATTCATGCTTTAAGTTCTTATTCATTAATATTTTCGATGTTTTATTTTATTTTTATTATATAAGAAAAAACCATGTATTATTTTCATATTCAAAAGTAAATTATTAGACAGGTTATTTAAACCAAGTGTCTTAAATAAAAAGAAAGAAATTTAAATAATAATTTTAAAATTAGTATTTTTATTATTAAACTATAAAATAAATTGGTTTTGAGTAATTATTAAAACTAAATTAAAGTTATTATATTATGAATTATTTATATAAATACATAAAATTAAATATATATTTATAAGTATAATATGTATTACACAGTATAAGAATTTTATTGACAAGGTATAAATTTTATAAAATCTATAATAGAATATGAAATAAAGATAAAAAAACTAGATAAATTAAAGAATTGTTTCCATTTATTAATTATAAACATTTATTTTATAATATTAACAGATAAGAATCCTAAATTTAATTAATATTATAATTATAATTAAAAATTATTATATATTATAATTTCATAAAAATTAAGATACTGTATATATTACAATAACTTTGCTTTTAAAAATATATTTAATTAATATAAATATACAAAATAACACCTTAATGACATATAAGATTTCCAAATAATATGTAAGTAAATTAATTTTTAAATATTTACACCCCTCAATAATTATCTAGTATAATATCAGCTAAGTTGAAAGAATCAAGCATATATTATTTTTTAAAATTATTAATTTAATCAGAATAAATCTAATTTTTTATTAAATTTTGCATTATAGAGATATATTTATTATATATACAACATTATTAAAATAATAAAGCTTTATATTTTATTTACTTATTTTTTTGCTACTAATTAATAGTTTTAAATATTCTAATATCTTATTTATTTGGTAATTGTTTGTATAGAATATTGCTTATAATTATTACTTTAATAAAATAGCAAATTACATTGAAATAAAATAAAAAAATAATTTTTAAAGATTCTATGTAATAAAATATTAAGAGTGTCTTAAAGAACAGATTTAATAATTATTTTAAAATTTTTATTGTTTTTTCTTATTTAAAAATAACAATATTAGGTATGCATTAAAAAATAATTATTGCTTATACTCAAATTGTAATTAGTATTCTAATAATATAGTTTTATGAATTTATAGAAATTGTTCTAATATCTCACGAATTTCCTCTCACTCTTACTTCAGATGACATAAAAGATTGGAACTAAGGGAAGGATAAAATTATAGATTGTAAAAATGGAAAACATTATGGTAATTTATATATGTATAGTTATATATTTTAACAAGATCCTTAGTTGTTTTTATAACCCAATTATATAAGTTTTAAAGTACATTTAAACCAAGATTTAAATTTTTAATTTTAAGGTCCTTTTGATGTAAATAGTAAATATATTGAAAAAACATTTAAAAATCTCCCTCCTCATCATAAGATATATTTTAGTGTAGAAATATTAGCTATGAGATCATGGGATAGAGTAAAACTATTTATATTTAGAGTATTAGAAATCAAAAAAATTTTTTATAGGAATATATTTAACTTTCTCTAGAAAAGTAGAAATATTTTAAACAGCATGTTTTTCATGAAGATATGATAAAAATAAAAGATGACTAATGTAAATTTTCTTAAGATTCAGGTTGGAAGGGCTATTGT
Organism: Miamiensis avidus; assembly: GCA_037039885.1. Taxonomy (NCBI): domain Eukaryota; phylum Ciliophora; class Oligohymenophorea; order Philasterida; family Glauconematidae; genus Miamiensis; species Miamiensis avidus. Next base: position 746,235 of record JAWVGU010000008.1, on the reverse strand, counting down.
AATATTTATATTTTTACTTCCATATTACTATATATTAAAATCTTTATAGATATGTATTATCCAATCGCAATAGAAATAAATCATAATTCTGCTGATTTTTTTGTATCTATAGACTCTACAATAAACTAACCAAGCGATGACGAGTGTTTTACTGTATAAAATATATATTTAATTTTCACATAGTTTAATTTAATAATTCCAATTTTATAGCTTAGTAATCTTTATGTAAGTATAGAAAGCTGTTTTTACACTTGCAAAACTTGCAGTAAGAAATAAAAATATTTATAATTTAAATATAGTATTAAAATAAAACTTAAAAGGTGGCGTGAATAAGAATTAATGTCTTAGCTGTAGAGATAGTTAGAATTAAACATTAAATGATGGATTTTGTATTTGTAAGCTAGGAATGATTTTAGACTAGGATAATTGCATAGAATAAGAAAAAGGTTGTAGTAAAAGTAAACAAAATTAATAGGAAATCATAATTTATTAAAGTTTTATTTAAAACAAAGGTTAGCAATACTTATCAATTAATGAAAAAGTGTGTATTGACTACACAAATTATTAAAATTGTAATATATAAAAGTACGATAAATTGAATAAGAAATGTTTGGAATGTGAATAAAATTATATAGTAAAAATAGATCATAAAAATATTAAAAAATAATTATCATATAATACAAATTTTTTAGATGTTTAATAATAAATGTATCCAAGAATGCCCTTTTTACACACAAAAATAAGATAAATAGTGTGTTTATTAAAATTTACAAAAAAGTAATCCAAATATTGAATATAATTTTTATCATATTTTTTTTAATTATTTCAGAATTGAACATGCTCTCTGAGTCATTCACTGATTTAAATTTTCATCACGGAAACGTAATATTTGATTAATGGAGATTTAATAAAATGGAAAGCTAATCTATAGAAGATAAGGATGTAAACTATACATCTTTATCCGCTGGTATTTGCAATTAAAGATCTCTAGCATTAGGGTATAGGTTTTTACATAAAAACAAATGTAGTGAATTGAATCCTTGCATTTTTTAAAAAAACTATGGTAATATTCCTCCTCACTATTAAATAGACATCTTCGTTTAAGTTTGGTATGGTGGAGAATGTAATTTATTTAATATCTAAGATGAAAATGATTAATAATAAAAAATCATAAATATTAGGGAAAAATGGAAATTTTGCAGTCTTACTAGATAATAAATAAATTAATTCTCAATAACACACTACCGCGTATTTATATTATATATAAAAATTTTAATTTATTAAACTGTATATTATAGTTATTGTTTATTTAATATAATAATTCTACTAAAAAAGTCAATTATAATTTTAGTATATAATATCAAATAATGTAGCATGAATAACTCTAAATACATTTTAAATAAAAATTATATATATTTAAAATATATTTATTATTTACATTTCAAATGAATATTTTAAGATAATAAATCATTCCATTAAATTATAATATAGAACACTAGTTGGAGAAAGCACTGTATTTTGTGGTGATAGTTTGAATAATCTAAATGATATGATAAAAAATATTACAATTGTTGAATAATAACACAATAATACAAATTTAAATTTATAATTTACTTGGCATTCAGATAATAGTGATAAGGGTTGGATAGGAATTAGAGAAGTTGGAATATATATATATCCTGTAAGTAAAATAATTCATTATACTTAGCCTTGTATGACCAAATAAATATATATATAATTTAGTGTCCTAAGTATTGTAGAGCATGCATTAACTATGATAAATGTACATTGTGTGATGGTTCATTAAGAGATGAAAAAGATTAGTGCGCTATACGGGCAAATACTAATTGTAAATTGGTAATGAGAGCTACTAGTGTAGGATTTTTATCTCATTTGTATAAAGAAGGAAGTAAAACAGAAATAGTTTTTGAAGAAAATAAAGAAACTTAAAATTTTTCATCTGATTCTCAAGGAATATTAATGGCAATAGTTAGAAATGATATAATTAATAAAAATTAGATAAATGCTAATATTTATTCATATTTCTAAAATAATAACTAATTATCCTAACTAATACATGACATTGAAAAAATATCAGAAAATGACATTGTAGTCATTGCAATATACGAAGATGCTTACCAAGGAATGACTGAAGAAGGTTTAAATTCTTTGCGAAAGCTAGGAATACCACCATCATTTGAATTCGTCAAAAGTCAACCATTTTTATTTATAGGATCTAAAAAATAGGGTGGAACCAAAATTAAAATGATAGACAGCCCATGTTGTTCTGATTAAAATCATTATATATACGAAGAACTATGTGTATAGTGTAGTTATGGTTATTCCTAAATTTCTGAAAATAACAGCACATGTTAAAGTAAAATAATATATTTTTCATTAAATTATGGTAAATTAATTATATTAAAGAATGCTCGCACAAGTGTGGGACTTGCAGTAATGATATTCAATCTTGTTTCGTCTGCAGAGGAGATAGATTAAACCCTCCGCTCTGCAAATGTCCTTCCGGCTATTATGATGACGGAGAGTCTGAATTATGCCAGTGTAATGGTAATAGTTGTAAAATTAATGAATGTCCAGCAGAAACTTATAGAGATTAATCTTTAGATCATTGCATGCCTTGTAATATCAGTTGCGCAAAATGTTTTGGGTAAGATTATAAAATATTTCTCATATTTATTAATATTAATAATTTAAAAGACCAAGTAGTTATAACTGTAGCAAATGCAAATAGAATTATTTATTTTATAGTGGACTTTGTTTGTCATAAGAGGCATGCTATCTTTAGTAGACAGACATTATAGTCAATGGAGAAATATAGAAAATGTCATTTTTTGTTGATAATAATGAGTGCAAAATGTGCTAAGATATATACTGTTTAAAATGCTAAAGTGCCTACACCTGCTTGCAATGTAAAGAAAAATATGTGATGACAAAAGAATAAATATGTTAGACTCAGTGTCCTTCTGGAACCTTTCAAAAAGAAGAAGATATGGTTTGTTTAGATTGCAGCAGTAATTGCAAAAATTGCTATAAAGTCCCAACTAATTGTACTAGATGCAATGAAAATTACGTTTTATTTTTCAACGAAACTTAAATAGTCTCCACATGTATTTAAAACCAACAAAACAAAGTTACAGGAAACATAGTTATTAGCTGCCCAGACGGGTTCTACTTAAATTCATTAAATCAGAAATGTGAGGAGTGCAATAAAGAATGCAAAAATTGTTATGGAAAATTAAATACCCAGTGTTCCGAATGTCATATTGGATTTACATTAAAAAACGAAAGCAATTGCATATCGAATAGCGTTATAGAGAGTCCTTAGGGTAATGAATAGATGCAAAGTGGATTAAAAACTGCTACTAATACTGCGTTAGCTAGCACAATATTGTTGGGGGTTGTCTCAAACCCTGCCCTTTTTTTCCATATCGTGGAAGTCATCCAATATATAAACTATATTATGTATATGGATAAGGAATACCCTCCAATTTTACAAAAATTTTTTGACTTTTTTGGAGATATTTTAATATCACTCCCAAATTTTACATTCAAAGAAATTATAGCTATAAATATGGACATTATGAATTTGAAAAACATCAAAAGCGAGCAAAACTCGAAAGAAAATAACAATTCTTAAGAATTAAAAAATGAAAACGGAATTGAGTCTCTATTTATTTACCAAAGCTTTTCATTTTTAGCGTATATAATGGTGGTTGCCATTTTTTATTTCTTTTTGTTTTCTTAGCTAGATATATTAGTTCAAAGTTTAGGCTGATTTCTAATTTGTTTGAGTGGGATTTATTTTTGGGTGACATTTATTCCGGATTTTTGAGTTTATGTGTATTTACCTTATCGTAGCTTAGAAACATTATAGTTTTTCATTGGATAGGCCTAGTAAGTCTAATAGTAGGCTCGATATTTTTCTTCGCTCTTTTGTGTTTCTTCTTTATAGGAATTATTACTATAAACAGATATAAAAATCAAGGAAATATGGAAGTAGAAAAGAACGAAATATAAAAAAAATTCGGAATATTTTTGGATGGACTTCATTTTAAGTCTACTTGGAAGTAATTCCACTATATAATAGAATTAATGCACAGATTTTGTATTGCTGTATTCTTAGTGTATTATAAAGAAAAAGAAAGTCTAGTTATTTAAAATTTTTTCATCATTTCTCTCCACTTCGCTATGATTTGTCATTTAGTAATAAATTAACCCTATACCTCCAAAATTCGATTCTGGAGAGATGTAGTTACTGAATTTTGTATGATAAATGTGAATATAATTTCTTGTTTCTCTTTATATCAACGACATATTATAAATTCGATAGATAAATGGAATTAAATAGGATGGATTTGTATAGGATTTTTAGGATTAGTAATTTTTTGCCACATATTTTATATATTTTATGAATTATTTTCACAAGTAAAGAATAAAATAAGTGGTATTATAAAAAAAAGGGCATTAAAATAGAATAAAAATAAAAAAATAAAATGATTTTCTATTAAAAAATTTAAATGTATAAAAGTTTTATTACTTTTTTAAAAAAAATAATAATTATAATAAAAATTAAATATTATATATTGACGTTTAACAAACAAAACGATAAATTCTATCATTAGAAAGATAATTCATATTTTATTTTTATAAATCTCTCTTATTTCATCCTTTTATTCTTAACCGTATTATTACTTACTTAATTAAAGTGCCTCGGAGTTAGTTACTTACCATTAATTTTAATTGCTTGGAAATAAATAAAAAATACAGCAATAGTGTCAAAACATACATATAACAAATAAAAGACAAATAAAATTTATTTAATTAAAATAATATCTGTATTTCAAACACATTGTTGACATTAAAAATTTGTATTCAAACTTATGAATTTAAGAAGACATAATTTGGACAACTTTTCAAAAAAGGAAATCAAATAGATATAAACATACCTTAACATAAAAATCAATCGAATTAAAAATTAGAATATTAGGGGCAATAATAAAATTCCCATTCAGGAACAAACCATTTTAAAGTAGAAGGTAGTCTCAACCACTGTACAATTACGCAAATCCTACCTTTCTCAACAAATCTATAATAAAAAATGAATAAGAAATATCTCGTTTGAGGCAAAATTCAATTTAAAGGGAAAATTAGAAATAGCTGAAGTAATATCTTAAATAAATATAAACTATAAACGATGAAACAAAAAAATTAAGAGAAGATAGTGCAAGTCCCAGCAAATTGTATTAAAATAACAGTCTTTTATCCTCATTATCTAAGCAATCTTCTAATGAAAAGTCATTGCTCTTAAAAAAACAGAAACAGCAATAATAATATGTTGATTCTGGGCCAGTCAAGTAGAGAAGTATGTCGCAATATGAATAAAAATCTGGGACAATGTCTCCTTTATTTGAATATTTGAATGAGGAAAGTAGGAAAAGATAGAATACGGAAGAAGTCATGGGAGAGTATATATAAGTAAAAAAAAGGTATGGAAAATTCAACAGATATCAAAAAGATGCGTTAAAACAATAGGGAGACAGATTTTCTTATATGTACGACCCTGATGCTTTCTATAATAGTATAGTGAAAGAAAATGGCGGGACTAATTTGTCTTCTCATTCTGTCGATAAAAAATTGGAAAAATTAAATTAGTAATTAAAAAATATGAGAAGCAAATCCCTCATAGAAGATTAAAGTTTTCAGTTAGATGATGAAGAAAGGGAATTGTAAATTCACTCAAAATAATAAAAATTAGAACAAAGAGGAGGGCCCAGCTAAAACCCTTCCGCAATTTATTTTAACAAGAAAAATTAATTAAAATTAGAGGAGGAGGAGGAGGAAGACGATAATTAAAATGACAGTTAGGATGAGAAAAATAAAAGAAAGAGCGAATGAGAAGAGAAATTTAAAAAAAATTATTATTAGATGCAATTAAAAATCGCGAATTGGAGAAATAATAAGAGCGATGCCAGCTCACATCAACTTGCGTTATTAAACGGCTAAATAAACTGTAGCAATAGTCGCCATTATACAATTCACAAGACATTGAAAAAATGGCCAACTAATGTAAATAAACTAAAAAATAACAATTATTATTATGGATTCTTCAATTTTTACTTAAATAGACTAAATAAAGAGAAAATAATTCAAACCGCAGGCCTTTCCCAGCACCATTTAGTCTTTAATTGTGGAAAAACTAAAAGATAAGTATAAACCAATTGATTCCTATAAGCCACTATTTAAAGAGAACACTCACAAGTAGTGTATTGAGTGTAAATTGTTGTGTAATAAGTGCAATCAGTGTTAATATTGTTAAAAGTGCAAAATTTGTGCGAAAAATCCAAAAAAAAAACTGAGTTGCACCAATTGCGTGGCCTGCTTCAACTGTCAAAATTGCACTAATTGTATTTAGTGTTAAGAAAAAAAGTAGGGCGATCAGTGTATGTAATGTTGCTTTTGCTAAAAGCTGCATTTACAGATGCAATAAAAGAAGAACGGTAATTACAAACAATAATACATTTATTAGATGATTAACATTATTTTAACATGTGCTTTAGGCGAAAGTGGAGTAAAAAAAGTGAAATAACAAGAAATAGATTCTATATTTTATCAAAAGTACATGCCACATAATGCAGGAATTTCGAGTAATCAGGAAATAGTGCTCCAAAATTAGCCGAAGGTGCAGTCTTAAGATAAATACAAGAAAATCAACTTAAAGCAGAAGAATTAAATTTTGGAATTTCAGCAGTTGTATTCAAAACTGATTCGGAGTTTCAGAGAAGAAGAAAAATGGAAAAAAGAACAAAAAGAAAAAGAGGAGTAAGAAATTCTAAATTTGTACAAGCCGTTTAAGAGAAAATTAGGCAGTCTAAGTCTCCACAGTGTGGAGGAAATCTACTAATAGCAGAAGGTATAAAACCAGGTGCGGAGCCAGTAGGCGTGCAAAAATCGAATAGAGGGCAGAAAGGAGCTATATGAGCACAAATTATTTTAGACTCCGAAACCAGTTTCTTCTCAATCGGTTTAGTACCAGAGTGAAAAACTTCAGGAAACTTGTGTTTCGTAAAGTGTCAAAAAATACAACGAAAATCTGTAGAAAATTGATGGCCTTTTGTCGCAAAGTTATGCCCTTTCTAAGGATTTTAATTTGCTTTAAAACATTATGAAAAGCGATTACGTTCATAATTTTAAGAACAGTGAACTCAAGGTCCAGAAATTTGAAAAGGGGAAGTTCTTGGAAAACGTCCCGATTAAAGATATATATAATGACGTTTCAGAGAGTGACAGAGTGAAAAACAAAGATGCTGGAGAAGAGGAGGAAAAGGGGAGCCATGAAATAGAAACGATTTTGAAAAATGAAGTGCACAATTTGTAGGAACTGAAGAGAAATTAGCTTAATGTCGACCTCTATTTTTAAAAGGAAAATTAGGAAATAGAATATTAGAAAAACAGAGAAAAGGAAATTAAAAAAATTATCGAAGCTGAGTGCGAAATTATGATCTAGCTCGGCCAATAAGCTAACTAGTAAAAGAATTAGCAAAAAAAGGCAATAAAAACAATCAAATAAGACTCAATGAAATCTTCTAATTCTGTAGTTACTATGAAAGATTCTTAGTTAGGAAAAAGTTATCAAAGCATCTTTAAAGATTTAATTCTTAATTCCAATAATGGAAACAGGGAGAAAGATGATAGTGAATAAGAATAATCATCAGAATCATACCGTAAGTGAAAACTAATATTGTTTATATTCAAATGAGGGCATTTTTATTAAAATTTTGATATTAACTAATTCTTATAATTTATAAATTTCTTTTATAATTTTTATTTATAATAAATAATAAATAATATAAGTTTATTATAATCATTTGCATAAAATATATTATATTAAAATTTAATTTTAAGATAAAAAAAAAAAAATATTAAAAATTAATTCATTTCAATTTTTCAACATTCGGAATTAAAATAGACATTTAATCATTTTAGTCCTCCCCTAAAATACTGTTATTATTATTATCACATTATTCTCCATCATATTTTTGCTAAAGCTATTTCTATAGTTGAGATTCATTTTAATTTTATTTGAAAAATTGAGAATAAGAATAGGTATCTTTATTATATTTTTAGATATTAGGTGAATTTTATCCGATGCTCTAACTATTGCTGCTATTACTTCCATTTGAACTTCCCATAAAGAGATTGTTATTGGTGTTAAAATTCGTATTATTTTCTTAAATACAGTCATCATTTGCTAAATAATCGGTCTATAGTTGTCGTTTAGCGTCTGATAAATTGGAATCCAAATCATTGTCAATTTGAATACTAACCGATTCTTTTCTCTCTTCGTGATCATCATCAAATTGGTTGTCTTCTGCGAAATATTTTTGCCCGAACTTACTTTTCTTGATTACTGCTTTTTTTCTTGGTCTTGATCTGGGTTACTGCAGCACTCATCATCCGAATTCTTCAGCGTCATTTCACTGTACATAAAGTCAAATTCCTTCATTTTCTTTTTTGAACAGGAGCCGCCGTCAGAAGAGCTGGCGGAGTTAACCTGGGCCTCGATCATTTTTTTAAAAATGGGTTTTTTTTAATATTTTCCTTCCTTTGTTCGGTGTCCTCCAAAATTTTTCTGTTTATTTTTATTCGGCAATAAGGACAAGAACCGTGGTTTTTAAACCAAACATCGACGCAATCGACATGGAAAACATGGAGGCAAATGGACATTCTGCATTTTTCTTCTTCTTCAAACTAATTCAGACAGATTAGGCAGTCTTTTTGTTCATCTACTATCGGCATGACTTCTATAAGTTCTTTATGAGTTCTTGCAGGCATATATTTTTCTATGGTATTAGAAGTCATGACAACATATATAATTTGCTTTTGCTGCTCTTATTCAGAAACGTTATTATTATTATTGTTAGAGTTGGAATTTTACTGATTTTATCCTGCTATTTACTAAAGCTGTAATAATTACTACTGTTGTTGTTGTCTTTCACTTTGTCTTTCATGTCTTTTCTCATTAATGAAGGCCAATAAAATAGCTATCAAAACAAGAAAGAATATCACAGTGCATGTGCAAGCAACCAAATAAACGAAAAATGAAATACTATGTGTATCTATGTCTCTGATCACAAGATTTATATCTTAAAAATAAATTAAAAGGATTAATTAATTATGCAGTTAATTAATATTATTTTGCATTAAAATAAATTCTAATATTTTTTTCAATATTTACGATATTATTAATTTCTTTTCGGAAAATAAAGAGACAATATTATCTTCCTATTTACCAGGCAATACTAATAACTTTCTTCATATTTAACGAGTTATTATATCAATTCTTGCGGATATTCGTCATCGATTTCTTCTCTTTCTGCTTTTTTGGTTAATTCCATTTATTCTTGGTAAATATTTTTGCACTCATTGAGGTAAATGCCTAGTTCATTAGGATTTGGAATAAATTTATATTCTTATTCTTATCCACTCCTAATTACATCAATATTTTCAATGAAATTGGGTGATTAAAGAGCCATAATTTCTCTAGATTGGTAAAATGAGTGGTGCATTATCAATCCCTATTGCAATCCTTCAAAGGTGAAAACGTATTATTTGTACTTTTTCACACTTATACCGAAACTTACCCACTCACCTCCTTGGCCTTAGAAATTATATTCGTAATTAGAATCCAGATTTTAGAAAGCCAATTCGCATTTGTCTCCAAAAGAATATTGCGTGGAGTCGACTTTTTCACAGGGAGAATTCCATGACTACTTTTATATCTCATCAGTGACAAAAACAGCAATACTTACATGCATATTTTTATGGTGCATCAACTCTTTAAAGTATATATAGAAATCATTTTCTTAGAAAGGAATTTCCACCTCATGCTGCTTCAATCTTTAGGCATAAGCAGTGTAATCCGTCGCGAAAAGGTATGACTCTAAATTTAAATATTTATTATTAAATTATCAATAAAATTATTACTATTTAAATTTTTTAAAATTAAGATATAATTTTATTTTTTATATTCTTTAACTTTTAGAATTTTTAAAACATTTTTACCTTTTCTCATTATTACAGAATTATAATCAAAATCAGGGTTAATTTTCTAATTGCTAACAATTAAAGCAGGCTAATTCATGGACTTATCGTATTCATATGATATAATACTTGCCTTTATATTTAACTTTAGTCGTTACTTATCAATTATATTATAGTCTTATATTTCTTTTTTAATTGAATCCAAAGTCGATAATCCTATATTAAATTTCTTAGGAGTAAAACTATCTATTTCACCTTAAAAGTTTAGAACGAAGTATCTAAAAGAAGTAACAAGAGTAGCAAAATAAAATTATAAAATAAAAATCAGTTTTCTCATACGAGTTGTTTAGCTTATTTTTATATTATTAGGTTTTTATTTTTATTTTCTTTGGCTTAATATAATTATTTTTTATTAATACTTGGTATTAGTATCTCTTATAGGTTATAATAAATTAAATATGTATTATTTCTTAATGGGGATGGTTCTATCTCCCTATGAATTAAAACTCAAAAAATAATTCATTATAAGTGATAGTTTAGTTTTTAATCAAATTTGGGTCAATTAACTAACGCTTATAATTGACTACTTAATAATAATTTAATCCAAATAATATGTTTTATTGAAATAGAAAACCAGTACTGTACAAAATAAAGATAATAATATTATATTAAAGTATGATTATATCTAAATAATAAAATAATCTGATTTAGGTATATATATAAATATTAAAGCTATATTTTATTAATCATAATAATTATTATTATAAAATTTTATTTTAAGTCTTATTTAACACTTTTTTTGATCTATTTATACATTGTAATTATAGATTTTGTGATCTACTTTTAATCAAAGAAATATATATACAATTTTAATTAATGTTTTAATAAGAATTTGTTTTGATTTAAATTATTAAAGCTGGGGTAAATCTATTTTAACTTTTATAATATTCAGTTAATATGTATTTATAATTTTTATTACATAATTCATTTTTGAATTTAATTTTAAATATTATTTTATTTATTTATAGAATTAATTTTAATATAAATGAAATAGAAATAAGCATATATTTATTAGGATTATAAATACATAAATATAGATACCGATAAAAGATTATTATCTTTAATTTAAAATATTATTTTATTTATTTAGAATATTAATTTTAATACAAATGAAGTAGAAATAGATTTATATTTATTTATAGTATAAAAGCATAAATATAGATGTAAATATAGTATTATTTCTATTAGTATTTTTCATTTATGTAAAACAAACGAACCTTCACTATTATTATGCTTTTTATCATCATTTTTTTCATCTTTGTTATCATCATTTTTTTCATCTTTGTCATTATCATTTTAGACAAGATCTTAACTATCATCATCTTAAAAATCACTTGTCAATTGAAGAAAAATATTTTCAAAAAATTCATCACTTTAATCTATATCACTTTATAAAATTTCACTTGCATTGTCTTATTCTAGCTATTTTCTATTAATTCTTTCAAATAGTAGAAAATCTTTATTGATGTCATTCTTTTTACTATTTAAATCAATATTGGATTGAGTGTCGGTAAATTGAGCAGATCTAAACCACCCATCTAAAGTGTTGTTACTAAAATCAGATTTAACAATTTATAGTATTTTTTATATTATTTCATTTTGAATTTCCACAAAGTCAGTTTTTTTCCAATAAACAAAAAATTTCAAAAACTTTCCTTTATTTGTATTGATAGTAGAAAAGTCTTTATATTTTTTAGATATAAACACTACATCTTAGTATTCATAAAAAATTTTTAAGATTAATTTTATAAATAGATCGACTTTAGTTTTGTTTTTCAGTTTTGAATAAACATAATTAATGAGTAATAAAGACTGACTATGCCAAATAAGATCATGCTGTATTTCGTTTTAAATCTATGTTTAATTACTCACTTCTTTTTATTCTTCATTAACTGTTGAAATAAATAAAATAATAAAATATATATATTATTACAAAATATACACAAATATTACCCTATACGTACAATTTTTACTCGCTTTCTTATTTAAATTCTGTATATTCTTTATTTTCATCATTTAATTTTTATATGAACTCATTATTAACTTAATATTTAATTATTTTTTTCTTCTCACTTTCATCAACATTTACCTTTTCGAAATTACAAGACTTAAACCATCCTTCTTTTATGAATTTTATTTTAGTTTTGCAAATTTCTTGTATTTCATTTAATATTTGTTTATGAATGAATTCCTTTTCACTAGTTTTGAGCATATTCCAGGTCAAAGAGAATTCAAGATATTTACCTTTGTTGGTATTTATCGTAGAGTAGTCTAATGCCATTTCAGATACAGTAAAATAATCGGTGAATGTCTGCAATGCTTTAAAAATCTCATTAAAAAGACATTACACATTAGTTTAGTTTCCTAGTGACTTTAAAACATAATTTATAATTAAGTATTCCTAGATATTTTCCATTTTTAAATATTAGTAAATATATTTATAAATTTTTTTTGTTTTTTTGTTTCTTTTATTTTATTTTGATGTTTGCCTTTATTTATTATACTAAAGCTAATTTGCAAATATTAGTATATATAATTAAATAAATGTGCTAAATGATACCCAAGTATATTTTATTATGACATAAATTATTGATTAAACATTAATAATTATAAATATATGTGTACAATTACTAATCAATAATTTAAATAAGGAGAAATTCATTAAAACTTATAAAATATTTTAATATTAAAATTAAAAATAAATATATATTAAAATAGAACTCTTAAAAATAAAAATTAGGAATTTAAATTAAAATAAATACTTTTTTTTGTCTTTTTAAATGGATGATATAATAAAGTTTAATGAATATCGTAATATATATACACACATAAATATTTATTTAGTATTTAAATATTCTTACATTTAAATACTATAAATTCTTTTGCTTTATTACCATAATTAAAAATTATTAATAATCTTAATTGGTGAATCCTATGATTTATAAATTTTTAATAAAACAAATAATTAAATAAACGTAGCAGTAACAACATATAATTTACAAATTAAATATTTCTCCCAATGAATTTCGTCAGATAATCCTAAAGAATATTAAGCAAATTAGGGAATAAAAATGCCTAATTTTATAGTATCTAGAATAGAATAGCTCTTAACTCTTTCTTAAATAAACCTACATATTTTACCTTCATAAACCAGTTTTCATTCCAATCCAAATCCAATATATTTTATTAAGAGTAAAATGGCAGTAAATCTGAGTAGCAAAAACCCATTGATGACCCCGAAAAATAAAAAGAGGCAATGAAAACAATTGACGAGTTATTAAATAAGGCTCAAGAATTTTATAAATCACACGAATATTAAAAGGCTTTGAAATGTTACGAAGAAGTAATAGGGATAATCCCCGATTTTAATGGTACATATATCAATATAGCAATGGTTTATGAGCAAATGGGAAATCACGAATAAGCCCTCATAAATTATGACATTGCAATCCAAAAAGATACAACTCATGCAGGATCTTATTATCAAAAAGGTGAAATAAATTTTTAATGTGTACAGCTATTTTTGTTAAATAATTAATTATCTTTTTTTTTTAAATAGGAAACGTTCTTGCTGTGATAAACAGGATTGAAGAAGCTAAATTAAATTTCGAAAAAGCCATTTAACTAGACCCATAATTTTTCGGAAGCTATATAAACTTAGGAGCCATGTATGAAAGATAAAATAACTTTGAAAAAGCTGTTGAATGTTACCAAAAGGTCATAAAATTAAACCCAAAACATAGCAATGCTCTATATAATTTAGGTAATTAAAATTAAAAATAATAACAATTTATAAAATAAAATTAAAATTGTAGGAGTTGCTTATTAAAACAATGGAAGAACTGAATCCGCCATTGAATAATACAATAAAGTATTAGAAATCGATAATTAATATGTATCTGCTTACTATAATAAAGGAGTCTTATTAGGATACAAAAACAGATTTTAAGATTCTATTGACTGCTATAATAAAGCTATAGAGATAATGCCAGTTTTATACGAAGCTAAATTCAACAGGGGTTTCATGCTTATCAACCTTCAAAGATTAGATGAAGCACTGAAAGATTACGAAACTTGTTTAGAAAATGGATTTAACCCGGCCGCCTGTTACTATTATAAATCTTTAATTGCATTTTAATAAAAAAATTTTGAATTAGCATTAAAAAATATAGATAAGGCTATTGAAATAGATCCTTAGGATGTTGATTCCTTATAATAAACAAGAAAAGCCATTGAAAAAGAAATGGAAAAATCTTAAAATGCTACCTCTTAGTGATAATGATTTTGATATATGTGTTTTATTTAAAAAAATATGATTAAATATATTTTTTGTAATTTAATTTTTATAATGATTTTTATTTTCTTAATTTGAATAGAAAAGTTTTTTATTTATTTTAAATTCTTATTATTTGGTATAAAAATGTTGACATACAAAACAATATTAACTTTTTATATTATAATATTATTTTTTCATTAATTTAATTATAAAACTTATCATATTTTGCTGAAAGCGACCAAAATTAAAAAAGCTGAAATCAAAGACAAAATCGTTCTTACTGCATGTCTTTACCCCCATTTATCAAGTAACACTTTGTTTTCTTCAATTAGTTAATCTCTCCCTTCTTGGTATATCTTATTATTAATATTTAGCATGTACATATGAGTGAATGGTATAACAGCAAAATTAAGAACAGATCCATATAACCATAGCATTGAAAAATCATTGTTAAAATGTTTTATATAACTTACTATACCAAAAAGTACTGTTATAATAGTTAAAGCAATCGATAATATTCTTGCTCTATTTAGCATATGCGGAAATACCGCCATGCCATGTTGAGTTCCAGCCTATAAAAAAGCAGGATGTTAAACTAAAGTTATATATAGACAAGTCCCAGCAAAGATAGATGAAGCAAAAGTTACTACTAATTCGGGTAATTTTAAATCAGAATTCATTTTTATATTTTTATTAATTTTATCTTATATTATCTAAATTTCTTTTTTTTTTTTTTCTTTTTTTAATTATTATTATTTCTTATTAAAAATTAAATGAATTGAATAAATGTAATTATACACATTGCTTAATTAAATGTAGAAGAAATTATAAGGTATTAACTCAGTATTGATTTCCTATGATCAGGTTCATAAATATATGTGAATATCTACATTGTGCAAACTTGATTCTAATGAATGATTATATAATATAATTAATTATATAAATTACTCCAAACTTATAAAATAACTAAAAATTTTTTTTTTATAATATATATTAAAAAAAATTAAAAAAAATGAATTTTTATTAGAATTATAATTGCAAATAAATTATTATATAGTATTTAGTAGATAAATCAACACGATATTTATAATTTTTGCATATTAATCTGAACAGAGTTTGAATGGTAGTTCTATAATTTAAATCAATTAATTAATTAAGCAGATGACAGTTAAATAATTAGAATTGAAAAGATGATAAATTCTAAATTTTAAATCAAAATTAATTATAATTTAAATTAATAGTTTGAATAAATATAATTTTAGCAATAATCATTAGAAATAAACCTGTTGCAAAGCATAAAACTTAATAATAAAAGTAACTAAACAAACATGATAAATAAAAATCATTAAATGCAATATATGAAATTTTATTAGTTTTTATATATTCAATAGTTGATATATTTTTCACTTTTTATATATTTATCGATCTGAGGAATAGCTTCAAATCTTTTTTAATAAGCAGAAAATTTATTTTTATATCTTTCCTAGAATTTATCAGGTAGCACAGCTTGAGCTTATTTGAGGGTAGAATAAATGAAAAAGTCAGCAATGGTTAAATATCCAACTGCCCATTCTTTATTTCCAATAAATTCAAGTAATGCATCAAAATTAGCGGAAAGACTCTTCAACAAGTCATTTCTTTTATCAGGGTTAGAAAAATATTAGGAAACTAATCCTATGGTATCATTAGCTACTCCACTTACTTCAGAAACAGTATGTTTGTCGAATTTGACTCCTAAAAGTTGGGTTTGTCCTCCTAAAATAAAATATAAATTAATGAGCAAAAACTATAAATTTAATTTAAACATAATTTAAATAATTTTTGAATTCAATTTGATATACCTTTTTCAGCAATATAACTTGCAATTGCAAGAGTTTCAGACAATTTATAGTCTCCGTCTATTATATAAGGGAGATTCGGGAAAGGGTGCCCTATACTTGGTTTGTCTGTTTTCATCCAACAGTCCATGTTTTTTATATCATATATCTTTTCTGTATAGCCAAGTTGTACATATTCTAATAGAAATCTAATTATGTGACCTCTAAAGGGAATATTCCAGCTGAATTAAATTAAATTTGTTTAATTTAATTTAATATATAAATAAATGCATATTTGATTAATCTAAGTTATTAATTAATTTTATTACTATCCTAATAAAATTTTTAAGATGAAGATTATTAGCCTCCCATTTATTGTATATAGATATTATTCGACTTTTTAAGTATTTTTTGTTTATTTGTTTATTTTTTATTTATAAAACTTTATAATTATTGTTTTAAATTTTCTTAGAAAATGAGTTCATTTATATTGCCAATTAAAATCGAAAAGATAACTTAGTTTTTGTTTATTGATTTCTAAAACTATTTAATTATATATTATTATTTACAATTAATAACAATAATTTTATAGAGTATCTATAGATATTAACTATAAATATGGTATGAAAAGTAAAAATATATATAATTTTAAAAATATAATAGAATTTTATATATAAATTCATAGTCTATAATAAAATGCGTATATTGAAACCCTTCAAAAATCTAAATAAATTTCCTTTTATACACTAAGAATCGAAAGTTTATTTAAATTGGTAAATAAAATATATAAATCAATATGTCTAATAAAAAATTAAAAAAATTTTGGATTACTTCTATTATAATTTTTACATTGTTCTTTAGTATTAATTTAGAAATTTTATTTAATTTTCTATATTTATGATTATTCTAGAAAAATGAAAATAATTTGTTATTAAATATATGCTTAATATTAATTATGATGAAAATAAATAAATGATCTTATATTTTATGAAATACATATATATATAAATAAATTAAATTTGAAAAAGCTTTATTTAAGCATAAAAAATAAATCATTATTGATTATATATAAAGTCAATATATAATAAAATTTTCTCCCAGAATTTAATTACAATAAATAATAACGATCTTTAACTATAAATAATGAAATATGAAGTTAATATCACAGAATTTTTTTAATCTATTCTATATTAATATTATTGAAACTTATTGATTGATATTCTTTAGGTAATATAATATTCCATTTTTTATAGAATAATATATAATAAGTAATCATTATATAAATTGATATAAAAAACAAAGATATTTTTACATCTAAGTGGCAACTAATAATAAAATTAATATAAAATTTTATATAATAATATACTATAAAGAAAATGCATTTTTAATATTATTATCATCATCATCATTTTAGCTGAATTTATAAAATTTTAAACTGCAAATTTTATTAATATTGGAGTTCCTTGCATAGGTATTAATTGATTAACGAATTTTTTTTCTTCTATTTTAATTTTGCGTTTTAATAGAATTATTAGTTGTTTATTTTGATTAAAAGTTGAATCATAAAAAATAATCGGGGACTCTTCTAGTAGCATGAGGTTCACTTGTTCTGGGAGCAGGTTCAAATTAACGACTATATTAAATCATAATAAATTAATAAATATAAGTCAGAAAAATATAAAAAAACAATTTTTTTGGATTTTTACTAAGATAATTTTAGGTTATCATCTACTTCCATAATTGCAGCACTATTTCCACATCTATAACAATAATTTGGAGCACTAAAAATAGTTACACATTTTTTATTATGAACATGACTAAATCCCTGTAATTTTAAATATAAAATAAGTAAATAAAAAATTCTATTATAATGAGTTTATTTAAATAAATAAATAAATAAATAAATAAATCTACCTCCATAACCAACTAGTGAGCTCTGGCCACTAATTTTAATTTATTTTAATGAATAAATTTATCTGTAATATCAGCTCCCCAAGTCCACCCAGCTCCTCTTGGACTTAACCCCCATCCTTTTTTTTAAGAATAATTTATAATTAAGAGTCTTTAAAATATAATTATATTGGCATTTCACTTATTACCAGTCTTATTATCATCAGGATCACTCCATAGTAGGTCACACATAGGACCTTCGTGAGGAACAGGTTGGTATCTATTTAATTATCTTATTTAATCTAGGGTTTCAATAGCAGGACTTAAACCTCCGTGTAAACAGAAGAGCTATTATAATTATAATTAAAATTAAAAATTATTTTAGAAATGTGAGAAAAACTATGGTACCTATCCTTCTATCAAAGCGGTAAGGGGAAGATATAAAAATACATCAGTAAAATATTTCCAAACGTTTTCATTTCCATATTTTTTAAAACATTCATCATAAAAACCATAAATTTTATTAATTTCCATGTTTTCATGGTTTCCTCTTAATATTGTTACTCTATCTTTATATCTGACTTTTAAAGAAAAAATAAGAGAAACTGTTTCTACTGAATGAGAACCTCTATCAACATAATCTCCCATAAATAAATAATTAGTGTCCTTATTAGATAAATTTTAATAAAATTGACAATATTCTTAACAGTATAACCAATAAATTTAAAATTTACAGGTGGCTTTCCTCCAATTTTGAAAAGTTCCATTAAATCATGAAACTATCCGTGTATATCTCCACAAACTGTAACAGGGGCTTTTACATTAGTTACATTTGCCTCTTCTGCCAATATTTCTTTAACCTAAAATATAATATAGTTGATTTTTTGGTATTTTTACTAAATATTATATGTATCATAATAGTGATAAAGTATTTTTAATTTATGAAAAATAATTATTTTATCAATTTAATTCCCAATATTTCATATGAATCGAATGACAATTCTTTATTTATATTATTAATTAATTCATAAAAAAATGGAAACGAAGTATATAATAACTTTAAACCCCTAAAGTATAATTAATAATTTGGTTAAACCAACATTTTAATTATTTTAAAAATTAATTTAATTTGTTTTATCCCCATTGTGTATGTATAATTGAATAATTTATTTATCTGACTTTCTTTTATTACAATTTTATTTAAATTAAATAATAATATTTTTACTTTTTCACATAAAATCTTCACATCATTTTCTGCCAGAGGTTTACATTAGTACAAATGCTCAATGTATTGATCAAAATTTCCTATTTCTTGTCCAGATAATTTGGGAGGCATTTTATTGTAATTTAGTTTTTATGGGGAATGTTTAATATATATTTATTATATTTCTCACAACTTTTATTGTAATTGTTTTTTGTTTTGTTTCTGATTTATTATTTCAATGTATATATATATTATTATATAAGAACTATATTACATATATTTAATTATTGTTTTTTATTTTCTTAAGTTTTTATAAATAGAAGGTAATTTTTTTTCTTGAAGAATAGTTTAATTAATATAATAATAATATTCATATATGAATTAATATTTACTTACTTATATTAGATAAAGGTCCCATTATTGCCAGTTATTCAATTAAGATTCTTAAATGAAAACTTTATATTAAAATAGCCAATTTACAAATATTAATAATAGACTTATAAAAAAATGATAATTATACATTAATTAATTATATATATAAATATAATTTCAATAACTAATTTATTTTTTAATATTAATTTTTTAGAGTTTAAATATAGCAAACTAAATATTAGATATTTTAAAATATTAAAATTTATATTATGATATCAATATTTACACCTGTATAATATAAAAAAATAATTAATTTAATCAATATATTTAAAAATCAACTTTTTAATCAATAATATACTAAATATTAATAACTATACAGAAAAATTTTAAAAAATCTTAGTAATATTCTTTATTATTATATAATATATCTGAATACCCACCTTCTTTTAATCAAATAATAAATAACAAATAGAAATAATAACTTTGCTTTGTTTGAATATTTTTTCAAATTCTATTGATTCATTTCATAAAAAAAGTAAATTAAATATATATAAAAATAAAATTAGCAAATATTAAATTTTAAAATATAACAAAAAGAAAATTATACTGATTTTTAATTTTAATTTATCCAACATTAAAATATGATTTTAAACACCGTTAGAATAATTAAAGAGGATAAATATAATTTTTTATTTAGAAAATAAATTGTTTTTAATCATTATATCTCTATAGCTCTACCTTACTATCAGTAGCTGATAATATAAATATAATATTTTATTAATATTAGCCTATAATCAGATAAACTTAGAATCTATTTGTAATTAATTTCTTCAGTTAGAATTATTTTGACACATAAAAAATATTAATAATACTAAATACTAATATATGGATACATAATATATAAAAGTATAGTATATATAGAGAAAATTTAAAACTATTTTTAAAAACTAGTATCAATTTATGAGTCAATTAATCAATTTTATGAAAGAGCTATTAAGAATAATCCAGACGAAGCTAATGATAAAACAGTTCTAATTAGATGTCTGGGTCCCCACTTTTCCAATAACTCTCTTGTTTCTTAGCTTTTTTATCTCTTCCAGGAATTAATAGTTTTTTATTAATACCAGCTATGAAGATTTTAGTAACAGGAATCACTGAAAAAATACAAAGAGATCCGATAGCCCACAAAATTCCAGTATTATTTTATTTATTTTGCAAATAACTTTATATTCCAAAGGCAGTGCTCAATACAGCAAGAGAAAATTGCATAGCTGCAGCCCTTTTATACATAGGGGGAAAGATAGTTGCAGCATGTTCGGTTCCAGCCTAAAGCATGGCAGGGTGCTAACCTACATTGATATAAAGAGAGGCTCCAGCAAATAAAGCGGAAGATAGAGTAGCAGCAAGTTCAGGGTATTTTAGGTTGATACTCATAGATTTTGTATTTTTATTTAGGGGATTTTCTTCTTTTTATTTTAATTGTTTTAATTTTTTATGTTTATTTTATTTATTATAGAGAAACTTAAATTTTTTATCACTTATATAGTGTAAAGAATAATATTGTGGCCCTATTTTCAACATTCTATATGGCTTCTAGATTTAAAACATACATGATTGGTCTCGAAACTATAAAAATTTAAATATAAGATTTTTGTAAAAAAATTCAAATTAAAAAAAATATATTTATAAAAAATAAAAATTTAAAAAAAAGGAAAATTTTGAATATAAAGTGTATCCTTTTTTTTTATTTTAAAAAAAAAAAATAGTATACCTTTTTTACCATTTTTTAAAATTTTTTATTAGAATATGGTTAATTCCATAAAAGTATTAATCAATCGAATGTTCAAACTAACTTTTTCCCTTGTATTTTAAAAATATAATAAAACTCAAAGAAAGGAAAAAATAAAAGAAAATTAGGTACTTTACTTTTTAAGTAAATTAAATACAATAGGTCAGTGAAAAAATAAAATTTATTTTCAATCTTTAAATTGATAATCAAATTGATAGCTTACATTTTCACACTAATAAACAATGTATTCATACTAAATAAAAATATTTGCCATATTTAAAAATAATTTTGGATAAATTTATAAATAATAACTTTTACTACTTAAATAGGAATTTTATTTATTAATTTATAATGCATAAACAGAAAGATATTAGAATTAAAAAATAAGAATCATATTATTTATATATTTATTTGATGAATAATATTATGAATATTTATTGTAATTTTTATTTGATATTCATAAAAAATAACAACTACAATTAATATTTTATATAGAACTTATAATTGCGGAAATTTTTTATTTAATATATCATGATAAATGCAGTCAGAGTTTAAATAAAGTTAATTTATTATAAAATATTTAATTTTTTTGTTTATAAATGTATTATAAAATAAGTTGTTTGTTTAGTTTTTATTGGTCTATATATATAATATCGCCCTAATATCTAACAATAATAAATTCGCTAATTATATATATATAAACTTAATTTGTTTAGTTTTGTTGATCATTAATTAAAATAAATATAAGTAGAATATTAAGGTGTTATTTCTGTCAAATTAAACGGTAAAAATTATTAAATTTCGCGTACAAACGAATTTTGTATTTAAAAATAAAAAAATGAAACAAAACAAAAAATAAAATCTATTAAAAGCTATAATTCTGACTACTTTAAGTATAAAATGTCTATAATTTTAAAAATTAGTTCAGAATCTATCTGATACTTAGTCTTTAAACACAAATAGTGAAATCTCAATAAATAGATAAAGTAATCAAGATTTTTTTGAAAATTAATAGTCAAAGTACTAAATTAATAAGATGTGCCACTTTACGTGTTAAACTTGTAAAAATATAGAAGATTTTCGAGGGTGTAATTCTTGTTCTATTTCTTTGGGTTTATAATTTAACAACAAGAGTTATTGCTAATGTGAAAATAAAGTTTCTGATAAATTTATATCAGATTCATCTTGTCAAAGTATATCTATGATTATTAAATATTTAATACAAAATATTTTAATTATTAAATTTATTTAAAGATGTAAAAGGAAATTCCGTTTTTATTTGTGAGGAAATCATATAAATAATTTTTATCGTTGCTTTAGTTTTAGTATTATCTTAGCTTTTAATGGAAAATAAGTTTTAATACACATAAAAATTAATAGATTTTACACAGATTCTTTCTATTTTGGCTTTTATAGTAATATATTATTGCCATTTATTTAAAATTTATTATTCAATTTAATTTTATTTTTGCACTAACTAGCCTTAAGTTAATCTTTTCAATAATTTTAAAATTTTAAAAATTATGCACTTTTCTCTGATTAGTCCATTACTTCCTCATATTTTTGGAGATAAATTAGCTAAAAACACAAGTGAAAATCAATATTTTTAGCAATTAGGATACCGAAACTCAGCATTTTACAATGTACAGCCTCTTTTTCTTTTATACATAATATCATTTGCACTGAGCCTTCTATCGCAATGTTTGCCAGAATTCATTGAAGTATGTAAAAAACTAAAAAATCGACTTGGCAAAAATTTGTTTTTTGGATTATTTCTATTAACTTTTATGGATGAAGTGTTCATATGCATTTACTCCTTTTACAGAATAAAGGAATTGGACAGCGAAATGAGTGAAAAGGGAGTGAATATTGCCATTGGAGTAATTTTGGCAATTCATATTTTGATAATGACGTATTTCATTTTCCAAAAACTTGTTACGAATTTTGGAAACCTTGAAGAAGAGTAAAATATGAAGGAGTCTCCATTCAGATAAATTAAAGATATTGATTTAGCTATGTGCAGAATGTAGCCTTTGATAGTTTTAGTTATTAAATTTGTAGGAATTACTTCAATAATACTATTGCATTAATACAGCATGATAATTCAATTTTATGTCTATTTAGCTATGTTAATTCTTTTTCTAACATATCATATAATTTAAAATATTCATTTTGTTACAAAAACCGCTCTTAAACATTAGCTTAAGAAGACCTACTTGAAGTTACTGGGTTTATTTTCCTTTGAGTTTGTTGTATCAGCTGGATTCACTTTTTATGCTTACTTTAATTAAGAAGTTGGAAAAATGAACCATTGGAGTTTTAAATAATCAGCTTCATTCTTAAAAAGTGGCACTTATTTTTAAATAATTTTCATATAAAGCTACTTGTTTCTGATATCTGGTATAGTTTTTGGAGAATTTTTCCTATAATTTTATTATCAGTATCAGTTTGAAAAATTAAAAAAAATCTATCTAAAAGTGATAATTTATTATCTTAAGTATTTTCTAATACCTTTTCACTAGATATTTTAGAAAAATAACAAAAAGATTTTTCTTTGCGGGAAATCTAATAAACCGGATCAAACAGTCTATAAAATAGTTGTTGTATTGAAAATAAAGTGTACTAGGAGGATAATTAAAACTAAAATACAGAATGGAAAGATATTATATATAAAATTTTCAACAAAATAAATAAAAAAATTGCATAAAATGAATAGTAATAAATCATAGAAAATTACACGAAAGATTTTATTAAATAATAATAAAATGAACTTAAATAAACTTTAAATTAAATTAAAAGTAATGATGATATGTCATATCAAGTTTCAAAAAGTATGATTAAGTTAAAAAACAACAGTGAATTAAAGTCTAAAATTCTTAGTAAAAGCTAAATTAATAAAGTAGAATAAAATGAAAAGCATTAAACCCCCAACCTTTGCAGCAATTTAGTTGAAATTTTGAAAAAGAAAAAGAATATAACAGAAGAGATGTCCTAAATTTCTTAGAGCAAAGATTATTAACAAAAGGGAAATATTGGTATAAGTCATTAAAACTATTTAAAAAATGTATTTAATAGTTGTTGAAATAAGAAATAAAATTTATATATATATATTAAAAATTAAAATTATTTATTTATATATAATGTATCTAAAAATTGTACTCTACCCACTTATTTAAATTGAATAAGAGTAAATTTGAAAATTAATAATTATAAATTAAATAGTTTTTTAATATAAATAATAATTAAAAAATAAACGATTTTCTATTTTTAGAATAAAACTAATAAATTAATATTTATAAATATAAATTTTGTATAATTAATAATAAAAAATGATTAACAATAATTTAAATATATTTAGAAATATTCAATAAAATATTTAAAACTTTTAACTTTATAATAGATTATTCATCAATTTTTTTTTAACTTTCTGTTTGATTGTTAATTTTTCCTAAAGCCTTTTCGTACTAACTTTACAATTAATAAAGTTGAGCTAATTTAGAATCTAAATCTTGAGCTTTTTTTTCACTCAACTTAGGCTAATTTTCTTATTATTCTTTCCTGATTTACAAAAAAAGCTAAGAATAATTTTACTGCTGTTATAATTCTGTTTATCCTTCGATTTATTAGTCACTATTCGGCAATTTAAATTCAGCAACTGCCTTATTTTCAGTTTATAAGTTGCTAAAGGAATGAATTTCTCTTTGCTACTATTACGGGTACTGTTATTAAGAGTTTGGTAGAGTTTACTACTAATATTGATTTTAGAATTGCTATAACTTTTTAAACGGATCATTTGCTGTGATATTTTAATCTGAAACTCTTTCATCCGAAAACTTCGGAGAAATTTATTGTTTTTCTTTGATAAATTCGTGATTATAACTAGCTGTAGTGAGCTGCTCAACATCATTATAATTTTTTGCTTTTCTTAAGTTTTCATCATTGGAGATATGTTGGAGTCATTTTATTTTTGATTGCTTTATTTATCATTTTTGCTATAATTTTCATTGCTCTCTGGCTCTTAAAACTAAATGTTTTCCTACTTTTAATCTTCTTTTTGTTCTTATTTATTTTCATTTTATTTATTTTCATCAAACGATTTTCTAAAACAATTATTTTTAGTGTCATTCTTCTATTTTAATTGCTGTTGCCCTGATTCAGATGATTGCTATTTATTTTATTGTGAAATTATATTATCAAAATCAATATCGGATTCACTTTTGTATCTGTCTCTGATATCTTCTATTTTAAGTCCGAAATTACTGCTGTCTACATTAAACTAGTTCTAAAATGCCACAAAAAAGCTATTTCTGTAATTATCAAATTCTCGTTATAGCCTAAGTAATTCTCGTTTTAATGCACGATATTTGTCATCTTTTGACACTGAAGAATCCTATTATTGCTAAAATAAAAAGAAGATAAGTGTCAAAAAACCCTATTTTGTAAAATTAATTTAAAATATAAATTTACCTAAAGTTGCTTAATTTATTAGTTGAGTTTATTTTTCTCAGTTTTCCATTCTTTCGCAGTTAATTCAAAATTTTCATTAATTTAACCCAGTTAACTTTGTAATTCTTCATTTTATCCGCCAATTTTATCCATTTATTCTTCTAGAACCTATTTATATTCGTTGTGGTTTTATTAGGAATTGATTACTAATTAATAAATAAAATTAGTTACTTTATTAAGCTACTTGGTGGAATCTACTTGTTATTAAAGAGAATTAAACTTTTATTTTTCGGCTTCTATCACTTTATCTTTCCCTTGCAATTCTTTTTCGAGATTCAAAATTTTCTATTGCAATTCAGTGATTTATTGCTTTTCTCTTTCACTCATTTTTTGCAAATTATCCATCAATTGTTAGGTGTTTTTGCCCTTCCTTTCATTTTCCTTTAACTTCAGGGAAAGTTAT
Organism: Miamiensis avidus; assembly: GCA_037039885.1. Classification (NCBI taxonomy): domain Eukaryota; phylum Ciliophora; class Oligohymenophorea; order Philasterida; family Glauconematidae; genus Miamiensis; species Miamiensis avidus. The sequence continues at coordinate 719,856 of JAWVGU010000008.1, read as the reverse complement.
TTAGCTTCTTGATCGCTCCTTTCAGCTTCTTTTTTTAAAATAGCCATATCTTGAAAACTGTTTTCATACATGTTTTTGAACTGCTCATTTTCTTTGCTTAATTCAGTTATAAGGCTTTGCTATTGCTATATAGTTTCTTATGTTTGCTTTTCCAAACTTTCAATGAGGCGATTGCTGTTGCTTATTTGGTTTTATTTTTACTTCACTTCTTCCTGCTGCTTGTAGAGTTAAAATTGCTTTTCCTGCTTCTGCAGTTCAAATATTTTGTGCTCCATTTATTCTTAAATTTCTCTTTGTTGATTTTCTAATTACTCTAACTTGTCCTGTTGTTCTCGCTTTCATTAAAAATGCAAAAATTACAAAATAATAATAAACAAAAAAAGAAAAATTTATTTACCTATTCGTCTAAAGCATTTTAATATTGCTATTAAATTTTTCGCAAATAATTTTATATTATATTTATATTATCCACAGTATTGTTTGCCTATCTCAAATCGGGAACGACAGAACGCATCTCCATAACTTTTTTTTGCATGACCTGTGCATTTTGTTTATTTATCTCTTCTGTCTTTAAAGAATTATCTAACTTTTTCTTGAGTTGTTCATTCTAAAATTATAGGGTATTGACCAGCTCTTCCATTGAATTGTATTTGTTGATAGTGCATTTAAATACTTCGATTTCCTTTTCCTTTTATTCTAATTTGAACTACAGTTTTATATTTTCACCTTTTCTAATAAAATCGAAATATATCATTAACTTATATGAATTTAAAAAATTAAATGAAATATATTTACAGCTATTCAGCTTCTATTCCCTGCTAATTTTGAGTGTTTTTTCGAGAATTTTATTCAGAAACTTAGTTTCTACTTCTATTGGCTGACGGAAAATTACTCTAATTATTTATGTTTTCCTCAATTTGTTATTAATGCTACCTTGCCGATAACTGCAAATTCGCTTCTTCCGCTGATTGTTTCTGAATTTCTTGACTTATGAGCATTATTTTTGAATTTAATTTTTCTAAATTTGGTTCATTTAATTTCAAATAATGCGAAGATGTGGCTTTTTGGATATTTTCATTTTATTTCTATTATTAATTATTCATTTGCAAAGATTAAGACATAATTCCGCTTTGTGTTGTCATTTTATTAGCATTTTCTTCGTTTGGATATTTTTGTTAATTGCTTCTACTCATTTAGCTTTACTCTTCAATTTACTGCTATTTCTATTAATTCTGCTATTAATTGAGTTTGTGACTGTTGCTTAAATCAAAATTTTTTTCTACCCATTATTCTTCTTCAGGCATTGATTAAGTATGATGGCCCCTTCTTTTCACGACTTCAATATTATTTTCCATTTCAAATGTCTTTTCTTTTTCTTAAAATTATTCGTGTCTATTATAATTATTGACGTTGTTGTTGTTGCCTTGTTTTTCCATAATTTGAGGATTTTATTAATGATTATCTATCTCACTTTTCTTTGAGTTCCTTTAACCTGCATTTTAATAGTGATCCTGTATCATTTATTCTATTTCAGTTATATTTTTTTAACTGTTACTGAGTTCTTACTACAATTTCTACTGTGCATCTTAATCGACTTCGTTTTAGAAATTTTCTTCATTATCCTCTTATTACAAATTTTATTACTTTTTATAGTTGTTATTACTTTAAGTTTCTTAATAAGAATCAGTGATTTCTTCTTATTTCACTAAATTTTAATCATCTGGCTTTTATTATTATTGCTGCTAATAAAAATCACTACTTTTTATATTATAAAGTAGCTTTTCATAAGGGTTGTCTTGAATTAATTGTTTCATTTTATTGTTTTCTGGATTAAAACTCGTTAAACCTTATTATTCTATATTATGATCTTCATTTTCTTCCCCCTTACTATTATTGCTAGTTTTATTATTATTATATAGTCCGAACTGTTCATCTTAAACGGACGGAGATTAGTAAAATTAATCATTATTTTCTTATGCATTATATTGATTATCAAATTATTATTCTACTTCTTAGTCATTGAATGATTTTAACTTTTATTATTGCCATTACTCATCATTATTTTATAAATATTCATCGTATTTTTACTAATTTAGTTTTTAAAACTGCTGCTACTGCTGTGGTTGTTATTGTTGTTGATAATAAATGTGAGAGGGAGGAGGAATATTTAATTAGTGTCCATATATAGAACTCTATCGACTGTGCTCAGCATCTTATGCCCTTTCAGTTTTTTTGGGCACGTTTTCTGTTCTACTATTATTAATACTTCGTTATGTACTCGCAATTTCGCTAAAAACCGGAATTTGCTACTGTTGATTTAATTATTAATTATCTAAATACCCCTATTAGTAATAGTTTTCACCTTCATCGTCATACTCATTGCCTTTTGTTATTTCTCCTTATTCTAGTTCTTACTATTGTTGTTGCTATTCTTAAATATATATCTCTTAATTTGATTAACTGTTATCTATTTGTTATTTAGGTTATTTCTATTACTACACAGTTTATTTTTGATCTTACTTATTAAATTAATTTTATTGATTTTATAAATCTCTCTGTCTCCCAGTAGAAATTTCATTCCCATAAGGGTTTTCTCCCAAATTGTAGAACTATTATTGCTACGGTTACTACTACTATTACACTTCAGAAATTCTTTTTCCTCTTCCATTTTGCAGTTACTCCTGTATTTACTGTTGAAGAGTGGTTGTTAAAATGTATTAGTCTTCCTCTTCCTCACCACCACCATTATAATCATAATCAGCCTCGTTCTATTGACTGAAAACTCTCCTTTTTTGCTGCTCCTATTCCTACTAGTAGTAATTCATATAGGGAGCTTGCTGTTGCTATTGATTATGAGAAAGACTTCTCATTTCTCTGCTTAAAACCGGAGAATTGTTGATGAGTTCTGCCATTTATTCACATCTCGATCTCCAGACTCCCAATTCTTCTTGTATATCTTCCATATTATCAATCACCTTTTCCACTTCTGTTCCAAATTGTGCCACATTGTCTAAAGCGGCATTGTAAGCTTTAATACATTTTTTTCTTTCAGGAGACATATACTACTATTATTATTATTGTTGAGGTACCTTGTTGCGACTTTAATAACTTTATTAATTGCTATCTTGTTCTTTTTAGTAATTTCGCTATTGTTTATTATTTTTCTATTAATCTCTATATTGTTCCCATTCCTCTTGCAATAATTTTGCTTACTGTTAAACCGAATCAGGACTCACTTATTATTACTATTTCTAATTTTCTTACCTGGTTCCTAAAAATTATTATTTATCATCATGGTTCACTTTGCGGTCATCTATAACTTATGGCTGGTCTTATTTTATCGGACTATTACTTCGTATATATCCTTCCTAATGCAAATTTTGAAATGCAGGTTTTTCTTGTTTTTAGTTTTATTAGTAATTCTATCTTTAATTAGTTACTAATTATTGTTATTGTTGCTAGGATGTTTACTTTTTATTTTAACTATTTATTAGGTGACTTAGCTTCTATTGACTTCCGATTTGTTATGGCGTTTACATTTTTTACTATTATTATTAAGAATTTTTCTGTAGATTTGTTTGAGAATTGCTTTTTTATGAGGGCTTATTGATATATTAAGGATTTTATTTCATTTAATTTTTAACAACAAATGTGAATTTTGCAAATTTAGAATAAATAAAACGAATATAATGTAATGTAGAATTAGTTTTATTGGTATCGCTTTTTTAAAAAGAAAAATTTATTTATTTATTGATAAATTATATATTTATTATTTATTTATTTGTTTATTTTATTTATTTCTTTTTTTAATTGGGAATAAGTTAGTTAAGTATATAATAGTTATTAAATTTAATAGCTGAATATTAATATTTAACAATAAATAATTTTATTTTTCATAAATAAAATAATTTTTCTTCTAATCAGCTAAAAAATAGTTAAATAAACTCTCTAATTTATAATCAATTTATATAAGATTAGGTTAAATGCTATTATACCCAACACTGTATTAATTGTATATAAAAATAAATATGTTTATAAGTAAGTATGTCATTGTATAATTTACTCTAAAATTTCAATTATTATTAATATTAACATATAAATTTAGATAAAAAAAACCTAATTTATTTATAAAAATACAAAAAATCATTTTTTATTTCCAGCGAGCTTCATTAATTCATTCATAGAAATATTTTTCTTATTATTAACCATTCTTTTAAATTGTTCTTTAGACTACTCCAAATCGATTTTACTAATGAAAGGATGCTTTAAAAGTTCTGCACATGATTTTCTTTGGCTAGGATCTTTTTGCAAGCAGCATTCTATGAAGTTAACGAAATCAGAACTGTATTTAGATGAGTCTAGCCTGGGAGCTTCTTTAGAAGAAATTAAATACATGGCTTTGATAGGCTACATTCTCAAATGGGGAGGTTCTCCCTGAATATAAATATCAAAATTTATGAAAAGAGTATGCTAATATTTTAAAAAATTGAAAATTATATTACTTCAGCCAATTCAATTGCAATAATTCCAGTTGACCAAACATCTACATTTTCATCATAATTATTTTTAAGAATTAATTCAGGGGCCTTTCAAATGTAATTATTCCTATATTCATTGATATAAAGTAGTTTAATTTGTTACCATCCAAGCTGGTGTTCCGACCACACTCTTTCTTCGGGATTTTTCTTAAGTCAGTTGTGTGGCAAACCCAAAATCGGCGATTTTAACTTCTCCTTCCTTATTGAGTAAAATATTGTCGGATTTTAAATCTCGGTGTATTTTGTTTTTGGAGTGCACGTAGGCCAGTCCGGTAAGGATTTGTGAGCAAATGTAAGCGATAACATTTTCTGGAATTTCTTTAAAGTTTTAGTAAATTATATCAGTTAGGGCTCTAAATATTAGAAAAAAAATGAAATAGTGAGTTTTATGTATCAAAATTATATAAATTAGTACCCTCCATTCATTACTTCAATAACCATAAATAAACAGTCCATGTAGAAAAACGTTTCATAATATTAAACAACAGTTGGGTGTTGAGTCATTTGCATTAGGGCGATTTCAATTTTAATTTTGGCCAGTGTATTTTTTTCGCTCAATTTCATAACTCGCACAGCCATCTCTTTCTTTTTGCTATAAATTATATTAATTTTTATTTTATTTTTTTATAGAATTTGCTCAACTAAGGAAATTTTACTTGTTTTTGTCATGAGCCTTATAAACTTTGCACATTGCTCCCTTTCCAAGAATTTCGTTATGAAATTTGTAATATTTTGAAGGATCTTCTTCTCTGAATTCAATATTGTTAACCAAAGTGTTGAAATCTTCGTTGGTGGGAAGTTGATCTCTTTTAACTTCATTTTCAAATTTATGTTCAATGGTACTAATAATATCCATCATGATTTTCGGGTTTTCCTTTATATCTTTGTCATCTAAACCATTTTTATGCAACAAATCCTGATATATAGAAAATTAAAAATGTTTTAATTTTGTTTATTTTATAGATTTGTTTTTTCCATTACCTCCCACTCTTTTGGAAGTCCCTTTAATCCATTTTTAGAATTTGAGTCTAACTCAATATGTAGTTTATGTTAGAAATCCTTAGGCTTGGAAATCATAGGAGGGATATAATTAATCAAATCAATAATACTTTCAGGCAAATCTGTATCTGCTCTAACATTTTCAGGCATATTTGCTGTCTTAACCGTTTATCTTTTATCGATATCTAGATGAATGTTCAAATCCTAATTAAAAAGCAAAAATATGTTATAAATTGGTATATTTTGAAGATTGCTTCACTATTAAATTTAAATTATGTTGCTCATTATTTCTTATTACTGGATTATTGGCCCATTCTTCAGGCATACCTATTATTTTTCCTGTTCTTGGGTCTATTTCCATTTTTATATGCTATTTCACATTATTAGGTTTATGATTTTCCCTTTATATTGCAGAAGGATTGTTTGAATTGTCTCCGTCTTTTGAATTTGAACCTCCCATTTCTGTTAAATTGTAAATAAATGTAAATGTTGGCCCATTTTTTATTATTTTAATATAAATTGTTAGGTTTATTTACTTATGAAATATTCTTTTAGAGTTTTTTGTTTGTATGTTTATTAGTTTATTTAATTGTTTAGATTTTTTTATTTACAAATTTAATATGGTTTTCTCTTGCAATAAAATTTGACAAGATAGCTAATATAAGTTTAAGGGAAAAAAAATAAAAAATTCTGAGCTATTTATTTTATATTCATTGGCAGAATTATTATTAATTTGATTAGTGCTTGTGTAGAGTCAAGCGTTTGAAATAATTTTTCATTTACTTTTAATCAACCACAATTAAATTAAATCAATTTATTCATTTCAACAATAAAGATATAATTTTACAGATTTTATTTTAGATTTTAAGTATTTTTTAAAATAAAATATAATACATTATTTACATTTAAGTTATTTTATATTAAATATAATTTATATATATTTAATCATGCATTTTTAGATATAGGAATGTAATAATCCTCACTCATTCCAGCCTTCAATCTTAACTCTTTATCAAATGGCCCATTTAATATTTTAGCTCTGTAAACTCTTTCAACAGTCTGGTGGAACATTTTAATGAAATCTTTTTCTTCTGTAATTCCATGCAAAACTTTGCAAGCATGTTTATACCATATAAGTCCATCTCTCACATGCGTTATTTCATCAGGAAGTATTATATCTTAAAGGGCCTTTTAAGTGATGGGATCATCTTTAAATCTTGGAATCGTTTGCAAAGATGTAACATCAATCCCTCGACCTTCGTGAATCACATGTTCTAATACCATTCTATCTAGCAGACAATCTTTCGTTTTTAAAGCGTCTTCCCTAAGGAATATTAAATGTTAATTTTATTTAAATTTTATATTTTAAATAAATAATCTAAAATACCAAAGACCTTCGTGCACGGGATAATCTCCATACTTTTTGTCATATTCCTAATTGTTTAATTCAAATTAGTTTTCTTTAATTTTAATTTATATTTTTTTTTATTGATTACTTCATTGAGTCTTTAATTCATTAAACTATAGTGACGAGCTTCTTCAGCTGCAATACGAACCCAATCATCAAAAAATTCTTTTTGTTATAATATAGATGTTTAATTAAAATTGGTTTAAAAGATAAGATATGCATTATGTACATTTAGGCAATTGGTATTTCTTTTCATCAAATCTAAGAACATTATCCCAACTCAATTCTATCGCGATATTTTCCACATGAGTTAAGGCATGCAACATTATACCACATCTGAAAAATTTTTTAATATTTAAAATAACATATTAACATAAATATCAAATTTATAATAAAATTCATATTATTTTTATAATTTCATAGTTAAATTTAAATCATACCCTTCCTTATTATTCTTTCTTCTAGGCATTTTAGCAGCATGTAAAGCTTCTAAGTATGAAGGTCTCTTAGGGGCATCCACTATTATTACTTCTCCTATTTCTTTAATTTTCCCTTCTTGCCATAGTTAAGCTGCGAAAAGGGTAATTTGGGCTTTCATATCTACATCTTCGCAATTTTATACTGCACTCGCCCATTATCTTAATGTCCAATCCTCTTTTCCTTTAATGCTTAATTCAAATTTTTATTGATTGTCACTTAATTATTACTACATTATCAATATAATATCTAATATTTCACTTGTTTTTTGTTGAATGCGAAATTAAATTTTTTTAATATTCTAAATTTTTCTTTTGATTTCGTATTTTTTTTTTTTTTGAGCTTATAAATTGTATATTTATTACAAAAATAGTATTTATTTGTAATTTACTGCTTTGAATAAATTAAAGCTAACAAAATTATATTTTTAATAGAAATTTTTGACATAAAAATTATTAGCAGGAATAAAGCACCACAATTAATTGCATTACAATATTTACTTTATCTCTCTTATTAGTATATATATATATTAGTATTAAAAATAATAGTAAAATTATATCACAATATAAAAAAATATTATAAATAAATTAAATTAGTGAAAATAATCACAATTCTATTTCCTATTTGGTTTTGTGAATATTTTTAATAATTCTATCTATTTTTATTTCTTGCATCGTAAAGTTATAAGTTTGTTCATTCATGCTTTAAATTAAAGTTCCATCTCCATCTTTCGATTTAATAATTTTTTATTGTGGCATCGAGTCATTTAAATTTTGAGAAAGCAAATCTTTAAAAATATAACCCAGCCAAAACACTTCTATAGAAATCAAATTTATTAAGAACACTATTGTAAAGTATAAAATACTTTTAGGAAATTCGTCCTTTTCCGTGCATTTTTCAGAATTTAGCATAATAAACTTCACATATTCCCAAACATTAAAGTTATCTACGTCGACGACCACATCATCGTCATCAATAAACTTTGCGGTAAAGATATTATTTCTAGCCGTATAAAAAGGGTCTGTTCTGGCATGTAATTGTCTTTCATACAGAAGTTCATCTCTGAAATAGATTTCTTCCTATTTGTTTACCACTAAAGTTCCTGGCTCTAAACCTGGCACGTAAGGATAATTATTTACATCATAGGTCTCTTTGATTTCGTTAAAGGCAGGAGAATTTATATTCGCTTTTATAGAGAGATTGTTAAAAAATTTAGGCATATTTTCTCCTTATTCTTCCATTTCCTAAATGGCATATCTCTGCTTTTTAGTTTATTCTATTTCAAATAATGAAGACTGAGATAATGAGGTTTTCACTTTAAATTATTTTTCATTGAAATTTTTATAGCTGTTAAGACTTTCTGATTCAGGAATACTTTGTTCTTAAGATTATTAGGGGTTTAGTGTTTCCATTTCTGAACTTTTTTGAGTTGAATATCTAAATGTTTTCATTGTACATCCGCATATCATTTTTTGAAATAAAAAATCAGGATTACTTGATTTTTAACTCCTTATTTTAGATCTAATCTGGGAAATAATCGGCTAACTTTTTGTTAAAAAATTTATAGATTTTTACATTTTATGTAGATTTTCTATTTTAAGGTTATTATATATTTTATATAAATAATCAATTGAAATTATTTCAGCTATAAATGCTACCTATTATATATTAATTAATTAAAAAATAATGTAAGCTTATTAATGATTTCTAGCAAATTAGTATTCTTCGGATTTTACACTTTATAACATTTTGCAGCAAATAACTGTAAAAATACGCAAACCAATTAATAAATTATAAAAAATGATTAAAAACATATTCATAAACCGATTATTTTTTTCTTCTTCTTCTTTGGCATCTTTGGCTCCCAAGACTAATTTATAAGGATTAGACAAATATTTAAGTAGTGGTTATGCATATAAAAATTTGTCAGAATAATTATATTAGTAAAGTTTAGGAAAATATTAGGAATATTTCCACTCTAGTAGAGAATTATCTCAATTAGAAGAGTAATAAATCAGAGTTATGTTTGAAAATTTGGTTGAAATGCTTTCTTTAAGTTAAAAAGTCAATTCAAGTAGGGTTAAACAAATTTTAAATGAAATCACGATTGACAAGGATCTTTTATAGAAACTATAGTAGTAAGGAAAGCATTTATAAGAAGAAGGTTATAAAATTTAAAAAATTGAAACTTTGAATCCAGTATTTGAAATTAAACATTTGGGTCACTTGCATATTAAGGGCTTAGATTTCAACAAAGATAATAATAAATTTATACATGAATACAAGTTTTCGAGATTTGAAAACGAAGTAAGCTATAATGATTATTTTAAAAATTATAAATTAAATTAAATTAATTTTAATCATTTATTTGCACAGCTTATCTTCGAAGAAAGGAAAGAAAAAATGCTAGAAGAGTTGTAGGATGAAGAAGATATAGAAGATATAGAAAAATTAAACAAAAAAAAGAAAAAAATTGATGATTTTTAGCTTTCAAAAAAAGAAAAAAGTGAATAAATGAGAAAGGAGATGATGGAATAGTTTTAATAGCACTAAGATAGCGCGGTGAGAAAATAATTGAAATCAATTTTTGGAAAATTTGGAATGAAATATGGAGAAAATGACAAGGAATTATTTGAATTGCCTGATATTTAAGGAAAACTATAAAATATATAAAAATCTGCTTTAAAATCAGTCAATTCTAATGCAGGATATATACTCATTGAAGATTTTTAGATAATTTGCAATTTTGGGTTGTAATTAAATAAAATTGATTAGAAATCTAATGAAAACATAATAAAGGAACATAATATGTATGATTAATAATTAAATGGAAATTTATATCACCACTACCTTAGAACTGCTACTTGGATTGGTAAAGAAGCTCCCAGTGTTAAAGTTTTGAAAGAAAGAAAGATTTTGGATATTGATGGTGTGATGAATGGAAATCCTGTATGTAACGTAAAAAGATTTGATGTGTGAATAATAAAAAGATAATATCACAATTTATATAGTTAATTATTAATCTTAATATATAATTTAGTCATTTTAATTTTATATATCATGAATTTTATTGTATAGTAGGAAAAGAAACATAATAATGAAAATTAATATAAAACTACAAAATATTTTTTTAAATTTTAATTTAAATATTATTTTAACATTGTTATGAATAATAAGTATATGTAAATTTATAAATTTTTATGGTAAATATCATTAATAACCATAATCATAATCATTCTTATAATATATTATTTATATAATCTTTATTATTTTAATATATTATCATAACTCCCTATTATTTAATAAATGATTAATGTATTCCTAGCTAACTAGGAAGATCTTTCAGATCTTCTTCAGATGGAATTTCTATAAAATAACATGTAAATTAATTCAATTCTTCATTGAAATTTATGCATGATAGCAAATATAAATTATGTATATTATATTTTTTACCCTAGTAGTTAATATTATTATCCTCATTAAGAATATATTCTTCTTCTTCATCATAAAAAAAACACTATTAGGTACAAATTAAGTATTGTACTTTTCAAATTTACTTTTTCTTCTAATAGAAATATTATTTATATATGGATAAATATCATCATCTAAAGATTTATATCTAAAATATGATCTTTTCTATTTTTATTTTATTAGTTATTTTTCTTATTATTATATTGATTTTTATATGTGATAATTCATATTTGTAACCTTAGAATCAAACATTTTTTTATTTCAGGTTTCTACTATTCAATAATACCTAACTAATACTTTTTACTGTCTTTGTATTTTTTCATTATGGTTATTATTTTTTAAAATTATATTTTGGTTTATTTTTTCTTTTTATTATTATTTTTTATTTTATCATTTAAAATTAATAATTTAATCATTTATAAATAATATATCTAATAGTAATAAAAATTTCCTTGCATCTTGAAATTGTTAAATATATATTTTTACTGAGCAAATATTGAGCTCATACACTATATTTAAAATATATTTTCAATAATTATAATTTAAAATCTTTTATATATTATTTATAATATTTATTATATTTTAATTAATATTGATTTTTTATGGGATAAATCCATAGCCAATAAAATCAGGTTTAAGATTATAATCCTTGAAAATTTATAAAAGTTCAAACATTTATCCCAGATCAATATAATATTAACCCAGGGAAGAATTACATTTTTCTTCATTTTTTTTATATCATCTCTATATACGTAAATTAATTAGGGAGTTTGCGTGTTCTGGTTTATTTTTTAGAGACATAAAAATTAAAATCATTCCCCCCCCCTTTAATATTTATTAGTTTACGAATATTTTTTATTAAAATATTTTTCCAAAGTTCATTAATAGTTAAATTAAAATAATTATGTTAATTTTAGCATAATTTATTATTAAAATTTGTACAAAAATTAGATAAATAAAAAAGATTTGTATTAATCAGTGTTTTTATTCCATATTACAATATTTCAACAAGCTAACTATTAAAAATATATTACCCACAAATTTTTTTTGGTGCAACAAACAAAAATAAAATAATCTCTCTATTAGTTTATTTATTCAATATTTCTACATTTCAGAGTGAAATTTTATGTAAGTTAGAAAATTAGAGAATTACAAATATTTTAATCATTATATAAAATAGTATAGCAAGTATTGTATTAGTACAAATAATTAAATCACAATTAAAATATAGTTAATATGGAATAATTTTATTTGCTTTATTTTGCGATTTAGTACACACATTTACTGGTTTTTTATAAATTTGTAATTACATTTAATGAAAATATAATTTTATTTATAAAGTTGAATTTACATATAAATGTTTATGCATTTTCGAACATCTATACTTATATATATTAGAGATAATCATACCAATTGAACAATCGATTAAATATTTATTTATTAAATTAGTATATATATGCAAGGTTTTAAAGCATATAGTGAGATATTATTAACTAAAACCTATATTAAAAGAATTAATTATATAAAAATAAAAAACCTAATAATAATTAGCTTAATATAAAAAATTCAAAAAGAAAAAGAAAATAAAAAGGAACAATTTCGCATACTATTATTTACTTTAAATACTAATTATCTAATATCAATAGAAAATTTAAAATTAAAAATCATCTAAAAAAGTGTGTTATTTCAATATGGATTTATTAGAAAAAAGAGGTAAAATATGACAAAAATTTTTATTACATTAAGTAATATTATTAGATAAAGTAAATGTATAGAATTACTTCCATAAAAATAAAAGAAAAAAATACGATAAAAAAACAAATTTATTATATATTACTAATAAAAACGATAATAAGAAACATAATAGTTTTAAATAATTATAAAATGGGATTAACAAAATCTCTATTGGTTACTAGATAATCATAGTAGTCGATTATTAAATAATAATCTTTTTTTTAAGATTAAGTTAGTAGTTAATTGATATTAGATAATCAATATTTATAGTGAATTATTAGAATTTTTAAATTGAAAATAATAATTAATAAGCCTCTATAAAATATATTTAAATCAAAATTTATTAGCAATTATAATAAACTAATATTTTTTAAAAAAGTTCCTTTAATGAGAAATTAAAGCTCCAACTAAATTTAAAAATCTCGTTTTAGTTTTAAATAGAATAGGATGCTCAAGCAACTTATGATTTTAACTTGGGTGGCCATATTACAATAGTTTAATTGTTAAGGGTAAAAAACAAAATAATTTCTAAAGTTAATTTATAATTTGAGCCATAAAATAACTAAATAAACTAAATTGCCCATATAATATAGTATTATATATAATAGTGCTTAATCAATAATTGTTTTAGAATTATAGAAAAATACAATGCCTGCACAGCGAGCACTCAGTCACAACTTGAAGCAGCTGATATATTTAAGGGTTAATACAGTGACCCTTCAAGAATTTCCCATTATTCAAGCAAATGTGCTTATTTTTAAGGCTTAGATAATACTGCCGATAAAATAATCTTTTATATCGTTAGCATTAAAGGCAAAGAAGAAATGTGTGAACTAAATTTTGTTCATTTAGACCTAAAGGACTGTTCAACTAGCTTTCATATAAAAATAGCTCCCATGGAAGTAGAACTGCCTGGAAAAATTATTACTAGAGATAAAGGGATGCCTAAATTTACTGGCTTGAAAATGAACGGGTGGAATTTGGGATAAATTGAATTATCAATGTTAGAATTTACTTCCGCTCAAGGACTATCATTAAAATATTCTAAAGTCAAAATATAAAGCATTTTATTTAGAGACTCTACAAAAGACTCCTATGCACTGATTGAAGTAGATGAATGTCCTTCGGTGCAAAGTAATAAATAGTTTTTAAACATTCATGAATTAAATTGCAAAAGAGATTTTTTTATTTTTATTTTTTTATAGTAAGCGATTCCACCTTCAAAAATATGGTTATTAATAATGGAAGTAGTGGAGCTGTTCGAATTAGAAATTCTAAAGATTCTAAAATAGAAAGATGCGTTTTTGAATAAAATTCGGGTCAGTATGGTGGTGGTTTACATTTGTATAATGTTGAAACCTTTTTAATAAAAGACACTAACTTTAATTAAAATACTGCTGCGGAAGGAGGAGGCCTTTATGTCAGATAAGTTAAAACAAAAGGAACTGTATTAAATGGTGATTTTTTGGAAACAAAATGAGTTCTTTAGGAGGTGTAATAATAAATATAAAATAAAATTTAATTTTTAGTTTATAAAAATTTGATTTTAATAACTAAATGATTTGTTTTTAATAATTTAAGGGAGCAATTTTTAAGGATTGTGAAGAATTAGAAATGAATGGAACAACATTTAGAGAAAACGGCTCAACCGTGAGAGAGGCAGATGGAAATGGCATGAAATTAAGCGAAATTAAAAAGGCTCGATTAAGTAATATGCTTTTTGAAAAGGCTAAATGCCACGCCGGTTGTTATGCCAACGGCGGAGGAATCGACGGTAGTTATGTGTCCGACATCGTGATGGACAAAATGACATTTAGAGACAACATATAGAGATATGGGGCGGGTTTTGACTTTTACTAGTCTGAGGTTTTCACTTTAACGAATAGTGTATTTCACAATTGCGTGACTAGTTTTAAAGGAGGAGCGATTTATTTTAGAAATTCCTACGATTTCTCTAAAATGGCAACGATTTTTATCCAAAATGTAAATATAACGGACTCTTCCACCTTGGTGAACGGGGGCGGCTTCCATTTCGAAAATATAAACGCGGAATCAGCGTTACTTCAGAACGTGAGAATAGAAAGAAATTTCGCCAATGAGAGTGGAGGAGGACTGTATTTCGTAAACAATAAAAACATTATTCTTGATAATTGGCACTTCTATGACAACAAGGTAGATTTAAACCAAGAAGTCAACAATGGCGGAGCAATTTTCGCGCAAGATTTGGTGAATTGTACACTGAAAAACTCCGTTTTCAAAAACAATGTCGCAAAGCAAGGGTAGGCTGTGTTTTGCCTCGCGAAGTGCAATTCCTTTAAAATGATAAATGTCGACTTCAGAGACCACCAGACGTATGGAACTATGCTTTTGCAGGACTCGATAGATGTCACTCTGGATGATGTGAAAATGAGTGAAAGCAATTCGAAGGGCAATGGTGCAGGTCTTTTGGCTTTGAAAATTACACAATTAAACATACTTAATTCGAGGTTTTCAAACTTAGACTCAGTTTCGGGAGGAGCCATTTACATTTAGGAAAGCAAAAATATCAATTTAATCAAAACCACTCTATATAAAAATACCGCGCAATTGATTGGAGGCGGAATCGTGATAACAGACTCCAACATTATTGTAATGAATGAATTTAAACTGGTAGAAAACTCAGCCAAAAAGATAGGAGGTAAATATTAATTATTTATTTTTGATAAACATTTTGGGCGACTAAATTTAATAAATCATTACCCATAGGAGCTGCGCAATTTATTAATTCCAGAGATATAAAGTTTTTAAAAGGAGAGGTCGAATCAAATGAGAGTAAGTTATCAACAGGGGGACTGATGTTTTAGGACGGGGAAAATATCAAAATAGAAGAGTCTGTATTTAAAAAAAACAAAGCGTGGTCGTAAGGGGGAGCTTTGTTATTCAGCTCGTGTTACGATGTAAATTTGAAGAGTGTTGATATAATGGACCACTCGACGAGCAGGTACGGGGGAGGGTTGCTACTATATTTGTCTAACGTAATAAATTTCACCAAAATAACTTTGACCAACAATATGAGTACAGCGAATGACGGGGGGGCCATTTTCGTAGACAGTTGCAAATTCTTTTACTTCCGCGAGCTGACCGTTGAGTTAAATACCGGACAGTCAGGGGGAGGACTATATGTAATTTATAAATAATTTTTGTTTAAAAAAAAATTAAAAAAAATGTGTGTTAATTTTTGAATAGATATAGGGTAGTTCTGATTTCGAAATTTCTTCTTCGAGTTTGAATAAAAATACAGCGCGGGTGCAGGGAGGAGCAATGATCATTAAGGAGAGTAAACACGGGAAAATATTAAAATCAAATATCAATGAAAATACGTCGACGACAGCCGGAGGGGGCATCGTTTTTGAATAATGCACGAATATTTTGATAGACGAAGCAGGATTTGTGTAAAATAACTGCATCCAAGGAGAAGGTGGAGCGTTATTATTTAATAACAAATGTTCATCTATAAAACTAAAAGCTATGAAAATGCACTAAAATTCAGCGCCAGCCAGTGGCGGAGCCATTCAAATTTCCTACATTCAAGACATAGACATTCAAGATTCCGTTGTTTCTGAGAATGTAAGTCAGGGCAACGGGGTTGGAGTCTATATCAATAATGTAGATAAGGTGAATTTGGAAAATTGCAGAATTAAAAATCACAAATACTGGGAGCAAAATGAAGTGGTGCAAGGAACGGGAATTTACGGAAAAATCATAAAGGAAATAACAATCATTAATAGTAGTTTCACGGAAAATGCCTCCAACTATCAAGGAGGAGCCATTTACTTGGCGCAGGTAGATGATATTAAGGTAAAGCAGAGCACTTTTGACTAAAATTAAGTAAATAAAAAAAACAGCAAAGAGATTAATGGAGGAGGCTTGTATGCTGTTAACACTAAGAACTTTTTTATGGAAAAATCAGAAGTGAAAAACTGCTTTTCTTCCTATTCTGGAGGAGGCATCTTTTTAAAAAACGTAGAAATTGCTCAGTTTTCAAATTCAAAATTTTCTAATAATTCAGCATTTTTCAATTCGTCCATTTTTCTGTATAAAAAAAATCAAGAATATAGGACTACTTTTGGAGGGGGGATATACTACGAACCTAGAGATATTCTCAACAGCACAAAAATTCAAGTCGAAATGAATGATGTCATATTTTCTGAATGCAAAGCTTCTAGTGGAGGCGGCGCATTCTTCGCCTTACGGCCAGATCAAAAATTAGAGTTGCAGGTTTATAACTTAATTTTTGAAAAAAACATGGCCGACATCGGTCCTGCAATTCGAATGATCGGCAAAAATTTGCAATATTTGGAACAAAAAATGACTATTAAAGACAACAATAATATTATTTCCTATAAAAATAATAAGGGTTTGGTAGCTCCAGAGTAGGCGTACTTTAAATACTACAAAAATGAATACCAGCCCGATTTAAAGTACTCGCAATTTGAATTGTGTTCGCGAGACACCTATTTAAAGGAAGGAGGCAGTCTTTTTTGCCATAAATGCAGCGAAAAGGCCGTGTGCGAAGGGGGGTACATTCCGATCTACCCGAAAGAAAAGGTAAAGAAAATGATGCTTTAAATATTAAATAAAACTAAATAAATAAATAAATCAATTACTTTAGTATTGGAGAAATACAGAAGGTGACGAATATTCGTTTTAAAAGTGCGAAATTAGTATTAACGCATGTTTGGGAAACGATACCTGCCAGGTCGGATTTACGGGAGTTCTGTGTGAAAATTGTGATTTCAGTTTGGGGTATGCCCCGCTCAGTGGAACGTGCGAAAAATGTTCAGATGAGTACAAGGTTATTGTGAGAATGTTGTTTATGTTTATAGTTTCGCTACTTATTCTTTTCAACCAAATTTACGGAGTGAAGAAGAGAATTTCCAGAAAATTACTACAGTAAACCATGAATCTGTTGTTCAATTTTCCGTACGGAAATGTGAGTCAACTCTCTGGGGTTATGAAGATTTTTATTATGCACTTTTAAGTAATGTATTTGGCGGCCACCTACTACCTCAACATCCCCTTTTAAATCACTGGATTTATATCTATCATTGGAAATCCCTACGAGTCTTTGAGTCTCAGTTTAAACTGTCTGATTGTGAAAAATTCCAACTTCGAAGCCAAAAAAATGGACTACTACATTTCCTTCTACGGAATTCTCATAACAATGGCTCTGATTGTACTCATCGTCTTTTTCCAAATAATTTCTTACATGTTTAAGCAATTTATTAAGGACAAACAAATACTCATACAGTATATCAAGTGTTCGATTATATGTTTTTTCCTCACAATTCAGCCGGGTATTCTTCAAAATGCCTTGTCCTTTATTTCGTGCAGAAAAATATTAAATAAAAGCTACAGTTCTGCCGACACCAACATAGATTGCGCCACCTCGTTTTACAAAAACGACGTGTTTCCCATAAACTTAGTAGTTTCTATATGTTTTGGTATTTTAATCCCCATATTCATTGCCTTTTTACTCATTCGGGGAAATAAACTGAAGAAGTTGAAAATGATTTCGTACCAGAGATCGTACGGAATTCTTTACATGGAAATGAAGCACGAAAAATATTATTTTGAACTCGTGTCGTTCGGGACAGTAACTATAAAATTAATTGGTTTTAAACTTTATATAAATTATATTCTTTTATTAACAATTTAGAAATTGCTTGTGGTTTTAGTTAGTATATTTTACGCACAATAAATTATAATAAAGGGTTGCCTGCTAATTCTTATTTTGTCAGCTTATAGCATCTTATGCTTAAGAGTCAAACCTTATTTTACAAATGCCCTGAATAGACTGTCTTAGATGGCCACAAATACTTAAAATGTGACGATCATATTGATACTGTGCATTTACGAATTGCAAGACAATAAAAACTATCTCTACCTTGTTTCAATAACATTAATTGGGGTTTTCAATGGAATTTTTGTGCTGACTTGCATGTCCATAGTGATCAAAGATTACAGAATATTTGTCAGATACTTATTCGTATTCGAATTTCGCTTTTTAAATGGATTCAAAAAGAAATACATTCAGCAGATGGAAAAAGAAAAACAGGCCAAATTAAGGTGGAAACGTATCAAGTTAGCCATCCACGAAACCACCCTAATTTTAAGGGAAGGAATAGCCATGAAAAACAACTATTAAGAATATTTAAATAGGCATATTATTCAGGTAAATATTTACTTTTTTTATATCTTAAAATAGAAGTATTATAATGAATATTTTTAAAACTTAGCATTTATCTAAAGACCAATTTAATCAGGCCAATTCCTTGAATCGGGTTCCATTTAATTAGATTTATAATGTAAATAGCAGCAATATCATGAGTGATGAAGACTATTAAAGAATTTAGAAACTTTCAGAATCCGTTGTAAATTCCTCTTCATTTCGAAATGAAACTGGAAACCAACACCTTTAGGCTAAGGCCACCTTTTAACCTGTTTAAGACATATCAAGTAGTTCCTTTTTAAAACAGGGATTAAAACTATCTTAATTCCACAGCCACTAAAATAACAATACCACTCTAAGATACTCAGAGCAGCCGAATGATATTTTATAAGAATCTGATGAATCGAATTTGCGAAAAGATAGTGAAAAAAATGATGAGGATTAACATTAATAGCAGATATTACCCACTCCCAAAGCAGACTAAAAAATAGTATCAAACCCTCACAAGATGTGCAGCTCATATTTTCTCATAGTACTTTCACACCTAAAAATGATAGCATCAACAACAACAACAATAGCAACAATAATAATAATATTATCAATAAAACAACTTATAGTAATGGGTCGGGAGAAGGAGGGTAAAATGATAAAGATTCAGTTGAAAATTCTATCATGAAAAACCCTCAATAATAATAATAACAACAATATTTTTAAATTCCTAAGTAATAGTTTCACTTAATTCTTGATCCTTATGAATAATAAGATGTATCATGTTCATATAGAGAATAAGAAGAGAATTATATATCTTTGGGGGAATCCTCACTTAGGTAATAGTAGTCACATTACAAGAGTCTTAATATATATAATAATGAAAGTTTAGATAATAGCTTTTATCAGTCTAAAATGAGGGACAAAAGTTCTAAGCGAGTCAATCTAACTCCCAACATGGGAGACGCTTCCGATGTTATCTTCTTTTCTTGATCCTTATTCAAAAAGAATTTTAAATATTATAAATAGTCATTTATTTAAAATTAATTCAATACATATTTAAAATATATATAAATTAGCATAATTATAATTTATTCAATTTTCGCTAAAAATATTTTTGATTATTATATTCAATTATATTATTTATTTTTAATATATAAATTACAACATAAATATATATATATAATAACTATTTATTTATAAAAATTATATTGTAATTATCAAACTTTCCTTTCTATTAATTATTAAACTATGCATTATTAATATGTTTATAGATTATTCCAACATTTATTGGAAATAAAAGCGAAAGGAAAAAAATAAACCATATTGAATATAAAAAATCCAAAATAATATTATTAAGTTACTAAAATATTTGATAAAGTGATTTAAAATGGGAAATAACAATTCCCAAAGTTATAAGGGAATAATGGTGAAAACAATAAAAGATGGACTAATTAATGAAAAAGCAGATGCTGCATAAATTAAAATAGGCTTCCGACATCTAGATGATTTACTAAATACATTAAGAAGTCCACAAACTATAAAAGTTAAAACTTTATAGTAATTATTAGGCAGACTCCTTATAGGGTAATTATATTACAGTAAAAATAGTTTTATTTTTGGATACTTTAAAAATATTAGGGAGTATAATTTAGAAAAGTTCAAATAAAAAACTCACGAGCATGAAAACTTTTACAAAGTGTATATATAGATGCAGCACTAGCTGTTGGAAGATTTAATTTAATTTAAACAGAGCAACTAAATAAACTATAATTTGCTAGAAAAAATGCTCCAGAGTTTTATTAATAACTATGAATTGGGAGAATTCGAACAGGCTTCCTTTTTTCTATTCGGGGAATTTGTCAAGTTTATGGTTCTACATCTTTATTTATAGTCACTGGTTCCGAATGGTGAAGATTTAATTCTTGATCTATTGCCGAAATATTTTGAAGACGGTGTAAAACTATTTGACTTAGCCATGCAGTAAGTAAATATATATAAAATTTCATTATTTTTGTTTTTTAAATTTTTTTCAATATTCAGACACCGTTTACACAAGATCCAAAAAATTTAAACAAAGTCAGAAAAGTTATTGGCAAGAGGACTGGGTTCTGGACAGAGATTCACCAGTGAATTCGTAAATAAAAAAAATATTTTGCATAACATTTATTTTGAATATTTGCAAAGATTGACACATATAATGAGTAGTTAATGAGACATAATTACTAAGGATTGAAAGACCCCTTATAAGAAAGATTATTTTCTTATTTTAGAGCAGAATATGAAATAAGTGTTTTAAAGCTATACAGTTTTTAGTTTTAAAAGTACTTAGAATATTTATAGTTTTTTTCGAATTAGGTATCAAAATTCAATCCCAATTCCAATCACAGATCCTTTTTCAGGACAGTTTCGAATTTGGTGATGTCTAATTCGAAAACTATACAAAGGCTAAACTCTCCAGCTAATTTGCAGCAAATCGGAATCAAAAATAAGTGCTAAACAGACCATGAAAAAAAAATTTAAAACCAATCCCCAGTCTAAAATATACAAGAACACACCATTAGCGCGAATATTTAATTTTCTGCCATGGGGATTTCGAGGAACTAGGAAAAAAAGAAATCGAAATTTTAATAATTGAATTAGAAAAACAATTAGACAGAAGCGCAAACAGATTATAAAAATAATATAAACAATGTTCATTCTCACAATGAACAAAATTCGCACATTGTAGAAAATGAAAATGAAGAAGAATCTAAAATTAATTAGATTCCAGACTCTAGAGTTCATTCTAATTTTCCTTTATCGCCGAAAAATGAAGAAATGGTATTTTCTTCCACGCAATTGCAATATTCAGAATAGAAATAGTAAAGTAAATAATATTTTGGTAGCTACAAAAAACAAATATTACGATAGACACCAGTTTACCTATAGAAATATAACAATAGTAGTAATAGTAGTAATTATGCTAAAGTTTATCATAAAAAATTTGCAAAACAGAATTCCCAGTTCAAGAAATATACTCTTCAATTATTAAAGACACTAAGATGATTTGATTAAATAAATGACTGATGACTCTTATGTAGAATTATTAAGACAAGGTCTATTTGATAATAACTTCTTAATCACTTTTAAAGACGAAAAATTTATATTAAAAACCTTATTTAAACAAAACTTAATTATTGATCACCATTAAAAAAGTTCAAATATTTAAAAAAATGATAATGAAGAGAATATTATAAAATTAGTGTTTAAATTAATTAAATATGTAAATATTAATATTATTTTTCATTTTTATATAAAATATATATATAGGTGTAGTGTGTGTATATATTTTAATATTTAATTTTACTATTTTGTGTTTTAATTCAAATTTAAATTTTAATTTGTGTGTGTATTTATTTATTAATTGTTTAATTAAAGGAAATTACATATTTAAAATATAATTAATATTAATAAAATAATTGCAAAGAATTTAAGATTAACTAATTCTTAGCAAAAAAAAAAAATATCTCTTTTCCACATGGTGGTGCAATTACACGAGATGACACAGGAATAGTTTTAATTCAACAGTCCACTCCAAGCAATTTTGTGTCTATTTCGTACCTCATATTTGGGGGATTTCGCGTACGCTAGTTATGGATGCACAACATCATAATTTTTAGCAATAAGGGAATTGATTGCATCATGCGCTTAGCTTGTTCAGCAATTTTAAAGCCATAGTAAAACTCAAACTTGGATAGAAACTCGATAACAATTTTTAATTCCACAACCTCTTGCCTATTCTTGCCTTTCTTGCCACATAAAGCCACCCGTTTTACAGTTTTTAAACCTTAAGTTTCTATCTCAAGAAAACATTACTATGCGTCGGAAAAATTGCAACAAGCCAAAGCCAACCTCTCTTCCCATATATATATATAAAAATATATAAAAATATATAAAAATATATAAAAAAATTATAAAAATTATAAAAACTATAAAAATATAATGCTTGAAATAAAGCTAAAAGAATATAAATATCAAATATAAAAATCAATACAAATATAAAAAAACCAAAAACCAAAACCCAAAAATAAATACAAAACCTAAATAAAATATAACAACTAAAAATATAAAAATATAAATAAACAAGAAAAAATAATAAAATAAAAAGAGAAATAAAAAATATAAAAACTACTAAAAATACTTCAAAAATAATAAATACAATTTTTTGATATGATTTATTAAATTTTTATTGTTTAATTAAAAATATTTTATTACTATGTATGTATGTTCTCAATATTTTGAGATTTTAATTAAACTAATTAAAGATAGAAATGCATTGTATTAATTTAGTTTTCCATAATTTATTATTTTAAAATTACTTATAAGAATATATAGTTATCTAATTTTAGAATATAATTAAAATATCGCTTCTAATAATATAAATCAGTAATAATTATATTTATGACTTAATATAACCTTTTCTAATTAGAATATTATTTTTATAAATCTAAAAACCTTTTATTATTTGATATAAATTAATAAAATTAATTTATTTACATCTTAAGATATATTATAATTAATGTATACTATATATATACAAAGTGAATCTTGCTTTATAAGTACCAATTAAAATTAGTTTTTCAAAACACATTACATGTGCAACAACTTCCATCTCTGTGTTCTTATATAAGAAACTATTCCCCTTCTGTTGAAGTATTAGACAAGCTGCAAGAATAACTTTTGGGATTAAATGAAATTATTGCATTTTTTACATCACTTTGTCTACATTTTATACATTTTTTTGTCTAATCTTCCGATTCTTCAAGTTATTCATCGCTAGTAAGCTTGAAATCAACACTTTTAAATTTACTAGATTCTAAATTGTTTTTTTTATTGTTTTCAAATAATTTGTAATCCTACAAATTGAAATCCCAACTCTTTTTTTTCTATTTATTTGATTATTTTAATAAGATTCTTGCTTTGCAATGGGGACACATATTCCCTCCGGTGTTTGGAATCGGTTGCATATAGCCCATGTCTTAGCTATTTATTTATCCCTTTATGCTAAATTATTCGACAGAATCTCCCTTCGGGGAAAGTTCTTGTACAGAATACTACATTTTTAATCTAAGTTTCTAAATTTTATTGATAATTCTATCAAACATCTTATAAATATTAAAGTTGGTTTTTGCTGAAGTTTCATAAAAAGAAGCATGAAGCATTTTTGCTATCCTCTTTCCTTACTACTTTTAAATAGTTCTGTTTTCACTATTGTCTACTTTGTTTCCTACTATTGCTATAATAGGAGGCTCAAAGCCCTAACTATATATTTAATTTAGTACTTAAAATAGTTTTTTTAATTCTTTAAATGAATCTTCTTAATCAATCGAATAAACAAAAATTATTGCATCTTTTTCCGACATCCACATCAGTCTATTATTATTTAAATCTTCTTGACCTAAAAAAATTTAAATAAATAATTATGTTTGTTCACACTTTTATAGAATTATTAAGCATATAATACCTGATGTATCCCAAATTTCCAAATGACAAACAACACTTCCCTCCAACATTATATTCTTTGTAAATTTATCCTAAAGTGTTGTGGGGTCATAATCTTCAGAAAACGATCCATTTATATATCGGTTAACAATGCTAGATTTACCAGACATGGAATCCCCTAAAATCACAATTTTTTGCTTGTTTTGCTAAGCCAAACGAATAAATGATTTCGCTTTTATTTTAGTTTTACCCTGCGAATATTAATCTCTTAATACTTTTCTTGACTACTTTTCCTATATTAATAAAATTAAAATCATTTCATTCATCATTATAAATTTAATCTTTATTGATTCAAATAATTAAAATTTGCTATATATAAATAATATACACTTGTAGCATATATTTTATTCGATGCATGGACATCTTCTTACTTTGTTATTTAAAAATATTTTTCATCATACAAGTATTTCACACCAAAGCCTAAATTTAAAATTTTAATTTAGAAAATGTCATGTAAATGTATATTTAAAGATAATTAAATAAAATAAATTATAAAACAAATGTATTGTAATTGTAAAAATGCATTATAATGAACTATAATTCTCATTTTTTACAAATTTATATAATATTATTTACCCAATTCTTAAGAGCAAAGCTATTTGAATTCTTCAAACGTCTAAAGGGAAGAATATTATAAAAATTTTCCTATACTACCACTGCTAACAAAAATATTGAGATTTTTTTATTTTTATGGAAGTTCCATTTTATTGAAATTTAATATAATGTTAATATTTGTTTATTTTTAGTTTTTTATTTATTTTCTTTACAAATATTGTCTGGTTTATGCGCAAAATAATATATATTGAGAAATTAATAATTGGAATAATAATTTTATTTAATATAATGCTTATTACTTTCGTTTGTGAGCAAATAAACTGTTAATTAATTAATATACTAAATGATATTGATAATGTGAGTAATTAGTCATTAAAAGTCTTATTTTATTGATCTAAATTTGAGTAATTTAGATCTTCTATAAAGAAAAAAAATATTAGATATTTCACTGGATAGTCGAACATTTAACTTAAGCATAAATTACAATAATTAAAATAATTATTTATTAATTTATATTAATAATATTATTATAATATATATTTTGTACATAATAAAAATAAGTGATTAAGGGAATATATTTATTTATTTGTAATAAACATTTAAGTCAAAACTTGATAATACTAATATTTATTAAGTGATTTATAATTTATATAGCGTATTTTAACAATTACGATAATTTAACAGCAAATTAGCAATATTTAAATTAAATTCCAAATTAATTCCAAAAAATAAACTATTACTTTTAAAAATTAATTGTATAATTAATCAACTCCTATTAAATTATACTAAAAAAAAAAACCTGAAAATAAAAAATACTATCTCATAAATGAAATAGGAATAAGAAGCATCATTTAATAATTCAACTATAATAGCTGACTTAATTTCTTCTTAACTAAGAGAGAAATAAGAAGTAATGACAAATTAAATGTAGTATTAATCTAAATTCATATACTAATTCATATTTTTGTTTGTTTAGTTTCCAAGAAATATTATGAATAATAACCCGAAAGATAAGCACTCACCGTTTTCATATGGATAAGTTTCAGAGACGTTTAAAATTTATTAAGAAATGCCCCAATAACAGTCTTCTAAAGCAAAAGAGAAAGAAGAAGAAGAATAATAATATAGTTGTTTTGAAGGAGAAAACTAAATTGAATTTCTTTTTACTAATTTTCAATAATTATTCAACACTTATTAAAGTGGATTTTAAAATGAAGTTATTTTCGATAATAAATATAATGGCCACTGGCATATTCCGAGTAAGGAAGTAGCGATTTCACTTTATCCCATTTTTAGAAAAGCTCAGGAATCATATATTTAATAGAATTCTTCAAGATTATATCATAAAAAAAGCATTAAAAGCAATGATAGCAGTACCAGTCCGTAAAAAACCTTAAGCAGGACATAAAAATAGAAAGAATTACTTAAATTTAAAGGATAGGCAATTGAAAACTAAAGTATATTCTAGTAACAACCCGGAATTAATTTAAATGGTAAATTGCAATTTAATTAATTGAAAAATAGGAAGAGAATAAACACAATTAATTACCTTCCTTAATTACAGAAAAACTAGCAATAACAAGAAAGCTTAAATATTGTAAATTAACATTTTCAATTAAAAAGTCAAAGAATTGGGAATGAAGAAAATAGGACTACAGATAATTGGATACAAAAATCTTAATTATATTTTAATAATAAACCAAATGAGAAAAATAACAATGCTAGATAAAACTATTATAAACCGGAAGAGTGGTTAAATTAGAATAAGAATATATTAAAAAAGCCTGAAAATGCCTTTTACAATATAAACACAGACAGTCTAAATTAAAATGGATTTGCTATATAGGGCATAAAGTTAAATTAAAATTACAATAACATCAAAAAGGTAGGGAGTTAAAATAATCTTTAAATGAATTCATGAACGATAAAGAAAATATTCCTCCATCTTCAAATTTAATTTTTAACAAAAAGAATAATAATTAACCCAATAAAATTTAAATTATCACAGAAAATTCAAGTTCTTTATTTGATCCTTCAGAGTCTTCGAATTTGAATCTTGGATAAAAAAATAGAAAAATAAATAATTAAAATGAAAATCAAAAAGGATTAAGATAAAATTCTAACATATTTTACTAAAACAATGAAAATAAAGTTTAATTTCCTAATGTTCACCATATTTAATAATTTTAGGAACTCAATCAATTAGAAGAGAAATAAATCTAATAGATTATTTAGCGAAAGAACTCACTCTAGACTTTTAATAGAAAATCTATAAGTTTGCCACCCCCCATAAAATAAATCTGATATAATACTAAATTAAATTTTAACTTATAAGATATATATATTTTATATTACTTTTTCAATTATAAAAGTTATCACTATATTATCATATTTATGAAATTTTTATATTTATTATATATATAATATTATATTGATCTATAGTTTTTTTTTGTTCATAATTTTATCAATTAAATAAAGGTAATTATTTGGGCGATTAAGTGTTATTAATAGATGAAACTATTAAAAATAATAAATAATAAATTTGTTAAAAAGATAGAAATAATAAATTTATTTACATAAATTTGATCTTTGATTACTATTAATCATGAGTTTTGTCGGTGAAAAAATAGGTGTATCTGTCTAAATATATTCATCATTAATTTCAATATTCTCAAATTAAGTATGCAATTGTTATAATTTATAATCCTTTTAACTAGAAGCAATTTTGGAATAAGCCTTACAACCAAAAATAATTAAATAAATTTAAATAAAAGTAAAATATAAAATAAATAAATACAATTTTAAGATCTGCCATATAATTTTAATTATTAGAATAAAATTAGCTATCGTCATTTATTTAATTAAGTCTTCTTAATTCAATCATTTTATTAATACTTTTAATAAGTTTGACCCATCTATACTTGGCTAATTTTTATTTTTATAAAACTTTCGAGATATATTAATTTAGTTTTCCTTTATCTCCAATCATCTGTTTACTTGTATAAATTCTTACACTAAAATTTATCATTATTTAAAACCCAATAACAATTATAGCCATCAAAAACAATACGTTTATTGAAAATATTGCGCAAACAGTAAAAAAATAAAAATTATCTTTGTAATCTCTGATCCCACTATTTCCAATAATCAAGAACATACATATTTGATAAAGGGCTAATGAAGCTAAATTCAAATAGTTAATTTTTTATTTTTGTATGGCATTTTTACAATACAAAATATTGTATAAATTTATAGGAGAGCTAAAGTTAAAATAGACTTCATTATAATATCTCCTTGTAAAGTGGTTTATATGATAATAATTATAAATTTGAAAGCAAACAACAACACTTCCCAAAAATATTTTTCTTTTTTGAGATCAAGATATAATAAGCCATAAGACAATTGTTTATATATATTATTTAATTCATTTTTTTTATTAATTACTTTTAGGTTATAAGCTAAATTCACAGGAACAATAAAACCAAATGTTAGAACTACACTAAATCCAATAGGAAAAACCCATCCCTTATAAAAGTCGGAATCACATACTAAATAGGAATCAGCTAAGGTTGATTCAACCCCACTGAAACTTCGACATATCATAAATTCCATCAAATTTTAAATTAGGCCTGGCTACATCATAATAAAGTAACTTAGAAAAGTACATTTAAAAATGCTAAAATATATTTATCTACTAACATTTAGCATAAATCTGGAATATATGAAAGCTACAAAAATTATTACGAAAAAAAGAGGAAGTAAAGAGAAAATTAGGCCCATTAATTGAACTTAAAATCCAATTTTTTCTTAAGAAATCCCATTATAGTTTAAAATACAGCTTATGGATTAACTTAAAACTTTATTGGGATTTCCTATTGCCTTAACAACAGATGCAAAGCTAAATGGAAAATCTATATTTCCTATCAAAATTAGTTGGCCCATTTAAAAATGAAAAATAAATATTTTTATCGCACCTGAAGCTAACTCTGTAGAATTCATAGGTATTTTCCATAACGTTTATATTGATCTACAGAGTATTTAATTTCTGATTCTAGATTATATTCCTTTAATTTAATTCATAACTATAATAATTAAAATAAGGCAAATGCCTGTATAGTTCAAGAAAACTATCCATGTTTCATCACATTTTTCACATTTGCTTCCTTTAGTGCCATAATTATTATTAAATGAGCATTATTAGCATAAATAACCCTAATGACCCTCCCTACATTAGTCTGAGCCTAAACATTAATAGGTGTTTTTGTTACACTGATAAAATTAGTCTTAATTTTTGTCTTATCTCCAATAATGTTTTTTTGGCTACACATATGTATATCCCCCCAAACATATACCATTTTCTTTACACTTAGAACATTTTTCTTTTCCTCCTTTTTTCAAATAAGATCCTTAAGTGCATAGTTAGAAATCAATATCTTCTTTATCAAGTAAAACTTCGTTGTGATAATACCCTTAAAATACTAAAGATTCACTAAGAAAACCTTTATTATTAGTGTTTTTAAATTGAAAATTGTAGTTTTTTTTTAATTTATAAAAGTATTTTCCATTCCTATTAATCTCATGCCGGGACCTAAATCAGATATACAATTTTAAAATTCTAAATTTTGCATAACAACTTCTTAGTTATAATCTTGAGAATCAAAAATAAAAAAGCTCCGGCTCCAGAAGATGCCTATGTATTAGAAAAAGAAATATTTTACATCTTTAAAGTCAATGTGATTTCTTTTCTGTACTCTTGAGTCCATTAACTATGATAATTATCTATAAAAATTGATCCTCCTCTTGATAATATGTAATCAGTTTTTTTTCTTATAATTATAGTGTAAAATTGAAAAATACTTTGTTTCCATCAAATAATATTTCTTTCATTGTCTGATTTCTAACGCTTTTAAAGAAAAAGCCTCCTCCATTGTGATAAGCCGAATTATTTTAAACTTTCAAATTCAATGCAGAAAAATAAGTACAGTTTAATAAGTAAAGGCCTCCCCCTCCTCTATATTCATTTTTTTACTATATTTGTATATCCTCCTCTTGTTAATTATTAGATGGATCAACAATTTAATTTTATGCTTAATTATAGTAAAATTAAGAGTTTTCTACAGTGAAAATGTGGATATCTTTTAAATAGAGTCCTCCTCCTTAAATAATAGCTTCATTTTACTCAATAGTGTTATTTTAAATAATCAATTAATAAATATCTTAAAAATAAGCTCCACCTCCTATGTAACAAAAACGATTATTATTATTATATTTATTTTAAGATATAGAATTTGAAATGAGATTCATATTTTCAACATTCTAAATAAACAGTCCAGATCCATATTTTACACCATAATTTTAATTAATTTTAGAAAAAGTTATATTAAACTGATTAGAAGTCTCAATATAAAGACCTGCTCCCTATTATCCCTTTTAAGCCCAATTTTTTTATACCTATGATTGCTTGATGACAACATTATTGCTCTAGAAAGAATATATTCCACCACCTTAACCAGCACTTATTGAATTTTTTTTAATATTGACCTCACTTAAGGTAATGTTATCACATCCTTATAAAGATATGCCTCCTCCGTATTAGCCACCTTTATTATTTTCAATACTTGTATGATTTAAAAGGAAATTTTATGAATAGCAAATAGATACTCCTCCCCCTATTGTACCATTATTTTAACTAAAAAGACAGTCCTAAATTTTAAAATTTACAACATTTTAAAATTCAGCTCCAGCTCCTTAACTGGCTTCATTTTCAGTTACTTCTAAATTTTAAAGTAATCCTCCTTCACAGCTTTCAAAATAAAAGCCCCCTCCTTCTGTTTATAAGCATTTATTTTTATTAATCTTACTATTAGACACTTTTATATTTTTAGAAAAATAGAATATAATTCCTCCCCCTTAGGTTGATATCTGATTTTAATGAACGATGATTTAATCTATAATTATATTTTGGCATTCTTAAAAGTATATTGCTCCTCCACTCTATTTAGCTGAGTTTTAACTAAATTCCGACTATTAAATTTATAAATTTTCGACATTTTGGAATTTAATTCCTCCAGTTTCTTCGGCTGAATTATTTTTGCATATTAAATCAGATATTCTCATGTCTTTAACTTGATAGAATATTAAACCTCCACAAGCTATATGAGCTAAATTGTTTTCAATTTCAGCATTTTCTATCTTGAGATTTTCTACATCCATAAAGACTCCGCCACCAGCCTATTCTATTGCTCTATTATTTTTTGAAAATAATTTAAGAAATGATACATCTTTTGCTGACTTCAATAAAAAGCCCGTGTTTGAATATCCAGAACAATTTTCTATAGAAATACTCTCAAAATTTAAATTATTTGTGTATTCAATTTAAAATCCTATTCCTTATTAATCAATGCTCGTTAAGTTTTGAATTTAAATATTTTTAAAAACAATATTTTGGCTCATGCTAATAAAAATCCCCTGACCCGTATTATCTCGTAGCAATACATCTTATACTATTATTTCGTTAGAATCATGGATATAGACTATTGTACTTGAGGGTTATTTATTTTACTGAATTGCAATATTTTACAGCTAAATATTTTTTACAGAAACTAATACTATAGAAATTAAAAAATAATTTTGTTATATGAAAAAAAATAAAATTATAATAATAATAATTAAACAAATGTTTACTTCTTTAATATAAATTAGTTAGGTGAATATTAGATAATTTAATGTGTGAGGCATCAGTTATATCTATAAATTTTTCCAAACCATTATTTTATTTTAAATTTGATAATTAGCAAGAATTAAAAGTTGGATTACAAAATTCATAATTTTTTATAGATATATCCGCTATAATGCTTTATTAAATAACATTTTCTGTTGAAAATTATAAATTATACATCTGAATTTGAGAATATTGTGGTTAAAATAAACTTATTATAGATTAGGTTAATCCTTATCCTGATATCTTAATTAGTCCACCACCCTTTTTAAGATTATTTTCAAATTTTAAATTTATCATTTCAACATTTACAGGGTCTAATAATAAAATTTATCCAGCATTTGTGTTGGATATAAATGTAGAATTATGAACAACTATATGTCTACACTTATTTGAATGTATGCTTCCATATGTTCCAGTCAAAGATTAAAATAGAGAATTTGTAACTATTAATTGTTTTACATTGCTAAGAACATATATAGAATTTTGGCTATTTTAAACCAATAAGTTATCTATTTCTAATCGATCTTCTATGGCATATGCTAGCATACACTAATAATAATAAATTAAATTATTAATTTACAGTATTGTTTTTTCTAATTATACTACTAAATTCATAATAAAATTTCAAATCAAATTTTTATGCAAGGTATTTTAATAATTTATTATGTATCTATGGTATATCTTTTAATTTTATAATATTTAATTTTTATTTTTCATTCATAAATCATGAAAATCAATTTCAAAAAAACAGATCTAAAAAACATATGTATTATAAGTATATTTATGAATTAATCATTTTTTTTTAGAAAAAAAAGAATATTGTGTTGACATAATAAAAGCATTAATCAAAATATGCAGAAAAAACTGAAAAAAAACAAAATGAAGTTTTTTTGAAAATTTAATGATTTGAAATTTTATTTCGAAGTTAGTAATATTATATAAAATTACAAATTTAAAAATAAAATATATTTTGAATATTTATTTGCATCAAAAAAATATTAATTTTACCCCGCCCTAATTTATTGATATTATGTTAATACACTGTAGATTTTAAATTTTTGGCTTCCTTATTTTAAAAATTATGAGTCCAACTCCTTTATTTCCTTTTACATCTTTTATTAAAACATTTTTTACTAATAAATCTTTTTGTTCGTTTAATTGAGCTATAAATCCTGTATATGCTAATCCATTTAAAAACTAACTATTCTATATTATTGTATAAGAATTTGTATTATTAGAAAATCTAAAAACCCTATATTTATTGAAAATATTTTTAAAACTACAATTAGAAACTGTTATTTATTCAGAATTATTATTTTATATTATTATGAGTTCTTATTAAATTCGTTTATTGTAATCTGATATATCTACATTTTAAACAATAATTTAATCATTAGAATTATAAATTTATATCTAATCTATATTTATTATCCGTATATTTTCTATAAACACTTTATTCTAAAAAAGTAATTATATTTTTATATTATAAAGATTTCCTCTTTAGTCTGTACTATAAGGTAAAATCACTTATTGCTCTAAGTTAATCAATAAAGTTGTAAATTTAATATCATAATTTATGTTACAGTCGTTTAAGTTAATATTAATTAAGTTTAATTAACAAAATTTTATCGAATCATTTGATTAATTATAACTAGTGAAAGTTTGTAAAGATTAAAACTCTACAAGGTTTATATTAATATATTTTATCTATGGATATTCTAGATACAAGGCATCACATTGAAATTTTTTAAATAAAAATTATGTATTATCTTGAACAATATCACTCTTAGATACTAATTCTGAGTTATTTAAAAATCCGCCTACTTCTTCACTACAAGGAATGTAAAAATTTTTAAGTTCTTATTATTGACTAAAATAAAAGTATAAATAAAAAAATTATTAAATAAAAAATATATAACCTTTGTTATATTTTTAGATAGTTTACCATAGCTTAATTACATAAAATAGTAGAAAAACATATTTGTAGCTATAAAATATCTTTTTCATTTTTGTCAATTTAAAATAATTTAATTTTTTTTATTTATTTATTTATTTATTAAATCAAATTAGATGTGTTTAAATAATATTAATAATTATACTGATAAATATATATACAGATAATAATTCGTCAATTTAGAAAATAATAATAACAATCGAATCAAAAAATTCAAGTTTAAAAAATTATATTAAAACTCATATAGAAATAGCTATCATGAATATGAAAACTATTAGAAAATAATTTGTAGAATAAAAAATTAATGCTTTTAATATATTTATATAAGGTTTTACCATTTACCTTTTTATTATATATATATATGTTTAATTGATTAGAAGAGTAAGTTATTTAATATTTATATATCAAAATAGAAATGAAAATCATTTTGGTAATAATAATCAATTTTCATTTACTTCTAACATATAATTAACTATTTTTTACTTCTAACATATAATTAATTATTTACAATATATTATATTTTAAATGAATTATATCAATTTTAAACAAATATAATAATTAAAATTTATTTATCATTTTTAACTGTATGTTATACATTTATATTATCAAAAGAATATTAATCTATTTTATGTAGACTTTTAAAAATTGTTATAATATATAGAATGTAGAATTTATTATGTTTATAAATAATTGAAAAATATTAATATCTACATATAAAAGCCTTTTGATAAAAAAATATAATTCAAATCACCTGGCTTACTTTAATTTTTAATAAAATTTGTTGATTAAATAAATGCAAATTCTAATATAACTTCAACAATGATAAAATTTATATTAACAATATGACTAAAGTAAAAGCAAAAAACTTAATAAAAGACATTGTCAATAAACGAAAATTCATAAACTTAATTATCAATTAAATAATAAGAATTATACTATATATTTATTTTTATAATTCTATGAAAGGTAATATTAGTTTTCACTAAAAATTAATGCAAAAGTAAATTTAAATTCTAATAAAATTTCAATAAAGATATTAATAAAATAATATATACTATTTTTATTTTCTATTTAAATTACTGATTTTATATAATCTTTTAATTTATTAATGCATACATTATTCATTAAAAATTAAATAAAAAGAACATTATTGTATATAATATAACGAGGATATTAATATATTTAATGAAATTAATATGGTTATCCTTATAAAAATTTAATAATTATTATAACTAAAAACTTGAAAGTAAATAAAAATGATGAAAACTATATTAAAATTATCCAATGTAATAATCGTGTTTCATATTATTATACTCTAGAAAATGAAATGTTAAAGGTATGCATACTAAACTATACTATTAATATAAATAATATTAAATTTATAATTTATTAGCATTCTAAATGAAGCAGAAAAAACTCAAAAAATTATAATTCCTTGTAATGAATCAGTAAAATAATAACTTCCAGATAGTTTTTTAAATGAATAAAACTTATAAATGGTCTCAGATTTATCTCAAATAATATTTAATTTAGAATAATGCTAATCACTATATAGTAATAATAAAAATATTGAAAAAGTAGTATTTTCTATTGTAGCTGACTATATTGATATAATTCCTTAAGACCCTGATATATAAACTTATTGTATTTTAAATCATATTGACATCAACCTTGAGGGCTGTCAAAAATATTATGATATAGAAATTTAAGGGGTAAAAATTGATTAAAATAAATAAATTCAAGTACTCGATAATATAGAAAGAATACCTTTGTAAAAATTAACATTATTTTAAATATTATATGGAAAAAATATTTATATACAATATCTATAAATAAATTACACTTTATCATAATTATTAATATCTTATGCTACTGACTAAGTGTTTATAAATCAATGCTCATGGAATAATAAAGAATAAAAACTGGGAATATTAATATATATCTATAAAAATTCGATTTAATAAATTAAATTTGATAATATTAATATTTAAAATATTTAAGAATAAATCTATTCATCAATTTTAGTCAGATAAAATTAAGGTAAAAACTTGATATTAAATAACTGCAACATTAGTTTTGTTAAAAACCAGAAATCAACTGTGTTCATTGATAGAAATTAATTTTCTGAAGAAATTCTAATTTCAAATTCTACTTTTTTTAGAAATGTAGCATTTTAAGGGGGAGGTGTATCATTCTTTTAAAATAAATCCAAATAAATTAAAATATTAAATATAAAATGTGTTGATAATACTAGGTAATTTTCAGGATAAGTAAAAATAATTAACTTATATAAGTATAGATATATTAAATTCTATAATTAATTAATAATTATAAGTGCATTAATTTTCAAAAACAAACTGGAGCTGATATATTAATAGATTAAATCAAAGTATAAAATACATAATATAGACTAGAAACACTTTATGGGGAAATTGTAATAGAGAATTAGTTTTTTCCTGATTATAGCGATATAGATTCTCTCTTTTCTTTTACTGTTTAAAATAGTTATTTCGAAAAATCAAATGGTAATTTTGGGGGAGCATTATCTATAATTCGATGTCCAAAGGTTTATATTTTTAATAATACTTTTGTTGATTGTAAATCTTCAATTTAAACTGCAGGGTTAATGATTTATTATCCAATTATTTTATATATTAAAGATAATAAAATAATTAACCCAAAAGCTAGTTATGCAAGCTCTTTATAGATTGATGGTTTTGGGTAATCAAGAATAGACCAGTATAATTTGAAAAATAAAGGTTATATATTAATTGAAAATTTATTGATTTAAAACGCTTATAGTCTTTAGAAAATTTCTGGAATTAGTATTGATAATTTTTACGACTTATGCTAAGATGGAAATTTCATTATGAAAAATATTACAATAGCTGATTCAACAGCTGGACAATAAACAAATAATGCTGACATAGAAATTTAAACCACTAATAATATTATATTCGACAACATCTTATTAAGAAACTATTAAGGAAGTAATTTACAAATATATTATATAATTCTAAATATAATTTATTTTTTTTAAATTTGAAGCTGGAATTATGATAATAAATAGTATAAATATAAAATTTTATAAAATAACATTAGAGAAAGTTCAATATGGAATCAATTCGGGTATTAGTTTATAGTAGGTATAAATTGCTTAAATTAATGAAATATTATATGAAAATAACGATGGAAGATGCTTATTTATCTAAAACTCACAAAATATAAAAGTTAAAAATATAATAATCAGAAACTCTACGAATCTGAAAATATAAGGGATAGGGGTATATGGAAAATCAGTTACTAACTTCTTAATATAAAACATGCAATGCTTAGATAACTTTGGGTATGAAGCAGCATGCGTATATATGGAAAAATCTAAATATATTAAAATGGAAAACTCATAATTAATAAATAATTAGATTAGCTTAATAAGTGTGGCTACTTTTTAGAGTTGCATTGCCATACAACTAAAGGATTTATAAATTAATAATAATACATCTAGTCAAACACCTGGAATATAGTTTATACTATCTGAAGATATATATATAAATACGATAGGATTTTCTGATAATACAGCGCTATAAGAAAATGGAGCTTTAAAATTATATAATTCCGAAAAAATAGTAATAAGAAATGGTATATTTTCTAATAACTAAGCTAGGTCGGGAGGTGCTTTATAAATTCGAAGATCTTCAAACGTTGAAATTTCAAGTACTAGCTTTTACAAAAATAATATTGGAAGAATTGGAAGCGGATTTTTCTTTCATTAATCAAAAAATATTAGTCTAAAAAATATAAACATTTAAGAAAATATATGTGTAAAAAGTGGTGGTGGGGGGGTAATTGATAGTTGTAAGGGAGTGTAAATAGAAGATACCATTATAAAAAAAACAAAGCTTCTGAAGGGGCTGGACTTTGGATTACTCAAGGAGAAGATATTTTAATTTAAAATAGTACAATTAGTAATAATTAAATTGAGAGTAACGGCAAAGGAGGAGGAATATTGCTTAGATTTAGTAAAAATATAACTTTATAAGATAATACTATAGAATTAAATATGGCTAGTACGAGTGGGGGCGGATTATTTATTTAAACATCAGAAAATATTTTCATAGAAAATTAAATAATATAAAAAAATATAGCCAAAAACCATGGCGGTGGTATTTATATGGAATCAATAAAAAATGCAACCCTAATAAATTCTTCTCTATAATTTAATACTGCTACTATTTATGGAGCAGGCGGATTTTTCTCATAAATAGACAATATTTTATTCAATCAAAACATAGTTATAGAAAATAGAGGTACTTCGAGAGGATGTGCATTTTATATAAAAAATTCACAGTATATAGGCATCTAATAAAGCTATATTTCTAAACATAATCACAATGCTGTGTATATATAGGATGCAGATAAATTGCAAATTTAAAATTCTACATGGAAACATAATTCAGCAGATTCCATAGGAGGAGGAATTATATTATAAAATATAGATACAATTTAGGTTCAGAATTCTAAATTTACCTAAAATTTAGTAAATCTTACGAATTTAAATAGCAAAGGAGGGGCTATTTACGTATAGAATACTAAAATATTCAATATATAAAATACATAATTTTATAACAATAAAGCTAGTTTATACAGGGGAGCCATATTTACCTAAATAGTTTAAAATTTTACCATCCAAGAATGCTATTTTGATAAAAATATGGTGGTATTTTCACATCATTAATCTTAGAGTGAGAAAAAAGAAGATTACCATCTTTCTTAAGGAGGGTCGTTATATTATGATGTCATTAACAACAATGACATATAAAATTATTAATTAAAATTATAAATTATTGACACCATTTTTAAAAACTCCTTGGCTTCCAGTGGAGCAGGAGTATTATTAAAAGCCTAGCACAAATAATTGCTAGATTCGTAATTATTAAATGTTACTTTTTTTAATTGTACCGCGGATATAGGACCAGCAATGAGAGTGCTTGGAGTAACCCAATAACTGTTAAATGAATTTATAAAAAATAAGTGGAAAATTTAACATGATTAATAAAATCTAAATAATGGAATTCTTTAATAAAATTAAAATATATTTGGAGGATATTTTAAAAATGAAAGAATTGACTCATTATAAAGAGTTGAATTTTAACTCTGCCCAGAAAAAACCTATCTAATATAAGGAGGGACTAGGGTTTGCACCTATTGTCCAGATGAAGCTATTTGCTTAGGCGGATATATTCCAATGTTTCCTAAAAAACATGTAAATTTTAAAAATATATATTTATATACACATGTCAATTTTACAAATTTCTTTAGTATTGGAGAAAGAATAAAGATAGTATCGTATTTTATAAATGCAATGAAGAACTTGGCGCATGTTTGGGAAATGACAAATGCAGTGAAGGCTATGAAGGGTATTTATGTTAAAATTGTGATCTAGAAAATGGATATGCTCCTCTAGGCAGTCGTTGCTAGATATGCAAGAGTGATGGAATAACAATTATCACCCTATTAGGATTTATTTTAGCGTTTATGCTATTCATTTTTTATTAACTTTCTAAAATTAAAAAAAAAGCTAATACCAACCTATTGCAAAAAGTTTTAAGAGTTGCTTTTTTTTACCCAATTTAAAATTTAAATATCATTTCTGGAGTGACTAAAATCTTTTTGGTCCACTTCCAATTAATGAATTTTATTACTATTGGGAAAATAAATTTGCCTTTAAATTTTAAATCTTCTGTACTAATGGCAAGCAATCCAGATACTTTCTTTGGAAGTTCTTTCATGTGTTTAATGAAGGACTATACGATAGGAAAAGAAAAACAAAAATTTTATTTTTAGCTTTTAGGAGGAGTAGGACTTATATTAACCCTTTTTCTAACAATATTAATTTAAATCATGGCTAAATTATTTAAAAAAAAAGTGACTGGAAAAGAGTGATTTCATTAATAAAAGGAACTTTTTTATGTTTTTATATTATTATTTAACCCGGAACATTGAAATCTTTTTCTGATTTTTTAAGTTGTTAATAAATAGACGGCATTGAATATACTCATGCTGACTCTGATTTAGAATGTAATTCTCAATTCTTTAAATAGGTAGTTCTGCCTGTCAGTACATTGATACTAATTATTATCTCTTTTATTTTTCCATTGATTTTAATTCTGCTACTCGCTAGAATTAAAAGAAAATAATAGTTTTCTTTATATCACTAATAGCTTTCCGCAGGAATATTATTTCTTGATTTTAAATAACAATATTATTATTTTGAAATTGTCTCAATTTTATTGGTAATAACTTATACTTTATTATAATTAGATTAGTTATTTATTATTTTTTAATAATTAGAAAAGTGTTATTGTGTTTTTTACGATTGTGCTTTATGATTCAAAAATTAAATAATAAACTGCTATTTATGGAGCCCTTCATATTTATAGCCTTTTCATATTTATAAAGAAGCCGTATATTACCAAGAATTTAAACTATTACAGTTTATCTTCCCTAGTCATATTATAGGTATCAGTGGTTTTGGTGGGCATTATGAACTCCACATCTCAAAATAATTTCTAAATTATCAATAAAATCACTCCTTATGTTATAATAATTATGAATTTGGGATTTTTTATTTTGACATTTTGCCTTATTGCTAATGAAATAAAATCATAATTTTTATATTTATTATTAGAAAAACAAAATAAGTTGAGTTAAAAATAATAATAAACAGTTTAGCCTATATTTAACAAATTAGCTTCCTAAAAGAAAGCTAAAAGATATTGGGGGTAGGTTAAGAAAGCTCTTCACGAATATAAAAGTACTGACAGTACATGTAATATGAAAAGTTCTGGTTTTTTTTCTTATTTAAAAGTAAAACTAAATTTGTTTACTAAATTTTGTCTATTTTTATTAATTTATTGCTTACTTTTTTTAGAGTCATATTATCTCATAACCTCTTTCAAGCTAAAGATCAAAAATAATAATAAAAAATCAATTTTTAAATAGAAATTCATGGAAAATGAAGTAAAATAAAGAAAATTGACTTAAGAATAATTGATTCAAACGCCTAATCCTTAAGATATGGTGAATGAGTATGAAGAAATCATATTTAAATGAAATTTATTAATTTGATTATAAATCTAAAATAATATAATGTTGTTAACTTATGAATATGAAAACTATCTATGTTTTATTAAAGCATTCATAAAATTAAAACATAATATACTAAACTTAAAATCGGAATATAATGATAATAATAAAAAAAACAAATAATTAATTATTATAATATAATTCTTCATAGATAAAAAAATGTCATTTCTATTAAAAATATATAAGACTATTACCATTTTATTTAACAAATTATAAAGTTAGATATATTATTATATATAAATTATTTATTATTGATGTAAAATTATTAATTAATTAATAATTTCTAGAAAACAACTTTAATAAAATATATATTCAATATGAATTTTATTCCAGATAATATATAATTTCTCATATTGACTAAACTTAACAAAAATTCTAAAATAATAAGATAATATATTAATATTAATAAAATAAACTATTTTATCATTTACCAATCAAATAAAATTTAAATGGGAAATGGTTAAGGACACATATATGGAATTTAGTATGATGAGCTTGTGAAGCAGTGCAAAATAATAAATAAAGAATATTCTGATAAGAATTACGGGAAAATATAACTACTGTACAATTTAAAATAACATTAATACTTGGCATTGAAAGAAATCATAATTGCAAACAATGATCACAATATAAAAACTGTAGAAATGTTTAAGAAGAGACTAGAACTAAAACATTCAAATTTGATATGTTTATAAGGTAAGTTGATTGATTATACTTAAAACAATTTATTATTTTTAATTCCTTATCAACAGGATTTAGTACTTAAGAAAAATAAGAATTATGTGGAACTGTATTTAGAAGTTATTTACAGATAGAACATATAAGCAAAACATTGGATAAAGAAATAGAACAACGAAAGCTGTACAGATAAACTTATTTAGAGGAGGATTTATGGAAGTTTTTATCTGATATGATATCAGGAATGGCTTATTTGCAAGAAAATTCTATGATTCATTCTAATTTAAAACCATCAACTATATTCATAAATCCTTCACATACTTATAAAATAGCAGAAAAATATCTTTTAAATAATGATACATGTTTATCATAAGTGATTGCAGCTGGAGATTATTGCGAATTAGAAAACAAAGGAATATACTTATCTCCGGAATTATTGGAGGTAATTTTTTATTTTATATATAAAAAAGCTATATGTAAATTATAAATAAATAAAATTTGTTTAAAAGGCAGTAAAGGTATAAAATTGGAATCCTAATCATAATCAATACAAAAGCGATGTTTTTACTTTAGGAGTGATAGTTTTGCAAATGGTAAATATGCAATCTGTATAGGATTTGTATAATTATGAGCAATGTTTAATATCGAAAAGAAAATTAGATCACTATTAAAAAACTATATCTATATTATATTCAGACTCTCTTTATGAAATCGTGGATAAAATGCTGAATTTTAAGTAGATCAAAGACCAGATTTTATATAACTTTAGGTAATATGTAACTCTTAAATGGTCACTTAAAGCCACTTTCCAGAGAAAAAAAATCATAATAACTCAAATTTTAATAATGATTATAATTTGTCTAAAGATATCTAATCAAATTAAAATGGAAAAAACTATGAAGAAAAAATTTTTAATAAATAAGTAATAAATACAACTTAAACTAAACCTACGTAACTTACAGATGAATCTAACCGATCCATTTAGTAAAGCTATGGATATACTAATTTAAAAAAATAAGTTACAATCGATCCTAGATTCATTATATCAGAACTTGATGCCAATAAGTATAACTTACAATCAAATTATGCGAATAATAATACTTAACCCTGTTTAATTACTCCGAAAAAGCTTTAATACAGTGGAGAATAAATTAAATAAAAATATAAATTAGTAATTATAATAATAGCATTAATGAAGTTTATAATTATTAAAATTTACCATTTTTTTAGACAACAAATTAAAACTTTTTCCCGTCTAGGTTAGATTAAAATGACTTTTTAAATTAACCTAACAAGTTGTAATTTCAAACAAATCAAAATAACATTGATACAATTCCTACTATCCCAGATGAAAATATTAAAACAGCTTATGGGAATGAAAACAATATTGAGCAATACGTAAAATAAGATTTTCCTAATGGAGCTTTTTATGAAGGCTACTTATTTACCAATAAAGATAAGATAAAAAGGGGATATGGAAGTTTTTATTACAAGGATGGAGGAAAGTATGTGGGAGATTGGGTTAATAATAAAATGTAAAGTTTAAATAACAATAAACTATTTTAAATTTTCAAATAAATTATATAGTGAAGGGAAAGGCACATTATTTTATAAAAATGGATAAAAAGCTTATTAAGGAGATTGGATTCAGGATCAATTTCATGGGCATGGTACGTTGTGGAACGAAAATCCCTAAATTACAAATGTCCATTTTGACTTCAATAATTTTGATAATTTAAATGATAAATGGGAAAAATATGTTGGGGAATTTAAATGTGATGTTAAGAATGGTTAAGGAATTTTGTATTTGAGTAATGGGGAAAGATTTTAAGGAAATTTTTCTAACGATAGTATAGAAGGGTATGGTACTTATTTTTTAGTTAATGGATAAATTGTAAATGGAGTTTGGAAACAAAATAAGCTATTAGTTTTGCATAAGTCTTGAGTATTTTTATAACCTAAATTAAATATTTTATAATATATAATATTTAAAAAATAGATATATAAATTTTCCACTTTTATTATTTATTCAAAGTTTTATATATATATATTATATAGATTGTAAATTGTGAATAAAAACAAATTTAATAACGCAATTTTCACACAAAAAGGATATATTTATTTAAAATGTTAAACTTGTGTTTATATTATGCAAAAATATTTATATGATTTTTTAAATTATAATAAATATGATTAA
This sequence comes from Miamiensis avidus, assembly GCA_037039885.1. NCBI lineage: Eukaryota > Ciliophora > Oligohymenophorea > Philasterida > Glauconematidae > Miamiensis > Miamiensis avidus. The sequence goes on along the minus strand of JAWVGU010000008.1, from coordinate 676,235 downwards.
ATAATTAATAATATTTAACATGTTAAAAATACAATATCATATTTATTTATATATAAATAAATTCATATAGATATTATAATTTAATTATTTGATACTTAAAATATAAGGCTTATAGAAATAAATAATTTAAACATCAATTAAATATATTTTATCAATAAGAGATTTTATAATAAATCACAGTTCTTTTTACAATTAAACTCATGTAATATTAATCATCTACTATCTTACACATATTATGATAATTTAATTATTAAATAAAATCAAAGCTCTAAAACAACCTTGTAAACAAAATTTCAAAACATAATATATAATTAATAAATATTCACAATAAACAAATAATCAAACATATAAATAAATAAACTCATATAAAACTTTATATTAAATAAATAAAGCAAATAACAAATAAAATATCAGATATTTTCTAATCGCAAAGAAACAGACATGATCTAAAAAATCATAGAAAATTAATAAAATTCTTCAAGTAGCTCTAATAGCACCAAATTGAGAGATTTAATTAAAAACATCAGAGCCTGTAAAACTCAAGCTGAAGAAAGAGCTTTAGTTTAAAAAGAAAAAGCAAAAATTAGAGAATCATTCAGCGTAACTTTTATAGAATTTATAAGAAAATTTTATATATAAAAATCATTAAAGCACGCTAAGTTTGCTGTAATTTTTTTATATTTTCAATAATTTTTATTTTATTTGAAAAGAATAATGAAGCTGAATATAGACCAAGAAATGTCGCTAAATTGTTATTTATCCATATGTTGGGGTAAAATAAATAAATAAATATACAGTTTAATTAATTTATAATAAAAGTGTAAAATTATTATATTTAATTACTTTAAATTAGACATGACACAGAATTTGGGTAAATGGAATGCCTCAATTTAATTACTGCTAATAGTTTTACAGAAAAAAGAATAGGATATTTAGGGTTAACCTAATTATTCCACGAAAAAAGTGAAGTTCTTATGATGGCAACCAACAGAATTCATCACGATTTAAATAGCTCTGTAAAAAGCTTTACTAATAATATTATGCATATTAAAATTGTTGTCTCTATAAATTTTATTAATAATTTTTATTGTTTCTAGTCCAATTATGTGATTTCTTTGGCCTTAATTGCTCTTAGTGAAGTATGTACAACTGAAATGTGCAGAACCTTGGTTAAAGATGTCCTCAATGTAATGAGTAAAGGAACGAGTTTCGTTAAAAAGAAAGCTGCTTTGGCTTGTACTAAAATTATTAAAAAATTACCTGAAACCATCGAACAAATCATAGAAAAAACAGACAAATTGATGGAAGATAGACACCACGGAGTCTTACTTTCTACCCTAGGTCTTATAGAAGAAATTCTTTATATTGATCCCAATTCTAAGGAACATTTCAAGAAATTCTTTACCCCCATGATCAGAGTAATGAAAGGTCTTGTTTCCTCATTTTCTGCTGGTACACACATATTCACAATAAATATACTCTATAATATATTTTTTTCATTAATTTACTCCAAAATTTAATGTAGAATTCGATGTTTCTGGAATTTCGGACCCTTATTTACAAATTCAAATTTTGATTTTTTTCCGATTATTAGCTTAAGGAAACAAAGAATTGTCTGATGAAGTTAGTGACACATTAGCTAATGTATTAATATTAAATTTACTAAAATAAATATGACTGAGAAACGTTAGAACATAATATTTTGAATTTTTAGGTTGCTAGTACTACTTCTCCCAATAAAAATACTGGAAACGCTGTTTTATATGAGTGTGTCATCACCATTATGCAAATAGAGTCAACCTAATCTTTAAAAACATTGGGAATCAATATTTTAGGAAAGTTTTTATCTCACAAAGACGCCAACTCTAAGTACTGCTCCTTATTTATGTTGAAAAAAGTGTTGAATCATGATATAGCAGCTGTTGCTAAACACAAAAACATGGTAATGGAATGTCTTAAGGAAAATGATATTTCAATTAAACAATTGGCACTTGATTTAACATATTTGATTACCAATGAAAACAACATCAAGGGAATTGTTAAGGAGCTATTAAATTATTTGTTAAATGTTAACGACCCCGAATTCCTTAGAGAATTGACCTTAAAGGTTATTAATTAATAAATAAATTATAAAGTATGACAAAAATAAGTAAAGTAAATAATGAAAATTTTAGATCTGTTTGATTGTTGACAAGCACAGCCCCAATAGAAGATGGTATATTGATACCGTAGTCAAAGTATTAACTTTAGCCGGTAACTACATCAAAGAAGAATCTATTTCCCTTTTAATTCACTTGGTATGTTCAACTCCTGATCTCTAATCTTATGCGTTAGTTAAATTATATTACAGTTTACAAGAAAATACTAATCAACAAGGTTTAGCTAAGGTAAATTAACAGTGACAAATATGAATATATAAACTCAAATATAATATATTTATAAATATTATTTTTTTATAAACAATTTATTATAATTATAGGCCGCCATGTACTTATTAGGAGAATTTGGATAAAAACTAATTTCCGGAGAAGCCGTTTCTGAAGACAACACTCCTATTGTTGTTTAATAATAAGAAATAGTTTCTTTGATCGGAAAAGTATTTGGTCGAGTCAACATGGACTCCACTATCAAGGAATATGGGTTAACTTGTCTACTGAAATTGTACTCAAAATTCACCAATGTTCAATCCGAAATTATTGCCCTTATTCAAGATTGTACAACTTCAACTTCAGCAGAAGTATAGAAGAGAGCTTGCGAGTATCTTAAAATCATTTCATCAGACTGGGACCAATATAGATCTGCTATTTTAGATATTATTCCTGAATATGAAGGAGTTGAAGGATTGAACGCGTAAATTTAAATCTACACACATTCAAATATATATATATACCTTTAACATTTAAAACGTAATAAATATATTATTTTATAATATAATAGAAAACCCATTGGAGATGTTAAGATTGATGATTTTGCATCCACTGGAGCTTAATAGCAACAATAAAATCAAGCTGCTTCCTAGGCCTAAGCTGACTCTAATCCCCTAGATATAGATGACATTTTAGGAGTTGGAGCTCCTTCTACAAACCAACCTGCATAATAATAAGCTTCATCAAATGCTGGAATGGACTTATTCGATGTCTTTGATAATTCTTCTTCTTAGTAACCTCAATCTAACCAATAGTAATAAAATGCTGGGGGATTGGATGTTTTGAACCTTTACGGAGGTTCTAACACAAATTAAAACATGGGAATGGGACAACAGAACTAATAATAATATAATTAAAACAACAATAATAATAATAATGATCTCATGGGAGACTTGATGGGAATGGGATCTTCCACTCCTTCTCAATCTAGCTAATAGTAATAAGCTCCTTAGAATGATAATTAATACTAAACTACTGCTTATTCGGACAACAATATTGAAATAGCAATGAAATGTTAAAAGGTAATAAATTTTTATATTTTCATTATCGTTTTAGTTTCTAATTTACCATTTATTATTTCATATCATTTTAGAATGGTCAATAAATCACTATAGATACCAGTTTCAATAATAAAACTGGAAGTTAAATAAGTGGAATAGTTTTCCAAGTAGCTGTTTAAAAACACTTAAAACTTGAGTTGAACCCTATTAATTCTTCCAATATTCCTCCTAATTCTAAAGGATAAACTACTCAAGTAAAATAACAAAATATTTTGTTTTTTAGATATTATATATATATACTTATTTTTAAAACCAGAACATGAAAATCACCAACTCAAAATAAGGAGAAAAAGGAATAGCAATGAAAGTTAAAATTGGATATACTACTAATGGATAAAAAGTAAATAGTAATATTTTAATTTTATATTTTTTAAATTATCTTTTATAACTTAGCAAGAACAACAAATTGTTATTAACAACTTCCCCAATGGATGGTGATTTCGTTTAAATAAATATAAGTTTATATATAATATATCAATTTATTTTACTTTATATTCTTTCTACATTTCTTGATGTAAGTAAAAATAACTATTTAATAAATTCATTACCATATTGTACTTTTTTTTAACTAATTTTTCTACTAAATATAAATAATGATACTCTTCCAGAATATTCTTGATTCATTAAATATACTTTATAAGAATTTGAGAATTATCTGCTAAGCATTATATAATATATGCATACATATCCTGTTACAGGTTATTAATTTAAAAATTTAAGAAATAATAGTATTATAAAAATTTGCAAACAAAAATACAATTAAGAAAAATAACTTTCATAATAATAAAAATAGTTTTATAAATAGTAAACAACAGATGTCAGATATTTAAATTACCGAAGATGGAGGAGTCATTAAAAGAATCCTCGTTGAAGGAACTGGAGAAGAAACTCCCAGTGATGGAAATACCATTCAAGGTAAATAAGATAATACTAAAAATAAGTTTATTAATATCTCACAAACATTTTTTATTTTCATAGTAACTTACATTGGAAAACTTGAAGATGGAACTGAATTTGATTCCAGCACTGATAAAGAAAACCCTTTCGAATTTAAAGTTGGAGTTGGATAAGTAATATTATAATTATAATGGAATAACCCTTCACTATAATTAAAAATAGATTTTAAATTTTAAAAATAATTTTACTGAATTTTAGGTCATTAAAGGATGGGACTTAGGTATGGTAACTATGAAAAAAGGAGAAAGAGCTGTTTTCACCTTGAAAAGCGATTACGCTTATGGAGCCAGTGGATCTCCTCCCAAAATTCCTGCCAATGCTACTTTGATTTTCGAAGTTGAAATGTTAGGATGGACTAGAGAAAAAGGAGATTATCCTTTCGAAGAAAGATATAAACTTGGTAAATAATTTAATTATTATTTATTTTTTTAATTATAAAAATCATTTATTTAATTCATTAAAAATAGCTGAATAAGAAAAATAAACCGGAAATGAATTATTCAAAAAACAACAATTCAAAGAAGCTTCTTAACATTACACCGAAGCCGTTGAATGGTTAGAAACTATGTATGACCAAGACCAAGCTCAAAAAGATTAAAGAGTTGTAAGAAATAATTTGGCTGCCGTTTATTTAAAATTAAGAAACTACACCGGGGCCATCTTCCAAACTACCAAAATTCTTGAATAAGAACCTGAAAACTAAAAAGCTCTCTTCAGAAGAGGATAGGCTTACAATGCTGCAGGAGAATTGGAAAATGCCAAAGTCGATTTGAAATTGGTTTACTCTTTAGATTCCAAAAACAATGCCATCATTTCCGAACTCTAATCAGTTTAAAATAAGATCAAAAATTAAAAGCCGAAGTAAAAATATAGTGATTGATTGATTTATTAATTTATGAAGTAATCTTATAAAATTTTGCTTTTCAACAGGAAAAATAAAAATTCGGAAATCTTTTCTCCAAATCTATGTACGATGACAAAGAAGATGTCTAAATTAGCGAAATTGTTGACAATCCTTCAAATCCTAACAACACTAAAGTGTTTATGGACATTAAAATTGGAGAAGCTGAAGCTGAGAGAGTTGAAATCGAATTATATGATAATGTTGTCCCCAAAACCACCAAAAATTTCAAAGAATTATGCAAAACCCACTTTAAAAACTGCATTTTCCACAGAAACATTAAGAATTTCATGATCTAAGGAGGAGATTATACCAATAAAAATGGAACTGGAGGTATTTATAGATTAAAATTAAAGTTGTAAATTGGGCATTATAAAAATTTTCAAATTTAACAAAGGAAAATCAATTTATGGAGAAAAATTCAATGATGAAAACTTCAACGTAAAACACACAAAAAGAGGACAATTGTCAATGGCTAATGCTGGTCCTAACACCAACGGGTCTCAATTCTTCGTTCTATATAAAGACACTCCTCACTTAGATGGAAAACATGTTGTATTCGGAGAAGTTTATAAAAATCTCGAATTTTTGGAAAAATTAGAAAATTCTCCTACTGGAGATTAAGACAAGCCTGTCTAAGACATCGTTATTGTTGACTGTGGAGTAGTTTCTGAAGGGTAAATTTTTATAATTACTTTTATAAGCTATATAATTAAAAAATTAATTAATATATTTTTTATTTTAGATCTAACGCTAAAGAATGATCAATTATTTAAATAATAAACAAATTTACTTTTTTATAATAATTCTATAAGTATTTTTATTCTTTATATTTATTAATAGATAGAATTTTAAATCATCTATTGCCTTATGTTAAATTGCATATTATTATTTCTTTACTAATTATATTGTTATAATAAGAAAAAATTGTATATATCTATATATATTTAACTTCTTAATGAATAAGAAAATATTAGGAGTAAGAAATTTAAAAATGTTAACTAGCAAAAGAAATAAATTATTACTGCTTTACTATAAAATTTTCTACAAAATTAAAATCTTTATAAGATTATTAGCATTATATTAAAAAACATTGAATATGTATAATTTTGTTGTTTTCACATCCCTTAATTATTAGAACTATTAGATTAGATTGATGATTTATTTTTTATCTTATTAAATAATCAAATATATTATCATTTCTTATGTATAAGATTTAATCAGGTAGATTATATTTTAAAAACAAAATCTGAAATGAAATTAATATTAATAAAAGAATTCTATTTATTTAGCATCTATCCACTTATAACCAACCCATAATATTTCTAATTTAATTCAAATATTTAATGTGATTGAAATTTGATTTTTTACTATCAACATTTGAATTGTATAAATTCAATTTCAGCTAATTTTAATCAAAATCAACTTACCTGATGAGAAAGCTTTTCCTCATGTAAAAGCTGAAATGATGAAGACACTTATTGGTGACCTTTCATTGATATGTGTCTAATTATTTTATATAACTCATAAAATTTCTGAGAGTGGATAAGTGAGTACAAACCTCCTTCTCCGCCACAAATTAAGCAAAAGAAAAAAAATAACTTATACTTATACTAAATATTTAATTTTTAAATTATTTTTTAATTAATAATTCCTTTATCGTATAAAGGAATAATTACTATTAAAAATATAATTCAAAGGTTATGATTTCTTATGTTATGTGACAAATAATTCTGAGAAATAATAATCTTAAATATTCTTAATATATAGTATTAAAAGAAATCAAAAATTGTATATTTCCATTCCAAAATATATAAATATATAAAAATATCTCTCTTTAAACCATTTGCTACAGAATGGAAATATAAAATAGAAGCAATGTAAATTTAGAAAGCATTGCAACTGAACCTTTATTAAATATTATATCTTATCTCAAAATACACGAGTTTTTGAGTCTCTCTTTGGCTAGCAAAGAAATTTTCAAAGAATTTTTCAACAAAAAGCAATCGCCTGTTTGGAGGATTTTAAACAAAAATTATTATTATTCTCACGAAAATATTGAACCTTTGTAACCGATAAATCTTATCCCTAGTTCCGAATAAGATTAACAACAATATCAGTTGTTCAAATATTGCTAATAAAAGGTTAAGTTCATAAAGAAGATGCTGATTAACTTATGGCAAGAGAAACTAGGAATAGAAATGTCTATGCATTCAGATGCGAATATAAATTTAAAGGAAATAGCAACTAAATTCTATGGGAAAATCGAAAAGGACAGAGAATAAAATATAGTGTGCAAAATCCCATTAGATCTTTTTGTTTTTTATTCAACTTTTGATTTTCAATATATCTAGGATTTGAATGAAGTAAATTAATTAAATTTCTTAAAAATCAAAAATCAAAAATTTAAAAATGGCTTATATACATTTCTCTAGAATGATGAATTATTGGGAGCATTTTCATTTTATAATTTGTATGTTGGGAAGTTTTTTAATATTGGTAGTAAATAGATAAATGGAAAATGTTTTCACACCATTGCTAGCATATCTTAGCACATAGATATATATGTAAATATAAATAAAGTAATAGAAAATGCTCGAAGTGACGCCTTTTTTATGATGCAGTCTTTAAATGAATAAGTGAAAATAATTCATGTGGTGGACTCAAGTGTGTAATCCTTTTGGGAACGATTAGGTAGATGCGAAGTAAGAAAATAAGATGGTTACATGTGTAAATATAAATTTATTTTATTATTTTATTTATATTCATATACATAATTCTAATAATATATAAAACATCAGATCTAGACTTATTTGACTCAGTCAACCAACCAGACAGTGATGAAACTACTAATGGAATTAGAGTGAGGTCATCCGTTAAGTTTGTCCCTGGTTAGAATTAGTCCCTTCATTCCTTCTTCTACTCTTACCAAATCAGAATATCAGATAATTGCATTCCAGATGGCAAAAAGTATCAATTGTTGTCACGAAAATGGATCATAAAGTAAAATGGAGAAGAAGAAATTGTAGAAGGGGATGGAGTTATCGGATATTAACCTACAATTTAAAAAGGAGAAGATGATTTTGTATATGAGAGTTGCTGTCCTCTAAAAAGTAAATAAAAAACAGCAAATTTATGACATATTGAGTACATTTAAATTAGTGTTTATATCTTTTGCTTATTTTTAGCTATGGTGGGGAGTATGGAGGGTCATTTTGTGTATATAGATCTACAAACCAAAGAAAAATTTGATGTAAAGGTAGGAAGATATGAATTGAAACCCAGGGAAGGGGAAATGTATTTGATATGGCATATGGATTAAAACTAAATTACTAAAATATATCCGCCAGTCATGTGAATTTTTTTTAATATTAATAAAAATATGAAAAAAGTTATAATATTATAATATTATATTATGAAAATATTAATCTATTAGAATAAATATATATAGATATTTTTTGTAAATAAAATTAATTTATGACTTAATAACAAATTTAAAATAGTGTTTAAGTAATAAAGCAGTAACTATTCAGAAAAAATTGTAAAAAAATTAAACAAATTAGTGAAATAAAGAATACTACAAAAATAATTTGATATTTATTTATTTAAAATTTAAAAATGCAAATCTCCAACATTGTCGAACGATTGTAGCTTCATGTGCAGTACATAAATTTAGAAGATAAAAGCAAGACCAGGTTCTCGCAATGAGTTCAGATTCGAAAGAAGTAAGAAAAATGGTCGACACAGTAAATAAGATATTGAATACAGGTACTATAAAATAATTTTACAATGGTTTTGTTTGCAAAAGTAAATTCTATTTGGAGTCAAGTTTATTTGTATATTTACTTATAGGATTAAAGCAATACCCAAATTATTGGCTTCTGTTTTCAGATATAATGGAACATAGATTGACAATAAGATTTGTTAATTAATTGGAGTTTTTGAAGACAGACGGAGAAAAAGCCTTTCAGTGGCTCTTATTGGAGTTCACAACAAAATAGCTGAAGAATTTATTCAATATGATAAGGGAAAACCCAGATTTTTTATAGGAATATGAATAAGACTCGTATGTAAAATAGAATTTTTATGAAATTATTCAATGCATAAACACTCTGCATGAAGTTGATTACCAAATCAACAACAATATGGCGGACCATTACGCTTAATTTGAGCAACTAGAGATTGAAAAGGTGGACAACGATGAAAATTCTCAGCTTTTGAGTCGAGAGTAAAGTGGCTAGAGTTTCGCAAATCAATAAGAATTAATAAGACAGGGAAGCAAGTATTCTTTATAGTAAGAAACGCCTGAAAACCCGTCGATTTCGAATGAAGCCAAAACTACTATGAAGTAGGAATACTAAAATTTCAGAGAATCAGTAGTTTAAAAATAAGATGAAGAAGAAAAGTTAAATATAAATTCAGATGAAGAAGAGTAAAATGAGATTTAGTCCTATTAAGGGTCCCATTCCTCTTCGAAAAATGATGGAAAATTAGAAAAATAGGTATCTAAAAAAACAATAACACAATATCCGAGAATGTCCAGGTATGAAAAAAATTAATAATGAATGAATGAATGAAAAAAATAAAAATTAAGCTATTATTCATATATATTTCAAATTAATATAATAGCAAAATCGACTTTGAAAAATTTCTTGAGTGCAAAGAAGCTAGACCAAGTAACGTAAATATATTATACAGAGAAAGGTATGGAAATCATTTATAATCAGAAATGGTTCCTTCTTATTTAAAGCCCTCGGCTGTCTAGGGAGATGGGTAGAATGCTGGACAACATAATTTTTCCCTTTCACACCATAAAAGAAACAGTGCTCATCTTTATGAAAAAGAATATGAAACCATTTATGAGAATTTCCAATTTTAACATGAACCCCAAAAACACTACACATTGGCAGAATAAAACTATGAATGCCATTTGTGCAAATAAAAACTTTCCCAAGGAGTATATGTTATGTGTAATAATGCTCATTTCTGTAACTACAATTAAGTAAATTGAAATATCAGATTATCATAATATAATATATTTTTTGTTTTTTTGGTTTATCTTAATTAAATAATTGTAGGCCTATATATGTGATCAATGCTTGAGTAGAGAAAAGAGAATTTTACCATGGAAAGTACTTAAGAATTTTGATTGCAAAAGTTACAAAATATCTAAATAGGCGAAACATGACATTGACTTTTTGTTTGACAAATGTATTCTGCGATTTGAATATGATTCGGACATAGTCTTTAAAAACAAAAAATTATATGATTTTATGGTTTTAAAAAGAAGTCTGCATTTACTCTATGATATGATTTGCAATCCGTATTTGGTTGACGATTTGTTAGAGTCTAATAAGAATTTACTACTAAAATAAAATTTGTTTTCACTTAAAAACTTTTATGAAATAAACAATGGATCTTTGATGGTTACCTGTCAGAGGTATTATGCTTTATTATAAAATCATGTGATTGGGTGCAACATTTGCTCCAAAAAGGGATTTACATGTAAAATTTGCAATGAACAAGATAAGTTATTTAATTTTGATATTCTTAATACTTCTCTTTGCTCAGATTGCACTCATATTTATCATAAAAAATGCCTTGAAACTAATAATTGCTTTAATTGCATGGTAAATATGTGAGTGAATATTTACTTCAGATTAAATTTATTATATATTTTAAGAGCTAATAGGCATTATAAGATATACTTTTTTGTAGTATATTAATTATATTATAGTTTTATTGAATTATAGATAATTTATTTATGAATATTAAAATGTAAAAATTATTTTTCACAGAATTTTTTAATTTTGATTATTAAATATTTAATTTTTATATTACATAGCTCTAATAAATAAATGTAAGTTCTCTATAAAAAGAATAAAATAAAATCATAAACAATTAATTAAAAACATTAAATAATATTATTAAAGACAATAATACAAAGGTTAAAGAAAATGAAGTAACCGCAAACAGACAAAAGTGACGGGTCACGAAATAATATGCATATAATAATAAGTTCTCAGGCAGCCGCATTAGTAACCAACATTGCCATAACTCCTTCTGAAGTAGTAAAAATAAGGTAGTAAAAAGCTTCACTACAAAAATCGTTATTGAATAAATAGTTAAATTTTAATCCAAGTTCTCTTTCATCAACGTTTATGTATATAGTTAGAAATGAAGGAATTAAAACATTTTTTAATGGGTTAAAGTACAATTTAATGAGGGCTTGTGGTTCGAATTTCACAATGTTTTTGACTTATGAAAAAATCAAATAAGAGTTATTGAAAAGCACATCAAATTTTATAATAGTGCCTCTTTTGGCCTCAAGTATTTCTTAAGCATTATCTACTACAGTAACGTTTCCCCTGGAGTACTGGAAAACGGTTCAATAAAGTCACACAGGAAAGTCAAAGGCAGAAGGATTTTCGTTAGGAAATAAACTGTATTCTGCATATTTGGTCACTGTTAAAAAAAATGTTATTTTTCATTTTATTTATTGGACAATTTCAGAAAATATGAGAAAAAAATTAGGATATTACGATTCTACATCGCACTATGTAAATAAATATAAAATTAAATCTTAAATTACTTTTTTTAATTGTAAATTTCTTTGAAAGGACACCAAGGATAAGAGTTTTAGTGACATATTTTACATTAATGCAATTTCTGGGTCTATTGGTTCAATTTTTGCCTCTTTTATAACAGCTCCACTTGATATAGTGAAGACTAGGAAGCAAGTGTTTTCGGATAAATACTATGGAAATAATACCTATAAAATGATTGCTGATATTATAAAAAATGAAGGTATTTCTCAACTGTATATAGGAATAAGACCCAGTATTATATCTTGTATGGTTTATGGGAGTTGTATGCTTTCAGTCTATGAAGGAACTTATTAATTTATGTAAAAAATAAATAAATAATAAGAAATCGAACACATTTATTGAGTTTTTTAATTGGTTATTTGCCGTTTCTTTAACAATTTATAAATGGCATACATTAAATTATACTGTAATTTATACTATTAAAATAATGTATATATATATTATTATATAATTTTTTTATTTAATTCATAGTTGTAAATAAATCTATTTTAAATTTATACATAATGTATTTGAATTCTTTAATTAATATTTTATGGGATGTTATTTTCAATTTGTTTAAAAATTGTAAAAAATTAATTATAGTTTAATAATATGATTTAAAATCTCAGAATAGAGATTCGTTTGAAGCATTTCCACCTCCAAAATAAGAAAACTTTTATAAAATCTAAAAACTGCCTTCGTATAGAGAAACCATCAGTCCTCCATAACTAAGGAGTTTGAGCAATCTAGGCACTGCTCCACTATATAGTCCCTTCATACCTTCATTCGAATAAATTTCTTTAAAATTTGAATATTCCTCTTATCGCTTTACAAGGTACATAGTTATTTCCTAGTTTTTATCACATCAAAGGGCTAACTGGCGAGAGCAGCTAGTCCTCCTCCACACATACCAGAAACGACATTAGCGAAAAATTATTAACCAAAAGTAAATTTGGGTAATCCTTTTTCTTCTGCTTAGTTGATTCTGGAAGACATTTAGAATTTATATTCTTTGGTATTATTGTTATCGCAATCTTTTTGTTCATTTTTTTGACATTTATAAGTACTTATACCCATATATATTTGCTGTCGTACTTCTTCTGTAACAGGCCAATAGACTGAAAAAAATATCAAATTGCTCGTTAAATTGGCTATATAGGCAGCGTACATTTCCGTGAAAAATTACAACTATCTTCTATTAACCAATCTTAATTTGCTGATTTCTGCATTATTATTTTACTTAAATGATTGTTGGTGGGTTTTAAAATACTCGAGCGGCAATGTTATGGTGGAAGAAATTGTTTGCGCCACAATAGAAGCGCAAAATATAGAAATATGCTCTTTCCTATGTTTCTTTTGTAAAATTTGCTGATTTTCTGAAAACTTTGTAATTTACTATAAAAACCACACCTTTAAATGTTCATATGATAAAAACATTGATAAATTAAATGCTGCTGTCAAAAGTAAATTGGTTTTCGCACCACTAAATAAGGAATAATATCCTTCATTTTTCACTACATTTTAATAGGCGCTTTTAATGGTTTGTATTTTGGCATCTATTATGTGGCTTTTAGATTATGTATATATATCGGGGTACTATGAATATAATTTTGAAGCCTAAATTCGTATTTTTATTACATCAAAAGGTACTATTATAGTATTAGTTAAAATGGCGGCTATTTATGAACTAATAGCAATTATAGTGTTGGTTTTCTATCCCCTGTTGTCTTTCATCGAATGAAAAAATCAAGGATTTCTTATTAATTTTATTTATTGTCTATTTCAACTAAAATAACAATAGATTTTATTATATTTTGATTACACTTATTTATGAATAAAAATGTAAATTACTATTAAATAGTCTAGAAAATAAAAAAAAAATATAAAAAAATACTAAACTTATATTAGCTTTCATTAAAACTAATACATCACATTTTGGAATAATTTTCCTATTAATGTATGAATACTTGCCAAATTTATTTATTATTGAGTTGGATTTTTAGTATTTTGGAAATAATTTTATGCAATAACTAAAAATAATTTAAAAATGGCATTATAATTTTTCAGCTCGTTATTTGTAATTTTAGTTATAACTAGTTGGAAAATGAATAAACGCAAAAAATTATTATATTCTTATTTTATTTGAAAGTTGAGTGATAAATAATATTCTTGCTTATATTTATCTTAAATATATTCAGGAAAAATAAACCCATAGTAAGTAAGCACTAATATAATAATAAACTAAAGTAATACCTAAAAATTAAGTCAATTAAAAACACAAACTAACAAAATAAAATTATCAAATATAATAAAAAAATAACACTTTAAATTTAAATAAATTGACAAGTCATGGATGTTGTAAAAGAATTAGTAAGAAGAGACCTCTAAGAAAAGAAAAAAGACATGTCTCTCACTCCCAAAATAGCTGATTAATTTCAAAATATTATGGATCAGCAGGGAATTACAGTGAATAGCTTACATGGCAAAACGCTTTATAAAAAACCGAAATATATCATGTTTAAAGTAGAGAATGACTCCAAAAATGACAGTCCTAAAAACTATGAAAACACAATAAATAGACAGCATATTATTGTAGACGCTAAATATAAATAGAAAAAGCCTGAGTAATCAAAAGTTTTCATGAAACAAAAGGGTAAAAATAGTTATTTTATATAATTTATTCAGTTTTATAATATTGAGAAAAACATATTATTTAACAAATTACAATACAAATAAGTTTTATTTTTACAATAAATTTTATTGAAGAATATCAAAATATTTTAACTTTAATATTAAAGGAGCAAAGGATAAAAAAAATAAAGGATTTATGTCTCCTTCGCGATTTCCTACATTTTAACCCCACAAGCCGGTACATTTTCCACCAGGGAAAAAAAATTATTAAAATGAAAAGAATCTAAACATGATTTCAGAAAGATAGGATGATGAATGGGAAGAAGATGAAGATTAAGAAGATGAAGAAGACAGTGATAATGATAATGATAATGTTTTAGATTAAAGCTAAGGTGTAGATAAATTGTTTTCTTTGAGTTAAAAAAGTTAGAATCTAAATAATAATGAAAAGTAGGCACAAGGTAGTGAATTAAACGAAAAGATAATAGATACAGAGTCGCAACAATAGCAAAATGAATTAAATGATAATTAACAATAAAAGAGTGGATAAAAAAAAGAGTATTTTTGGAACGACCTCAAAAAAAAAAGAGAAGTACCAAGAAACTGACTGAAGAAAATGCCGATAAAAATAAATCTAATTTAAGCATACAGACAAATTCTTCTGATAATTTAAATAAATTAGATGTTTCAAAGAGTATATTCAATAGAAAAACTATTGAAGCATTGTAAGTGGCAGATGGAGATAGTTAAAATGATGGAAAGTTATTTGGAGGTAATAAGCAAACTTAATTAATTATAATAGATAAGTGAGTGAGTATGTATGTATCAAATAAATAAAAAATATTTTTATTTAGTTGGTCCCAGATATGATTAATATGGGGAATTATTATAGTATTCTATAATTGGAAAATCAGACTGGTTTAATAAATCTGAAGGAAAACTTGTGGTATTCAATTTAATTTAATATCACACTGTAATTAATTATTTTCATACTTACTTACTTACTTATCTTGTCGTAGGGAAAAGGTGGGAGAGCAATGAGAAATAGTAGACATCCAAGCAAATTGACCCAAGATGATAGAAGATCATCGGTTCTTATGAACACTACTAGTACTTCACTGTCTAGAAGACAAAGTTATATTGGAAAGGGTCCTGCAAAATTGAAAAAATCAGACATGGATAAAGTTGAAATCACAAAACAATAGCTACTATGGAATTTACAGAAAATTGACTCACAAATTAGGTAAAGAGAAATGGAAACTGCCAGAGAATATTAACTAGACTCTGTGATATAAATACCTACTTCAAGTGACTTGGGTCACAAAACATTAAGAAATATGGCTAAAAATAAGCAAATGAGAACTTTGAATAAGTACGATGAATAAACAGAAATTTGGGAAGAAACCGCATCGAAACTAGCCACAGTTTCTGATAGAATTTTGGTATTAATTAAATAAAATAATTTTTGGGAAAACAATGTCATTAATTTGTTTTTTTTTAATAATACTAGGGAGACACGTTGTTGCTTAGAAGTTCAGAGTATCACAGATAAAAATGTGAATTGAAGGATTTACTTTAGAAAACGAAAGAAAGTTCTGAAATTATCGGAGATTGCTATTGGGAAAGTACTCTTAGAGAGTAAGATTTGTTAATTCATTTTTGTTCATTATCTTTAATATTATATTTTATATTCATAAAGAAATGAAAAAAGAAAGCCCTTATTAGACAAATTCGGTATTCCAGTTCCAGAGTTCAAAATGAAATTTCTTACAGAAACTAATGGTTCTCTCATACGTACCCATTATGATTAAAACAATTATGAATTGATAAGAAAACCTTTACCTTTATCTTCTTCTATGACAACTTTTCGAAAAACTACTGAAAAATCATCTATTAGCAACCAAAATACCAATAACGCTAACTATTTGTTAACATCTGTAAGTAATTTATCTTTAAGTAATAATAATAATGCAAACAACCCCAGCAGCAATAAAAACAATTTCCTTTAAACGTCTAAATCTTTTAACAAATCTTTGCCCCATTTAAATATGACTTCTTTCAATTTAACTAGTACAAATCTTTTTTAGACTTCCTTTGAGTCTAAAATGAGCAAAAAAAGACAAGAGCAAAAGTAAAATTTCAACAATATTTTTAATTTAGAAATTGAAGATATAATGGTAATAATTTTTATATATATAATATTTTAATTAAGTGTATCAACATTTATTAAATACTTTTAAAATAATAAGGTCCAAGGTGAAAGCAAGCTAGGTAAAGAAAGAAAATGCCTATTAGGAGACGGGCTTCCCAGTCATTAGCTCTATTATAAAATAGTCCAGCCAGGGGATGAAAACATAGATTCAGATCCTTTTACACTAATAACAAATAAAAATTTAGGCATTAACTCAGCCAGAAGTATTATAAAAAAATAATAAAATTTTAATGTTATTATTTTATTTAAATCCTTTATTATTAGAAAATGAAGACGGCAAATTAGAAAATATCAGTGGTATAAACAATAACAGTCAATATTTATAAAATAGTACTTCAAAAGATTTTATGAAAAATTCGGGTGACAAAAGATATTCAATTATTTCACAGGGTTTTGAATTTGACTAGCGAAAATATTCTATTTTTTCTTAATCTTAACTTAGAAAGGGAAGTATTTTATTAAAATCATAAAGATCTAAAAAAATCTGATTATTCAAATATTAATTATATTTATTATATATTATAATAAAAACTTATTTATTTTTGTCAATATATTTATATTTATTATTTCTTTCATGCTTGAGTAATAGATGTTTTTAACTATTTTTAATTTATTAATTATAATTTTTATAGATCATATTTAATCAGATTTGGATTAAACCTAATAAAAATCTCTTGCCTTAAAATATTATGTGATTAATTTTATTATAAAATAAGTAAAAAAAAATTAGGAAATTCTATACTCACATTTTATATAAATAAATCAATTAAAAATTAAAAATAATAAATATAACAAATATAAATGGCTTCATATTAAAAAGTTACTGGTACAATTTTAAGACAAAAGAAAGAGGAAATCTAAACAATTACATAATAAAAGTGGCTTGAAAACTAGTTCAGATCTATTGTAAATTTTTATTTGTTTTCATAAAAGAAAAATTATAAAAAGATTTTATTTAATATTTTCTAAAAGTACAATGATTTTAAGAGAGCAGTGTGTATGGGAAACGTAAATAAATATAAAGAAACATTGCGCTAGCTTGAAACAATGTTTCCTGATACTGATATAAAAAATATTACCAAGAAAAAAATGTAGTTATTTTAAATTTAAATAGCCATATTATAATTATATTTTGTAACTTTAACATTTAATTTAAGAATGAAAAATTCACCATATTGCATACTGCATGCACAAACCACCGATATTTTTTAGTGAAATATTTATTGGAGAATGGTCATGTAGATCAGATAAATGAATAAAATTTAGTAATATAAATTCATATTTTTACCTTATAAAATGTTAATATTGTTAAATATTAGCTTGGATATACCCCAATTTAATGTGCTGCTTTTTTTTTGGCTATTCATAATAGTGAAGATAGGAGTATAATCGATTTACTACTAGAAAATGGAGCAGATATTCTTACCATAAGCAAAAAAGGAATAGATATAGTTAATTTAATTAGATAAACTTAATAAGGATGCTTAATATAATAATATTTGTAAGATATAGTTACTGTTAAAAGTAATTATTATTATTAATTATTTAGATTTTATTTATAATAATATATTTGTTTTATAATATTAGGAAGAGAATAGTTTGCATTTTTAATGAAAAAATGCAGTTTATTAAAAAATAAAGAATAAATACTATAATTTCCTAATTTTAAAAAGTTATCCACTAATTGCTAAAATTATTTTCTTAAATTTTTATGACACCTTAATATATATTTAATTACTTCCTAAATGCATTTATAATTATATAAATTTTTTTTCTCTCAATTTTAAATGGTAAATAATAAATTATATGAAATCCATATAAATTTTATGATATTAAAAAATTTTCAAAAATCATAATAATCATTGTAAAACATAATTCTCATCAGAGTATGATCATGTTCATGACCTTCTATCACTTATTTACTTTATTATTACTCCAAAAAGCATGGTTAACAAAAATCAAAATATCCTCCAGATTAAAGTGGTCCTTGTTTACAATTCAGGCAAATATATCTATGTCCATTCTTACCTGATGTACAATTTTTTTATTCCAAATTGCAGCCAAAACTATGAGCTCTACTACCCTCTTCTCCAATCTTAGGCTAAATATCTTTTCCGAATTTATATACTTCAATATTTTTGAGGTTATTTTCGTTTTAAATATAGGCCTAAAAATATTAATTATATTTAATAATATTATTTTATTTATTATTTTTTTTTTTTACCAAATTATGCGGAATTTTGAATCTTTCAATTCCTTTTTATCATCTTAGCTAAATTCGGTATTTCCACATTCAACACAGTAAGTCTTCTTTTGGTGGTAAGACCAAAAATGAGGGGAAGTTTTTTCGATCTTATTCTTGCATTCTTGACATTCATCTTCAAAGGGAATATTAACAGTGTCTATTAAATCTTCTTTCACTTAAAGACTTGGGCACTATCCTTTGAAAAACTAAACAATGGGCTCTAGTTGAGGCATATCATAATCAACAACTTAATATTAAAGAGTTGGGACTTAAAATAGCTTTTTAATGGGCTCTCCTTTGTAATTAAGGACTTGAATTCTGCTATTTTACAAGGTAATTTTGGGATTATACTTCAATCTGCTGAGATTTTCTAACACTTGAGAATCCATTTTTTCAAGAATTTCAGATCCCAAAATCTTTTTCGCATCATAATAATGAGTTTTATTATCCCCTTTGCTGTCAAGGAAATTTTTCCTAATAGATTACAGGTTTGATTCGACCTCCTCTTACATTTCTTCGTTTTCTTAAGCAACTAGCTTCAAAAGTTGTTCTTCTAAGTTAGAAGGAGGAGAACCTGTGTGCACTATTTTCCCAAATTTGTCAACAATTATAAGGAAGGGAATAGATTTTAGGGAATATGTTTATACTTCACTGTTTGCTTGGGCGAAACCCATGTCGCTTTCGGAATAATAAAATTCTATCTTTTCATTAAGGCCCTATTCTTTAATCTACTGAATTCCGTTATGCTCTGAAGTAAAAGACTCTAAGTTAATAGCCTTAACTTTAATTTATTCTTTTTAAAGTTTTTAAGCATTTGATTAGTGTGTTCCAATGACCTTAGGCAGGGTCCGCACCAAGGAGCCCAGATCTAAAATATAAATAAATTTATAATAATTTTTACTATAAATAATAATATTTGTTTACATCTACAACTAAAATAGATCCTTTTTCGTGTTGAATGGTAGCAGTGCTTTGCTCTTCAGTTCTTAAATGTTCAATAGGTTGAAAAGGCTTTTTAACATGGTGGAAACGATTCCGTTTCTTAAAATATCAAAAACACTTTTAATTTCATCGTGATCTTTTTCAGAAAAGTTTTATTGCAAAGTTTGGCTAAACTTTTATTTTGAGTGTAATTCAATTTAGAACCGTCTAAAACATTGTATTGATGAAGAGTTGTATTTTAGGAGGAAATTAATTGTTTCAATTAATAATCGTATTTAATTTCTTATTCTTTTTGAACTGCAAATTGAAATTCCTTTATTTAATTTTCCTAGAGAGTTTAGGAAAGAATTGTAAGTTATTTTAACATGGTCTACTTCATATCAAAAAATCAAATTTCAAGTTCATATGCTTTTCCCTATCACCGATATTCAACAGAGGGGTTAGGATTTTCAAAAATTCTTCTTTGTATTTCACATCGCATTTCGCTTAGATAGTCGGTTTATCAAAAATTAAGCTTTCCTATCCATTTATTAATTTGTTTCTTTGTTTTAAGTTAAAGGAAAACTATCCTCCAGTTTTCATTAAAAATGACTTGTTTTCTTCAAGAATTTTTCCAAGATTTTCATTAAAAAATTTGTAAAATTTGTCATAAATATCTTTTTCAAGGTCAGACTTCTCTTAACTACAGCTTTATTTTTCAGTTCCACTTACTTCTTATGAAGGTTCTCTAAAATCAATATAGTTTATTAATGATTTATAAATGTTAATGCTCAGCCGTATTAAAATTAAGTTACTCTGATAAAAGTCTGTTTATTTCTGATTCTATTTAAATAGAACTAGGATGCCCCTTATAAACAATTTTATTATTTCGACCAATCAGTATAACAAAAGGAATTCCTTTTATTTGAAAGAATCTGTTTATATCATGATCTTAATCCCACCCTTTTTCAACTCGAAAGTTTTGGATACTTGTCCATTTTTTATCTTATATTCTCTGTTTTACCACTTCATTTTCTTTATCCATTGAAATTCCAATAATTCTGGCTCTAAATTAAGATAATATAATTAATCTAAAAAGTCAAAAATATCTCATTTAATTTTACTTGTCTTTCCACTAAGGATTTTTATCTAACATTTCTTAATTATGCTACATTGGTCTTTGACAAGGAGAACACCTTTATATTATGAATTTTTTTATAAATTAAATTTTAATAAAAAATAAAATTAAATTTATATTTTTATTTTTGTAGATATAGATTCTGAATTACCATGTGGCCCATACACTGAAAGTTAAATAAAAAGAAAATATATTATTAATTTAGAATTCTTATATCATTTAAATTTAATATACTCAATAAGAACTACTTCCTCTTGAGATATAATTAGATCAGTCATTGTTCCATCTTAAACTATTTATAAATTTGAAATTTATTTTAGCTGATCTCCTTCTTATAAAGAATTATCAAATTTTAAGCCTTTTATGTCTTTTTCTATGGATTTTAGTTTTTATTCGTCTTCATTAGTATTAATATTTCCTTTACCTTTTACAATTATTTCAGTATTAGGCTAGAAATTTTATTTGCCTTCTTTAAAATGTAGAGCGATAGAAGATTATAATTCAATCTAAGCTATTTCTTCAGCGTTATTTTTTTAACAGACTCTATTATTTTTTCCATTTGATAAGTAAGATTTAATTTAAAATTTATTTGAATCTTTTTTTATTAGAATATAAATAATATTTTTATGATTTTATTAATTACTTATTATTTGTAATATTCTCCATATATATAATTTCACAGAAGCGAATTAAAATTCCATACAAATTGGTATATTTCCTTTTAATATTAAAATCTTGTTAAAATACGATAAACTCCGTTTTTTAAATATTACTCCTATTAACTCTGACAAAATTTCATAACAAAATTATATATCCTTAAATGGTATATGTTAATATATTGAAAAGTATAAATATGAGGAAATTAAAAATATTTATTATTATAATTATAAGTATATCTAAAATAATTAATATTTTAGAGCTAAAAATATTTCATTTAATAAGAATAAAAAGTTAATTTTTATTTTACTAGGAAAAATATTTATCATCATCTCATTTGTATGCATAACATTCATTTTTTTTCAATCTTATTTTTTAAATAAAAAATCATAATTTACGCATAAAAAATAAAACTACTAATATCATAAAATTATAATACATACCACAGATACATAATTAGTTGTTAATTATCTATATATAAATTTTTTGATTTATAATTTTACTTTTGAATAATATAGCATATGGTTTATCATATAAATAATAAAAATTATAAGAATAAATAATACTAAAGACATAATATTATTATATACTTCGGTTCTATATATATTGAAGGCTTTGAATAATAATTAATTAATTAATTAATTAATTAATTAATTAATTAATTAATGTTATATTTGATTAATTCCTATAGGTTTATGATTTTTTTAATGGATTTGCACTTATTTTATCATCTAATTAAATCTATAGAATTAAAATCAATCTGATCTAATCTAATCCTATTAAAATTAATAATATACATCTTATCTTTAAATAAAATATGTTTAAAATACTTGTAATATAATAATCTCAAATTATTGTTTATTTTTAGATTATTTTTAATTTAAATAATATATTTTTAATATAATCATAAAATATTTATAAAATATATTTCATTTTATATATATGCCATTTTAAAGTTGTTGGGATTTTTAAACTCTGAAATTAATAAAAAATATTAAATTTAATTGAGAGATTAATGATTTGAATATCCCATCTTTTGCAAATAGTTGGAATATCCATGGTCAATACCTTTTTACCAGGGATAAAGTTTGCTACCCTTAGAAATTTACATAGGCACCAAAACTTATCCATGGACAATAAATTATTAAACCATGGATAAGTTTTGCTACCTTTGGAAATTTATAAAGTTTTAAAAACTTATCTCTGGTAAATAAATTATTAAACTATAGATAAGGTTTGGTAAATATATTAATTTCTTATATAATTTTAATACATATTTATTACTTTCTTCAAAATAAAATTACAAATCAAAATTTTTATGCTAGGTTTTTTAATAATTTATTTTGTATCTATAGTATATGTATTAATTATATGGTATTTTTTTTGTATATTTTATACAATAATTATGATTATTTAATTAAAAAAAACAATTTTGATTTTAAAAAAACAGCTGAAAAACATATGTATAATACGTATATCTAAACTTATTATTGTTTTGTGAAAAATTATTAAGTTGGTTTAAAAAGTAAGTAAAGTGTTCAAAAAATAATAAAAGCACTTTTCAAAATATGTAAAAAATCGGAAAAAAACAAAATTAAACAATTTGATAAATCTTTGATTTGTAATTTTTTTTCAATGAAAGTAACATAATGATTTATGAGTGGTTTTAATAACTGGCTTAATATTTATAATATATATTAATATTAAACGTTATAATTATATATGTTAGTACATTTTTATATAAATAGTTAGCAGGATATTATATATTATACTAATAATAAAATTGAATATTGTTATACTTTTATTCATAATATAATATATATAAAATTAGAATATTTTTATATATAATGTTTAATAAATATTTCTAAAAAAAATGATTTTTTTAAATAAATTTTATATAATCTTGTATTTTCCCTTATGAAAATAGTAAAGTTATATAAGAATTTATAGTAATGAAAAATATAAAGTTTAATAAAACTTATCCCTGGTTAAAGGTGTGTTGACCACGTATAAGTTTTGGCACATATGTAAATTTACATAGGTAGTAAAACTTATCCCTGGTAAATAGTGTGTTGACCATGGATAAGTTTTGCTACCCTTGTAAATTTCAAAGGGTAGCATTCTTTATCCCTGGTAAATAAATTTTATTGACCATGGGTATTCCCTCCCCCCAAACTTAGATTCTCTCAAAATCATATCTCGACTTACTCTTCCCTATGAAGTGTAAAAAATTTAATCTATTTAAGTATAAACCAATGGAAAATGTATTAAATTGAATATTTTGTATATCTATTAATTTTTTATTTTAAAATAAATAGAAAACTTATGAATTATATCAGCAAACAAAATATATTTGTAAATCTTTGATATTTTTTCAAAAAAAGAGTAGTGTAATAAAATTGCTCATTTTAATACAAGTATTATGCTATTTCATAAGAAGCATATATAATTATGTGGAATAGATTTTAAACATTTAACCAAAATATTACACCCTTTCTATAAAGAGCAGGCTTTAAATTGCAATGAAAACTAATGTAGCACAGAATACAAGAGAAAAATAAATGATATACAAATATTATAAATTTAAAATCAAATTTAAGACAATAATAATGGCAATAATACTGATTTGATAATAACAACCTCTGACGATCAACCTATCATTATTTATGATTATGAAAAACTGACAAAAATATTATACATAAAACTTCCAATGTGTATAGGATACATTCATATATTAAATAGTTAGCATAACTCCTTTATGGTGTAATTAAAAAATATCTTAGGTATGTATCTTATATAATTGGATTTTAGATATCAGTCTAATAAAATAAAATATGCTATTTCAGACTTTATAATAGAAGAAAATTCATATGATAAGGATTTTTTCACTTACAATATCTATTATTTAAATGATTTGTAATCATATCTAGTGCATTCTTGTAAAGATAAAATTTCTAAGAATTATAAAATTGGTAAAAAATTTATAATACTCTATACACAGGACAGAATATATTACAAATTAATTTGTATATTATATATATATTTACATAATATTTATTAATAGAATGTTTATAAATCAAATTAATTATTCGTTTTTTTATTTAATATAATATTTATTCAACATCAATTATTAAAAAAAAGTATATTATGAATTATATTCTCGATTATAGTCAAACTCATAAAGAAATTAAGTTAGATTTAAAGGAAAGAACTAATCCCTATTAGCATTTAGATGCTTATTATATTCCAATCGGAGACGAATAAAATAACATTAATGATTCATAATGGAATTCAACAACTGTAGAAATATAAAAAATAAATAATTACATAATATGGATAAAAAAAATATGGTTAAATATAAACTAGTTGCATTAAAACCCATCATATAGCAATATAAATGAAAAAATAATATATAATTAACAAAATTTGTTATTAAAATGCACAGAATAGAATAAAATTAGTCATAAATTTAGTATAATAGTTATGATGAATTTCTGGAATAAGTAAATTTTTGGGAAAAATATAAAAATTATATTATATTAGCTTAATTTTAGAATTAATAACCCATCGTAGTTATAAATGATACCTACATGGTGATTTTTCATAATAAAACTATATATTGTCAGTCTATGGAAAAGATTAGTAAAATTAAGGAAAACATATCATGGATAAAGCAGTAATTATCAACTGGAAATGATTATTTATATTTACAAATATTGAGAAATATAGCAAAAAGTTAAACATTTTATCTTTTGTGTAAATCGAATTAAACTTTAAATAATTCTACTCCTATAAGAGAACAATTATATAGGATATATTAATTTAACATTATAAAGGAAAATAAGAGAAAACAAATTATAATATCTAAAAATTCTATTATAATGAAAAATATTCATGATTTTATCTCATATTTTAATTTAATATAAAGAAATAATATATATTTATTGAAGTTAAAATAAGAAGATTTTTTTATTATTAATAATTGTGAGCGAACTGCTTACTATTACCAAGGAGATATATAATAAATAGTTAAAGCATATAATTTTTAAGATAACATAGATATTAGATAAATAAAAGTGTTAAGCTCCGATTACAAAAATATTTGTGTATTGAAAGACAATACAAATGGATTATTAAATGATAAGAAAGCCTTTTATATATGTTTGCTATAATAAGAAAGTTATGAAGAATATTTATGTGATTTATTTTAAGAAGAGCAGTTTCTTGATTAGACTCATATAGATATTAAATTATTAACAGAATTTATGAGAAATTTGCAAAAGTTTAAAGAAGAAAAAGGGTTAAATTTTGTAGTAAATCAGTTAGATAATATCCTGAGTTTTCAATAAATAATAAACTTTAATAGCATAAAAGAAATTGAATAACTAAACCAAAATTCAAAAATAGTTTTGAAATCAATTATTTTGCAAAATTTATAGAAAATATTTGTATTGTTTTAACTAAATAAAAATGAAGCAAATAATCATGAACAATACTTTGCAAAATAAACCTTTGTTTAATTTTAGTATAATAACATATAACAGCTAAGTGATTTAAGTGATAAAGATATTATAGTTTATTTTTCTACAGCATTTAAAGCATTAGTTGTATGGATTAGTGCTTATCTTCCAAGCTATTTATTTATACTGAGATTTTACCTTCATGTGATCGATACCCTAATTATTCTCTCTAATGACATAGATCTATGCTTAGTCTAAATGATTCCTCCTTTTTCTACTCAAATAAGACGCAAATAATATAACTTATCGAAATTACTGTAGAAATCTAAAATAGATAATTAATTAGATTTATTTCTCCAAAAACAAGTGAAAAATTTATAATTTAACTTTGAAAAGAATTAACATATGGATGATTTACTAATTATTTATTATTTATTGAATATATAAACTCAAAACTATGATGTCCTTAAGCTTTTAGAAGAAAAAGAAAATATATTTAATTTAAATACAAGTTAAATGATTTGAAATTAATTTATAGTTTTCTGTATAATAGTATAAATAGAATTAAAAATTATATAATTTATATTTATAATATAAAATTTATGAAAAATAATATATTACGATATCATTTATATTACTCAGTAACATTACATATAAGTGTAAGAATTAATTTACTACTAATAGCCATTAGGTTATTTTTGCATAGACACTTTAATTTAATTACTTGGTTTTTAATATATTTATACAGGTTAACTGGGATTACTTTAACAGTTTTACCCATTTTGATGAGTTGAAAAATTTTTAGTCATCTTATTTTACTGAAGTTTGTTCATATTTTAAATATTTTGGTTAACCATGATATTCTTAGATGCATAATGAAATGTATTATTGGACTTCGGCCTTACATTCACAGGCATTTGAATTTACTAATACTACAGGTCTGTTATTCTTCTGTCTTACTATATTTTATTAGCATTTATATATTGAATTTAAGGGGTACTATATTAATAAAAGTCTGGTTATTATTATTAAACAGGTGGCTGGGAGTTGAATTTATTAATAACAGGCCTCTTTTCACTATAAACAGTCTAGTTTT
Source organism: Miamiensis avidus (assembly GCA_037039885.1). Taxonomy (NCBI): domain Eukaryota; phylum Ciliophora; class Oligohymenophorea; order Philasterida; family Glauconematidae; genus Miamiensis; species Miamiensis avidus. Next base: position 648,943 of record JAWVGU010000008.1, on the reverse strand, counting down.
AGTGTTGCTATTTGGATAAATGATCTCTATTTTCTGAGTATGATGCGATTTTTTATATGACATTACCATTATTATTAGGAGTATACATTGTCTATGGCTAGTTTTTACTTTATTGCTAGTAGGGCTAAGAAAATTCTATTATTTTACATGGAGTATTAGATCTTATTCCTTTTCCATTGTTTATTACAACTCTACTAGTTACTATTTATCCCTTATTACTACTTATTTTTTAAGGTGTATTTTAGCGAAGTGTTGTCATATAATGTTAATTACTATTCAGTGATGATTTTATTGGAGTATTCTGTTTTTATTAGACTTATTATAAATTAACAGGCTGAAAAAGATGACTTATATCCATTGCATGATCTTCCACTATTTTAATTGCATTTTAATCATATTAATTGTTTTATATTTTCTCAGTTGGTTATTAAATTTGCTAATTTTTTAGATAAAATTATTTTTAATGGTCTTATAATGCTAAGTTATCTCGTGGATGAAAAAATATTGAACTTAAATTCTGAGAAAGGGGTTATTACCGCTTACTAGATTATTGTTATTATTTATTTTTTAATTTTTAAATTATTGATATTCTTTTTTTTATTTTAATATTTCTTAAATATACTGCTCATTCTTGGTAGAAGAATAATTTTTACTATTATTACATTATTCGGTTTTTAAATAATTTTCAGTATAGTTTTTGGAGTCATTTAAAGAACTTTACTACGTGTTTAAGCGATTGGCTGAAATACAACGACGATTATTCAGATTTAATTAATCTAATTTGCTAGTAATTTTCCTAGACTTTTCTATTTGCATATCAGTGTACTATATTATTGACTATATACTACTCTTATTTTCACCCTGTGTAAATATTTTGATTTGGTTTTTAGGGTCAGTTTCTAAATCTTATAAACTTAACTAACCCTATGATTCTTTAGAACTTAAATTTTCTGTATGATTTCTTTTTGAATGTTCAAAGTTTAGTTAGATATTGAGGTATTTTGTTTAGTAATAGATTAGTTATTTTCGTTACTTTTTTAAATTTGCGGGCTTTCCTATAGCTATTAGTAGTTTTACTTTTATGAATTAAAATTTATATTTGTATCAGTTAAAGACACTTAAAGAGTGTCATATTCTTAATCATTTATTTTATCATTATTTTAACTTTTTCCTTCTATATTATTTAGGAAATTCTATTCTTCATATTAAACCTGCTTTGTCTATTCTAAAATATCCTTTTAATTTTAATTATTTTATTTTTTGTTTAGGTACTACTAACATTATTATTATAGGGATAAAAAATTTATGATTCAGTTTACGATTATTATTATTATTGATTCCTTTCCGTTTCTGAAGCAATTTCTATTTCAAAATAATTTGCTAAGAAATATAAATAGTAGTTTTTAAAGTAGTTTAAGTCAACCAATCCTTTCGTAACTAAAGAAATATCTTTAAAAATCTATTAAGATAGGTCAGAAACTTTATACACTTTTTTATAAATATCATTTCTTATAATTTCATTTATAATTCCATTGAAATAACTTAAATTTTTTTCAATATTTAAAGCAGTCTACTAAAATAGCTGAGAAATAGCATAAATCTCTAAATATTTATGAATAAAAAAATTTTTAAATTATAAAAAATATAAATAATATATGCTTACTTTGCTATTAATTATTAATATATTATTCGTCATTTTTATTTTATATTTCAATTTCCTCAAAAATAAGCATCATTAACTCCTCAGCCAAAACCAATTATTTTATTATTCCCCGACTTTAACTTAACTCTTAAAATTAGATAGATCTGGAAAAACAGTCTTATTTAGGTTGAAATTCTTTTATTTTAATTATCTGTTGGGCATATATAAATAAATCTGAAAATAATTCAATATTTTAGTTCTCTTTTTTCCAATTAAATATGCATTCTATAACCATTTCTTGAAGTAAATTTATAAGAATGCAATTAGCAATAAACAAGAAATATAATAAGAATAATTTACCTAAAAACTCCTCATCTTTATAAGTTTAAATTAAATTTTTAAACAATAAAAAATTCTATATTATTTTAATTTTTAAAAATTAAAAAACTTCATAATCTTGACAAAACCACATAACCATTATATTAAGAAACTATTATAAATTATTTATTTTATTTATTAAATTAGGTGCATTCTATATAATTTTTACTTTAAAAGCTAGTTTCTAAGTATTTAGCTCAAACTCTGAATTATTTAATATAGAAGCCAGGTCTTAAATTAAGGTTTCATAGAATTTTACGCTAAGTTTTAAATAATTTACTTTAATAGAATTAAAAAATTGTAATTAATATAAAAAATCTATATATTATATTACTCCTTAAGTTAAACCATTTTTTCTATGAAATATAGAGAGTAAATTTGAAAATTTGTATTATCCTTAAAAATCACAAGTAAATTGAACATAACTTTATGTTCAAGTTCATTTAGTATTTCTGGATTAGTATATTTATTCATTTTAGAATTAATTTACTATTATTATTATTAAGGAATTTTATTTAATTTATATTTTTTTATTGCTTCATCTAATTGGTATTAATATATTTATAATAAGTTTATAAAATGATTTTAATTATAATAAGAAATTAACTACCAAAAAGAATTCTATAAAATATGTATTTAAAATAACTCCAATTTATAAACATACACAAATAAATAATAAATCTGATAGTTATTAAGATATATAAAAATGTTATTTTAAATTATATATAAATAATATGGCTCATATAAATATAATTCTAAACTAACTTCTTCTCTTATTATTTTACTATAATATATAATTCCAATTTTTTCTATTTATTTGATTTTAATAATTATTTATTATATTAATAACCCGTTATAAATAAACCTAAACTTAATCATAAAAACCATTAACTACGATAGACTGTAATATTATCCTTGGGGATGATAAAAGTTTCTCTTTAACGAGGGTTATATTTATCTCCAACATAATTGGAAAGTCTATGGGCGAGCTAAATTAAAAAATTATTTATTATAAAAAATAAAAAAAGCATGATATTGCACTTACTTTGACGGGGGCAGGAATTTTAATAGCATGGGTACAGTTGAAATAAAGGAAACAAAGTTTATAAGTAATAACTTATAAATCTTGAACAGTGTCTCTTACTTCAGACTAATTTTGTTGGTTTGAGGGAATTTCATTGTGCAAAATGGTGTAGTGAGAGGGCTGGGCAACACCTTATTTAACCTTTTGACTTACAATGAAAAAGTCAGTACAGTTGGTGTTGATATCTGTTTCGGCAACAAGAGTTCCACTTTCAGCAGAATTTGCAGATTCTAAATCTCCCCTATTGCAACTGAAAAATTTGGTTGAAACTCTTTTATTAACGACAATGTAGACAAGTTTAGTATCTTTAGTTTTGTCTCCTATTTAAAATAAAAAATGTTAAATTACATAAAGCTACATTCTTTTATTTACCATATATCTTAATTCCTTACTAAATAGCAGTAACTTCATGATCTTTGGCGGCTTAAAATTATCCATCTGAAACTCCATCTCTGTAAACAATAATATTTTAAGGAGCCTTTATATAAATCAATTATTGAGTTAAATAAAATGATAAATAGTTTATAAAATTATATTAACAAATTATATTTATCTTTTACACATCCATTAGTTTTTCCGAAAGCGTCGATTGCTCTTTTTATAAGAAGAGTCAATTGCCCATTTAGCTCAGAGTCATGATCTTTTATGATACATTCGGTAAAGACTCTTCCGTAATTATGGTCTACGGTAGCTACAAATCCCAAAATTGATTCTTTCCCGTGAGTTCTCTTTATTATTTTAATAAATATATATACATTCTTAATGATATTTTTTTTCTTTTCACTATTTATATAATTTACGGAATGGAATATATCTATTCCACAAACCATGGTGGGCTTTGTAAATCTATCAGGCATTTCTGTTATTCTATATGGAACTCCTCCAGTTTTTGAAGTAATTTTTAAAATTAATTTATTGCAAACTACCCTAAGTCCTTTTTAATTTTTTATAGTACTTTCTAAAATACATTGACTAAAGACTCCAATTACGTTTGTTAAATATCTTAAAAAATGTATAATTATGTCTAACCAAATAAATTACAAGACAAAATTATAATAAAAATTCTGGAAATTACATTTTTAATTCTTTGTAATATTTTCCATTCTTTTGGCACCAGGTAAAATACAAATCACCAATTAGGCTTCACTATTTTAGTCAATAACGTTTTACCAGTTGGAAAAAGGACCATCATCTACTCCTACGCATCTAAAAATTGTTTATGAATATTTTATTAGCTCTATTTATTCTCTTTATTATATATTATAAGTTACCTGGGTTCGTTGTTTATTTTAAATCTCATATAATCAATGGATTACTTAAATTAATTAAGGAAAGAGTCACATACTTACTGTGATCTTTTGACATAAAGAACCAAAAGTCTATCTATACCTCTTCCAAATGGCATTTGAAGCATTTCAGTTTAAGTACCACGATCTAAATCGTCTGTCTCAATATTAAGTTTTGTTGATTTGAGCTCAAGTTGTCCAGGTCTAATTTTTTCATATTAAACAGATATGGGTTGATCGTTTATATTGATTCCCCCTAATTTAGAATATTTTTATTTAAATATTATAATTTTATTGAAAAATAATTCTTTACAATGTTTAATTATTTTCGAATTTTTCTCATTTTTAATATTTTATAAAAATTGTTAGCACTGTTTAATTTTCATTCTGGGAGGAACATGCTTTACTTTTCCCAGTTCAATTTGCAATCTGAAATCTGCTTTTTATGCCTTAGTTTCCCCAGTAGGATTTAATAATTCAGGGATTAAATAGAGAATGACCTCTATATTAAAAAATAAATAAAATGTAATAATTGGTTTGTTAATTTAAAAATTATTAAAATTAAACCTTTTCCCCTTCTTTTTCTAATAGACTAAAAAAAATTTAAATTTTAAATTTATGAAATACATTTTATTGCTTTAATATTTTTTACTTTAATTAAAGGTTAGTTTGGGTTTTGAATTTTAATGTTGTATCTTTCCTTATAGTAATCCATATAGGTTATTTCTTTACCATCATAACTCTTAAAAGTACTAAGAGGAGTTTGCTGAAAATCTACTTCACTTACTCTATAAAATTATTTGTCTCCATAGCTGGTTACCACTATTCCTCCGACTAATAAGGAAAATTCTTCAGATTCAGGGTTCAAACTTTTTATCACATTAAGGTAAGTTTCCTATCTCACTAATTTGACGCAAGAATCTACCTGCAAGAGAACTTAAAATTTAATTAAATTTAATTTATGTTTGGAGGAAATTTATATTTATTTTAAAAACCATTTTTATTCATTATCATATAAAATGTTTTTAAATCATGAGAATTTTTATAATTAAATTGAGAATTAATACTAATAGGTGCTTTTAATTAACTATAAGTATTAAAAAAAAAACAGAATAAAAATTAATTTAGAATTAAAATTACTATTCAATTTTCATTTAATATTGCGCGTTTAATTACATATTTAAAAATACAAAATTTCTATTAAATAAATGCTTACTTTTTTGTGATTTAATTGAAACACTTGTGTCATACCCTTGCATTAGCATAAGTTCATGCTACTAAAAATGGGTTACTCCTTTTTAATCAAAATATTTTCTTCCTAGTCTCATTAATTATATATTGGACATAAATTTTTGGTCAATCTACCCAAAACTTGTTTGCTTTCGGCAACACTATTTTATTTGTCGGGGCTTGCTTTTAATGCGATTGGGAATTCTTTTTAGGATACTGATACTCTAAAATAATAATAAAATATAACTATAATTAAATAAAGCAATTATTGATTATATAAAAGGGACCAAAGTTTTGAACCCCTATGATTCAAATTATTTGACGATTTCATAAGTCAAGCTTTAATAATTTTTAAATTACTTATACGTTTGCTCTTTTATTACCATTTCTCCCAAGGGTAACTCAGTCTTTCCGAGTTTTAAATCATTAGGAGTATAGACGCAAAAATTTATCAATTCAGAGTACTCTGCATACTTAAAAGAAAAGAAAAGTTTAGTTTTTAAAATATTTGATTTTAATTATTGTACCATTTATGAAAAAAAAACAAAAAATAAAATAACGAAAATTAGAATTTTATCATACCTTGTTGAAAGAAATCGGTTTTTTTATTCATCCCTTTTATATAGCAGCTTAACTAAATCTTAATTCAATTCTTTGAATTAATCTGAAGTCATTTTTTCTTATTTGAGCTCCAAATCTTTGTTATCAAGATCTCCTTTAATGTTTATTTTGTACACATAGATTTTAAAATCTACATTAGAAGTAAATTTAAATTCAAAGTAGTTGGTATATAGTAATCTTTGTTCCATGAGAATATTCTCGGAGCTGGCCTATTTAATTTAGTGTTTATTTATAAAATTAATTATAAAATAATATTAAACATTATTTATTTTCTACCTTTTGGTTATTTTATTTTATTTATGATTATATTATTATATGTCTTATATTTTTTTGTTTCCACTCTTATATATATTTTCGATCCAAGAATTTTATATTTAATGTTAATACTACTCTCAAATTTTTTTCTCTCAAAATACTTATTCTCTATATTTTTTCTTTAAATTTAGATATTGTTACTATGCTATATTATTTTATAGAATAAAAGTTGCTATTCATGAAAATATATTTATTTATAAATGTATTAATAAACGGATAAGATATAGTATTTTATAGGTTTGTAACTAGAACGATAAAAGTTATCAATAAAAACAAAAATTTAAATCATAAATTATTATCAACACATTAACTGTGTTTTAAATCTAATTAAAATTATAATTCAGTTTTTTTAGATTCATTTTCTTCAGATATGCATGTGCTCCTAGGTTCTTTTATTTTCTTTTCTTTCTATTTTCTTTCCTTAGCTTCATAAAACTATATATATTAAGAAACCAATTCATTCATTTTCGAATCATTGTCCTCTTCTTATTTTATGAAATATCTAATTTTATTAAATTATATGAAAATATATTTTTAAATATTTAAATAATAAATTTTTTACCTTTTCCCCATTATATAAAATAAAAATGAAAGTCCTAAACATGAAAATATTGACACTATTGTTATTATTGAAATCCAAAATACTGAAAGCTTGTCTCCTTTTGTTTTTTATTTATTATTTACATCTTTATCATTAAAAATATCAGTATCTGGTTCTTATTTTCCGACCTCGTTATTAGGATCAAAAAATGGATGAGTGAACTCTGAACATTGTCTAGGAGGGTTTCTTAGACTAGCACATAGTGCTAAATTATGAAAAGTTATAATTTATGCGAAAAAAGTAGAAATACTATGAAGTTGGCTAATATTTACCTTCCATCACATTGTTTGTATATAATGCTCCATTATAAATTTAATTATTAATCATTATTGCAGGCCAGGTGTTTATATATGGGTGATCTTAAAGTATATCATTATTTTCATACAATATTGTGTTTTCCTATATTTATTAAAAAAAAATTTTAATTAAAATATTATAATATAAAAAATTGATTACTTAAATAAATTTATTCTTTGTTTTATCAATTTAGTAGCTATTCGCTATGCATAATTTTAACTTAATATCTATTTCTGAATTGTATTCTATTGTTTCCAAAAAAGACTGATAAGAACAATTTTCTAAGAAATTATCTCTTAATTTGCACTTTTCTTAGAACTTTGACATATATATCCACCATGTTTGTTCATTTATTTAATTGAAAATACATAATTATCTAATTTATTCATATAAAATATCTCTTCCTGTAGCCTATATATTTTATATTATTTAAACAATTATATCAATAAATAATAAATTTTAGCTATACTGGCCCAGATCCATCAGGGTCACTTATACAATATTTTCCTCCACCTAAGCAATCTTTTACTTCCTTGTCATAAGGTTTGCAATTTTAGCACGTTTCAGTATAATACACAGGTTAAAACTTTACTGAAGTTTATGATAAATATATTTAATAATATATGGTTTATTTTATTTTTATTGATTTATACCTTAGTTGTATATGTAAGAATATTTTTTTTTAAAGTTATAAATAAAAGATAATTCATTGGGGTTATTTAAATCAATAAAAAGCTTAAAATCAACAGTTTCTGTCTTCTCCACTTCGAATGCAACCTGTAGTAATAATTCTTGCTCTTCATTGTTTGTTTAATTATTCTATTAAATTCTCTAGATGTTATTGAATAATTCTTATCCCTAATCGTTCTTAATAAGGATGGAGGGAATATTAATATTCTATCCCGTTCCTTCAACATCATTAATTACAACTTTTAATACATTTTCTTAAATATTATCAGCCTATATTTAATTGCATTATTATTATTAATTAAACTTTTATACTATTTTAATATGAATAATTACAAAAATAACCATGTTAGCTCCTATTGCTTACGCATTTCTCACTTTTTATACATAACTACAATTATCGGATTTTTATACTAAAAGAATGAATTTTTATTTGGGATTTTTAACTTCGATCGATTAAAGATGGGTGCAGGCATCATATGGGCTAGCTATTTTTAAAGGCGCTGTGAATATGGATCCATAAGGAACAAATCCAAAATTAGAAATATGATATGGATCTAAATTAGTCTAAGTTCCTTCTATTAATTATTTTGGGGCTATTATTTTTACTGTAGAATATATGTATTAAATATTGAATGCTAAGAATATGAGTATGTATACTATTTTATAATTATATTAAGTCATTATTTTTTAAATTTTTCTTATTATACACAAATTTTATTTTTAGTATTTTATATTAGAATAACTTATAAGTTGAACTCTTTTAATTTCTAAATGAATAAAATTAAATACACAAGGACTTCAATATCTTTATAAATAATTTAAAGCTATATTTTCTGAAATAATTGTAATAACAATGAAATTATTTTTAAAAAAAAAGAAAAATAATATTATTCTCATGAACATGGGTAAAATAATTAATAAATACTATGAAAAAATTTTTATTTTTAGTATAATAATAAAAGTAAGCTTGAAAAAAAGAAAATATTATATGAAGTAATAGTTTATCTAAAAATTTCATAATGAAAACGCTCAAAAAATTGTTCATCATTTTTTGACTTATTACATACTACTGTTGTTTACATTGCCTTTATTAGCCATTCCTTAATTATTGGGTGCCATACCCGCATTTCCATAACTACCTTATTTCATATGTTAAGAGTATGTCATGTAATTAAATCCATTGTTGTTGGCCATTCCTTGAGTTCCTGGTCTTTAATTGTTATAGTTTTAGTTATATCCTCCTTACTACATTCCCTATTAAGGCTATCTTTGCATTCCTGTGGGATTAGGATTGGCTCCATAGTTTTATTTAGGATTTTGTCCTGGTTAAGGATTTTATCTATTTTAATACTACTGATACATCGGCTTCTATTATTGGTTTTAATAATTGTAAAGTTATTACTATTACGCACCTGAATTGGGTCTTTGTTAATATTAATATTGTTGCTGGAACTACTACTTTTGTTGTTATTATTGCATCATTTGTTATTATTGCTGTTATTATTGTTAAATTTATTGAAGCAATTATTGCTATTATTATTAGACACTGCTCTAGGATTAATTCAACTAGCTATTATTGGGCCCCTAAGATTATTACTATTAATATTATTGCTATTTGAGTTACTATTACTACTGCTATTATTATTGCTACAAATTAGAGTCAATATTATTTTAATATTGCTGAGGTTGCCTATTCATTTATTATTATTGTGAAGTCTATTATTGTTATGCTGCTTTTGAACCATTACCCATCATTTATGAGTTTTATTATTGTTATTAACCAACTGATTATTGTTATTATCCTCCCATTTATTGTTGTTGTTAGGAGTTGTTATTTTTATCAAGTAATTACTCAGGGTTGACTCCCAATTTTTATAAATATTTAGCCTACCACTTGAGTCTTTATTCTTTTTTTCTTCTGCTGATATCTGCATATCTAAAAATACATACGAATTAATAATAGCTTAAAAATAAAAATATAAAAAATTACAGGGCTTCTCTATAATCTCTAATAGAAAACTTCTTGTTGTCATTCATAGGAATAGAAATGGGTTTTTCACAAACGATTTCTTCTTCTGGATTTTTAAATTCGGCAACGTATTGGTGATTGAGAGCCTGTTCAGCAGTAAGACGCTTGCTGGGGTTAAAAACGAGTAATTTTTTCAATAAATCTAAGGCATCTTCTGAAGCCCCTTAGAAGAAAGTCTGGAAGTTTTTCTTTCTTGCAGTATTGATAGTCCCCAAAATATTTTTAGCCACATCACTTTCAAGAGAATCAACATCTTCAGGTTTTGGTTTTCCTGTAAGTTCCAGCACTCTTTCTATTTGATTCAGTGTTGAAGTACCGGGAAATATAGCTTTTCCTATTATAAGTTCTCCCAAAATACAACCAACACTCCACATATCAACAGCTTTCGTATATTTAGTTGACCCTAGAAATATAAATAATTTTAAACAAATTGATAAATAATTTGCATCCTTCCGTGAGTTTACCTAGTAGAATTTCTGGAGCTCTGTACCATCTTGTTGCCACATATTCTGTAAGAACAGGAGCTTAGTCTTCTTCTTCGTTATAGGCCACAGATCTAGCAAGCCCAAAATCAGCAATTTTAGCATGACATAGTGAATTCAATAAAATATTTGAAGGTTTCAAATCTCTGTGAATAAGTTCTCCAGAATGCATAAATTTCAATGATTTCAATACCTAAAAAAATAAAATAAGTAAAATCCGTAAAGACAAAGCATAAGTATTTGTATTTTCATAACTATATTTACTTAATAAACTATATATTTTTATGAATTTCTTCTAATATTCCAGCTCTTATAACTGCATGGAGATCAGTATCCATAAAATCGAAAACTAAGTACAAATCTTTATTATTTTCTGCTTTGATTATATTTAGCAGTCTAATAATATTATCATGTCCATTTAATTCTTGTAAAAACATGACCTTTTTAAAATAAAAATATAAGTATTTCATTATCTTTTTTGAAAAAATGTAATAGATTTCAAATTAATGAATATAATGTAAAATCATTCTAAAGTTACTTCTCTAAAAGTTCTCTAAGCATCCGTACTAAAAATATTAAATATTAAAATTACTTAAAAATATTTAAATCAAATGACTAATTTAGTTATTAATTTTAATAATTATTACCTATTGTGGAAAGCATCGAAAACTTTTTTAAGAGCTACTACTTATTTTAACTTACGGTCCATAGCCTTCCAGACAATACCATAAGCCCCCTTTCCGAGCTTTTAAATTATTTCAAACTTAGCTAAAACTCTTGCGTCAATTTCTTCTGACATTATTATTTAAAAATGATACTTTAAATCTAATTTTATAGAGTTGAATTTAAAAAGTATTTAAAATTCTTATTTTATTATATTTTAGCTATAATTTTATTGGAATTTTTTTTATTTTTATTTTTGAAATAATTAATCAATGTTAAACATAATTTTTGCTTTATTTTAAAGAAATATAATAATATGAAAATAAATTTAATAAAGAACCAATCACGAGTCATTGAGGAAAATTTATTTTTATTTATTCATTTATTAAACTTGATATAAAGCATTTAACATATGTTAAAAGTTTCTATCTAGATGATAATTAATAATAATTTTTATCACATGTACCAATATAATAATTTAATTATTAAAAAATAATAAAACCTCTACCTATTAAATTTTACTATTAATGAGTAAGGCAAATAAGTTATTTTAATAATTTTTACTTTAACTTTCTTTCTTTTTAATTAAAAAATAATAATTTATATTTTACACTTTTATTAATAAAGTTTATATGATTTTTTATTATGTTTGTTGTTTAAAATGTAATAATATTAAATATTTTAAACTTAAAAATCATGAAAATGATTTTTTTTTACGATGAGTTTATTTTTTTCTTATTTTAAAATCGAATAATATATATTTGTTTTAATAATATTTATATTAATATTAAATAAAACATTTAATACTGATTTTCCTTAAGAATAAATGATAATTATTTGTTCATATTTTCTTTAATTTACTTGATTAGTTCTTGTAATTGAAATTACAAGAATCCGAAAACATAATAATTATTTATTAAATATTTCTAATTCATCAATACTTCGAAAAGAAAATTATTTTTTATATAATTATTAATCTTTTTTAAATCGAAAAACAATACCCTATACTAACTTAATTACTCCACATAAAAAATGGCAACAAGAACAGCATCTCAGCCTATAATGCACCCTTATAATAAATATGAAACTACTCCGAATAATAGACTGAATTCAGGATAAATAAATGCTGTTTCTAATTAACAATACAACTATTAGAAGTAATTAGTGCTAAAAGAATTTAAATATCTATTTTTATGAAAAAAATACATATAAATAATATTATAATATTTTTTTATTATTCATTGATAGCTAAACACCTGGATATATAAACCAATAGGGGCCTTATTAATCATAATAAGAGACAGGAAGCTAAATCCCACAATTGTCTCACAAAAAATTTACGGGTTAAAAATCAGGTTATGATAATTCTCATAAGAAAGGCTCACTAGTTATCTCAGCATAAAATATGTTATCTAACTATTAATCTACTCCTTAGAACTATAACCAATCAAACGGAAATTTTCAAGGATAGTAACATTAATAAGGGTATAGCAACTATATGACATAAAATGAAACAAACTAATAATTATATAATAATAAAAATGATAACAATTAAATACCACAGAATTAGTATGCTCGTAATAATCGATATAATGATAATAAGACAAACTAAGGTTAAATTTTTAATAAATCTTCTCCCCAAATTTAGTAAAATATTTTATAAAACATATCAATGAGTAATAGTACTTTAGTTAATGATAGTAATCTAAACAATTAGCAATAGGCAATTAGATTTATGAATAAAGCAGAAGTCATAAAATCACAGCTAAATGATTTTAGCTCTCCTTTGGCTTAAGCAGTTCTAGGACCAAACCCTTAATAGTCTGATTTAGATAAGTTAATTCCACAATATAAGGCCTAGTAATAATAGCAAAATATGTAAAATTAATAAGGTTTATAAGATCCAAACATTCTATTGGAGGCTGAAGAAGGAGATGAAGAAGAAAATGCTTTTTTATAAAATATGAATAAAGTTTAAGTAATGCTAAGCAAGGTAAAAGGATATATTATTAATAAATTAATAAGTACTTTCGTAAAAAAAATTCTAATTATGTATTATTAACTTAAGTCTATACCATAAATGAAAAGAGAGATTGAATAAGAAAGAAAAGAAAAGGAAAAATTAGAAAAAGAAAAAAAAACAAGAGTTTCCTCAACACAGAGAAGTAATTCTGCTACCAAAAATCCTGTTACGTCCAAGAAAAATAGATCATTTACTTTCAGAATAGATTATTTTCACAAGTAAAATTATATAAATAGCTTTAAAATAATTTTATTTGACCTTTTTAATTTTCAAAAAGAATGGAAGCATCTTTTAGTCAAGTTAGAATACTATATGGAATGTTTAAAAAGGGGTAAAAACCTGACCCTTAAAGTAATACGAAATACTATGAAATTCACTAACATATGAAAATATATCTAAAAGAAGTGTTTTAAAATATGGTTCCAAGCGAAGAATTGCACATGTATATAGAAATATAGGCATACTAAAAGTAAATCAAATTAATATTATTACTGCTTATTTTAATAAATCACACTCAAAAATAAACAAATTATATATAATACATATTATTATATTTAGAAAAATAATAATTTCAAGGATTAATTAAAATATTAATTTATTTATTTATTTATTTATTTATTTATTTATTTATTTATTTATTTATTTATTTATTTATTTATTTAGATCAATGAGCGAACTAAAAAGATATTGGACTATTTTTCCCATATATAGTGAAGCCAAAATTTTATTAGAAAATAAATGGAAAATGTCTTTTTATGATTCAAAGTATTCTGTTGATTAACTTTTTGAATAGCCACTTAAACCAGCTCTAACCACTAACTTATTAATAAAGGTTTGTAGAATAAATGGAGATTTTGATAATGATAAGGTAAATTTAAAAATAATAAAAATTAAAACATATTATTTAAAATGAATTTTATAATATTATTTTTGGCAAGGCTCTTTTTCATACAGAATACATGATTCCATATTTGCAGAATTAAAAGGCCAGATAGAGAGATATTGATTAAAAGAATTAAGAAGAAGTAGAGAGAATGCGTAGGGAGTAAATGTAAAAGGAATAGTAATCAGTAATGAAAAAAACATATATGAATGACAGAAGAGTAGTTAATTCTAATAATTTGGTCAATGAAATTTAATAAGATATGCACAGAATAAGAAATAGTGATGATCCATATATTAAGGAAAGATAGTACAGAAAGTCAGAATTTCCAAACATTTTAGACGAAGATTTAGATCAAACCTACGGAGGATAATCAGATTTCAATAATTATCTTGAATATCAAAAGCAAAAAGAATTATAAAAATTAAATGGTCAATATGATCCTTATATTAAAAGAGTAAGAGCCAAAAATTGGCCCCCTAAAGTAACTTAAAACTCTCATTAATTTTATTTTCAATTACTTTGTCTTTCACGATTAATATGATAGGTAAGCAAAGAAGAAATACAGTAGTTTAAAGAAGAATAGTAACAAATATAACTAAAGCCTTATTATCTATATTAAATGTCAGGAATACATTTTAAGTCTAACCCTAAAAACAGCTATGTATTTACATATTAGTAAAGTATGAAGAATTAGGGGGAGACTAATAGATCCGAAATGAGTCCCAAGGCCTTTAAATATACAGGTTAGTCTCCCAATTTTGGAGCTCCTCTTAATTTTAATAAGTTTGAAGATCATGATATAAATTAAGAGTAAATGCTAAATATCAGTACCACAAATTATCCGAATAAGGAATCTGTAGATAGAGAAAACAATGAATACAGTCATATATAAGAGGATGAAAACTAAAGTAACGAAGATTTACAAAAATAATAAATAAATAATAAAAAAGATTTGGGCTAAAAATTTGAAGTAAATTAAGCTTAAGATAGTAAGAATGATAATCAAGCAGATAAATTAAAAACCTAAGAATAAAAAACTTAAAAAGTTGAAGATTAACAACCATCTTTAATACAAAAATAAGAAGAAGAAATTAAAGGAAAATATCAAATATAGATAAAAGCAATAAAATTAAATTCCTTTAATGGAAAAGAAGCAATTGGGGCAGATAAGTATATAGTCGGACCAAAAGGTGTAATTCCGTAAATCGATGGTTCAGAATGTATAGCTTAGTCAGATGATTTAGTTGAGAAAGATTAATCATTTAATTATATAGTTTTCTAAGATACTCCTTCTATATTGTAAATAGACATAGACAAGTTAAAAACTATGGGCATTAGTAGTGACCAGATATATATTTCTATAAGTTTGTCAGGAGAAAATGAAAATGAGGAAGAGTTTTGTCTCGGATGGACTTATATTAAATTGTTTGAATAGGGAGCCTAATATAGCTAAAGCTTTACCTAATAACTATATAAAGCTCCATTTGTTGATAAATCACCGTATGACGATAGCAAATATAGTAAAATGCAAGAGAATTTAGAATATCAAGTATCTGTCACATAATTAAAATGATCCATTTCATATTAATATTATTTATATACTAATTTAAATCAATATAGCAAATTCATCTGAATATATATGAGTTATTGGTAAAAATTATATTAACCGGTTTACAGTTTTTTTTGATTTGAAATTATTAAATTGTGGCTTTAATTATCCCTTTTACACAAATTATGGCTCCAAATTAGAAACTATAAATTTACATATGAAAAAAATAAAATTTGTTGTAATATTAAACCACCACTATTAATCATAAAAAATAAAAAATTGAAAATGAATTAACTAAATTAAAGTGTATCATCACAATTCTTTGGAACACAATCAGATACAGATTCTGATATTGAACATTCATAAAATATACTCACTAAAAATACTAAAGAAAAAGTAAGAGAAGATATAATATAGTGTATTGATGAAGCAAATACAAATTAAAATTTTATTAAAAACCATAATTCTTTGTAAAGCCATTTTTAGTGGAATAAGAATAATGATAAAATGCAAAACCATAATTTAAATAATAATAATCACATTTAGGATAATAAAATGGATTTGTCCACTTAATAAATTTAAAATGAAAATTTTCTTTTTTAGCAAAATATATCTTATAAAAAAATAGGATCATAAACTTAAAATGAATTCTAAGGGGAATTACCTTACAAAATGTTAAAAACAAACGATTAATAATCTAGTAATTGTTCTTCATTAAAAGTATTGCTAATGGAAACCGAAGAAAATGAAATATAAAATTATACATAAAGAGGTGAAGCAAATTAATAAAAAATAATTGAATCATCTAAAAAAGATTCTGAAAATTCTATTTAAGAAGAACAAGATTAATAGTAAAATTAAATAATAAATAAATAGCATGCAGAAAATAAATAATAAGAAATTAAAGTAAAAAATGAGGAAGAATAACGTTATGAACAAGAAGAAGAAGAACAAGAAGAATAATAAGAAGAATAACATAATGAAGAAAAAGAAGAAGAAGAAACTCAAAACTAAGATAAATCATAGAAATTGAATTGGGAAACATGTATTATTAATAAGAAGTATGATTCCAGTTTTCTCAAAATATGTCTCAAAGATTAATAGTTTTCTAATTTAGTATATATATAAATACTCAAACCTTGGATTGATTTCGTTTATAAAGATATGGGATTAAAAAGTTCAGTTTATAAAGATGATATCCATTTTCAAAATTTTTATACATCAATAATTATGTATAGATTTTCTAATAAAAGTAAAGCAGCTAATTGCATTATGAACAGAATTTGTATTTTTTTAATGAACTTAAAGAATAGCTAGATCAACTATAGTAATTTTTTGAGTTAAAGAATTAGAAAAAAACTAAATAAATTACTTAAGAATAAAACAATGATAATTAATTTAGCAGTGTTTTATAGTAATGTTCTTCTTAGTCTTCATTAGATTCGACAAATAGTTACATTAATAAGGAAATTAATTAATGTTAAAATTTAAAATAATAAAGTGATAATTCCAGTCAATAATAAATTCAAGAATTATTGCAATGTTTACATTAATTATAAAATAAGATTTCTGCAAGAGATAATCTAATAACAAAATTATAAAATATAATAAATGATCAAAAAAAATAGTTTGAATATAACTATAACTAAAGTATAGAAATTAACAACAAAATATTAAAATAACTATTGTGCTTAAACTGTAATAAAAAATAGAGAACTATTATATTCACTCCTTGCAATCATTAAATTCTATGTAAAAAATGCTTTAATGATGAAATCAAATAGTGTTTTTTATGTAAATAAGATATTTTATAAACTGTATATAGCAAATATGATAAACTATGATATTATAACAAATATTTAATTTATATAACATATAAACTATCTGATTAATAAATTACAATTGTGATGAAAATTTTTTTTATTATAAAACGATTTTATAATTAAAAAACTAATAAAATTAATCAAATAATAACCTATTAATTTTTGCAATACTAAATATCATCAACGTATAATTATTATAGAAGAAGAAAAAATAATAAAAGAAATATTAAAAATACTTTGCAGAAATATATATTCACTAAAGATTATGATATTCACCAAATATATTGTTATTATTACTGTATTGTACATATTATTAGTATGTTAAATCAATTCGAAGGTGACTGATAAAAATACAAAAATAAGACATAACAGTAAAATTCACAATAAAAATCACAAAAAAGCATCTAGTGCACATCATCACCATCATTCCATGATATAAAATGGCAAAAAAGAACACAAATAGGATTAAATAGAAGGTATAAATTACACCTATAATATTTTATATAATATTAAGTAAAATTTGTTTTAATTATATTAATCCTTTTATTTATCTATAAAATTTAATGTTTTTTAACAAATATATAGAAAATAGCTATTAATATATTGCAAATTATAAATAATTAATATAAAAAATAAACAGTTTTTATAATTTTATTTAATGGTGTAAATAATTTGTAAATATATAATATTAGTTTTATAAAATTTATTTTCAATACTAAAATTTATGTAATATTAATATTTTTAATAGATAGATTTTATAAAATATTCTTTGCTTTTTTATGTTATTATGTAATAATAATTTACTAAAAGATAACATATATATTGTTATATAAATAATTTAATAAATGCCATAATTATATTAGTTATTCATTTCTATTACCATTATCTAAAATTGTTTGTAATAAGATTAGGGTATATTAAAATATCTAGATTTAATATTTTATATATTATATGTATTAAATATATAAATTTAAATTTTTAAATTATTATTTATTAATAAAAGAAATTATTAAATTACACTCCAATCATTATTAAAATAACTTTATTTATTGATTGACATTTTTTATAAAAATTTGTACTAAAAAAGAGTCATTTTTAAGCAGCCAATTATATAATTAGATTGCTTTACTACGTAAAAATAGTTTTTGT
The DNA here is from genome assembly GCA_037039885.1 of Miamiensis avidus. Lineage (NCBI taxonomy): Eukaryota > Ciliophora > Oligohymenophorea > Philasterida > Glauconematidae > Miamiensis > Miamiensis avidus. The sequence continues at coordinate 630,195 of JAWVGU010000008.1, read as the reverse complement.
GTTTTTTTATTTATTCATACTCATATTAATATATTAAATTAGAAATTATGATAAATAAATTATGATTTAATTTCTCAAAGTTCCTTTATTTAAGGCATGTTTAATATTTTTAGAAAATTAGAAATTTATTGAAATAATTTAATTTTAAATTTTATTCATTAGTAATTTTTTAAAAATTATATTTTATTTTTACTATTTTTCTACAACATCTCACTTAGATTTTTGCACGGTTATTTTTTAATAAAATAGTATTTTTATTCAAATACTTATGGTATCATTTTTAAAGACTACGTGCTTGAGGGAAGATTATTGTTCTAAATTTTTTAAATTTTCAAATAAATTCAATATGTTGAAGCTTTAAAAGTTATTTAAAATGTTATCGAGAATTTAATTCATATTATAGGTTTAAAATATATGATTTATGTACATAAAATGAATTATAAATTAAATTAAATAATTTATTTTAATTTTTATTAATTATATTGAAACAATGAATAGGGGATTTGATTATTAAAAAAAGACAATAAAAATACTAATGTATTTAAAGATTATATCAACAATTAAAATTAATATTTTATCTACTCTGTTACAAAAAACATTGCTGTTAATTTACTTTTCTAAATGAATAATTTTTGGATATTCAAACATATTTAGTTTATATTTCATCAAATCAAATATACATACAATAGATATAATTTTCACTTATTTTACTATTTAAACATTTAAAAAGGTCTTTTTAATGATCAAGCAGATGGGTTTACACTAAATTATGTTTTAAATGTAACCCCTGAACTTCTAGAAGACTGTTCTCGTGTGAACACATATTACTATTTATCAAAGTGTTGGAATTCATTTTTTGAAAGTCCAGTAGAAAAAATTAATTTTGAGATCAATAAAATGAATATTATTAAATCCAAAATTGTCAATAATTTTTAACACGTAAGTCTTTAATAATCTAATGATATGGAATTTGGCTAGGTAGTACTATTATAAGATGATATAAAAATTGATAACAGTCGTAAAAGTCAAGATAATGAGAGCGTTAGTGATGATTTAAGTCACTTTAATTATAGTACGTATGACTAATAGATCTCCAAACAAAATTTTCCCAAATAAAACGAGTTACTTAAGAAATAAAGCTTTATTTTTAAAAGGGCTTCTTACCTTATTCATACACATAACTTAGCTGATCCTTTATTGCCGTTGGCAACAAAACTTGAAACCAAAATGATACACCTTTAATAAGCTATCGAAAATAAAAGTAAATCACTAGTTTAAATAGAGCAAATGAAAGAAGAAGCTTATGACCTTGCTGATAACATTTAAAATAAATATTAACTGATGAAAGACAATAGAGATAGTTTTGATGAATGGAAACAGGTAGTATTTGAAAAGAAAAATTTGCTGAATTCTGAGCTTAAGAAACGAAATTGTGCTTCCTATTCTTTTACTGAATATTAATGATGCCAATATTAATTGAATAAAAATGTGAATTACTTTTTATTAGTAGTTTGATATTTAATTAAATTGCAATCATAAATAAACTTTACAGATAAGTAACTTACGTATGAAAGCGAATTAATAAATTAACAGAATTTCAAAGAAGTATTTAAAAATCCTTTTATTGAAAAAAAAAAAAAATTATTAAAATGCCACCACAAAAACTATTGATTACGAATATATATAATAATTATGATATTTTTTTTGATAGTTAATATAAAATGATTTGTAGTTTAATAATATTAAATAATCAACATTTAAATGCAGTATAATTATCATTAAGTAATTTTTTTGCTCAAGATTACAAACTTTTATTTAATTGACTCTTTAATAATATAGAAATTATCAGATAGCTATGAATTCTTGCACTAAAAATTATCATACTCATCAAATAATGACTAAATTGAATTCAAATTAAAGAGTAATATGGATTGTTTTACACTTACATATATTATTGATTTAGTATATAAGCTCTTTTGATTAAGTTTGTTTTTATATTTAATATTTTCTAAAAAAATTAAACACCCCCCAAAAAACCCCCCTCTTAAAAAAAAACAAACAACAAATAATAAAAAGAACCGATTCACATCGTAAGTGACAAAGGCTCGGTGGAGGAAATCATCTACATTTCAACTAGGCAAGAGGCCTAAATCATTGAAAAAGAAGTTTCTTAAAAATCCCTTAACTCTAGTTCAGAGGAACTCCCTAACAACTTGTATGTTAGTCAAGGCTTTGATAATCAACCAATTCCTGAATCAACCATTAAGCATATTGAAGAAATCATTAAATCAGATCCCTACTAGGATTCTTTTTTAGTGTACGACCCTGCTAGATTGTCTCAAATCGTTTAAGAGTAAATGTTCATTTAATAATATCCTTTTAATTGAGTTATGTGGGGGAGATTTGATGTCTTGGAGTGAGTGGATAATGCAATACTTTCTTATTTAATTCTCTTTATGAGTATAATTTTATCCCCCTATATCTCAGATCTTATAGAGGGAAAATTTACTCGAATTGAAGAATTAAAACATGATTTTGACATTCATCATAGGATTTTTTCATTGAATATTAAAAAGGAAACTGATTTAAATTAAAATTTTGTCAAATGGAGATATTCTATCTACTCATTTTGTTTTAGTTGTTTGAATAATTATCTTAATAAAACAAAAAATTAATTCACTTTCTAAAAGTGAAAAAAATGTATAAAAATCCATTATTTGTATATTAATCTTAATAATTTTTCTTTTTAATTTTAGATGGAAAAAGCAAGTAGATTGGATTAACATCAGATACGCAGTAAAATGTAATTCTACTAAATGCATTTTGTAAGATTTGAAAAATGAAGGATGTGGATTTGATATCGCCTCGAAAGGAGAATTAGAAAAGCTATTAGAACTTCAAGTAGACCCCGAAAAAATAATTTACTCCAACCCCTTCAAAAGTAATTTATTGAAATAAAAATAAAATACAACATGATTAATTTTTCTAATTTATAGGCGAAAAACACCTTGAATTTGCCTACTAAAATGGAATTAGACTCACTGTTGCCGACACTATCGGAGAGATGAAAAAAATCTAGAGAATTGCTCCTGAAATGAGAGTTTTATGGAGAATTTCAGTCGACGAATAGAAAAAAGAAGAAAACATCATTAGTTTTGCCGATAAATTTGGTGATGCCATGAACTCCCACTAAGAAATTGAATAGAAATTTTAAGCTCTTTATGATTAAGGTAAAAATACTTATTTTTAATTTTTCACAATAATAATGTTACAAACATTAGATGCAATTAACAATTAGGTTTAATTTTTATTTATTTACTAATTAATTAATATATTTGTTGGGTCATTGTTTTCGATCTAATAATTAAATAGTATAAATTTAATTAGTCATCTGACATTAAATTACATCAATTGAAAAAACAAAAACACCTAATTAAAATAAATCAAAAGAAAAATAATATGATAATTATATAAAAAAAATATAATTATTAAATTAATTTAAAATTTAAAAAAAATATTAGGATACAGAATTCACGGAATCCACTTCCATGCTGGGTCAGGACATGACGGAACCTCCAATTTCTAAGATTATTTGAGAACTGCTAGAAAATGTATGTTTACTGCTAAATAAATTGGACACCCAATGGAAATTTTAGATGTCGGAGGAGGATTCGCTGGAAACCAAATCGGAAATAACATTGCTGAGTCTTTGAAATACACCAAAAACGATTCTTTGAAATGCAAATTCATTGCTGAACCTGGTAGATTCATCACTTCTAGACCCTTTGCCATGTGTGTAAGAGTAATAGGAAAAAGACAAATATCTAAGAACCACGTAGCTCTTTACATCAATGATGGAATCTATCACGCCTTCAACAAGGTGTCTACTGACGGAGTATCTCTAAACGGAAAAAGACTTTTTTTCAATGATTAAGACTCTGCCGCAACTGAAACTGAAATTGATCAGCCTAATAAACTACCTGAGGTATAAGCTACTATATACGGTCACACCTGTGACGGACTTGATAGTAACAATAATTGTTTTTTTTTATAATAATAAATACTAATCTTTATATTTTTCAATTTAGTTGTTGCTAAAAACGTTACACTACCTAGCCATATTGAAATCGGAGATTGGATGTGCTTTGGAGGAATGGGAGCTTACACCCACAGTTTGATTTCTTAGTTTAACAACATGGAAAGTTGTACTAAAATTTATGTTTTAGACCAAGCCAATGCCTCATCTTCCAACTCCTTAACTTCTCAAGAAGTTTCGTGCAATGAAAGTGAAAAGAACGGAAGTAGCTTCGATTTAGACGGAATAGAATAAAATGAATAAATTATGGACTATGGAGAATTAGCTTCTGAATATGTCTAAGTGCCTCCCTTATATGATCATGGAATAACTGTTTGATGAAAAAATAACGTTTTTTAGAAATTTTTAAAAGAGTTAGTGGGATATTTATAATAAATATGTATAGTAATATTTATAAAAATGATATTAGATTCCTTTAGGAATTTTTATTAATAAGTATATGTCCCTGTAATATTTAAATATGTGTATTTCTATAAAAGATTTTTACTTTGACATATTATATTTGCTTTATTTGTTTATTTTACTTTCATCTATAATAAAAAAGCATTTTTCTCTATTTCTTATATAATAATTTCATAGTTTATATATTCTGAATAGAAAAATTAACTATTAAATTGCTTCTCATTTAAAACAAAAAGTGGGAATATAAAACAAATCTAAGAGTTTCAATAAATATTTTAGATTATTTAAAAATTCATAAAAATTAATATTATTGTTATAACTCTAAAATTTAAAAAATTATATTGCAATTTTTACTCTTTTTTATACTTTATTTATCCAATATCGGTAGACTTTTATAATATATGTTTTATTCTATAATTATATTAAAAAATTTTTCTTTTTATATTATTAATGATTATCCCCTTTGTATTTAAATTATCTCATAATATTATATATTCTCAGGTTTCAATAATTTAAATTGAGTCATTCAGTATATTTATTGATCTTGTTGATTGTATGCTGTGAATCTTTATTTATCGAATTTCTTTATATTTGGATTTATTATTACGTATCGTTCATATATGATGCGTCATTTTGAATATATTTAAAATTATCAATGTTAATTTTTTATATATTTAAAAATTACTTTACTTATGGGCTAAAAAATACAATTTTAGCATAAAAGTATTATAGTAGTTTTTTAGTTATGTTAATTTCATATAATATGTAGATTTCTTATTTAAATTTACTTCCCAAATATTTATACAATTTTCTTTTTCTCTATAAACAAATAATTTTATAACATATATCTCATTATCAATATAATTATATGTATATATATTAAATAAATATCCAATAGTAATTCAGATATTTTAAATATTTCATTTCACATATTTATCATTATAATATATATATATATTTAATCTGATTCCGATCTTTAAAAAGTAAATACCCTTTTAAAATTAGACATTATTGGAAATAGCAATAAATAAATTTTAAATTATATATAATTTAATTAACTAAGCAATTTCATTTTAAATAGTAAATATTAGTAAATTTTGTCATTATCATTAGATGATTTTAAAATTTTCTAAAAATAATTTATTAATATTTTTACTATTTTTAAGATTATTATTTATATTTATAATATTTTCCTTACTAATATATTATTTATCTAATTAATATACAAACATAACTATAACACTATACATTTATCAAACAAGCATTATATTAATTAATTATATATATATTTAAATTAATTTGTTGTACAAAAAAAAAACATTGTTTTTATTAATAAAAATAGCGGTAGCGCATAATTAATCCCGCCATTCAAATTTCAGTTTATAAGTAGTAGCGGAAAGTTTTGTGGAGAAAATTCAGTCTCATTTATCAATTAATTTATTATTTTAATATTAAAAAAAAAATAATTTAATTTTCTATAAAATAAATAAACTAAATTACATACATCTTAAAAATATAAAAAAAAAATTAAATAATAATAATTTAAATACATAGTACTTTCCAATAAAAATGTTATAAGGTTAACCAGTATATTACATAGAAAATAATGATGAAGAAAATCCTTTTGACTAAAATGCTATAAACTTCGATAATGATTAGCTAATGGATGAATCATCTGCATCTGATAAATTCAAAGTAAATTTATTGAATAAACAAACAATTTGAAAACAATATCAATTTTTAATTTTCGCTTTAAAAACTATAGGAATTCCTTGCCAATTTCAGAACTGAAAATACCTAAAAGTATTTTGATATGATTTTCGCTAGAAAAGATTTAAATAAACACTATTTAGAAGTAGAAATCGGAGATTTGAATGATCACGATTAAGTTGTGAGCTCTTCTTTCAAAAATAACCCCTTAAAATACTTATCGAGTTTCGAAGATGTGTTGGGCAAGGTAAATCAACAACGATTATATATTCAAAAACAATATTAAAAGAATTAAATAATTGTCATTATTAGTACGCCCAAAGCATTGCATATGTAAAAGCTAATTGGTAGGTTTAAATTATCAGTCACGAAACTCCTATAAAAATTAGAGAATTGAGAAGTGAAAAGCTCAATTCTTTAGTGACCATTGAAGGAATAGTTGTTTCAGTTTCTCAACCCTATACCAAAGCTAAAACCCTAGCTATTTAGTGTAAAAATTGCTCTCATACTTTACATTTAGAAATTGGATCTGGAATGGAAACTACTCCAATTCCTAGACAATGCTAGGCTGGAAATAATGAAGCTGTTGGAAGAGATCCCTGCCCCAAAGATCCCTATGTCGTCGTATCAGAAAAGTGTAACGTAATTGATCAATAATTCTGTAAAATTCAAGAAGCTCATGATGCAATTCCTACTGGAGAAATTCCCAGAACTTTTACCATTACTCTTGACAGATATTTGATGGATAAAATTGTTCCCGGAGAAACTGTAAGAATTTCAGGAGTTTACAAAGTAAATATTTGGTTTTTTGAACAAATTAACAGAATTAAATTTATTAATCTTCTTTTTTTTTTTTACAGATTTTAGATAAAAAATAAACCCAAAATAAAGGAATTCCCTCTGGACTTAAGTTGCCATACATTTAAGTTTTGGGAATTAATAAAAAAAAAGAAAATGCTAAGATAAGCTTTACTGAATAAGAAATCATAGATTTAAAGGCCTTCGCCAACCAACCCAACTTCTTTGAAAAAATAAGTAAAAATGTGGCTCCCTCAATTTACGGAAGGGAAACTGTCAAACAAGCTATTGCTTGTATGCTCTTTGGAGGAGCTAAAAAGACTTTACCTGATAAAACAAAACTTAGAGGAGATATAAATGTTTTACTTATTGGTGACCCATCAACAGGAAAATCCCAATTCCTGAAATTCGTGGAAAAACTCTCTTCAGTAGCTGTTTATACATCTGGTAAAGGATCTTCGGCTTCGGGTCTTACAGCTTCCATTATTAGAAACTTTTCAGGAGATTTCTAAATTGAAGGAGGAGCTATGGTAATCAATAAAAATAATTTCTAATTAAATAAAAAATCAATATTTTTACTCATTATCTAAGGTTTTGGCTGATGGAGGAATTGTATGTATTGATGAATTTGATAAAATGAAGCCTGAAGATAGAGTAGCTATTCATGAAGCTATGGAACAACAAACCATCTCAATTTCTAAAGCTGGAATCAATACCAAATTAAATTCTAGATGCTCTGTTTTAGCTGCAGCGTAATTTTTTTTTTATAATTTTCCATACATTTATTAAATATTAAACATATTTTTATAATAGAAACCCCATTTTCGGATCATATAGTAATGAAAAAGATATTTCTGAACAAATTGAATTATAAACCACCATTCTTTCTCGTTTCGATTGTATTTTCATAATAAGAGATCCCAAAGAGTAATAACATGATAAAAAAATGGTAGAACATATCATTAACTTGCATTCAAACTAATAAACTGTTTCAATGTAGTAATAAGAAGATTTGATTGACCCTTAATTATTTTCCAAGTAATTGATTATTAATAAAATATTCACAAATGAATTCTTATTTTAAAACAATTTAAATTTTTAGGTTCATTACTTATGCCAAATCTCACATAGATCCTAGATTGACAAAAGAATCTTCACAAAAAATAACTAACTTATATGTTTCTGATAGAGAAAAGGCCAAGGAAAGTATGAATTAAAAATCTAGAAAGGCCCACATTCCTATCACTGTCAGACAACTAGAAGCTTTAATTAGACTTTCAGAATCTATAGCAAAAATAAACTTGAGTGACGATGTCCTTCCTGATCACATAGGTAATATTAATTAGAATATATCGATTTTATAATCAGAAAAATGATAATAATTTTTTTAATATAATAGATCAAGCTCACAAACTCTTTACCGAAAGTACCATGAATGCTATAGGAAAAGGAGGAGATGTATTAGGATTTTCTAGTTCCCCCGAAATGAAAAACATGATTTAAAAAATCGAACAAGCCATAAGGGGTTTAATATAAATTAATGGAAGAAAGAAATCTAAGTAAGTCTAAGAGTAATTATTAGGATAGTTCAATAATGAATAAGCAATTGTTTACGCTATTCATAATATGGTAAGATCAGATGAAATAAGACTTATTTCCGGAAATTAAATTATTTAAAGAATTCGTTGAAAATTAAACTAAATTAATTAATAATTAGTTTTTTATTGCTAGTTTTCTCTATTATTTTAGATATTAATTTACATTTATATTAAATATTTTATAACTATATATATACTATATTATAGCAATGGTATAAAAATAATTTAATTTATGTTTTTACAAAATAGAAATTCTTGGCTTTATATTATCAAAGTTTTTATTTAATTTTCTGATTAATTATATTATATTAACTTAACTTAACTTTATAAATATAAAACTGTTACCATTTATTATAAATAACTATAAACTTTTATTTCTATAAAATTATTTAATAATAACTAAAATAACTGAGTTATAGTTTTTATTTTACATATATTTTTTATTAGAGTTTAATTATCAATATTATTTTAGAATATTAATATGATAACAATTTGATGATAATAATTAGTTTAGATTTATCCATAACCTATATATTAATACCAAAATTATTTTATTAATTTCCACTATCCCTATATAGAGAAAAAAAGACATTAATAACATCTTTTATTTTTTAAATTATCGTAAAATCTTTTTATAATATCATATTTAATTATATCCATAGTTAGTTTTATTTATATTTGTTATTTATTATAGTATAATTTTCTAATAATTTAAAACTAATTCATCTGATGCAGCTTTAATATTCTAAAAATCAAAATAAAGGTTTAGAAATAAAAAATATATTTCATAAATAAAATTAAAATTATATTTTTCAAATATTAATATTTAATCAAATGAACGAAAAACCATAATTTATAAAAGCCATAAGTAGTAAGTAGTATAGCGAACAATAATATTAATCAAGTATGAATGATATATCCAATGACCAAATAGTTTAAAATTAGAATTATGAACGAAAACAATTGCAATAGTCAATAGATGTGAAAAACCAGAAAACAATAGAGGAGAAAAAGAATTATTAAGATTTTACTCAATTTATTGAAGAATCAATGTATTTATTATAAATTATAATGTTTTGTTTCTAGTTTTATATTTACAATATATATATAAGTATAACTTTACATTAACCTATTCTATGTTAAATTTTATTTTATTTTTAGTTTTGAAAGTAAAGTTAAGAGATAATTAATAAAAGTCTGGTAAATATATTATTTATATAATACCAAATTTATTAAACAACTAGTATTATCATTGTAATAAAAATATATAGGAATTTGATCGACACAGACGAAAATATTGTCAAACTGTTATATTTATTTTTAAAATAGGAAAAAAAGAATATCTCTTAAAGTGCTACTAATATCTATTTATATATATATAAATTTTCATCTATTTCCTAATACTAATTTAATTAAATATTAGAAAATATAATATTGCTTTTGATCAGTATGTTGTTAAAAGTTTAGTTTAAATTGCATTAAATCACGACCTTTATATAATAGCTAGGTATATAACTAATTAATTTAAATAATATTATTTTTAATTAAAATTTAATTTTAAATATAGAATTGGTTTGAACGGATAGCATTTAAAATCTTCAGACATTCATTTGCTTGAATAGGCTTTTAAAAACTAATCTTCTGGATAAATAAAGTATTTAAGTGTAAATATTTAATGATATTTATATAAGTCCAATTTATTTTTTATCAGATTGGTAACTAAACTCCTTTTAGCAGGGGGGCCATTATTTTCTTCAATCGATCCTGGAATGATAACATAAATAAAATCAAATATTATAAAAGCAATTGAACAAAAAAATGATAATACTGCCTAGTACATAAAAATATATTTCTTTATTTTAATATTTTAATTTTATTTTAATATAATAGATATTTGACTGAGCTTTGCAAAAAATACAGTATATATTTGGAGTTTTCTTTCTCAACAATAAGAAAAGCATTTTATTTAAAATAATATGGATTTTTATAAACATATTTAATATCTTACGATTTGATAATAGACAGCAAACAAATAATAGATTTAGTTTTAGAAACTCTTGAGTAAAATAATACATTAATTAGTATATTTATTAATTTAACAATATTTTTTATTTGTAGAAATTAAGATTCCTTTGTATATGGAGTATATTTCCTCTAATTCTTTAGAATTGTTAAACTTTCTGAAGAGTATATGCTAAAATGTGTTAATATTATAGAAAATTATTTGTATGAAAATATATTAATATTTTCACTGTCAGTGGCTCCTTAAGTTGTAACAAATTATACAGACAAACTTTGTTTGCATTTTTTATAATCCTTTTCTAATATAATAATAATAATTTTATTTATCCGCTATAGACGGCTTCCGTTCTATGCGATTTCGTTGACAATCTTATCCCTAGATTTAAAAGATATTATTCAAGATTAAACTAAATCAGAAATGACTTGCTAGATTTATCTATTAAATTTATGGAAGAAAATCATGATTCTTTATCCCTAGAAAAGACTTATATTAAGCAAGTGCTACCTGCTAAAGATAGTCTAGTATAAATAATACTAATATCATAATTTTCAAAAATATATTTAAACATTCCGTAAATTATTAGGTATAGTTATATTTCAATAAAAAGTAACTTTACTAAGATTTATTGAATTTTCCGATTGTAGCTGAATTTTTACAAAAACATTTTAATGGAAAATATAAATCCGATTACAATTTTCTTGTTTGTAGTAGTGCATTCAAAACATTAACAGGCCAAAATACTAAGCCAATTATTAGTGCTACATAGCATTAGATAAAAAATAAATATAAATAAATGCTATTTGGGTATTCAATCATTCTGTTTTTTATCAATTTATAATAAGTATTAATAATATGTAGTTTTAATGTTTTAGATACCTTATGCCAAATTAAGAGGAAATTGAGGGAGTACACAACTGGTTTTAGTTTGGAGTATGGAAAACAAGTTCTCTTTTTAGACTTTTAATAAATATACTTATTTATATTGGATTATTGATATTTATTCTTGTAATATCATTATAATTTTTTGAAAAAATGCGAATTCTTCATAAAAATCTTCCCAGAGAAACAATATTATTACAGAATGATGTTTATTATTATTAAAAAATCCTCACCAAAATCAAATTACTAAAACTATAGAAAACAATATTTATAAATATCTGTATTCTGTAAATGGAGGAGAAGATGTTTTTAAATAATTACCTTAATCCATATAAGATGGAGAATAGTAAAATTATTTAAACAATTTTATATAAATATAATATAATTTTTTTTTAAGTAATTCAGTTGTTTTATCTATGCAATAATTAGATCTATGGGAATTTTTGGTATCATTAAAACCAGAAATAGTATCGCATATATAATAATTTATAAAAGATGCCATTAGTCTTGATAAAACATTAAAAGTATCTTGAATTTATAAATTTAATAAAATTTCATGGCGAAATAATTTATTTTTATTATTTTATTAGACATTTTAAATAGTTCCTTTCTATTTCATAATAGCCTGGTTTAACTCAATTTTGAAATAATAAATCATTATAAAAGGAAGAAATATGTAAAAATAAATACATTCCATAAAATAGATACAATTTAGTTGGGAATAAATATTTATTTAGCGTAAAATAATATTATATTAAGCTTTTTTTTAATTTATATATTAATCTATAATTATTTTAGTTATTAAATTTTCTATAATGTGGATAATAATTAAAGAACTATCCTAGAAGTAAGTAATACATTAAATGAGATAGAAAAATTTCAAGCTATTTCGTTATTCTTTTTGTAAATATATAAAAAAGTGGAAAAATTTATTGATAAGTTATTCTTTTATATTTTAATAGATGGTTAAAATTACTAATTCTTTTGAAAGTAACTAAAAAATTTGGAATAATAATTAGAATAATTGAACTTTCTATTAAAGATATATTGAATTTTTTGATAATATTGGGTATTATAATAATGGCATTTGTTACATGTAATTTTAATTAATCTACTAATCTATATAGTTTTTATTAATATTTTAATTTAATGGAATTCCTATTACTAGTGTTTTTTATTCTATTTGAGGATGTAAATCCAGATTTTGAAACTATTTTTGTAACAGTGAAAACTACCATATCTATGGTTTTAGGGAATTTTGACACAAGTAAATTCACAGATTAGAAGGAACTAGGAGCCGCTATAATGATTTTATATCTAATTTTAACTAATGTATTAGCTTTAAACTTATTAATTGCCATATTGTCAACAAGTACATTTAAATACATTTTTTCATTTTTGAGATTTAACTTAATTTTATTAAATAATATAAAGCATATTAAGTAATACTTGACAAAAGTACAGTAGAATTTTCCTCAATAGTGTATGATTATGAAAGTTTTGGTAAGAGCACGAAGAGATTTACATCTTTGGTATGTGCTCCAGGTTTGATTATTATTATTATATTTATTAAACAACTATTAGATTATTAATATATACTTTTAATTTCATTAGCCCCTTTAAATATGATTGTTATTCCATTTTAGATGTTTGTTTCTTGCACTAACAACATATCTGTGAATAATATTTGCTTGTCTATGATTTATATCATAGAATTAGTTGTTTTATTTTATCCCTTGTTTTTGATAATTAACATTTTATTGATTGTTTTCGCTTTCTTTTATCATTATATAAATATAGCTAAATTTAATAATCCTTTTAAAGCAGGTTTAAAAGTAATACTTATAATTTTATAAGCTTTTATTTAGTTTAAATTAGAAATATAATAATTTAGATGCTGTTTTGGACTATTTTTGGATTGCCATACTAAATATATATTTTATTTGTTCCAGATTCCATATTATTTTTCAAAATGGCTTTCATGGATTGCTATGTTAAGGAAAGTTTAGAAAAAATAGACTATCATAGTTTTAAAAGAATCTCAAAATTTGCAAAATAAAATCTTAAATTAACATTATCTTTTGAAAAAGCTGAAGATGCTTTGGGACTGAAAGAATTAGATTTTTCAATTGAAGAATAGTTAAATTCTGTATAATATGATAAAAAAGTATCAAGTAAAAATATAAATAATATATGTGATAGTAGCAGTGTAATAAGTGGATTAGATACAGAAATTGTAAAAGATTAGTTTGAAGAAACCCTTACTATGAATAGAATTATAAGTGGGTAAGTGAAATAATAAAAAATTAGATTTTTTCATATAATAAACACAACATTAACATTTAAATAGATAGTAACTTTTATCTAAGCTAAGTGATCACAATGGTTAAATAGATTTTGGTAGAGTTAATTCAGTTCTGAAACATTGTAAAATGCATAAAATTTCCTAAAATGTCGGAATTTTTCATTGTCATAATTATTAGTAAATAGAAACTGCAATGCTAAGATTTTTATTAAAATAAGAAGAAGAAAAATTAAAAAGTTAGAATTTAAATTAATTTTTATAAAATAAAAAATAAATATGAAATTAACATATATTAATTATAAAAGTCAATTAATGCTTGTTTAAATTTAATTTAATTACATAAATGCGTTAATCATTTTAATTTTAGAATTTAATTTATCATAAACACTTAGTTTTATAAGGATATAAATAATAAAACTTATGATATTAAAAATATATATATATAAAACAATATATAAATATCTAATGTACAATAAAAATTAATGAATTTAAACTTTTCTCTAAATTTACCTTTTTCTTATCAAATTATAATGTAGAAATAAAAAATTATATTCCATAATAATTACACATGCAATAAGTATTATTTATTAAGATGAGAATTTATTAACCATTTAATTTTATTTTCAACTGAAAATACAATAGCATTTATTATAAACAATTTTAACTAATTTATAATAGAGGGAATGTATGTCCAGTTATTTCTTATATTTTACTATTTAAATTATAATGTATTATTAATTAGTACCAGCCTTTTCTTCTTTTTTCTTAGAATAATAAATAATATGTTTAGATTAAAAAATAATTGTTTAATATCTATATATGTATAAAAGTTAATATAATAGCAATATAATTACAAATAATAATAATAAAAATATTTATAATTAATAAGCTATATTAACTCAAAATTATTTAGAAATTAAAATGAGTAGTGATAAAAAGAAAACTAATAAAAAAACGGGAAAATAGAAATGAGTCATAAAATAAACTTTGATTAAAAGAGTTAACACAGCTAAATAGAAGAAGACATGCGGGATATATTAGATGATCATGTGATAGACAATCCTTCAAAATAGCAGATGTAAAATAATAAGAATGAGTCTCAAAGGCAACTAAAGAGTTTTAAAAGAACAGTAATATGTGATGATCTAATCGGATTTATAGAAGGCGCGTAGTAAACTATTAATAATTATTTTATTAAATAATTTTTTATGCTTATTTTAAATAGTAAATTTGTTTTTTTTAAATTATATAAAGTATTGGTATTTGTAAAATAGTTTTTTCTTTGTTTCTTTTATAGAAATAATTTGTATTAATAACATTTTCTACAGTTTGTTTTAATAAATTAAAATGATAAATTAATATTATAATATTTAAAAGGCATGATGAAAAAACGCATGATTAATTAGTTAGAGCTAAGTAATATAATTTAAGTTAATTCATTATTTAAAAGAAGCAATAAATAAGTATCGATTAATTATTTTATATTATATTCTTAAAAGTAAATTGATGAAAGAAAATTAGAAAGTCAAATAATTAATGTGTATTTATTTAGATAAAGAAAGGAAAAAGCATTTAATTTAGTAATTCATTTATAAAGTAATTATATATTTTTAGATAAACAATAATATTTTGAATAAAAGAGATGTTGAATAAAATATATATACGAACTACGATGTTAGATAAATGGTTGAAGTAGCTTTAGAATATGATTTATATATTATTGCAAGGTATTTATTGATTAATTTTTTATTTATTCCTTAATTAAAAAATTTTTTAATCATATCATGCAATATAAACATATTAATTAAAGAATTGCACTCTCTTTTGATAAACTTAATCCGTCAGACAGAGATTTGTTAAAAGTAGCTTTTGCCCATAATTCTTCAGGATAAATAAAGTATTTATAAAATTTACAATAATTTATAATGATAAAATTAATTTTATTAATTTTTAATTTTAGGCTAGTAACTAAGCTGTTGTTAGCAGGAGGTCCTTTATTTACCTAAGTCGATTCTATATTATAATTATAAATTAAATAAAATATTATAAAATCTATTCAAGAGCAACACGATAAAGCTGCATAGTAATTTATACATAAAGCAAATTTAAAGTAGTTAATTTTAATTATTATTATTAGATATTTAATAGAATTGAGCAAAAAATATAATATCCAAATTTAATTTCCATTCTCAATAATTAGAGAAGCTTTTAAGTAAAGAGCCTATGGATTTTTATAAGCATATTTAATATCATATAATTTGACAATAGAAAGTCAACTTATTCTTGATTTAGTTTTAGAAACTTTGGAGTAAAATTAATTAAAGTTATAAATTAATTGATATATTTAACTAAATAATAATAAAAAAATAGAACGGCTGATTCTTTTGTTTATGGTGTATATTTCTTATAATTTATAAGCATAGTAAAATTGACAGAAGAATATATGATAAAAATAATAGAGCTAATAGAAGATTATGTAGAAAATAATATTTTAATATTAACTCGTTCTGTTTCTCCTTAAGTTGTAAAAAATTTATTGTTTCACTATTTTTATTACAATTTTTAAAATTTAATTTATTCGTATATAATAACTTAGACTTCTTCTGTTTTGTGCACCTTTGTGGATGATTTGATTCCGAGATTTAAAAGATTCTCTGTTCGTTTAAGTGGGCTCAGGGATACACTATTGGATATTTCTGTAAAATTTATGGAAGAAAATAATGATTCTCTTTCTCTTGAAAGAATATATTTGAAACAAGTATTACCAGCTAAAGAAAATCTAGTAAAAATAA
The DNA here is from genome assembly GCA_037039885.1 of Miamiensis avidus. Taxonomy (NCBI): domain Eukaryota; phylum Ciliophora; class Oligohymenophorea; order Philasterida; family Glauconematidae; genus Miamiensis; species Miamiensis avidus. The sequence continues at coordinate 613,592 of JAWVGU010000008.1, read as the reverse complement.
ATTAGATTGTAATAAATATATTTGCTAAGTAATTTTATTTAAAATATAAATTAAAGGTTGAACTTTATTTTGCCAAAAAAGAACTTTTTTAACCCCTTCTAAACTACGATGTTGTCGCATAATTCTTAAGAAAGCATTTTAATGGAAAGTTTAAATCTGATTATAACTTTTTAGTATGTAGTAGTGCATTTAAAACTTTAAAAGGAAAAAACACTTAATCAATTATTAGTGCAAGGGCATAATAAGGTGGAAATGAAACTGTTTTAGAGGCTAAAAAGAATTTTTTTGGGTAAATATGTTATATTATTTTATAGTTTATACATTTTCTTTAATTATTGATAAAATATATAAAATAATTAATAAAGATACCTAGTACCAGAAAAACAAGAAATTGAGGGTGTTCATAATTGGTTATAATTTGGAATATGGAAAACAAGTTCTTTATTTAGAATGATAATTAGCATTTTAGTTTTTATTTGCTTTTTAATATTTATATTGGTTTTCTCTTTATAATTCTTTGAAGAAATGAGAGTTATGCACACAAAAATACCTAAAGAGCTACTTTAACTTTAAAATGATCTTTAGATTTATTAAAAAGATCCAAAAGAAAGCAAAGTTACAGAAGTAATCGAAGAGCATATAGTAGTAGATTTGAAAAATGAATATGGGGAAACAATATATTTAGCTTATTCAGACACCAAAAAAAAGAATTAAGGTAGGATTATTAAAAAAATGGTTTCAAAAAAATTATAATACTTGACGGCTATCCTATTATTAAATAATTTGAAATTTAGGGATGAAGTTGTTATAAAATTAAAGACTTAAAATATTTGGGATGCATTGCATGATTTAGATCCAAATTACTTGGATGAAGTGGAGGAATTAAAAAAAGATGAAGAAAATTTGAAACATACCCTAAATGTAAATATTTTTATCATATTTTAATTTGTAGTAATAATTAATAAAACTTAGATAATGAAATTTATACCTTTTTACTTTATAATTTCTTGGTTCGTTACAGTCTTCGAAATAGTAAATCTTTACAAAAGAAAGAGTTTTGTATCATATAATTTTATGCATGCGTTAGATACCATATAGTTGGGACTTAATGTTTATTTTGCGTAATATTTAAATTTAATATAAAAAAATAAATGCATATATAATAAAAGTTTTATATAAAAGGATTGAATTTTTTGGTAAAATTGATACAGAAGAAACTACACTGTTAGAAAAAATAGATATATTAAATGTTTTAGAAAAGGTGTAAGCTGCATCTCTCTTTTTATTGTAATTTTGATTTTATTTATTCTGATCTATTGTTTTCATAATATAGATTAATTATACATATAAAGGTGGCTGAAGTTGTTGGTTTATTTAAAAATAACTTAAAAATTTGGAGTTATAATTAGAATTATCGAAATGTCTATGATTGATATTCTTAATTTCTTGATAATTTTATTTATTATAATGATGGGATTTGTTACATGTAAAAATATATTAAAATAAACAATATTTTATTATTTATCTATCAATTCACCAAAACTAAATATTTTATAGTATTTTTCATATTATTTGAGGATTCAAACCCCAGTTTCGAATCATTTTTTATTACTGTAAGGACAACTATTTCTATGATTCTTGGTAACTTTGATACCAGTGGATTTACTTCAGACTAAGAATTAGGAGCGATATTAGTCATAATATATATGATTATTACTAATGTATTAGCGTTGAACTTATTAATTGCTATTTTATCTACGAGTATAAACTATATTTTTTAATATTCATTATAGTAATATTGATTAATTATTTTCATCAGCTTATGAAATAATTCGGGAGAGAAGTAGTGTAGAATTTTCTTATATTGTCTACGAATATGAGAAATATGTTAAAAGTAGCAAAAGATTTACTGCATTAGTATGTGCTCCAGGTATGTTCTTCATTTACTTTAATAAAATAATATAAAGTATTTTACACATCATATTTATTTTATTAAAAGGGCCATTTAATTTAATATCTTTACCTTTTTAAATATTGCTGGCCATGACTAACAGCAAAAAAATTAATGATATTTGCCTGTCTATCATATACATAGTCGAGTTAATATTTTTGTTTTTCCCAGTATTTCTTACTATAAACTTGATATTAGTACCTTTTTCATACTTGTACCACTTTGTCAATATAGTTAAATTTAACAATACATTTAAGGCTGCAATTAAAGTAAAATTTTATTAACATAAAAATAAATTTGTGAAAAAATAAAACTAATTTTTAGCTTGTACTTTGGTCTGTAGTTGGATTGCCTTATGCTCTTTTTTATGGTACCATCGTAGACTCTATATTATTTTTTAGAATGGTTTTTATGAATATCTACGTTAAAGAATCACTAGAAAAAGTTGACATAGTATCTTTAAAGAGAATTTCCAGATTTGCTAAATTAAACTCCAATGAAGATAAATTATTAGATGAAGCCATTACAATATTAGGATTTTCAGTTAAACCTATGAGCTTACGTGAACTTCCAAGTCTAACTAAAAAAAAAACAGTGTAAGCCTCTAAATCAGTTAAAATAAATGTTGGATAATCATAATCTGATAACAATAGTAATAGTATCAATGATTAAGAACATATTGAAACTGATGCGGGGGAAGATGAATTCAATGAAGTATTAACAATGTATAGAACTCTTTATGGGTAATTTATTATTTTACTTTATTTATATGATCTTTACAGTAATCATCATATACATATAAATATAAAATCTTTTAGATATTAAATATTGCAAAAATTCTGCGATTATGAAGACAAGATTGATTTTAATAGAGTCAATAGTGTTATAAAGCATAGTAAAATGCATAAAATTTCTTATAATGTTGGAATTCTTCAGTGTCATAATTACAAGGAGGCTGAAACTGCTATTTTGAAGTACTTGATTAAATCCAGAGAAGAATCTTAGAAGGAAGAAGATTTTGAACTGCTTAAAAATTTAAAATAAAAAATTATGATTTTTATTAAAAAGATGAAAATTGTGATACTAAGGGTAAGGAATAATAATGATTGAAATGAATATTTTTTTATTAATTATAAAAATTATATATATAAAAGAATATAATATTATATAATAATACAAAAAATAAATTAAACAATAGGGAAATTTATAAATAAATTCATAAATTTATATATAAATAAACTAGATATATTTTCCAATATGTTATAGAAATTAAAGTTAACATTCTTAATTGAGCAAACTATTTTTCAATTTAGAAATATTTATTAATTTACATAATACTTACTTATTTATTATTTGCAAAATAATTTAGTAGAAATATAATTTAATTATAATAGAAAATTTAAATTTAATTAATTTATAATTTGTAGAATATTATATCCATAACCCAAGCAAAATCGAAAACATCATCATAAATATAAACTGAAAATGCGAAAAGATATTTGTGCAGTAGGAAAATCTTAGACGGAATAACTTACACTTTCTAGTTCCGATTTTCATACACAGCTATGAAGGGTACGAGCCAAGCCATATAATTCTACTCCAATAACCTTTTAGGTGTAGGAGTGGTAACCAAGCCCTTCTTCTTAAAATCCATCAAGCTAAAAAAAAATATCACAACTAACAACCTGTTCACTTCGACATGATATTCTACTCTTCAGACACACACACTCGTTTTATGCATTAATTTTCTGTGACAGCAGTTTACTTGATCACTTTAGACATATGTCAGGAAATGAAGGATTTAAAGATTTAAATTCCTAACTAAATTATATTCTTAAATTACTGCTATGCAAGAAGATTATTGAATAACAATTAATTATAACATATATTTGCAAAATAAATAATATCAAATCATGTATATGAATGTATATAATATTTAACATTTTATTTATTATTAGATTTATCAATTTTGTATATATATATATCTTATATTCTAAAAACATATATTTATATTATATATAGAAATATGTATATATATAGGGAATTCATGGTTGACTAACCATTTCTTATTCCTCATAAGTTTAATTTTTCTCTACTTGATCTTTATATTTATTAAGTTTCTATTTCTTCTTCATTTTCAAACAATAGAATGTAGTTCCTGCAATAGAAAATAGAGCAATACCTCCCACAACTCCTACTGTAGCCACTAAAACTGTATTTATTCCTTCTTAATTTTATTTGGTATTGTCTTTATCTTTATCTTCATTTTAAATTGATAATTAATAGTCAGTCTTAATCTTATAGTTATCTCCTATTTTGGGATCAATTTTAGACTCTTCTTTTGATAAGACTCTTAATAATCGAGAAGGGACTGTAGATAGTCTAGAAATAACAGTGAGAATCAATCCATCAAAAGCGATGTACGATTAGAGCTCATAAATTAGCTTTCCTTGGATGGAACCATTAAACTTTACAATAACAGGTAAAAAGGAGCCTAGTGTAACAGAAATCCCGTGCAAATAATAAAACTAAAATTCAGGAGTTATAATTAAATGCACCACAAAGAAGCTCTATTTCCGCTTTATAGTAAGAGGGGAAGGCAAATAAGTAACGCAAGTAAAATCAGTACAAAATCTTAGCTCAGTCTTAATTTTTAATTAATTTTCACAGCACTCTCCCACAACAATGTTTGCACTCACATTGACTACAAGTTTATTCTTATAAACTCTTGACAAAATGATTTTGATCTGACACTTAAAGTGGAACTACAAAACGCCTCCCAAATAAATTTTTATATGTACATCACAGACCCAAATATACTCAGTGAGAGTTTCAATTAATTGGCACTTAAATTTCGGAATTAAATCTTTGTGCTTTATGGTGAACTTCGTGGTTTAAGTACTTGGATCAAACTACCACTCATTAAAAGGACTTTTACCTTCTGGAATTAATACATCTTCAATATATACTTCTTAAGTCAAGCACTATGGATCCAGGAAGAAAGGCTTATTGTATTAGAAGAAAATATGGTAAACTTATTCATCATCAATCACTTCAGGTTCACAATGATTTGAAATGGTAGAATTTTTAATTTCTGAAGAATCTAATAGCCCCAATAGTCTATGGCAATGATTGAGGTGGTCTACTGAAAGACAGAGATTTCCGAATTTTATAAGAGGAGGCTCACAAGGTAAGTATATTTATATTTCTAAATTCGAAATACCCCATGATTCGTCAAATGGATCTTGGTTAAGTGTGTCTGTAAAAGTTAGCAGAAATTCGGTACCAGTATGGTCGCCTTAATATAATACATCTACTATTTCATCACCCCAATTACCTCCACATTTTTATACTCCTCCATCATGACCACTTGATTTTAGTTCACTTTAGACTAAAACTCCATTAATTTTTATCTAAAATTCATCTAAGGTACTTACTATAAAAAATAGCAAATGCTATATTAATATAAAAATAATATTTTTACGATCCCAACTATCGATTTGATAAAGAGTGAGTTTGATTTTTATTTTTTCAAAATATGGTAATCCAGTAAATTTTTTTTATAAAATTTATCCTTTAGAAAATAATCCATATCCCCCTAGTACACTTTTTCCATCACAGATAGTAACTAGATTGGGATGTAGAGGTATAGAAATCCATGAAAGAGTATCTGAATGAGAAAAAGGATGGAAAAAGCTTTTTTCCACTTCATACCAAACCCCACAGGAGACAGTTGTGATTAGACAAATTGCAAGTATTAATTAAGAAATATTCATATAATTTTCATATTTTTTTTTTTTTCAATATTATTTTTTTTGTTTTTATATAAATTATTATATTCAATATCAAAAGATTTATCGTAATATAAAGTTCTGCTTTTTATTTTTTTAAACAAAATATATCTTTGCAAAAAAATTGTATAGTAAAACAATTATAAAAAAAATCAAATTTTAGATTTTAGGTTTTTTTTATAAGTAAAGTAAATATATTTTATTGTTTCAAATAATTTGGTAAATTAAAAATATATTAAATATTTCTAATATAATAATTTTATAATTTTACTTATAAATTTATAAGATATCAAATAGTAAATCTTTTAAAAGCAAAACATATTCTAATACAATTATTTTATAAATAAAAATTTACTATTTACTAGAAAATTAAAATTATGAGATATTTTAATTTTTTATTATATTTATTCTTCTTAAAAGTTCATAATCTTTAAATTAAAATATTATTCAGATTTATATGTATGAAAAAAATGGATTTTTTAAATTAGAATAAAAAATATATTATTTACTATTAGTTCTTATAAAAAGGGTTTAAAATTTATACAAACCATAGATTATAAGTATCAAAACATCTAATTTAATTAAAATAAATTTTTTTTCTTTCTTTCATTATATCTAAAACATCAACTCCATAGAATAAATTTTATCTGTATTATTTATTACTAATGTTATATATATATAAACTTATAGTATAAAACAAAAATAGTAATATAATTTATCAAAAATTCTACAAAATTTATCGAAATATATAATATAGCAAACTACAAGTTTTTTTGTAGAATTTTTATAGATATATTTTATTAAATATTATAAATTACGCATAATTGATTAAAAAACTATCAAATTATATGTATTACTATATAAATTAATATTGCAAATTAAATGCACTATTCTATTATTCTTTTTGTTTATGTGATGTTTAGAAATAATAATATATATAATTTATAGTTATACACATAACTATTGAATCATATATAATACTATTTATTTTTTTTGTATGTTTTAATCAATGAAATCTATAATTATAATTTTTATATTCTAAATATATTTAGCAATAATAATAATTTTATTTTTATTAATTTATAATTAAATTTATTTTATTAAAATATAAAAACTAAAACTCAATTTTAGTTGAATTCATTTTTTTATCAAAAATAATCTTTAGATAAACTATTTGTTTTGAATATTTCTTTGATAAGTTAATAATAATTAAAGGTAAACTACTAGTATACTATATATAATATTAATTAAAATATATATAAATATCAAAAACTATGAACAAATTTTAATAGTAATAATAGTGTTAATTTAAAAAAAAAAAATGGTTTTGTTTGTGAAATTATTGAAATTATCAAAAAAATATTTTAAAATTTACTCATTCATTCTATAATGTATAAAATTATCATGAATATTAATTATTCACTTGTAAAAATTATTATAATTTAAATATAGTTTCGATGATAATATTATTAATATAATTAATATTATAGTTTAATTATTCAAATAAGTATTCTACCATCTTTTTTAACCTTAATATAAAATAAATATAAATAAAATGGAATAATAGAGATTAAATATAATTTCATTTAAATTAATACCATTTTCTACCAAATTTTAGAATGACAACCCACTATTATAAGCAGTATAAGATTAGAGTATTATGCAACATATTGGAAAAGGATAAGCATGGGATCTAAAAAGGTTGGAATAAAATTTAAAATGGGGAGAAGAGGATTGGAAATAATGGGAATTAAATAAAGGAAATATTAATTATGAACACCATTACTTTCAATGGGTTTTCTATGTTAAATATACTGAAAAAGGGTCTGATTTAGAAAAAGAAGCAGCTGTAGGTATTTTTACACTTACCCTTGCATAAAATAAAGTATTTTTAAAAGAAAAATACTATTAGGGAAGATAAATTTTGAATAAGGATTTTACTGGGCTTGGACTTGGATCTTCTGCTATGAAAACTATTATTTGGGAGGAAATTAATTCTCGTAATTTGAGAATTAAAGTTTTTTATAATGCAGTTCATAGAAGTAATATAGCTGCTTAAAAGTGTAACCAAAAATCAAATGGTATTTATAAGGGGAACTTTAAAATATATGGGGGTAATATGACATTTTTGAGTTTCAAAACCCGAACATACAATTTAATTAGAAATAATAAATATAAGAAAAAATATAAGAATCTTATGAATAGAGTAAATAACAATGAAAAGTATTAAAATACAAAATGCTTGAGAAATAGTCTAATTATATTGATATATAATTATAATATAATAATAATTTACTTAATATTAGTATTTAATCTATATATTACTATAATCGCATATAATTAATTATGTTAGTCTTTTGTTGATTGGTTTATATTCTACGTTTTTAAATTATTATTGCAATTATATTCTATATATACTAATAACTCCTGTGATTTATAAAATAAAAACGAAATGAATAACCCAAATAAACTGAATTTAGGCCTTTTTAATTTTAACAAATTAAACTTATAGGAATTTATTTATCAACTATTGTCATAGAACATTGACAAATCGGATAATAAAAAGCTTTACTTATTATGTGAGCATATAATCTCTTAAATAAATCAATACCATCTTGTCGATTAGTGTATTTTATATTACATTATAAGCAAAATATTAGATTTGGAAGAATAATACGAAAAAAGTTGGTACTTTTTAGAACAATCTGTACTAATTATTGAATAAAATGATGAGTTGGTTAGAAAGTAATTTCTAGAATTAATTATTATGTCAGAAATATATTTTTAAACTATAATTCACTGTTTTATTTAGATTTCCCAGCATAATTTCTATATTTTAAATTTAAATTTACATTGACATCAGTCGTCATAATATTCTTTTGGGGGAATTTTGTTAACATGGCTTAGGATATTTAGAAAAAGCACAAACAAAACTCGATTATATCAAATAACATTACCAAAATCTCAATTATCATAATCTAATTTAGAAAGTTAATGAAGAGAATATAAATGAGATGAATGATAAAACTTAAAGTCCTATTATATAAATATATGCAAATTCTAGTAAATGGAATGTGCCTAAATTTTACAACTAAACTTTTAAAAGATTTTAGTTTTTTGTGAATCACAATAAAGCTTCTATTTTACGATTAACTGGAAATTTTGAATAATCTTTAGAGCTTATAAAGCAGAGTTACCAAGAACTTTAGCAATATTATGATATTCCTACATAATAATTGAACCATTTTTAGCTTCAAGAATTTCTTGTATGCTTATTAAATAAAAGTACTATACTTATAAACTAAGCATAATATAACTAAGCTTTAATAGAGATAAAGAAAAGCATGCACATATGCAACTATTTTAAGAACAAATAAATCAAATAAAGACACCAAATAAGAATTATATTAAAGATAATTCATGTATATTCCATTTTAAATGAAACTGAATTAGCTTAAAGCAATTATTATATTTTTAATTTATATTAATAAATCAACTTTATTTAATATTATTTAATTATATAGCCTTTATGGATCATTGTGAAAGTATGCTTAAGCTGAATATATCTAAAACAAAATTAGAAACAATCATTTTTTCTTATTCCAGGGGAAAATTTTAGTAACAATTATAAGATGAGGATTTATTAAATAAAGAAATATCTAAATCTTAAAACTATTCGCCTTGTGACTACCAAACTTTGTAATAATATTAACAATCTTTGAATTAACTTAACAGCCATTTTTCCGAAACCGGATTATATTCTGGAAAGACACTCTATCGAATAGCTTAAATATAAGAAAAATACATTTTTGCTTACGAACAGGCATATAAAAATTATGAAAAGTGCTTTTTTATATTCTAAAGAGAACTTTCTCCTAAAAATATATTGATTCAAGAAGTTGCTTTCGCTATTTCAAAACTTGCATTAGAACTAAATTATCTAGATATAGCTGAGAAATTTGCATTAATTTATATTAAGTAATATACATGAAAAAATTTAAAATTTATTAAAATAAATAATTTAATTTGCTTATAGATTCGATTCAGAAGACTAAGAAACATTTATTCATTACTCGAAAATTCTGTATTAATAAGAAAAATTTCAAGATGCAATAGAGATAATTGATTAAGTTTTATAAAATGATCGATCTAATAATAAAGCTATTGCATTAAAAAGCAGAATTTTACTAAGAATGGAGCGATACTATGAAGCCATATTCTTAAAAGTGCATTTTGAAGATAATTAAGATGTACAGGATTTTATCCTTCGATTTTCTAAATAATTAGAAGCAGTTTTTTAAGCCAGTACTTTAGCTCTAAGTAATAGAGTAAGCGTAAATTTTGAGAATAAATATCCTTAAGATCTAATTCCCATAGACATTTTAAATAGCTTTCCCTTCCCTTAAATAATAAATATATTGACTCCTAAATTAAATACCCTAAATATAATTTACTAGAAAATAGTATAGATATTTGTGAATCCCATGTTTATTTTAAAGGATAAAATAGACTTTTTAAAATTCACAAAAATTGCTAAAAATATTTATGAGTTTAATATATTAGTTTCCGAATTAGCAATTTCTTTAGCTTAGTTAATATTAGAAAACTTGTTAGAATTAAATGGAAAATAAATTAATAAAACTTACTTTCAAGGGGCTTTAGGTAATTGGATTAATTTGATAAACTTGAAAAATAATAGCTATTCGCGTTCAGAAGCTGAATTTATAGGATTTTTATTTTCAGGAATTGTGATATCTTACATGCTAAATACTGATATAATTGAAAAAATAAATAGACAGAAAATATCTATAAATAAAAAAGTAAGTCTAATGGTGATTGATTTAGAAAAAGAATTAAAATAATATTTTTGATTTTATTCTTTAGTAATTTAAATAAACAAAATAAATAAGAAAAATTGTGATATAAATTTTAATAAAACCATATTTTTAATCCAAATTTTTGTATAGAACTTTCTAAAATAATAATTGAGGTTTATAATTTATTAGCATTAATTTGTTGTAAGCTAAAATATTAAATTCATGCACCTTATACGTTTTAGAATTTCATATTAATTATAATATTGGCTAATTAAAAGGGTAACATTACTAATTATTCTATGATTGCTTTAAATTAAATAACTTTATTATAATAATATATTAATTTATAATTTTATTTCATATATAAACAATGTAATAAATCCATTTAAGTATATTTATTTAGTTATTATATTTTCATACTTAATATTTAATTGTAATTATTTCTAAAAAATTGAATATAAATCTATTATATTTTTGGTTTATCATTTTTTTCTTAATTCTATAGATCTTTTAATTTAGAAAATAATTAATTTCTTTTAAATGAGTGATTTTTGAAAAACCTAATATTATATGTACTAATTTAATTATTTCTAAATGCATACTAAATGTTCTATTTTTAATCAAGATTTCTGGAATGTTATTATCATTAAAATTAAAATTTTCTAGCTCTAAATATGACCAATAATAATAATACACCTAAAATAATAAATATAAATTATGTTTTCAAGTAATATTATAATGACTTGTTTTCATTTTTTCTAAAATAGAATTTACACAAATTATATATAGCCTTTTAATTATAGAATAATTTAGTATATGAATTTAGAATTTGGGCAAAAATTTTATTTTTATTTCAATCTCTATAAAATGATACTTAATTAATATAGACGATTAATTACTTCCATTTTGGTATAATTCTGATTTATTAAATTTAAAACGTTTTAAACATTTATTCAGTCATTATTTTTTATTAATAAATAAAATTTTTATATCATATAAATATCTATTAATCGTAAAGAATAATTTAAAAATTAGTAATTTCTTTACTTAATCAATTCTAAATAAAATTAAATATTTTATAAGAATCTTAATTTTTTCTGTTATTTTAGTTAAAATATTTTTAAAAATATAATAAATTAGTTATATTGTAAAAATAAATTATATATAACAAAGAAATAAATATAATTTTTAATTATATTGGCTTTTAAATAATTTAAATTTGTTGAAACTTGATAAAAATCTAAATTAAATTAAATCTAATCTAATTTAATTTATTTTTTATTTTATGGTTGATATAATAAAATTCTAAATAGATAATAATAATTTCTTTAATATTTCTTTCATATAAATATTAAAATTGTACTGAGAATATAAATAAAGATTTAATAAATTTCCAAATTTCATATATCATCTTAATAAAACATATAGTATTAGAATTCTCAATTTTTTTTTTAATTTTTTGACTATACATTCATAAAATATGGAATTATGAATTCTAAAATATATCTATATAGAAAAAAAAACAAGAGATATATAATTAATTATACTTGAAAATAATGACTTACTTATATTTTTATCATGTATTTATGATTATTATAAATTCAAGTATTTCTAACTTAAATTGAGTGAAGCGTTTCCAATATTAATAATGATATTATAATTAGTATTAAAAAAATTAATAAATACTTAATTTTATTTTAGTACATTAAAATAAATACGTTCTAAAATAAAAAAATTAAAATTTTTTCTTTATTTTTATATTTTCATTATATTATATATTATATTTAAAGTTAACTTTTTAGTTTTAAATATTTTATTTTTCTAATTATTAAATATATGTATTCTATTTTCTAATAAATAATCAAAGTTATCGATATGGAATTATAATTATAATAGTAATATTTAATATAGAAATAATAAATATATATACTATGTTTATAATATATATTTTGCTCTATATAAGCGTGAATGTCAATTAGATATTTTCAAAAATTAAAAAAAAAATTAAATATAAAAAAATTTAGAAAAAAAAGTTTATCAATAAAATGATAAAGTAAAATATCTTAATATCTATTGCTTTAATTCTTTTCGGAATTAGTCTTGTTCTATCTTAGTCCTATACAACTTATACTGTAAAAGCTGGAGACACTCTATGGAACATAGTCAAAGGTGACAATGAATTATTAAAATAAGTTTAATAACTAAACGGAATTTAGGGAGGTGACATATAAGTCGGATAAAAAATTAAAATCCCCGTTAAAGGATCAGTATCTTAAGGATAAGGATACACTATCTATGTTGTCAAAGCTGGAGATACTTTATGGAACATCGTTAAAGGAGACAATGCTTTACTCAAAAAGTCCAAGAATTAAACGGAATTGTCGGAGGTGATATCAAAGTCGGATAATAATTGAAAATCCCCAATGGAGACGCTACTCCTACTCCCCAACCTACAAACTAAGGATACACCATCTATACCGTCAAAGCTGGAGATACTTTATGGAACATCGTTAAAGGAGACAATGCTTTACTCAAAAAGTCCAAGAATTAAACGGAATTGTTGGAGGTGATATTAAAGTTGGATAATAATTGAAAATTCCCAATGGAAACGCTACTCCTACTCCCCAACCCACCAACAAAGGATATACTATTTACATTGTCAAAGCTGGAGACACTTTATGGAACATAGTCAAACAAGATAATGCCTTACTCAAAAAGTTCAAGAATTAAACGGAATTGTAGGAGGTGACATCAAAGTCGGATAATAATTGAAAATCCCCAACGGAGACGCTACTCCTACTCCTAAACCTGCTGAGAAAAACTATACTATTTACATTGTTAAAGCAGGAGATACTTTATGGAACATAGTCAAGCAAGATAATGTTTTACTCAAAAAGTTCAAGAATTAAACGGAATTGTTGGAGGTGATATCAAAGTCGGATAATAATTGAAAATCCCCAACGGAGACGCTACTCCTACTCCTAAACCTGCTGAGAAAAACTATACTATTTACATTGTTAAAGCAGGAGATACTTTATGGAATATAGTTAAACAAGATAATGTTTTACTCAAAAAGTACAAGAATTAAACGGAATTGTTGGAAGTGATATCAAAGTCGGATAATAATTGAAAATCCCCAATAAATAAGTTACTCCTGAACCTGCTTAAAAGATTATACTCTTTACACTGTTTAATAAGGAGATACTTTTTGTACTATTATGAAATTGGTCTATTACGATACTGATTATCTCAAAAAGATTCAAGAATTAAATGGAATTGTTGGAGGATACATCAAAGTTGGATAAAAATTGAAAATTCCCACTACTGAAGAATTTGATACTTATGTAGTTAAATCTGGAGATTCCTTATGGAATATTGTTAAAGGAGACAGAGAATTATTAAAAAGAGTTGAAGAACTCAATGGTATTACTGGAGGATAAATCGAAGTAGGAAAAAAATTAAAAATACCCAAAAAGAAAATATATGTAATTATTAATTAACAATAATTTTTTATTTGCAAATATTTAATATTAATTATTTAAATTTCAATAGATTAGCCCCAATCCCTAATACTTCGAAAACACATTAACTAAAGCTCAATACGAAAAATTATTCCCCTAAAGAAATTCTCTCTACACTTATGAATCTTTGATCAAAGCTGCTAAATCCTTCTACGGATTTGCCGATTCTTACAATGAATTAGTTGTATTCTTAACTACTATAAGTTTTGAAGGAGATTACTTAAAAGCTACCCATGAATACAACTACGAAGAAAATACTAAAAAATACGGATATGATGTTGGTTTCCATGGAAGAGGACCTATTTAATTAACTCAAAAAGTTAACTATAAATTGTTCAGTGAAGAAGTTTACAGGGACGATAGATTTGTTCAAAACCCTGACTTAGTCATATCTGATGGATTCTATGCTTTCTAAGCTGCTATTTGGTATTGGATGAGAGAAGTTAAAAGATACTTCCCTAAAAATGATATTAACGAAGCCCTCAACATTGCCACAACCAATGGAATTAGACCCGCTGCTCCTCATTTAGAGAATAGAAGACTCAGAATGCAAGAAATTGTTGCCTAAATCAAAGCATGAAGTTGATTTTAAATCATTATATTTATATATAAAATTATATATATATAATTTTATTATTTTATGTATTCATTTATGATAGTTTTGTTATATTTTATTTGGGAATTAAATGCTTAAATGATAAATTCAAATTTATTTTATTTCTTTATTTTATTTTTTATTTAATTTTATGCTTTAATTATTATTTACTAAATATAAAACTTTATTATTAAGTAATAAAAGTATATAAGATTTATAAGCTATTAATTATTTATTAATGATATAAAAAAATTAATTTAATTTATTCTATTTTGTATTTTTCACATTTTTCTGAATATTTTGATCAATGATTTTATTATTTTTTGAACACATAGTTTATATTTTTAGCAAATTAATAATACTCAAATTTCATTTATCAAAAAGGATAAATAAGGTCATTAAAACTAAACTATATAATATATATACAAAATTCATTCTTAAAATACTTAGTATAACATTTTTTTTTTTTCAATCATTTTTTTTATAGAAAGTAATATATTATTATCAAAAAACGAAATTAATATTAATAATTGTCAACTTAAAGCACTATTACAATAAAAAATAAAATGACTAGATAAGATTATATATTTATATGATATTTAACAATTAGCTAATATTAACCGTAAATTATTCTGATAGAACTTTATTCTTTGTTCGATTCTACTAATTATTTAACTTAATTCTGTAAAATACAGACCATGATAAGAGAACTTGATATCTTATTACTAATATAATTTAAATTCAAATATACCTATTAAAAATAAATGCCTTAGTTTAATTTAGTAAGAAGTAACTTCAAAATATTATAATAAGGTAAGTTTTATATTATTTCATATATAGTTTAGAATATGTTTAATATTTTTTGCATATATTATTATAAATAAGCATGAAGAATTATTATTTTGAAAATTTATGACCTATTATATTGTTATTACTATTACGTCAGAATCAGATATATATATAAAAAATATAATACTAATTTATTTTATTATTATAACTTATTAAACTCATTCTTTTTTATATTTAAGAATTTCATATTGAATATCACATTAACTTATTAAAAGGGTAAGTCAGTATTGAGATATAAATATATTTTTTAGAATATAATATAATCACTTTTTATATAAAGATAATGTAAATTAATATTTATAAATCATATAATAGATATTTAATATGAAAAATAATTGATTTTTTTTAATTTGGCTTTGGTATGATTTTGAGTTACTAATTTATTTTCGTAACATCAATGATAAGTGATTTTATATTTTCTAATTAGCTATTTCTAAAATGTATATATTCTATCTTTACTAGAAATTTCTGGAAAGTTCTTTTTATTTTAATTAAAATTTTTTAATTTTAAATATGAATAAAGAAATTCTTATATTAATTTTTTAATGATATTTGTATGATAGTATGAAATAAATTAATTAAAGAATCATTAGAACAAACACTGAGTATTTGAATTAATATTCTATTTTTATATCTATAAAATTATACTTAAAAATTCTAGATGCCTAATTACTTACATTTTGTTCTAATTTATTTCTTATTTAAATTCTAAAATTTAAAATATTTTTTATATTTACCATATCATAATTTTTTACAATCAAAATTAAAATTGAAAATATATGCAATTCTAAATATATTTAATTACATTTTAAAAATACTAATAATAAATTATACATGGTAGAAAAATAAAGAAAATTATGTCTATAATTATATAGACTTTAAAATAATTTAAATTATTTGAAACTTGAACAATTTTAAAAAGATATAATTTGTTTGGTTTTTGAAATATTTTTTTTGTGAAATTTAAAATTATAAATAGTAAATTATAATAGTTTTTTTTATTATTATTTCCATTAAAATATTAAAATGTTGATTTTGGAAATATGTAATGGTTTAATAAACTTGAAAATAAACACATCAACTAAATATAATATAGAATTATCACTCTCAAATTAAATATATATTTAATATAGTATAGACAATAGATTCTAATATATAAACTAAAATAAAAACAACTAAATATGTTAATTATAAGCAATAATTCAAAATGGTGAATTAATATGATTTTAAATAAATAATATACTTAAATTTCAAGATTTAAATATAAATATTTATTTTGATTGTGATATTAATATAGAAGAAAAAAAAAGACAAAAAACTAATTATAGTTGAAAATAATGGCTATTTAATAATCATATTCATATCATATATTTATGCTTATTTTCGAATTCAAGCATTTCTAGCTTAAATAAACTACACTCTGTATAAAAATAACTAGCAAAAGAATAATTCTTAGTTATAATAAATAAATTTATTATTTTAATTTAATATATTGTAGTTATAGTAGCTTTAAAATATAAAATTAAATAATTAAAATTATATTTTATATTGATATTTTATTATAAGTGAAAACATAGAATTTTTCTGGAAATTATTAAATAAATTAAATATTCTATTAGAAAGCTAAAATTAAAGATATTGAATTATACAAAAATAATTGAATTATACAAAAGTAATATTTAATATAGAAATAATAAATATATACACTATGTTTATAATATAGATTTTGTTCTATATAAGCGTGAATATCAATTAGATATTTTCAAAAATTAATAAAAAAAATTAAATATAAAAAATTTAGAAAAAAATGAGAAAGTAAAATATCTTAATATCTATTGCTTTAATTCTTTTCGGAATTAGTCTTGTTCTATCTTAGTCCTATACAACTTATACTGTAAAAGCTGGAGACACTCTATGGAACATAGTCAAAGGTGACAATGAATTATTAAAATAAGTTTAATAACTAAACGGAATTTAGGGAGGTGACATATAAGTCGGATAAAAAATTAAAATCCCCGTTAAAGGATCAGTAACTTAAGGATAAGGATACACTATCTATGTTGTCAAAGCTGGAGATACTCTATGGAACATCGTTAAAGGAGACAATGCTTTACTCAAAAAAGTCCAAGAATTAAACGGAATTGTCGGAGGTGATATCAAAGTCGGATAATAATTGAAAATCCCCAATGGAGACGCTACTCCTACTCCCCAACCTACAAACTAAGGATACACCATCTATACCGTCAAAGCTGGAGATACTTTATGGAACATCGTTAAAGGAGACAATGCTTTACTCAAAAAAGTCTAAGAATTAAACGGAATTGTCGGAGGTGATATTAAAGTTGGATAATAATTGAAAATTCCCAATGGAAACGCTACTCCTACTCCCCAACCCACCAACAAAGGATATACTATTTACATTGTCAAAGCTGGAGACACTTTATGGAACATAGTCAAACAAGATAATGCCTTACTCAAAAAAGTTCAAGAATTAAACGGAATTGTAGGAGGTGACATCAAAGTCGGATAATAATTGAAAATCCCCAACGGAGACGCTACTCCTACTCCTAAACCTGCTGAGAAAAACTATACTATTTACATTGTTAAAGCAGGAGATACTTTATGGAACATAGTCAAGCAAGATAATGTTTTACTAAAAAAAGTACAAGAATTAAACGGAATTGTTGGTAGTGATATCAAAGTCGGATAATAATTGAAAATCCCCAAAGGAGACGCTACTCCTACTCCTAAACCTGCTGAGAAAGACTATACTATTTACATTGTTAAAGCAGGAGATACTTTATGGAACATAGTTAAATAAGATAATGTTTTACTCAAAAAAGTACAAGAATTAAATGGAATTGTTGGAAGTGATATCAAAGTCGGATAATAATTGAAAATCCCCAAAGGAGACGCTACTCCTACTCCTAAACCTACAAACTAAGGATACACTATCTATACCGTCAAAGCTGGAGATACTTTATGGAACATTGTCAAACAAGACAATGCTTTACTCAAAAAAGTCTAAGAATTAAACGGAATTGTTGGTAGTGATATCAAAGTCGGATAATAATTGAAAATTCCCAATGGAGACGCTACTCCTACTCCCCAACCCACCAACAAAGGATATACTATTTATATTGTCAAAGCTGGAGACACTTTATGGAACATAGTCAAACAAGATAATGCCTTACTCAAAAAAGTTCAAGAATTAAACGGAATTGTAGGAGGTGACATCAAAGTCGGATAATAATTGAAAATCCCCAACGGAGACGCCACTCCTACTCCTAAACCTGCTGAGAAAGACTATACTATTTACATTGTTAAAGCAGGAGATACTTTATGGAACATAGTCAAACAAGATAATGTTTTACTCAAAAAAGTTCAAGAATTAAACGGAATTGTTGGAGGTGATATCAAAGTCGGATAGAAATTGAAAATCCCCAATAAATAAGTTACTCCTACTCCTGAACCTGCTTAGAAAGATTACACTCTTTACACTGTTTAATAAGGAGATACTTTTTGTACTATCATGAAATTGGTCTATTACGATACTGATTATCTCAAAAAAATTCAAGAATTAAATGGAATTGTTGGAGGATACATCAAAGTTGGATAAAAATTGAAAATTCCCACTACTGAAGAATTTGATACTTATGTAGTTAAATCTGGAGATTCCTTATGGAATATTGTTAAAGGAGACAGAGAATTATTAAAAAGAGTTGAATAACTCAATGGTATTACTGGAGGATAAATCGAAGTAGGACAAAAATTAAAAATTCCCAAAAAGAAAATATATGTAATAAATAATAATTTTTTATTTGCAATTATTTAATATTAAATTATTTAAATTTCAATAGATTAGCCCCAATCCCTAATACTTCGAAAACACATTAACTAAAGCTCAATACGAAAAATTATTCCCCTAAAGAAATTCTCTTTACACTTATGAATCTTTGATCAAAGCTGCTAAATCCTTCTACGGATTTGCCGATTCTTTCAATGAATTAGTTGTATTCTTAACTACTATAAGTTTTGAAGGAGATTACTTAAAAGCTACCCATGAATACAACTACGTAGAAAACACTAAAAAATACGGATATGATGTTGGTTTCCATGGAAGAGGACCTATTTAATTAACTCAAAAAGTTAACTATAAATTGTTCAGTGAAGAAGTTTACAGGGACGATAGATTTGTTCAAAACCCTGACTTAGTCATATCTGATGGATTCTATGCTTTCTAAGCTGCTATTTGGTATTGGATGAGAGAAGTTAAAAGATACTTCCCTAAAAATGATCTTAATGAAGCCCTCAACATTGCCACAACTAATGGAATTAGACCCGCTGCTCCTCATTTAGAGAATAGAAGACTCAGAATGCAAGAAATTGTTGCCTAAATCAAAGCATGAAGTTGATTTTAAATCATTATACATATAATTAATGTTATTATTTTTATATTCTATAATAATGAATTTATTTGTTTATTATTATATTTTGATTTAAAATGCAATACAGTTTATTATAAAATTTTTCTTCTTTTTATTTTATATTTTATTATTACTTACATTGAACAAAGATGTATTTTATCTTATTAATAATAAAATAATATAATAATAATCATCTAATAAAAATATGATTTCTAAATAAGCATATATATCGATTGCTTTAATTTATTATTTGTTTACTACTATTTATATATTTTACTCCACTATTTATAACTAAATTTATTGATTATAAAAAAATTTAATGATTTATTAATTACAGATAATAATGTTCCATTATTAAAACTTTTATTAAAATTTCTATATTATATCAATGAACTTATTCTGAAATTTTTTTTTTTTTTTTTTTTTTTTCAATTTATGAAGCTAATTCTTATATCCTCATATTTTTTAATAACTTATTTTTTATTTCAGTTTTCGTATTTATATTTCCTTCTAATTAGTCTATTGTTTTCCTTACAACAAATATATAATTTTATTTATTTATAGATAAGTAAATAACTATTTTTATAAAATTTGTTTAATTTTTACTAGTAATTATAATTGCTGACATTGTAAAGTTTATAATATAACTTAAATAATTCATATTCCCTAAATAAAATATATCAAATTAATCTCCTTTAAATTAAAACATATAAATATATTAAATATTTAAATCTTTCAACAATTGATTATAACATGATTATCAATCCATTAATTAAAAAAAATAGTTAGATCATATAGTATTCTATAAATATTTTAAAGAGATTAAGTATAAATAACAGAATAAATAGTTATAGCAATACGTTAAAACATAAAATACAAATTAATACTTAAAGATAAAAGTAAAATACAAAATAATTAAAGAAACCTGATAGTATGTGGAAAGCATTAATGAAAATTACTAAATAATTACTTATTTTAATATATATTCAATAAGTATAGTTATATTTAGTAATAATATATATATAGTATAATGCTTTGATTTTTATTTATCAAATATATTCTAAATATCAAATTCTTATTTATATATAAAATTATTATAATAATAATTATTTAGATATAAATTATATTTTTAAATTTAACAATTTTAATATTGTTTTAATTATAATCCAAAATATTCATATATAAGTATATAATTTATTATATTATTATTTATAATATATATAATATAAAATAGATTAATTAATTCATTATCTATATACCTTTTAAAATAATGAATTATTAAATTATAAATCTGATACTTAACACTTTATAATTAATTAATAATATATTTTAATAATTTTATATATAATGATATATTTGATAGGTTCAACATAGTAAAATAATTATATCTATAAGTATTGTATTTTTTATATTAAATATTATACACCTGTGAAATTATGGTATAATAATTTTATAATATATATTTATTTTATTATTGTTTCAATATTATTTATTTAGTTATTGTTTAACTTTATATATATAAAAACGTATTATATATAAAATTAATTTAAGGAAGCCTTATTATTTTATTTATGCAATAAATATAGAGAATAATTCTAGAATAAATAATATTTTATAGTCTTGATTTTATTTTAAAATAAATTATATAGCTCCACATAATAGCTGTTACTATATTTATCACAATACTGGAATTTAAATATATTATAATTGAAAGAATACCTATGATATATATCTATTAAAAATATCAAAACCATAAAAAAACCAAAAAAATTATTATGAAAAATAATAATTTATATAAAAAATATACTTATAAGCAATATAGGATTTTAATATTCCACCTATTTTTTTCACATAATAATTAATAAAGGTTAGTATTTTTAAATCAATTTAATATAATTTTTATGAATAAGTATATTATGAAAATTAAAGCAAAATTAAGATTTTTAGATAAAATACTATTTGTAATCGTTATAGCTCTAGTATTTCTATAGTTACTTATAAAAAATATTTATTTTAAATTCATTTAAATTTCTTAAAATATATTGTTATTTTCCTTAATTATATTAGTATTATTTTGTGATAAAATTTGGAGGGGTTTAAAAAAAATATAGTTAATAATTTATAGATAGTTTAGCATAACTGAATATTGAAGCTACATATCAATTATAATAAATATCTAGATGATTTATATTGGATATTGCGCAATAAAAATCTTTGTTTATTAATATTTGAAATATATTATGATACGTTAGTTTATATACAAATATTATTATATGACGAAATCATTAATTTTCAAATAACTGAAATATAATTATTTAATAAATTCTAAATAATTATTCTATATATTGGTGAAAATAATTATTATTATATAGACTTGAAAAAATTATTGTCTGAATTTTTTTATATATATATACATATAATATTAATTAACATAAAAGAAATACAAAAAAATATAAAAAATAAAATAAAAATAAAAAATAATAAAAATACAAATACAAATAGAGTTTAAATAATGAATTTCTAATTTTTTTAAATTCTTTGCTTTTCCTTGTCTTTTTTGCTTATCTACTTGTTTTACAAAATAATAATTTTGCCTGCAATGAAAATTTCTATGTTTAAATTAAAATACGGACCTAAAGTGTGTACTCACTTTTTTCCATTTATTGGTACTAAACTTAACATTTTAAATCCAAAACGTATATTAATATAATAGTATTTAAAATATACAGGATTTTGGGTTGATGCTATTGACAAGAACTAGAAAGATGTTGCTGAAAAAATTCATCTTAACTATTTAAAAGCCGACAAAGAAAAGAAAATCAAATTAAAAGTGAGTAATTTCGGAGACAAGTAAAAAGCTAATGATTAATAAGATTTTTATTATATTTCAATAATGCATGAATTTCATATCATAAAATTACATTTATCTTAAGATTGTGTTTTGTTTTCAACGATCCAAACCTGATAAAAGAGGTAGCTAATAATAAGGTCAACTACTATGAAAAAAAGCTAGACAATATCCTTTTGATGAATGAACTACTGAAAAAAGGAATTCTCTTACAGTCAGGGGTCGCATGGAAACACTAAAGACAGTTAATTTCTCCCTTATTCTAATTTTCCTAATTAAAGCATAGAGTATCTACCATGGCAGCCTGCGCTCAAGAATTTTTAGATTGCCTCTAAAATCCCACACAGTCTGTATAATTAATGAGAAATTTGCAAAAAACAACAGGAGATATAGTTTGTTGCTCTTTTTTGGTGATGAATTTAGGAAACTTATTCTCAACGAAAAGCCTATCACAGTGGAACTTAGCGAGTTAATATCTGAAGCGAGCATGTATTCAATGATGAATGTCCTCACTCCTATTAGGGCGGGAATGTTGGGACACACAAGTTATGATAAAACCCCGAAGTGGCTGTTTAACAAATAGGAAAAATAATATTTTAAACGAGCTTAGGACCTTGAAGATTTGGTTATAAAAGAAATAAGAAGAAGATTAGTTTAATAAAGTAGTGAAAAATATAACAAAGTGAGTTGTGAATCAACAGATTTTATGTCCTTTATGCTAAAGGAAATGGAGGAAAATAAGATTGATGAAGAAACTGTTATCCACCTATTTATTACACTATTTTTCGCTGGAATGGTATACAAATTTATAATTATAAATAAATATGCTTTAATTTTAATTTGTTTATCTTTTATTAATTTACTTTAGGACACAACAGCTCATGTTGTGCTGATGTGTTTGTACTTTTTATCAATTTAATAATAAGAATAATAATTGATTAGAGAAGAAATAAATGAAATATTTAAATCCGAGTAAGACATTACCCTCGAAAATCTAACAAAAATGAACCAAACAAATCTATTTATTAAAGAAGTGTTAAGAATAAAAAGCCCAGTTCCAAGCTATGTACCAAGGTATATAGGTTATTTTTTTAAATTACTTAATATAACTATTTAATCTTCTATAGAGTTGCAAATGAAGATCACTTTATAGGTGAATTCTTCATCCCTAAAGGATCTTATATCAATGTGAACTTAATGGCTAATCATTATGATGACATCTAGTATGAAAATCCTGAGCAATTTGATATGTTTAGAAAAACAGCTTAAAATCCATACAATTACATACCTTTTTCTGCTGGTCCCAGTAATTTAATTATACTAACTAATATTATTTTAATTAATTTTTTCTTTAATTAAAATATTAAATATAATAATTAGGAAATTGTATTGGATAACATATGGCATAGGCAGAAATAAAAGTTATTTTGATTAAAATATTACAGAGATACAAAATTACAAGAAACGATAAAGTTCCTTTGAAAATGGTTTATACCTTTCTTTATGAACCTGAATATGATAATTTAGTTAATTTTGAACCTTTGGATGAATGAAAAGATTTACTAATAAAAGATTAAAAAAAATTGATATTTATGTATGATAGACAGTCTTAATAAAATATAACTTCAATTGTTTATCTATCTAATTTTATATTTATATTATTTTTATCTTTACATTATTTTGTTTTTATAATATGTATTAAATTATATTTTTTATTATTAATAATATTTATACCCTATTTATCAATAATCTCATTTTCTAATATTGAGTAGTTTATATATTTTTCAATTATTGACTTTTTATATTTAACCTAAATATAATAATATTTTATTTAAAAAAAATTGCTTATGTTTTTTAAATAATAAAAAAACAATTTTTTTTTTTTACATATTATATAATATAATTTTTATTGAAAAAAAAAAATAAATTCAAACATTTGATAATATATATATTCCTTTTTATAAAATAATTAAAAAATTCAAACCTATACATATTAAGAATCCTTAAGAATTTCTTAATTTTCCTTCTATTTATTTTTGTTTTTTTTCTTTGCAAAAATTGGATGAGTGAGCAATTTATAAGCAGGTTCATCTTTATCAATTTCTTCATATTAATTTTCTTTGCCATTTATATTATTTTCTACTTCTTTATGATTAGTTTTTATTATTTAATCTTTAAATTCGATGCTATCCCTATCCTACTATAATTCAATATTTTCTTTAATTGCACTCAATACTTAGTTTTCTTATTGCAATAATAAATTTCTACTTTAATTCTCAGAAATGGAAACTTAATTTGATTATTTTATTTTATTTATTTTTTTTTTGGGAGCCGAAATTCTTTTTGATGTGTTTTCCATTTATTTCAATTTTAATTTTAAACCTTTATTTTCATTTTGTTCATTTTCATCAGAATTTGAAGATTATTGGTGCGACTGTTATTAAATTGAACTATATTTCCACCCTGTGGCCACAACATTAAGAATATTGTTATTTACTTGTAAAAGGGGAAATTAGTTTTCATTTTTTATGCTATTTTAATTACAGTTCGCTACGGAATTATTTAGTGCAGTATTTCTTGAATGATTTAGATTTTATATGAATTTGAATTTTTACAGAGTTTTCGAGGCGACTACCGCATTTTTCATTCCATTTTATAAATTGTCGAAAGCTTCTTTAACCGTTGCCGTTCTGATTTTTACGGGGCTGCTGCTACTTCTGGCCTTGTTTGATAAACTTTAAATTTGCAAGGTAGCAGTATTATCAGTGTTGTTATTATAGTTTTCCAGCTGACTTTTATTTTTATTGATATTACTGTTAATGTGTGCGTGGTCTATTTTATTTTAGAAGTGTTTAAAGTCATATCCTGTGATCTATTCCGTGGACAATTTGATCCCTTGACATCCGATGGAGAAAAAAGTGTTGTTATGAGTATTATTAAACGAGGACTGAACATGTTCTTGTTGTTGCTATTATTATTACTTTTATTACTGTTGTTGTTGAGGTCTACTGTGAAGTGAAACGGCTCTTTACTTGTTGTTTATTCTTATTAGGGCAGCCTTAGTTCCTGCTGGTCCGTCTCTTTGAGAAGTGAAGGTGCCTTTCCTCAGATGCTATTAAGGCTATGGAGGTGATTATTACTATAATGCATTTCCATCAGAAGAGAAATTTAGTAGTTACTATTTCAATTATTAATCTTATTTTGCTTAGTTTAGGCTGTTGGGTTCTACATTATTATTTGCAGTGGAAGGTATATTTGCGTCCTGCGAAGGAGCATAGTTTTTTGACTGAGTTCTGCGGCGATTTTATTGTTGCTGACTTTGATTCGGTTGTTGGAAAGTACTGAGTCTTCTCATTCTTCGCACATGGAGATTTTGATTAGATAGTTTGCGTTTTCTTTCTACTTCGTACAACTACTCGTAGGAATGCAGTAAATTTTCTTTGTCTTTTTTCTTTAGAATAGCACTATTCATGCCTACTCCAGTTTCACTATTCGTTGAAAACTTTTCTTCTGATTCTTCTTGCTATTGCTTTTGCTACTGCTCAGGCACTATATTTGATAGCTTTTTGAGCTATTGCTGTTTTTGCTTAAAATGCATTTCATTTCTTTGAATAGCTAAAAGTGTGTCCATCAATGTGTTGTTGTTTTTATTATCGCATTGGCTATTGGAAATATTGTTGGGGTTAGAATTATTATTGATGTATCTGTTCGTATTGCCATTATTGCTTTCTAAATTATTTAAAACGCTATCGCGACGCCAATCATGCATATAATTTTTGTATTTCAATCTCTTGGTACGTTCTTTAATTTCTTCTTATATTTTCTGGTTTATGTCAAATTCAAAAGGCTATTTTTTTTCCTTCAGGAGAGAGTTGATAACAGAGGTGTTGTAGTTCTTCTAATTTATATGACTTTCCTCCACACTGATTTTTTGCTGCAAAAATCTGTTAATCATTTAAATCATTATTTCATTTTTATATTTTTTTATAATTAATTGGTAATATAGTTAATTAGTTAAAATTTATACACATTCTGAACAGCCTTTCCTTTTTTCTTTTAATCAATACCCATCAACTCGTGGGAAATCATTGTTTGTCTTGACTTTTCTTTTTCTTCCTTAATCTGCCTTAAATTGTACTTTTATTGGTACAGGTAGCGTATTACTTCATTTTTTGCCTAAGGATCTATGTCCATGCTTCTTATTTGATCAACGTCCAAATTTTGTAAGTAATTCGCAGTCAAGTTTTCTTTTTAAAAAACCTACTATGATTATTGTTGACTTTGCGGTTCTTGTTAGTGCATTTTTAAGTTGAAGAAAAAAATTATCTATTGAATTGACCCTATTGCAATTACTTATTTTCTTTGATACTTTGATTTCTCATAAAGTCAGGAGAATTTTAATGATTAAAAATCCCCAAATTTTTATTGTTTACATTATATTTCGTATGCGTTTCAGACCTCTCTTATCGAGGAACACGCTAAAAGGGTTCTGATTTTACTTAATTTTTTTTTCCAGCATTTTTTGCTATGTCTGGAGTTGCAAAGCTATCCATATACTTTTAAATTATTGGACAGTTTATTTATTTTGGTAGAAAGAAATAGTTTTTATTTTTAATTTAATTAATATTATATTAGGTTATATATGTATAACATATTTATTTATGATTTCGGAGTGTTTTAATTAAAATAAAAATTTGATTATTTATAGTTGTTAGTTAGGCTTTTATTTATTAATATATTAAAATTTAACTATATTTTATTTGTTAACTTGCTTATAAAAATTGATTTTAGTTAATCATTTTAATAAAGATGAATTTGACCTGAGTTTTGAATTAAAATATTGGCATGATTAACAAAGATAATAACAAATGATTAATATATAATATTTATAATTTATATAATTAAATATATTTAAAATAAATCTCAATTTCAAAAATTATTTTTTATAATAATTTATTCATTAATTTAATTAATTACATTTAAGCTTAAATAACTTTATATATCACATAGCTTCGAGAGAATTCAAAGGAATCCAAGAGAAATCCCCCTTTTAAACTAAATGTTAGATTCGAATGCAGTCGTTATCTTCATTAAAGAAATAAGATTGTTTAAATTGTTCAGATAATTCGTTTCCATTTTGAATCTAATATAATATAAAATATAAATTTTAATTTATTAAAACAAAAAAAGGTAATTTTACTTCTAAAAGCAATCCCAAATATTTCCAAAAATTGCACTTACGACCAGCCGCAATTTTTAACTAACCAATTTTGTCTAAAATTTAAAATAAATAAATATTTAGATATTTAATAGAAATATTTTTCCTACTTTAGATTCTGATTCCATCAAATACTAGACCGAAAATCATGGCTAAATATGCAACAAAAAGTGTCAAATAAATAAGAAAATCGAAAAAGAATCGGTCTACAAATCTTTCTTCATGGGGAGCATCTAGGGAGTAAATTCTTCTTTCATATAGAATTTCTGTTACTCCTTGCTATTTATTATTAATAATATTTTTTAATAAATTATAAAAAATTGGGATTTTTTAATTTGCAAATATTGTTTACTCGTACGAAAACAGCCGAAAGGAAATTTAAAAAACATTCCAACAGTTTTTCGCATTTGTTATCTTTAGCATCGTCATTTCCTTTCGTGAATCTCTGATAAAACACAAACGCAAAGAAATACGAGAAAAGAATCATCCAAACGGTCAGACTGGCAATTTTCGCTATATTTTTTTCGACTCCTTTGAGCAAACCTTTTTAAATATTTAATTAATAAAAAAAACTTTACTATTAAATAGTTTGTATTCAAATTACTTTTTAGAGGAGCCGAAAAGAAAACGAAAACGAGTAGAGCTACTGAGTAATTGGCTTTGTCCCAAAACAAACCCGCCAAAACTGAATACAAATAGAAGAAAAATGGTCCGCTGACTTGACTGAAAATGAAGCTGGTGCACAATAATGTATAGAATTTTTCGAGCAATGAGATTCTTTGCGGAGTCTTTAATGCTACATTTACATTCGTCTGTTGTAAAATCCGTAGTTGCAAATTTCTGCAAGCTTCTGTCGGATAGAAAATGAAAAGACAAATCAAAAAGAATATTCCACAGAAGCCAAGCAAAATATATCCTAAAATATCGATAGGAGTATCGAAATCACTTTCTGTATTTTTGTGATCCTAAAAAAAAAATTATAAATGATATTGTTTACTTCGTAATAAAAGAATTTTATAATGAAATTAATTAATTAATTAATTACCCCAATTAAAATCAATATGTTTATAGTTAGAGCGATAAGATAGCACAAAATATTCCCATAAAAAGCAAGGGTTTCAACATTTTGCAGTGTTTTAGCCTTGCCAGTTTAGTGTAGATTCTATTCTAACTTCATGAGAGGGAGCCATGCATTAATTTGCGTTTAAAGAAGTTAGAGCTATTTAGAATAAGAAATCGTACTTGACTATAATTATGTCGTTTACAGTTCTTTATGATAAGATTCCATAAAACAAGTTTTTACTTCATCGCAAATTTGACTAGAAATGAAAGAGTTGATAAATCAATTAAAATAACAAATTCTAAGATAAAACTATTTTTATTTTTAATTAAAATTATTACTTTGAAATATCGACATTTTTAGTTCGGACAGCTCTTTTTACTATGAGATTCGGCGAACAGCCCTAAAAATAACAGTCCAACTCCATGGTATACCTTTCTAAAAAGTGTTTGTAAAACATGTTATCTTTGAAACTCAAGAATGTTTGGTAACTTCTGAAGTGCTTCAACGAATTATACAGACTGAAGCACTGAAGGGCGATTTCCAAGTAGGTTTTCCCGTCTTCGTTGAATTTGTATTTTTTCGCCTAAATTAATCGCTGTTCAACATCTTTGGGCGAAATCAACTGGACTTCGCTCCATAATTTCACTTGATTTTGATTTTTTTTTGGTTTTTAATTTCCGCCTCAGCCTGGCAGTTATCCATTTCAGCGAAAAAGACTTTCAAAGCGAAAACGCACAGATTTTGGACTATGTGGCAATTCAAATTTTTGGCAAAGTAGAGTTTGATGTTTTCAGTTTCTTCTCTGTCGTTGTTGCCATTACTGTTGTTATTGTTTTCATTGAAATAAGAAGTTTGTTAGTTTAATTACTAGAACTATTGAGAGCGAAATTGAGTGTGTTCGAACTAGATCGTCGTGAACAAATTGCTGCTGTCTTTTTGGTTATTGCCATTACTTTCCTGCTCTCTTGTTTTGTTTTGTTTGCTGCTGAAAACAACAATATCTTAGCTGCGACACAACTCATTGAGGTATTTAAGAGTGTTTAACTAAAGTTTGGCAAATTTCTAAAACTACTGTTTCTATTATTACCGTTCCTGGAGAGGTTTGGAGGGGATTTTAAGCAAATTCGTTTTGTAGCGGTCGGTGATGTACTAATATACGCACTTTTTGTTTTCGCAGTTGTTTTTGACGATGAAGGTCATATGCTCAATCACTTCCTCCAAGACGAAAGTCAAATCCGCGTTTCTAAACTGCAAGAAATCGCCGTTGTTGTCGTCATTTTTCCCGCCGCTGCCGCCGCTATTATGACTATTTAAATTGCAGTTGTAGTTTTCGTCGCATATTTTCTCGATGTATGTCGTCAGCCGTTCGTTACGGGTGATGATGTCGTTTTGGATCGGCGCGGAACCGAAAATCACACGCCAGTGCTCCGATTTCTGCACCAAATAGGTATGAAATTTCAACAAAAGGTACGCCTTCTGCTGACTTTCCAAGTACAATTCGTCCTTGATGCCCTTGTACCGCAAAATGTTCAAATTGTGGCGCAATTCGTGCCAAATGTTGTCCAAAAACTGCGGAAACTGTTCGAAAAGCAGAGCCATTTCCTCAACGACCGTCTAGCCGTCTCTGAAGGCCACATTAGCCACGATTTTTATGCAGTTGTAAATTTGTTCGAAGTCGTTTTGTTCGCGTCCCAACATGCCGATCATGAACAGGGCAAAGTTTCTAATTTTCGCTTTGTTTTCGTTGCGGAAGTGCGCGTCGAATTCCGCAATGCTATCAAAAATTTGCGCGCGTTTTTTCGCATCTTCATAAACTTCTAAATCAGAATCTTATTTGTTGTAATAGAAATTCAATCGCGAAGATTTATCCTAACTGTACTGTTCCGGGTACGCTTGGGCCTAAAAACTCCATTGCTCCTCCCTCGTATAAAGCTGCTCGATTTCGACGAACGAAAACTTTTGCGGAATTTTCAGATCCTAGAAGGGAGTTTTGACCCTTTATAGCACGCTTTTTTCGATCGCCTCGCTGAGCAGACGCACCCTCTTTGCCGAACGACTTGGAATCGAGTGTAAAGAGGAGAAGCTCGCGTTATTATTGTCTTCGATCACTTTAAGGAACTGCAGCAAATCTGCGTCCAACTCTTTCAGAGTTTCGAAGTCTTTTCGCACGGCTCGTTTAAACAGGCCGACGAGTTTTTTCACACACGGAAACACGAAGTTGTCCAGGTATTTCCCGTCGCCCTTGTTTTGCTGGATTTCCTGCGTCAAAATGGCGAGGATTTGATCATAGTTATTTTCACACAAAATATCTTCCACGTACGCAGGGTCCTGGGGCTTGTTCAAGAAGTACAGCTTCCTCTGACTGATCAAATTTTCCTTCACATCCACCAAAAACGTGAAAATCAGGTCCATAAGCGTTTCCCGATACTTTTGACACTGCTTTTGGAGTGATTAATGCTATTATTAATTTTCCATTTTTTGTTGCAAAATTCGCAGTATTTTCTGCAGATCCTCCAGCTGGAGGTTCTGTCGCACGACACAGAGCGTCTGGTTCAGGTACCGCACGTTGCAACTGTGCGTAAACAATGCCAAAAAGCTGAACACGAAACTCATTTTCGGAGAAGTTATTAGGTTTATCATGTTGGTCTCATCTGCGACGGCAACAGCGGCCGACAATTCTGACAGAATTTCGTGCGATTTTACGAGATGCGGGAAAAATTCCGACAACATGCCCTGCAAAATCAACTGGTAATTCAGCTTTTGTCTGCTCTGACTGTTGATAAACTCCAAAACGGAGCAAATCGTGCACAGCGTTTCGAAGCGTCTACTGCTGTCCAGTAACTGGCTTTTGTTTTCCATGATGTTGCCGGCCAAACTCTGGAAACTGCTCAAAATCAGCTTTTAAAACACGCAATTTTCAGTTACGGAATGCGACTTGCTCTATTATTATTGTTACTTTTTCTTCTCCTACATTTGCAACTTTTCCAAACCTTGTAAAATTCGTTCGTAAATTGCCTTCGGCCAAATGTTCAACAAAGTCTCCATGCTTTCTTTCTAATCCTTTCTAAACAGCAGACTTTGGTGATTTTCTAGTACACTTACCATAATTTCACCTACTAAATCTCCGATTTTTTCCACAATTTTATTATTATTATTGTCTCCTTCTTCGTCATTGATATTATTGCTGTTATTTCCATTGGCGGAACCTTTCTGCGAACTCTTCTTCAACTGCTACTGGTGCATCAGTTGGGACTGGTGGTAGGATTGGTGGTGCTATCTGTCGAAATGGTAAGAAAACAAAACTAAAATACTTTGAATTCGTGGCCATATGTTGAAAACAAGCCCTAAAAGATCACTTTTTAAGAGATTCTATGGTAATTATTATTGCTTTTATTTTATGGAAGCTACAATTTTTTGCAACAATTCGTAAAATTCTTGTTAAAATTCCTTTTCCTTCAGCGCAGTTGATCGTTTGAAAAAGAAATTGCTGATCACTTTGTCGATTTCAGAAGCAAATTGGCTTTCGAATTGGCGTTGCTTAATTTTTTCGAATGCCTCTCCGAAAAGGTCGATATCGCTATTCCAATTCAAATTTCTTTTTTTCTCTAATTATAATTCTTGTTTTTGCTTTTACAAACTCTGTTTGATTATGAAAATCTGTGATTTGTGAAGACCCTCCAAATACCCGTCAGAGTATTCGAAGTAGAAATTAAAGAAATCTATCGCCAAGGACTCCGTTTCCTTGCTGATGAGATTCACCTCCAAAATTGTTTTCGGAGAAATTACGTAATCCAAAACCGTTTGCAGAAGTTCTCGGCTGAAGGGATCTTGGAAGTGAGGGTATTATATGTTTGCTTTCTCACTAAAATCTTATCTTAAGAACTATTCATGGTCTAATTTTTGATAAAGTCTCAAAACTATGATTTCCATAATTAAATGTCTAATTTCACACATTCCCTAAGACTTTTGAAAGCAAAATTTTGTTTAATTATTAATATGATTTCAATTTAAAATAAAAATCAATAAAAAATTAAATATACCCAAGCCTTAACCCAAATGGGCTTTATAGAAGACGAGTCTCTATCGATACTGTATTCCAGTTATTTCAAATTGTTAACCTTCACCATTAATGATTTCATTACCGTGTCTGTTTATTCTTCATCGAAAATCCCATAGCTAATCATAATTTTTACAATTTGAATTGTGTAAATATGAGCTTTATGGTATCCTAGAGATTTTTTTTAATTATAAAGAAATAAAAAAAATTTTAAATATTTAAAAATAGCAGCCGTTACCTCCTATCCAGCGCCAACTAATGTCGGGAATGAAGTTATTGATCCAATGAACGAGCAAGTTCGCCATGTCCAAAGGAGCATTATTTTTACCAAAAAATTTGCATAGTTTTTCAGAATTGTACTATCTCAGCAGAATACGTTCTTCTGGGGATGAGTGCTTTATAGTTAGAGCATCCAGATTCACGAAATCCGCCAAATAAACCTCCAAATAAAACTTGATAAAGAATTTAATCGCGAAAGTTTACAAATTAAGCGCGCTGTTATAAATATCCTGTCCGTAATTTTGTTCATTGTTGTGCAAAACCTTTAATATGTATTGCTAGGAAATTATCGACTTCAGAATTCCCAAATCCAGAGCTTTCAAAGAATGGATCGATAAATCGACATTAAAAAAATTTATGAAATTAGCTTGCAGGTTGATTTCATCTGGCTCATATTGGTCCCAGTCGATTCCCTAATTTTGTTTTTAATTCCCACTTTTTTCTTTTTCTATTAATTAGATTTCTTGCGGAAATACCTACTCTAACAGACTTATCTCCTTATTTTATGACTATTATTATTATTGAGACCCGGAGCCCTGATTTAACGATAATATTGACGAATTAACTGGAATTTTAGAGGATAGAAAGTCACTGATTGCCAACAGTTTTCTTGGACATTTATCGCCCTTTAATAATTCTTCGAATTCTTATTTGAGATTTTGATAGTCATCTGTATTTTATAAAAAATAATTCTCATATATAATTTGTTTACTCTTTACTAAATTTTTTGTTTACGTTTGTGGCGATTACACGCGCAAACATGATCATCTGTAGAAGCTATTTTTGTTTCTTCTCCTATTGTTGCTACTCCTCTGTGGCAAATATAAAAGCAAAGCTAACACATATAATTGTTACCCTCCACATTTATCAATATATTTTTTTCGTTTTTCGTCAATTTGCAAGTTTAATGGGCTTACATATCTTAAATTTTTGAAATAATTATTACATTTTGAAATCATAAATGGCAAATGCTTGATATATTTATTTTTATATAAATTGATTGCAAATATAATCAGAATATTAGATTTTATTGAATAATGTTATTGAAATATAAAAGTTAATAATTCAACATGATTACTTTTTACTATATATATTTTTAAATTAATATTTGTATTATTTAAAAGTACTTTAGTTATTCCCATCTAATTCTAAAACTATTTCTATTTAATTCATTTTTAAGAGAAATCCGTTATTTGTATAAAAATCCTAATTTTATGATTATCAATATTTTATTTAACTTCCCTTATGAAATTTTCTTTTATCTATTTTTTTTTATTTTAAAAATTTTTTCTAATTTTTCAATTTGTTTTTTTTTCTCGTATTTACTTCCTAATAAAAATTATAGTGACTTTTTTTAAGTATATTTATATATTGCATAATTAAACTAGGAAACTATTTATTAGTATTGTTTTTGTATTTTTAAAATATTAAATCAATTACAAACCTAAGCTTGAATATTATTTTAACTATAATAATTGTGGATAAACTTTTAAATTTTTATCTACTAATATAATTAAATTGTCATTAGGAAAGTTATTTAACTATTTTTAAATTATATCAATAGTTTGCAATATACCAAATTTAATATAAGTCAAATTAGAAAAATCTTTCATTATCAAAACATATTTTTTCAATATAAATAAATAATAAATATTTATTTTTAAAAAAATACGATAATTATATATTTAAAAAATAAATTTTTATTATTTATGCATTATTTAATTTATTTATAATATTACTCTGAATGTTTATTACAAATTTATTAAAAATAAAAATTACTCTTTAAAAACTATAAATTATAATTAACTTGTATAAATTTATATTCTATTAATTC
This sequence comes from Miamiensis avidus, assembly GCA_037039885.1. NCBI lineage: Eukaryota > Ciliophora > Oligohymenophorea > Philasterida > Glauconematidae > Miamiensis > Miamiensis avidus. The sequence goes on along the minus strand of JAWVGU010000008.1, from coordinate 578,342 downwards.
AAAATAATTAAATAAAATTTTAAATTCAAATTATAAATATAGCATTGGATTTATTAGGAGTAAAGTATTTATAAATAGCAGTAAATTAAAGTCATATAATAAGAAAATAAGAAATTATACGCATAAAATGTTATCGTAAGTATTAATAAATCAATTGAAAACTATTCGACAAATTAACTAAGGATGGATTAAGAAATTGTAATGTATCATTTTAATGCTTTTTATCAATTTACATAAATATATTTTTAAATTTGTAATTCATTTTATAGTATTATAGTTTTTTACATTCTATAATAATTATTTAAAGTATATTTCATTAATAAAATTAGTTTATCATATATTTAAAAAAATTAATTAATTAATAAATAATGGATTTCACTCCATGGGTATTAAAATAAAATAATAATTTATTCTCTAAAAATAAAATAACTGAAATAATTTTTAAAACGAATGCTAAAGTAATATAAATTTTAATTTAGATAGAAAATAATAATCTTTTTAATTATATTTTAAATATAAATAATTAAATAATCTTCATTTTCATTCTTTTAAGCATTCTCTGAATCTTATGTCTTCATTATCACTTAATTTATATCCGGAAGGACATTAATCAACACAAACTCTGCTTCCATCTGCCTGATTTAATAGCACAGTATTATTTCTGCAGTATCTGCAATATGTGGAATTTTCACAAGAAGTACAGTTGTTAGAACATTTTAAACAATCTTTTTATTCCTTATCATAATAATAAGTAGCATAGCAAGAATCGCAAGTGCTTCCATTGGAACAACTGTAGCATTGATACTATCAAAATTATGGATTTAAGATTTTTATAAAATTATTTAAATAGATTAATATATTTTACAGCACATTCGAAACATTCATTATTCTTAACATATTACCAAGGTTTACATTCAACAACTATTTTTTCAACACATTGAACTTATCCATTAACTTCTTTTCTTTCGTACCCTTCTTTACATTCAAAGCAATCATTTCTTCCATCACAGGTTTTGCAGTTTTCAATAGTACATTACATTTTTTAGCAATATCCTTAATTAAGGTAGTATCCAGTATCACAGGCTAAACATGAAGAATGAGAAGTACATTATACACAGTTAGACTAAAATAATTATAAATATAAAATTCAGATAAATAGAAATTTAATTATTTTTTTTTTTTATTTACTTAGCAAGGCAAACAATCTCTTTCATTAGCCATATAATGGGTGTTAGGACATGTATTAACACAAGAAATTATCCAATTTCTAGATAAAGGATCAGAATCATATTAATAAGTGTATCCAGATTCACAAGAATGACATGTGTTTCCAGTACAGCTGTTACAACCTTCAACACAATCTCTGCATTGAGTTTTATCATTTGAAAGTATTTTACCATCAAAACACTTATCACAAGTAGTATTATCACTACAATTTTCACAGTTATACTAAAAAAATAAAAGGAAATTATAAATCGAACAATATATTTGCAAGGCAATAAATAAAATTACTATGCATTATTCACAGAATTCAGCTCCTTTGAAGTGAGAAACTGGACATTCACTCACACATTTATCATTGTGTTCTACTTCTCCTTATTTACAGGGTTCTCTTCTTTTAGGAGGAAGCACACAACTTTTAGATGTCTTTTGGAAAGTAGTTCCTGGAGGACATTGTTTACTATTTAAGCATTTTCCTTCTAAAGCATAGTTGCCCCCTGGACAGTATACATCACAAGCAACGCCAGCATAGTCTTTTCCACAGTGACATTAGTTTCCAACACAGTATCCGTTAGAGCTGCAGAATTTAGGACAAGCTTTAGGGTAAGAGTTACAGAAAGCATCCCAATCTTCAGGACCCTAAATATATCCTTCCAAACTTTATTAAATATTAATATTTAAATATCTAGTTTTATTAAATATAAAGTATAAAATTATCTAGATTATACCTGTCATTCTTTCCTCTAGGTATGACTTACACTCTGTTGGTAGCTCTATCGATAGGATATCTTTAACCTTTAACATATACATCAATGCCTCCATTCTCATTACATTAATAATTTAGGCATCTGAATCCATCAGAATTACTTCTTCTTTCATTATTATCTATAATATTACTTTCAAAGCATTTACTAGATTCAGAGAAAGTATTTCCATTCCAAGCATCATCTTTTCTTCTCACATCAGTACATTCAGTACTTACAGATTAAAAGGCGTGACAAGTTTATTTTCTTCTTTCTTCTTCATCATCAGGAATGGAGTGGTAACCGATGAAGTTATGATAATAACTGCAGTAGTTTTAAGAGTTATCAAATTCTCTGTGTTTTTTAGGATCACAAGTATAAAGGAAATCGCATCCCTTACCCTTTCCCCATGATACTTCATCTAAGTATTCATAGGTGGGAGTATACCAACCAGAGTCTTCTAAAAGAGCAAAAGTGAACTTACTGATGGCAGCATCATGTCCTGAGTGCATGGCATTCATGTATTCATTTTCAAAAGTTGATCTTTCCCAGTGAGAGTTTCTAGATCCTCCACCGTAATCATTTTCTAATTAGATTCCTTTGATGGTGGGGCAACCATAGTGTTCTCTGGCCATTTATTAGACTTTAGGGGTAGTTACCCAAAGAGTATCTTTTCCATTGATAACTTCTTTTTCAATAGGAGTTTTATCAGTTTAAGACCCTTCATTGTATGATTTTCCAGTGGCAGGATCGATGAAATCATAGATTTTGTGGTGAGAAAAACCAAGAATATGAGTTAATTCATGGACTACAGTTTCAAAGTAGTTTTCAAAATCAGCATCAGTAGCCTAAATTTATAAAGAATTAAAATTAAAATAATCATTTTAAACACAAGAATATTTAATATAAGATTAATACATCCTTGTCTAAATAAGCTAAGTTAAAATCAGAAGCTCCGTATAGAGGTCTTTTGGTATCTTCCTAATATGATATAAAATGTTTATTAGAAAATCGCTTCTAAATAGTTATATAATTAATACATCTTATAAACAAGAAGAGGCATAAGCAATAGTATTAGATTCATTATTATCAAAGAATCCAATAAATATGTGCAAATCAGAATTGGGAACTCCTTCAGTTTTATGTCTTTCAGGTACAGTAGTATACAAACATTTTTCCCAATGTTAAGGGAATTTGTTATTTTACATGAGTCTATTAACTTTTAAGCTTTTGGAAAGGAAATCTAGAGCTAAAGTACAGACATTTATAAGTTTTTATTTAATGGCTTATCTTTCTGGGGTGATAGTTCCCGATTCTATGAAATCAAAAGTGATTCTCATTTGTTCTCTTTCAGCTCCCAACATTCTCTTTCTATAAATAATAAAAAAATAATATAATATTTCATAGACATATAGGCAGAAAAATAATGATTGATTACCCATCTTAGGTGGTAGAAGTAAAGAGTCTAGTATTAGGAAGAGTATCATGAATGCAAGTATGTTTAGCGAAAGCTACATTCAAAGTAGCTAGAGCAAGAATTAATAAGATTGCTTAATTTCTCATTTTTTTTTTTCTTATTTTTTTTAATTTAATTTTTAATTTATGGAAAATGATACTAATATCATGAATTTATACTTTATTTTTTCCAATATTAAAAGTGCTAAATAATTCTTGAATTATTATATGTAATTATTTTACTTAATTATTCACCTTATTAGAAATATAGATATATATATAATAAGTTCTATTTCCATTAAATTACTGTAAATTTAATTTCCATTTAATTTAAATATAACTATGATCCCATATAAAATTATAAATAAACGAATTTGGCATAAATAAATTTACTAAAAGAAATGAAATATTAAAAATAAATTTTACAATTAATATAAAATATGTCTAAAAATCTATATATATATATTATGTTAAAATTTCATTTTTATTTTTTGACACCTTCTTAACTATAAACCTTTTAAAATGACAGCACTAATTTTGGTAGTAATTTAATTTTATAATTCTAATTAATTTAGAATTGTGATAAATATTATCAAAAAATGAGTGGATCTTTTCATCTAAAATTAAGGTGTAATATTTCTAAATATATCTCAAAATAATTATACATTTTAAAGAATCTATAAAGGTATATTCTAAATTATTAAATAATGCTACTATTCAGAATAAAATATATGATAGAGCAATAAAATAAAAAATAATTAATTTATATTTATTAAAGATTATCCCATAAATTGGATTTATTAATAAATTTACCTAAATTTAGCAATAAAAAGACTAATATTGTATATAAAATAATATATTGATTTATAAAATTTTTTAAAAAAATAATATTTATATTTTAAATATATTATATTAAATATTTAAAATATAAAATAATTGGTATTAATTCATCATTACCTAAATGATTTAATCTAAATATTTAGTTTTATGGGCTGAAGAAAGATGATTATGATTTTATTTAATTAAAAATTTCTAACATTTCTAATAATACAAGAATCATCAAACAACTCTAATTAATTAATTAATATTTTCAAATATTCAAGTAATCATATTTTTCATTATTTTTTGTATCATTTTATAAATAAGATAAATATTATCATTTCTAAAATTAGCTTAGCAATATTTTATTATCCCAAATATATAAATTTAATTATTTTCCATATTTTATGATGAGGAAGATTTATTAGAAAAAAATGAAATTGAAAATATTTTTATAAGTCTTCCGAAAATATTAAATATATAGTATAGTATATTATATATATAAAAGTCAATATATATGCATACAAATTTGTATTTTTAAATTTATTTAATACTGAAAATATTCAAGATTTTATTCAACCATATTATTATATTTCCATATTTTTATAAAATTACAAAATTAAACATCATTTTTTTCAATATAAAATTACTGTTAATTACAGGATAGTATTCTAAAATGAGTAAATATCACTAATAATCTAGATTATATTTCAATTCCATAATCGTAATATAAAATTGAACATTAGTGAGAAATACTTAATTATTTCAATTTATATTTATATTAATAATAAGGCTAAACACAAAAAATATGTATATTTATCAAATATATATGTTTCTAAACAATTTATATAAAATTTTACAAGTTTAAAATTATGATACATAGTACTAATTATAAATATTTGAGCATTAGAGTGACTAGATTAAGATTTTTAATTATCCAGCTAAATATAATTCATTGATATTTCATTGTTTTTAATAAAAATATAAATATAAAATGTAGGTTTAAGAAACAATAATATTATAAAGACATGATAATAATTATCAATTTTATAAATTGAAAATTGAAAAATATTCTACCTATTTAAGCATTAGCATTAAAATAAAAATATTTATTATTTATATTATATGCATATTTATATATTTAAATTAGTAAATTTATTATTTAGATAATAATATCTCCTTTATTATGTATAAAATAATAATTTTTATTAAACTATAAAATAATATTTATATGAAAATCATACCTTATAGTTATTAAATATATAGAATTATATTATAATATATATGTAAAATATTATTAAATCAACAAATTTTAAGTCATTATCAAACTTAAAAATAATTTAAAATAATAATTAAATTATTATCGAATAAGTTTATTAATTTATAAATATTTTGTTTAAAAAATATTATATTTATATATTTTCTTGTGATATTTTTTATTTTTTACTTCAAAATTATTATTTTTACAAATTAAATTTTCTAATGTATTCCTCTTTTTTTAATTTTAATCACAGTACAATAATTAATATATATCAATTAATGATAATTTTTAATATTTATCATTAATATTTGATAAGTACATTCATTAATTAAAATTTATGACATGTTATTATATAAGAATGTATAGTAATTAAACTTAATAATACTTATGCCTAATTATTAATTAAATATATATTTATATATTATATATTATATAAATAATTTAATATAATATAAATTATTTAAAAATAAACGTATTATATTATTATACAAATAAATAGAATTAATAATAAGTAATAATAATATCATTATTATTTTTTTATTGTTTTCATAATAATAATGAATTTTAAATAAAAAACCATTCATGAATAGACTCGCAAATTTAAGATACATAGATGCAAAAATACAATAATAACGAATTAATTTAAAGAATAAATAATTTGATATTATTAAAACCTTTAAAACTATACTTTAGAAAATATAAAATAAAAAATATTAATTATATTTAAATATGTTTATATATTTTCAATTTTTTTAGCATTCTCTAAATTTTATATCTTAATGATCATTAATTTTATACCCAGGAGGACATTTTTCTACACATATTTTACTTCCATCTTCCTATTGTAATAGAACTGTATTGTTTCTGCAGTATTTGCATATCGTGCTATTTATACAAGATGAACAGTTATCTGGGCACTTCAAACAATCTTTTTATTATTTGTCGTGGTAATATCCAGAATAGCAAGAGTCACAGGTATTACCATCAGAACATTCGTAACATTAATACTATATAAATAAAATATATTAATAAATAATTATCATGAATGTATATATTATGGATTATATTTACAGCACATTCTTTGCATTCACTATTTTGAACATATTACCAGGCTTTACAAACTATATTTGTTTTTTGTTTTATACATTATACAACTCCATTGGCCTATTGTTTTTCATATCCTTTTTTACATTCTTTGCAATCATTATCATTTTCGCATTCTTAGCAATTGTCAATTCTGCACTCTTTTTTTTGGCAGTATCCATTCTTAATTTAATATCCCTTTTAACAAGCTTAGCAACTGGACTCACCAGTACATTAAGTACAATTTGTCTAATTATATATAATAATATGAATATTTAATTAAAGAAAAGCTTTAGTTATTAAATATTACAGAGCAATCATAGCATTAATTATTTTAAACATATTGTTAAGGTTAGCATTCCACTTATTTTGCTATACATTGCCATTATTTATTGACATACTTAATTTCGTATCCTTTTTTACATTCTTTGCACTCATAGCTATTTAAACACGATTGGCAGTTATCTATTCTACATTCTATTTTTTAGCAATATCCTTAATTAAGGTAGTATCCAGATTCACAAGCTAAACATGAAGAATAAGAAGTACATTATACACAGTTAGACTAAAATAATTATAAATATAAATGTTAGATAAATAGAAATTTAAGTATTTTTTTTTTATTTACTCTGCAAGGCAAACAATCTCTTTCATTAGCCATAAAATGAGTGTTAGGACAAGTTATAACACAAGAAATTATCCAATTTCTAGATAAAGGATCAGAATCATATTAATAAATGTATCCTTATTCACAAGAATGACATTTGTTTCCAGTACAGCTATTACAGCCTTCAACACAGTCTCTGCATTTGGTTCTATCACTTGAAAGTATTTTTCCATCGACACACTTATCACAAGTAGTACTCTAACTGCATTTTTCACAGTTATACTAGAAATAAAGAAATTTATTAAAATATTCAGTTAATTGACAAAATTATTTTAAAAATAGATGATTTTTACAATACAGTATTCACAGAATTCAGCTCCTTTGAAGTGAGAAACTGGACATTCACTCACACATTTATGATTGTGTTCTACTTCTCCCTATTTACAGGGTTCTCTTCTTTTAGGAGTAAGCACACAACTTTTAGATGTCTTTTGGAAAGTAGTTCCTGGAGGACATTGCTTACTATATAAACATTTTCCTTCTTAGGCATAGTTGTCCCCTGGGCAGTATACATCACAAGCAACGCCAGCATAGTCTTTTCCACAGTGACATTAGTTTCCAACACAGTATCCGTTAGAGCTGCAGAATTTAGGACAAGCTTTAGGGTAAGAGTTACAGAAAGCATCCCAATCTTCAGGACCCTAAATATATCCTTCCAAACTTTATTAAATATTAATATTTTTGTATTAATAATATTAACAATATATGTAATATACCTGTCATTCTTTCCTCTAGGTATGACATTCACTCTGTTGGTAGCTCTATCGATAGGATATCTTTAGCCTTTCACATATACATCGATACCTCCATTCTCATTACATTAATAATTTAGGCATCTGAATCCTTCAGAATTACTTCTTCTTTCATTATTACCTATAATATTACTTTCAAAGCATTTACTAGATTCAGAGAAAGTATTTCCATTCCAAGCATCATCTTTTCTTCTCACATCAGTACATTCAGTACGTACAGATTAAAAGGCGTGGCATGTTTTTTCTTCTTTCTTCTCCATCATCAGGAATGGAGTGGTAACCGATGAAGTTATGATAATAACTGCAGTAGTTTTAAGAATTATCAAATTCTCTGTGTTTTTTAGGATCACAAGTATAAAGGAAATCGCATCCCTTACCCTTTCCCCATGATACTTCATCTAAGTATTCATAGGTGGGAGTGTACCAACCAGAATCTTCTAAGAGAGCGAAGGTGAATTTGGTGATAGAAGCATCATGTCCTGAGTGAATGGCATTCATGTATTCATTTTCAAAAGTTGATCTTTCCCAGTGAGAGTTTTTAGATCCTCCACCGTAATCATTTTCTAATTAGATTCCTTTGATGGTGGGGCAACCATAGTGTTCTCTGGCCATTTATTAGACTTTAGGGGTAGTTACCCAAAGAGTATCTTTTCCATTGATAACTTCTTTTTCAATAGGAGTTTTATCAGTTTTAGACCCTTCATTGTATGATTTTCCGGTGGCAGGATCGATGAAATCATAGATTTTGCGGTGAGAAAAACCAAGAATATGAGTTAGTTCATGAACTACAGTTTCGAAGTAGTTTTCAAAATCAGCATCAGTAGCCTTATAAATTATTTATATATATATAGTGAATGAATATAGATAGTTAAAATTTTTATATTATTACTTTTTCGTCTAAAAATGCCAAATTAAAATCGGTCGCTCCATAAAGAGGTCTTTTAGTTTCATCCTATATATTAAATAATTAATATTTATTATTTTAAATAATCGTAAATTTTACATCTTATAAACAAGAGCTGGCATAAGCAATGGTGGATGAAGAATTATTATAGAAAAAGCCAATAAGAATGTGCAAATCTGAATTGGGTATTCCTTCAGTTTTATGTCTTTCAGGTACAGTAGTGTATAAACATTTTTTCTAATGTTGAGGGAATTTGTTGTTTAACATGAGTCTATTGACTTTTAAGCTTTTTGAAAGGAAATTTATAGCCAAAGTACAGACATTCATTAGTTTTTATTTGATAGCTTATCTTTCTGGAGTGATAGTTTTAGAATCGATAAAATCAAAAGTAATTCTTATTTGTTCTCTTTCAGCACTCAACATTCTCTTACTATTTTTTTAAATTTAATATTAAATGAAATTCAAATATAATGAGTTTAAATGAAAGGCTTACCCATCTTTGGCGGTAGATGTCAAGAGTCTTGTATTAGGTAAATCATCATGAATGCAAGCATGCTTAGCATTCAAAGATAAAAGTGATATTATCAGGGTGGTAATAAGTATAAGATTTATCTTCATATTTTAAAATATTTCAAATTAATTTTGTTTATTTTTTTTTAATTATTATAATAATTTTATTTTCCCAACCCATATATAGTAAGCTTGTATCTATATATTATGCTTTTGTGCACATGAAAATTTATTATAGCTAAACTATATCACATAAAATTTCTTCCTAATTCAAGTTAGAATTCCCCTTATTGTTTTTTCAGTTAATTATTTTTGGAAAGATCTAAAGAAAAATGAAAGAATAAAAGTATAATAATTTAGTATATATGGATATATTAAAAAAGTAAATTCTATATATTTTTGATTAAATAGTGTAAATAATTATAAATAAGCTTACGTTATTTTGAGCTAAATATATAAATTTAAATTTCTTATTTAAATTACATTTAATTCTATTATATATATATTTAATTTTATTCATATAAATACATATAGAAATAATACGATTTTTATAAATACCATCTTATTTTTATAATTTAATAAATATAAAGTATATTCTTGTAATTTATGCTATATTATATTTATACTTAAAGTCTTTAATTATTTGTAATTCAAGAAGAGTTATGGATGAGCATAAGACGATTAAATTCTTTATAGATTAAATTTTGTTGGAATTTATGGCAATTAAATAAATATATTTACTTTTTTAAAAAGTTTTATTAATATTATATATTAGAATTCATTTCAAAATGTTATACCTTATAGATAACAACAATATTAAAATAAAATTATAAGATTTGAATAATTATTTTTTTACATAGTTACTTGATATATACTAAAATGTAAATCAAACATAATATAATATATATAATTAATAAAATAAAAGTAAATATATAGACGATTAATGGAAAATATTAATTAAATCACAATATTATGGAATGTATAAATATTACTGAAAATTTTAATTTTTGTTGAAAATAGTAAATATGGTAAAATAATATTAAAAAATAAAAAAATTTGATATTAAAAATAATATTATATAAATAATATATATATATTTATATTAAACAAAAATATTTCTAAAAGTTTAAAAAAAATGAAATCAATTAATTATGTATAAAATTACCACTTATTGATAGATACTCGTAATAAAGAAATTCATAAAGAAAACAACCTTATCAATGGATAATAAATATTCTTTTACCATTGGTAAAGTTTTTAATTTTTTTAATCATTTATAAAGTTTTTTTAATTATTTTAAAAAATCATTTAAAGTTGTTATAAAAAAAAATATTTATACACTTAATATACTTTATAATGAATAATATATCCATAATTTTGTCATTTCTATAAGTGGGAAACTATAATTCTAAATAAACATTCTTATATTAAACTGGTACTTGAATAATAATGTATTTTATATATTTTAGTTCATTTCATATATAAGATATATATTATAATTTCTAAAATTATATTAGCTATATTTTATTATCCCAAATTTAATAATTTTTCATATTTCATGATTAAGAAGATTTATTAGAAAATAAATATATATGCGTATAAATTTGTATTTTTAATTTTGTTTAATGATAAAAAATGTTAAGTCTTTATTTATATATCCATAATTTAATAAAAATATAAAATTAAACAATATTTTTTCAATAATATTCTAAAATGAGCAAATATCATGAATAATCTAGATAATATTTCAATTACATAATCGTAATATAAAATTAAATTTTTGATGAGAAATACTAAATTATTTCGAATTATATATATATATTAATAATAAGATTAAACACAAAAAACATGCATATTTTATTTAATATAAATTAGTATATGTTACATATTATAAAAGTTTAAAAATACAAATTCTAAATAAAGGATCAAATGTTTATTATTATAAATCATAGTTTATAAAAAAATCTGCATATATATTCTTAAGTTTACTGTATTATTTATTAATAATAAATTAATTATATCATAAAATTGTCAAAGTGTGATTGCTTATAATACAAATTACCAAGTGATCTTACGAGTCATTGGTGTATAAGCAAAACATATAATACAATACATGAAATTATCATTAGATAATTAAAACATTGATACTAAGCATAAGTTCAAGTTAAAAAATAATAAATTTTGATTTGATAAATTAAAATATTAAATTGGTATATAAAAATTAATTAATTCTAAATATTTCTAATAATGTTTTTATTTAATACATTGTTTAAAATATTATGCGATTAAAATCCAATTTTTTTTTTTATCTTCAAAATAGGGTATAACAAAATTGATAATTAAAAAATTTGATAATTTTGTTAGTTTTATTTATTAAATTAAATATATTAGATTTTTATTTATTGAAAAATATTATTTTGGCAACAATTCATTAATCATTTATGTATTAAATTCTTTTAAGTCCATTGGACAATATTTGGCACTTTCATTGAAGAATATAAAATTCAGTACAATTTCAGACAATTCTAAGCAGTTATATAACTTCATAAAAAATATATAAAAATCGATAACTATCATTTAGTATATTTATAAAATTATTTTAGCACATAAATCATCCTATTCAATATTTAAAAGATTTATCAAAATAATTATTGTTGATTATATTATATATTGACAGATATAAATGAGGACTTATCATACTATAATAATACTACTTTTTGACTCCGATTAGGGGGTTGAAACCTAAAAATATTCTTTAATTTAATATCCAGAACATTGGACAATATGGGATAGTGTTCATTGGACACAATTTAAAATGCACACATAAATATATATAATCACTTATAAAATAATTGGTATTAATTCATCAGTACCCTAATGATTTAATCTAAATATTTAGTTTTATGGGCTGAAGAAAGATGATTTTGATTTAATTAAATTAAGAATTTCTAACATTTCTAATAATACAAGAATCATCAAGCAACCCTAATTAATTAATATTTTCAAATATTCAAGCAATCAAATTTTTAATTAGTTTTTGTATCATTAGAAATCTAGATTATTTTTCAATTCCTTAATCGTAATATAAAATTAAACTTTTGTGAGAAATACTAAATTATTTCAAATTATATTTATATTAATAATAAGGCTAAACACAAAAAACATTTATATTTCATTTAATATAAATGAGTATATGCTTCTATACAATCTATGCATATTATACAAGTTTAAAATTATGATAAAGTACAAATTCTAAATATATGGGCATATGTTTTATGCTTATAAATTACTATTAATAAAAATATGTGTATATTTATTACTGTATTATATATACTTAATTTTTCTGTATTCCTTATTAAATCTAAATTAATTATATTATAAAATTGTCCAAAGTGAGATTTCTTATAATAGATATTACCAAGTGATCTTATGGAGACATTGTTATATAAGTAAAAGATATAATACATTAAATTATCATTAAATAATTAAAACATTGATACTAAGCATATGTTCAATTTTCTAAAATAAACTTTTTACATTTAATAAATTAAAATATTAAATTGGTATTAAGAAAATTAATTAATTCTAAATATTTCTAATAATGTTTCTATTTAATACATTGTTTAAAATATTATGTGATTAACATCCATTTTATTCTTTTATTTTCAAAATAGGGCTTAATTCTATAAGTTATAACAAAATTGATAAATAAATATATAGGATAATTTTGTTAGTTTTATTTATAAAAATTAAATATATTTGATTTTTATTTATAGAAAAATATTATTTAGTCTGCAATTCATTAATAATTTATGTATTAAATTCTTCGAATAAAAAAATATCGCTTATGTAATTCATAACTAAAATTAAAATCAATGATATCAGGTTTTTAGCTATATCAAATAAAATAAATTAATTATCAATATTTTTAAGATTATTAGTAATTAATAATATTTGTAAATATTAACTTGAACTTGATTGACAAGAGTAAAATTCTTAATTATAAATTTAAATTTTTAATTTTTTAAATTTATAGATATTTATTAATTTTGATAAAATATATAAGGATTGATTGAATTAAGTTAAAGATATTACAATATTATTATATTTTATATAAAAATCATTTAGAAAAAACTGATAAATTTAGGATAAATAAATAAAAAAATAAAAAAGAATTAATTTAAAACTATATTTTAGAAATATTACATTCAATATTATAGTGTTTTTAGTTTTAAAATTCATGATTTTAATAGTTTTTATATTTATTTTATAATTAAAATATTATTTTTAATTTTAATTTAATTGATTATTTTTTTTATGCTTATTGATATAAATTATATATTTCAGTTTATACTTTAAATTTGATTTATTATATATGAAATTTCGTTATTATATGATAAAAATACATATACCTTTCTTTGCTATTGATTATTTACTAATCAAAATTAATTTCTCAAAGATTAAATTTCATTTTTTAATTTTAACTCCAAATTAATAAATTATAATATAATTAAAATAATCTAAAGTAAAAGATAGTATAACATATTAATTAATCATAAAATGAAATCTATATTATAATTTTGTCAACTTAAAATACTATACTTATATTTAAATATGTTTATATATTTTCAATTTTTTTAGCATTCTCTAAATCTTATATCTTAATGATCACTAATTTTATACCCAGGAGGACATTTTTCTACACATATTTTACTTCCATCTTCCTATTATAATAGCACTGTATTGTTTTTGCAGTATTTGCATATCGTGCTATTTATACAAGATGAACAGTTATCTGGGCACTTCAAACAATCTTTTTATTATTTTTCGTGATAATATCCAGAATAGCAAGAGTCACAGGTATTTCCATCAGAACATCTGTAACATTAATACTAAATAAATAAAATTTATTAATAAATAATTATCATGAATGTGTATTTATGGATTATATTTACAGCACATTCTTTGCATTCATTATTTTAAACATATTCCCAGGCTTTACAAACAATATTTGTTTTTTGTTTTATACATTATACAACTCCATTGGCATATTGCTTTTCATATCCTTTTTTACATTCTTAGCAATCATTATCATTTTCGCATTCCTAGCAATTGTCAATTCTGCACTCTTTTTTATGGCAGTATCCATTATAAACTTCAAATCCCTTTTAACAAGCTTAGCAACTGGAGTCACCAGTACATTAAGTACAATTTGTCTAATTATATATAATAATATGAATATTTAATTACAAAAAAGCTTTAGATATTAAATATTACGGAACAATCATAGCATTAGTTATTTTAAACATATTGCTAAGGTTAACATTCCACTTATTTTGCTATACATTGCCATTATCTACTGACATACTTTAATTCATATCCTTATTTACATTCCTAGCAGTCATAGCTATCAGCACATGATTGGCAGTTGTCGATTTTGCACTCTTTTTTTGGCAGTATCCATTATTAACTTCATAACCCTTTTGACAAGCTTAGCAACTGGACTCGCCAGTACATTAAGTACAATTTGTCTAATTATATATATAATATGAATATTTAATTAGAGAAAAGCTTTAGTTATCAAATATTACAGAACAATCATAGCATTCATTATTTTAAACATATTGTTAAGGTTAACATTCCACTTATTTTGATATACATTGCCATTATTTATTTACATACTTCATTTCATATCCTTATTTACATTCCTAGCACTCATAGCTATTTAAACACGATTGGCAGTTATCTATTCTACATTCTATTTTTTAGCAGTATCCATTAATAATTTCATATCCCTATTCACAAGCCTAACAATTCGAATAACCATAACATTATGTACAATTTACCTAATTATATATATGAAAATATAAATATTTAAATTACAATATATAAATATTTTAAAAATTAAATAGTACGGAGCAATCATAGCATTAATTATTAGAAGAATATTAACCAGGTTAACAAATTATTCTTTCTTATTCACATTATATTCTTTCATTTATATATTATCGTTTATAGCCTTCATTACATTGATTGCAATGATAGTTATTATTATCACAGGATTTACAATTTTCTATACTACAGCCACTACCTTCATAGCAGTAGCCATTGGAAAGATAATGACCTTAAGCACAAATTTGGCATTCTGAGTGATTAGTACAGTATTCACAATTTCTCTTTTAAAAAAAATGATGTTTTGTATGTACTAATAATTTTATATTTTATTATTATTAATTTACCGAACATGGAAGACAGTCTCTACTATTAGTTTAGTAATGAGTTTTGGGGCAAGTCTTGACACATGTAATTAACCAATTTCTTGATAGGGGATCATCATCATATTATCTAACATATCCCTATTCACAAGAATGACATTTGTTTCCAGTACAGCTATTACAGCCTTCAACGCAGTCTCTGCATTTGGTTCTATCATTTGAAAGTATTTTTCCATCTAAACACTTATCACAAGTAGTACTCTAACTGCATTTTTCACAGTTATACTAGAAATAAAGAAATTTATTAAAATATTCAGTTAATTGACAAAATTATTTTAAAAATAGATGATTTTTACAATACAGTATTCACAGAATTCAGATCCTTTGAAGTGAGAAACTGGACATTCACTCACACATTTATCATTGTGTTCTACTTAACCCTATTTACAGGGTTCTCTTTTTTTAGGAGGAAGCACACAACTTTTAGATGTCTTTTGGAAAGTAGTTCCTGGAGGACATTGTTTACTATATAAACATTTTCCTTCTTAGGCATAGTTGTCCCCTGGGCAGTATACATCACAAGCAACACCAGCATAGTCTTTTCCACAGTGACATTAGTTTCCAACACAGTATCCGTTAGAGCTACAGAATTTAGGACAAGCTTTAGGGTAAGAGTTACAGAAAGCATCCCAATCTTCAGGACCTTAAATATATCCTTCCAAACTTTATTAAACATTAATATTTTAGTATTAATAATATTAACAATATATGTATTATACCTGTCATTCTTTCCTCTAGGTATGACATTCACTCTGTTGGAAGCTCTATCGATAGGATATCTTTAACCTTTAACATAAACATCAATGCCTCCTTTATCATTACATTGATAATTTAGGCATCTGAATCCTTCAGAATTACTTCTTCTTTCATTATTATCTATAATATTACTTTCAAAGCATTTACTAGATTCAGCGAAAGTATTTCCATTCCAAGGCTAATCTTTTCTTCTCACATCAGTACATTCAGTACTAACAGATTGAAAGGCGTGGCATGTTTATTTTTTTCTTTCTTCTCCATCATCAGGAATGGAGTGGTAACCGATGAAGTTATGATAATAACTGCAGTAGTTTTAAGAATTATCAAATTCTCTGTGTTTTTTAGGATCACAAGTATAAAGGAAATCGCATCCCTTACCTTTTCCCCATGATACTTCATCTAAGTATTCATAGGTGGGAGTGTACCAACCAGAATCTTCTAAGAGAGCGAAGGTGAATTTGGTGATAGAAGCATCATGTCCTGAGTGAATGGCATTCATGTATTCATTTTCAAAAGTTGATCTTTCCCAGTGAGAGTTTCTAGATCCTCCACCGTAATCATTTTCTAATTAGATTCCTTTGATGGTGGGGCAACCATAGTGTTCTCTGGCCATTTATTAGACTTTAGGGGTAGTTACCCAAAGAGTATCTTTTCCATTGATAACTTCTTTTTCAATAGGAGTTTTATCCGTTTTAGACCCATCATTGTATGATTTTCCAGTGGCAGGATCGATGAAATCATAGATTTTGTGGTGAGAAAAACCAAGAATATGAGTTAGTTCATGGACTACAGTTTCGAAGTAGTTTTCAAAATCAGCATCAGTAGCCTTATAAATTATTTTTTTAATATGATGAATATAATATTGATAGTAAAATATTATTATTTATTACATTTTCGTCTAAATATGCCAAATTAAAATCGGTCGCTCCATAAAGAGGTCTTTTAGTTTCATCCTATATATTAAATAATTAATATTTATTAATTTAAATAATCATAAATTTTTACATCTTATAAACAAGAGCTGGCATAAGCAAGGGTTGATGAAGTATTATTATAGAAAAAGCCAATAAGAATGTGCAAATCTGAATTGGGTATTCCTTCAGTTTTATGTCTTTCAGGTACAGTAGTGTATAAACATTTTTACCAATTTTGAGGGAATTTGTTGTTTAACATGAGTCTATTGACTTTTAAGCTTTTTGAAAGGAAATCTATAGCCAAAGTACAGACATTCATTAGTTTTTATTTGATAGTTTATCTTTCTGGAGTGATAGTTTCAGAATCGATAAAATCAAAAGTAATTCTCATTTGTTCTCTTTCAGCACTCAACATTCTCTTACTATTTTTTTAAATTTAATATTAAATGAAATTCAAATATAATGAGTTTAAATGAAAGGCTTACCCATCTTTGGCGGTAGATGTCAAGAGTCTTGTATTAGGTAAATCATCATGAATGCAAGCATGCTTAGCATTCAAAGACAAAAGGGATATTATCAGGGTGGTAATAAGTATAAGATTTATCTTCATATTTTAAAATATTTCAAATTAATTTTGTTTATTTTTTTTAATTATTATAATAGTTTTATTTTCCCAACCCATATATAGTAAGCTTGTATCTATATATTATGATTTAGAATGCATGAAAATTTAATATAGCTAAACTATATCACATCAAATTTCTTTCTAATTTGCTAGTTAGAATTCTTCTCATTGTTTTATCAGTTAATTATTTGATTATATAAAATTTTTTGAAAGATAGATATAAAGAAGAATGAAAGATATATTAGTAAAATAATTTAGTAAATATGGATATTTTCTAAACAAAAATAAATTTTTATATATTTTTATAATAAATGGTTAAAAAAGTTACTGATAAACTTTTTTACATTAGCCTGAAATATATAAATTTGTATTAATTATTCAAGCTAAATTTAATTCTATTCTTCTACCATATATTTAATTTAACACATCTGAATAAAAATACAAATAAACAAATTCAATGTTTATTTATTCTTTATTTTATTATAAATAACACATAAAGTGGTTATTTTTATGTTATTATCATAATACTTTGAGTATAGAAAAGTAAGATGAGGAAAAGACGATAATATTCTTTATAAATTAATTTGGTATTTAATGAGTTTAAATTAATATTTTCAATTTTGATTCCATAAAATATTTTAGTATTATTATTTATTAGAATATAATTTAAATTTGAAACCTAACATTATAATTATATTATTATTTTAAAATTATAAAATTATAATATTGTATAATTATATAATTTGTATATTTTTTTTTTTATTTTACATATATTGAATATACTAGCTGTTTGATATAAACTAAAATGTTTATATGAAAAATATAATATATATAATAAGTAAAATAAAAGTAAAGATATAAACAATTAGTGGAAATTATAATTTAAATCACAATATTATTTAATATATATACATTACTGGCAATCACAGTTTATTTAGAAGACCCATTTTTATGGTATAAAATAATTAAAATATTTATTTCAATAATTAGATATCATTAAAATGAGAGTTTATAAATAGAAGTATATAACTATATATATTTATGAAATGATCTTAACTCCTAAAATTTAAAAAATTAAAATCATTAAATTTTATTTAAATTCAATTTTTTTAATAGAAATTATAAAATAAATAATAATATACTTTTATACAATCTTGCAATTTTGCATAATTAATTAAACAATAAGATAAAATTAGAATTTTGCATATATAAATAAATTCCAAATTGATTTAATAAATAATACTCGTATTAGAAATTTCCAACCATAATATTATGGGCTAGCATATCTTTATTTTAAATTAATTTGATAAAAAAATCCTAATTATGATAAAAATAAAATATATATAATTTATTATCCATTATAATATGTTATAAATATAATTTATAAATATATTTTACAACTTTATAATTTTTTGTATTCGTTACTATTCAATTAATTAACATATATAATATTTCCATATATTATTAAATTAATGCAAGTTTGTATTCTATGTTATCTTAAAAATAATTATTTTAATTTTAACTAAATTATTAATTTGGATCAGCTTTTCCTTTATATATTAATCAAACCCAACCTCATATAATTATATATATAAACTTAATATATAATTTAATAGGTAAAAATAAATTTATATAAAAAACTATTGAAAATATAAAACATTGGTTATAATTTATAATATATCATAATAATTTAAATTATCATTATATATATATAGTGAAATAAAAATTTTTTAACCTTAATTTATGTGATATATAATTGTGTAAGTGTGTAGAAACTTGCCTCAGAGAGAACAATATTATAAGGTCTGAAATAATTAATAGAGAAAACAATTATTTTCAATTACTAATTTTTGGTTTATGAGCTATTTATAGGTTTTAGTAATATCAAGTTTATATTCGATAAATTAATAGCATATAATTAATTTATTAGTTTTTAATTAATTATTAATATCATAATTATAATATAATACTATAGAATATATCATCCGAGTATTTAGAATTATTCTATAATATGCTAAATTAAATCTGATGGTTATTATATAATTTCTACAGACTTATAATATATAAAGTAAAGTAATATTAATGAGTTTATATATGTCAGTAAAATTTAACTTGTTATTTTAGATAGTTTTAGAAACTCTTTTTTCATAAAATTAATCGATCTATAGATTTATTCCTATTATCACAACCCACTTTTTATAATTAGAGTATTTCTATATACTTATATATTAAATATTTTAAGTATTTTTATTTAAAAAAAAAGAAGTATTATCATTCAATAATAAATATTTTGTAATTTTAATTCAATTTAAATATTTCTATTGTTTTTAACTCAGAAAATATAAATAAAATCAATTTAATTAGTTTTTTTAAAATAAAAAGCACAGATATTGCACACTCATTTAAATAATTAATTTCATAACAATGTATACAAAAAATAAACATTAATTAATGAAATAAATAATTTTATAAAGTATTACTTTGTGTAAGATTTCTTTTAATTTTTGACAACTTGAATTTTATTAAAAGTAAATATTAGGTTTTTAATTACCAAACATAAGAAAAATAATTTTATGGTTTTAGGCAATTTTATTTTATGTTTTCATAATTAAATTAACTATTTATATTTCCTCAAATATTTAAAATTATTTAGATAATAAATGAGTTATAAATTTTGTATATAATTTTTTTTTTTTTTTATAATAAATTTTATATTGTATTAATAAATTTATAAATATAAATAATTTAATTTAATAAAATATTAATTTATTGAAGATAAAAATACCAGTAAAAGTGAAAGTTGAGGTTAATGTTTATTAAGTATAATCTATGGGAATTAAAAATTAAGTTTTAATAAAAGAAGTCTTAAATAATTTCACAGTCTGAAAAAATATTAATCAAGAAGAGTTATATATATATTATTATATAAACACAAATATAATAAAATACAATCAAAAACAATAAAATATACATATATATCCAAACTATTAAAGTCTATAAGAATTTATTTACAAAATAACTTAAATATCATGATATAAACTCAATAATCAAATGATAATTAAGATTAGGTAAAGCATACAGTTGATTATTTTAGTAGATTAGTGGTGTTTTTATATTAAAGGGATGCTGAATTAGGGAAATATTATTGGTTAAAAAAATTAGTAATGGTTATTTTCTTTTTACAGCTAAGTTCTTTTTAACTAACTCTTTTTAATGAAAATGATGTTTCTAACTCATTGACTAAAATAGTATTCAAAATAGGTAAACTATGTTTTATAAACAACTAAAATTATATATAGACTATCAAGCTTTTGAAAATTTATTTTTTATTATTATATTTATTCTGGAACATTTTAAGAATGTTAATAGAAAAGCAATAGAATAGCGTAAAAATAAATATTAATAGAGGAATAATAGATTCCCGTTTAAATAAATTAACATGCATTCAACTCATTCCATCATTCGGAATATATTTTTATATTTAAATTACACTTAAAAAAATTATATTTTATATATTATAGAATTATAATATAAGAGTTTTTTGCTAATAAAATAAATCATCATACGTCTTTTTAATTTTTTTAAATCATTAAAGAAAAATATATTAATAATTATTTAAAAAATTTGTTTATTTGTTAATTGATTATATGAAGATATTAAAAATATATAAATAATATAAGGAAGATCATTATTTTTTTTATTCCTTAATTTTTTTAGAAAAATATAGAAAAATTGATTAACAATAATTATCAAAATAACTAATATATACCTAAAATAAGTTAATTATGTTTTAAGTTTTTAATTAAATAAGCAATAAATATTCTATTAAACTACTAATATTAATTCAAGTTATTTTATATATTGGCCATTATATAATATTTTATGACATCCATATATTTTGACATATTTAATTTTATAATATAATCCTATCGATAGATAGTAATTATACCTATATAAAAGTAAGTAATTTTTATAGTAAATTATAAATATATTTTTTTAAAAAAAAAGGAAAGTATAGTATAGTTAACACTATTTTTCAAAGCTTCAAAATGAAATATTTTGGATTAATAATATTACTCGCCAATTTAATTATTTAAGCTGCAATTGGAGTGTTTATTATTTAAATTTTCTAAGCTAGTGCTTTGTGCTCTGATAATAATTACAAAAAAAAATTGTAAAATTACATTTGTTTTCATATAAAATTATAAGTTAATTAATTAAAAAGTTATTCATAATAAAAGTAAGTAGATAAAGTTTATATAAGCATTTTTTGAATACAGTACCTGGTGTTATAGTTTATTTAGCTTAGATTTGGGATATTAATCACTATTTTGTGGAGTGTTAGATTAGGACACATATAGATGCAAAAGCAGTTATAGTAACCTACAATTTACAAAAAAACTAAAATCAAACTATTAAATAATTAATCCTTTTTTAACTAGATTTCAAAGATTTAGATAATAAATATGTATATTTAGTTTACTTTATCTTATTATCTTTAGTCACTGTTGGTGTGGAAGGTGTTAAATTCTATACCTATAATGATTTAAATTTCACAGATTAATCTTTAAATAAGTAAAGATATTCCTTTTATAAAGTTATCAAATATGTTATGTATAATTTAGTAATAATAACAAGTTTTACATCTCCAGATGATATATTTTGTAAATCAACTAATTAATGAAATTAAATATTAATTATATGATTTAAAATAAATTTATATTTTGAATTTTAAGACGTTGTTAATCATTTGATTGTGATTATTTTAATAGTAGAATTCTTTCTCATTTACCCAATTTTTCACTTATCAATAGTCAATACATATTTATTTTGCTGTTTAGGCTTGGAAATATTCAATATTTTGATAACTATAAAGAAATTTTCAGATTTAATGAACGATGATAATATAGTGTTTTTATTTTTTATTTTTGCCTCATTCTTCTATGCAATTTCTACAGTAAGTTCACCTATTTATATAATAATATTTATTAAATAATTAGTCATGCTTTAATTGTTTAGGTTATAGTTAACAGATTTTCAAATGAATTTTAGTTTTAAGATTTAAATTCCCCAGAAGAAAATCCTTATGGAGTTTCCTTATACCTTCAATAGTTATCTCAACTTTATACAGAAAATTCTCAATAATAATGCTAAAAAAATTACTTAATACTTATGGGGATACTTTCAAGTCATTAAGAAAATTGTATTGTATTAGGTTGTCCGTGCCAATTTGAAACTCAGGCATAAGAATTGAAAAAATTAGCATAATAATAAGAAAAATTAGAACGGATGACAATGTAGGAAAAGCTGGAAAGAGAAGCCCTCATAGTAAATAAGATAGAAATTAAAGGACATTATTTATTTGATATTTCCTAAAATTAAGCTGACTTCAAGGAATTCATCTATGAATTTATTGATTTTCACTTTGAAAGATTGGGCAATAAACTAAATGAATAGCGAAATAAAGAAAAAATACTCTTTTAAGTTAATTTGTTATACTGGTTTTTCTTGATTTAGACTAGGAATAATTACATAAAAACTCTTAATTTATCCAAAATTGCTTTTATGTAAACAAAAGAAAGAACATTTATATTCTCTATTATCGAAAGAACCTTGACAATGCTTTGTGAAAATTCCATTAAATAAAGCGATAAATCTAATTAGTATAGTTATAAATTAAAGGAATCAGAAAATGCTTTAAGATATACGAGATTCGAGAATTTGGTAAATTCTGAAGTACATATTTAGTAGGCGAAAATTAATATGGTTGAAGTTATGAATAAGAAAAGAGAATGGTTAGAAAAATTAATAAATGGTTATGATAAAATAGATATTTTTTACTAAGATACCCTTAAACTTGTGAGAGAAATACTTGGTTTAGAGAAATAGCTAGTCAATTTTTTTTAAAACAATCCAGGGAACATTCATTATATGAAAATGCTATCTCTTTTAAAAGCAAGGCTTT
Source organism: Miamiensis avidus (assembly GCA_037039885.1). Classification (NCBI taxonomy): domain Eukaryota; phylum Ciliophora; class Oligohymenophorea; order Philasterida; family Glauconematidae; genus Miamiensis; species Miamiensis avidus. The sequence continues at coordinate 554,392 of JAWVGU010000008.1, read as the reverse complement.
TAAATGATCCTTTAAATGCAGGTAAAATATACATTTTTGGAAAACTTTTACATATATTTGGTATTAAAAATACTAATAATAAAATTAATTAAAATATTCTTATATATTAGCTTTCTATGAGTAAGAACTCTTAGATATAAAAAGAAAAGATTCAAATCTAGAAAAGAATACTGTGAATTCCTTGCAAATGTTGTAAGGAAATGTGGGAAGCATAATTGCTTCATTCCGAGATATGAAAGACCAGGGAAAATTTTAAAATTTAGTTCCTAAATTGTAAAACGCCCATAATTTATTTAAATGATATTAATTTTTATTTAGTATAAAAATGAAATATTTTTTTACATAGCCATAAATGTTTGGATATGATCACACATCTTTCCAATTGCTTCATACAGTAAAATAACTGGTACCTTAGAATATAGCAGCTGTCCATGATTAGTTTATTGAAAGAATAGTTTAAACTGGGGTGCCAACCATTATGAGATCTTATAGATCGGCTTTCGGATTAACTAAAAAAAACTATTTAATGGAACTAAAACTCTATGTGAATTATTATTTTTAAATATCTTCTGATTTTGCATTTTCAGCTCTGTGTTTAAAAACAGACTGCATTTCTAAATTGGTGATGATTGATAGATTTGGATATATAAAAGGAATAAACGACTAGTTTGCAGAGTTTTTAGGCTGCAGCAAAGAAAATGCAAATATATTTTTAGATCTTCATATAACTTTACTTTTACCTGAATTTAATAACTTTTTACTCAAATACTCAATTGAATAAAAAGATGAATTAAGTTTCAAAAGATATCTTTTTACATTTCCAAACCCATCGGAAATAGTTAATTACATTTAGTAATTCCACATACACCATTAACAATCCAAGGATAATATAATGAAGAAGAACGTAAAAATTAAAGTAAAAATAGAAAATTTGCTAAGAAATGTGTTCCAATATGTTGATAGTTTTAATAGAAGAACATTTGGAGCTTCTGCAGATTTTAAAGAAACTGCTAATTTTAATCCCATGTTTGATGCACAGTGCAATATATCTCCTGATGTAATAAGTCTTTTAAATGGAACTAAAGTAGAACTATTTTACATATATATAGAAAATACAACAGAAATAGATAAAAACTCGTAAAAATAAATAAATATTATATATATATGAAGTCTTTATTTAAATTTTGATTAATTTATAATAGAAAAATGTCGTCTTCATGTACAGGAGGATTATAGTCAGAAGGGGGACTATCTTCATAATATTAAGAAAATAGAGATAGCAGTGTGCAAAAATTCTAAAAGTCCGGATATTCAGATTATTAAAATGAGTAAAACGGTGATAATGATGATGCTGATAAAGATTAGAAATATAATGAATTTCAAAATGCAGATAGTAAAGAATTTTAAGAGGTAATTATAATAAGTATATAAAAAAAAAGTAAATTTTATTTGAATTATTTATTTATTTATTTATTTATTTATTTATTTGTATAATTTTTTTTTTAGAATGGATAAAATAATAATAATTTGAGCATGAATAATGATTCTGACATAAAAAACAGGCTTTTAAACTATGAAAGTGAATAAAATGTGACGAAATAATATGATACATGCGCTCCTTTAGAAGCAGATGCATAATATTAATAAAATGGAGATTAATCCCATGAAAAGCAGTAACAAAGCTTCCATTCTACAAACATAAGAGTTATGACCAAAGATTTCAGTAAAATAACAACAAAAGATGCTTCAAAATATGACCCTAATTATAGAGATTAAGGTAATAAATTGAATAATAATTTAAAATGCCCATTTATAATAAAACTTTTTTATAAGCAATTGAAACGAATGGTGAAGGAGCTGGGCTTAATAGTGAAGGAGACATATCAGAAGACAATAATTAATAATTAAGTGCAGAGAAATCTTCTTCTTAGTCAAAAAATATTTTAGAAATTGGAGATAATTAGGAAACTGAAAATGATGATCCATTTCATGATGAAAACGCTTTTGGAGGAGGGTAAAAAATAATTTTTGGTGTTATTTTATTATTAACTAAAATTCTAAAAATATTTTTAATTTAGAGACAAAGCATCGGTTGCCAGTTCTGTATAATTGAAGGATATGGGAAATGTTAAGTAAGTATTGAATGTTGTGGCTAATAAATCATGGCCTAATGAAATTAAAATGATTTATGGGTCTTTTTTACTTCAGCTTTTAATTTTTATCGGAATTTTCTTATACATAGTCTTTAATTTTTATTCTTATTTCATCGATCTTTCCGATTCTATAAAGTAAATTTCACTTGAAGGCTAAATTATATTGCCTTACTCTTTAAGTAAATATATTTTAATTACATTTTTTATTTTAATAATTATTCTTAATTAAATTCAAATTATTAAATTATCGAATTTATAGGCATACTAATTGCAAGCACTTAAAGTCTTATAAATCAAGGATTTTTTTTACAGCCGAATAATCCCAACTTTATCTCTAAGTATTCAGTTGATGACATTTAGGCATTTTTAAGAAAAGAAATGTAGGATAATTATGCATTATTTGCAAAAGATGTTTAATAAATTATAAATAAACCCTAGGAATATTAACACTAAAAAGATATGTAGAAAATAACATTAAAGGATATAACAATCAAAAGTGGAAATTCAATATTTATCACGGAAATTCCTTTGATACAATTTCTTGAATAGTTAACTGACAAAATGAATTAAATTAATTAAGACAGCAAATTTTAAACTATTCAATTAACTGATCCTAGTTTGTTTTTTTTCTAAAATAATATTGATATATTGTTCAAAAGTCTAAATCAAATAGCTAAGCAGGCTAAGAATGATGTTATCAAAATAGAAGATCAAATAACAAAAACAAATATATCCAGTTTTATTATAAGTATAGTTTTAATAGTGCTATCCTTTTTAATAATAATTCCAGGATTTGTATAGTTTAAAGTAAAAATATGATAATATATTATGAATTTATATAATTAGATAACTAATAATATTTATTTTTATAAATAATTTCAGTTACGATTAGAAAGACTGTGTTTAGTTATATCAAGAATGACTGAAAAAGAAGCACTTATGGAATAAGATATTCTTAATCTTCTAAAGGAATTTTTACTTAATAAAGATGAATAATACTTGAAATGCAAATATAACAACTATAATTCTTCGAAATGGGAAAACCAATCAAAATTGTAATTTTTTTATAATATTAGAATAAAATGAAAACTATATTGTAATTTTTTATTTTTAAAAGACTAAAATCGAACAGATCTAAAAGAAATAAATAGGGCTAAAATAGATAATAAGGAAATCTAAGTGATAGAATTCACATTTAATAGCTAAATTATCTTTTTGCCTATGTTATGTTATTTATATTATTTTTAGTTTCTGGAGCCTTTTTTTATCAGTATATTTTTTTTCTTTCCTATTTTTATTAACTTAAAAGAGATTAACTATATTTTACTTTTAAAAATTAATTTTAGATTTTCCTATACGTTGGCACTTACAAAGAAGTTTATGATCCCCTAATAAATGGTTAAACAGATTTTTTCTACTCTGTTTCTGAAGTGGGTACCGTTATGGAAATTCACAGAATAGAATTAGAGATGAAGTTATACAAAATAAAATATCCCAATTTTGATTCCAATTTATTAGTGACCGATGCGACTTTTAACAGAATAGAATTAATAAAAAATGATGATTTGTTGAGAGCAGAAATTTTTTTTCTAGCGAGTATCTTAAAATTTCTCTGGATGATATGCATTCAGACTATCTTCTCAACTATTTACAAAAAATTAATAAGGGTCCGATTTGTTCAGAAAAAGAGTATATAGAAACTCATTAAAAAAGCTTTTGTCTATAAATTCACCAAGGAATATTGAATACAGGTAGATAAAAAATTATATTTTTATATTTAAAATTACGAAATTAATTTATTATTTTGCTTTCAGGATTTTAACCTCTAATAAAATCATTAATGAATTAAATTAAAAACTAATACTATAATGATTGGTCAACCTAGGAATTAAACTAATATATGCAATCATAATAATCAATAGACGATCAACTATAACACATACTAACACTAAGGATTATCAGAAAAATGCTGGATGTATTTATGGAAGAAAATATTAAAATTAAAGATAGTTATGCCTTAGCTTTAAGAATAATCTATGGAATAGGATCAGGAATTTATGTGTGTTTATTTGTTGTCTTCGTGATTTATTATATTTCTCGTTTATTAAATGATTACTTAAACTTAAAAGACAGTCTTTAATTAATTCCTTTTAAAAGATTATCAGAAGATTAAACTACATATCAATTACTTAAAAAATTATTCAACATTTGAAAAATATATTTTTAACTTATTTTTTTATTTTATTCTTACAGTATATATATAAATTAAATTATGTTAATATGAGTTAATATAAAATTCTTTTAAAATTGATAATTTTGCTTAATTCAATATTTTATAAAGCCAGAAATATTTTTTTTTCTAATGTTTGATTGTAAATATTAAAAATACATTCTATTTATCTATTTATTTATATTATAATTCTAAAATCGGATAAATAATTTTTAATGTAATTAAATTATAGAATATCATTCTTTCACACATTCACCTTTATTCTTATTAATATTAATTTTATATTACGGGGGACATTTATCAACACAAATTGTATTTCCATCTTACTACTTATACATGTGAGTATTATTTCTACATTTTGAGCAATTGAGGGAATTTGTACACATGTCACAATTTTCAGAACATTTTAAACAATTGTTCAATTTATTATCATGATAGTAGCCAACATAGCAAGAATCACAAGAATTTCCGTTAGAACAACTGTAACACTAATACTATTTATTATTAATTAACATTTAATTAGAGGGTTTTTTTTATATCTAAATTTCTAAAATTTAAATTTACGGCACACTCAATACACTCATCATCTTGTTTATATTACCAAGCCTTACATTATAACTATATTACTTTTTTACATTAGAAGACATTATCAACTGTTTGAATTGAATACCCTTCTGAACAAGACTTGCAATTATTTTAATCTTAGCAATCTTCACAGTTTTCAATATCACATATTTGTTTTTAACATATTCCACTTTCCTATTAATACCCACTAGCACAAATCAAGCAGGTTTTGTTTCTATTGCATTTTAAGCATTTGTCCTAAAAATAGATATATGATTTTGTAATATAATATAATAGAATATTTTATTTTTTTTATTTATTTACCGAACAAGGAAGGCAATCCCTTTAATTTTCCATATAGTGCCCATCTGGACATGTTTCACCGCAAGTAGTATCCCAGCTTCTGGTAAGAGGATTAATATTAAATTTAGTTATAAATCCATCTTCACATTGGTAACATCGTTATCCGGAACAATATTTACAGTTTTACTCGCATTCCATACATTTTGATTTATCATTTGACATTATTTTTCCTTATGCACATACTTCACACCTATCACGGGAAGTGCATTTTTCACAATTTTTCTTTTAAAATAATTTTGATTTAAATAAACATGATTATTTTTTATTAAATTTTAATACCATGCAACTTATGCATTTCCCATTCTCAGAGAAATAAGAAGGGGGGCATTTAGATAGACATTAATCTTTGAGCTTAACTTCGCCATCTCTGCATTTAATAGATTTTTATGGTAGAACACATTCTTTTGTAGTTATTTATAAACTACTTCCATGAGGGCAATCTTTCTTTCCAAGACATTTTCCCTAATAAGCATAATTGCCATCTGGGCACTTGACATTACAAGCAGCTCCTGCATAGTCTTTTCCACAATTGCATACATTTTTATTACAATATCCATTAGAACTGCAGTACTTCGGACATGGTTTAGGATAAATATTGCAAAATGAATTCCAGTCGTCCGGACCTTATACATAGCCTTCCATACTAGATATAAAAAACAATATATATAAATTCTAAACAAAAATAATTTTATTTTTATTAAAAAAAATATTTACTTTTAATTATGTCCCCTTGGGTATACTTCTACCCTGTTCGTTATTCTATCGATCGAATAGTTTTCTCCATTTATTAACACATCAATTCCTCCATCGCTATTGCATTCGTACTCTAAACATCTGAAGTTCATATAGCTACGATAGCTATTTTAATCCTAAATATTACTTTCAAAGCATTTACTAGTCTCACTAAACGTGTTTCCATTTGATGTGTATCTATTTTCAGAATTGCAACGATTATTAATTTTCTGAAACGAGTGACACTTTTACGAATTACTTCCATAATTATAAGCGATAAATTCATGGTAATACCCACAGTGATACCTCGAACTATCAAATTCCCTAAACTTTTGAGAATCGCAAGTGTACAAAAATTCACATCCTTGGTCTTTTCCCCATGTCACTTCATCAGCTTAGTCATAATCTGGAGTGTACCAGCCCGAGTCCTCCAATGCTGCAAAGGTAAACTTACTCACAATATAGTTATGTCCTTCATCCTTGGCATTCATATATTCGTTTCCTAGAACTGACTTCTCCCAGTGAGAATTTTGGGAACCTGCCCCGTAGTCGTTTTCTAATTACAGACCCTTCAATGTAGGGCATCCATAATGTTATCTCGCCATCTGTTTTACCTTCGGAGTTGTTAGCCAATATGTTTCTTTATTATTAACTATATCCTTTTCAAGAGGAACCTTTTCATTATAAAGTCCTTTCCTATAGGATTTTCCAGTATTGGGGTCAATAAAATCTCTAAATTTACTAAAAGAAAATCCAAGAACATGTGTCATTTCATGTATTATAGTCTCATAATAGGCTTCAAACTTTTAATTAGAAGCCTAGTATATATTTATATTATTAATAAATTATAATTCATAATTGAAAATAATATTATTACATTCTCTCTATATTTTGACAAATTCAAATTAACATAGCCATAGACAGGTCGTTTATTTTCATACTAAAATTAAAAAATATATATATGAATATTGATATAATATAAGTTAATTTCAATAATCTTAGATTAATATTTATTATTTATCTATTTATTTATTTATTTATTTATTTATTTATTTATTTATTTATTTATTTATTATACATGAGATTAGCATGAACCAGCAGAAGCAAGAGTTGCAGATGCTGCATCATAATAAAATAAGAAAAATATATGCAAATCAGAATTAGGAATCCCTTCAGAAAAATAATCAAAGGGCGCTTTGGCTTTAGAACAGTACATAGACCCTATATTAAACAAATTATTTTCCAATAATCTGTTGACTTTTAAACTCTTTAAAAGAAATCAATTGCCAATTCAGCTGCCATAACCAATTTTTTCTTAACCCCATCTATATTTTAGTGGTTTAAATTCGATTCTACAAAATCATATGTTATTCTTATAGGCTCTCTTATATCACTAAGTGCTCTTCTCCTAATAGTTAAATATTACTATTAATAAATATATCAAATATTTTAATTACCCATCTCTATTAGGTGATGTATATTCTGTTTATATTTCAGTTTGTTAATCATGAACACATTTATGTCTTGTAGTTGCTTTATGCAATAGCATACAAATTATTAAAAATAATAAAATTTTTTGTCCTTCATTAATATTTTTTTTATAATTTCTTTTTTTTTCTAAATTTTTTTTTTTTATTATTATTAAATTTTTAATTTAAATCTTTAATATATAGTTAGTTAATTTATCACAAATATATGATTTGTATTCATGAAATTATTATTAAATATTTTTGGTTTGATAAATTTTTAATTTAAAGGATATATTTTTCAGTATTTTTATTTTCATAAAACAATTCTAATAATTGAAAATTAATATAATAATTGCTCTGAATATAAATAGGATTTTCTTTGTTTCATTTAAATAACTAATATTTATATTATTAAAACTCAATAGTTATATATGAATTTTATGATTTGAAAGAAAAGATGCAGATCTATTTAAGTTAGTTTAATTGAAGTATTTAAAATTCAATTGGTATAATTATTTTATCACTCCCTTTTAAAAAAATCTAAATATATTTTTTAGAATAAAAATATGGTATATGCCATATAAATATATTCTATAATTATTATTTCGAGCTTACTTATATATGTTTAAAATTTGTACCCAACACTATTAGAAAATATAACTATATTAAAATTAATGATTATGATAATTTACTTATTAAAAATTTCAATTTTATATTATTGATTACCTATCTTAGAAAAATAAATGATTATTAGAAATGTTTAATGATAAAAATATTATCATAATGTAATATTAATCACAATAATAAATTGTATTATCACTTTATAATCCCTTATTACATATGTTTAAATATACAATTAAAAAATTTTCAATTATTTGAAAAATATAAATAATAGTTTTTTCTTATTGTTTAAAAACCCAATTCCCAAAAATAATAACTCTTTTTATTTAAAAACAAAGTATTTTATTTATTGATACTTATTATTTAAAAGTATATAAAATTTTATTAATTTTTTAAAATAATATATAGTATATTTTTTTTTAGTTTAAGTATCAATAAATTCTTTATTATAGCTATAAATAATAATACCAAAATATAAAACGACTTTAAATTTTAATTACAATAATACTCATTTTTAATCAGTAATGCTTTTAATTAGCAGTAACAAATCTTTCCTTCCCTATGTTTACACCTATATCTAAAAAAGTAGTATTTTTTTTAAATTATAATAATTTATATTTTAAAAATAGAATATAATTTTTAAGACATATATATCACATAATTTATTTTAATTTTTAGTTTTTTCTTTTTCTTCAATTATCATTCGATTGGCTTTTTATTATATAACAGTCCTAAATTTTATTTATATTTTTTAATTTTTACAAATAATCATTAATATATATTTATATTGAGTCATGAGTAATTGATTTTTCTCTGAAAATAAATACTAAAATTTGTTTTAATGACCTATTAAATTATATTCTAAAAATTAATTTTATGTTATATTTTCTTTATAATTAACATAAATTTCAAAATGCGTGAAATTTCAAAAAAAATATAAGTTAATTAATAAAATGTTACCTATTAAATTTATATTTTAGAATGTAGTATATAAAAAGAAAACTAAAAATGAAATCAAAAAGTTTAGAAATTATACAATATATTTTTCTTACTTTTTAATAAAAAAAATAAAAATCCATATTTTTTAGTTTTTCATATATTTTAGATATTTTTATAATTGAGTTTTATTGTACGTTTTTATTTTTTTAAAATAAATTCTACAATTCTTATAAAAGTCATACATATATTATCGAAAAAACTAATATAAAATAAATAAATAGTTATAAATTATTATTATATTTCATCTAAAAATTGTATATTTTTATATCAGTTAGGTTGCTGAAATATTAATATCTTTTTAATTTAATATTAATATATTAATGAAATCTTTTTTCACTAATTACTTTATATTAGCTTGAATAAATGATAGAAAAGTTCTAAAATCTCCGTATAATCAAGTAGTTAAAAGAAGAATAGCAATTTAAATAATAATACTTATGAGATAAACGATTTGAAATGCTAAACAAATATTTTATAAGACTCTTTCTACATATTAATTTAATTAATTAATTGATTAATTGAATATTTAAGTATTAACCAAGTAAGAAACTAAACAAAGAAATTAATAATTAAAAAAAAAATAATTTAAAAAAAAACACAGCACACAAAAACATCATTCAAAATAATGAAAAAGATAAATATTAATATAAATTATAATAAACATAATTTCACTCCTTCTGTGCGTTCACCCGCATCTCCCCACTCACTTCACATAACCCCCACATCTCTAAAGCATTTCAACGAAAGTTTCGAAGAACAACAGGAATGTAATGATTTTTTTTTCAGACAAAAAATAAACCATGTCGTCAATGCTCCTAATTCTCAGCAAAGTACTAATTGTATGACTAACTCGCATAACTCATAAGACTCAGCTGCAAGCAATCATAATTATTTTTTTAATGGTGCAAAGAAACCAGTTATTAAATTAGACTGGAAAAAGCATGCGGAATTTTTCGTTCCGCCAAACATTGATATTTCTAAAGTTTAGGAATCTCACTCGTTTTCTTAGGCGGTTCATCAATCTCCGAACATAGAAACTGCGCAGTTTTATTGTAAAAATATGAACTTAATAAGATAAATTATGTTAAAGAGTTTGCAAGGCGATGAAGAGTATTCTCAAGTTTGGAGCTAGTACTAGCGAATGAAGTGTTTGTAGGATATATCAGAAACCTTCAGATAAGAAGAAAAAAAGACCGGGTAGTTTTTGTTTGGAAAAGGCAATTTGTTGAACAACATTAGAAGTAAAATTAAAGGACAATAGACAGAAGCGGGAGAATAAAATGGAAAATCAATAGAAGATGAAATTTCTTCGGATAATATTCAAACAGTAAGACCTAGAAAAAACTCTAATCGCATATATTAGGCCCAGTAAAATAATGAGCTGAATATTTGGATGTAAAAACGAAAAATGCAGACCAGCGGTAAATAGATCTCCAAATTTTAATAACAATAAAATTAGAGGCAGCACAATGAAGAAGATTTATAAGGAAATTTTTAATCTGATTTAGAGAAACATTATGAGTGGTAGTAAGAACGCCTATTGATTGAAAATAGGAAAAACAATAACGATATAAGTGAATGCAAAAATAATAAAATTTATTTACCTTTAAATTCTCCCATCATCGAAACCATAAAGGAATGTGAAGGACTGTGGACACCGACTCCAAACCATCACAAACGATTTCCACGAAGAAGAAAGGGCAAAACTGAAATTGTTAGCTCTACTAGCAGTCAAAATAATAGTAATACCAACAACAATGAAAGCTTTATTAATGATACCACACTTAATAATAATACTGTGAATAGCAATTCAACAAGTGAAAAATAAATTAATAGTTGTATTAAAAAAACAATAAATAAAATAACATAAAAAACTAACTTTTTATAAGAAGTAATAGTAGTGAAGTCCATACAAGTCAAAGTATTGAAGATTAATTGTAAGATAACAAGGTATAAACTAATTGTTAATTCAACAGCAATAATTGTTCACAATAAGAGGGGTTCTCCTCCTACGTGCGGGCAGAAGAGAATTTTAAAAGCAAATTTAGCTCCAACTATTGTGCAGTTTCGAGCAATTTGGGAGACGCCAGCTGCAAATCAGCAAAAACAAGTTACTCCAGTAGCAATAATTTAGAAGGTATTTAGACAGGATGCAGTACCACTAATAACTAAAATAGTTTAAAAAATAATAATGAATTTGGGTCTCTAAGAAACTTAAATATAATTATAGAACAACCCAAGGGAATGGAAAATGCCTGTTCTGATTATGAATAATCTCCTATTCCATCAGTGGAATAATAATCTGCTTCTACGAATGTAAGCCAATTAAGTAAATTCTTTTCCAAAAATTAATAATAATAAAGCAATCAAGAAAATTGTTGTGTAGAATGAAATCTAAAAGACAGAAAATAAATAATATTAGATATTAATGTACCGCAAATAACCACAATTTAAATTATTTCAACCTATAAACTTTGTTATATTATAATATACAATTAATTTATTTATCATTCAAGAATTTGTAATATAATTATATTTATTATATTTCATTGATTTATTTATTTAACTAATTAATTATCAAACTATCACTTATTTTATTAATTAACATATGAATCTGGTACTATTTATATAGTATATATATTTCTATACATACTATCTTAATATTATTAATTCTTCATAGAATTTTCAGTTTTTGTTTAATGAAAATATCATTTTAGACACAAAATATATTAAATTTTTATAAAATAAATACAATTATTTTATTAGTAAAATTATTTCTTTTGTTTGATTATATCCCATTTAACTTCGAATATTAGAAATGCATTAAATTCCACTCTATAATAATAATATAATTAAATATTATAATAATATATTGGTTATTTAGGTTATTTCTATAGAAATTAATAATTAAGCATAAATAACATCAATAAATTTATTATAAAATAATAATTATACTAATATTAATAAATTGAGGTTTTTATAATTATAATTTTTTTCAAAATATTTCGTATTTTTATTTATTATAATAATTTATTTATGAGAAAACTAATAATCAATTTATTAATCGTAATCAATTACACATTATCAGTTCTCTGGTTAATAAATAAATTATATCGAATTATTATAATCTTATAAAGACTCTGAAACGATATATAAACAAATTCAACTACAAATTTTTGTAATTGTAAAATTAAATCTATTTAATACAAAATAGTATAATTAATATTCTATAAAATCTCTCAATATTAACTACACTTTAAATTTCTCAATCAAATGAATAAGTTTCAACAAATATTCCGTAATTTTAGGTCGAGCCAACGATAAAGAGAAGAAAATTTATACATTAATGATAAATGCTATCAAACAGGAATATTTAATAAATTTAGTAATTTAAAAACGGAGTAGAGGTATACAAAAGAAATGTAAATTTCTTCAACAGAATAGCTAAAATCATATATACTCATTTCTTTAGCAGTGCACATTTGCATAATGATTTACGAAATTTATATTGATATTTATAACTAGGAAACTTTATAAGAAAATAATAATAATCAAAATATAGAGGAGGTTAATCGATAAATAAAATAAGTAGGTAACAGTATAAACACTTACAAGAATATCTAAACCCCGGGACTATGCACCATATTGCTAATGATTTGTATATTTGGCGTTTTGAAAAAGGAAATAACAAGCAATCTGCAATTAATACGGGGAAGCTTAATAATTGGAGGTGCATTCGGAAACTGCTATTTATTAAAATTTGAAGACTATTTAAGTGCCAATATCATCTTTATGGCCCATTTTATATATGTAAACTATTACACCTAAAAAAACATGATTTCCTTTCCCTTAATCTTCTTATTTTCCTAATATTTAATGCTAATGATGAATTCCATATTCTACATTTTTGAACTCGACTTAATAGAATACCTGATAAGTACCATTGCCGTAGGATTTTTGGGCATCGTGATTTACGCCGTGATAGAGTACGCGCAAAGAGACAACTGGATTCACTTAGATTCGTTTAAGAGAAGTGAAAGGCAATTCAAACAGCTTTTCCAGGATATGCCTTAGCCCACTTTCGTGATAAACTCCAGCTCGAAAATCATTTAAATGAATACGAGAGGCAGGTCCATTATGGTAAATAATACGAATTCAATGACGTTGCTTAATTTGTTCAGCGAAGAAGAAGGTCTAATTTTGCAACAAAAGCTTGAAATCTGCAGCCACGAAAACGAACAACAGGAATAAAGATTGAGAATTATAAACACCTTAGAAGGGAAGCAGCCTATAAAAAAACCAAACAGTTCAGCCTTTTCATAAGCCTAGGGAACGAAGTACTTAATATAAATAATTATAAAAATAAATTAATAAATAATTAACTAATATATAATATATAAATGAAATAATAAATAAGTTTAATTAAATTTATTTAAGAAAAATCGAAAAACTCAAATAAAAATTAGACTAGAATCTGATCGATGAAAATTCAGTGATTGCAAAAATAACAAATTTCATTTGGAACAGATAGAAATGCTTCATGGTGGTTTTGGTAGATGAGAATGAGACAAACCATTTCTTGCTTTTGAACAATGTGTTTTACCAAGACTTGAGACAACAAATGAAGGAAACCCTCTTCAACATGGAAACTGATTACTAAAAATGGTACAATTTGGTTGCTCTATTCTCTATAAAAGAATATGATTTAGAAAATCTATCTTAATGTGTTGCTCATCTAAATATGTTGTACAACCATGTTTCTACAGTGTAAATCACTACAAAAACATATCTGAAGATGGACTTTAATAACAAGCAGGATCTTTCCCTCAAAAATCTCATTATTCACGGAGTAGAGGTAGCCACAGTAAAGTATGGGAAAAATTTGCAAAATATTTCACTAAAATTCGAAGGTTCTTTTCCAGAAAGTGTGAATGGGGTAAATGAAACTCTTTTTATTCTTAATTAATTAAATTAACTTAGCAAATTAATATTTAAAAAAGAAAATGTTATATTTATTAATTTTGATATTTAGGAAACTTACATTCTCAACAACGTTTTTATGAGCATTTTGTACATAATCGGGTCTTAAATAAATAGCAAAATTGAAATAAAAATTAATTGTTTTTTGAAAGAGATCAATAACAATGTTTTTTGTCTAAAGTTTGTATTCGAGTTTGCGGCCGACTCTGATCTACAAACTCTTTTCAAAGAAAGTTCAGAATACTACAACCGAAAAAAAGATTTCGACCTGCGTGACGACGAAACTCTTCAGTAAAGCATAGCAAATCTGCAGTTATTAATGACTCTCGACGTCATCTGTAAAAATTATGGAGAATTTAAATTGAAAATTCACGAAGAAAAATAGGAAATCGTATTCGATTTCCTTATGAATTTCAGTTTAGTTGAAATACAGACCTTTCAAAATGGAGACCTCAAGTATGGGTCCCCCGGCTAAGGCATTCGTGCTTCTGATTAGGGAGGCAACAAAAGGTAGCGATCCGGAAATTGCCCTGCCAGTTCGGACTTCCTGATGCTAAACTTGACCTTTCAAAAAATCGTCCATTCAAAAACACACTATGAATGGAAGCCGAGGTCATAAGAAGTAATGAGACCGACGAAAATAGACACGACAATCATGGATAAAAGTGATTACGGGAATTTGCACTCCAACAAGGACGCTGTGATTAGCAAATAAATCAATGAAAAAATGCGAAAAATTATGTGTATCTTATTTATTGATTTAATTTATTTATTTACGATTTTTTTTATATTCAAAAAATAATAAATTTTAGAGGGCAATCAGCCACCGAGTGGAGGGGATTTAGGGAGTGGAGGTAATATACCCAGTCAAAAAGAAATAACTTCGCCAGGGCCCAAAAAATCTATTTGTATAGATTCAAAGTAAGGCAGTATCGACAATTCGCCCGTGAGACCAAATGAAAAGAATCAGCAATAAGTATTGGGTTCTTCTCCTTTGCAACAAAAGTAATAATAATAGCAGTAGCAGCAATTATTAAGAAAGCAGGGGTCTAATTCGCAGAAAGAAATTAATTCTAGGAAAAGTATAGAGCAAATTTTGAAAAAACACAAAAGTAACACAAACATAACGGACAAAAATCAGTAGTTATAGAGTGAAGGTGGGTGCAGCAGCAACGAGAAGAAAAATAAACTCACCCTCAGCAAGGCTAGTAGCAGTGGGGGCAATGTCAGTATTCGATAGAAGGACAAAAAGAATAGAAGCTAATAATAAGCGAAAGAAGGGGCATGCCGCAGTAATAAAATGAAGATTGATAAATTCATACAGTAATAATAGGAAATCGACCTGTTCCCTGATGTGATTGAAGATTTGCATCTGAATTTCAAATAAATAAAAGACCAAATGCAGACTGAAATTTCAAAAATTATTTATGAAGTTATCAATAATAATAAAGAAATTGATCAAGATATAACCATTTTAACCGATTTGTAAAAAGAAGATGATGATGATGAAGATTCTGATGAAATTGAGTAAAGGGAAAGACAATATTCTGAATTCGATAAGGACTAATATCAAGATTTAGATATAAATGTAGACTGTGATTATCACAGGTAAAATAATACCCATAAATATGAAGGCGACTAAGAAAATGAAGAAAATCTCAGCAGCAGCATTAAAAGTGCCAGAAGTGAAAGATTAGACACTGAGGATTTGGTCGTTCACAATAAATAGCCCTAGAACATGAACTATTGTAGGCAAATGGATTAATGGTAAATGATTCATAATTAAATTAATATAAATTAATAAATTTTATAACAGTGAAGAGGATTATGAAAATCACCTGAATACAGTAGAGAGTTAATCGCAATAGAGTGACCAGCTTTACAGATATAACGCATAGTTTAGAGAAAAGTACACGGAAGAAAGTTAGGAGACTGATTCCGAAACATCTCCATCTATATAAAATGCGAACAATTAGAAGAATATCCAAAAGAAGTCAAATGTTCATACGTATTACGATGCCAAAGACAGTTGCCTAGAAGATGAAGTGGAAAGGAGTGGAAGTCAATTACGATTATAAAAACACAATCATTTGTAAAGAAGGATGCCGCTAGGCAACAGTTCAAACAACAACAATAATAGCAATAGCAATAGCAACAATTAAGATGCACACCGAATGAAAAAAATGTCCGGCTGCTTCGGAGCGGGAAGGAAAAAACTATCTCTGGTCGACTTTTCTTCCCGGGGAACGCAATCCTACAAAAACTTTTTCAAGGACTTGCTGAGCCAAAGGGTCAATACATCGAGAATGAATACTCATGTCAGAACTTGGAGCATTCAAAGCAAAATTGGAAACCAAACTTTTTAATGCAACGACAATATTATCGGGCTCGTCCAGTCTGCAGATCATATTGATATAATCCTCAAGGCCAAAAACCAAATGACTAAATCAACGGCCATTGCTAAAGAATTGCAAATTGCGAGAACCGCTAAAAAGGCCTTCAAGCAGTACAAAAAGAATCTGGAAACTGGATTGCTTTACAAATTCATCCTAATTGACCTCACATTTGACTAGGCTAATTTGGAATTGGTCAAATAAATCAGGTAAATTGATTGATTAAATTTAAATTTGTAGTAAAAAGTTAAGCCAAAAATATATATTTTTTATAGAAATTATGAAGACCAATTATATATTCCGAGAACATTCATATGCGGATTTCTAATTAACTAAACTAATCCTCCCAGTAGTAATAAAATTAGAAGCGCGGAAGACTTTAATTTAGAAGAAAATCAAATTGATCACATAATTGTTAGTGATAAGATAACCTACTAAAACTTTATCGATCTGAGCAATGTAAAAAGAAAGAAAATGAAACAATGAGTGCACATTTTTATTTTTCTTTTATATATTGCTTTTATTCATTATATAATAATGTTACTATAAAAGCGAAAATAAAATATATCAAAAATATAATATTAATTTTATAAAATTATATAACTTTATTTTTATTTTTAAATTTCACATATTTAATTACATTCACACATGTAAATATTATATACTAAATCATCACATCATTCGTTCATTGATTCTTCACACAAAATTTCTTGTGCACTTTCCAGTGGCTACTTTAGCAATTTCGGCTGCAATAGTAAACTAATGAACACTTTTAACACAATAGCTGCGTTTCTTTTTTGCACATCCCACACAATTTATATTTCTCAGACATATTTTTTGAAATAAACATATGAATTCAATAGGAGAAGCACTGTCCTCCCAAATCTTGGTCAAAAATGTAATTTCTAACCCAAGATGTTCATAAGTTAAACAAATAGGAACTGTTTTCCCCCCACTTGCTCTTGCAGGGTCACCTAACTGGGCTACTACATCTGCATTTTTTAAATCCATATTTAAATTATAAGGCAATTTACCTGAATTAATAAAAATATTAATAATTTAAACTTTATTTTAATATAATCTAATAATCTCTACCTTTATAGGCCTTCATAATTTTATCAAATTTGTTATATACAAATACAGAATTAAACTCGTTGTTTTCTAAGCAGAAAGAAATTCCTATTTCTTTATATGTTAAATAATCAATTATTTTATCATTGCCTTCGTCATCCTTATCCAAAAACTACTTCTATTGCAAACCCTCTTCTCCCATAATTGATTTTAATTATTCTTGGCTTATTTTTTCGTCTAACAAATCATGCCAAATTAAGTCATAAATTTAGCTATATTTCTCATTTTCTTCCATTTTTTCTGAATTATTTTATTGTTCCCCTACTGGTTCTTTTTATCCTTCTTATTTTTCCATTTTTTTTAAATTTTAAAAATAATAAATATTTTTTCTGCTTCTGATATTAACTACTTTGTTAAATCCTTAAAGTTCTATTTTTGTAATTATTAAATATTTTTTATCATAAATTAGTTAAAAGTACTTTTTAATTCTGTCTGAATTATTAAATTAATATATACAAATAATTATAAAAACACCATATACTCATACTCGGCAAAGAGTTAAAAATAAAAGAATATATAGAAATAAATCCTTAAAACAATTACTACAAATATAGTAAAATAGATAAATAATGATCAAAAAAAATAATAAATATATAATATCTTCTATATATATATCTAATTTTAAATTTATATGTTAAATAATTTTATATAGTTTATATATATTAATTTTAATTATAACATAATTAATAAAATTTATTTAATAAATTTAATTGAATATAATTTTAAAATTGATTAATTTATAAAATTAAGCTAAAAATTAGAATAATATTAAAAATTTACATGCTATGCTTTATAATAAAATGACATTTCTAATTTAGAATCAATTTCTATTAATAATTCTATCGGAGCTTGGTTTATAAAACGTACCATTAAAGGAAAATGACATGTCATCTGATTGATTTTGATTATTTTTAGTATTAGAATTATAACTATCTTGAGAAGAACAGATGAATTCATTTTCTTCACAGGCGTTGCTATTGTCAAGAACTTTATTGCTCTTTTTTGATTCTTTATTGTTATTATTTAAGTTATTATTCAATTGAGGACTATTTTTTTACGAGGTATTACTTTTATAACTGAAATTAGAATTTTCTTGTTAAACTTCAGAAAAATCAATTGATTTTTATATATTACAGTTATTTTGATTTAAAAAATAGGCAGTTTTTTTCCAAGCAGACTCATTTTCTTCTTATTTTAAACAAGGTTTTCGTTCTGACAAATCTCCATATTTTCTTTCAGAAAGACACCGCCTATGGTTTTAATTTTGTTTTTCATTGCTATTTTTGATATTTCCCTCTAGATTTGAATCTCCTTTTTATAAATTTAATTGCTTTTGATAAGAATATTATGATTATGGCTTTGCATCATTTTTAATCACTAAAGCAGGCAATTTATCAGTGTTAATACTGTAATTTTTATTAGTCATATTATTAGATTATTGTTATTACTGATTTTGTTATAATAATTATTAAAATCTATTAGAATTTTTTCTTTCAGTCAAAGGAGCGGTATAGTTCTATGACAATTCCGGATTATTTGAAGATGCCTACGGTCTTTTTCCCATGCTTTCTTTGTATCCTACCACAACTTCAGGCTACTTAAGAATGAGTGAATTGTGGTAGTTTTTAGATCTTGTGTATATATTATTATTATTGTGTGTGTTGTTAATAGTGCTACCTTATTTACCACTCCTACTTTCCACGACCCTTCCTATAGAAAAAGTATTGCTAATTTTTTGAATTTCTTCACTGTCTTTTTTGCTAGTCGTATTGCTGTTCTAGCGTGAAGAGGGTTTTCCACTCATAAACAGATTCATTGGATTGCTGCCTCTTTTAAAGTTATTATTATTACCACCACTAATTGTATTAGAATTTTCTTGACGGCCATATTAAACTTGAGAAGCTGAGCGCAGGTCTCTTTAGAACAGTTTTATGCTGGGAATTTCTACATTTTAGTTGCTCGCTTGATTTTGTATTAATATATTATTATCATTGTCCTACTATTATAATAATATATTATAAGCAAAATCAAAATTATTATTATTAGTGACTGGTTTTCCCGCTCTTTCTCTAGGATTAGTACTTCCACCTCTTGGCTTTTGGTTAGAAAACTGTCGTTGCACTGATCCTCCTTCCTTCATTGAATTCAGTCTTTTAAAAGGTTTGGCCCCCTAGTTACTTCTGCTTCTTATTCTGTGATTTTAACCCCCATTTGCATTTGGGAGGGTGACTAATCTTGATCAATTCCTTTAGAACTTTGAATTAAATTGCCATTGTTTCCATTATTTATATTGGAAATAAAGCATTGTTATGTTTAGGGGTTATTTTCGAGACTTAAAAACATTTTTTCTTGACTGGAAAAGTCTTGGGCAGACCAATTTCTCTTCTCCTGCTGTGCGTACATTTGTTGCCACTGGGGCAACTACGATTGCTATTACCACTAAACCAAAAATGATTGGTCAATGCTCTCTTCTAGGATGGAATTTTTCTTTTGCTGAGGTTGTAGATTGCCATTTTCTTGTTGCTGCTGTGTATTTTAATTGTTGATTTGTTATGTTTTGCTAGCATTTTTATTTATATTATTTTTCGTTTATTGCTTTGTTTGTAATTATTATTGATAAAATTAAACAGGAATTTCAATGCTTTTTCTAACTTCACCACATTGCAATCCTAAACTCTCATTAATTAAATCATCAATTTTATCAATATTGTTTTTCCTGGACTCCAAATTCTTTCTGTTATTTTCAATAGCTTAGTTCAGTGAGTTTTACTATTACTGATATTTTAACTTCTGAGGTCTTTACTCATTAAATTGAGGAGTGTTTGAAAATTCTCTTTACGAGTGTAGTAATTTAATGTAATTATTATTATTTCTAACATCCATTTCTTCTTACGGACTTAATTCCCCCATCGAACAAATAGCTTACGCATAATTGAAGTGATTTTTTTAAATCCCATTATTATTTCCATGTCTGTAGTCATTGTTATTAGCAGAATTCAATTTTTGGGAATTTTGCTTTCGCAGGGGCGATACCGGTAAAGACTCGCAGGCCTAAAAAAAATCTGAGGGCAATTTTTTAGGAAACGAAACCCTGATTTTTGTTTTTCTTTTCTACCTAAAACGATAAAAATGAACATTAATTTTTAAATTATAATTGCAGGTTTTATTATATTCAATTTAATCTTGTTTTTCTTTTATTTCTAAATAATGGATAAAAATACTCCATTTATAATTTTTTTTTTACAGAATATTTTCAGATAATTCTTAATTCGAACTAAAAAGCAAATGAATCGGAACGTCTTATCCGACATTTTAATTGCTGTTTGTATAAACACTAGATGAATTTGTTGATTCTGAATTTTATTCGGGCAGTTGCTACTACATATAACTCTTTTTACTCATTGACATTTAATTTAAAGATGAATAAGTAGGTATTTTATAAAAGAGTTTTTGTTAATTTTAGTTTTTTTTATTTTTCTTTTTTATTGAGCTTTTTTATGTATTTTTGCTATGCTTGGTACTTGTAAATAAAATTAAGTGCATATAAATTAAAAGAATTAAAAAAAAATAATAAATGCTTCAAATAAAATAAACAAAAAATGAGAAAAATTTATTTTTATCGGGAAATTTAATTGATTTTTAGGTAATAATTAATATCTAATCTAATATACATGTTTATTTTTATAATTCTTTGATTTATTAATCTCTTTTCCGAACTTTCAAGTAGCCATCCTCTATACCTCTCTCTCATAATACCAAACGTAATTCTAAGTTTCATATGCAGAGTTTATTTTTCTCTGATAAATATATTTGATGATATGACGAAAATAAAGCACTATTATATAATTTGTTCCATAAAAATAACTTTTAAATTTATGATTCACTTTTAGAATAAAAAATATTATATGCATTTAATATTATTGCTGGCATATTAGAAGGTTTATAGCATAAATACAGCAAATTATATAGATAATTTTATAAATAGAATATATTTATTGAAAACTGTTTATATATATACACATATTAAAATTATTTTCTTAGCAATTAATTTTTTTTAAGATAAAATGCTTAAAGAAAGCATATAATTAGTGCTAAAAAGAAAAATACTCTCTTCATAGCATTTTTAGCAAATTTAATTTACATTAGAAATATGCTTATTTTATTAAGTTTTTATCTTTTTCAAGTGGTTGGAGACTGCATATCATAAATAACTAAAATTAAGAAATTAGAATCATAATTTATTTATAATAATCTTTTAGATATATATATATATGTAATTTCAAGTATTACTATAAAAAGTTTTCTACCAAATTAAAATTTATTATTTTATATAGTATAAATATAATTAAGCATTCTGCTAATAATCATAAATGAAATTAAATCTTAGATTATAATATTCTTTTTATTCACACTTTTATTCTTTGATTTTTGCATTTTAATTAAATTTAAGTGATAATTTTCATGAGATTAAGAATTTCAATTTGCTATTTGTATTAAAGTGGAATTAGAATAACATTAATTGATTATAATAATATATTTTTTATTCATTAGATATTTCAGATATTTATTAAACTTAATCTATAGCTCTAAATTAGTTAAATTCATAATTTATATTTAACTGAGGTGAGACTTAAAACGTGATATTTAATATTGCATTTTTTATTTTTATTAATTTACTTTTTAAATCATTCTAATTTTTTTTATATCACTATCCCATCTTGCGAAATTAGTGACATTTAAATAATATTTAAAATTTATGTAACATTAATGAGATTAAATTTTTTATAAATTAATATTTATTAGTTATTCTATTTATTTTTTGTTTAACAGAAATTTTAGAAATATTATTTTATAGTTTCATACTAATTTAACAAGTAAAAAATTTATTTTTAATTATAAAATAACCTTAACAATATATAAGAAGTTAATTAACATTATAACATATTTTTAAATAATAAATAAAATATCTAAATTGAAAAATCTCAAATTGTAAACTATTTTAATAAATATCATTCATTATTTGTGAAAAATCTTAAATATTTTCTCTAAATAATAAATTATAAATATCTGATTATTTCATATCTTTCATATGAATATATTGGGCAGAAAAACAGAAGTTAAATTAAAATTCAAATTGAATTATAAATTTTAAAAAATTATTTTATTTAAATATATTTATAAAATAAAAATTGTATGAATCATTGATAAAAATATATAAAAAAAAAAAAAATATTAAAGTATTTATTAATTCCTTACTTCCTAGTAATTAAGCTAATTAATTTTTTTTTCTTATTGCTTTTTTTACTTTAAAATTTAATTACACGAAATAATATACCATATAATAAATATTATCTAAGTAACAAAAAAGTAATATTAATACATTACTATATAGAAAGAAGGTAGTATTTGAGCACAAATAAACGATAAAATATATTCACACAAAAAAAATAATAAATTAAATGAGTACCACATTTGAGCACGATTCTATTTTGGGAGGTTTTAATTTGTTCAAAAGACACAACAATAAATTTTTATTAGATAAAGGAGAAAGACCTCCTTATCCTGTAATGGTCAGTAACCCTACTATATAAGATGTTCTCTTTAATATGAATAAAGCTGATGTCGGAATTATTTTAGGATTTGCCTTAATAGGTAATTTATTTAGGATTATACTGAATAATAGTAGTTGATATAGCAAAATATGCAAGCTAATAAAATAGTTAAAAGAATTCAATTAATTTCAAGAGACAGTTAAATAAAAGAAAAATCAAAATTTTAAAATGATTTTGAAGTTATCATATCAAATGATAATGAATGAATAAATACCAAAAATGTTAGAAAAAATATTTTATAAAAGCTACAGAAAATGAATTTAATCTAAAAATTTATAACCATATAAGAAGCAATTAATGATAAATATTATTTATTAATAGGTCTTCCCGTTTCTAGATATTCTTTGAGATTATTATCCGCATATTAAGAATATTATAGAAGATCATTATACAACCTTACTTATTCTAGTATTATAGCTTGGGGAGGATTAATTGCTGTAGAAAATTCTTACTTTAGATTATAAGGTACAGATATTAATAAATATATAAAAATTCTGATTACTATAGAGTTATATATAGTTTAATTTTATTAAAAATATAATTTATTTGTTTTTAATTTTTCTTTTAAATGAATAAAAAAATAAAATAAAGGATTCGTCGAAAATGGATTGCAATGGAAAAGAAAAGAAAGAAAACTTAAAAAATATGACTTCACTACTGAATTTGAAGATAATTCCATTTGGAGACACTTTAGATTAAGAAATTGAAAAAATTATGCCTGAAATATTTATTAGAATTATAATTTTAAATAAAATATATTTTTAACATGCAAAAAGAATATAAATATCTAGAAAACAATTTATATAAGATTTGAATCAAGTAAGAGTATAAATTTAGAATAATTTTTTTCTTTTCTATTATGATTATTTTGTTTCTAAATTCTTAAAAATATGATATTTAATAAAGTAAGGAAAATAACTCATAATATTATAAATTAATTTATAAAAAAATTAAAATATTAAGATAAATTATATTAAATAAGTTTATTTACCAATTAAGTTTGATATAATAAATTTAATTTTATTAATTTTTTCATATTCACTTTTTATAATTCCTATATTATTATTTGTCTAAAAAACTCCATTCATCTACTTCAATTATATCTCCTCTTCTGTATTAACTGCCTTCAATTTAAATATCAATAGGTTTACTAGGTAATTCTCTTTTAAGAGGTTTTTCTAATGGATACTATCTAAATAAAATGTTTAAAAAAACTTTGATCTTAATAAAAAATATATCTAATAATAATATTAATTTGTACTTATTATATATTTTTTCCCAGTCTATTCCATTGAAGAATTCGTGTTTTTTTATTTCTTCTGCATCAGTTTCATATCCCAATCGTTTTTTTGGATTTCTATTAAGCAGCTATTTTAATTGTAAAATGTGTATTATTTTTATATTTATCCCTAAAAAAAATGTTAACTTAATTATTTAGTTACTTTAACAATCAAATCTTTAGCTTGAGGGGAAATTCCTTTGCTTGGCATTCTTAGGGGTCCGGAAATAATATTATTGAAAAGTTGATCTTTTGTGTTAGCATAATAAGGAGTAATTCCTGTTAAGAATTCGTATAATAAGACACCTAATAAATACCAGTCGATCATTCTGTTGTGACCTTATTTTCTTACCTGTAAATTATACATGTTATAAAACAAAATTTTACATTCATTTTAATAATTTTTACCATTTCAGGGGCTAAATATGCGGGAGTTCCTAAAAAAGAAGTCCTTAGCTTTTCAAAATCTTCTTAATCGTTTCTTTATGCAGCCAATCCAAAATCGGCTAATAATGCGTGACCCTCTTCGTCTATCAGTATATTAGCTGGCTTTAAATCTCTGAAAATTATATTATTTCGATGTAAGGCTTATAGGGCTAATATAACCTCACATAAGTATATCCTTGCAGTTTCTTCATCTAATTTTTCTTTTCTAAAATAATTATTTCATATTAGATATAGAATAGCATATTTTATTTTATGAAAAATAAGGAAATATTACCTGTCTAATAATTCTGACAAATCTCCTCCAGGACAGTATTACATCACTAAAAAAAGATTTTCCGGAGTCTAAAATGTATAATGTAATTTTACAATGAAAGGGTGAGACATAATTGACATAACATTTTTTTCAATCTTGGCATATCTGACAAGGTTTAGTTGCTTAATTTTCTTTTTGTCAAGCATCTTTAGGGCCATATACTTGTTTGGCTATTTCTTTATTGTTACTAAATAAACCTTTCCAAACGCTCCTTTACCTTGATATATATATATAGTTATGAATTAAATAAATAATCAATAGTTAAAAGTCAAATTTACCCAAAACTTAATAAAAGTCGAAATCTGAAAAATTGACTTTTTCCAAAATTTCAACAGTGTTTACTGTTGGCTGATTGGTAAAATTGCCTTTTTACCCCTTTTGTGACAACATTCTGTCAACAAATAGCTTTCTATCTTAATTGTAGGTGTGTTTAGACTTTTAGTAGCCATACTTCTCAAACAACAATTAAAGTTTTAAATTTTTTTGTACTTATTCAAGAGCAGTTACACCTTAAAAGGTCTGCACATTAACATTCGCCTTTTTTGATAATAAAATTTCTATAACATCAGTGAATCCATGTTCACATGCGTAGTGTAAGGGAGTATATTGACTATTATCTTGACAGTTTATATTAGCTCCTAATAAAGAAAAAAAATTAAAATTCTGCATTTTATACTTTATATATGCATGTAAATCTACCATTTTCAGCCAAAATCGCAACTATATGGTGATAACCTCTCAAGGAGGCCAAGTGCATTGGTGTTCTTTTAAAAATCGTATACGCCTCCATGCTGGCATTATTTTCAATTAAAATTTTCGTTACTTCTAAATTTCCCTCAGAAGCTGCATAATGCAAAGCTGTATAGTCATCTAATTCTCTAAATTATGTTTTATGTATGAAATTATATGAATTTCATGATTACAATAAAATAAAATCTATCATGTAAAATACTTGTGATTTAAATCCATTGGAATTAGGTTTTTTTTGCAATTCTGTAATAATTTAAGTAATTTTATGGAATCTCCACTTTCGCAAGCATCAATTAGTTCTTCGTGCGCTTTTCTAAGCTTTTCCCTTTTTATGTTATTAAAATCAATTTAAAAATAAAATGGTAATTAATATCTTCATATTTTTATTTAAATAAACTAAAAGAAATTTACCAAAATTCTTTCCATATGTATTCATCGTCTCCTTCTCCTTACATAATCTCTGTTGACACTAACATACTTTAGGTTAACTCATCTTCGTTTACTCTAATGTCGAAATACACACCTGAATCCTAATCTAAAATAATAAATGGTTTGTCATCATCCTTAATTTCTTTCATATCTTCTATGGTATAGTATTTTTTAGGCACCACATGTTTGCCTTTATTTTCTTTATCTTTTAATTTATTTATTTATGCCTTTAATCAAGATATTGCTAATAAATTATTTTATTTTTCTCTATCTCTTCAACATCCTAATCCATTTCCGACTGTAAATTTATAAGTTTAAAGTCCTGGTCAAGATCACATCTTTGCTTCTGCATTTCTTCTTTTTCTTATCCATGTTTTTCTTATGAAAAAAGCCCCCAAAAATAATAATGCTTTCTTTTTATTTGTTATTTAGTTTAGGTTTTATTATATATATTCTTCTTATCCTAAATGTGTAATTGAAATAAAATGATAAAATTTAATATTTAATAGCTCTGCAAGAAATAAATACTCAAAAATAAATAAAGAACAAGAATATTTAGTAAATATTAATATAGTAGACATACATGACATTTAAAATAATATATTTGCAAACCAAATTTAAATGATTGATTTTAAACTATAATTTAATTAAATTGAACTAAAATTTTTATTTATTATTTTTACAAATTATTATAAAACAGTAAACTTAGTATAGTAAAATTGAACATAAATTTATTTATTATTTATAATAGTACTATATATAAATAATATGAATTATTTAATTCATATTCAAACCCAATCTTTAGCCTATTAAAGAACTTTTTACATTTTTTCTTCTTCAGAACCTTCTTCAACTTTATGCATATATTCCCATCTGACATCTAAAGGTAATGACATTAAAATACTTTCAATTCTAGCATTGGGAGTGTTAAATCCAAACTTGGTTCCACTTTAAAAATTGTAAATGATATTAACACGTAGATTTCTTTTTAAATATTATTATTAAACAAATCAAATTATAATTACCGATCATAAACTAAATTAAATTCAACATATCTTCCCCTTCTAATTTTTCTCCACATAACGTGTTTTTCTTCATAGGGAATATCTTTTCTTTTTTCTAAAATAATTTTGTATGCATCTAACATTCCATTGGAGAGATCTTACACGAAGCTAAATGTTTTGCTCCAGTCTTTTTCGATAAGGAAATCATCGTAAAATGTACCTCCAATTCCCCTGTGTTCTTTTCTATATAAAAAGAAAAGTTTTTATCTATTTACTCCATTTAAAGCTTTAATATAGTGTTTTTTTAAGTACCTGTGTTTAATGTAGAAATAGTCATCACAAGTTTTTTAAGTTTGGGATATAATTCTTTATCGTATTTTTCACAGGCGTCCTTTTATTTTTGGTGGAAAAGAATGCAATCTTCTTCGAATAAATAGTTGGGAGTCAAATCTCCTCCTCCCCCGAACCAGTTGTCAATAACTTCTTCTTTTTATAGTTTTTTAAATATGTTAACATAAGGTATCTTAACTAATTTAAAGTTAATTAAATCATGTACTGGTATCTTTATGAACTATTTCAATGTATCTAAAGTTTGCGTGAGTGGTAGGGACGAAAGGATTCAAAGGATGGATAACCAGAGAAACTCCATTAGCATATAATTTGTAATCTCCCAACTTAGATTGATCAAATGATGTATTTCCTCTTTCTATTATGGTAGAAGCCATTGTTAGCTGAGAGGAATTTCCATGCATGTGGTATTAATTCCAGCCTTTTCATAAAAGTTTCCATCCTAAAACCCATAAAAAAACAAATAAATTTGACTTTAATTTTAATGTTTTTATCTTTAAAATACATACCTAAAGGATGCAACTCAATCCTCCTCCATTTCCATCTTCTCTTTCCCATTTATCTTAGAAGATTTTTTCTTTAGCTGAAATAAAAAAATATGTCAGATTTATGTAAAAATATAAAATTAAAATAGAATTTCAAAAAATAATATTCATTATAATAATTACTTTCGTGAGCTTAGATAGCGTCTACGAATCTTTGTTAGAAATCATTGATGTAATTTTAAAATTATTATCTTTGATTTTAGCTAGTTTCAGACTTATTTTCCATTTTATTCTCTAATGTTTTATTACTTGTTTTTTCCAGATTTTATACAGAAATTATTTATTTAAGTATTAATAAAAATTAAAATATAAACGAATGGATATAAACCCATGTTACTAATCTAAGCTACGCTTGTTTATTTTGGCAGTAAAATTTAAGTACTATAATAAAATCATTATTATTTTGTTGATTACTAAATTAAAAGTTCAAACTCACTAGACTTGTATTAT
Source organism: Miamiensis avidus (assembly GCA_037039885.1). Lineage (NCBI taxonomy): Eukaryota > Ciliophora > Oligohymenophorea > Philasterida > Glauconematidae > Miamiensis > Miamiensis avidus. The sequence goes on along the minus strand of JAWVGU010000008.1, from coordinate 525,580 downwards.
AAAAATGTAATCAATCAATCAATCAATCAATCAATCGATCGATCGATTTTAAATATTATTTATTCTATAAAAAACAGTATATTCTGTATTATAAGGGTCAAATGAATTTTTATTATTCTATATAATATAAATATGTATTAAACTATAAAAAAAACTAATATTATTAAGATATATTATTTATAAATTTGAATTAAAAATTATTATAATTAATATTTGAATATTTTAATTAATATACTTCATTTGAAACCGGTTAATTCCATATCTTTAATGGTCGATTAATGACTTTATATAAAAGGTTAAATTTCCTTTGCATTTAATCTAATAAAAATTAAACAATTAAAAAAAATTATATAAAAAATATAAATTACTTCTGTGATTATGGACTTGTATATACAAAGGAAGTGTGGTTTGTTGAAGCAAACTATGAAAATTATTGATTGGTCTAATTTTTATTTACATTATACTATGAATTTCTTCTAGAAAGACTTGAATTCATGCTACTAAAATAGGGTTTATTATTGATAAAGCTAAATTTACTTTAACAAGATTTTTAGGGAATTGTTAATGGAGTTGCGTTATTAATAGAAGTATCAGTTTGTATTCCAAATCCCGATATACTGAGAGAAAGAGTTTTTTGAAAGTGTTTTTACTAAATGTTGTTATTTTTAATATTATTAGCTACAAACTATAGCTATTAAATAAGATCAAATGTCTACGGATTAATTAAATTTTAATTTTATTATTACAATTATGATTATTATTATTATGAATATGGTAAAGGCTGGTTGATATGTTTTTTTAAACTTTCACTTTTTTTCATTTATTATTAATTGTAATATTATTATTTTCTTTAAAATTAACAAGCACTTTTAATACGTTTATGCCCTTAAAAACCCTATTACTTTTATAAAAATTAATTTTTCTATTTCGATTATTACTATTATTGTTGATATTAAGTATTTGAAAATTAAGATTTAGTAGAATTTTACTATTTGTAGGGAGAATGAACCATATTTGTTATTTAGGAGTTTGATTTAGTTCTTCTTTGACAAAAAGACTAAGTAGCAAAATTAGAACTTTTTTATTCTTAAATTTCATCCTCTGTCTGTGGTATTGCGATTTATATAGATTTTCTTGTAAATTTATATTTATTAGTAGTCTAACTTTAGTTTTAAGACCCATTTTTAACTTAGTTTTATTAAATAACACTAGGTGAAGCTGCGAATGTAGACTCTGACAATGAAATTGGTATGGTATTGTTTATTATTTAGGATTTAGATATATGGTTTATTTATTGCTTTTGATTGTTATATTACTAAGAATTTTGATATTTCTACTTTAATAATAACTTTAGTTTTTTGCTACTCCCGATCGTGCTTTCCCATTTTTTATCTGAAAAGTAATTATCTTTATTGATACTATTGTAGTTTTTTGCTTATTTAAATGGAGTGGAACTATCTTTTTAAGATAAGAAATTATCTTTTAAATATTATTACTAAATAGACTTGTAGGAGTTATTTGTAATTTAGAATTGCTATTCATTCTCAGATACCTCTTCTTAAATTTTCTCTTTTTCAGAATCATTCCATACAAGAGAATTCCGAACCGGGGTCGTAAATAAACTTCTTATATTATTGCAATTATTTTTGTACCCATCCGAATTTTTTATTTGGGTAATGCTTTGGCTTAGTTACTTTCTACCTTTACAATTTTTGCCGGTTACTTTTGAACTATTTTATATTATTTCACTGCATTTTAAAAAGTTATTATTATCTTCTTCTTACTCACTTTCGTATAATTATTAGTTTATATAACTCATATTGTACTTATTTTCTTCAATATATTCAATATTGTTATTACTATTATTATTGCAGCTAGTACTTTGAATTTTAGAAAATTGTTTTAAAATCCTTTCACGAATAGCCAAGACCTTTTCAATATTTTCCTTTTTAGAATCTAATAAAATATTATTATGGCCAGTATATTTTTCTTAAACAATTTGGAAATTTTCCTCTTTTTTGCTTTTAACTTCAGTTTGATTTTGAATCTAGTATACTTAATTTTTGTGTTTAGGTGATAAAATTTACAAATTTCCTACTATTTTCATTATTTGAGTTTTCGCAAGTTTAGGATGACTTTTAGCTAATTTAACAAATTTATCCAATGTTTTTTCTTTTTTATGACTTTGCTAATCTGCAATTTTTTATAATTTTTTAAAAAAAAATAAGACAAAAATTAAAAATTATATAACTACCCTATTTTTGGAATTATTCCTTTATAAGTTGGTTCAAATGAACTCCAAAATTTTTTCTTTAGTTTTTACTGCATTATTCTTGATTGATTTTTGCATATTTTCTAGGTTATTTTAATTTTAATTTGTCATTTGTTTATACTTTTAGTATCTATACTAGGCATCTTATATCACTCCCTATTCATATTCTTTTTCGCTAATTTCAATTCCCTTATGATTTAAATATTTTTGTAAAAAGTTTTAATTTTTGTTTTCTTCTTCATAAAAAAACTTTTATAAGTTTTTGATGTTTTTTAAATATTCTAAAACCTTTTTTTATTCATCACTTCCTTCTTTTAAATGATATCCTGCAATATATTTTTGCAATCTCTATCCATAATTATAATTTCTATGAACTGCTGCTTTGTAAATTTTATTAGCTATCCTTCTTCAGATACACATTTCACTAGATCAATAAAAATTAAAATTCAATGTGTTAAAAAGATTTAATGTTAAATAATACCAGTAAATCTTCTTTTCATATATGTTGTCGGCATAAGCTCTTCTTCTCCAAAAGTTTCTGATTTCGAATGAACTGTAATCTTTTATTTCAATAATTTTAATAATAATAATTTATATTAATATTTTTATAACTAGCAAAATTACTTTGAAAGCTTTATTTAAGGAATTTTATTTAATTTCTCTCGTCATTGTGGATAGTTTTTCGTCTTTTATACTTATATCATATTACATTTAAAAAGATTTTTCACACTATATATTGTAATATTCAGATTATAAATATACTATAAATATTTAATTTATACTTAAAATTCCCCACTTTCTATTATGTAAAATCCTTCTGGATCATCATTTTCATGATAAATTATATCATCCATTCTAAATTTAAGAAATTCAACTTATTTCATAATTCTCTTTATTTTTTGAGGATGTAACGGCTAAATTTAATTAAATTAACTTAAGCTGTTTATTATATTTTTTGAAAACAAGGAAATTACTTTAAGAACAGCAATATTCTATAAAAAATGTTCCATGTCTTAAGTTTTTAATTCTACGAATTCCTATTCTAATTCTTACATATCAGAATTAGAGAAAAATATAATTTCAGTGACTCTTTCGCATTAAACTTTTGTAGTATGTGCACCAATAGATTACAGATTTAAAATACATTATTTTTCAATAAAATTAATCTCATTCACGATTATTCTCCCGTTTAATATGTAAATGCATTGTCCTAATTTAATAAATATTTACTTTCTTAAAATTTAAAATTTTTAGTAAACTTTTTGAAAAGTATCATAATTAATATAATAATTTTCTCAAAGAAATTAATATAGAATTCAGCTTGTATCTTTACTTTCATTTACTATATAATCTCCTTTCTTTAATGACAAATAATTCATCCTTTAACTCATCATTGCTATAATTGTAGGATGGGAACTAAATAAATTTCTAAGTTCACTGCTTTCACAAAATAGCTTCAATTACTCTAATTCCGTAGGTTTTCTTAATTCTTTTTCTTTAGTGAGTATTCTTATAAGATCCTTAAATTTTATTTATTTATCATTAAGTGCAAAATTATAATTTTTTTTATTATCTTACATAATTATTAAATTTAAATATTCTATATTACATTATAGGAGCCACTTTAAATTTTATTATTCATTTAATCAATTCTATGGTAACTTTTATCTTTTTACACCTTTTTAAAGTTAAAAATAATTTTTTCTCTTCAATAATTGCTATATGCTCTAAGGAAATGAGAAGAGAATTATTTAGTTTTATATTATAAAATTTTGTTTTATATTTCCTTATATTTATTATAAATCATTAATCTAACTATGAGTTAAGAACTATAAATTATTGATGTTTTATTTATTAAAATGTTAATTTTTCTAATAAAATAATTTTTCAAGGATAATAAATTTCAAAGAAGAAGTTAATAAATAAAGAAGTTTGAAAACTATTAGATATAATTTAATAAATAATTACTTTTAGTTTGCAGTATTTTTTGTTTTTTTAGTATATACTTTAAATTTTAATAATTCTATTTTGTATATATATTATAAAAGTAAATTCACCTAAATTTTTTTATTAAAGTCAATTAAATATAAAAGACAATTGGAATTATTTCGATTACCTTAATTTGATTAATAGATTATTTTAAATTTATTATTATTTTAGAAATTAAATATGTATATATAAAATCTAATTAAAATAATTTTAGTTTCACAATTTTTTCTCATTATTTTTTTTGTATTTTTTAAAAATAGTTTCATCTATCTCTGAAGGCTATTTTACTCCACTGCAAGGTAGATTATATGGCCAAGGAAATTAATCAATTCTAATATGATTTTTATTTAGTCTATCTCCATTGAGCCACTCCCCAAGACTTTTAACAGCTGTCCATTCACTATTTTAAGGAACTGTATATTATAAAGAATTATAAGTCCACCCGAATAGAGTAAATCCATGTTCTGCTGCTGATATTACAAAAGCGCCCCAATCTTTATGCTATTCAAGAACATTTCTCATCTTTTCAATAAGATCCAGCCTTGTTTCTTCTAAAATCTCCCTTTCTTGTAATGTACATTTTTATAGATTCGATCTTAATTAGAAAAAATCTAAAACCATGCAGTCTAGCTATAGGATATTTTCTCCAACCCTAACAATACAAATAGTCATACATTACTATATTACAATAGAGTTTATATTTTTTATACCATGTATCATAGGCTCCGTGCAAAAAGAAAGTTGGTATTTTTACAAATTCAGATAGATATTCCGGCAAAAAACATTTGTAAGATTCATCCGATTTATTATACTTTTCTATGCATTTTTTACTGGGATGGGGTCTTTCTAAATTGGCAACTTTAGTCATGATTTGAGTTCCTTTTTTAAGAAGATATTCATTACTTTTCGCACTTTTTTTATCTAGAATAAAACTCGAATCAACGACAAGAGAAATCTAAGAAAAATATGAAAATAATATTAAATTTTAAGCATATCTGATCACCGTCATACCTTTAATTTACTTCCATTTATGTTATTCTATTTTACGGTATCATTAACATAGTCTGACCAAAACATCGCAGCTATGCCTCCTGCGGAATAACCGGAAAGAACAAGTTCTGTACTTTCACTAAGGCCTAAGTGCTTCAATGCATAATCAATAGAAGATTTAAAGTTATTTTCTCCTCTTATCCATATTTTTTATCCATCTACTTCTATACTTTATTCTCTATGTCCTTGATATCTATTTTTTTATTTAAATTAATTTATTTCATATTTGATTTAAGTAATACAAAAAAAACCATATTAGAAACAAAAATGCAAAATTAAAAATTTACACATATCCATCACAATAAGGAAGAATCATAATTGAATAGTTATGGAATAATGGGTTCAACTCAGGATCTTTGCTTTATATTCCTAGGTTTCCAATATGTGGAACCCATTCGAAACTTTAATACTATAAATAAGGAATAAATCCTAAGGGAGATTTGCTACGATTAAGACATTATTTTAGATTTTCCTATTCAGTTTAAGCATATTATCCCCAATTTATCGACTTACTTAAAGGGACTCCACACCTTTTTTATTTTTATAATAAATAATTTATTTATTTAATTTTGGTTTATATTTTTTCTATTATTCATAAAAATATACCATCCTCCCCCATCCAAAGAAATTAAAAATTTATTCGATGTACCCCTTCTAAATAGAACACCGTATGGAGATCCATCCAAGCATTTTGCCTCAGGATGAGTTTCATAAAAAGTATATAGAGGGAGTGTAAAATAATATTATATTCCCTGATATATAAAAATTATCAATAATTGTATGATAATAGCAATATATTAAATTAGTTTCATTTGGCTAGTTTGTTTTTTTATTATTTTTTATTGAAGCCAATATAATATTATTAAAGAAAATTAATTTTTTAAAAGAAAGGAAAAATTAAATTACTTATTAGTATCCACTTTTTATAATAATTTATAAACTAAGGTTTAATAACATAAGCATTTTATATCCAAAATTACTAAGTAAATAACTATTTTTATGGTGTTAAAGTAAAAAAGATATTTATATTTTTTTGATTTCTAAATATTATATTAAGTAATATTTTGAAATAGTAATTTTTAAATTAAGATTAAAAAATCAAAATAAATTAAGTAAAAAATTCGATCAATATTTAATTTTTGATATCAAAACAAATTTTTTATGTTATTTATGACTTTTTTCTAAATTTTTACTTTTATAATAAAAATTAGTTCATTATTTAATAAATTATAATCACAGCTCTTTAATGCTATCAAAAAAAACGAATAAAAAACTCCTTACCTTTTAATAGTATTCCTCATATCCTTATTTTTTAGTACCCAATATGTAATATGAATAAAAATGATAATAATCATTCTTAAAAAATAATCATAGAATTTTGAAATCAAAATAAAAAGTTTGATTTTCATCATATTTATAAACATTTAGTTTCACCAATAAAATAAACAATAAATAATAAAAAATAAAATAAATCAAAAACTTTTATAATATTTAAGATAAACCCACATAGAATGTAAGCCACATAATAAGGTTATAAAACAATTTAAAAGATATTTACACCCACGCTATAATCAGAGGGAGTTGGAGCTGAAGTAGCAAGAATCATAGGTTATTATTTTATTTAAAATGATTATTTACAATAATAATCATTATTATAAAATACTTTTAGGAGGTATAGATGTTCCAAGACTTGACCCATTTTTAATGCTTGATTTTTTCGATTCTAAATTACCTGCTGGTTTTCCTGATCATGTATTTAAAGAGAGTTTATTTTATATAAAATTTAAAAATGAATTTAACATATTCGTAATTTTTTTATTTAATAACAATAGCCTCATAGGGGATTTGAAACCATAACGTAATACAGAGTTTAAAAGTTTATTATAAAATAATATATTAATAAATTTATTTTTTAAAAAGGTACTTACAAAAAGGATCTATATATCATGAAGAGTAAATAAAAAAATATTTAATATTTTAAAACTTCATTTATAGTACTTAATTTTAATTTTTAGTTTTTTAGGAAATAAAGGAACTCTATTTCCGGGGGATATATAATGGATGACAGCTGGGAAGGGGTAAATAAAAAAACTATATTTACAGCCTCAATAATTTATTTTCTTTATACAGAATAGTTCATGCAGAAATGCCCGGATCATATAATGAACACACATAAGGATACCAATTATGGTTAAATCTTGCAATTAAAGATAAATTTTAAAATCCTGGATATCAAGAACATAAATCATCAGCCATTCCCGTTATTTATAGTGAAGGAGTAGAAATTAAGTTAATTGCTGGGGAGGCTTTAAATGTATTTGTTATAATTCATAAATTTTTATTTTTTTTAATTATTTATATGAAATTTAGTAAAAGGGAATTATTAAAGCATAAACTGAATCTTATTATATGGATATAAAAATGAATAAAAATGCTATTTTTGAATAAAAGATTCCTAAATAATGGAATTCGTTATTATCAATCTATGAAGGTCAAGGATTTATAGGAATAGATAAATAAAAAGCATCAAAAAGCTAAGCGGTAGTTTTTAAATAAGAAGATAATTAAGTACTTAGAATAGAGGCAGGAAATGAAGGGTTTAGCTTTATGTTAATGGCCGGAAAACCTTTAAATGAACCTATATTTTAGCATGGACCATTTGTTCTCGGATCAAAACAAGATTTATATTAAACTTTTGAAGATTATTAAGAATGCAAAAATGGATTTGAAAATAGAAAAAAATGGGAATCAAGTATTCAAAACTTAGCCCACTAAAATTGAGTGATTTTATGATTATTATTATAATATATTTTTTAATATAAATATTAGGAATTAATATCTGTATACATTATATGTTTTCATTCCTAATAAAATTAAATTCTAAAATAATAAATTACTTTTTATATAATATAATCTACTATTTTTTTTTATTTAAATTTTATTTTAAAAAAATAAAATAATTTAAAAATTCCATAATAGAATAATTTTACATAAATGATAAAGAGCATTTTATAAATATTTGTAAATGAGTAGAAATAATTTAAAGAATAGAAAAAATAATTTTCTAGAATTAGAAATTTAATTTTTTATGTTTCTTATTTAATTTATATATATATATATAATTATTATATATATTATTTTTTAATATATATACAATAAATAATTAATTAAGTAATATTTTTTCTTTTTTTGTTTATAATTTTATTAATATTATGTTTTAATAATAACATATTTTTTTATTTCATTACTAAATGAACCTATTTTATCACTTATACTTTTGTAAATTTAAAATATCTAAAACTATATCTAATAATTTAATTTAAGAAGCTTCATACTTAGAAAAAACTGTTTATTTTATTTAGCTGTTTTAATTTTAGCTTAATTCTATAAATTAATATTAGAATAAAATAAATGAAATTGTTTCGTAGGATAAATCATAAATATTGATAATTAAAGAATATTTTTAGAAAATTTAATATATTTTATTTAATCTAATGCAAAGAGCTAATTAAAATAATACTGTTTTACAATGATTTGGTTTGAATAAATATACACCTATATTTAATTATTCAATATTCAATTAAAACAATAATTGGTATATATATATATTAAAATCAAAATTTTATTATAGTCTAAATAATCTATCCAATTTGTTATAATTGATTATTAATAACTAAATATCTCTTTAAACAGCCAGGTATGGGAATTTAATTTTTTGACAGCATAAACTAAAATAATAATGCATATTTTTTAAAGTTTTAGAAGCACTAAGTTATGTAATATTACATATATATATTGCTTAATAAGGAATATTATTGTGAACTTTTTGTATATCAATAAATAAATAAATATTCATTAAACCCATTTAAAAAAAAAAAAAATAATAGTAATACATAAAACATCAAATGGAGTAATAATTAATCAAAGAAGAAAGAAGTCCTTACTATAACTATAAAATCCAAACAGTAATAGATTTAACCTCTGTACCTAAATTTGATAATACCTATTAAACTTACTATTCTTTGTAATCTAGCTTGAGTAACTTTGAATTTCTAAAGTTTTTTTTTAAATATTATAATTCACTTGTCAAATATTTCATATCTTTTATAACACTAACCTATCAAAACCAAAATAAATTTTATGGGCATTTACATTTTTGTATAATCTTATATTAATACCTATTTTACAATTATATGGTTTTGATAACAACCTAATATCTAACCATTTAGAATAAAATAAATATGAGGTTTTTAAATTAATTCTTATTCTTCATTGAGCAATAACAAAATGAGTTAAATTTATATAACACTTGAAAATTTATTATTTTTTAAATTGAAATCAAAACTTTAATTTAATTTTTATAATACAATTTCATTTATTGTATTCAATAATCTGATATTCTAAATTTTTTATAGATTCTTCTTCTTCAACCAACAGTACTGTTTAAAATATAAAAAAAGAATTAGAACACTCAAAAATAACTTAATAATCCTAATCCAATAATAAAAAATAATAAAAGAAAGAGATGAGTATATAAAAGTAAGAAAAAATCTTTTTAAAAATATGTGGAGATGCATTAGTATGTACTTATAAAGAAATAAAGACTAAATTATGCAAACATTTAATTAAAATGGAATGAATTATACTGACTTTTCTAATAAATATTTGAAGAGTAAGTGTTTCTAAAACTTATCTAAACAAAAGATGCAGCAATTACTTTTTTCAGATTATTAAATAAATATAATATCAAAGAAAGGAAATAAAAATAAGTATAACAAAATTAAATAACAGAATTTGAAAAAAAAATTATTAGAATATATGCTAGAAGAGTAGTACAAAGGGAACTATTACCATATCTAATGAACAAATCTAAAATCAAAGAAACTGGAATTTTCATTTCTTTGAGGCATTATTTTCTATATATTCTAAATGATCCTGTATCTCTAAATAGTTGATTATTATAATTCTAAAGCTCTCTTTTTTTTTAAAATTAAATATATATATATAGATAGATTAAAAATTATTAAACATAAGTTTAGTTAGTAATTTATTTTATATTTAAATATAGTAAATATATAAATATATTAATTTTGCCTTTATTATTATTGTAAATGTTCATCATAATATTATGTTCAAATATAGATATTTAGCAATAAAAATTATATATTTTTGTTAATATATATGAGTTTTTATATATCGTAATTTTACATTAGCGTCAGTATCATTATAATAATTTATGGTATCAATATTTATTTGTTTAGCATAAATATTAATCTATTCAATATAATTTACTTTTATAATTCTACTTGTAAAAAACTAAGTTATTAAGAAAAAAATATTTAATTTTATAGTTTAATGAGGGGTTTATAATAAAATGAAAATATATATATGTATACGTCGTCAATTAAAATTATTTTTATTGCACATTTTGAAATATTATTTATAAAATAACTTCGAAGTATATTTTTTCAAATATATTACACGTTCAGAAATATTATCTTTAAATTATTATATTATTATCTATATTAATTAGATATTTTTCTTTTGCTTTCAGTTATGCTAAGTAGATAGATTATTTTTGTGATATTTTGTATTTTTATTCTAATTATGTTTTTCTTTTAAATAAATTATGAATATTAAATAATTAGAATTAAATATTTAAATAAACATCATATGTAATAAATTAATTACAAATATTTATGTAGTAATATATTTGTTTAAGAAATAATATATATAATTATTTGAATACAGAATATTTTTCCCATTAATTGATATTAATCATTTCTTATCTAATTTTATTACACTTTTTAATTTAAACCTCCTAAAGAAGAAAATACTAAATTGACCTTTTAATAATATTTAATGGTTATAACTTTATTACTATATCTTTGTATAAAAATTAAATTTTATATTATTATAAACTATAATATAAATATGAAATATAGTATAATTTAATAAATTAAAAACCCCTTTATTATAAATAAAATCAATTTATATAATTATATATTCAATTATCGGGGTAGTAAATCAATTTTGATATTAATTCTTTTATATGTTATTGATTTCTTTATATCAAATTAATACAATGATTTGACTTTTTAATAACATGTGGATTTAAAGTGTAAAAAGTACTAATATTTTGAGATATGTAACTATATTATGTAATATAAATATTTAGTAATATAATATGCGTTTTTATTATTTAATTTATAGAATATTTCTATATACTAATCATTTTAATAACAAGTTTTTTAACTTATAAAGGTTTTCGGAAACATCATTTAATATCTTTTATTAGTGCGATTAAATTTCCTAATAGCCCCACTTTTTAGCATCTAATTAAAGAGAGTCTTAAACCTCTGTTTTAACTCCTGATAGTTCTTCTAATACAGCTAATCCACAAAAAGGAACATATATTTCTGAATAGCCTCCCTCATGGAAAAATAATGTTTTTTTACTGCAATAAATTTATGCCATTTTCTATTTCAAAAATATAATTTTACAAATATATTTATTTGTTTTTAAAATTTAAATATTTATCTTAAAAATACAAAGTACTTTAATACGCTAAGTAAAATATCTATAGTCATCACTAGTAAGAATCATAGCTCCTAGGGGATCATAGGCTGCTGCGTCAAAGCCTGAAGATACTAAAATAATATCAGGCTTAAATCCATCTATTGCTGGTTCTATTATCTATGTAAAAGTCTCCTAGTAGGCTCCCTTTCCACTACCTGGTGGAAGAGGAATATTCAAGTTAAAATATTTCTATATTAAAATATTATTTTTTTTAAACAATTATAGGAATAAAAATTATATTTAAAAATATTAATTTTTTTTACTCCTTTTTCAATTCCTATTTCTTCAACAAATCCGGAATCATTTGGATAGTTTTTATCTTAGTGAATACTTATAAACAATACTTGATCTGAGTCATAAAAGGCTTCTTATGTTCCATTTCCGTGATGGACATCATAATCTATAATTGCAATTCTTTTTACTTGATCAGAATAATTTTTTAGTAAGTATTGGGCTGCTATAGCAATATTATTGAATATACAAAATCCCATTCCCATGTTTTTAATGGCGTGATGTCCTGGTGGTCTTATTAGGCAATAAGCATTATTTACAGTTCCTTTCATTACCTGGTCTACAGCTTACAAGCATCCTCCTACAGAAAGACTGGCAATTTCATATCCCCCTAAGGAGTTTTTAAAGTATATTAAATTTTACTATTTTTTTAAAAATTTATTTACCTTTGGTTATATGAGCGAAGTCTCCCATATCTCCACCATATTCTTTACTGGCATTTTAAACTTTTTTAATATATTCTATAGAGTGAACTAATGCTAATTCTTCTTCCGTGGCCAATCTTGCTTTTATTTAATATAAATGATCTATCAAACCTGAAACTGTAACTAAATTATGCATTCTTCTCTTAGATTCAGCTGATTCTAGATGGGGTAATGGCTAAGTAAATGGATCATTTTAATTATAATTGCCTCCATCATGCCAAAAATATTTTTCATTCCATAAGTAGCCTGTTTTACAACAAAGATTTTATAATTCATTTTCGTTTTTAATTATTGTATTTTCCATTTTCTAGAGATTCTGATTCCTTTGTTACTTAATATAGATATATTTGGTATCTCTTTTCTTACTTTTTAATAGGTTTTATTAGTAAACTTAGTGTTTTAATAAATTTCAAATCTATATTAAAGTGCATGCAATATTAATCTATAAAAATTTTAAAAAATTATCCATCAATTTTCCAATTTATACAAACGAAATAATACGGCAATGATCTTTTTATTATAGAAAATATACTATTTTGGTCTTTAAAACATGAAATTATAATTTCTATAAAATAAAAAAATATATGCTTAAATATAAATTATATTACTTCATTACTAGCAAAAACTATCTTTTCTTACTATAATTTATAGATAAATATTTGTGTGATTTCATATATTTTTCGGTTTATTTTATTTTTTATATATCGGTAACGGTAAACTTTATTTATTATTTTAAAATTATTAAATACTAGAGCATTAACTAAGCTTATCTTCATATTTTAAGGTAAATTTTATGATGTAATTTTTTTTATCTGGTAATTTCTATTAAAAACCAAGAAAAAACAAATAAAAAATTTTAAGGCAAATATTTTAAGGAAAATTCTTTTCCAAAATAAATGATATATATAGAAATGTAAATATAATAGATGTTTATAATAAAAAATAATTATAAAATAATTTTCTAAAAAAATTGTAAAATTAAATTACATTAATAAATATATTATTCATCAAAATGGAAGATTCACCTGTCCCTATTATTATTGATAACGGAACTGGAATGATAAAAGCCGGATTAGCAGGAGAAGATGCTCCTAGTTGTTCTTTTCCTTCATGTATTGGTGTCCCTAAGTATGGTTAATCAATGGTTGGATGTGATAATAAAGATTTCTATATTGGTGAAGAAGCAATGGCCAAAAAAGGGATTTTGAAAATAAAGTAACTATTTTTATAAATTATAATTTTTAAGTGTTATTATTGAATATAAAATCAAATATTAAATATTTAAATTTATATCAGTTATCCTCTAGAACACGGAGTAGTAAACAGTTGGGAAGATATGGAAAGAATATGGCACCACACTTATTATAACGAATTAAGGCTTGAACCTTCAGAACACCCTGTAATGTTGACTGAGGCACCTATGAATCCTAAATAAAACAGAGAAAAAATGACTTAAATTTTCTTTGAAACATTCTAAGTACCCTCATACACCCTGCAAATATAGGCACTGCTTTCTCTTTATTCAGCTGGTCGAGTAACGGGAATTGTGGTTGATTCAGGAGATGGGGTAACTCATACCATTCCTATATACGAAGGATTTGCATTACAACATGCCATCAAAAGAATTAACTTGGCTGGAAGAGACCTAACTAAATATATGGAAAAAATATTGATGGAAATAGGGTTAAATCTGACGGGGAGTGTCGGTTAAGAAATAGCGAGGAGAATCAAAGAAAAAACATGCTATGTGGCAGAAAACCCAGCTGAGGAGGAAAAAGATTACCAAAACAGTTCTTAAAAGGATATGCCTTACGAATTACCAGATGGACAAGTAGTTACTATTAGAGATTAAAGATACAGGTGTCCTGAACTTTTGTTCAATCCCCTTTTGCAGGGCCATGAGTACGATGGAATTCATTAACTGACTTTTAACTCCATCATGTCATGTGATGTTGATGTAAGAAGAGATTTGTACTCCAATATAATTGTCTCAGGAGGTACAACCATGTTTAAAGGGTTACCTGAAAGATTACAAAGTGAAATTAATAAATTAGCTCCAGCCAATGTCAAAGTAAAATGCTTTGCTCCGCCTGAAAGATAATATAGTGTCTGGCTAGGGGGTAGTTGCTTAAGTAGTTTAACTAGTTTCTAATAAATGTGGATAACTAAATAGGAGTATGAAGATGTAGGACCTAATATAGTTCATAGAAAATGTTTTTGAATTTGTTTGTTGTCAATATATAAATAATACTATAATACCATAATTTATAAATTATAATAAAAATATCATAAATTAATTTAGTTAAAATTTTAATTTATAATATTTAATTAAATAAATATAATAAATATCAAAAATTAGTTAGCATCAAAATAAAATATGTTTTTCAATTTTTAAATTATTGTTCAAGTAGAGTAATTTAATTATAAATAATCTAATAATTGCAAGTGTAATATATTTGTATTAGTAATAAATACATATTTAAATATTAATTGGAAGTTGATTATAATATATTAAATATTTCAATCATATTAATTAGATTCTCTTTTGTTTTAAACGCATTTTTATTTAAAATATATCACTACTATACATTTAAATATTTACCGCTAATTTCTTGAACACATTTTACCCGTAAATTTGAAAATTTATATATTACATATATTAAAAAATAGTATAATAAAACGTAAAAATTAAAATAAATCAAAATAAAAAAAATATTGGTAAGAAAACACTAACTCTCATGAAATTTTCAAATTTGTGTTCAGAAATTTTTAAAGGCCCAAATGTAACTCCTTCTGCTTACACACCTTCTGATTTAACTCTTTCTAAAACGAGTAAAAATACCTTTTTCACTCCTCATATGAGCTGCAGCCTAAATAAAGGAAATAGTAAGTATGGAGCAGTAGGAGGAGGGGGAGAAAACGAAAAAGAAAATAAAAAGCCTAATAACAATCACTAAAAGCTATCTTATCCTCTCCCTTTAGACCAGGAGTCACCTTTTATGATTCCAGAAAACCCCTCTCTTGAACAACTTTGGAATCTAACTGGGAAAGGCGTTTTATAGCAATAAAATATAATTCCCAGTGAAAGTGATAGCAATTTACAATAATTAAAGAATCCAAGTCCTATTAACTTATCTCAGGTTCTTATGAATAAGGTGAGAAGAACTTCGAGTTAAAAATTACTAAAAAGACAAGAATCTTCAATTTCTTTTAGAAGGGGACTGCCTATAAAACCTATAAGTATCGAAGATCCTTTTAATGTGAATAGCAATAATTCGACACATCAACTTATTAGTGTACTAAATCTCGACGAAAGTTCAATTCCTCATAAAGAAAATGATTATACTATAAGTGTAAAAAAAAAATAAAATTTTTATTATATTATCAATATTTAGTTAATTTGATCATTATATTAGACCAAAAGAAGCATTTTAAGTTAGGCACTTTTGGAAAAATAATAAAAAAGACTTTATCTGAAATTCGTAAAGACACCGAGTTAAAAAAAAGAATCAGAAGTTTATCTAGAGCTAAGGAAGGGAGTTTAAATTAAAGAGAAAAAGCTATAGTTTTAAAATAGAATCTCGAAAAAATGGTAAAAAATGAAATAAATCTACCATTGCAAATGAGAGAAATTTAATAAAAATAAAAAAGTAATAAAAATAACACAAATTGCTAAATAGACTAAAGTCTTTTTGATAACTACATCAAACGCTCTTCTTTATCTAATATTTACAACGGCGATAGCTTTTAAACGTCACCTGACTTATTTTAAACTAAATTGGCTTAAGATAAAGAAGAAAAAGAACAGCAATTTTCTTTACTAACTTCAAACTCTTAACAATCTAATGAAACATAAAAAAATGCGAGTTTACTAAAAAAGAAATAGAAATAAAATTGTCTGACAATTTAATTAAGCAATTTGATATGAATAAAAATCAATATAATGAAAACTATAATAAATATAGTATCATTTCGAACAAATATTCACCTCCTACTCGGCAATTTAATTCTAATAGTGAGCCATTATATACACATCGACCTGCCATGCTTTCAGTGAATACCATACTAAATTCTGAAAATAAGGAACCTAAGCAAGCATTAGCCAAATAAGATACTTAAAAAAAATGACTAAAAATAAGGAAGTAACCAATTTAGACCGTTATTTTAAAACAATTAAAAAAGATCAGGGACTGAAATAATAAAAATATCGTTCTGCAAGTACTGTTAAAGGAATTAAGTTTAAGTCCAATATGGCTGATGATAAGTCACCTTTTAATAATAATGTACAATAAAGAAAAATAGCAAACAAATATCCTATGTACTAGTCCCCTAATCTTTATCACCAGAGTTATACAAATAGACTCACTCAAAAAATCTCAAATAATTCAGCTAATGGAACGACTGGCTAAAAAATTAGTGCAAGAAGTAGCTAATCTAAAGGATAATCTTCATGTTGCAAAAATAAAAATTGGTTATTGGGAGAGAAGGAAGAGGAATAAGTTTGAATTTTGTAAGTAACTAATCGAGTTAGAATAATTCTTCTAAAAATGAAAAGTAAAAAACTTCTAGAAAAGCTAAAAACAACTCCATCTCAATTAGGGGTGTCTGCTAAAATGACATTAGCATTTTTATATAGTTTCACGATGAAACTAGTGATAAAAAACAAGATACTCATATTTCGAGTGATTAAAGTGAAAGTAAAAAATATTAAATATCACTAAATATATGAAAAACAAATTTTTATTAATATTAAATTTTTTTATTTAATAAAAATTTATGATTTTATATTAAATAAAAATAATATAATATTTTAATAATTTTATAAATAAATAAATAATATTATAATATATATATAATTCGAAAATTAAAAATATAAATAAATAATATTATCAATATTCTATATCGAAAATTTAAAATGTAATAATTACAAGATATACTTATATATAAATTATACAAACCTATTAAATATATAATAAATTATAGAAATGTATAAACTATTAGTTATTATAATATTATTTATTTTAAATATTTTTCATTTTTATTAAAAAGAAATCATTTTTTCCCAGTATGTTTGAAATAACTATATGTTATAGCAATGATTCTAAAGCCTATTATAAATCCAATAATGATGGCATAATTAGCACCAGTTTCAACATCATCCATATCATAATCTTTAAGAATAGCCATTCCTGGGAAATCAACAGGAGCAGGTGGACTTATACTCAAATCCTTTTTAATGGTTATGTTATTGAAAGCATCATACATAAAGTTTTAGAATGAATAGGTATTGAATGCAAGATAGTGGAGCCATATCCATCCATCAGGAATATCAGATACTTTAATGAAAAATCCATTCATAATCATAAACGATCCCATAATTTAACTTGTCAAAACAATACATATTAATAAATGGCTAAATACATAAGAAATAATGAGTATGAGAGATTCTGAAGCAACAAGTGTTAGGAATAAATTTAAAACAAATTTAAAGAAATGTCCATCAGCAGTGTCGAATCCAACCATTAAAAATACAATAACAGCTGAGGATAAAGCAATTATGAAGGTAAACGGAATATTCACAACTAAATTAGCAATAGAGTAGGAAATAAGATTATAAGCTCCATTTGATCTTTCCTTAGTCATTATGAACCTATCTTCAATATTGATTGGCAAAATTGAAATTGACATAACACTGAAGAAGGCTGCAGCGAAAAATAGGACTCCCAGAATATTTTCTAAAAATTTATTATGTAAATTTAATTGCCAAATAAGTAATGATAATAAAATTTTATATTCTTACGGACATCTCCTGCTTTCGGGCTATCGGCAGCTTGCCACCAAACAGATCCTAAAATCATCGACATTGCTGCATAAGTTAAAATTCTAATTCCTACAGCTAAGGGATTTTTCAGATTGTTTTTCAAACCTCTACTAATAAGGGAAAATGTGTCTATGATTTATGATTATTTTGTATCAGGTCCATTATACTTATATTTTTAGATAAGATCAGGTTTTTTTGTAAACTCCTGCATTTTGTCTGTTTCTTTTTTAACTTCACTTGTCGTATATTTATCTAAAATTTGCTTAATTTAGTTTGCATTTCCGAAATCTCCATTAACCTCATCCAATATCCATTCGGAGATAGCAGACTTTGAGTCACTATAAAATCCGATTGAATTAAAATGCTTTTCTATTTGGGAGGTCAATCCAAAATAAGCAGTATTTCCACCGAATCCTTATCCTCCAGCCAAAATAATTAATCTATCACTGATGTCAAAAACTCTCTAGGAAGGTTGATGGATACTTGATACAATGGTAATTTTTGTTTTTTTACAGATTTCTCTTAAATTGTCCATAAGTTGAAAGCTAATTAAAATGTATATCCTTAATTATATATTAGTATAAATGAAATTATAGCTTACGCTGTTGCACTATCAAGTCCACTGGTAGGTTCATCCAAAAACAAAAGTTTAGGGTTTGCTACCAATTGTTCTCCTACTGATACTCTCTGTTTTTAACCTCCAGAAATACCTCTGTAGAATAGCCCTCCAATTTTGGTGCCTCTTTAGTGCTCTAAACCTAATAAACCAATAACTCTATCTACTCTTTCTTTTCTATCTTCTTTAGTTTTGGTAAAGAAGCTGGCGGCATAATCAAGAGTTTCTTATACAGTAAGGACTTCAAACAATTAAGGATGCTATTAGCAATATCTGGCAACTTTTTTGAATTCCTTTTCAGTCCATTATTTTTAATTGAGATATACATTTTTCTAAGGAGTAACTTAAGTTCTGTTGCATAAGAAGTCAAGTAAAGAAGTTTTTCCTCCTCTATACATTGATATTTATATTAAGTATCATTATATTTTTATAAATGCATTATTAAATTCAAATGTATACCCTGAAGGTCCCATAATGTATAATATTTCTCCTGGCAATACATAGCCACTAACATTGTTTAGAATTGTCTTTTTCTTTCCTCCCTTCAAAGTAACTTCGTAGCAGACATCTTTAAAATCTAATCTTACGTTATCTTAATTTTCTAATCTATATATAATGATCATAATATTATATATATGTATTTATTTTATGAATATATTATTTAATTTACGGTTCAATGGTATTTTTCTTATTTAAAATATTAATATTAACTTATTCAACAGGATATTCATCTTTGGCAGATGCTAAAGCTCCAATTTTTTCACTTTAATTAGGTATGACTTAATTTTGCATTTATTTATAAAACACTTTTTTTTATATTTTTTTTTTATTTAATTTTCTATTTTTTATATTTTTGTTTCATGAGATCTTTAGCAAATATGGTGTAATTAATTAATTAATTAATTAATTATGTTATAATTATATATATTTATATCACAAAGTTTTTCATACAATAATAGTAAACGTGGTTTTTATTATTATGATATAAAAAGTAAATACAATCAAAATCAATTTAATATTGATTTCTAAAATTTAAATTAATATATTATATTTTGTCTATATTAATAATAAATAAAAATTTAATGATATATAAATTTTATCAAATTATGTCTACGCTCTATACAATTATTACTTTATAGTTAGGTATATTTATTAGTTAGTTCTTTTATTTAATATATACAAATATTCATTTATACATATATAATTAATGAATAATTATATATTATAATATTTTTATGAGTCATCGTGTAATTTACCAAAATTTATTAAAATCACAACTTTAATCACATAATATTATTTTAATATCAAAGACTTAGTTTATTATAATACGTTAATATATTATATTTAATTAAAAAATTATAAAACTATGATATAATAATAATTAAATATGAATGATAATGAATATTGATAAAAAATATTTTAACAACATTCATAAATCTATATATCAAATATTTTTATCTTATTAGGCAATATTCTTAAAATAAAATTATAGCTAAACTTATTTCTTTCCTTTATAGTTAAATTTAATATCTAAAATTGCTATCTAACCAGTAAGCTAAATATTATAAAAAGATAAAGCTATCAAAAAGACTTAAAACTTTAATTAATTTGTACATTACAAATTTTTTATTTATTATAAAAATACTTTAATATATATATAAATACACATTTTAGCATAATAAAATTAAAAAAAAGAAGAAAATAAATGTATATTAAGAATTGACACAAAAAAAATTAAAAAATTTAATTAAATAATTTTCATTCGTTGAATAATTCACTTTAACTCGAGTTTATAAAAATTTTGATTGATGATTAAATAGTTTAAAATTGATTACATTGATTAATATGAATATTGATTTACAATTAAAATTTTATATTATAGAAAAAATATAAATTTTAATAGACAAAAATTAATATTAAATATAAATAATTTCATACAACAAAATATATATAAAATTATTTTAACACACATATATTATAAATTTATAATAAATCACTATTATTAAAAAGTGTATATTCAAGAGTAATAAAACAAATCATTTTTTTCCGGTATGTTTAAAATAACTATATACTATAGCAATGATTCTAAAACCTATTATAAATCCAACTAAAATAGCATAATTAGCACCAGCTTCAACATCATCCATATCATAATCTTTAAGAATAGCCATTCCTGGGAAATCAACAGGAGCAGGGGGGCTTATACTCAAATCCTTTTTAATGGTTATGTTATTGAAAGCATCATACATAAAGTTTTAGAATGAATAGGTATTGAAGGCAAGATAGTGGAGCCATATCCATCCATCAGGAATATCAGATACTTTAATGAAAAATCCATTCATAATCATATAAGATCCCATAATGAAACTTGTCAAAACAATGCAAATTAGCAAATGGCTAAATACATAAGAAATAATGAGTATAAGAGATTCTGAAGCAACAAGTGTTAGGAATAAATTTAAAACAAATTTAAAGAAATGTCCATCAGCAGTGTCGAATCCAACCATTAAAAATACAATAACAGCTGAGGATAAAGCAATTATGAAGGTAAACGGAATATTCACAACTAAATTAGCAATAGAGTAGGAAATAAGATTATAAGCTCCATTTGATCTTTCCTTAGTCATTATGAACCTATCTTCAATATTGATTGGCAAAACTGAAATTGACATAACACTGAAGAAAGCTGCAGCGAAAAATAGGACTCCCAGAATATTTTCTAAAAATTTATTATGTAAATTTAATTGCCAAATAAGTAATGATAATAAAATTTTATATTCTTACGGACATCTCCTGCTTTCGGGCTATCAGCAGCTTGCCACCAAACAGATCCCAAAATCATCGACATTGCTGCATAAGTTAAAATTCTAATTCCTACAGCCAAGGGATTTTTCAGATTGTTTTTCAAACCTCTACTAATAAGGGAAAATGTGTCTTTGATTTATGATTATTTTGTATCAGGTCCACTATACTTATATTTTTATATATAGTCAGGTTTTTTTGTAAACTCCTGCATTATGTCTGTTTCTTTTTTAACTTCACTTGTCGTATATTTATCTAAAATTTGCTTAATTTAGTTTGCATTTCCGAAATCTCCATTAACCTCATCCAATATCCATTCGGAGATAGCAGACTTTGAGTCATTATAAAATCCGATTGAATTAAAATGCTTTTCTATTTGGGAGGTCAATCCAAAATAAGCAGTATTTCCACCGAATCCTTATCCTCCAGCCAAAATAATTAATCTATCACTGATGTCGAAAACTCTCTAGGAAGGTTGATGGATACTTGATACAATGGTAATTTTTGTTTTTTTACAAATTTCTCTTAAATTGTCCATAAGTTGAAAGCTAATTAAATGTATATCCTTAATTATATATTAATATAAATGAAATTATTGCTTACGCTGTAGCACTATCAAGTCCACTGGTAGGTTCATCTAAAAACAAAAGTTTAGGGTTTGCTACCAATTGTTCTCCTACTGATACTCTCTGTTTTTAACCTCCAGAAATACCTCTGTAGAATAGCCCTCCAATTTTGGTGCCTCTTTAGTGCTCTAAACCTAATAAACCAATAACTCTATCTACTCTTTCTTTTCTATCTTCTTTAGTTTTGGTAAAGAAGCTGGCGGCATAATCAAGAGTTTCTTATACAGTAAGGACTTCAAACAATTAAGGATGCTATTAGCAGTATCTGGCAACTTTTTTGAATTCCTTTTCAGTCCATTATTTTTAATTAAGATAAACATTTTTTTCAGGAATTACTTATGTTCTGTTGCATAAGAAGTCAAGTAAAGAAGTTTTTCCACCACTATATATTTATATATTTATTAGTTTATTAATATTATTTTTACTATTATAAATTAATAATTTAATTTAATTTTATACCCAGAAGGTCCCATAATGTATAATATTTCTCCAGGTAATACATAGCCACTAACATTGTTTAGAATTGTCTTTTTTTTTCCTCCTTTCAAAGTAACTTCATAACAAACATCTTTAAAATCTAATCTTATACTGTCAGCTGGTATAGTATCTTTGCTCCTTTTTATAAATAATAAATTAAATATATATAAAATGTATAGTAAAATATATAATATTTACACTTATGAATGTACTTAATTTTAATCCTATTCTATTTCTAACACTCTAGGTTCTTTATTTTATAAATTTCCAGTTTCTAAATCATAAAATTCAGTTGGTTGCTATTAATTATTCTAAGCGTACGCTAAGTCTCCAGCTCTTTCTTATATTACAACTTCACTTTAAATTCGTTAAGACATTATAGATTTTTTTTTTTTTTTTTTGATTTTTTATTGATAATGTTATATAAATTATTTTAGTTTTTATTAATTAAATGAAATATTATGATTCTTACTAATTATACCATATATAAATTCATAATTACTTTTTTTCTCAAATTCTTGAAATTGGTATATAATGTAAAACGTATATATTATAAAAATAATTAAATATCTAAAATAGTACTAATATTAAAATATCGTAAAATTATATATGATAAGAATAATGGAATATTCTATTGATAATAATGAAATGTCTAGAATGTTTAGGTTAATTTATAGAATGACTATCGATATGAATATAATCTCATATTACTTACTTTTGCTTAAATATTATATTCTCACACTAATTACTAATTACGTGGAATTTATATATATATGTCATTTTTTTAAATATTTTATTGTGTAATTAATAATGATTATAATGCTGATGACATAATATTGATAATTCAGTTAAAGAAATTAAAAGGAATATCTCAAACTTTAAGTTTACGTGTATAAAATTACGATAAGCTAAATTTGATAGATATATGACAGCTAATATATTATATATTGGTTCTATAATTCTATGTTTCTTAAATTTATAATATTACAATAAATATGATATAGGCATATTCAAGCATTTCTAATAAATCTTCAAATTTTAATTTTTTTTTTAAATTATTAGTTAAGAATATATAATTTATATTATATAAATTATTCTAATTAAAAATACGATTAACCGATATAATATGAGAATTTGAACAATAAAAATTCTTAAAATACAACATTAACAAATTATAACAATAAAATGAATAATAAAAAATTACTATTATTAGTCCATATATATTAAATGAATTAATAATACATTATCTATCATTATGAGTTTTTAATTATAAACCAAATAGTTAATTATTCATATTTGTATAGCCTATAAAATTATGTTTTAATTAATATGTAGTTTGAGATTAAAATCGTTTTCCCCATTACTAACAAAATAAAAGAATAATTTGACTTTTCAAAAGCTAAATTTTATAGAATTATATGGTAAAGAATCAATACAAATTATTATTAATAATTATTATTATGATGAAAAAATAGTCGAATTTTTAAAATATTTATAAATTTATATTATTTAAAATCTTTTAGGGAATATATATTAAGTATATATAATTATATAAAAATTAAATATAATTTCACTATTTATTCTATTCACTTTATTAAAAATTATTTTCCTATTAAATTTCATTCGTATTCGTGTCTTTTTAAAATAAACTTTATGCCCAATCTTTTATAGTAGATAATGTATCGAAAAAAACATAGATGTAGAAGTACTAAATGGATTCATTTATTGACTGCCAGGTCGAGTTTTGTCTAATAAATCAATAATTTTTTCAGTTTTAGATCTATCATCATATGTTTATTATAATTGAGATTAAGTTAAACTCACTTATTTTTTGAAAAGTTAATTCTCAGCTTATTCTACATCGTAAATTTTGTTAGCCATTTTTTTTATTCTTATTTTTATATATTTTAATAAAATAAAATTACTAATTTTCTAAAAATAATATAAAAATAATTAATCAATCAATAACATATATATAAAATAATCAGTATTTATTATCCATGTCAAAATTAATCGGTTTTTATTGATTTAAATAGTTATTATCATATTAGTATAAATTTCTAATAGCAATGTATTAGAAAAAATATAAATAATTATATAATATAAAAAGATAAAATTTAAAAAAATTTATTAACCATTATTAAGTTAAATATTTAAACATTATATTATAAGATGACAAATATATTATGATAATTATCAAAAAATTTAAAAATAATATAAATATACTGATATATAACTTTTTTAGCTAATATAGTAAATTGTAAATTTTATATATAGAATTTCATTATAATATAATTTCATTTCTTTCCGGTATGTTTAAAATAACTGTATACGATGGCAATAATTCTGAAGCAAAGAATAAATCCGATAAGAATTGCATAATTTGATCCAGTCTTTACATCATCCATATCATAATCTTTTAGAATTGCTTTTCCTGAAAAATCAAATGGAGCTGGAGGACTAATGTCTAAATCTTTTTTATTACAAGATCATTGAATGCATCATGCACGAAGTTTTAGAATGAATATGTGTTGAAGGCAAGGTAGTGGAGCCATATCCATCCATCAGGGATATCACTTACTTTAATGAAAAATCCATTCATAATCATGAAAGCTCCCATAAGGAAACTACCAATTTTCATACAAATCAAAAGATGACTGAAGACATATGCAATTATCAAAACCATAGATTCAGAAGCAAGCAAAGTTAAGAATAAGTTGAGCAAAAATTTAAAGAAATGGCCATTAGCTGTATCAAATCCGACCATTAAGAATACTATTGTGGTTGATAGTAGGGATATTATGAAGGTAAATGGCACATTAACTAAAAAGTTAGAAATAGCATAAGAAATCAAGTTGTAGGCTCCATTAGATCTCTCTTTGGTCATGACAAATCTATCTTCTAAATTGATGGGCATGACAGAAATAGCCATAACACTAAAGAAAGCTGCAGCAAAAAATAAAACTCCCAAAATATTTTCTAAAAAATGTATTTAATTTAATACTTCATGCTTTAATGGATCTATAAATAATATATTTATTGTTTTTTACACACATCACCAGCTTTAGGATCATCAGCTACTTTCCACCATACAGATCCAACTATCATAGACATAGCAGCATAAGTTAAAATTCTAACTCCAACGGCCATAGGATTTTTTAAGTTATTTTTCAAACCTCTGCTAAGAAGTTATCTCATATCCCCAAGTGATGACTATTTGGTGTCTGGTCCGTGGTATTTATATTTTTCAATATAATCAGTTTTTTTAGTAAATTCTTGCATAACATCAGTTTCTTTTTTAAGTTGACTGGTGTTATATTTTTCTAAAATTTGTTTAATTTATTGAGAATTTCCAAAATCTCCATTGACTTCATCTAAAACCCATTCACTCATTGCAGATTTAGAACCATTATAATAACCAATTGAATTGAAATGGGTTTCCAATTAAGAGGTTAATCCGAAATAAGCAGTATTTCCTCCGAATCCTTTTCCTCCTGCCAAAATAATCAATCTATCACTGAGATCAAAAACTCTTTATGAAGGTTAGTGGATACTTGATACAACAGTAATTTTGGTTTTTTTGCAAATATCTCTCAGGTTTTCCATTAATTAATATCTAAATTTTTATAAATATTTTAATAAATAAATAAAAAATTATTAATTATATTAATATTGTATTTACGCTGTAGCACTATCTAATCCACTAGTTGGTTCATCTAAAAATAAGAGTTTAGGATTAGCGACTAATTGTTCTCCGACAGACACTCTTTACTTTTATCCTCCAGAAACTCCTCTGTAGAATTATCCTCCTATTTTAGTTTTTCTTTAGTCTTCAAGACCCAACATACTAATAACTCTATCAACTCTCGCTTTTCTGTCTTCTATGGTTTTGGTAAAGAAACTGGCAGCGTAATCAAGTGTCTCTTAGACTGTAAATACTTCAAACAATAGAGGATGTTGTTGGCAATATCTAGCTACTTTTTTGAATTCTTTTTCACTCCATTTTTTTTCATTAAGGTATGTATTGTTTTCAGGGGTGGATTAAGTTCTATTACATAAGAAGTCTAGTAAAGAAGTTTTCCCTCCTCTAAAATATTAATCATAATTTTTTATTAATTAATTGCTTGCACCAAGTTATAATTTAATAGATTAATTTACCCAGAAGGACCCATAATGTATAGAATTTCTCCTGGTAATACATATCCACTAACATTATTCAGAATTCTTTTTTTTTATCCTCCTTTTAAAGTAACTTCATAACATATGTCTTTGAAATCTAACCTTATGCTATCTTATGAATCCTCAATACTTTTATAAATATTATGAATTATATATATATATGTTAACTATGCTAATAAAAATAATAGTTGCATACTTCAAATTTTGAGCTGTATTAGGGTTTTATTAATCGATATTTCTAGGTAATTTATTTTAAATATTATCATTTTAAACTTCAATATTTATTTGTTCAGCAGGCATATTTACTTCTTTGGAAGCGTGAGCAACTTACATTTTTACTAAAATTTTATTTTTATATATTTTTTTTTAGTTTTTTTTAATTTAATTTAATTTAATTTTTTTTTTTTTTTTATTTTTTTTTAACATATTCCTTTAAGAAGTTTATACCGTAGAATTTGAGTTAAAAATGTTAATATTAGCTTAGTAATTAAAATTTCTTTAAATCTCAATTTTAAGATAGAAAAATTAAAATTCAATAATAGATCGATAATATAAAGTATACATAAAATGCTACATAAAAGTGAGAGAGATATATAAATAAAACTTATTTCTCTTAAATCTGATATTTTTATAAGATAATACATCCTCTTTTATATCAATAGAAAAGTTTTGACATTAGTTATATAGTATATTTGTATTGTATTTCTTCTTAATATGAGTTTATAATCTAATAGACATTATAATAATTTAATTAGTCAGTACTAAAATAAAATTTTGGTATAAAAAATAAATTACTAAAAGATGTAATAAGCCCTAAATTTTAGGCGAATGACATAATCAGATAAAAGGATATTTAATATACGCATTTATATCAGGGAAATAATAAAAATTTAAAAAACGATATCATTCGTGTATTATCAGATTTATATCGAGTTTGGATAATTTACAATGTTCTATTCTATACTTATTCTTCTATGTTCTATTCCATACTTATTCTTACAATAAAATTCACTTATTATACAGAAATTTAAAATCATATCATACTTCATTATTTCAGTAATGATGATGAATCTATAAGTCCATGTTTTTTATATTTTAAAAAAAAATACTAAACATATTAGTTTTTAGAATAGTATTTAATTAAATTTATCACCTGTTACGTAATGAGCTGATTTTTACGATCATATTACGCTAATATAGCTATATAAATAAATTACGCAATATTTGTAATTAAAATATTTATCAAAAAAACTAAAATTTGTCAAAGAGTAAACAAGAAAACAATAATTTATAGCTTAAATATCGATTAAATCAAATAATGGTTAAAAATTTTTGATTTTCTATTAAAATAATATAATAATAAAAAATAATCAGATATAACAAAAAATAAAGAGAATATAATAGTTATTTAATGACTCTAAGAAATTATAGAAAATACTAAATTTATAACATAAATTTTGATCTAAAAATTTTAAAGAGAAGTCAAGTGTTTATATAGCTAGCCAATTAGATTAAATCATTTTTAGTATTTTATCATATGTGTAATACACATTAATAAGTAATGATGTATTGTGTAACATTACATCATATAGTTCTTAAATTCCAGTACATTTAATTACATTAAAATATGCAAAACAATCCAAAGTGATATATCATAAATAAAACATTCATAATTTATTTATCTTATGATTGGCCTTTAAACTAAATTATTATAGAAATAAATTATTTTATTTATATTTATTTTAACTCTGTTAGCTATTAGATATTAAAGGTAAAACTATTTTAGAAGTAAAATTTTATAAAGTTTTATGTCAATTTACAATTCTAAAATTTATATTATATAATTTTATATTATTATAAAAGTATGGAAAATTATAAAAAGTATGGAAAATTATAAAAACAATATAAACCAAAAAATTCAAATAATTTTATGACTTTTTTGGTAGAATAATTCATATTTTTAATAACTATATAATTTTCTATTTCTAAACAAAATATTATTTCTTACATTAATTAATTTGTTCAATTTTTTTTGTATATTTATGCAAAATATTCCATTGTATGCTTTAATTTTAATTTACTATATTACTCTAATTATTATGATAAAATACATGAAAATTTAATTTATATTTGATTATTCATAAATAATATATCACTTATCTAAATTAAATTTACTTATAATAAAACCCCCTATATATATATTAATATGTAAACAAATTACATATATATTAAATATAATATATATTATCACATATTTATAAAATTATCATAGGAAGATATTAATTATAATTAGCAATATTCTCTCTTTATGTTTAAATATTTATAGAATAAAGATTTTAATTGAAGAAGATTATATAAGATTTTAGAATAAAAAGATGTCTTCGTATTAATATTGTGTTTTAAGTTGACAAATTCATAATATAGATTTCATTTTATAGTTATAAAAAATGTTATGGTGTCTTTTACTTGTGATAATTTTAATTATTTTAAAAAAATATATTATGTTAATTTAGACTTAAAACTAAATAACGAAATTTAATTTTTGAGAAATCAAATTTGATTAATAAATAATTAATATCAAAGAAAAGTATATGTATTTTTTATTATTTGATAATGAGATTTCATCTTTAATAAACCAAATTTAAAGTATAAACTGAAATAAATAATTTATATACATAAGCAAAAATAATAATAAATTAAATTAAATTAAAATTAAAAATAATAATATTATAATAAATAAAATTTAAAAAACCATTAAAATTATGAATTTTTATACTTAAAACATCATATTATTTTATTTATTGTAATTTATGCTTTTATATTAATTAATAACACAAATTTTTGAAATAAAAGTATAAGATTATTATTTATAATATTATGTATTATACAAATTAAATAATTAAAATATTATTTTATTATATGTATATATATATATTCAATAATGCTTTAAATCATCTTTTCCCTGTATGTTTAAAATGACTATAAGTAATGGCCAATAATCTTAAAGCAAGTATAAATCCAATAATTATAAAATAGTTTTCAATAGGATTAACATCTTCTACACTGTATTCTATTAATACTGCATTTCCTGAAAAGTCATTAACAGCTGGAGGATTAGTACTAAGGTCTTTACGAATTGTAAGGTTTTTAAAGGCATCATAAACAAAATTCTTAAATGAATATGAGTTAAAAGCTAAATAGTGAAGCCAAATCCAACCATTAGGAATGTCGCTTACTTTTATGAAAAATCCATTCATAATCATATAAGATCCCATTATGAAACTTGTAACTTTTATGGCAATTAACATATGATTAAAAATGTATGAAATTACTAGTATTTATGATTCAGCTGCTAACAGTGTTAAAAAGAGATTAAGTACAAATTTGAAAAAGTGTCCATTTGAAGTATCAAAGCCAACCATCAGAAAGATAATCATTGCTGCTACCAAGGAAATAATAAAGGTGAAAGGTAAATTAACAATAAAGTTAGCAATTGAGTAGGGTACTAGTTTATAAGCTCCATTGGTTCTTTCCTTTGTCATTATCAATCTATCTTCAATATTAATAGGCATGTTTGAAATAGACATAACACTGAAGAATGCTGAAGAGAAAAATAATACTCCCAGTATATTTTCTAATAAATATTAAATAATTACTTTTTTAATAATTTTTTTTTTTATTAAATTAAATATCATAAAATTTTGCTTACAAACATCTCCTGCTTTTGGATTATCTGCTATTTACCACCATACAGATCCTGTAATCATTGACATAAAAGCGTATGTTAAAATTCTCACTCCAACAGCCAAAGGATTCTTTAAATTGTTTTTCAAACCTCGATGCATTAGTTAATACATATCCTAGAATGATGATTATTTGGTGTCTGGTCCATTATATTTATATTTTTCTATATAATCAGTTTTTTTTGTAAATTCTTGCATACTGTCTGTTTATCTTTTGGCTTCACTAGTTGTATATTTTTCTAAAATCTGTTAAATTTATTAAGAATTTCCAAAATCTCCATTAACCTAGTCTAGAATCCATTCACAAATAGAAGATTTAGACTCATTATAAAATCCTATTGAATTGAGATGGCTTTCTAATTTACATGTCAATCCAAAATAAGCTGTATTTCCTCCGAATCCTTTTCCTCCTGCTAAAATAATCAGTCTGTCACTGATATCAAACACTCTTTAGGAGGGCTAGTGGATACTAGATATTACACTAATCTATGTTTGTTTGCAGATTTCTTTTAAGTTATCCATCAATTAAAATCTGTTATAAATTTAATAAAATAAGAATAAGAAATATTGCTAATTATATTAATATTGAATTACGCGGTAGCACTGTCTAACCCACTAGTTGGTTCATCTAAAAATAAGAGTTTAGGATTAGCAACTAATTATTCTCCGACAGACACTCTTTGCTTTTATCCTCCTGATACTCCTCTGTAGAATTATCCACCTATCTTAGTGTTTCTTTAGTCTTCAAGACCAAGCATTCTAATTACTCTATCAACTCTCTCTTTTCTGTCTTCTTTGGTTTTGGTAAAAAAACTAGCAGCATATTCAAGAGTTTCTTGTACCGTAAATACTTCAAATAATTGAGGATGTTATTAACAGTATCTGGCTACCTTTTTGAATTCCTTTTCAGTCCAGAGTTTTTGGTTTAGATAAACATTTTTTTCAGGAGTCACTTAAGTTCTATTACATAAGAAATCTAATAAAGATGTCTTTCCTCCTCTAAATAATTAAAAAAAATAAATATATGTGTCTATTCAAATATTTATATAAAATTAATATCTACCCGGATGGACCCATGATGTATAGAATTTCTCCTGGTAATACATATCCACTAACATTGTTAAGAATTTGCTTCTTATGTCCTCCTTTCAAAGTTACTTCATAAGATACATCTTTGAAATCTAACCGTATGGTATCTTTAGATTATCCATCACTAAAAATTCATCGACAATTTAAATAGATATTTATAATTTAAACAATTTATTTAGTTTCTTACCTATTCTATTAAATCTCTTCTGGATATTAAGGAATCACTTTTCTAGGTTATTTATTATTAATATCTTCTTTGTATACCTCTAATTTTAAATGTTCAGCAGGTAATTATATGTTTTTAGAGTTAAATTCTTATGTAGCTTACATATTTTTTTACTTTTTACTTTTTAGTTTTTTTAGAACTTTATTGTTTTTATTTTTTTATTTTTTTTTTTTTATTTATGAATAAAGAAGATTTTAATTGGTATATGCTAATATTGAGTATATTATTATATGTCAACTTATAATAGTTTAATGCTAACGTAATTTATTATTCTATACAATAAAAATTTAAATCTATCATTAATGAAATGTACACTTGAATAATTATGAAAAGTCTGGAAAAATTAAAAAATCAGATTTTTTCAATTAACTTGTAAAAAAAGTTAAGCTATAATTTCAAATGTTTAAAGTTGAATAATGTGGTAATTAAAAAAAGTAATTGTACTAACCAAAAAGACTAATTTAGTTTAGTATATTATTATGATATTCTTTTTCTACTATATATATAATTGTTTTTTCAACTAAGTCTAAACACTTTTAATTTTATTTGGTTTGAAAGTGTAATAATATAAAAATTTTAGTTTTGTGACTGTGTTTTATTACAATTAATACTTGATGATGTAACCAAATAAACAAATCCATAAAATCTTCAATTATATAATTTTATCATAAAAAGATTGAAGATTATTAATTAACTTATTTTTCTAAATAAAAGAAAAAAATTAAAGAATTTAGATTTTTATTGGTAAATATAATAATTTTTAAAGCCAAAATAAGGTTAGTTATAAAGTGTTAATATATTAATAATATAAATTATTAGATTTACATTGTTATACTACTAAATATATAAATTTTTTTATTTATTCGTTTTTAAATTTAATTGAAATAATTTTTTAACATTTAGTAAATAATTGTTATTTTTAAATAAATTCTAAATTAAAAATTTGTTCCATTATTTAATCTAATATATTAATAAAATACCAAATGTAGATATTTCTAATTATTTATCTTATTTTAAAAATATTAATTTTTGGATAAATATTATACCAACTTAAAACTTTAAATCTTTTAAAATTATAATTTTATAAAAAGAATAATTATTATATTTTTTATTCCTGTGAATATAGAATATTCAACAAAATATTTTTAGAATTTAATAAGTTAAATATATAAATCACTCCTGTTAATTTTTTTAAATAGTTTAATTAATTGAATATAATATACATTATTTTTTTCAAGTAATATACCAATAATATTATAATTATCTATTAAATTAATTAAAAGGACTAAACTTTCATATAACTCAATTTGCTAACAAATTAATTTTTGCAAGAATACTAAATATATTAATTAGTTTATTATATAAGATATATTTGATTAAGTAATATTATTTACAAATTTAAAATACATATAAAATATTTTTTAATTAATTATATAGATTATAAGTTTATGCTTTACAAGCGTCACATCTTCATTTTTCTGTACTTTTTGGTGTAGAAATAGTAGTTTTATTTTTTGGAGTTGGTTCAATACATGTATAAACAGATTTAATATTGTTTACTTCTTTTACTACACAATCTTTCATATATTACATATTTATCATAGTTTATGTATGTAGATGTCTAGATTTTTTAGATCCTTATATGATAGAATCAATGCTATCAAGTTCTATTTGAAAATCCATAGAAAATCGTGCATATCTGTCAAAATTTAAATCATTTTAATTTATATTTTTTGATTTTTCTCCACATGATTATCTTCTCGGTTCACTTTTTTCTATTTGTTTTTTTTCTAAAATATTTATGAAAAAATTAATCATCAATTAATTAAAACAATATATATTTTATGGATTTATTGATTTTAAAATATAATCTAATAAATTATAACATTTAGAGATCATGATATTGCTGATTAAACTATAAAAGAATTATAATACAAAATATAATTACCATTGAATATTGAAAGTACTATCTTTTAAATTTCAAACAAATTGAGTTTCCCATCCTTTTTATTATTGTATTCTTATATAGCTGAAATTACATCATTGTGTATGGGTTTCTATAAATTACATTGTTTAGAAACATCATCTACAATTAATACAATAGCTTTTGAGCATAAGAACCCTTTAAGCTTTTAATCATACAACTTAAATGATTAATTGACTACATTATTTATTAATTTAATAGTCTATTGAGAATGCAAACCACTTTGCCCATTTTCCTATTCTAAATCTACACAGGAGTTGGAACTAGGATTAGTATCTTAAGTTGAGTGACTATTTCTTTTCATTAGATTTTTTTATTTTTTATTTTTATATTTTTTATATTTTTTTTTTTTATTATTTATTTGATTAATTATGTCTCGCTTGGAAGCTTATATAGAAGTATGGATAAAAAATCAATATAGGTCTTATTAATTTTAATTCATTCTAAAATAGTTTCAAAACTTTTTGTAATTCAGATTTAATCATATAGAGAATTTCTCCAAACAATTTCATTTTTATAAATAGTTATATTTAATATAACATAATAAATATTTGAAACCAAAAATGAAAAGTATAAAATTTTAACTTTGATATTTGAAATAATATAGATCTAACCATAATTTAGTCATATTTTAATAAATATTGTTTTTAGAATTAAATATATTTAACATTCAACATTAAGCAAATTCTATGATTTTAATTTATACTTATTAATTGAAATTTAATAAATTTCTTTTATTAAATTTTTTTACATATAGAATTATTGACAATATTCAATGATTAATATATTTTAAGTCCATACACTTTAATCTTTAATTTCATTAAATATAAAATTCCATAATCTTAATATTTCTATGTTATAAAGTAAAAACTAATTAATAGAGTTTAATATTTATCTATTTATTTTTAAAGACATATCATTTTGGTTCATATTCCGAAATTATTATAAGGGAATAAAAAAATTATTTTTAGAAACCATTTTAATAGATTATAATAATTTTTACTGAAAAATTTTATATTAAGTTATAATTGATAATCTGGCAAAATTATTAACTGTAAATTAGTCATATATTAATACTTTTATCCATATAATATACTTTTTTTATGTAATTGTTAAATATTATATTTTCTATGATTTATAGTAATAATTACAATTTTCAATATAGAAAAATTAATAATAATAACCTTCTTTTTTTTTATTTTTGTTTTAAGTCGATGAAAGAGTCGATAATTAAGTATAATCATTATTTTTTCATAAGTTAATAAATAATATTTAGTCAAATAAATATAAAAATACCAGTGCAAAAAATTACAAGAGATTTAAATAATTTTTCATTATTCTAGATTTGAGGCTATCTATGATTAGCATATATAAATACCTAATACATTAATAAGTAAATTGATAAAAGTCTTTTTCTCATAAAAGAATTGTATATAATAGAAACAAGGCCTTAAACTTTATACTTACATATATTATTTTATTTATTATACAATTTAAATAAAAATATTATACATAATTAAATTTTTAATAAATATAATATTAGTAAACAATATTCATTTAGGTTGATGTTTCTAAGAGTTTTAATTTAACTAGTTTTCTTATTGCAGCTGTTAAATTGTTTCTTATGATGTAGTATATGTGGAATATTTGGCTTACAATCTATTAAGAAGTAACTGTATCCATGATTCATTTTTCCATTCTTTTTGTAATCCAATTTCTCCATTTTCATCATACAAATCTTTCCACCACCATTCATTGTTCTTTGTCAAATCTGTTCTTTCCTTATCCATTTCAACTTCTAATTATTTAACAAAGCATTAGGCCATTGCTTAATATGATTCCTAGCAATTAAATACAGTCATATATTGACCTTCTTCTTTCTCACATTTGTGGAATTCCTAGACCTGAAATATTTTTAAAATATTGTTTAATATAATGAAATTAAACTTTCTTATAATAAAATGCCTATTGAATACCTTCCTTATACACCGTCTACGGGCTTTAGGCATTGCTCTATCTTTGCATTCGTCTTCTCTTGCTCCTCTTAATAAATTTAATTTCCAACTACTTGGCATCGGACTTCTTGTTTTGGGAATATATTCTACCTCCTCTTCTAAAATCGGCATCTTTTCTGCATCTACCTTTATCCCTTTTGACTTATAAGTCCCCATCGTATTAGTATTATTTTATTTAAATAGATGGCTAAGAATTAATTCGTGGTATTTATTACTCTCCTGTATATATCCGTATTTATGATTATTACTACAATGAAAGAGAGAAAATATAAATAAAAATATATTAATTTAATTAGCATTCTATATATAAAATAAAAATTTACTCTATTTATAAACTATTATTTTTAAATATTTGATTATTTATAGTATAATGATATCAGGAGAATTTTATAAGAACTCTTTTAATCTTGATTTTAAGTATATTAAAGATTTAATCATTTTTAGAAATACTTTCTCTCATAAAATCTAATAGTAATTTATTTGATAAGTACTATATATTACTTTAATGTTAATCCTAACAAGAATATCAATAAATTAATAAATATCTAAAAAATACATTTTTATATAAGAAAGAAACTTTAAGATGTAAGAAGAAAAAACTATTTTTGATAAAATTGTTAGCAAGGAAATTCCTTCTACCATAGTTTATGAAGATGACTAAGTAAATATACATTCTATTTATCTACATTTGCTGTCATTTTAAAAATAAGATGATGAATTTAAATTATTTTAGAAACTAACAATAAAAATCAAAACTTTAAATTAAATGTCTAATAATATTAAAAAAGAATGATCTATTAAATTTTATTTATTTTAACACAAAAAATAAAATTATTATTTCATTTTATAGTGTTTGGCTTTTAGAGATATAGCTCCTTAAGCTCCAACTCACATTATATTGATTCCTAAAGTTAAAAACGGACTGAGTCAACTAATTAAGGTAATTTATATTAAATTGGGATAAAATCTTATTGGTATAGTATTAAAAAAATAAGTTTATCATTAGTCAGTAGTTTATGTAAATGAAAAAAATTTCATTAAATATTTATTATTTAAATATAGGCCGAAGAAAAACACAAAGAAATTTTGGGTCATTTGATGTGGGCTGCTTCCTAAATTGCCAAATAAGAAAAATTAGATAGTGGATTTAGAATTGTTATAAATGATGGAAAAGAAGGATGTAATAAAATTTTATTTATAAATTTTAGTTAAATTTAAATTTTAAAAATGGTTAGGTTAGTCTGTTTACCATTTACATTTACACATTTTGGGAGGAGCTCAATTAGGATGGCCTCCTGGAACTCCTGGACCTGGAAACCCTAACGAAGGTCCTAAATAATGATATTATTTATAGATTATTTTTATAGAGTTTACTAGTTATACAATAGCCAATAATTATATTAAAAAAATTAATTATTTATCACTAAAAATTTTTTATAAATTGATTTAAATTTCTTTAATTATATTACATACATTAATTTATTCACTGATTACTACCCATGAGATTTATAAGCATATATATATATTAATTTAATTATTAAATATATACTATAAATACTTAATAAATAGAGCTTGGAATTTGATTATTTTTGCATGGTTAATTTGTTAGCATATAAAATTAATAAATAATAGGACAAATTTTAATTAATTTTTTTTTGAACAAAGTTTAGTTTAAATATAATTCTACTTTAAACAAGTACGAAATGAATTTAAATAATTTTCTTATATTAAAATTAATTTAATTGTATATATAATCATTTTAATCAAGCAGTATCTCTGATTTTTAAATCGACTCCTCCCCTAATAAGACCAGTTCTTCTGGCGGCAATAAGACCGATCTATATAAAAAGAAAAAAATATAAAAACCAGATCGACAGAAATAATATTTTATAAATAATTTAATTACTTTTTGTCCGGCACAGCAGTTTCTTCCAACGGTAGAGGGTTTACCGATGTGTTGGTGGTTTCCTCCTCCGTGAGGGTGTTCAACGGGGTTCATAGCAACTCCTCTAACCTTAGGCCATACTTTTCTCTTTTTGGAATATTTGTGGAATTGGTTTCCGGCTTTTAAGATGGGTTTATCGACTCTTCCTCCTCCGGCAACGATTCCGACGGTGGCTCTACATTATCCGTTAACGGTTTTTCTGGCTCCAGAAGGTAATCTGATTCTGGTTCTGGTTCCATCTTCGGAGTGTCCGATAATGGCGCAGTAAGTTCCGGAAGCTCTGGAGAAGGTTCCTCTGTCTCCGAGGGTAGATTCAATGTTGCAAACAACGGTACCTATGGTATAAAATAAAATATTTTAGTAAACAATATAAAATAAATTATATTATATTAAAGCTATATATTTTTTATTTATTTTTTTATTTGCTATATTGCTTTTGCGATTAAAAACTATAAAACACTTTATTAATTTAATTTAGGGTTTAGTTTGAGTGATAGATTATATACTATTAAAAAATTGGGTTATAACCAACTAAATAGCCCTTATTTTCTTTCTGTTTAGCATTATTCTAATTATTCAGTTTTGGCTATTGCGCAATTCATTATATAAAAATCATTTCTTATATGAGTGAATGGGTGCAAATTTATATTTTTATGTTGAATTTAGTCTGGGACAGAAAATAATTTTTTTATCCTTAAACTTCGCCAAACAAAACTGCAAAAATTATTTATTTATCTTTTATAATTTTTTGTTGATTTAATTAGTATTATTTAGCATTTTTTCTCTAAACTCTTATTTCCCATAATTTAATTATTTGTGCTTTTGAATCGCTTGTTTTTTTATTCGAATTTGATTTTTTTGGTTTATATTTGTTTACCTTCGGGGATTTTGTTAAGGGGGAGAACGTTTCCGATTTAGATGGAGGCTTTTTCTCCACAGTATACGTATTATCCACTGTAAGTTCCTTCGGCGGCGATGAAGTTTAATTAAGTGTGTTTGTATTTGTAAGGGTCTCTGAAATCAACTCTGACTACGGGGGCTCCTCTTCCGGAATCGTGGAGGATTTCTCTAACAACTCCTTTAATATATCTAAAAGAAATGGTAAATTGTTATAGTTTTTAAAAATTGTTGTAATTTATTATAATATTCAAGCAAACACTGCCCCTTTATTAATATAAATTCATTAAATTGGTTTTGCTTTTGGTCATTCGAAATGTACAATTTAATATTATTCATAGTAAACATAAAATTTTTGTCTGAAAATTAGTCGTTTAAGGGGCAATGGCAAGCATTTTGGAGAAATAAATTTCAAAAAAAGAAATAAAATCAATTAATGAATTTATTTTTCTTTCCTTATTTTCTATAAGGCTTGCTTGTTTGATGTGTTTAATTAAATTTTTGGTTTATTTTTACCCATTTCTTTCGGCAAAATCTAAAACTCTATATTTGGGAGCATCAACTCTGTGGTGGTTGTGGGTTTTGAAGACACCTCCTTATCTACCTTTTCTTTGTGCTGTTCATTAAAATGAAAAATAAATTTAATTTTAAAAAGAGATTTGGCTTAAACTATAGTTGAATTGTTACTTCTAAGTACTCTTCCCATTGTTTTATGTTTACTTTAATTTATGTGCTTATTTTTACTTTTAGGATAAAAACCTTTGATTTTGGCTAAAAATCTTTCACAGACTGCTAATTAATACTTAATTAAAGAGTATTATAAAGTAAAAAAATTAACTTAAAACAATGCAAGCAATTATAATTAATTAATAAATAAAATACTTTTATTAAATTTTAAATAATAATAAAAAATTTTCCTTCACCGTCCTTCTCTCTTTTCTTT
Organism: Miamiensis avidus; assembly: GCA_037039885.1. Lineage (NCBI taxonomy): Eukaryota > Ciliophora > Oligohymenophorea > Philasterida > Glauconematidae > Miamiensis > Miamiensis avidus. Next base: position 485,611 of record JAWVGU010000008.1, on the reverse strand, counting down.
AAACGAAAAAGAAACAAAAATTAAAACTGTCAATAACTTACAGAATATCTTTTTTTCTCCTAATTTAAAAATTACTTTCACAATTTAAAAACACTTTTATGAAATTAAGAATTCTTTTAATTCTTTTATGTATATTACTTAAAGTTGTTGTTTCAGATGATAACTTATAAATTTAGTCTGAAATTCTTCGTATAACTTAATCCAACTCTTTAAAAATTGAAGAATAATATCGTCTAAAACTACACCCAGGAAAATATTATATGTTTAAATTTCCGTAAAATTTATTGAGTGCCAATAGTTAATATGATATAAAAGTTTCTTATCTAGGAAGTGTAATTTTTTCAAATTTAATAATAGTATGATTATATATATAAAATTAAGTATTAATATTTGATATAGATTAAATATTTAAAATACAAAAATACAATTGTATTTTAGGAAAGATTAAAAAATATAATTAATGAATTTTAAAATTTTTAAGAATATTTATTTATATAAATAAATTTTTTTAATTTTAGATAGGATTATTAATAAATACAGGTTGGAATTACGAAGCTCATTAGATAGAAAAAATTTTAAAATTACCAAAGTAGTAAATGCAACAATAGATATAAGAATAAGATAAATTACATTTCGAGACGAATACATAAGCTCTTATCGATGATAAAGTACGTTTGATATAATAATTATTTGTATATATTAGGTGCGAATATAAAACATATTTCTAATTTTTAAAAAAATAGTAAGTGACTGTTGACAAGGATAATTATTATGAATTCTATATTTCTGGAGTGAGAAATACAGTAGGTATAAGCAGAGAGGTAGAGGAAAGATAATTTGAAATAATTTTAAGTACTTTTACTCATTTTGTTTAAAATTAAAAATAGAAATTTTATAATCCTAATAATTAATAGAAATCGAAAAGGTATTAGTTAAAGAGCTTCCTATTTATGTATTATAATAATTCTTACTTGTTATTTTATCATCAATAATGGTGACTGTAATGTTATACAAATGGAAATTTAATAAAAATTTCTATGATTAGTTCGTAAATCCTGTATAAAACCACAATACTAAAAAAACTAATTGATATTATTTATATTTATTAAAATATAAATATCTAAATTCCAATAAGTAGAAATATGATATAATCTAATTTTTAATTTATTTACATTAATCGTTGAAATAATTAGAAAAATAATTATAATTTTGTATTTAATACTACTCATTTATTATAAGAAAATCATTGTATATTCTAATTAAATAACATCTTATTTAAAATATAATATTTTTTAAATATATTGATTTATTATAGTTGTAATAATTAAAAATATATTTCCCATAAATTTAAATTTTTATTTATTTAAAATTTTTATTGAGAAAAGGGATAAAATATACTAATTTTTATTAAAAATTAACTTGGTTGATTGGTTTGTTAATTAGTTAGTTAGAAAAAGTATAGAAAAATTACCTGTTAAATGGGAGCAGGCTATTTTGATCGATAATTCGCCAAAAAAAAATAAATATATATTACAAATAATTAAGAAATTAAATTAATTTATTAATTATTTATTTACTAAATAATCAAACTCTAATAAAAGTAAAGAAAGAAACAAATAAAATATAAAAATAAAAGACTTTCATAAAATAAGTCTTAACAAATTCCAACAAATATTATTATATATATATAAAATCAAGGCGATTAAATATGCAAGACCCTTTACCAGGGTAATAAGAAAAAGGGAATTTTACACCTTTTTAACATTAGTTATTAGATTAAGTATAATAGAATTAGTAGAAAGAAAATTAATTAAAGTAGGGAGCACTACTTAATAAATCATAGAAAACAACATAAGCTGCTTCTAATTCATAGTCTTAATACATCGAGAGAATTAAGTAAAACAATGAAACTACATCGTATAGAGAACTTGAAAAAAGTATTAATATTTTAGGAGAAAACAGTAGTGAGAATTATTAATAGATTTCATAAAGTGATTATTATATCATTAGAGATGGGTAAAATATAGGTTATGCTGAAGAAAATAATACTTCAGATGAAAAATAATAATAAAATAATTAAAATATGGTCTAAGACTAAGAATAAACAGATATGGACCCTTACGAAAATAACCATATATGCATAGAAAAAAGTGAGTAAAATTTTCCTAAAAGATGCTTACTATGCGAAAGAATTATGGAAAGCTATTACGACTACGATGGAACCAGGAGAGAATTGAAAATGTAAATGAATTTTAAAGGCAATGGGTAAATGAATGAAGATAATAAAAAGTAGATATTAAACCTAAAATAAAACAATGAATTAAATTCTAATGGGACTGTTGGTATTTTTAATAGCAATACAATAAACTACGTAGATTATGAGTTAAAATTTTATATGAAGATGGAGCTGCAGAATATTCCTTCAGAAAATTAAAAGCGGTTTTTATATTTAAAAAATATGATGCTGGTATAGGACTGGGGTAAATTTATGAATTATAAATTTGTAAATTTATATATTTAAAATAATATTAGAATGAAAAAAAAAAAAAATCATTTTTACATATGCGAATATAAATGATAATTTTTATAATTAAAATAAACAGCCCACTTCTTGGTGGAAAGAAACTAATTCAATCATGGAAGAAAGAGCATTGAAGAATATTTATAATAGCAGAAATGCAGGGGGTATCCTGAAGCTTTGGAAAAAGATATTTAAATAATGCAAGATTAAAAATGCAATTTTGAAAATTAGTTTAACATTTTTGGAGATTACGAGTCTGCCAATATCGGCATGGCTTCCTTCAACAAAGAACTCAATCAAATTTAAATCCTTTTAAAAAACGATATCAACACAAAGGGCTGTTTACATTGGTTCAATTTTACAATTCAAGTTGGCTAGCCGTGCACCCTGAATATTTAGATTATGAATAACACTAGAAGTGGGATTCTGTATAAGGAAGGTATTCTAATAGCGAATGAAACTATCATTATTAAGACTTTTTTTGCATTTTTTAGGGATGGGAATAGCTATACACGACTCGGAATATCCCTAGAAAGGCTGGCATAGAGGAGGAGAAAACATTTACTATTACAAGTCAAATGTTGACCACGCTTTCTATCAGTCGCATTTATAGCCTTGTTCTAATAATGGGAATTAATAAGTTCAATAAGAACATAAAAAGAAAATCTCAGAATAGTAAGCAAAAAAACAGTTAGTTTCGAATTAAAATGCGGAGAAAATTAATTAAATATGCGAAGATAATTATGTGGAAAATTCTAATTCAGAGGAAAATACTTTTTATGAAAATGATGAATTTGAGTAAAATTCGTAAGAAGAAATTAATGTAGCCGAAGAAGGAGGTGTAGGAGGAGAGGGTGAGTAAGATAAAGCAAAAAACAAAGAAAAAGAAATCGTTAATACGAATAACAGGCAACAATAGTAGTAGCAATAAATGAATGCAGTTAATACGAATAATTAAAACAAAAGTAATGCACTGCTTTTAGTGCAACAATAGCCACAATTTTAAACTTTACAATTTAATTATAAATTTACTTAACCTGGATAAAGGGTCACGTTTTCTTACTGTTACCCCTACACTTTTTCTGATTTAGTTCAATATATGAGATAGTAAGAGAATACGATGGAAAAGGCAAAGGATTTTATGAAAGAAGAAATAAACGAACAAAAAGTACAATCCGATAGATAAACCAGGTCTTCTAATACATCGAACTCGATTACCGTGGAGCAATAGAATTAATAAAACGAAAATAAAAATAAAAGCGAAGCCTAAATAAAATTATGCAAACTTAAAACGCTATCCTTAGTGTATGCAAAGTATGTGCTAGGGTATTCTCGATTGGGGTTTCCGATTTTTATGCTTAAAATAACATCGAATAAGAACTATAAAGATCCTTATTTTAACCTACCCCATTCCAAAAAGCAAGCCATTTTCATCATTGCCAGACAACATCCTAGTGAAACCACAGGTAGTTGGGTCTGTAAGGGAATACTTGATTTTTTGCTTTAAGATTCCGAAAAAGCGAAGTGTTTGCGTTCGCTTTACATTTTTTACATTATCCCCATGGTCAATGTAGACGGAGTAATTTTAGGACTTTCAAGATGCAATTCCTCAGGGTATAACCAGGGTTTTTTAATTATATTTTTTAGCTTTAAATTTCTAAAAATATTTAAATTTTTATATAGATTTGATTTAAATCGAAAATGGCTTGATCCTGACCCAAAAATGGTTCCTGAAGTTTATTTGACCAAGCAATGCATGCAAAAAATTAAACAAAAAAGAGAAATTTTCATTTTCACGGATTTGCACGGCCATTCAGCAAAAAAGCACGCATTTTTTTATGGGTGTGATAAGTTGTATACCCATGGACCCCACACGTGGACTCAAGTGCGTATTTTGCCCAAAATTTTGTCTCTCAAAACTCCATTTTTCCAATTCAGGGACTGCAAATTCAGAGTGACCTAAGATAAGGCTTCAACAGCGAGAATAGTAGCGTGGCAAGAGTTTAAAATACTAAATTCTTTTACGTTGGAAACATCATTTTTCGGTTACCAAGATAGGGAAACTCAGAAAAATATAGCATTTACTCCACAAGATATGGAGAAAATAGGATTTTTTTTGTGTGAAAGTTTCTTGGAATATACAAGAGTTATGGATAATTTTAATCAAGAATTGAAGGAAAATGACTTTAAATTAACTGCAGTGAAGTTAAAAAAAAAAAAATAAGCTGCTGATTCTAATAATATTACTAATTCTTCACAATAAAAATAGCATTAAAACGAAGCGGAAATAGCGTAATTTGTTAATTCTGATTCGCACCAGCATCCTAACCAGAATACAGGCTATGTCAAGGGAAACACATAAGAGGTACTTATGAGTAGCAGTAGTGGAACAAGGATGCCTCATAAGCTGAGCTCTGCAAATACCCAAAAGAGAAAAAAAGTTAACATGTCAAACTAGTAATAATAAGATAATTCTATTATAACACTGGCTACTACCACAACTACTTCTTTAATGCCGGAAAAGCAAATGCACCAACAACACATTCAAAATAAGAATTCAATATTGTAACAACAGTCGGAAAAAATTAAATTAAAAAAATAGGTTTCCGATGGGGGCTATCACGAAAGTATTCTAGAAAAGCCAACGAATTCTCCAAATGATTAGAAATAAGGCTAACTCTTCAAATAACTCTGTCCTGATTTAAAAGCAAATTGGCGAAGTTATTTTGCCAAAAATGAATTGGTAAAAAATTTAAAGAAAATTGAGGCTGGGTAAGACCCTAATAATGAAGAATCATTAACGGGATCTGATTCGGATCCCGAAGGAGATCTATTAGAAGTAATCAGTAGATTAATTAATTATTTATTTTTATTAAGTAAGTGTTAAAAAATATTTTGCTATTTATAGGAATTTAAAACAGTAGTACCTAGTTTTAAGAAAAAAGAAAAAAACCAATAGCCGCCATCTTAATAGGATAACAATTTAAGCGGAAACAACAAAGAATGTCATCAAACACTGCGAGATAATACAAATAAAAAAGACGAAAAACCAGAGTGGAGGCCGTGCACGAATACGAATATGCTTAACAATCCGCAAAAGGTGCAAGATAAGTTTTATCTGAGTTAAACAACGAAAAAAGGCTAAGATCAGCCGACTAATAATAAAAAAGCCCAAAACTCTAGGCTCTAATAGTAATAGTAGTGCAATAGAAGTGAGGAAAAGCAAATGGAAACACTAAAGGCGAGGAATGTGAAAAAAAAGAATTTGGATTAGCAATAATAACCTATTATGGCTCGGAATAATAGCGGGTTTAGAAATTATTATTGTAATGGAAATGATTAAAATGTGTAAACAATCCACAACAACAACAACAGTAAACAGTTGCAGTACATTTCCAATCAAAGTCTTTAGATTCATCCTGATACCTCTTCAGGGAACAACAATCCCAGTAATTCAATTCAATATATTTCTCCTCAAAAAGTAAGAAAAAATAAAAAATATTCAACTGCAGCAAAAAATGGGTCAATTTAGAACACTGAAAACACCTACTTGGCCATTGATTAAACTAAAATTGCTCCCAATGACAATAACAACAACAACAATGCTGAAAAGACTATTAGCAACTTATTGCAAAATAAATAGCCGAATATTACTTTTATCAATAAGATTAATAGTAACAATAATGGTAGTAACCTTCCCAATCTTAATGAGGGAAACATTTATTAAATAACACAGAGAATAAACTACGAAAATATAGAAAGAATAAAAACGGAGCCCAGAGTTTAGTCTTTGTAAATAGGAGGGCGACAAGCTTCAAAAGGGAATTTTATAGCGATTTGAAGTCCTAAAACAACAACAACAACAACACTAACAATAGTAGTGGTTTACAAAATAAATATGGCCGAATTAATAACGGTAACTAAAATAACAGAAGCTGTATAACCGGAAGTAATACAAATAAAAGCAATATTAACTGTTAGGTTAAGGATTTTTCAGATTTTATATCTAATACAGAATAAGATAAGCCAGCAAGTCCATCTTCTAAAACGAAAAAAAATCAGCAGAAATTTATGCTGATCACCATTGGAGATATGTCTGCCCAAAAAAAGAAAAATTAATTGGAAACGGAAGAGCAACTAAATTTAAATGGCGAAGATGAAGAAGAAGAAGAAGAAGAATAAAAATAAGAAGAACTATAAGATGAAAATTCCCACTCCATTCAAAAGCTTCGCTAAAGGAAATACCATCAGTTGAAATCTTTAAAGGGAGAATAAGTATCATTCAGAGAAATCAAACGAAACATCGAGTCTCCCCTCTAATAAAGACTGCAAACTTAACAACTCAATCAGGGAAAGATGGAAGGGGAGGGCTTCAAAAGAAAAAGCACTTCTTACGCAGGGGCAGGGGCAAAAATGCCCCCTTCTAACCCGAATCACAATCATAATAGCAATATTTACCATTCCGGTATCTCTGCCAGCTATTTCACTAACAACTAGTAATAATAATACTTTGCTGATATTGCTAATATCTCAGAACTCAATTAAACGAACAAGCATTGCTTGACTGAGGCGACAGAAAAAATTGGACATTCTTAAAATGCGTAAAACAAAATTCGAATAACGCAACGGAAAATTTAAAGTGAACATGGAGACAAATACAAAAAAACAAATTCTTCCTATAGTGTGGGCCACTAAAATTCCTAATAATAAAATAATAAAATCCATATTATATAAGAAAATAATGGCAAGGATTTAAATATCAAAACCCAAAATAAAAATCAGATATTTTTGCTATAGGAAGCAACACAGCAACCACAGCAGCAGCAGTACAAATACCAAGCAGCCTCTTTTGTGAATTCCGATAAAAAAAGTAACTAAGCCCACCCGCCTTAATAAGAAAATACTATAGTAACTTCACAACTTAGTAGTAATATAAAAATAATCAATGCTATCAGCACTCTTTCCCCTCTCAATGGTAAAAGCACCCACAGTAAGACAGGAAATAATAATAATAAGAATTAATCTTATATAACAAATGTAAACAAAAATAGTGTACAAAATGCAAACAATAGCCAGATGCTCAACTAGTAACTAATGCACCAATAAATGAATTTCTGGACAGAAGCCTCTACTTCTGCCGGGAACTATCACCTGTACCCAAGTGCAGGATTCTAGCGCTATTCTAATTCCAAAAGAGAACTCAATTCTCTTTAAAGATAGCAGCAATAGCAACAAAAACAATTGTAATAGTAATAATAATATATCAAACACAATGAATCGAGTGACTCCAATTACAATTTCTAAAGACATGGAAAGCCCGTCTCAACTAAAAAATAAGGAAATAACGAGGACCTTCCCAGCAATCTTTTGAATGCTCATTTATCCAATATGTCTTTGATGCAGCAATACTATTAGGCCTCCAACTCTTCTTCTGCTTAATAGTAATAGACATAAGAATCAGATTATATTTATACGATGCATGATTTAAATTCTTCCATTAAAAAAAATAATAATAATAAGTTGCTAATTCTAGCACCAATACTAATGGCTAAAAACCTTTAATTTAAACTTAACTTCATGGTTTAGTCAGTGGAAAATAACCTTCTAATTAATAATAATAATCAAACTTAACGAAATAATAATAAGCATAAAAATTACCTCCATATAATTTAGGAAATAATAATAATATGGTGGGGGCACTTCAGCAAGACAACAACGGCTACACCCATTAAATTTTTGATAAGAGAGATTTCCTATACAAATAAAAATTTAGATCCATCACTTCGTATTAGAATTCTCAAATATCCAGAGGAGGCCAGTACAATATATAAAACAATTGAATAGATAATTGCATTTTATCAAATAAAAAAAATAAAGCCAATTAGTAACTTTTTTTTAAAAATATTTCTATATACCTTTCTCTTTCTTAAAAAATTATAAATGGTTTTAATATCAACATAAATAAAAAATAATTTATTGTATTATATATAAAATCTATTTTAAATTTATAACTTTTATATGTATTTTAAATATAAATAAGTTAAAATAAAGGTTTTTTTCTATTATAATTTTTTCCCCCCATTCGTCGGTCAGCTTACTAAGGTATTTTTATTGCAAAATTATGGAACGAATTATTTTATTGTGTCAGAATTATAGTATTTAGAGAAGAAAAAGAGCTAGAATATCGCTTCTATGAAGTATATTATATGTTTAATTTAACAATATATTTATATAAAATGACTTAAAGTAAAACAAAAATTTAAAAGTGTTTAGTAATCATTTGATTAATATTTAGCTTAAAAACTTAACTAGGTAAAAATTAAGCACAAATATATACTAATTAAGATGGGTATTTTGGTGAGGGTTAATTAATTGATAATTTATTTGCAGAATTATAATTTTTACTCATTCATTAATAAAAGTCTCAATAAAACTATAAGAAAAAAAAAAGAAAAAAAATTTACCAAAAAAAGCAAATAAAAAAAAAATACTCAATTCTTTAAAGAAAATTCTCAAAAAATAATTTAAATAGAAGCAACAAAAAATATGAACTTCTTATCTAAAAACGAATAAAAAATTGAAGAAGAAAATAAGTAAAACCCCGGAATTAAAGTCAATTCTGATCAAGAATAAAAATAAATCATTAAAACTTTCTAATCGGCTTGGTTCAAATCCCCTTAACTTACCACTAATTTGTTATCCAAAGTAGGTCACATTGGATCATTAGATCTTAAAGGAGATAAAGAAAAGGCCTTCATTTTAGGAGTAATTAAAAGACTACCAAAATATTAGAATTTTTTGGGATGATTCCCATAAAAAACTTTATATTGATAGCCAATAATTTAAATTATTTTATTATGTATTTTAACAGATTTCTGGAGGTTCTTCTGCTGGAAAAACATTACTATCTCAACTGATTAAAGCTAAATTAAAAGAACATGCCCAACAGGAAAAGCAATCTGAGCCATTCATTCCCATTATTAAATAATCTGACTTTTATAAAACCATTCCCGAAGCTCCCCAAGGAGTAGACCCTGAAAAATTTTAAGCTGAATATAAGCAATCAATCAATTATGACACCCCCAGTTCTATTGATTGGGACTACATGATCAAATGTTTGAATATTTTATAAAAAAGAACCCCTGTTGATATGCCCCAATACAATATGGAATAGGAATAAAGAGAAAAAAAAACCTATAAAATTAAATAGAAAGCTGACATTATCATTTTAGAAGGAACCTTACTCTTCCAAAACGAAACCATAAGAAATATGTGCAATCTTAAAATATTTTTGGACACCGATGAAGACATCAGACTTTCCAGAAGAGGTATATTATAAATATTATAAGCAAATTTCAATAAACTTGACATGTTATATTCATTTTATATTTTAAGTGTACAAAGATTGCTGCTTAAGAAAAAAAACCCTTCCTGAAGTAATTGAAAAATACAGAAAATTCACAAAAGATGCTTTTGAAAAATACACATTCCCCGTAAATATATATTTATACATACTAATTTATTAGTTTAAATTATACGAAAGTCATTATAATATTATTATTATATACTAAATAGTCTAAAAAGTATGCTGATATGGTAATCCCTAACTTTGGAGGAGACTATTCTGCTACATCGTTTGCTGAAGAATGTAACTAATTAACTTTTATAGTAAAACAAAGTTGGAAAATAATATTAATTATAATTTTTAGAATCCGCTGCAGGTTTCTCTTCAATTGCCAATGGAGTATTATATTTAGTCTTAAACTTATTAGGAAACAGAATAAATAATAAAGATAGCAGAATTGTAGAAGAAGTTCATTCTTCAGAAAATTCTCCTTTTGTCTAAACTATAAAATCTCCAGGAGTAGCTAAATTTATGGACTCCATATAAATATGAATCTGATTATAAAAAATATAAAATCTTCACACTACTTTTAACTTAATTTAATATATTTATGCTCTATTTTTAGTTTTAAAATTATAAATTAATTTTACCTTTAGTTTCTATATATTTTTTATGTTTTATTTTCTGACTTACTTTCTAACCATTCAGTCATTTACTTTATTGGTTGGTTGATTTCTACTTTGTTATTTTATTATGTTTCCGTTGAATATTAATTAAAATAAATTGTGAGACTTACTAATTCATACTGAAATTAGTATTTATTTATCTTTAGCGCTAGATTAAGTTATTAGTAATATATTATTATTATATTTTTTTTTTGAAAGTATCGTGTTTTCTTAATAACTGATTCTTCTATAAATAAATCAAAATCATAATCAAGTAAAACAAAAAACAAAGAAATTAGATTAATTCTAAGTTATCTATGGAATTTTCAAAGCAGAATTCGAACAGTCAGTCTTCACTTTAAAGTACTGATTTAGAAGATTTAGTGCCAATGAGTTAGTAAAAGTAGGGTTTTATGAATAAGCAAACATGGAATCACTATCATTAATAATTGCAAAAAAACGAAAGTAAAAATATATCTCCCATCATCTTTCTTAAATCAATTTATCTTAAGGCCACAGTGAAAGGACAGAATATAAATAATCTAAATTCAGTGCACCTTCTGTTAGTAGCAGTGGAGTTGCGAATGGAAACTAATAAATAGTAAATTTTATTTTAGAATAGAAATTTATAAAAAAATCTTTTAAAATATAATCAAATAACGATTTCAGAATCAAATAGATAACTTGATTTAATTGTGCAATAAATACAGTTTGAAAGAATCGGATTTAAAAGTAATTTTACAAGCTGTGTAAAATGACTAAAATAATTTGTCACAGGAAGAAGAGGGAAACCTTTCTTTCGAAAGTCAGGATAATATCGTCGCTCATGAATAGCAAGAAGTAGGTGAAACTGACAAAGAATATAATTTAAATGAAAATTTTATAAATACCTCAGATCATCCAAAAAATCATAATTAGCGAAATGCCTTTGATCTTACCTAGCAATCAGAGGCACCTTTTTAACGTTTATTCACATAGTCTAATGAGCTATCTGTAGAAAAATCTCTTAATATTAAATAAAATGCTGATAATTCTGTTTTAGATACACTTTCATTGTTAGAAAATTAAAAATAAAATGGCTAAGACTTGCAAAATTAAAGCCATTTGACTTCCTAAAACTGCGAGATTTCTTTCAATAAAGACTTATCGTAATGCTTTGATTAATCACAGATAATGGGCAATCAATAATAAAAACACTCATATTCTAATAATACAACAACAATAATCAATACAGCCCATGTCAGTGAAAAAAAATCAGAAAAAAAATAACTTTCCATATTGAATGAATCTCGAATTTGTAATATAGAAAATTAATTAATTTTTCTTTAAAAACTTAATTTTTTTTTCCTTTAGCTAATTAAGATATTTAAAATGAGAATGAAATGGGAACTGGACTTTAGTTTTATTTAGAAAGTATTTAAAATGCGAAAGATAGTAATCAACCGAACAGTAATAAGCGCAATAAAAGTAGTAGTATCAGTTTAAACAATAGTTTTAATAGCTTAAGTAATGGAGCGCCCGTAAACAAAACATTTTAGCAAATTCCACCAAAAGAAGAATATTTTACTTTTATTTCTGACGCATATCTACAAAAAAATCCATCTGAAAAATCAGAATAAAATAAATAACATTACTAATAGACACCTAATAATGAAAGTTTAGATACTAACAAAGGAATTCAGATAAGTAAGTCTTATGTTGAAGAAAATGCACGTCTACATAGAGAAATTGTAATTTATTAATGAGTGAATTTAATTAATAGGCTACAAATATTTAAATTTTTTTAAAAGAAATAACTTAGCGTTGATTTAGCAAAATCAGAAGAAGAAAATCGCTCTTAAAAATTGATTATCGAAAACTAAAAATAAGTTTAGACAACTTTACAAATGATTACAAAGGAAAGAGAGGATCAAATTGAACAGCTATAATAAAAATATGTAATTTGCGTCTTATTTGGCATATTATTTTTAGAATAAAATTGATTTCTCAAGATATTCTTTGTTATTTATTAGAATCTGTTAGTCTTTGAGTTATAATATATGATATAAAAAAAATGTGAATTTGAAAAAGTTGTACAGGAGCAATAGGATCAAATAAAACAGTTATTAGAACATAAAATCGGCCAAAAAAATTCTTCTTCTTCTTCTTCTTCTTCCTAAGGATTGATGAGTAGCAGATTGAGCAGTAATATACAAGAGCAATTTTTAAAATCTCAAATGAGTTACGATACTTGTAAGAAGGAAATTATAACATAATCTAATAAATGCAGTGGTTCCTTTGAAGCAAAAGAAAAATAAAATGGCATATTTGCAAATAATAAAAACAACAACAACAACAACAGCAACTTTGCTAATGCCTAAATGTTTATGGAAAAAAGATTAAGTAATTCAAATTAGAGCTCAACTAATCAGAAAAATTATTTAAACTAGTCAAGTGCTAGCACAGAAAAATACAATCAAACCAACAATTCTTTGATAAATTCCAGCCATTTAAGTAATGTCGATAGAAAATTAAAATTTGATTAATTATGTGATGAAAATTAAGAAAACATCAAACCTTCATAATTAAATATAATTCAAAATGGATACAAGTAGAGTCAATAGAATTAAAAATTGTAATCCAGTCATTTAGTGAGTTATGATGACAAAGGGGCAGAAGAAAAAATAAAATAAATCAAAAAAAGTCAATCAAGCAAAACCCTACATAATGTAAGCATTTATAAATTTTTTTTCTTTTATTTATAACATTTCATCTTTAGAATATAAGAAGAATAAGAGGAGAAACTGTTATGTGTTCTTCTAATATACCAAATAATGCTTAGAAAAATAGTAATAAAAGCTTTAATAAAGAAAATAATAATACTTAAAAAAGTGTATCTCCAATTAGATGTGGGCTATCTAGTTAAAAGCCAGTAATAAAGTTTTATAAAACTAACAAGTTATATTTATTTCTATTTTATTTAATAGCTAAAATATTCTCAATAAAATGCGTGTGGGCTTATTTAAGAATAAAAACTGTAGCAATAGTTTCAGGATCAAAATTTGTCTCAATTACAGGACAAGAAAACTTATTCTGAATAGTATAAAAAGCATAGAAGTTATTATGATACTTAAGAGAGGTATTAATTAATAATTTATTTGTTATAAATATAATTTTAATTCAAATTTTAATAAACTATTGCATAATATAAATAAATAAAGATAAATTGAAGAAATGAGAAATTATTGTTTTAGAAAAAGATGAAGATGATAAGTAAAATGTTAAATTTATTTGTGCGTGTAAATATATATTTATTACAATTGTCTATTTTTATATATAGAATTCTAATTTATTAATTAATTAATTTATTTATTTAATTTCATATATATAAAAAATTATATATTTTTGTTATTAAATTATCTCAAAATATAAATATTATCAAACAAATTCACTTCACAAATATATACACAATATTTATTTATATTTAAAGAAAATAATTAAATGGAAATAAATATATTTTAGTTTTATATTATTTTATTAAAGTATAATTACAAATTTATAATTTATATTTTTGATGTCATAATTACATAATATTTTAAATTTGGAAAATTCATTTGGTCAGTTCAACAAATTTTTTCAACTAACTTATTGTTATTCTGCAAATTTACATCTATATCATGATTATTATTGGGATCCTAGTTATATTTTTAATGCTAATTGTTATTAGTTGCAGAATGTATTTATTAGTGCATTTTATTATTATTGTTATGGTTAATAGCAATTTTTTATTAGCAGATATCTTACACTTTGTGTACTGCCCCGAACAAATCTATATTACTGTGTTTTGGAGCTGCAATTTATTAAACATTCATCAAATCTTCCCAGTGCTTTTCCCCATCATTATCGATTGCACAATTAAAATAGTCCTTTTTTTAGTTCATCAGCTCCATGTTTTTATTATTTTAAAACAAATTGTTTATAACTAGATGTTCCTATTCTTTTTTTCCCTAAGAATTAGGTCTATTTAATTATAAGCATTGAGGTTCTTTTTATTTTGTTTGTCGCAAGTTTCCTTTTAAGATGGATTACAATTGCAGTGAATTTTATTGAGGCAATTCAAATTTTGATTTTATTGGCTCCTTTGCAGTGATTTTAATTGTTATTGTTAAGATTACTTTTGTTACAATTCTTTTAAATTTTATTATCCTTACGATAGTTAATTTTTCTTCTTCTTACTAGACTTTTCATTACTTTTTAATTCCAAAGTGTCTAAATTTACCTAACACCCCTTTTTCTAAGGTTACAAACATTCCTTGTGCAAATTGGGGCCTGTTGATTGAAGAGGATTTTCAATTTACAAATTGCCATTTTTCGAATTTTAATTAATTTTTTTTCTTTTTGTTTGCTTAGAAGAGAGAGGTCTACGGTGACCCTCTTCAGAAGTTACGTCGAAATCACTTATTTTGCAGTTATTGTTGAAATTGTTACCATTTCTGTCCTTCTGGTCACTGAAGAAATTCCAAATGTTGTAACTTTGCTCCCGTTGCTCATTTTTCGAAAACATTGGTTTAATTCCATCTGAAAAAATCTTTTGGGCATTGCTGCTGACATGAGTGAGAGGGTCCTTGGCCGAATTGCAACTGTCCCGCTTGTTGGGCGTAAACATTGGTATATGTTGTTGAGGAGTTCCTCCTTTTAAAGTACTATTGGCCGAATTGTTCACACTTTTACTAATATCTTGTGGCAACTGTTGCTAAAATAATAAAGAAAACTCAGTTGTGTCAAGACCCAACATCGCATCATTTAAATTCGTTTATCGAATTTTTACCACTTTTTCTTTATTTTTAGTCAAGGAATAGCGCTTTTCGGCCGAAGCCAATAGTTCTGGTACTCCACCACGATGCTCCATATTCGGCTTTAAAGCATCCACGTTAATATGAATATTATCAATGTTTTTGTTCCTAACTTTATTGCTCTAAGTACTTTCTGATTTGTTGTTTTTGCTAGAAGAGGAGTGAAAAGAGTCTTTGAGTCCATGTGTTTTAGAACGGACTCGATTTCCAAAAATGGGGAAAATTTCCTTAGGATTTTGAGGTGTATTATTTGCGTTTTTCAAATCCTTGAGTTGTTGTTGCACAGGCTCTTTATTTCGTTTTTTTTCTTCAGTTTTGCTTTTTTACGGCAGAAAACCTGCATTATTTTGTTTGTAAATATTGAAAAACTTGTGGGTTCTTTTTTTAAAAATATCATCTTATTATTCGAAACTATGTTTCAATTTTTTACGACTATTGGATCTAATATCGCACTACTGCTCTTGGTTATAATGACCGTTTATGTCATTTGAAATCGGCCTCTTATCAGAATGAGACTGGACTCTGACTCTATTTTTAAAGGGAGTTTCATCCTAAACACGATTAATACTTAAAGACTTTTATTCTTAACTGTGGTGTAATTGTCTCCTCCTCTCATCGTTAAAAAATTCTTATTTATTTATTTTTTTTTACTATTACATAAGATTGGATGGGTTATCTTGCTTTTATCTAACAATGGAATTAAAATGTTAAGCTTCCTATATATATATATTAATGCGTTCAATTTATTGTCTCAAATATAATCTTAAAATTAATTATTTTCTTTACATTACATCCTTAACTTTTTCTTTTTAGTTTCATTGATAATTTGAGAATTAAGACATCCTTTTGAGCATTTTTGTGGTTTAAATCAATTACCTTTAAATTGAATAATGATTAATGATTATAAAATAAATTATATATTAACCAATAAAAAAAATCCTCTTATGTATCATCTTAATTTTTAAGTGCATTTTAATTATAATTTTTATCATATTTCTATAATCGATATATAACTTATATCTTATTTAAAAATCATTTTATTTTTACATGTTATCTGCATATTTTTAAATCATTATAGACTTTTTCATAATTTTTTTCTCCTTGATATATTCTAAAATGATAAATAAAGAATAGTAATTTTATTAAAGAAAAGAAAGTAAAAAACTATAGCATGATTAATATCTTTAAACAATATCCTTACTTTTATTTTAATTGGTTTATAAGGATTTCCTATTGGAACATTTTAATATTTTATGCATTTTTGCCATTTTTTAGCTTATCAACAGAATCAAACTTTGGCTTTTAAGTTTACTACTATTGTTACTTAATCTTGTTTTAATTCGTATTATTCCCACTGGAAACATTCTCGTCACTTGATTTATTAAAAATCTTTTATATCTTTACATTTAATTCATTCTATTTCTACCATATATCTTCTTTCGAATGTTCACTTCCAGTTTCCTGTAATAAAATTAAATGATTGATTTCTTAATAGAAAATCCAATTTTTTACTTAAAGTTTATGTATCCTATTTATTTACTATATTTATAATTTATTATAAAATATATACCTTTTGTGTAGTTTCCGATCTTTATCTTTATACAGTCCGATTTTGCTTCATTTGTAGTACAGAATTAATAGAGACTAATCTATTATTTTTTGATTTGTTTCTATTAATATTATTAGATAATTATCTTAAATTTTTTTTTTTTAATTGCTTCTTTATTTGTTTTGTTTTGTTTTTCCTTGAATTATTAAGTTATACGACCTGAGTTCCCCTTTAAGTATATATTATTATTATAGTTTCTTTATCTTTTATAACTCATTAATATTCACAAATATTTATTTGATAATAAGTGTTGAAAGTTAATAATATTAAATATAAGATTTATAATTTTTCATTTATAAAAAGATGAATAATGTTAATATTAATTTAAAATAATTTTCTAATAAAGTTATATAATTTTTCATATAATAATAGGTTCAATTATATAATTTATTTTTTATTTAATCATTATACTTGTAGTTAATGTAAAACTATATATTATTATAATCAAAATTATTTAAAAGTATTATGATATATAAAAAAACATTATAAAATGCTAAATTTATAAGAATTTGATTAAACATACCATATATTTAAATTATTATTAAATAAAATAGCGTATTATATGTAATTTAATCATTATTAATTAAGGTTGAATAATAAAAATAAAAATTTTATTTAACTCTTTTTTAATTAGCTCTCACTTATTAGTTAAGTAGATTAGCAAAAATTTTATTATTAATAAATTTCATTCTTTTATTCTTAACACAAGTTAATAAAACTTGAGAAAAATAATTTATATAATTCACTCAAAATATAAAAATATTTAGTATTATTTCTCCCTCACAATACCATGATTTGGTTAAGATTAAAGTTAGATTTATTGCCAATAGTTGCATAAGAAATTGATAAAGTCTGCAAGGAATATATGGGTAGACAGATATTTATATCAATATTACTATTTCATAATTTAATTTCTAACTTTAAATAAAATTATAGATTTAGTAGATAAAGTCAGAAGTGGAAATAGAGAAAGTTATAAATAATTGATATTACTTTAAACAAATGTAAATAAGCACATATAGAAATTATAAAAATATATTGAAAAAATATAAATAGAAAAATAAAATTTTTCACTAATTTACAATAGATTAGGCTCAGAATTGAAGAATTTGAAAATTTCTATGATGAAAACTTCGCTGACTACCGAATCGGATATTTTCTTAAATTGAAATTAAGATTAAGAAAACTTCTAAGTCCTTAAATAGATATTAATAGAATGATTTATAATGAAAGTTAAGGAATAAGGAATTCGTAAATATAATCTATTTATAATTCTGAGAGTCATAAATTATTTACTTCATTAACTTTTTTTAATTATAATCTCCCAGATAAAATGTTACTGCGGTTTAATCTTAAAGAGTGCAATAAGATGTTGAATAAATCCAATATGGTTCCAATGAAAAGTAATAATAACAACAATAATCTACTTTAGATAATTATTATAGAAAAAGTTAGAATTAATAGTAATAGATATTTTCAAATGCAAGTCTTTCAGGATAGGGAAGTTCTAGTTAGAATAAAGCCTATAATAATTATGTTGGTAATATTGGCAATGGCAATAATGCTGGCAGCAACTAAAAATCTAATCAAAAAAATACCATTCAAACAGGGAATTTGTCAAGTGAAAAAAGTATTTTATATTTATTTATCTTTATAAAGATAATTAAGTAATTATTATTAAAACCTATTCTTTTAAAATTAGAATAAAATATTTCTTTGAATTAAAAATTATAAAGTTAGGGATTATAATAGGACATTAGATAATTAAATTATTTGAATTCGTAATAATAACCTAGCAATTCATTTGCTTAACATAATCTCTCTTAAAATTATATACAAAACGAATAATTTTCACAGTAATAACCAAACTCCATGTAAAGTGATCAACAAAAACAATAATAAAAGCAGCTCCCTTATTAATTGGGGTAAGAAACTTTTGCTTAATAATTGTAGAATATAAATACAGATTTTTAAATTAAAAACCTAAGTCAAATTTAATAATAGTTAAACCCTAAGCAATTTGGAAACCAACATTTATAATAATAACAACAACAACAACAACAACAATAAAATCCTAATTCTTAAATGATATTTTTATAGAATCCTTAAGTTAACTAAAATTAAAATTTAGAAAATTCAATTAACAATTTGAATTATTAACATCAATCTCTATAAAGCTAGTAATTATAAATGTAATAATAATAGTTATAACAGATGTACTATCAAATGTAATAATAATCTTTAATATTTTAATAAATGCAATAATAATAAAAACAACAAGGTTAAACTTCAAATGCCTTTGACTGGAATAATCCAATAATTTAAGAATAATTCCAACAATTCATGAAATAATAATAATAGGAAATTTCTAATTAACAGCAAACTAATTCTTAGAAATCTAGCCAAATATAATAATCTCCCAGTGGATAAGGTATTTAATAAAATCTAATAGAAAAAATTTATTTAATTTATATAGACAAAATTAATTTTTAGGAAATGCCAATAATAATAATAACAATTCTATGAACAGTGATTAATTTATGCAGTTTATTTAGTTTCTACAATAATAGCAATAGTAACCTGGAGAAATTAAAGAAAAGAAAAAACGAACTCTAAGCAAAAAGAAGGTAAAATCCAAAAGTCCAATCAAGAAAAAATCCCCTACAAAGACGAATATACCCACAGTAGCTAGTTAAAAAGGAGTGGGAGCAAAAATTGTATCTTCATCCAACAAAAGTAAATCTCCCCTTTCAAAAACTCAGCCCTCAAAAGCTTTCGGTATAAGCAATAATGCTACTCCTTCTCAAAAAAAAACTCTAACTTCAAATATCGGTAAACCAACTTCAGCTACTTTAAATAGGAAATAAGGAACCGAGTCTGCTAAACTACTTCAAAAACAAACAGGATTAGGCAGTACTTCATCCTAAAACAAACTCTCTACAACCAGTGCAAATAAGGGTAAAAAACGAGCTGTATCTCCTATATCAAACTTGCAATAGGTAAATGATTAAAAAGTAAACATTTAGGATTAATAATTATAAAAAGCAGTTAAAACAGAACCCGGGTAAATATAATTCAAATCAATATTATATTTATTATAATATTTAATAGATTTTATATTATAATTTTAGATAATATGATAATATTAGTGGAAATGAACTAGTATTTACGATAAGAATGTCTAAAGATGAATATTAAAATTATCTTCAGGCAAAATCGCTTGGATAATAATAATGATAATTGTTTTATTTTTAAATATAGACACTCTAATATTTTTAATTTTAATAATGAGTTTTTTTATTTCATATATTTATTATTCAGTGTATAAAAAACAAAAAATTATCGATAATTAATATTTTCTAAAAAAATTACAATAGCAATAAATAAATAATTATAAAAAATATCTATTTAACAAAGTAAAAATTGTTAAATATATTAAAAAAATTAAAAAAGGTTGTCGGCACGTGGACTTCCCAAGCGGTCCCCCACCTTAGTACTAACCACGCCTTAAGACGCTTAACTTCGGAGTTCTAATGGGATCCGGTGCTTTAGCCTTAGTATGGCCGACAACGAAATATTAAATTTGAAATTTATTATAATAATAATGCTATATATGTATATTTTTGTTATTATATAAATTATTAAAATAAATATTTTTCTATTATATATTTAAATTTAACTTGAACTTAGTAAATTTATTAAAATCATTTAAAAAGAATAATTATTATTTATGAAAATGTTAATTATAATAAATGGTTTAATTTAATATAATAAGTATAAAAAAAAATTTAATTATAGTATTTACTAAAATATATATATTATTTTTTTTAATTTATTTTTTATAATTATATTAATTTAACGCTAACTTGTATTAATATTTCTATATAAATTGATTATATTTATATTACATATTTTAAATAATATGATCGTATTTTAATGAAATATAGATTATTAATGTATATTTAAATTTCCCCTTTAAATTTAAAAGATTACTTAAACTTTAATCAAGGAATTTTATTTCTTATTATTTCTAATACATTTATTTTCGTCATATCTAATCAGGTGTTGTTCCCAATGAAATATGCCCTTTCTTGAAAATATATATGCATATTTAAGAATATAATTTTTATCATTTGTGAAATAATAAAATAAATAAAAAGAATAATATAACAAATAAATAATTTTTAAAATAATAAATATACATCCTTAAATATTTAATGGGAAACGAACCTCCTAAAAAAAACTATCAACCTAGATTAGAAAAATAAAGGCTTGAAATTGCTTGCATCAAGGTTATAGCTCACCTTGAACTCTAAAGAGACAGAAAAATATCTTAGGGTAACTAAAAAGAAAAATTACTTATCTAAATGATAAACTCCCCTTAAAGAAATAAAGTTGATGAAGTTCATAAAGCTTCAAGTGTAATAACAGATATGAATTTCATAAATGGCTGCAATATTATTATTAGATTCTGCGGAATTATAAAAGACAGATCTCTCTTGATTTGTGATAGTGTTGGAAACCCAAACAATATATAAGAATTACTTCCTTACATTGAATCTGTAATTTATTATTATTATAGACACCACCATAAAAGTCGAATAAAATTCTTATTTTAATAATTATATCTAGGTTATCTGGGCTGCTAAATATGTAAACTTGAATTGCCTTTAGGAATTTTAAAATATGATGCTTAATTTCTTTGGAGCTTAAGGTATTGATGTAACTTCTAGTCCTAAAGTTGACAAAGAACTTAAAAAATGCTTTGAAGTTGTCCTACCCTCCCCTTAAGATATAAACGATTATATGGTTAAGTTATCTGAAAAAACAGGACTATCTCTCGACCACATTAATTAAGCTGGACACGAATTTGTTATTCCAGGCTAATAATAATAACAACAATAACATCCTTAAGGACCTGGAGGATTTGGAGGTCCTGGAGGGTAAGGAGGATTTGGTGGCCCCGGAGGTGCTTACTTCCCTCCTCAATAATAATAATAATAAGGAGCTCAAATTGGAGGATACTTCCCTCCTCAGTAATACAATGTATAAGTTTAAGTCCCAGGATATTAACCTAGCTAATAACAATAATAATACCCTGGATAATAATAATAATTCAACTAACCCTCAGGATTTAACCAACCTCCCCAACAATAACAATAATAATTCTAAGGATATCCCTAAATGAGCTTACCATAAGAAAATAACAACAACAACAACAATAACAACAACCAATTTTCTTAACATTCTAATCCCTATTCTTAACAATAGTTTTCTCAAAATACTAATAATAATAATTAACCCCCTATTCAATCCCCTAATTTGTCTCACATATCTGCAAACACTAATAACAATGTTAATAATAACCAACCTTAATAATAGCAATAATAATAATTTTAATAACCATAATAAGGATCCATGTAATTCTAATAAGCTCCTCAATATGTTAACAAATAATAAGACCAAGATAACCAAAATTAAATAGATTCTTTAGAAGAAAGACTTAATAGACTTAGAGGTGGAGTTTGACTTTGAATATATTAAATTTATATCATCATATAATTTAAAATCTAAGGATAATTATTTTTATTAACATTATAAATATTCTATAAAGAAATTAAAAGAAGATCATAAATATATTCATTCTTAGTTAAATTTATAATTTTACTTTAAACAAAAGGTTTCTGTGTATGGTATATTGTTAATTTATATTATTCTGATAAAATATAGAATATTTAAATATTAATTAAACAAAGAAAAAAATAAATTTATAAAAATAGTTTTTACATTATGATTTTAAATAATACCAAATTAAATAATTTATATAAAATGAAATGTGATGCTGAAAATATATTGTAGTTTTAATTCTAAATTTTTATAGAATTTAGGCATTATTTTATAATAGAAGTTTCCTCTCAAAAATTAAGTATGAAAAACGAGAAAAACAGATATTTTGTTATATAAATTATTAAAAATACTAGAAAAAATAAGTATATTTATAGTAAATGATATCTACTATTTATAATAAATTTTTAACCAAATAATTTAAGCTTTAAAATTACTAATCATGGCTTTCATGTATTTAATGGGAAATGCTATGATAATAATTTTAATATTCATTTTTAATAGGAAATAATATATAATTATATAAATAATAATCTATAAAAAATGGTAGATTTTAGATAATTTGCTGTTATAGGGGGTATATAATTTTTTTTAACATTATAGTTTTAATAATATAATAGACTACCAATTAAATTATTGATATCATAATAATGATAATAATTATTAACTCCAATAATTTTAACTTTAATTTTAAAAATTAATAAACTGTTGACTAATCAAATATTAGTTGTCAGTCATAATAAGGCTAAAGCACCGGATCTCATTAGAACTTCGAAGTCAAGTGCCTTATAGTGTGGTTATTATTAAGGTGGGAGATCGCTTATGAATTTTACAAGCTGATAACCTATATAATCTTTTTAATTAATATTTTTATTTTTTCAAATAGAATATAGTTATTTATGAATTAAATTAAATTATATTTTATTAATGACCCTAAAAAATTATTATAGCGTACATAGATTTTATTATTAAAAAACGAATTTTTATTATATTTTTATATATATATTATAGAAAGTATTTATTTCAATAAATATAATCCTATGAGAAATTATTTTTATTTTATACTAAATCATAATAATTTAACTAATAATATTACTATTATTTCATAATATTAGATAATATATTAATAAAATACTACTATATATATGGATGTATTTAATATTTAAAATATAACTAATTTTATTTAATTTTTATAATTTAACTATATTTTTATTTATTATATTACTATCTAAAAAACAACATGTATAATATGTAAAATATTTATATTCATCTATATCATTTTTTACTTACATATATATTATATTATTTTTCAGCTAAGTGTTTATCAAATTAGATTTTTCCTTCTAAATAAAACCTTATTAAATTACTTTTAAATTTTAAGAAAATTCCTTTTGTTTAATCAGTAATTTTTAAATAATCTTTAGAATTGTTAAGATATGGATTTAAATATCTTATTATAATACTAGCTAATATATTTCTTACTAAAGCTTATACATTATTTATATTTATCTTAGAACAGTTTTTCCCCAAATCTTCTTAAGTTACTGAAAATACTTTAGAACAAAATTTCCATGAAGGAAATTTACCCTGAACTTTCTATGAAGGAGATTGAGCCTTATCTTTATTTTGAGTTCTTTATTAATTAATGCTTTTATTTATTTATTCTACTTTATTTTGAAAAAACTCTTACAAGATTTGTTCCAAATTTTCTATTTAATTTTTATTTCCTTTTATTTAGTTTTTTATTAAGGGATAAAGTTTTTCTTGGCTTGATAACTATGATTTTAAAAAAAAATCAAATTTTTGGGAAGATTTTTGGTTTCCTATGCATTTTAAGTTATTTTTCTTTTTTGGATCTTTATCTTTAAAATGTTTCTATTCTTATTGTTCAAATCTTAATTTAAAGTTTTAAAGTTTTAATCCGTATTTATCTGTGGTATATTTTTATTAACTTCATTAAAAATTGAAAAATCTAAATTTTAAGATTTAAAAAATTAACCCTAGTTATTTATCTTGGGAGAATAATCTTAATTTATATCTTATTATTGTAAATTATTTAAATCTAATTCATTGATGAATAAAATATCACTATTTTATTAATTCCCATAACTATATTATATATCTTGATAATCTTGATAACCATCGTTTATGTCTTTCTCATCTTCATATAAAGTTTTTTCTTTCTCTCCTGATTAACAAATTGGAATATTATCATAAGATACTAATTATTCTTCTTATTAATAATTATTATTCCCAGAAAATAAAATATCATTATCTTATTGTAATTAATCTTGATCCTGGAGGGAGTTTATCATTTTAAAACTATTAGAATTGCGAATATCATTTTATTATTATATGGAAGTATCATTAAGAAATGAAAGTTTTTCACTATTTTAATCTATTTTATCTTTTAAATAATTCTCATCTCCAACATCAATTGAGTTGTTTTTTTTGTTAGGAATTTTAAACTCGATCATTGCTTAGTCACTTGTTGCCTTTGTAGAACTATTATAATCATATAAAAAGTTATTGTCATAGTTTTATTTAACATCAAGTTAGTAATCTGAAGAAAAGTATTCGTCAATATTATTTTGATCTTACATCATAATTTATTTTATTTTATTTTATTTATTAGTTCGTATTATTTTTTACTTTACTAATTTTTATTATATTTCCTTATATAATCTATATCGGGTTGTAAATTTTGATTTTCAATAAAATAAGGAATTGTTATATTACTAATTAAAAAACTATCAGATGATTTTTAAACCCCTATAAGGTTTTTTCAGCAAATGTATTATATAATTTAGGATGATTATTATATAAAAGCATTTTTTATAATAATCATAAAATTCAATAATTTAAAATATTAAACTTGATTCAAATAATAAAAATATAACAGCAAAAAACATTTATAAATATATTATTCTTATAAATTTGTGTGAATATACGTGATAAAGAAAAACTATACCACTCACTTAGTTATATTTAATGTTTCAAAAATTAGTTCATATATTATTTCTTTTCTATACCTTTTTTACATTTAATTTGTGAATCTTATAATTTATGAAGCTTATCTAACTGCTTAAACTTTTTATGATAGTATTTATTATTGTGTGTTTATAAGATTAAAAGGAATGTAAGACTATGCTTTTTATGTAGAAGATATATATATTTTATTTTTAGATATACATTCTATATTCCAATATAATAAATAATTATAATGTTTTAATAAGCAATTAAAAAGATTCCTTAGAAAATTTTTATTTACCATATTTTATTTATTTATTTTGATTTAAAAAGATTCCACCTCAAGCAAATTTTTCCTTATTGTATAACTATTGAATAATTTCTATAAAAATGTTTCATATATCTAAAAAAAAAGAACTTCATTTTCTCTAATTGATATTTTCTGGCATTATTTGTAAAGTTTAACTCCATTTTAATAATTAAAGATGTCGCTATTATTATAATTTTAAAAATACATAAAAACACAATTGGCAATTGTAGTCAATGGGATTACTGGGGATTTTTTTTCTAAATCATAAAGAGGGTTAAAAAAATCTTTAATTAAATTATTAATAAAAATATAAATTGTAGTATTTATTGTATTAAATTTTTTAATGTGTTCTATTAGATTCAAAAATATATTTTTTCTATGAATTAAATAGATAAAATTCTAAAATAAAAATGAAGGTCTATATTAAGCTTATTTGATTATAGCTAGTTTATCATCTAAAGCTCTCTTAAATCTCCAATCAAATGTATCTTTATGTTTTAGCAACAACTAATTTTTTATAATTTGACGTTTACAAATTCTATAAGAAGTTCTTTTTAGTATATTTTAGTATTATTTTATAATAAAAATTCAAGGAATTCGCCAAGTACTTAATGTGAAATATATACATTTTCATATTGTAAAGTAATTTTATTTATTTTATCAGATTCAGTTATTGAAATAATCTAAGAAGAGTCTAAATAAGAATAAAAATTGTATGTTTACGGATTTTTTAGAAATAAATCAAGTCGTTTTTTTATTTCTACATTAAATAATATTTAGTTAAATAAAATTAAATATATTTATTGTTTTTTTACAAGTTTTATTTCTTTTTAGAGAAGACATCACTTTTATTTATAAATCAAAATGTTATTTAATTTAATATGATTCTAAAGCTTTAATTAAATAACTTTCAAACTCTTTAAACCCATCATCTTGTAGTTATATTTTTAATTTTTTCAATTAAATTGAGGAAATGAGAGTTTTTACAATTTTTTCAATAATAAGTCCCTATTTAGATTATTATTTATTAAATTTAATATCAAATTTTTCAATATTGATTTTATCTGATTTATTTATATTTTTTTAAATTTCTGAACAATATTATTGAAAGTAATTCACCAATTTGTCACTTATTAAAACATTTTTTTAATTTAATTCTCTTCTTTTAAATTTAACTCTTGATTGGTAAAAAAATGATCTAAAATATTACATATTGCATCATATTCAATATGTAAAATAGAATTAATCTTTGCAAAAAAGCAGAGTTGATTTTCTTTATAGTAAAATAATTCAGAGTATATTTCTATTTTACCTTTATATTCTTAATTTAAGTAATGAGCCATTTATAATTAATAAATTACAAAAGTTTTAGTAATTAATTGGTTTGAACATTCTAATATTATTTTTTACAAATTTGGATAAGAATTATTAACTTGATTCGCAAACTTTTAGATTTAAATAATATTTGGATTCTAATAATTAGAAATTTATGAATTTAAAATAATTCCTAGTATATATCCACCATTTTAATTTATCTTAGAAAACTTGTCTATTATATTTATATTTTCGTCGGAAATATTATTTATATCTTTAAGATAAATATAAATTTTGTTTTTATTTATAAATGTAGTTTATAACAAAGAAGCAAATACATATGAGTAAAATCCATCTTGGGAAAACATATTTTAATTATTGTCTGAATAAATTGTTCTTGAATTTGCATAAATCAAAAATTTATTAATCCATCTTATATGGGAGATTATTGTTATAATGGAATTTTTTCAATATTTAACTCTATTATTTTTTTTAAATGATCATTTTATCTAAATACTATTATTGAATTAATATTCCTTTATGTATTTTTTAACTCAACATCACCCTCTTACATACTAATATTCTATAATATCTCCACTGACTTAGATTTGTAATTAGTTTTGATAAAAAGAGCTTGACATTTTTAATTTTCTTCAGTTTTTGACTCCATTTTTATTTTTTTGATTTATTGTTTATATATATATTAATAGTATATTTCAATAATTAATTTAATAGTTTTATAAATAAATAGTTGAAGTAATATTATAAAATGCATAATTACATATTCTATTTGAGTGTATATAATTTATAAATGTTAGTATATATATCAAATATTTAAAACCAATTTGATAGTCTCATAAACTATTTCTTTTCGAAATTTATTATTCATATATTTTTAATTATTTATGATATTTATTGCTATTTTCATAAACTAAACCTTTTCTGTTATTAATGAATTTACCACATTGATTTATTATAGTTGATTATTATTTTATTTCTAATCTGTTTAGGGAATAATAATATTATTTTAGAAGGTATATTTAAAGTTGTACTTACTTAAATATTTACATTGAAATATAAGAAATCTATAAAAATATTAGAAATAATCATAATTATCTTACCAGCTATGTTTATAAATGCAATAGATAGTATATGAATCAACGGATTAAAGGTTATTACTCAATATTCTACTAGTAAATAAATATTTTAAGAAAGACTAAAACTAAAGAGAAAAATATCCGCTGTGTGCATTATAAAATAAAGAAATCGTTTAGCATTTTTTAGAAATTAAAATACCAGATTTTTAATTGAAAATACATAAATCAGAATCGCACATATAAAATGACAATTCGCAACAGAGGTAAGTTCTTAAATTGGTGACTCCAATTTTTCTTTTTTATAATAATATAATTATTAATTTCTAAGCCGTTTATCGCAATGTACAAAGTAATATTACTACCATTTAACTGCTTAAGTGTTTCTTTTAGATGTATATAGTACAAACTGTTTTATTTTACTATAAACTCATTTTATACTAAATATATTTCTATGATAATATTATCATTTAAAAATTTTGAATTTATATTTAATTAGACCAATTATTATAAAAAATCTATATCTTCCATAATCTTTAGTAGTAATTTTTTTTTCCCTTAAAATAATCTAAATTAAATATTTTAGAAATTTATTTCTATATTTTTTTCAATTAATAGCTAATCATAATTATTATAAAATTCTATAATCTATACAACTCTTTAGATTAGTAAATAAGATTATATAAGTTTGAATTGAAATTTTTTTATTTTTTTATTTTTCAATACATCAATTATTAATTATATATTATTAATTCTATCCATATTAATATTTCTTTTTCTACAAATATTATTATAAAGTAGTAAAGCCTATTTATTCCCTATTAAATTTATGTTTTTATTTACAATATTAAATAAAATTACTTTTTACATTATTTAGCCGTTTTGTTTTACAAACTACTAATTTAGATTTCATGGGAATCGAATTTTTCAACATAATGACTGATCATTTATAAAATATCAAACCCTTATTTAGAGTATAAATTATATAATTATATGGTAAATGATTGTATGTTGAAATTATCAAAAATTGACAAATAAAAAGTATTTTATAAAAAATTTTAACTTGTATTTTAGTTTTTCTTTTATTGAGTGATACTAAAGCATTTTAAAGAATATTTTTATTAATTTTAGTCAATTTATAGATATTTTTATGATTTACATACTTATTATATCGTATCTATATAGCGATTATTTAATATTATTTCCCTTGATTTTATAAATTATACTAAATTTTGATTATTATTATTAGTGAAAAGAGATACAAATTCATTCAATAAACCATTTTATTAAGCTTATTGTAAATATTTTAAATTCTATATTTTTATTCTAAAATATTATTATTTTAGGGAGTAAAAAGTACTATATAAGTTAACTTATCCTTTAAAAAAATAATTAAAATAGGCAGCTAAATAAATTGGTTATTCTTTTTAAATAATATTAGACTATCCTTAATATTTCAGAAAAGTAATAGAACTTATATTTTTAACAATATTTTATAAACTTAATGCTATATATTATATACTTTAAATTTCATTTTGGCTGCTAAATGTCAAAGCTTTCTTAAAAATTAGAAATATTTTTATTTTTTACTCATTTTTAATAAATAATTTTATCTATAAAATTATTCTAAAGTTTTAATATTATTATTATCAATATTTTCCAAATCATTTATATAAATATATAAGCAGTATTTGTGAATAAAGCAATTCAAGAATTATTTAAATATTAATTAGTAAACTAATCTATTGGGGACTTAAGTATTAAGAAGATCAAGGGCTCTATTATTAAAATATACAAAAAAATCTATATCTTTCTTAAAGATCTCATTCATTTAAAATTCCTAAAATATTATGTTGGGAATAATAGACTTTTTTAATCCTTCAAACTGAAATACTGCTTTTAAAGCTAATTTATCATTTTTTTTTATCTAATCACAATTCCAATCTTATGTAATATACACCTATTTAGATTATATTTTATCAAAAATACCTATAATTTGTGTTTTATTCATAAATTATTTAATTTATTTTTTGATTTCAAATTTATTTTTCTATAGTATATTAATTAGTAGGAATTTATTACAAACATTAATGAGTTTAATAGAAAAAATGGTTTTTATATGAAGAAATAGAAATTGGATTTAATTTTATAAGTATTATTATTGTGAAGCTTAACATTATATAATTTTTTATAAATTTAAATATGAATTGTGAGTTTAGATAATTATTACGACTATATCTTAATTGTAATATTATTTCTAATAAATTCTGACGATAGTACAAAGAAGAAATAGATGCAAGCATTTGATATATTAATAAATCTAGTCAAGCTATGCTTAGCATATGAAAATATATTAATAAAAATAAATATGAATCATTGTAAATTTATAAATCATATTTATAAGTTAATATGTTTGAATACTTTTATTAGTAAAACTTTCGATCCAGATTCTTTGAAATATTTTATTAAATAAATTATCTTAAAATAGGATTTGATCTACCTTATGTTTCTATTTTAATATAATAAAATTAATTAGTCATTTATTATTTAAGGTGAAAATATTATTATTATTCATGAAAGAAAGGGATAATTTTTATTGTATGGCTCCAAACTAATATTCAAACTTTAATATTTAAAAATATGATTAAGTTAAATTACATAAAAGTTTATAATTTAACTGATTAAATAAATAAATTATAAAATATATATAAATTATTTATATTTTAGCATCATTTTTATTTTTATATATTAATATTGTTTTTATAAAATTATAATATAAAAATTTTTTTTTTATTAGTAAAAGATATAAAATATAAAATAATATGTTTGTTATTTAAGGGAATAGTTTGAACAAATATTAAATTTATACCCAATTAATTGTTTTATTAGAATTGTTCGAAAATGCATAAATAATGAGATTTCATTTTAAATATTACTGATTTAACTAGTTATTATATAGGACAGAAAATTATCATTAATAAATATTATAATTATTTAATAATAAAAGAAAAAGAAAAAAAACTCTAGCAACACAATATTATTAATTTAAAGTAAAATATTATCTGCCTATTATAATTATGGATAGCAAGCTTTACACATAATAAAGCTTAGCTAATAATAATATATATGACTTTTATATGATATTCAGGGGATTATTTACAGTTTTGAGTTTATAGTTATTGCTTGCTGTAGCAATTAGATTAATATTTGGATCTTTTCTATATTTTATTCTCTTTTTACTTGCACAGTGCTTTATTTTTTACTCATAAAGGGATGAAATAAATAATAAGTTGGCTTTTAATGATAGCTTTATTGGAAGATAACTCTCCTTTTCAGAGAGACTATTAGTTCAGCTATAGTTTATGTCTTTTCATTTAATTACTGAGGGTATCAATGCTAAAATACTTAACTACAAAAATAAAGACATAAAACTTCAAAAATATTCTCAAATTCCTAATACAATAGTTTTTGATATAGAATCATCATAAGAATTAAATATTTTAGATATCATATCTTAGAGTTAAATTACTGTCTTAAACTTTGGTAGCTGCACATGACCTCCATTCGTAGCCAACTATATGTAATTCTGCAAAATAGCAGAAAAGTACAAATAGTAGGTAATTTATTAAAAAATGATTTTAAAAAATAAATTAAATAATTTTAATTAATTCTGTAATTTTAGGCTAAATTTATTACTATCTATATAAGAGAGGCACATCCCTAAGACGGATGGAAAGTAAGTTCAAGTCTCAATATAAAATAAGTCAATGATCCCAAGCTTATTGAAGAAAGAATCGAACTTGCCAGAGATTTTAAGGAAGACCTTTCTTATTCGAAAAATGTTGAAATATATGTAGACAACATTTAAGACACAGGAAGTCTTTCTTACCAATCTCATCCAGAGAGGCTATTTATTGTTAATCCAAATGGAAAATTTGAATTTATAGGGGGGCCAGGACCTGCTGATTATTCCTTGAGTAAATTTGAAGAAGCTTTGAAAGGATTAATTGAAAAAAAAAATGAAGATGATATAATAAATATGTTATTAATTATAATATTATATAATATCATGATTAGCCTATTATAAATTTATTTATAGGCTTTGAACATTTATTTATAATATTTATTTAGTTAACAAATTTATTTAGTATCCCATTTAATATTTTTTGTATTATTTTATAGCTTTTGAATGTTTTAAATATAAAAATTAATTCCAATTTTTTTTTTTTTTTTCCATTAGGTTTAAAATGTTAACACAAGTAATTTTTAATTTTCTATAAAACTTATTTTTCTCTTAATTCTTATTTTATCATTTTGATTTAATAATATTCGATTATATATAATAGAATAATTGGTTTTTTAATTTAAAAATCAAAGAAAATTGTTTATAATAAAATAAATACAAGGTATATCTCTAAATTCCTTAATCTACTAAATATTATCTCTTTATTTATTAGTTTTATGAGAAATAATAATATATATATTATAAATTTATTCAAAATAATTTAGAGGGAGAAAATTGAAAATATAATTAAAATATATTAATTAGTATCAATAGTTAAGTTTTAATATCAATTTGAATCAAATTTCAGTAAAAATTATTTTAATGTGTAATAAAGATTAATTTTAATTTTTGAGATTTAAAATATTTTTTATAATACATTTTTAATTATTTAACTCCAAAATAATTTAATGTATTGATTTTTTCATATATAAAAATAAAAATAAAACTTTCATTTTTTATCACTTTTATTTATAAGATTAAATATAAATCGAATAATTTGATTTTTTTATTTTCACTCATCCAATATTTATATGTCCCAGTCAATAAAAATTTAAGAAAAAGTTTAATTTTTATTTTTTTTCCATTTTAATTAATCTAGAATTAAATTTTCAAATTAAAACTGGTATCAATCTTATTGCTTTGATTTTATAATAATTAATATTAATGTATCATATTGATTTTATATATATATAACAAATTATAATTACTTTGAAAGAAATATAAAAAAAAAAATAAATAAATTCTATAAAAAAAATATTTAAATATAGTATAGATATAAAAATAAATATATAAAATAAAATATATTATTTCTTATGACGTAAGATATATAGTCTACGAAATAAGGATTAATAAGAAATGAAAAAACTGATTATTATATGATTTTTAGAGGTATTTCAACTATAGCTATTTTAAAAATGACTTTGATTATCCCTTTGAGAATATGGCTTGGATCTTTCACCTTTTTGTTCTATCTTCTACCTATACTAGTAATCTCTATATTTTTGCTAAAAGATATTTTAAACAAGAAACTTATTTTTGTTGATTCTGTATACGGATAAGAACTAAATTTGGGTCTTAGAATGTGGTTTATGGTTAAAGCAACCTCATTTCATTTAATAAAAGAACATATTTAAGACTTTTTAATTACTTTAAAAAATAGAGATATTAAATTATGTTATGGAGAACCCATTCCTGATACTCCTCTTATCAACATTGAAACGAAGCAATAGCATAAAATACTTGATATTATTTCCAAATAATTACCCACAGTTCTCAATTTTGGAAGTTGTACATGACCTCCATTTGTGGCCAACTATAAACTTTTCTGTAAACTCGCTGAAAAGTATATATAGGAGGTACTAATCAAATAAATTAATATAATATGCATATAAAATTAATTTTTAATTGTTTTTAGGCCAAATTCATAACTATATATCAAAAAGAAGCTCATCCATAAGATGGATGGAATTTAAGTACAGATATTGATATTAAATAGATCAATGATCCTAAAGAAATTGAAGAAAGAATTGAACTAGCCACTGACTTTAAAAATGAACTATAAATTTCTAACTAAATTGAAATATATGTTGATGATATAAATAATGAAAGCAGTTAAAAGTACTAATCTTGTCCTGAGAGATTATTTATAGTGAATACTAAAGGAAAATTTGAATTTGTTGGAGGACCAGGACCTTTCGATTACTCTTTAGAAAAATTAGAATAATCTCTAAAAGTGTTGGCTGGAAAAAAAACACAGTGAATGAATGATGAAATAACAATTAGAAATATAAAAGTTATAAAATTACTATGATTAGACCATATAAAAAGTAGCAATGGGCTATGATATTTTATTTTTAACTAAATATTTTTTATTATTTTATTTATTGTAATCGATTTTTGCATCATTTTATATTGTACTAAGATATTATAAATTCTTATCAGAAGTAAGATTAGTATTCTCGTTTACTTTATTATAAAATTTATTGATTCACAAAGCTTTATATTACCTTTTAAATATCTGATAGTAGGATTTATTATTACTAATATCCAAATATTTATTAATCAATGAGTTCCACAAAAAATTGATTAAATAAATAATAAATAATAAATTTAAAAACTATATAATCAAATAATAAAAAAAAACACAAATAAACTTACTATATTTTACTAAACATAGAAAGTTCAACCTATTACTAATAAAATCTTCTGACTACCAGCATACTTCTGAACCTATCTAAAGGCTTAACGACATATACTTGATTTTGAGAGGTATTGCTACTCTATCTGTAATTTTAACCTTTTGAATTTTACTTTTAAATTACATTTTTGGATCCTTTAACTTTCTGTTTTTCTTATTACCTGTTCTCTGAAGAATTCTATACAAAAATCGAGGAAACATATCTAAGAAATTTTATTTTATTGATGAAATTTATAGAAAAAGTGTTCATTTTTTGAAAAATGACTCTTCATAATAAATTTTTTTTCCCCTTTTATGATAATTCACTAAGGATAAAGACTTGTTGAACATTTAAGATCCTCTAAATCATTTCCAAAACTTAAATCTTAGATGAAAGATACCCCAATTTATGACAGAAAACCCTTAAAATTGCCTAACATATCTTTTAAAGAAAATCTAACGGTTTTAAATTTTGGAAGCTGCACCTGACTAGATTATGTGACTAATTACATTAAGTGTTTGTAATTAGTTTAAAATGATGAAAATAAAGTAAAAATAATATAATTACCTAGAAGTTAATTTATGAGAGTATAATAATTTTTATTAGGCCAAGTTTGATAGTATCTGTAGAAACGAAACATAAGCCCAATATATTTGGAAAATAAGTTCCATGTTTAATATAAAGTAAATATCATCTCCTATGTCTTTTGATGAAAGAATTAAGCTGGTCATAAATATGGGGTTGCCTGAGAATGCTGAACTTTTTTCTGATGACTTAAAAAATGAATCATTTGAAGCTTATTAATAATTTCCGAGAAAGATTTTTCACTACAAATCCAGAACTTAAATTTGAATTTATCGGAAGCTAGGATTAATTTAATAATTCTATTAATGAACTATAGAAATTTTTAGAACATAAAAATTTTGGCACTCCTTAAAGGAAAGAATTTATACACATATATATAAAACCTAAAAAAATAGTGATCTATATTTTACTTTACATAAAGAAGATCACTTATATATAAATATATAATATATATATATATTATAAATAATATTATGCCCAATTATATTTATTTAAAATTAAGTGATATTTGTGATTGACTATATAATATAGAAGCTGCACCTGAACAGATTTTGTGGCTAATTAGATTAAGTGTATGTAATTTGTTTAAAATGATGAAAGTAAAGTAAAAATAATAAAATTACCAAAAAGTTTTTTTAGGAGATTATAATAATTTGTAAAATTTAATAGGCTAAGTTTGTTAGCAGCTGAATAAAATAAATGTAATTCAAAGATTAATAGAAATTAAGCCCATGTTTAATATAAAGTAAATATCACCTCCTAAATCTCTTGATGAAAGAATTAAGATGGTCAAAGATTTCAAAGAAGGTATGGGGATGTCTGAGAATGCTGAATTCATTGGAAGCTAGGGTTAGTTTAATTATTCTATTAATGAACTAAAGCAATTATAAAGCTTAGAAATGTATGAACCCCTCAAATGAATGAATTAATTCACATATTTAATAGTAATCATAGCTTTATTCTACATCATGGTTTACTATGAGAAATTTATAATAAATATTCTTATATAAATTTCGAACCTAATTAAACTATTGATTTAGATTAAAGAAAATCATTTATAAATATATATAAATAATAAAGAACAATATGTCCAACTATATTTTATTAAAAATTTAATAGTTTGTGTGATATTCTTTACTTATTATAAATTAATTTGGTAATAAATTATTTAATATTATAATATTTTAAAACAGACTCCTGTTTCTAAATAATTAATTTCTTTTGCTTTTTATAAAATATAATCAAAATAAAATATTAATATATAATTAATAACTATATTACTAATTTATTAGAAAAACAGAAAAAAAAAAAACGATAAGATATATAAAAAAAAAACTCATAGGCACAAACGGAAACAGTTCTCTTTTCTAGTTAAAACTAATAATTAGAAGTTAGACTGTATATAAAAAGAATACTGACGATATAGCTCATTTTATATACTTTGCTAGCCATAATTTAACAAATAGCCGGATCTCTTAACATCTTACTTTTTGCTTTACCACTTATAATTTATGGTTTTTTTTTTCAATAAGAAAAATTTTGAGAATAAATTGGAGTTTTTATATTCTTTTACAGATAAAAAGCTAAATTTATTTTTAAAATAGGTAAAATTTGTTGTTATTTATATATAAGAAGCCCATCCCTAAGATGGGTGGAAGTTGAGTGGAAATATTAATATGAAAAAAACAAATTCAGAGAAAAACATTAAAGAAAAATCTAATACGCAACTGAATTCTAGGAGAACATGCTAAAGTATTCCAAAATTAAAAATATTGAGTTTTATGTTGATGAGTTTTCTAATTAAGCTAGTAATACATATTAGGTATTTCCTGAAACAATAATAGTTATAAATCCTGATTAAACAATAGGATATGCTGGAGGCTTGGGGCTATTCGATTATTTTATTTATGATTTAGAAAAATATTTGTTTTCATTAACTAACAAAAATGAAAGTAATTTTTTAAAAAATAAATGAATTGAAAAAAGAAAAAATAATCTCCTATTAAATGATTTATTCATTGAAATTTAATTAGCTTTGATTTATAATATAATCAGTAAGATTCTTTAAATTCATAGGGTAATAAAATAATATGGTAAATAATTAAATTTATTAGATTATTTTTATAATTTTTTATCATTAAAAAGAAGTATTATTTATACTCAATCAAATAGATTATTTTTCTATCAATATAAAATAAATAAATAATAAGTTAAAATAGGAAGGATAATGGATGATGTAATAAATCACCACATAGCGGTTTCTTGAAGAAATTAAAAATTTAAGTAGAACAAGATAGTTGATGGTGATCTTTGCTATCACCTATCGATCTAATAAAATATATGGGGGGCTATAGACATCAAGAAACCTGACAGTAAAACACCTATAGATAGAAAAATAAATGTAGTTTCTACTATCTCCAAAAAGGAGAGATTTTACTGATTCAGCCTTCAAGAGTAGCTGGTATATTTTCATGAGTTAAATATATGATTCTAAACAAGATTGCATTAAATAACATTAAGCTAATTCAAATATTAGCACAAAGTTAATAAGATTGTAAGTACCTTTAAATATGTACTTGAAGCTTTATTAAACCCGGTACATCTAAATCTAATATATTAAAATTAAATTTAGTCAATAAATGGAAAAAAAATAAATCTATTGTTAAATTGATACTATAAACTTCCTTATAATTTTATAAATTTTTGGCAACACTTATTTATATATTTTTATTTATAAACTAAACATCATATTCTTATATTATATTTAGATAAAACTTAAAGACCAAATTAGAAGTATTTATATTAATTTACTTCATAGTATTTTTATTTAGTATATTTAATTTTCAATTTTATCAAATAATATTTCTAACCTTATTTACCCAGCATTTAATTTCATTTTCTTATTCTTCATTATCTTAAACATTTCCTGACAATTTTTTAATAATATCTTCATCATTATTCCAAGCCATATCTTAAGTATGCTTTTTTGCATTTTCATAAAATTTTTTAGGGTCATTAATGTATTCGGCAGCTGTAACTGAGTCTAAGGGATCATCACCTTCTGGGTCTATATTTAATAGTTAAAATTATTTGCTTATGGAAAAATATTTTTATCAAAATGAATACTCAGAACTAATCCAAAAACTGCATCAAAAATTTCTTTTACATTCCTATCAGATTTATAATTTCTTTCTATAATTGAATGACATATTCTACCCTAATAATTTATTAATAATAAGATATGTATTTATTTTATATAAAAACCAAACTATACTTAGGAATTTATATTCATATGATAAATGGGTGTGATAAATCTAATATTTGGAGGTGAGTAAGGATAATTATCATTGAACTACATATATAATAAATATAGCCCTCCTTCATATGCAGTTTGTTTGGGACCTATCATAAGAATTTTCCAAAAATCAATTTGGCATTATACTGGATATACAGAAAAATATGGGTGGTTCTATAGAAAATATAAATTTTTACATAATTATAAATAATACAAATTAAAATACATTTTTAGTTAAATTATCAAGTTCCTTCACGATTCTTCTTATTCTTAAAGCAGGATTAACAAAGTTTTATTCTATTTAATCTATTGCTTATTAAGGTTTAACAATTTCAATTTTCATATTTTCTGGAATAATTATTTAATGTCCTTCCAGATCAAATTATTCATTTTCCATTTTTGACATTTCTTCTTGGAGATTATCTAAATTATAAATATTTGTTTTTTTATTTTATCTTAAGGAACAACTAAGAATTGTCTCAATTTCAAATAGTTTCATTCCTTCCTCAAGACTCTTTGGGTAAAAACATTTTCCACCGCTTAATTTCGAAATTGCCTTTAATTCTTTACACTATTTAAAATTTAGGTATATAAATATAAAAAATATATTATAAAATTATTATACTTCTCCTCCTACAACAAATGAATCTATTATAATTCTATTAATAAAATTAATAATATAAATACAATACTTTTATAATAGAAGTTAAAAATCATAAAAATTTACTTTTCAAGTAATATTTTATTTAAAATATCAATCTTATTTATTTGAGAAGTATAATCCTCCCCATCACTTAAGACTATAATTCTGCATATTACATCTTGATATTAATATTTAAATTTTTTAAGTTAGTCAACACCTAGACTTAAAGCATCATATAATTTAGTAGCCCCACAAGGAATTGCTAATTTTACTAGCTATAGAAATAAAAAATAAATAAAAATTAATATATATTAGTTTTATAAATAATTTACATTTTTGAATTAAATATATTATTCAGTAAAACCACAAACTTAAATAATATCATGGTCAAAAAACACTAAAGAAATTACCTAAATTTTTAAAAAATATATAAGTTTATAATTATATATTTTAATATACAAATTACATTGTCAAAATTATATGCCATTAATCTGTCAGCAAAGGCTGAAAAAAAGATTTTACAGCACCTATTCTCTATAAATCTTTTTAGTAAAGACTTTCCATTGAACTAGAAATATCAAAAAGCACTAATATCGCTTCTTTGGGGGTTCTTGTTAATGATGGATTCTATAATTTTAATGATTAGTCTTTTAAAAATTATTTATATTCCTAAGAATTCATATTTTCATTAGGTTAATTTTATCCTTGTTATTATTATTGCTACAAAAGAGTATTAGCATTTGTTGTTATTTCTTATTATGTGATAATATTATATATTATTAAACTTGTTGTATTATCATTATTTTTATTTTATCCTGTATAGATTATAATATCACTCTAACTATTTTATGAAAGTACTGGAGAATTTTATTATTATAGATCTAAGGGAGAATATATTTTTAAAATTTTACTATTATCTAAATATTTTTTTATATATGAATCTGGTTTTAATTTGAATTGATCAGTAGTTTTACTAATTTTTTAATAAAAATTATCCTTGTAATTTTATTTTTGTTAAGGATTCCAAGAGACCAGCTATAAATCATATTTTTTATGTATTTTAAATTACCGATACAAGATGAAAAGGTTGATATCAAAATCTAGATTTTCTTATAATAATTTAGTTTTTTTTAAATGCCATTAATATAAGTTTCTTATTTTTATTCAACTAATTTAATAACTGAGTCTAAGTCACAAATGAATTCATACTATGTTGTTGAATATTAAAGTTTTAAATATACAGGTTTATTTATTTCATTTTTAGTGACTTAGCATATCATATCAAATTCTTTGAATTTTTCTCTTTCATTATAAAAATTAGAGGAAGAATTAAGTTAAGTATCTAAAAATTATAAAATAACCCCAATAAGTAATCTAGATTATTCTAATATAGTGGTCATAACTAAATTTATTTGTTAATGTCTATTATTCATTCCTAACAGTCTAATTTAAAATTTTAATATTAATAAAAATTCATATCTAAACAATAATATTTAAAATATAATTTAGTTTACATTATAAAAACATTAATAAATCCTTCTTCTAAAGCTACTTATTCACAGAAAGTTAATGATGCGTTTTTTAGTAAAATATCGAGTGATCTTATAAAAGGTGCATTATTTTATGTAATATCTCTTAAAAATCCTAATAAATTATTATGTAAATGTTATTTCTCTTATGAAAACTTTTTCCAAGAACGTATAAAACTGACCTAAACTCTTATAAGCCCTTTTAACTCTACTAATATAAATGAAGCAGTCCTTTAGAATTTAATTTATCTGCTTTAGAATCTGCAATATTTTAATTACTTTAACTATTATTGGTTCCCTTAGAGATAATTTAAGAACTACTAAATATGCAGTAGATGATTTAATAATCCAATAAACAGTCTGTAACCTGGTATTTTTCATATAAATATAAATAGGGCAATATTTATGAACCATTTTCATAGTAGAGTATGCATGAATTTGAATTGTTTGATAACCCATAATCTTGTGTAATTTTGATAGATAAATCTTTTATATTCTGTTATGCACCTATTTAAATCTCATATATTTTGTCAGGTTCACAAGATTAGGGAAATTTTACAAGTAAAATAATATCTCTATAAACTTATATAGTAGTTTTAAATACTGCGTATTTCTATTGGTTAGATTATTGGATTTTATTTTATTGATAAGAAATTATGTTTTAGATATCATATTCTTTTATATTGTTATTAGACATTTTAGGAGAAATCATATATTTCTTTTCAAATTGCTAATCAAAACTATTCTGATCTATAATAAAATCATATTAAAAATTAATTTTATTAAATGTTTTTATTAAATTTTATCATACATGAAGTAGTATTAGGATTTAATTTTAAAGGGAGCATATATTAGAATTTTAACTATTAAATATAATCTTAGTAATTATAAGTTTCTGTATCTGTATTAGTATGTTAGCTAGAACTAAATATACTAGTTTAACTACTATTACTCTAATTATTCTCATCAAATTAACTCTTAAAACAATTTTTATAAATAAATTAAATATTAATTATTAAGGATAATTTAATTGAATATATAAAATTGTATACTAATAATCAAAATAACTATAAATCATTTGTAAAATAAATTTTATTAAACATTATTATGTTTATAGTAATGATAATTTTTTAATATTAATATTAATACTAATATTAATATGTAGAATAAGTATTGTCATTTCAACATAAAAATTTTTAAACTATGTTATATTAATAACTAATAAATTATGTTAATTTTTTAAGGTTGCTTAATAAATTTTAATAATTGAGTCAATTTTTCAAAAAGTGATTCAATTATTAAATTTTTAATTTAAAGATAATCCTCTTATATAATACACTAACTCAAATACTATATAATTATTTAAAAATTAGCTTAAATTCTCAGAAATAAATAATAAAGATATGTAATTTTAGAAAATTTCAAATTTTCATAAAAAAGGCGCCAAATTTGAAATAAAAAAATTTAAAAATTTTTTCCTAAATTGCCTTTAATTGTTTTCTTGGTGAAAAAATTATTAATTTTATTTAAAAATAAAAAATGTGTTAAAAAAATAATAAAAATACTAATCTAAATATGCAGAGAAAACAGAAAAAAAACTAAATTTATTAAACTTTTAAACAATTTTCTGATTTGTAATTTTTTTTCAACGAAAGTAATAATATTAAGATTAAAGTTGTACATAAATGATTGGTGTATAAATTCATTAAATAATAATTAGTGGATATATAATACATTTATTATAATTACATTAATATTTGTATAAAATAACATACTAAAATAATTATTAGCATATCGAATTAAATGAATATTTTTAAAATTGATTATTATAATATTTACCTATTAAGTCCATTGAGTAGAGGAGTTACCATCGAATGGTTAGGTACATCCTAATTCAAGATATTAACCGTCATCAATTACATCTTTGATTGCATAATCATTGTCAATTTCACAAGAATCATAAAATAATACTACCTGTTCTTCCTTAATTAAAGCTTATTTTTTATTTAATAGTTCAACAGCTTTTTAGATAAGATTGGTAATTTTAAGTTCTGGATTGATAGAAACTAGAATTTTTTTGTTTTGATATCCAATTTTTACCTTAATATTTTACATAATATTTGTTAGTTTGAATTTTTAGTTTATTGATAATTATTTTTTTATTTATTTTTATATGATTATTTAATTTACTTAAAGCCATATAAATTACATTATATTCTTTATGCCAAATAGTATACTTTTTAGGAATTAGTAATTTAATTAGAAAGAATAATTCTTTATATTTAATTAATATACTTAAAAATATACTCAACTAATTGCTAATAATAAAGAGAATATAATTTAAAAATTTTTAAAATAATTTTACTAGCCGAGATTTTTTTTATTTAAAACTAATACTTTTGATAAATAAATTTATAAAAAATGGATACAATTATTAAAACTAAACTTAATTATTGTGATATTTTTGAATTTTATTTTTTACTTAACTATAATTATACAATATGGAAGAATTATTAATTAAAATCAATTTAATAACTATGTAATTTAATAATTACATAATAATAATTAAAATCAATTTAATAACTATGTAATTTAATATTTACATAGTAATATATATATGTAATAAATTTTTTTTCTTTTCAATCTATTATTTTGAAATAAATTATTTTTTAAAAAATTTTTTAACCCTTCAAATGAACGAATTTATACATGTATAAATTCTTTAATAACAGTGATCTATACTTTACTTTACATCATAGTATGCTATGAGAAAT
Source organism: Miamiensis avidus (assembly GCA_037039885.1). Lineage (NCBI taxonomy): Eukaryota > Ciliophora > Oligohymenophorea > Philasterida > Glauconematidae > Miamiensis > Miamiensis avidus. The sequence goes on along the minus strand of JAWVGU010000008.1, from coordinate 442,038 downwards.
TTTTATTAAATATTCACTTATAAATTTTGAAACCTAATTAAACTATTGATTTAAAATAAAGAAGATCGCTTATAAATACTTATATACATTTTATAAATAATATTCTGTCCAATTATATTTTTAGTAAAAATTTGTATGCTTTAGTGATTGATTATATATATTATTTATTTATTAATTAATAATTAATTTATAATTAGGTTATTTAATACTACACAATATTTTAAAACAGAGTCGTGTTTCTAAATAATCAATTTCTTTAGTAGTATGTTAATATTCAATTAATAACTATATTACTAATTTGTGAGAAAAACAGAAAAAGAAACTATAAAAATATATAAAATAAAAAAATACTCATAAACACAAATTATATTTATTTTAAAATCATTTTAATAGGAAGAGACGGAAACAGTTCTCTTTCTAGTAAAATTTAATAATAGGAAATTGGACTGAAAATAAGAGGAATACTGACGATATATGTACTTTATATTCTTTACTAGCCATAATTTAGCAAATAGCCGGATATCTTAACATCTTACTTTCGCTTTACCACTTCTAATTTTTGTTTTTTTCTCAATAAAAAGCATTCTGAGAATAAATTGGAGTTATAGATACTTTTACAGATAAAAAGCTAAATTTATTTGAAAAATTTATATTTTTTCTGAAAATCATTCTCCTTATATGATTTATTATCAAACTGAGAGATTTATTACGAAAATCAAGTCGTTAAAAGATCCCCTAATATATGGATCTTAAATGAAAAATACGCAACTCTATAATTTAAACAGTATTTAAAAGATTGAACTATCCGAGATTATTTCAGGTTATAAAATAACTGTATTAAACTTTGGTAGCTGTACCTGACCTCCATTTGTTGCAAATTTTGCTTATTTTCTTAGAATTTCTTAATAATTTTAAGATTAGGTAGTAATATATTATTTAAAATTAAAATATATAAAGTAATAAATAAATTTATTACTAAATGCGAAATAAAATTTCAAATCAAAATTTTTATACTAGGTATTTTAATAATTTATTATGTATCTATGGTATATCTTTTTATTTTATGATATATAATTATAATTTTTCATTCATAAATTATAAAAATCAATTTCAAAAAAACAGATCTAAAAAACTTATGTATTATAGGTATATTTATGAATTAATCATTTTTTTTTAGAAAAAATAAATAATTTTGTAAAAAAAAAGAATATTGAGTTGACAAAATAAATAAAGTATTAATCAAAATATGCAGTAAAAACTGAAAAAAAACAAAATGATGTTTTTTGAAAATTTTATGATTTAAAATTTTATTTTGCCGTTAGTTATAATAAATTTTTTAAAATTGGTAAAATTTGTTGTTATTTATATATAAGAAGCCCATCCTTAAGACGGGTTGAAGTTGAGTGGAAATATTAATGTAAAAAAATAAATTCAGCGAAAAACATTAAAGAAGAAATTTAATTTGCCAAAGAATTAAAAGATAACATGTTAAAGGATTACAAAGTTAAAATATTGAGTTTTATGTTTATGACTTTTCTAGTTAAGCTAGTAATGCATATTGAGCATTTCCTGAAAGAATAATGGTTATAAATAATAATTTTATAATAGGATATGCTGGAGGCTTAGGGCCACTTGATTATTCTATTTATGATTTAGAAAAATATGTGTTTTTCAGCAGTTAACAAAAAAGAAAGATATTTATTAAAAACTATATGAATTGAAAAAAAGAAAAATAATCTTTCGATAAAATGACTAAATCATTGAAAATTATAATTAGCTTTTATTTATATTATAATTAGTAAGATTCTTTAAATTCATATAATATAATAAGGCTAATAATTAAAATGTTTAGATTATTTTTATAATTTTTATCAATAATCTGAAGTTTTTTGTGTATTAAATTGAATATATTATTTTTTTAATAATTATATGTTAAAATAAAAAAAATAATCAGTTTAAATTAAATTTAATAAGAAAAAAGAAATATTATAATATCTTAACAACACACATATAATTAATAGATATTATAAACTTCATATTATATTATATTTTGTTGGCAACACTTTTTTTATAAATTTAAACTAAAAAACAAATTTAATATTCTTATATAACTATTTCTTTTAATAAACTTCATATCATTTTATATTATAATATATTTCATTTTCATTTTATCAATTACTTTATCTAACCTTCTAAACCCAGCATTTAATTTCATTTTCTTATTCTTCATTATCTTAAACATTTCCCAACATTTCTTTAATAATTTTATCATCCTTATTCCATGCTGTATCTTTAGTATGCTTTTTTGCATTTTCCTAAAATTTCAATGGATTGTTAATGTATTCAGAAGCTGTAACGGAGTCTAAGGGATCATCAGGTTCTGGGGCTATATTTAATAGTTAAAATTATTTGCTTATGGAAAAATATTTTTATCAAAATGAATACTTAGAAGTAATCCAAAAACTGCATCAAAAATTTCTTTTACATTTCTATCAGACTTATAATTTCTTTCTATTATTGAATGACATATTCTACCCTAATAATATATATAAATTTATAAATAATATATATTTATCATGTATAAACCAAACTATACTTAGGAATTTATATTCATATGATAAATGGGTGTGACAAATCTAATATTTGGAGGAGAGTAAGGATAATTTTGTTTGAACTCCATATATAATAAATAGAGCCCACCTTCATAAGCAGTTCCTTCGGGGCCAACCATAAGAATTTTCCAAAAATCAATTTGGCATTATACTGGATATACAGAAAAATAAGGGTTGTTCTATAGAAAATATAAATTTTAAATATTACTTTCGTTGATTACAAATCAAAGAAATATCTAATAGTTTAATTTTGTTTTATTTTGTTTTTTACATATTTTGATTAGTGCTTTTATTATTTTTTGAACACTATACTACTAATTTAATAATTTTTTCATTTAAAAATTATTAATTTATAAATATAAACATTATACATATGTTTTTAAATCTGTTTTTTTATAACCTAAATTGTTTTTTTAATTCAATAATCATAATTAGTGTATAAAATATACAAAATAAATAGCATATAATTAATGCATGTACTATAGATACATAATTAATTCATAAAAAACTTAGCATAAAAATTTTGATTTAATTTTTTTTTGAAGAAAGTAATAATTATAAATATTTATGGCTAAAAGTACATTTTTAGTTAAATGATTAAGCTCCCTCATAATTCTTTTTATTCTTAAAGCAGGATTAACATAGTTTTATTCTATTAAATCTATTGCTTATTAAGAATCAACAACTTGATTTTTCATATTTTCTGGAATAATTATTTAATGTCCTTCCCGATCAAATTATTCATTTTCCATTTTTGACATTTCTTATGAGAGATTATCTAAATTAATTAAATTAATTAAATTACTTTTTTTATTTTATCTTTCAGAGCAACTAAGAATTGTCTCTATTTCAAATAGTTTCATTCCTTCTTAAAGATTTTATGGGTAAAAACATTTTCCACCACTTAATTTCGAAATTGCTTTTAATTCATGACACTTTTATAATTTGAAGTTAAAAATATAAATAAAAATATAATTATTATACTTCTCCTCCTACAACAAATGAATCTACTATAATTCTATTAAGATAATAGAGATATTATAAACATATAATTACTTTATATTAAATAATAATAGGTAAATATTATAAAATTTTACCTTTCACGTAATATTTTCTTTAAAATTTCTATCTTGCTTAATTCAGAGCCATTGTCCTCGCCATCGCTTAAGACTATAATTCTGCATATTAAATTATCATAATTATATTTAAATGCTTTAAGTTTATCAACACCAAAGCTTAATGCATCATATAATCTGCTGCCTGCACACGGAATTGCTAAATTTACTAGCTATATTAATAAGAAGGAATGAAAATTTATATAATAAATTAAAATATACAAATATTTTACTTTTTTGAATTTTTAATATTATTCTGTAAAGTCACAAACTTAAATAATATCTTAGTCAAAAAATACTAAAGAAATAACCTTAGTTAAAATTTAAAAAATATACAGACATACCTATATTAATAAATATATAGAAATATTAGGCTACATTATTATAATTATAGGCAATTGATCTATCTGAGAAAGCAGAGAAAAAGGATTTTACTGCGCCTATTCTCTACAAATCTTCTAAGTATGGGAATCTCATAGAACCAGAAATGTCAAAAAGAACCAATATCGCTTCTTATGGGGTTCTTGTTAATTTATTTATCTTAAATTTCGATACTTCATTTTTTAAAAATTATTTATACTATTAATAATTCATATTTTCATTAGTTTAATTTTATTATCCCTATTACTATTATTACTACTAAAGAGAATTAGCATTTGTTTCTATTTCTTCTTATAATATAACATTATATATTATTAAACTAGCTTCATTATTATTTTTTTTATAACCTGTATAGACTATAATATTATTTTAACTATTTTTTGAAAGTACTGGAGGATTTGAGTTTTATAGATCTAAGGGGGAATATTTTTTCAGAATATTATTATCTTTCAAATATTTTTTTATAGATGTATTCCAATCTGATTTTAATTTGAATTCATCAGTAGTTTTACAAAACTTTTAATATAAATTATCCTTGCAATTTTATTTTTGTTAAGGATTCCATGAAATAAGCTATAAATCATATGTTTTATGTATTTTAAATTAACGATACAAGATGAAAAGGTTGATATCGAAATCTAGATTTTCATATAATAATTTAGTTTTTCCTATTTTTTAATTAATAAATAATTCTTTTTTTTTTCAATTTCTTAACTAATCGAATCTAAGTCACAAATGAATTTATATTCTTTTTCTTCCTATTTCAATTTTAAATAAACAGGTATTTTTATTTAATTTTTTGTGATCTGGCATTTTATATCATATTCTGTGAATATTTCTCTATTTTTATAAAAAGCAGAGGAAGAATTAAATTTAGAATCTAAAAATTATAAAATAACCCCAATAAATTTTCTTGAATATTATAATATAGTTTTATTTTCTATGTCTTATTGCTAATATCTATAATTCATTCCTAACAGTCTAATTTAATATTTTATTATAAATAATAATTCATATCTAAACAATAATATTTAAAATATAATTAATTTTACTTTATAAAAACATTAATAAATCCTTCTTCTAAAGCTACTTATTCACTAAAAGTTAACTACTCGTTTTTTAGCAAAATATCGAGTGATCTTATAAAAGGTGAATTATTTTAAGTAAAATCCCTTAAAAACCCCAATAAATTATTAGGTAAATGTTATTTATCTTAAGAAAACTATTTTCCAAGAACATATAAAACTGATCTAAACTCTTATAAACCTTTTTCACTCTACTAATATAAATGAATTAGTCCTTTAGAATTTAATTCATCTACTTTTGAATCTGCAATATTTTAATTATTTTAACTATTATTGGTTCCCTTAGAGATAATTTAAGAACTATTAAATATGCAGTAGATGATTTAGTAATCCAATAAACAGTCTGTAACCTAGTACTTTTCATATAAATATAAATATGGTAATATTTATGAACCATTTTCATAGTAGAATATGCATGAATTTGAATTGTTTGGTAATCCATAATCTTGTGTAACTTTGATAGACAAGTCTTTTATACTCTATTATACACTTATTTAAATCTCATATAATTTTAAGGTTCAGAAGATTAGGGAAATTTTACTAGTAAAATAATATCTCTATTAACTTATAGAGTAGTTTTAAATACTGCGTATTTCTATTGATTAGTTTATTGGATTTTATTTTATTGATAAGTAATTATGTTTTAGATATCATATTCTTTAATATTATTATTTGGCCTTTTAGGTGAAGTCATATATTTGTTTTCAAATTGTTAATCAAAGTTATTCCAATCTAAAATAAAATCATATTTAAAATTAGTTTTATTAAAAGTTTTTATAAAATTTTATCTTACATGAAGTAGTATTAGGACTTAATATTAAAGGGAGCACATATTATAATTTTAACTACTAAATATAATCTTAGTAATTATAAATTTTTGTATTTGTATTATTATGTTAGCTAGAACTTAATATACTTGTTTAACTAGTATAACTCTAATTATTACCATCAAATTAGCTCTTAATACAATTTTTATAAATAAATTAAATATTAAAAAAAAGAAAAATTTATTGTATATATAAAATTTTATGCTAATTATCCAAATAAATATAAATCATATGTATTAATAAATTTTATTTAATTTTATTATTTTTATAATAATCAAAATTTTTTAATATTACTTTCTTCAAAATCAAATTACAAATCAAATATTTTATGCTAATTTTATAAGAATTAATTATGTATATATGTGCATGTATAATTTAGTTATATGATATTCAATTTTTATTTTTTATGCACTAATTATAATTATTGAATTAAAAAAAACAGATTGAAAACATATGTAGGATAATTATATTTATGAATCATTTATTTATTTTGTTAAAAACTAACCAATATAAAGAAAAAAGTAAAAAAACAAATTACCTATTAAGTTATTTAAGTAGAGGAGACATTAAAGACTTATATAAATCCTAGTTCAAGTTATTAACCATCTTTAATTACATCTTTAATTGAATCATCATTTTCAAGTTCACAGGATTCTTAATATAATGCTACCTATTCTTCCTAAATTTAAGCTCCTTTTTTATTAAATTATTGAACAGCTTTTTATATAAGATTGGTAACTTTAAGTTCTGGATTGATAGAAACTAAAATTTTTATGTTTTTATATTCAATTTTTACACCTAAAGCTGACATAAAACTCTTAATTTAAATTTTGAGTTTATTGTTTATTGTTTCTTATTTATTTTTATATGATTATTTAATTTAATTAAGACCATATAAATTACATTATATTCATCATGCCATATTGTATTCTTTTTAGGAATTAGTAATTAGTAACAATAAGTTAATATTCTTAAAAATTTATTCTAATAATTGCTAAAAAATAAAGAAAATACAATATAAAAATTTTAAAATTATTTTTACTAGACAAATGCTTTTTTATTTAAAACTAATATTTCTAACAAATAACTTTATAAAAAATGGATAAAAATATTAAAACAATACATAATTATTGTGATATTTTTGAATATTATATTTTACTTAGCTATAATTTTATAATATTGAAGAATTATTAATTAAAATAAATTTAATAACTATGTAATTTAATAATTATATAGTAATATACATAAATATTTAATTATATATTTTCTTCAATCTGATATTTTGAAATAAATTATTTTTTAAAAAAACTTTTTGAATTCCTCTAATAAACTAATTTATACATACATATAATCTTTAATAACAGTGATATATACTTTATTTATATCGTAGTTTACTATGAGATATTTATATTAATTATTCACATATAAATTACTAAACCTAATTAAACTATTGATTTAAAATAAAGAAGATCACTCATAAATATATATATATACATTAATATAATAATCTGTTTAATTCTATTTAGTAAAAATATAGTGATTTTATATTATTGATAAGTATATTATTAATTTGTAGGAATAATAGAAAAAGGAAGAAATAAGAAATATAATACTCATAGGCCCAAATTATATTATTTTGAAATCATTTTAATGGGAGAGCTTAGCAGTTCTTTTTTCTAGTAAAAACTAATAATTCAAAATTAGACTGCATATAATAGGAATACTGACAATATGGTTCATTTTATATTCTTTACTAGCCATAATTTAGAAAATAGGCGGATCTCTTAACATCTTACTTTTTCCTTCATTCCTTCTAATTTTTGGTTTGCTTAGAATAAAGAAACATTTTGAGCATAAATAGGAGTTTTTAGTTAAAAAGCTAAATTTATTACGAACATCAAGTCGTTAAAAGTTCCTTTAATATAAGGATCTTAAATGAAAAATACTCAACTCTATAATTTAAACAGTAAAAGAAAGATTGAACTATCCGAGATTATTTCAGGTTAAAAAATAACTGTATTAAACTTTATCAGCTATATCTGGCCTCCATTTATTGCAAATTTTGCTTATTTTCATAGAATTCCTTAATAATTTTAAGATTAGGTAGTATTATATTATTTCAAATTAAAATATATAAAGTAATAAATAAATTTTTTAAAATAGGTGAAATTTGTTGTTATTTATATAAAAGAAGCCCATCTCTAAGATGGGTAGAAGTTGAGTAGATATATCAATGTAAAAAAGATATATTCAGCGAAAAACATTAAAGAAGAAATTTAATATGAGACTGAATTTAAGGAGAACATACTAGGGATTCTAAAATTAAAAATATTGATTTTTATATTGATGAGTTTTCTAATTAAACTAGTAATGCATATTAGGCATTTCCTGAAAGAATAATGGTTATAAATTTTGATTAAACAATAGGATATGTTGGAGGCTTGGGGCCATTAGATTATTCTATTTACGATTTAGAAAAATAATTGTTTTCAGCAATTAATAAAAATTAAAGTAATTTAAAAAAAACTAAATGAATTGAAAAAATGAAAAATAATCCTTCTATTAAATGATTATATCATTGAAAATTTAATTAACTTTGAGGTTAATAATTGATTTTTTTATATAAATTTTAAACATTATTCTGAAGTTATATTTATTCTCAATAAAATAGATTATTCTTAATAATGATATATTAAAATTAAAATATAATAAGTTAAAATTATTTTTAATAAGAAAAGATAAAAATAGATCTTATATTATCTTGACAACATATATATTATAAATTTTAATAAATATTATAAACTTCATATTTTTTAATTTTTATTAGAAACACTTATTTTATAAATTGTTATCAATATTCCAAACTTCATATTCTCAAAATATATTTATATAAGCGGTTATGACATAATTATAACTATTTCTATTAATTATCTTCATATAACTTTTTATTTTATAAATATATTTCAATTTCATTATATCAATTACTTTATCTAACCTTCTTAACCCAGCATTCAATTTCATTTTCTTATTTTTCATTGTCTTAAATATTTCCCAAGAATTCTTTAATAATTTTATCATCATTATTCCATGCTGTATCTTTAGTATGCTTTTTTGCATTTTCATAAAATTTGATAGGATTATTAATGTACTCGGCAGCTATAACCGAGTCTAAGGGATCATCAGGTTCGGGGACTTAAATTTAATAATAAAAATTATTTGAAACTATTTGTACTCATAATTAATTGTTATATATTTTTTAATTAATAGCTCTTGCTCATACATGTTTATGGAAAATATTTTTATCAAAATAAATACCTAGAACTAATCCAAAAACTGCATCAAAAATATCTCTTACATTCCTATCAGACTTATAATTTCTTTCTATAATTGAATGACATATTCTACCCTAATAATATATATAAATTTATAAATAATATATATTTATCATGTATAAACCAAACTATACTTAGGAATTTATATTCATATGATAAATGGGTGTGGCAAATCTAATAATTGGTGGAGAGTAAGGATAATTATCATTGAACTACATATATAATAAATATAGTCCTCCTTCATAAGCAGTTCCTTTGGGACCGATCATAAGAATTTTCCAAAAATCTATTTGCTATTATACAGGATATACAGAAAAATGAGGGTGGGGCTATAGAAAATATAAATTTTTAAATGATTATAAATATTATATTTAAAAGTACATTGTTTTTTAAATGATCAATTTCACTCATGATTCTTTTTATTAATAGGTATTATAATTTTAAATACTAAATATAGTCTTAGTATTTGTAAATTTATGTATTTGTATTATTATGTTAGCTGGAACTTTGTATACTCGTTTAACAAGTATTACTCTAATTATTATCATCAAATTAGCACTTGAGAAAATTTTTAAAAATAAATTTTAACTTTAAAATAATATCACAAATAAAATTTTATGATATGTATATTAAGTATTAATTTTTAAATTATTTTTATATATATTTAAAAATTAATTCTAATTATCTGAATAAATATAAATCATAAGTAAGAAAAATCAATACAAATTTTTTCAATTTATGTAATATATATAATTAATAAATTGTATTGATTTTTCAAGGTAACCTAATAGTTTTCAACAATTGAGTCTATTTTTTAATAATTGATTCGATTATTTAAATATTAATTAAGTGATAACCCCTTTATGAAATACACTAAATCAAATATATGTAGTCATTTAAAAAATTAGCTTGAATTCTCAACAATAAATAGTAAAATTCAACATTTGGTCATAATTTTAAATTATTAAGAACTAATTTCAAAATTTTTTTTCTAATTTTGCTATATAAATAAACTTTATTTAATTTTATTAATATTATAATTATAGCAAAGTTAGAAAAAAAATTTTGTAATTAATTTATTTCAAATTCGGTGCCATTTTCTTAATAATTTAAAACTGTGTCAAATTGTTTAATTTTATTATTACTTTTTTTCAAGCTAATTTTTTAAATGATTACATAGTATTTGATTGAATGTATATTATAAAAGGGTTATCACTTAATTAATATTTAAATAATCGAATCAATTATTAAAAAATAGACTCAATTGTTGAAAACTATTAGGTTACCTTGAAAATCAATACAATTTATTAATTATATATATTACATAAATTGAAAAAATTTGTATTGATTTTACTATAAAAATTTTCTTATAATATTGAGATTAAATTTGTAGAAAAATGATTGGTGTTATATTCATTAAATAATTTGTGGATATATGATTTATTTATTATAATTAAAGGAATATTTTTATAAAATAGCATACTAAACTATCAAAGTAAATTAATATTTTTTTAATTTATTATTATAATGTTTACCTATTAAGTTATTTAAGTAGAGGAGACATTATGGAGTGACTAGATACCTCCTAGTTTAAGCTATTAACCATCTTTAATTACATCTTAAACTTTATCATCATTTTCAAGTTCAAAAGATTCATAATATAATGATACCTGTTCTTCCTAAATTTAAGCTCCTTTTTTATTAAATTATCCAATAGTTTTTTAAATAAGATTGGTAACTTTAAGTTCTGGATTGATAGAAACTAAAATTTTTACGTTTTTATATTCAATTTTTACCTTAATATTTTACATATAACTATAAATTTGAATTTTGAGTTTATTTTTAATTGTTTTAATATATTTTTTATGATTATTTAATTTAATTATGAGAATATGAAATATATATATTCTTTATGCCATATCATATTCTTTTTAAGAATTAATAATATAATTAATTCTTTAAAAATTTACTCTCATTTATACTGGTACTAAAGTTTTAAGTAGTCAAGTTCTTAATATAGATTTCATTTTATAGATATATAATATATATTTTTTTTTTTTACCGTTTAAATGACATACACTATAAATGATATATAAATATAAGCATCAATTAAGTTATTTTTTTTTTTTTTTTTTATACCGTTTAAATGACATACACTATAAATGAAATATAATATAAGCAACAACAAAGTTATATTATATGTTTAAAAATATTAAGTAATAAATGTATCAATCAGAGTAATGAATTAGATTCATTAATGGTTGGTATCTCTTCTTTTAATAGCATCTTATTAGTTGAATCTAGTAATCTATATTAAGTTATATTATATATTTGAAAATAATAAGTAATAAATGTACTAATCATAGTAATGAATTAGATTCCTTAATAGGTGGTATCTCATCTTTTAATAGAATTTTTTTGAGTTGATTCTAGTAACCTATGGATTAGTCTAAAGTTAACTCTTTTTTGTACGGAGCTACTTACCTATGAGATTTAAGGAAGAATACGAAAACTAATAATAACTTTTTTTCTAAATTTTATATTTAAAATATTAGGAGTCTAAATGAAGCTTTAGCATTTTTAGAACCTTTAAAAATAATTTCCTGAAATAAGTTATGCTAATTTATGGATTCTAGCATAATATATAGCGATTCAATAGCTGAGAGGTATCTAATTGATATTTTATTATATATAATATATTTTTCTATATACTCATATGAGTTTTCGTATGATAATATAATTATGCATTAATTTATATTCAATTTAACAATATATATCTTGATATTTAGTAAGCATAAAATTTATGAGAAGAGGAATAATTATGGATGAGGTGGTAAAATACCTAATTTCATATTAAATCACTACGGTTCAAAACCTAGTGATGACAATTGTTTATTTTGTCAAAAAATTTTCCTCGCTCTCTTGATTCCAGTAAGCAGGATTACAATATATGATATTTTAGGTGTATAGAGGGGGGGATCCTACCGTACGGTTTCTTGGAGAAATAAAAATTTGAAGTAGGACCAGGTAGTGTAGTGGCAGGTGACCCTTGCTACCCCCTATGGATCTAATAAAATATCTGGGAGGCTATAGACATCAGGAAACCTGACAGTATAAACACCTATAGATGGAAAAATAAAATGTAGTTCCTGCTATCTCCAAAAAGGAGAGATCTTGCAGAAGCAGCCTTCAGGTGTAACTGGTTTATCTGCAGGAATTAAATATGCAATTCCGAACAAGATTGCATTAAATAACATTAAGCTAATTCAGATATTAGCACAAAGTTAATAAGATTTTAAGTACACCTAAATGTGTACTTGAAGCTTCATTAAACCGGTGCATATATCTATCTATCTATCTATCTATCTATCTATCTATCTATCTATCTATCTATCTATCTATCTATCTATCTATCTATCTAAAATTTATGAGAAAATATAATTTTTTTGAATAATTACAAAATGTTAACTTAATTATATGATTAAAGAATAAAATATATTTTTTTATATTTACTTTTTTAAAAAAACTCGATAACTTTATATATGGTTAAAAATTTTGAAAAATTTATTAATTTAATATTTTATTGGGTTTTTCAAACTTTGTCCACTATAATCGATTATTTATAATTTCAAAATTCATTTATATGCTTAATATGCGTCATAGTAAACAATTATGGGGGGGTTTTTTGACCCTATTTTGACACATGAAGTTTCTAATATTAGTCATTATTAGACAAGTATGCTCACAGTTAGATTTATTATTTCATTTTACACATAAATTACCTTATTAAATTTATTTGGAAATTAGTAGAGAAATTTGTTACCCCTTTTAACACATAAATAGTTCTGATATTAAAAATTAATTTCATTATTAGATTATCAATCCCATAAATTGTACTTAATTTAGTATTTTACAAATATAAAATAATTTTTATATAAAATTACATATTTTGCCACAATATTTGGACAATAATGTATTTTAATTGATTTTTTCCTATGTTAAAATCTACCTGACAAATATTATTTAAGAAACTTTTAATATAAAATATATTTATTTAGCAATTAATTTAATAGAAAATTATAATTAAAATATATTTTATCTATTTAACTTATATCATCATACAATTTTACATTTTTATAAATTTAATTTTTAATCTCATACTTACTATCTAGCTTTATAAATCCATTACTTTATATTTTCTTAATAGTTATTGTCATAAGTGTTTCCTATTATTTTTTTATAATCTCATCATCATTATTTTGAGATGTTTATTTAGTATACTTTTCTGCATTTTCCTTAAACTTTGAACGATCGCTAATATATTCTGCAGCTGTAACAGAGTCTAGAGGATCATACGGTTCAGGGACTACATTTTGTAAAAATATTAATTTATAGAATATAAATAATAATTAATACCAAGAAGTAATCCAAAAACTGCATCAAAAATTTCTCTTACATTCCTATCAGACTTATAATTTCTTTCTAAAATTGAATGACATATTCTACCCTAATAATATATATAAATTTATCAATAATTTATAAATATATTTATCTTATATAAATTATATTATACTTAGGAATTTATATTCATATGATAAATGGGTGTGACAAATCTAATATTTGGAGGAGAGTAAGGATAATTTTTTTGAACTCCATATATAATAAATAGAGCCCACCTTCATAAGCAGTTCCTTTGGGGCCAACCATAAGAATTTTCCAAAATTTGATATTATCTTAAACAGGGTATATAGAAAAATAAGTGTGTGGCTATAAAAAATTAAAATTATTATATAATTATTAATAATTAAAATTAAAAATACATTTTTATATAAGATCTTAATCTCATTCATGATTCTTTTTATTAAGGATGGATCATTATTTTTTTATACTATTAAATCTATTTCATCTATTTCATCTATTTCTTAAATAATTTCATCTTTTATATTTTCTGGAATAATTATTTAATGTCCATCTATATCAAATTATTCATTTTCCATTTTTTCCATTTCTTATGAGAGATTATTTAATTAAACTAAATTACTTTTTTTATTTTCTCTTAATGAACAACTAAGAATTGTCTCAATTTCAAATAATTTAATTCCTTCCTGAAGACTTTTCGGGTAAAAACATTTTCCTCCACTTAATTTCGAAATTGCCTTTAGTTCTTTACACTATTAAAAATTTAAATTAATAATAATAAAAAAAAAAATAATATAATTAATATACTTATCCTCCCACAACAAATGAATCTACTATAATTCTAATAAGAAAATTTAATAATACAAATATTTTTCTTTAAAATAATAGTTAAATTTTGTAATGTTTTACTTTTCAATTAATATCTTTTTTAAAATATCAATCTTACTTATTTCAGAATTAAAATCCTCCCCATCGCTTAAGACTATAATTCTGCATTTGACATTTTCATTTTAATTATAATATTTGAAATCTTTAAGTTTATCAACACCAAAACTTAATGCATCATATAATTTGGTGCCTGCGCAAGGAGTTGCTAATTTTACTATCTATAAGAAGTAAATATAATTTATAAAATAAATTTAATTAAAAATATTTTACCTCTTTAAATTAACTATATTATTCTGTAAAGCCACAAACTTATATAATATCATAATCAAAAAATACTAAAGAAATCACCTTAAACATTTAAAATATATAGAGATATACTAATATATATAAATATATATATTACATTATCAAAATTATAGGCAATTTATCTATCAGAGAAAGCGGAGAAAAATGATTTTGCAGCACCTAATCTTTATAAATCATTTTCATAATAAATATCCATTGAACTAGAGATATCGAAAAGTACTATTATCGCTTCTGATGGTTTTCTTGATAATGGTGGATTCTAAAATTTCAATGCTTCATCTTTTAAAAATTTTTTAAATTCTTAAGAATTCATATTTTCATTAGGTTAATTTTATTATTCCTATTATTATTGTTGCTACAAAAGAGTATTAGCATTTGTTATTATTTCTTATTATGTGATAATATTATATATTATTAAACTTGTTTAATTATTATTATTTTTCTCATAACCAGTATAGACTATAATATCCCTCTAACTATTTTATGAAAGTACTGGAGCTTGTTAGATTTATAAATCTAAGGGAGAATATATGTTCAAAAATTTACTATCTTCTAAATATTATTAAATAGATGCTTTCCAATTTGATTTTAACTAGAATTTTTCAACAACAGTTTTATCTATATCTTAATATAAATGATTCGTATTATTTTATTTTAGCTCTGGAGTCCATGAGACAAGTTATAAATCATAAATATTATGTATTCTGAATTAGCGATACAAGAGGAACAGATTGATATCAAAATCTAGATTTTCATAAATCAATATAATTTCAGTATTGTTTTCTTTATTATTTTTAATCTATATTTTTTTTTTTATACAATATATTATTTTATGGAATCAAAATCACAAATGTATTAATGTTCTGTTTGTTACTATTTCAATTTTAAATAAACAGGTATTTTTATTTTTTCATTTGTTATTTTGCATATCATGTTATATTCTTTGAAAATTTCTCTTTTTTATATATAGAAGAGCATTATTTTAAAGAAGAATCTAAAAATTATAAAATAACCCCAATAAATAATCTAGAATATTCTAAGATAGTAGTATTATCATATTATTACTGATTATGTATATTATTCATTCCTAAAAGTCTAATTTAATATATTAGCATTAATAAAAATTCATATCCAAACAATAATATAAAAATTATAATTTATTTTACATTATAAAAACATTAATAAATCCTTCTTCTAATGCTACTTACTCACAATAAGTTAAAGAAGCATCTTTTAGTAAAATATCGAGTGATCTTATAAAAGGTGAATTATTTTAAGTAATATCTCTTAAAAATCCTAATAAATTATGATGCTTATACTAATTCTCTTTTGAATACTTTTTTCCAAGTACATATAAAACTGATCTAAATTCTTATAAACCCTTTTCACTCTACTTGAATAAATGAAGTAGTCCTTTAGAATTTAATTTATCTACTTTAGAATCTGCAATATTTTAATTATTTTAACTATTATTGGTTTCCTTAGAGATAATTTAAGAACTATTAAATATGCAGTAGATGATTTAGTAATCCAATAAACAGTCTGTAACCTAGTACTTTTCATATAAATATAAATAAGGCAATATTTATGAACCATTTTCATAGTAGAGTATGCATGAATTTGAATTGTTTGATAATCCATAATCTTGTGAAACTTTGATAGAAAAGTCTTTTATACTCTATTATGCACTTGTTTAAATCTCATATAATTTTTAAGGTTCATAAGATTATGGAAATTTTAAAAGTAAAATAATACATCTACTATCTTATAGAGTAGTTTAAAATACCGCATATTTTTATTCGTTAGATTATTATTCCTTATTTTGTTGATAAGTAATTATGTTTTAGATATCATATTCTTTAATATTATTATAAGGCATTTTAGGAGAAGTCATATATTTCCTTTCAAATTGCTGATTAAAGTTATTCCAATCTATAATAAAGTCAATTCTTAAAATAAGTATAATTAAATTATTTTAGTAACTTATATTTTACATGAAATATTATTAGGAATGAATTTTAAAGGGAGCACATATTATAATTTTAACTACTAAATATAATCTTAGTAGTTATAAGGTTTTGTATTTGTATTATTATGTTAGCTTGAACTTAATAAACTTGTTTAACTAGTATTACTCTAATTATTATTATCAAATTAGCTCTTAATACAATTTTTATAAATAAATAAATAAATAAATAAATATATATAAATAAATATAATATTAAATATTAAAAAAACAAAAATTTTATTATATATATAAAATGTAATGTGTAAAAAAAATGATAAAAAGAATAATCAAAATATAAAAAAACTAAAAAGTAAACTTTCATATAATATTATTCTGATTTGTAATTTTTTTCAACCAAAGTAATAATAAAAAAGATTTAAGATTGATGTCTATATTCATTAAATAATTGGTGGATATATAATAAATTTATTATAATTAAATGAATATTTTTATAAATAGCATACTAAAACAATTATTAGCATATCAAATTAAAAGAATATTTTTAAAATTGATTATTATAATATTTACCTATTAAGTTATTTGAGTAGAGGAGACATCAGTGAATGGTTAGATACATCCTAGTTCAAGTTATTTACCGTCATCAATTACATCTTAAATAGTATCATCATTATCAAGTTCAAAAGATTCTAAATATAATGCTAGCTATTCTTCCTAAATTTAAATTTAAGCTCCTTTTTTATTAAATTATTCAACAGCTTTTTAGATAAGATTGGTAATTTTAAGTTTTGGATTGATAAGAACTAGAATTTTTTTTTTGATATTCAATTTTTACCTTAATATTTTACATGATATTTTTTAGTTTTAATTTTTAGTTTATTGATAATTGTTTTTTTATTTATTTTTTTTATGATTATTTAATTTAATTAAAGCCATATAAATTATATTATATTCTTTATGCCATATCGTATACTTTTTAGGAATTAGTATTTTAATAAGTATAATAATTCTTTATATAATTAATATTCTTAAAAATTTACTCAACAAATTGCTGATATTAAAGAGAATATAATTTAAAAATTTTTAAAATAATTTTACCAGCCGAGATTTTTTTATTTAGAACTAATACTTTTGATAAATAAATTTATAAAAAATGGATACAATTATTAAAACTATACTTAATTATTGTGATATTTTTGAATTTTATTTTTTACTTAACTATAATTATATAATATGGAAGAATTATTAATTAAAATCAATTTAATAACTATATAATTTAATAATTACATAGTAATATATATATAATAAATTTTTTTTTTTCAATCTATTATTTTGAAATAAATTATTTTTTAAACAAATTTTTTAACCCTTCAAATGAACGAATTTATACATGTATAAAATCTTTAATAACAGTGATCTATACTTTACTTTACATCATAGTATGCTATGAGAAATTTTTATTAAATATTCACTTATAAATTTTGATACCTAATTAAACTATTGATTTAGAATAAAGAAGATCGCTTATAAATACTTATATACATTTTATAAATAATATTCTGTCCAATTATATTTTTAGTAAAAATTTGTATGCTTTAGTGATTGATTATATATATTATTTATTTATTAATTAATAATTAATTTATAATTAGGTTATTTAATACTACACAATATTTTAAAACAGAGTCGTGTTTCTAAATAATCAATTTCTTTAGTAGTATGTTAATATTCAATTAATAACTATATTACTAATTTGTGAGAAAAACAGAAAAAGAAACAATAAAAATAAAAAAATACTCATAAACACAAATTATATTTATTTTAAAATCATTTTAATAGGAGGAGAGCCGGAAACAGTTCTCTTTCTAGTAAAATTTAATAATAGGAAATTGGACTGAAAATAAGAGGAATACTGACGATATATGTACTTTATATTCTTTACTAGCCATAATTTAGCAAATATCCGGATATCTTAACATCTTACTTTCGCTTTACCACTTCTAATTTTTGTTTTTTTCTCAATAAAAAGCATTTTGAGAATAAATTGGAGTTATAGATACTTTTACAGATAAAAAGCTAAATTTATTTGAAAAATTTATATTTTTTCTTAAAGTCATTTCTCCTTATATGATTTATTATCAAACTGAGAGATTTATTACGAAAATCAAGTCGTTAAAAGATCCCCTAATATAAGGATCTTAAATGAAAAATACGTAACTCTATAATTTAAACAGTATTAAAAAGATTGAACTATCCGAGATTATTTCAGGTTATAAAATAACTGTATTAAACTTTGATAGCTGTACCTGACCTCCATTTGTTGCAAATTTTGCTTATTTTCTTAGAATTTCTTAATAATTTTAAGATTAGGTAGTAATATATTATTTAAAATTAAAATATATAAATTAATAAATAAATTTATTACTAAATGCGAAATAAAATTTCAAATCAAAATTTTTTATTAGGTATTTTAATAATTTATTATGTATCTATGGTATATGATATATAATTATAATTTTTTATTCATAAATTATGAAAATCAATTTCAAAAAAACAGATCTAAAAAACATATGTATTATAGGTATATTTATTAATTAATCATTTTTTTTAGAAAAAATAAATAATTTTGTAAAAAAAAGAATATTGTGTTGACAAAATAATAAAAGCATTAATCAAAATATGCAGAAAAAACTGAAAAAAAACAAAATGATGTTTTTTGAAAATTTTATTTCGCCGTTAGTTATAATAAATTTTTTAAAATTGGTAAAATTTGTTGTTATTTATATATAATAAGCCCATCCTTAAGACGGGTTGAAGTTGAGTGGAAATATTAATGTAAAAAAAAATAAATTCAGCGAAAAACATTAAAGAAGAAATTTAATTTGCCACAAAATTCAAAGATAACATGTTAAAGGATTATAAAATTAAAAATATTGAGTTTTATGTTTATGACTTTTCTAGTTAATCTAGTAATGCATATTAAGCATTTCCTGAAAGAATAATGGTTATAAATAATATTTTATAATAGGATATGCTGGAGGCTTGGGGCCATTTGATTATTCTATTTATGATTTAGAAAATATTTGTTTTTCAGCAGTTAACTAAAAAGAAAGATATTTATTAAAAACTATATGAATTGAAAAAAGGAAAAATAATCTTTCGATTAAATGACTAAATCATTGAAAATTTTAATTAGCTTTTATTTATATTATAATTAGTAAGATTCCTTAAATTCATATAATATAACAAGGCTAATAATTAAAATGTTTAGATTATTTTTATAATTTTTATCAATAATCTGAAGTTTTTTGTGTATTAAATCGAATATATTATTTTTTTTAATAATTATATGTTAAAATAAAAAAAATAATCAGTTTAAATTAAATTTAATAAGAAAAAATAAATATTATAATATCTTAACAACACAAATATAATAATAATTAATAGATATTATAAACTTCATATTATATTATATTTTGTTGGCAACACTTATTTTATAAATTTTAACTAAAAAACAAATTTAAAATTCCTATATAACTATTTCTATTAATAAACTTCATATCATTTTATATTATAATATATTTCATTTTCATTTTATCAATTATTTTATCTAACCTTCTAAACCCAGCATTTAATTTCATTTTCTTATTTTTCATTGTCTTAAATATTTCCCAACATTTCTTTAATAATTTTATCATCCTTATTCCATGCTGTATCTTTAGTATGCTTTTTTGCATTTTCCTAAAATTTCAATGGATTGTTAATGTATTCAGAAGCTGTAACGGAGTCTAAGGGATCATCAGGTTCTGGGACTATATTTAATAGTTAAAATTATTTGCTTATGGAAAAATATTTTTATCAAAATAAATACCTAAAAGTAATCCAAACACTGCATCAAAAATTTCTCTTACTTTCCTATCAGACTTATAATTTCTTTCTATAATTGAATGACATATTCTACCCTAATAATATATATAAATTTATAAATAATATATATTTATCATGTATAAACCAAACTATACTTAGGAATTTATATTCATATGATAAATGGGTGTGACAAATCTAATATTTGGAGGAGAGTAAGGATAATTATCATTAAACTCCATATATAATAAATAGAGCCCACCTTGATAAGCAGTTCCTTCGGGGCCAACCATAAGAATTTTCCAAAAATCAATTTGGCATTATACTGGATATACAGAAAAATAAGGGTTGTTCTATAGAAAATATAAATTTTAAATATTACTTTCATTGATTACAAATCAAAGAAATATCTAATAGTTTAATTTTGTTTTATTTTGTTTTTTGCATATTTTGATTAGTGCTTTTATTATTTTTTGAACACTATTTTAAATTTTTAAACTAACTTAATAATTTTTTCACAAAAAAATAATTAATTTATAAATATACACATTATACATATGTTTTTAAATCTGTTTTTTTATAACCTAAATTGTTTTTTTTAATTCAATAATCATAATTAGTGTATAAAATATACAAAATAAATAGCATATAATTAATGCATGTACTATAGATACATAATTAATTCATAAAAAACCTAGCATACAAATTTTGATTTAATTTTATTTTGAAGAAAGTAATAATTATAAATATTTATGGCTAAAAGTACATTTTTAGTTAAATGATTAAGCTCCCTCATGATTCTTTTTATTCTTAAAGCAGGATTGACATAGTTTTATTCTATTAAATCTATTGCTTATTAAGAATCAACAACTTGATTTTTCATATTTTCTGGAATAATTATTTAATGTCCTTCCCGATCAAATTATTCATTTTCCATTTTTGACATTTCTTATGAGAGATTATCTAAATTAATTAAATTACTTTTTTTATTTTATCTTTCAGAGCAACTAAGAATTGTCTCTATTTCAAATAGTTTCATTCCTTCTTAAATATTTTATGGGTAAAAACATTTTCCACCACTTAATTTCGAAATTGCTTTTAATTCATCACACTTTTATAATTTGAAGTTAAAAAAAAATAAATAAAAATATAATTATTATACTTCTCCTCCTACAACAAATGAATCTACTATAATACTATTAAGATAATAGAGATATTATAAACATATAATTACTTTATATTAAATAATAATAGGTAAATATTATAAAATTTTACCTTTCACCTAATATTTTCTTTTAAATTTCTATCTTGCTTAATTCAGAGCCATTGTCCTCGCCATCGCTTAAGACTATAATTCTGCATATTAAATTATCATAATTATATTTAAATGCTTTAAGTTTATCAACACCAAAGCTTAATGCATCATATAATCTGCTGCCTGCACACGGAATTGCTAAATTTACTAGCTATATTAATAAGAAGGAATGAAAATTTATATAATAAATTAAAATATACAAATATTTTACTTTTTTGAATTTTTAATATTATTCTGTAAAGTCACAAACTTAAATAATATCTTAGTCAAAAAATACTAAAGAAATAACCTTAGTTAAAATTTAAAACATATACAGACATACCTATATTAATATATATATAAATATTAGGCTACATTATTATAATTATAGGCAACTGATCTGTCTAAGAAAGCAGAGAAAAAGGATTTTACTGCGCCTAATCTCTACAATTCTTCTAAGTATGAGAATCTCATAGAACCAGAAATATCAAAAAGAACCAATATCGCTTCTTATGGGGTTCTTGTTAATTAATTTATCTTAAATTTCGATACTTCATTTTTTAAAAATTATTTATACTAATAATAATTCATATTTTCATTAGTTTAATTTTATTATCCCTATTACTATTATTGCTACTAAAGATAATTAGCATTTGTTTCTATTTTTTATTATAATATAATATTTTATATTATTAAACTAGCTTCATTATCATTATTTTTTTATAACCTGTATAGACTATAATATTATTTTAACTATTTTTTGAAAGTACTGGAGGATTTGAGTTTTATAGATCTAAGGGGGAATATTTTTTCAGAATATTATTATCTTTCTAATATTTTTTTATAGATGTCTTCCAATCATATTTTAATTTGAATTCATCAGTAGTATTACAAAACTTTTAATATAAATTATCCTTGCAATTTTATTTTTTTTAAGGATTCCATGAAATAAGCTATAAATCATATATTTTATTTATTTTAAATTAATAATACAAGATGAAAAGGTTGATATCGAAATCTATATTTTCATATAATAATTTAGTTTTTCCTATTTTTTAATTAATAAATAATTCATTTTTTTTCCAATTTCTTAACTCTTCTAATCTAAGTCACAAATGAATTTATATTCTTTTTCTTCCTATTTCATTTTAAATAAACAGGTATTTTTATTTAATTTTTCTGATCTGGCTTTTCATATCATATTCTGTTAATATTTCTCTATTATTATAAAAAGCAGAGGAAGAATTAAATTTAGAATCTAAAAATTATAAAATAACCTCAATAAATTTTCTTGAATATTATAATATAGTTTTATCATCTAAATTTTATTGCTTATATCTATTATTCATTCCTAAAAGTCTAATTTAATATTTTATTATAAATAATAATTCATATCTAAACAATAATATTTAAAATATAATTAATTTTACTTTATAAAAACATTAATAAATCCTTCTTCTAAAGCTACTTATTCACTAAAAGTTAATGACTCGTTTTTTAGTAAAATATCAAGTGATCTTATAAAAGGAGCATTATTTTATGAAATATCTCTTAAAAATCCTAATAAGTTATTATGTAAATTTTATTTGTTTTTTGAAAACTATTTTCCAAGAACATATAAAACTGATCTAAATTCTTATAAACCTTTTTCACTCTACTAATATAAATGAATTAGTCCTTTAGAATTTAATTCATCTACTTTTGAATCTGCAATATTTTAATTATTTTAACTATTATTGGTTCCCTTAGAGATAATTTAAGAACTATTAAATATGCAGTAGATGATTTAGAAATCAGATATACAGTTTGTAACCTAGTTCTTTTCATATAAATATAAATAGGGCAATATTTATAAATAAATTAAATATTAGTTATTAAAATGATTTATAAAATGATTTTCTAATTGTCCAAATAAATTATTAGTTGTTGATATAAATAATTATATTTAATTTTGTTATATCAAAATTTATGAAAATAAATTGTAAAAAATTATTGATATTTATATTTATAATAAATAATTCTTAAATATTATTATGTTATTATAATATAATTAATATTTTTAATAATTGGCATACTAAAATTATTATTGTAGTATCAAAGTATATGAATATTTTTAAATTGGTTCTTATAATAATTACCTATTAAGTTATTGAAGTATTTGATAAGTTTTAGAACGATTAGATAGTTCCTAGTTTAAGTTATTCATCCTCTTTAATTACATCTTGAATTTTGTAATCTTTATCAAGTTCATAGGATTTTGATTATAATGTTATCTCTTCTTCCTAAATTTACACTCCTTTGTTTTTAAATTCTCCGATAGCTTTTTAAATAAGTTCGGAAACTTTGAGTTCTGGATTGATAGGAATTAAAATCCTTATGTTTTTATATTTAACGTATACCTTAATGGTTGACATAAATTTTGTATTAATAACTTTAAGATATTAAATTATTATTTATTTTTTTTATGAAACTATAATTTAAAATTAATACCTTATAAATTGCCTTAAGACATACTATTTATATAAGTTAATGTTATAGTATTCTTTATAATATAAAAATATTTATGCCATATGGCATACTATTTATATAAGTTTATGTAATAATAATCTTTATAATAATACTAAAGGTATATAGAATGAAATGATGAAAAAAAAAAAATTTTTATTAAAAATTGTTTTATAAAATGGAAATTATTTTTTACACTAAAATTTCTAATATATAATTTTAAAAAACTGAAGTTTATTCATCAAAACTATAATAAAATTAAAAGTGCAATTATTTAAACTATACTTAATTATTGTTATAGTTTGAATACTATATATAATTTAACTATATTATGAAAATATTGAAGAATTATTATTAAAATCAATTTTATAACTATGTAATTTAGTTAATACAGATATATAAATTAAATTTAATTAGTCATATAATTTTATTAAACTAATATTACTAATTAATATGAAATAGATATAAGGAATTAAGTCTATAAAGTAATTTAATTACAATGTAAAAAAAAAAATTTCAATGAAAAAAACCTTATCAATGGATAATAAACACCATTGATAAAGTTATCAAAATTTTTTTAACGATTGATAAGGTTTTTGAGTTTTTTTTTTAAAAATGTAAATATATATTTTAATAAAATACAAATATTTTATTTTTAATCATAAATTTAAGTTAATAATTTTCTAATTATTTATAAAATTTATATTATCTCATAAATTTTATGATTTATAAATTTCAAGATGCATATTGTTAGTACAATATCAGACCCTATTTTATATATTTAAGTCCAATTATAAATACATAATCTAAAAAAGTATTAGAAATTAATTCCATACTATTTGGAGATAATCTTATAAAAAATTCTAAATGCTCCCGTAAAACACTCCAAATGATATCCTTTTTTAAATTTTCGAAAATACTTAATAGACTTCTTAATACTTAGAAACAAAAATAAGCTTAAAATTAATTATAGATTCACACAAATTTTCTAAAATTTGGAAGAAACAGACAAATAAGAACTAGCTAATATTAAACTAATTCCAAATAACTTCCATTCTCTTTTCCACTACTCCAAGTATGTTTGTTCTTGTTGCAATAAACATCTACACTTTAACAAAATTATTCAGTACACAAACTTTAATAAAGAGGAATTTATATTCCGAATGACAAATGTTATAAATTAGATTATCCTCGAAAAAAAGCAAAAGAAATGAATACATCTAGCCACAAAAAATCCTATGAATTATGTCATACAGCCGAATAAAATAGTCATAACTTTTAAGAATTCCTACAACTTAAAAATATTTTAAAAAACTCTATTAAACCTGTCCAAAAACACAGAATAAGACTGTTATTAAAAGAACCTTGTATACTTAATCTTACAGACATTACAAAATAAGTAAACATCACCCTCCTGAAAACAGTTAAATCTAAATTAGCTTTCAATAAAATAAGGAATCTAACTATACGGAACCCTAATAAAAGGGAAGGAGGTATAAAGAATTGTTACATAAATTAATCTAATAAAATAATAATTAACCCAGAAAAAGTTATTTCTAGATGTCTAAGCCACCTAGCTTATATTCAAGACACTATTTCATTCTAGCATGACTTCTTTGATAGAATATTCCCAAGCTTACAACCATTATGTCTATAATAAACCTAATAACTATAAAAAAGAATGAGCAAATTAAAAGCAGTCGCCTATGATGGTTTTTCAGAGAAATGGATAAACCAGACTTAGAAAGTTTCCTTTCTAAATAATTGATGGAATGATTAAACAATTAAAATTTTAGGTTAGGAGATTTTCCACACTACTGATCCCCTTGAATAAAGTATGGCCAAATATTCCTCAGCAAGATTAATTTCGACCTATAATTGTATTAAGCCCAGCTTATAAATGGTTAGAATTGCGCTTCTATAAAAAACTACATGATTACACTACCAGATATTTAGATAAGAACTAAACAGGATTCGTACCTGCAGCTGGAACCCAACTAAATATAAAATCCTTAATTCATGAAATAAAATAATACAAAAAAAGAGATAATATGTATATTCTATACATTGATCTTAAATCCGCTTACAATACCCTAGAAAGAACAAAACTCTTTGAAATCTTATTAAGAAAAAGGATTCTCCACCAGAACGAAGTCTAATTCCTAAAATCTCTAAATGATAACCTCTATTTTATTGCTAATAACACCAAACTCCATCTTAAAAACGGAGTCCACTAAGGCTCCTCTTTAAGCCCCTTTCTATTTAAAATATACATGGAAGAAATGATTACCACTGCCTAGACATCTTATAGTAAATAATTTTTCTATAAACTCTATGTAAATGATATGGTTGTGATAATTAAACATTAAGAACTACCAATTTCCTAAACTCACTAATTTATAGTTTATAATAATTTAATTTAACTTTTAATGCTAAAAAATCTGCTATAGTTAATATAAAAACCACAAAGGCGAATGGGAGGAAAACGAGATATTTAATATCCCCTATGAATAGGTATACAAGTTTTTAGGAGTTTAGGTTGACCACAAAGGCAGTCTAGAAATACAACTAGAAAAAATAAAACAACGCTAGTCCTACCTGGAATCTCACCTCAAATACTTATCCAGAGATTTATAATGGGAAAATAGACACCTAATATGGACAATTTATATTAGACCTTATTTTATCTATATTTGTTCTATAATCGATACATAGCCTATCACTAGATAGAAACAATTCCAATGCTTATGGAGAAATTCCTATAAAAAATTCCTTAATTTACCAAAAAACTTAAACAATAACATCCTAGATATAATTTTTTAAAACACCCACCTTTTTTCCAAAAAATACTCAGCTAAAGTTAATTTTAAAATTAATTAGCGATTTAATTACGAATGGAATGATGATCTAATAGAAATTGATGACAATTCTAGAAAAATTGTTAAAATAATATCTACAAATTATAATAAAATTTTTTATTTTCAGCAATCCTTTTGTAAACCATAAACACAAATTAACTCTTAAAAATATGTTAATTCACTTTGAACTTGAGAAGTCTTGGACGGAGGATAAATTCTTTGACAAACTCTTCATTCCTCACATCAACAATGATCATAAGGTAAGTAGCTCGGTACAAAAAGACTTAACTTTAGACTAATCCATAGGTTACTAGATTCAACTCATAAGATTCTATTTAAAGAAGAGATACCAACCATTAAGGAATTTAATTCATTACTCTGATTGATACATTTATTATTTATTATTTTTAAATATATAATATAACTTTGTTGTTGGTTATATTATATTTCATTTATAGTGTATGTCATTTAAACGGTAAAAAAAAAAATTATTAAGGATAATTTTATTGAATATATAAAATTTTATATTAATAATCAAAATAACAATAAATCATTTGTAAAATAAATTTTATTAAACATTATTATGTTTATAGTAATTATAATTTTTTAATATTATTATCTATATGTAGAATAAGTATTGCCATTTCAACATAAAATTTTCAAACTATGTTATATTAATAAATAAAAAATAATAAATTATAAGGTTGCATAATAATTTTCAATAATTGAGTCAATTTTTCAAAAAGTGACTCAATTATTTAATTTTTAATTTTAGGATAATCCTCTTATATAATACACTAAATCAAATACTATATAATTATTTTAAAAATTAGCTTAAATTCTCAGAAATAAATAATAAAGATATGCAATTTCAGAAAATTTCAAATTTTCATAAAAAAGGTGCCAAATTTGAAATAAAAAAATTTGAAAATTTTTTTCCTAAATTGCCTATATATATTTTCTTGGTGAAAAAATTATTAATTTTGTTTAAAATAAAAAAATGTGTTAAAAAAATAATAAAAGCACTAATCTAAATATGCAGAGTAAACAGAAAAAAAACAAAATTTATTAAACATTTAAACAATTTTCTGGTTTGTAATTTTTTTTCAACGAAAGTAATAATATTAAGATTAAAGTTGTACATAAATGATTGATGTATATATTCATTAAATAATAATTAGTGGATATATAATACATTTATTATAATTAAATTAATATTATTATAAAATAGCATACTAAAATAATTATTAGCATATCGAATTAAAAGAATATTGTTTACCTATTATGTCTATTGGGTTGAGAAGCCATCATCGAATGGTTAGGTACATCCTAATTCAAGATATCAACCGTCATCAATTACATCTTAAATTGTATCATCATTTTCAAGTTCAAAAGATTCTAAATATAATACTACCTATTCTTCCTTAATTTAATTTTAAGCTCCTCTTTTATTAAATTATCCAACAGCTTTTTAGATAAGATTGGTGATTTTAAGTTCTGAATTGATAAAGACCATAATTTTTTTGTTTTGATATTCAATTTAAACCTTAATATTTTACATGATATTTTTTAGTTTGAATTTTTAGTTTATTGATAATTTTTTTTTTATTTATTTTTATATGATTATTTAATTTACTTAAAACCATATAAATTATATTATATTATTTGTGCCATATCGTATTCTTTTTTAGAATTAGTAATTTAATAAGAAAAATAATTATTTATATAATTCATATACTTATGAATTTACTCAATAAATTGCTTATAATAAAGAGAATACTTTTTCTAAACTTACACTTTTTTTATTTAAAACTACTATTTCTGATAAATAAATTTATAAAACAATGGATACAATTATTGCAACTATATTTAATTATTGTGATATTTTTGAATATTATTTTTTATTAACTATAATATTATAATATTGAAGAATTATTAATTAAAATCAATTTAATTACCATGTAATTTAATGATTTGATAGTAATATATACACATGCATATACATATACATTTAATATTTTCTTCAATTCGTTATTTAGAAATAAATTATTGTTTAAAAAAATTTTTTGAATCCTTCAAATGAATTAATTTATACATATATAAAATCTTTAATAACAGTGATCTATACTTTACTTTAACATCATAGTTTACTATGAGAAATTTATTTTAAATATTCACTTATAAATTTCGAAACCTAATAAAACAATTGATTTAGTATAAAGAAGATCACTTATAAATATATTTATATATTTTATTAACAATATTCTGTCTAATTACATTTAGTAAAAATATAGTGGTTTTATTGATTGGTCATATATATATTCTTTACTAATTAAAAATTAATTTTGAAACAGGTTATTTAGCATTATATAAAATTTTTAAAAAAATCAAGTTTCAAAAAATCATTTTATTTTGCTTAATTATTATAATAAATCAAAATAAAATATTAATTTATAAAGAAAACTGAAAAAGGAAGAAAGAAGAAATATAAAATAAAAAAAATACTCATAAGAACACAAATTATATTTATTTTAAAATCATTTTAATGGGAGAGCCAAAAACAGTTATATTTTCTAGAAAAAACTAATAATTCGAAATTGGATTGTATATAAGAGGAATACTGACGATAGTGTTCATTTTATATTCTTTACTATATATAATTTAGCAAATAGCCGAATCTCTTAACAACCTACTTTTTGTTTTACCACTTATAATTTTTGGTTTTTTTCTCAACAAGAAGCATTATGAGAATAAATTGAAGTTTGTAAATACTTTTACAGTTATTTCTCTACATATGATTTATTATGAAACTGAGAGATTTATTACGAATATCAAGTTGTTAAAAGATCCCCTAATATAAGGAGATAGAAAAAAATTGAACTATCTGCAATTATTTCAGATTAAAATTGACTGTATTCAACTTTGGTAGCTATACCTAACCTCTATTTATTGCAACTTTTACTTATTTTCTTAGAATTTATTAATAATTTTAAGATTAGGTAATAATATATTATTTAAAATTAAAATATATAAAGTAATAAATAAATTTTTAAAATAAGTAAAATTTGTTGTTATTAATATATAAGAAGTCCATCCCTAAGATGGGTGGAAGTTGAGCGGAAATATTAATGTGAAAAAAATAAATTCAGCAAAAAACATTAAAGAAAAAATTTAATATGCCACTGAATTCAAAGAGAACATGTTAAAGGATTCTAAAATTAAAAATATTGAGTTTTATGTTGATTACTATTAAGCATTTCCTGAAAGAATAATGGTTATAAATCCTGACTAAACAATATGATATGCTGGAGGCTTGGGGCCATTTGATTATTCTATTTACTATTTAGATAAATATTTGTTTTCATTAATTAACAAAAATGAAAGTAATTTGTTAAACACTAAATGAATTGAAAAAAGGGAAAAAATCTTTTTTTCTATTAAATGATTAAATCATTGAAAATTTAATTAACTTTGATTTATAATATGATTAGTAAGATTCTTTAAATTCATATAGTATAAAAATAATATGATTATTATTTAAATTTATTAGTTATTATTATAATTTTTAATCATTAAAAAGAAGAATATTTATACTCAATCAAATAGATTATTTTTTTATCAATATAAAATTAAAAAATAAATATTTTAAATTTAATTTAATAAAAAAAAGGAAAATTATAATTCTTATATTATTTTTAGAACACTCATAGAATAATTTTTAATAAGTATTATAAACTACATATTATTTAATATTTTATTGGCAACACAAATTTCATAAATTTTTACTAAAAATTCTTATATAACTGTTTCTATTAATAAACTTCATACCATTTTATATTATAATATATTTCATTTTCATTATATCAATTACTTTATTTAACCTTCTAAACCCAGCATTTAATTTCATTTTCTTATTCTTCATTATCTTAAACATTTCCCAACAATTCTTTAATAATTTCATCATCATTATTCCATGCTATATCTTAAGTATGCTTTTTTGCATTTTCGTAAAATTTGATAGGATTATTAATGTATTCAGAAGCTGTAACAGAGTCTAAGGGATCATCAGGTTCAGGGGCTAAAATTTAATAGTTAAAATTATTATATATGAAAATATTTTTTATCAAAATGAATACCGAGAAGTAATCCAAAAACTGCATCAAAAATTTCTTTTACTCTCCTATCAGATTTATAATTTCTTTCTATTATAGAATGACATATTCTACCCTAATAATTTATATAAATTTATCAATAATATATACATTTAACTTATATAAACTAAATTATACTTAGGAATTTATATTCATATGATAAATGAATGTGATAAATCTAATATTTGGAGGAGAATAAGGATAATTATCATTGAACTAAATATATAATAAATATAGCCCTCCTTCATAAGCGGTTCCTTTGGGACCGATCATAAGAATTTTCCAAAAATCAATTTGCTATTATACAGGATATACAGAAAAATGAGAGTGGTTCTATAGAAAATATAAATTATTAAATTATTATAAGTATTTATGTCAAAAAGTACATTTTTAGTTAAATGATTAAGCTCGCCCATGATTCTTTTTATTCTTAAAGCAGGATTAACATAATTCTATTCAATTTGTATTATTGCTTATTAAGGTTTAACAACTTGATTTTTCATATTTTCTGGAATTTTTATTTAATGTCCTTCCCGATCAAATTATTCATTTTCAATTTTTGACATTTCTTATTATAGATTATCTAAATTAACTAAATTAGTTTTATATTTTTATCTTAATGAACAACAAAGGATTGTCTCAATTTCAAATAACTTAATTCCTTCTTCAAGACTTTAGGGGTAAAAACATTTTCCACCGCTTAATTTCGAAATTGCCTTTAATTCTTTACACTATTTAAAATTTAGATAATTAAGTATAAAAAAAAATATATTAAAATATTATTATACTTCTCCTCCTACAACAAATGAATCTACTATAATTCTAATAGAAAATTAATAATATAAATACAATAGTTTTATAATAGTATCTAAAAACTATAAAATTTTACTTTTCAAGTAATATTTTATTTAAAATATCAATCTTATTTAATTTAGAAGTAAAATCCTCCCCATCACTTAAGACTATAATTCTGCATATTACATCTTGATATTAATATTTAAATTTTTTAAGTTAATCAACACCTAGACTTAAAGCATCATATAATTAGGTACTTCCACAAGGAATTGCTAATTTTACTAGTTATTAAAAATAAAAATAAAAAAAAATTATTATATATTAATTTATAAATATCTTACGTTTTTGAATTAAATATATTATTCGGTAAAGCCACAAACTTAAATAATATCATTGTCAAAAAACACTAAAGAAATTACCTAAATGTTTAAAAAATATAAAGGCTTATATTGATATATTTTAATATATAAATTACATTATCAAAATTATATGCTATTGATCTGTCTGCAAAGGCTGAAAAAAAAGATTTTACAGCACCTATTCTCTATAAATCTTATTAATAAGACCCTCCCATTGAAATAGAAATATCAAAAAGTACTAATATCGCTTCTTAAGGGTTCTTGTTAATGGTGGATTCTACAATTTTAATGATTAGTCTTTTAAAAATTATTTATATTCCTAAGAATTCATATTTTCATTAGGTTAATTTTATTATCCCTATTATTATTGTTACAAAAGAGAATTAGCATTTGTTTTTATTTCTTATTATGTGATAATATTATATATTATTAAACTTATTGTCTTATCATTATTTTTATTATAACCGGTATAGATTATAATTTCACTCTTACTATCTTGAGATAGTTTTGGAACTTTTTATTATTATAGATCTAAGGGAGAATATATTTATAAGATTTTACTATTATCTAAATATTATTATATAGACGTTTTCCAATCTGATTTTAATTTGAATTCTTCAGTAATTTTACTAATTTTTTATTATAAATTATACTTGTAATTTTATTTTTGTTATGGATTCCAAGAGATCAGCTATAAATCATACTTTTTATGTATTTTAAATTACCGATACAAGATGAAAAGGTTTATATCAAAATCTAGATCTTTTTATTACAATTTAGTTTTTTCATTAATTCCATTAATTTAGGTTTCTTATTTTTATTCAATTAATTTAATAACTGAGTCTAAGTCACAAATGAATTCATATTATTTGTCTAAATATAAAAATTTTAAATATACAGGTTTATCTATTTCTTTTTTCGTGATTTGGCATTTCATGTCATATTCTTCGAACTTTTCTCTTTCATTATAAAGATTAGAGGAAGAATTAAGTTAAGTATCTAAATATTATAAAATAACACCAATAAATAATCTAGAATATTCTAATATAGTGGTCTTATCTAAATTTTATTGATCATGTCTATTATTCATTCCTAACAGTCTAATTTAAAATTTTAGTATTAATAAAATTCATATCCAAACAATAATATTTAAAATATAATTTAGTTTACATTATAAAGACATTAATAAATCCTTCTTCTAAAGCTACTTATTCACAAAAAGTTAATTATTCGTTTTTTAGCAAAATATCGAGTGATCTTATAAAGGGTGAATTATTTTAAGTAAAATCCCTTAAAAACCCCAATAATTTATTATGTAAATGTTATTTCTCTTATGAAAACTATTTTCCAAGAACATATAAAACTGATCTAAACTCTTATAAACCTTTTAAACTCTACTATTATAAATGAAGCATTCCTTTAGAATTTAATTTATCTACTTTAGAATCTGCAATATTATAGTTATTTTAACTATTATTGGTTTCCTTAGAGATAATTTAAGAACTATTAAATATGCAGTAGATGATTTAGTAATCCAATAAACAGTCTGTAACCTAGTACTTTTCATATAAATATAAATAGGGCAATATTTATGAACCATTTTCATAGTAGAGTATGCATGAATTTTTATTGTTTTATAATCCATAATCTTGTGTAACTTTGATAGACAAGTCTTTTATACTCTGTTATGCACTTATTTAAATCTCATATAATTTTAAGGTTCACAAGATTAGGGAAATTTTACAAATAAAATAATATCTCTATTAACTTACAGAGAAGTTTTAAATACTGTGTATTTCTATTGGTTAGATTATAGGATTTTATTTTATTGATAAGAAATTATGTTTTAGATATCATATTCTTATATATTATTATTTGGCATTTTAGGAGAAGTCATATAATTCCTTTAAAACTGTTAATCAAAGTTATTTTAATCTATTATAAAATCATATTAAAAATGAGAATTATTAAATGTTTTTATAAAATTTTATCGTACATGAAGAAGTATTAGGATTTAATTCTAAAGGAAACATATATTAGAATTTTAACTATTAAACATAATCTTAGTAAATTTTTGTATTTGTATTATTATGTTAACTAGAACTTAATATACTAGTATAACTAATAATACTCTAAGTATCATCATCACCTTCATCAAATTAACTCTTAATATAATTTTTATAAATAAATTAAATATTAGTTATTAAAATGATTTTCTAATTGTCCAAATAAATTATTAATTGCTGATATAAATAATTATTTTTAATTTTTAATTTTATTATATCAAAATTTATGAAAATAAATTGTTAAAAATAACTGATATTTATATTTATAATATAATTAGCGCATATATACTTTATAATTCATAAATGCTATTATGTTATTATAATAAAATTAATATTTTTAAGAAACGGTATACTAAAATTATTATTGTAGTATTAAAGTATATGAATATTTTAAACTTGGTTCTTATAATAATTACATATTAAGATATTGAAGTACTCGATAAATTTTAGAATGATTAGATAGTTCCTAGTTTTAGTTATTCATCCTCTTTAATTACATCTTGAATTTTGTCATCTTTATCAAGTTCACAGGATTTTGAATATAATGTTATCTCTTCTTCCTAAATTTAAGCTCCTTTGTTTTTAAATTTTCCGATAGCTTTTTAAATAAGTTCGGCAACTTTGAGTTCTGGATTGATAGGAATTATAATCTTTGCTCTTTTATATTTAACTTATACCTTAATGGTTGACATAAATTTAGTATTAATAACTTTAAGATATTGAATTATTGTTTATTTTTTTTATGAAACTAGATTTTAAAATTAATACCTTATAACTTGCCTTAAGACATACTATTTATATAAGTTAATGTAATAGTTTTCTTTATAATATAAAAATATTTATGCCATATGGCATACTATTTATATAAGTTTATGTAATAATAATCTTTATAATAATACTAAAGGTATATAGAATGAAATGATGAAAAAAAAAAAAATTTTATTAAAATTGTTTTATAAAATGGATATTATTTTTTACATTAAAATTTCTAATATATAATTTTAAAAAAATGAAGTTTATTCATCAAAACTATAATAAAATTAAAAGTGCAATTATTTAAACTTTACTTAATTATTGTGATAGTTTGAATACTTTTTATAATTTAACTATATTATGAAAATATTGAAGAATTATTATTAAAATCAATTTAATAACTATGTAATTTAGTAATTATATAGTTAATACACATATAAAAATTAAATTTAATTAGTCATATAATTTTATTAAACTAATATTACTAATTAATATGAAATAGATATAAGGAATAAAGTCTATAAAGTAATTTAATTACTATGTAAAAAAAAAAAAATTCAAGGAAAAAAACCTTATCAATGGATAATAAACACTATTGATAAAGTTTTCAAAATTTTTTAACCAATGATAAGGTTTTTGAGTTTTTTTTTTTAAAAATGTAAATATATATTTTAATAAAATACAAATATTTTATTTTTAATCATAAATTTAAGTTAATAATTTTCTAATTATTTATAAAATTTATATTATCTCATAAATTTTATGATTAATAAATTTCAAGATGCATATTGTTAGTACAATATCAGACCCTATTTTATATATTTAAGTCCAATTATAAATACATAATCTAAAAGTATTAGAAATTAATTCCATACAATTAGAAGATAATCTTACAAAAATTTCTAAATGCTCCCGTAAAACACTCCAAATGATATCCTTTTTGAAATTTTCGAAAATACTTAATGGACTTCTTAATACTTAGAAACAAAAAATAAGCTTAAAATTAATTATAGATTCATCCAAATTTTCTAAAATTTGGAAGAAACAGACAAATAAGAACTAGCTAATATTAAACTAATTCCAAATAACTTCCATTCTCTTTTCCACTACTCCAAGTATGTTTGTTCTTGTTGCAATAAACATCTACACTTTAGCACAATTATTCATTCAGCACACAAACTTTAATAAAGAGGAATTTATATTCCGAATGACAAATGTTATAAATTAAAATTATCCTCGAAAAAAGCAAAAGAAATGAATACTAGAATGATATATAAATTAAATGATTATATATAATCTTTAATAAATAATTGATTAATTTTATTCATTAATTAATTTTTTTTTTGACCATATTAAAGAACATACACACATACAAAATACATGTAAAAATTTAATACAATTTATAAAATTATAATACTAAATATATCAATTTTTTTTAATATATTCTTTATATTATTTATAATTCTATTTATTTTTCTTTCTTCTAATCTTCTTTAAATATATTGAAAAGAGAATTAGTATTTTTTACAGAAGAAATATTCCATTATATTATTTTAATTTTATTTATATTTGTATGTGTAATGTTTTTTAGTTTATATGTTTTTTAGTAGAAATTTTAGTATGATCTATTTTTTCAGCAGAAATACTAAAATTCTGTAGTTAAATTTGTTCAACAATTTTATTTCTTAAGCCTCAATTTCTTTTGAGTTTTATCATATTAAGTACTTATAGGATTTTCTGTGCATTTTTCTATGTGTTTGTAGTAGAAATAGTGGGCTCTAGGTGAATATATTTTTTAACAATTATTACATTTAAATTTTGTTTTTTTATTAAGTTATTCTTTAGAATTAGTATCTTAAGGATTAGTTTCATAATCAGCAGTTCTTTAATTTTAATTCTTTTTAAATGATTATTTAATTAAAATTTCTTTTTTATTAATTTATATATCTAAAAGTTCCTTATTTAATTCTTCTTATTTTTCATTGTAATATTCTAGCCATAACATGACCATAATTACATTCACCAATAAATTTAATTTTAATTGGTTCACGATCCATATTTTTTTAGAATATTTTGAATGGTTTAATTATAAAAGGTTCTTTTTTGATATTATCATAAATGTATATTAATTATCCTAAAGCATTTGCTGCTATTTTTATAATTTCTAAATTAGCTGCTTTGAAATCTTTTTCTAAATCTTATAATATATCATTTGGGTTTATATCATATTTTTTATGGAATTTTTCATATGTATCAAAATTTGATTTAAAATGTTATGTGATCATGTCTTTAATTTATTGATATTGTTCTTCATATGTAGGTTCTCTATGTACTCCTATTATCAGGGCTCTGTAAAAACAATTACCATCTCCTTTTATATTAATGATTAAATCATTATTTTATTTTTAATATTTTTGTACTAATTTATGTTAATATAAATTATGTTAATTTTCTTCATTTTTTAATACTATAATTTATATCATCTATTTATTATGTGAATCTTAAGTTTAATATTAATTAATGGTATCAATTTTGTTGGGTATATATAATATTTTTTCTTATTATTTTTATTCTTTCCATTAATTATTATCAAAATTTTATTTATTTTAATGTATAAAAAGCATTCATCCTTATATTTACATCCATTTTTCTAATTGTAAAATTTACATAATTTAGTTTTAATTTTCGTTTTTATTTTCTCATTGATATATTTTATCCTTCTATTATTAGGAATTATAAAATTTTATGTAAATTTTATTCTAATTTATTTATTTTTGTGTCTAAATTTTATATTAGTGGTACTTATTCTTTGTGTTATACATGTTCTTTTATTTATTAATTTGATTTCTTTATATTTAACAATAATTAATTTGATTACATTTATTTTATGGAGTTTTAAAATCTTTCTTTATATTCATTATCTATTTATTGTTTAAATTTATTTATTTAATCTTTCATTTCTTTACTATTATCTTTAAGTTTTTCAGTATAAATATTTTCAAATTAATTATTTAAATCTTGTTTATCTACCATGATAAACATATAATTTTTTGAGGAAGTAGGAGTTTTTGCATCTAGAAACAGCATATATACTTTTTCAATGCAGCCAGAGTATTTATTTAAAAGCGTTTTTCGGGTTTAAAGAATACAGGAGAAAGTAAATTGATAAATCCATAATATAAACAAATAAATTTATTTACGGGATTTTATATTCCGTCAACAGCAGAAGTTCTAAATTGGGAGCATTTTAAATGGTTCTCCAGATATAATTTTTTTTCTTCATTTATTTCAGAATCCTCTTAGGTAATACTTCCTATCAGTTAAACTGATTAAATATCTTAAGATGCCCATAAAATATGAATGAGCATGATTTGCGGTTTAATTAATATTTATTTATGAAAGTAATTGTAAATTTATTGATCATTTTTAGTGAGTTCATCCGTATATTTATTTAAGATATTGCTCTCTAGTAAGTCTGTTCTTAGTGTGTGTGGGGACTTATGGAATGTATATTGGTTGGGGTTGAAATTATTGTATTGTGTCCATGGGGGGTGGATATTGGTAATTTAAATGTAGTTGTGGCATTTCCTATTATTTTTCTAGTTTTTTTTTCTTTCTATTGCAGCATGAGTGGCAGGAGTCTAATAGGCATCTAAATAAATAAAATAGAAGGATTATGAATAAAATAAAAAGATAATTCCAAAGATTCCGAGCAAAAAGGAGGAGAAAATTCCTTTTTTTTATCTTCTTTCTTCTATATTCTCTTCGATATTTTGTAATTATTCCTTTTCTTTTGTTGAGAAACTAATCTCAACAAACATACTTCCTATAATTGCAGTTAAAAGAGTAAACATATTTAATATTTTAATTTTAAAGGCGAGTGATTATGATATAGTTGATTATGAAATATTTCCTAAGTGATTATAAACTTTACAAATGTCAGCAATTATAATCACTACTCAAAATCAAATTAATTTGATATAAAGAGATATTTACATATACATAAATAAATAAAAATTAAATATATTTAAATATTATAGCATAATTAAAATATATATTTATTATATTAATATATAAAACCTATATTAAAACAGTAAATATTTTTATAATATAAAATTAATGTAAGTTATCAATAAAACGTTAAATTTTTTTATAATCGATAAGTTTACTTATAAAATATTACCAAAAGTTACAATTAAGAAATAAAAGCTAAATTTATATGAAAATTTTTATTTTTTTTGAAAGTCATTTCTCCACATATGATTTAAAATGAAACTAAAAGTTTTATTAAGAACATCAAATTTTTAAAAAAATCTCCAAATATAAAGATCTTAAATGAAAATAAGTCTTTCTATTATTTAAACTATAATAAAAAATTGATCTATCTGAAATTATTTCAAGGTTAAAAATTTACTCTATTAAATATTAAAAGTTATACCTTTCTTCCATTTTGCTTATTATTTTAGAATTTCTTAATAATATTAAGATTAGGTAATAACATAACATGTACCACGTAAATGAATAAATACCACTACTATTGATATATAATTATAGTATAATATTTAATATTATTATATAATATCATTGATCGTGTTCAGAAACATTTTTTTTTCAATTTAAGAAACCATTTCTTGTATCCTCATAATTTTTCTATAGTATAATCTTTTGACTTATCTATCTTTTGATTAGGTAATAATATATTTAAAATTAAGATATATAAAAATAGAATTAATTTAATATTTTATTTAAAATAGATCAAATTTGTTGTTATTTATATATAAGAAGCCCGTCCCTAAAATGGAAGGAAATTGAGTAGAATATAAATATAAAATAAATAAATTCTATAAAAAATATTTAAGAAAAAATTTAATATACCACTGAATTAAAAGAGCTAAATGATTCTAAAATTAAAAATATTGAATTTTATGTTGATGGGATTTCTAATAAAACCAGTAATACATACTATGCATTTTCTGAAAAAATAATAGTTATAAATCCAGATTAAACAATAGAATATGTTGTTAAAGGCTTTAACAATTTGATTATCAAGTAAATGAATTAAAAAAAGGAATAATAAACTATCTATTAAATAATTAAATCATGGAAAATTTAAATTAACTTTGACTTATAATATGATTAGTATGATTCTTTATATATATTTTTAGATTATTTGTAATCATTAATTAGAAGTTATATTTATACTCAATTTTATATAATTATATATTAAAATTAAATTTAATAAGAAAAAAGATAAAAATAAATATTATATTATCTAAACAAATATATATATATAATAAATTTTAATAATCATTATAAAATTTATATTTTTATTTTTTGGCAATACTTATTATATAAATTTTTATTAATATATATATTTCATATTCTTATATTGAATTTAAACAAATCTTTAAGACATAATTGTAACTATTTCTATTAATAAACTTCATACCATTTTATATTTAATATTATATTTATCAATTATTATTTCTAACCTATTAAACCCAAGATTTTATTTCCCTTTCTTATTCTTTATAGTTTTAAACATTTCCCAGCAATTTTTAAATAATCTTATCATCATTATTCCATGCCATATCTTTGGTATGCTTTTTTGCTATTTCATAAAATTTGGCAGAATTATTAATGTATTCAGAAGCTGTAACGGAGTCTAAGGGATCATCAGGTTCTGGGGCTAAATTTAATTTTTAAATAATTAATTTATGGAAATATTTTTTTAAAATAAATACCGATAAGTAATCCAAAAACGGCATCAAAAATTTCTTTTACTCTCCTATCAGATTAATAATCTCTTTCTATTATAGAATGACATATTCTACCCTAATATATAATAAATTTAATAATGAGATATATTTATCATATATAAACCAAATTATACTTAAGAATTTATATTCATATGATAAATAGGTGTGATAAATCTTATAGCTGGAGGAGAGTAAGGATAATTATCATTGAACTACATATATAATAAATATAGTCCTCCTTCATAAGCAGTTCCTTTAGGACCGATCATAAGAATTTTCCAAAAATCAATTTGCTATTATACAGGATATACAGAAAAATGAGGGTGGGGCTATAGAAAATATAAATTTTTAAATTATTATAAATATTTATGTCTAAAAGTACAATTTTAGTTAAATGATTAAGCTCTCCCACGATTCTTTTTATTCTTTAAGCAAGATTAACATAATTCTATTCAATTTGAATTATTGCTTATTAAGGATTAACTATTTAATTTTTCATATTTTCTGGAATAATTATTTAATGTCCTTCTCTATCAAATTATTCATTTTCCATTTTTGACATTTCATCTTAGAGATTATCTAAATTATATATACTATTTTTTTTATTTTATCTTAAAGAACAACTAAGAATTGTCTCAATTTCAAATAACTTAATTCCTTCTTCAAGACTTTAGGGGTAAAAACATTTTCCACCGCTTAATTTCGAAATTGCTTTTAATTCTATACACTATTTAAAATTTAGATAAATAAAAATAAAAAAATAATATTATAAAATTATTATACTTATCCTCCTACAACAAATGAATCTACTATAATTCTAATAGAAAATTAATAAAATAAATATAATACTGTAATAA
Source organism: Miamiensis avidus (assembly GCA_037039885.1). Classification (NCBI taxonomy): domain Eukaryota; phylum Ciliophora; class Oligohymenophorea; order Philasterida; family Glauconematidae; genus Miamiensis; species Miamiensis avidus. The sequence continues at coordinate 399,846 of JAWVGU010000008.1, read as the reverse complement.
TAGGGGCAAAATTTACTTTTCAGTTATTATTTTTTTAAAACGTCTGTCTTATTTATAACAGAAGTATAGTCCTCCCCATCGCTTAGGACCAAAATTCTGCATATTAAATTTTTATAATTAAATTTAAATGCTTTAAGTTAATCAACACCTTGACTTAAAGCATCGTATAATTTGGTGGTCCCACAAGGAATTGCTAATTTTACTAGCTATAAAAATAAAAAGTAAATAAAAATTAATATATATTAAATTTATAAATAATTTACATCTTTAAATTAAATATATTATTCAGTGAAGCCACAAACTTAAATAATATCATGGTCAAAAAACACTAAAGAAATTACCTTAATGTTTAAAAAATAAAGAGACTTGTATTATTATATAAATATATAAATTACATTATCAAAATTATATGCTATTGTTCTGTCAGCGAAAGCAGAGAAAAATGATTTTACAGCACCTATTCTCTATAAGTCCTTGCTGTATTATGTTTTCATTGAACCAGAAATATCAAAAAGTACTACTATCGCTTCTTAAGGGGTTCTTGTTAATGGTGGATTCTAAAATTTCAATGCTTCATCATTTAAAAATTTTTATATTCTTAAGAATTCATATTTTCGTTAATTTAATTTTATTATCCCTACTAATATTACTACAAAAGAGAATTAGCATTTGTTTTTATTTCTTATTATGTGATAATATTATATACTATTAAACTTGTTGTATTGTCATTATTTTTACTACAACCTGTATAGATTATAATTTCACTTTAACTATTTTGTGATAGTTTAGGTGCATTTTATTATTTTAGATCCAAGGGAGAATATATTTTTAAAATCGTACTATCTTTTAAATATTATTATATAGATGTCTTCCAATCTGATTTTAATTTGAAGTCATCAGTAGTTTTACAAAACTTTTAATATAAATTATCCTTGCAATTTTATTTTTGTTAAGGATTCCATGAAATAAGCTATAAATCATATTTTTTATGTATTTTAAATTAACGATACAAGATGAAAAGGTTGATATCAAAATCTAGATTTTCATATAATAATTTAGTTTTTCCTATTATAATATTAATAAAAGTTTCTTATTTTTATTCAATTAATTAAATCACCGAATATGAATCACAAATGAATTCATACTATGTTTCTAAAAATTTTAGTTTTAAATATACAGGTATTTTTATTTTTATTTTGTGATTTGGCATTTCTTATAATATTCATTGAATATTTCTCTTTCATTATAAAAAATAGAGGAAGAATTAAGTTAAGTATCTAAATATTATAAAATAACCCCAATAAATAATCTAGAATATTCTAATATAGTGGTCATAACTAAATTTTATTGTTAATGTCTATTATTCATTCCTAAAAGTCTAATTTAAAATTTTAATATTAATAAAAACTCATATCCAAACAATAATATTAAAATATAATTTAGTTTACATTATAAAAACATTAATAAATCCTTCTTCTAAAGCTACTTATTCACAGAAAGTTAATGATGCATTTTTTAGCAAAATATCGAGTGATCTTATAAAAGGTGCATTATTTTACGTAATATCTCTTAAAAATCCTAATAAATTATTATGTAAATGTTATTTATCTTAAGAAAACTATTTTCCAAGAACATATAAAACTGATCTAAACTCTAATAAGCCCTTTTAACTCTACTAATATAAATGAAGCAGTCCTTTAGAATTTAATTTATCTGCTTTAGAATCTGCAATATTTTAATTACTTTAACTATTATTGGTTCCCTTAGAGATAATTTAAGAACTACTAAATATGCAGTAGATGATTTAGTAATCCAATAAACAGTCTGTAACCTAGTACTTTTCATATAAATATAAATAGGGCAATATTTATGAACCATTTTCATAATAGAGTATACATGAATTTTTATTGCTTTATAACCCATAATCTTGTGTAATTTTGAATGATAAATCTTTTATATTCTGTTATGCACTTATTTAAATCTCATAAAGTTTTTCAGGTTCACAAGATTAGGGAAATTTTACAAGTAAAATAATATCTCTATTAACTTGTAGAGTAGTATTAAACACTGCGTATTTTTATTAGTTAGATTACTATTTCATATTTTATTGATAAGAAATTATGTTCTAGATATTATATTCTTTCATATTATTATTAGGCATTTTAGGAGAAGACATATATTTATTTTAAAATTGCTAATCAAAGTTGTTCCAGTCTATGTTAAAAAATCAAATTAAAAATTAATTTCAATGTTTTTATTAAAATTTATTTTACATGAACTAGTATTAGGAATTAATTTTAAAGGAAACATATATTATAATTTTAATTGTTAAATATAATCTTATAAATTGTAAATTTTAGTATTTGCATTATTATTTTAGCTAGAATTTAATATACTCATTAAACTAATAATACTCTAACTATAATCTTCATCATCGTCATCATCATCATCGAATTAACTCTTATAATAATTTAAATATATTAAATATTAGTTATTAAAATGATTTATAAAATTTTATTCTAAGTGTCCAAATAAATTATTAATGTTTAAATTTTTAATTTAATTATATTAAAATTTTCAATAAACATTTAAACTAAAGTTGTATAAATTTTTGATATCAATAAATAATTCATTATTATAATAATAATATTATATAGCAAAGTTACAAAAAAAATTTTGTATTAATTTATTTCAAATTTGGCGTCATTTTCTTAATAATATAAAATTGTGTGCAATTGTTTAAAATTGTTGAGAATTCAAGCTAACTTTTTAAATGATTACATAGTATTCTATTTAATATATTATATAAAAGGGTTATCACTTAATTAATATTTAAATAATCGAATCAATTGCAAACAAATAGATTCAATAGTTAAAAACTATTATACTACCTTAAAAAATCAATCAGATTTATTAATTATATATATAATATAATTTGAAAATTTGTTTTGATGATTTTGCTATAATTAAATAAATGAATATTTTTATTAAATATCATATTAAAACTATCATTGGCATATCAAAGTATATAATATTTTTAAACTTATATATTATAATATTTACCTATTATGTTTAAGCCTATAAATTATAGAATAATTATATATTTCCTAGTTAAAGTTATTCGTCCTCTTTAATTACATCTTCAATTGCGTCATCTTTGTCAAGTTCATATAATTTTGAATATAATATTTTATCTTCTTCCTAAATTTCAACTCCATCACTATTAAATTTTCTCATAGCTATTTAAATAAGTTGAGCAACTTTGAATTCTGGATTGATAGTAATTAAAATCTTTACATTTTTATAATTAACGTATACTCTAATAGTTTACATAGATTTTAAATTAATAGCTTTAAGTTTTTTGTTTATTGTTTTTATAACTATTTTATGAACCTATTTTAGAAAAATAAGACTTTATAAATCATATTAAACTCTCTGTGCCATATAATATACTTGTTTGTTAATTTAATGCAAATATATAAATATTATTTATATTTTATAAAGAATTGGATAAAAAAGTAAATGAATTAATATGTAAAATAATAAATTTTTTATTATGAGTGCATTTTCCAAACTCAGAAACTACATTTTACACCTTTGTGCATATTAAATTATTTCAATTAGTAAAAAATTGTTTTGATTCTTTGTTCCTTTAAATCTATTTTCTATTTTTATATAACAAAATAAAATAAAATCAATTATAGGCAATTTATTAAAAAAATTTTCAAATTATTTTATTTCAAATTTGGCGCCTTATTTATGAATATTTGAAATTTTCTGAAATTACATATCATTATTATTTATTTCTGAAAATTTAAGCTAGTTTTTTAAATGATTGTATAGTATTTATTTAGTGTATTATATAAGAGGATTATCATTAAGTTAAAAATTGAATAATTGAATAACTTTTTGAAAAATTGACTCAACTATTGAAAATTATGAAGCAACCTTAAAAATTAATATATTTAATTAATTATTAATAAAGCATAATTTGAAAATTTTTATGTTGAAATGACAATTCTATATATTTATTTATAAATCATTATAAAGAAAAATTTAATAATTTATATTATATTATTTAGTATTGAAGCAAAATCAAAAACGAAAAATTTATAAATAATGTAATTTATATTACTTATAAATTGTATTGATTTTTCAAGAAGCCTATTAATTTTCAACAATAGAGTCTATTTGTTAAAAATTGATTTTATTATTTAAATATTAATAAAGTGGTGACCCCCTTTTAAAATTCATTAAATTTTCAATAATTAATAATAAAATTAAACACATCGCACATTTTAAATTGTTAATAAAAATGGTTTATTAATTTCACCATTTTTTTTAGGTTGCTGTATATATTATTTAGATGAACTGTATGTATCGTAATTTAAAATCTTTTATAAAAACTTGAAAAATCAAAATTAATATATTGATTTTAAAAAAATTGTTTTACCATATATATTTACTTTAAAAAAAATCAGTATGATTAATCAAAATTTAATATTGATTTCAAAGACAACAATTAATAATATAACCCAACAAATTCTAAATAGCATAAAAATAAATGATTATTCAAGTTATATGAGTAAATAAAGGATATATAGATGACAAAAATTAAATATTATTTGATAAATAAAATAAAAAATATCAAAAGTTTTTAACTAAAATAAATGCAACAATAAAAATAATTATCAGGCGATTCGATAGAAGTTCACCTTGAAAATTTTGATTAAAATTCTTTATAAAAATAATAAATATAAGTTTAAGAAGAGAAAAAATAGCTAAATTATAGCTTAGTACGAAAAGAAATATCTAAGATAATATATAAGCCTGAATATGATGATGGAACTATTGGTCCTGTGCTTGTACGATTAGCTTGGCATGCATCTGGAACTTATGATAAAGAAACAAATGTAATTATTTTATTTTATCAGAATATATCAGCAATATTAGAATTGCAATTAATTATATATAGACTGGAGGTTCAAACGGAGCAACTATGAGATTTAAGGCAGAATTATCAGATCCTGCAAATGCGTAAGTTTATCAAAACTAATCATAATTTTTTATTTTTTTAAAATTTTTTATTTAAAATATTAGGGGTTTAAATGTAGCCTTATAATTTTTAGAACCTATAAAAAAAAATTTCCAGAAATAAGTTATGCTGATTTATGGATTCTAGCATCATATGTAGCGATCGAAAAACTGGGAGGTTATATTTATTTTTAATTAATATCACATATTTTAAATGTTATATATTTCAATAAGGCATAAGAATTCCATTTATTCCAGGAAGAAAAGATGCTTTAAGTGAAACAGAATGTCCCCCTAATGGTAATTTTATATCAATATATATATAACTAAGTAAATTATTTAATGATTGGTTATAATATAATTTATAGGCAGACTTCCTGACGCAAGCAAAGATGCTAAACACATAAGAGATATTTTTAATAGAATGGGATTTGATGACAGAGAAATGGTGGCTTTAATTGGTGGAGGTATAGTTTTTTAAAACTATAATAAATGTTTACTTCATGCTCATTCTTTTATATTATAATAAGGACATTCACTTGGAAGATGCCATCCAGAAAGATCAGGATATGAAGGACCTTGGAACTTTATGCCTACAAGACTTACAAACTAATTTTTTAAGAAATTACTGGGATTTTAATGGGCGGAAAGGAAATGGAGTGGACCTAAATAGTATATTGATTAAACAAGATGTTTAATGATGCTGCCTGCAGACATGGAGTTAAGAGATGATTCTGAATTCAGAAAATGGTCAGACATTTATAGAAGAGATGAATATTTATTTCTGGTGGATTTTGCTACAGCTTTCAAAAAGTTAACAGAACTGGGTTTTGTAAAATAAGAAGATTAGCTAAACAAATAAATTGATAAAAAATGAATAATATTTTTGGAAATTCACTTTTGAGCTTTAATAAAAAATGGCTAATTATGATAGAAATACACTTTTGATTAATTATATATAAATAATTATTATTAAATATCAAATTTTCATACTTACTAACTTTATATTTTAAAGGTGTTATTATTAATTGATCTCTTTAAAATTTATTAATTTGTAAGAGAAATAAAATCTTTTAATGTTGCTTTTTCTAAATTTTATAATTAAAACAGATAAATTTAATCTAAGTCCTTTTATTTTAAATCATTATTTTAATCGACTAGTTATATATCTTTATTTACTTCTATAATAACATCTATATTTTACTCATCTCGTAATAACACATCTATGGGAGAATTAGGAACTGTTTATATATATGTATAATTTATCTTTTGAATACTTTTTGATTAATCATATTCTAAATCTTATTATTTTATTCCTTTCTATTTTTATTAATTAGAATCTTCATTATTATTTTTTTATATAGTATTTTATTTTTCCTCATTATTTTATACAGTTGATTCTTTTTAATTTAAAAAATAAAAATATATATTTTAATTTATAATTTAGAAAGTATAATTTATAATGTTACCATTCTAATATTTATTTCTAATAAATAAAATAAATTAAAACAGAATAAATATGGTTTCATATAAAACTATCAGTAAACCAAATAATATGCCAGTATATACCCCTACAATAAAAACAGGATTATGTAATGTTAATTATAGTTCTTTTTAAGGATCATTTAGAAATAAGTTGTTATAATTAATTTCTAAAAAATAAATCTCATAGACCATCAATATATTATAAGGAATTACAACCTTAAATTGAAAAATAAGAAAATTTTGTAAAATAATATCATTATTATTAATTTTACCAATCTGACTATTTAATGAAACCAAGTAGGATATATATTATCAATCCAAGTATCTTCAACATTTATAAAAAGCATTTTTTCATTTTTGTAAGGAAAAAAAAATTAAACTGATCCGATTACCATTAAAATAGGAATTTTAATTAAATACTTTAAAATTAAAATAATTTTTTTTAAGTATTATTTTTAATAATTTAAAAATTCATATTTTAAATAGTAGAATCCCTTTAAAATTAAATAATAATATTAATAATAATCTTATAATATTTTTGAGTATTTAAATACCTAATATTGCATGAGTAAAAAACTTATTGGCATAATTATAAATAATTATATTCCATTTTTATTATAATATTATAATATAAATAATGCACCATATCCATAAATAAAAATAAATAAATGCAATATAATCCATACTCTAATTATTAAACTTATTTTTTTATTTTTTTTTTATTTTCAAAATTTTAATGGCTGATATACATAGATTATGACTATTTTATTCCTGATTAAGAAAATAATTCTTCGTATTCTAATATTTCTTCTGAATATAGCTTTATTGTACCTAATTCACATGGATTAAATATAAAGCATTTACACTTATTACTAATATTTTTTAGTTGTAATTATTATTTTGAGATAAAATGTTTTTTATTATTTATTTTAGAAATATATGAGTGATAACTAGTCTTCAAATAAAAAATAAAATAAATAAAAATACTTTTATAAAAAATAAAATATTAAACCAATAAAATAGCTACTATTATAAGAGAGCAAATAGAAAAAAATAACGATAGCATAGTCATTATTCTTATCTCTTGGGATAATATATATATAGTTATAGCTTAATCAAAAGCTACTAAACAAGATGGAATATTTTTGAAAAAAAGTTCTATAATTTCTTATTAGAGACATTTATTCCAAAGATCATCATAATTTACGTATTTTTAAATTCCAATTTAGTCACTGTATGTTATAGCAAAGAATAAGTTCTTTAATTTTTATATGGTGGTAGCTAAGGATTAAATTATTAGATTACTTTTTATTGGTTAATTTATTATATATATATTTTTTTTAATTACTTTAAAAGTTTTTAGGAGACTAATTATCTTAGCTTTCGAGATTTATAGCATTATTATTATGGATGAATGTTAATTTATTTAAATATTTAAAGCACGAGTATCTATCATAAGAATAAAAAAATACTAGAGCAAAAATAGATGTTAAAAATCTGCTCTATTTTTTCCTTCCATTTTTAAAGAAATTAGAAATTATATATAGATTACATACCAATCAGAATAAGCATCTAAATAGTGAAGAATTTATTTGATTCCTATCTAAGCATAAGTTTTATTTTTTTGTGTTATTATTTTATTTTTTAGAAGATTCAAGGTTGAATTTAGGTTAGATTTCATTTATTTTTAATTTATATTGATTTTTTTATGTATTATTTTTTTTGTAAGAAATTACTATATTATTTTAACTATTTAATTTATATATAAATATACATCTATTCTTCAATATAAATAAATTAATATAATCAATATTAATTCACTATTTGTTCTATATTATGGTAAAATGCTTTCTATATAATATATTTAATTTAAGCCTCAATAATTTTTACCAAATTTACAGAGCGATAATAATTTAAATAAAAATACAAAAATAATATATGAACATGAGTATATATATAAATAAATATAAAAGCTTAATAGTTATATTTTTATTTATAATACGATATTATTATATATTTATTATTAACTAATAAAATAATATTTTGTAAATAAATATACTATATACTTATGGCTTATACAAGAAATATATTAAAAAAAATATAGAATTGTTGACATTTATAAATGCATTCTTTATTTATTTTTGAATAAAAAAATAGATATTATTTTTAATAAATTGTTTAAAACATCAAAAAAATAAATAAAAGACAAATCAATTGAATTGACTTTTGCTAATTATTTTTATATAATATTAATCATTAATTATAATTACAATAGTAAATCATATAAAATAACATAGAAAATCTTATTTAAAAAAAACAATATTTTATTACTAATGTCGAAATAAAATTTTAAATCACAAAACTTTAAAAAATTTAAATTTGTTTTTTTCAGTTTTTTTTCTGTATATTTTTATTATTGATTTTATTATTATTATACTAATATTTTCTTTTCTTTTTTGGAAATTGTTATATTATAAAAAAAATAAATATAATAAAATTAAAGCAGATACATAATAAATTCTTATAATACCTAGCATAAAAATGTTGATTTGTAATTTATTTTGGACTTAATAATATATATTAAATTATAAATTATCATATGTACTAACTATATATTTTCAAGGCGTTATTACTAATAGATCTCTGCAAAATTAATTAATTTGGAGGAGAAATTGAGTCTTATATATCTACTTTTTCTTATTATTATTATAATTAAAGCTGATTAATTTAATCTAATTCCTAATATTAAAAATCATTTTAATTGAATACTTAAAGATCTTTATTTGATTCTATAATAAAATCTATATTCTATTCGTTTTATGATAACACATCTATGGGAGAATTAGGAACTGTTTACATATAAATATCATTTATTTTTTGAATACTTTTTGACTAATCCTATTCTGAATCTTATTATTCTTGTACTTGCTATTTTTATTAATTCATATCTTTAGTTTTATTTATTTATACCGCATTTTATTTATTCTCCCCTTGTTATACAGTTTATTCTTTTTAAAACAACAAAAATATAATTTTTAATAAACAATTTAGATATTTCATTTATTTTGTTACCATTCTAAAATTATTTTCTTATATATAAAGTTAATTAAAACAGAATAAATATTGTTTCATATAAAACTATTAGTAAGCCAAATATTACGCCAGTATATACCCCTATAATAAAAACAGGATTATGTAATGTTAATTATTATTCTTTTTGGGATCTTTAAGAAATACATTGTTATATTTTATTTTCAAAAAATAAATTTCATAGACCATCATAATATTATAAAGAATTGTTATCTTTTATTGAAAAATTAAAAATTTTGTCAAATTATATAATTATTTTTAATTTTACTAATCTGACTATTTAATGAAACCAAGTAGGATATATATTCTCAATCCAAGTATCTTGTATGCTAATAAATAACATTTTTTCTTTTTTGAAAGGAAAAAAAAATTATGCTAATCCTATTACCATTAAAATTGGAATTTTAATAAAGTACTTTATAATTAAATAAATTTTTTTAAATATTAGTTTTAAGAATTTAATAATTCATATTTTAAATAGTAGAATCCCTTTAAAAATTAAATAATATTATTAATAATCACAATTGTTATAAATTAATGTATAGTTAAATACTTAATATTGCATGAGTAGAGAACAAATCGGTAATATTATAAATAATTGAATTCCATTTTTATTAAAATATTATAATATAATTAATGCACCATATCCATAAATAAAAATAAATAAATGTATTATAATCCATATTCTAATTAACAAGCTTATTTTTTATTTTTTATTTATTTTCTAAATTTTATTGGCTTATAAACATAGACTATGATTATTTTATTCCAGATTAAGAAAATAATTCATCATATTCTAAAATTTCTTCAGAGTATAGCTTTATTGTACCTAATTGATATGGATTAAATATAAAGCATTTACACTTATTACTAATATGTTTTGGTTGTAATTATTATTTTGAGATTAAATGATTTGTATTCTTTATTTTAAATATATAAGAGCGATAACTAGTCTTTAAATAAAAAAATAAAATATATATAAATAAATATAAAGATATAAAAACAAATAATAATAGTAAAAATATTTATACCATTATAAGAGAACTTACAGAAAAAATTAAAGATGTCAAAGTCATTATTCTTATCTCTTAGGATAATATATAAATAGTTATAGCTTAATCTAATGCTACTAAACAAGATGGAATATTTTTAAAAAAAAGTTCTATTATTTCTTATTATAGGCATTTATTCCAAAAATCATCTATAGCAACATATTTTTTTATTCCGATCTAGTCACTATAAGTTAAAACAATAAATAAGTTCATTATCCTCTATCCAGTGGAAGCTATAGATTAAATAATTTTTATTTCTGTTTTAATGACTTATTATTTTTGATTTTTATATTACCTTTAAAGCATTTAGATGACTAATTCTATTAACTTTCAATGTTGTTAATATTTTTATTTTTGATCAAAGTTAGTTTATTTAAATATTAAAAACATGAATATCTATCATAAGAGTAAAACAATATGAGAGCAATAGAAAATGTTAAAAAATCTGCTTTATTTTTTCCATCCATTTTTAAAGAAAGTAGAAGTTATATATAGACTACATACCAATCAGAACAAGCATCTATATAATGAAGTATTTATTTTATTGCTATCTAAACATAAGTTTTATTTTTTTATGTTAATATTTCGTTTTTTAGAAATTTCATAAATGAATTTAAGTTATATTTCATTTTTTTTTATAATTTAATTTGATTTATTATTTATCAACACTTAATATTAAATTATTATATTGGTGAAACTATTAAATTAATGTATATAAACATTTATTCTTCAATATAATAATATTTAATAATCAATATTAATTCATTTTTAATTTTAAATTATGATAAATTGCTTTTCTAATAAATATTAATAATATAAACTCTAGTTCTTGTTAATAAATTTATAGAGTTATAATATTTAAATATAACAAAATATATATATAAACATAAATTTATTATAAAAAAAGTTAATATTAGTAGTTTATATTTCTATATTAGTTTATTATTATAATTCAAAATAATGCTATTTAAATAATAATATAACTACATACAATAATGTTTTTATAAACTAAATATTATATATAACTAATAAAATAAAAAAATAATATACCTTTATTTATCAATTCATATTTAATATGATAAGAGCAGATATCTTTATATTACACTACAATTAATATTATACATATTTATGTTACATATTCATATTTAAATTCTATAATTGCATTAATAAATCATGATATTTATATATTATGCTACATTTTTATTATGTAATTAACAAAACTATTAATAATCCTAGACAATATGTAAAAATTTAAAAAAAGAACAAAAATTAATATTTTTTGTTTTAAAACTTATTTTTGTAAAATTTAATTTGCCCATTCTAAGAAAGATATATAAACTCCTCAACTATTGACTTTTTAAATAATTCTTTGTGTCACTATAGTTTCTTGGAATATGACTTTATAGTGCCGATTTCAAATAGAAAAATGAAAAGAAGTTCTCATCAAGGTTATATTATGTAGTGTTAGTTCCATTTTTTCTTCAAAAAATTGATTTTTTAATTGAAGATATTAGATTTGTACTTATCTAAAAAGAAATGGATGGTATGGTAAAATAACTTATCTCCCTTTATATTATATTTATATTTGAAATAAGGATTAGTCAAAAGCACAGACACACAAACATGAAGGAATTATTTATAAGAAAAATTAATTCTTAAAAATTTATTTAGTTTATAATTCCTGTCTTGCCTGAAAAATAGTATTATACAAAAATCTAAATAATTAAATTTTTAAATTGAAGAGTATTAGAATCATTGATCTAATGATTGTTTTCGTTCTAATTTAATTATTATTAATATTGATTTTTTATAATGTAATTAAACATATCGACACATAAAATATTTATTTAAAATATAATATGCCTAATTTCATATGTTTTCGTTACCTAGAATGCATAGATTTTTATTTATTCCCTATTCATTTTTCTAACTTATTTTATTAGAATGTACTGAAAAATATGTACTATCTATCTAAAAATAATTAATATGAAATAATAAATATATAAATATAGATAGATAGATAAATAGATAGGTAGATAGATAGATAGATAGATAGATAGATAGATAGATAGATAGATAGATAAATAGATAGATAGAATATTATTATATCTTATTTATTCTATTAAATAATGATTAAATTAATATTAATTATTAACAAATATATTTATATTTTTTCTTTGGTTTTGTTGGCAATAATAAATTATTATAATAAATCTTTATGTCTATCATAAGAATTCCAGTATTACTCTAAAATATAATTTTTATTAAGGCTGATTAATAATTATTATAAATATATGAGTGAATAATTATAATAATAGATGTATAAATATAAAATAATTATAAATAATTTTATTTTTAATTATCCTATCTTGAAATTGCTTTGTCTTACAATTTTTCAGCATTATTTTCTTTTTTCCTTTTTAATTACTTATTATTGATGAATTAATTTACTTTCTATTAATATTAGTTTCGATAAATAAATTCATTAAATGTTAATTTTTATTTCTTTTATGCCAAATTAATATAAAGAATGATTAATTATTAGTTGCTTAAGTTTACTTTTGGGATCTGATTACTTTACAACTAAATAATTAATAAATATTATTATAATCATTGTATATTTCTATATATTAAGATATGGTATTTTTATCTTATATACATAAAAATGGTATATATATTTAATATATATTAATAAACAATTTCAATAAATAATATTGTATCGTAAAATTTTAATAAATGATTTAAATTAATATTCTAGATAAATTAATTATCATATTTTAAGTTGAATATATAAATTTTAAAAATATAAATCTTTTCTTTATATTTCAATCCTTATAAATACTAAAAAATAACAAAAGATTAAAAATAACTATTAAAATAAATACATTAGTAACGGAGAGATTATTATTGGTTTATTATATGAAAATAAATTCAATAATATGAAATTATTTTATAATACAACTTATATCTATTATTTTATTTATTTCTATTAATAATTATAATAAATTTAATATAATTTATATATAATATCTGAGTAATCATTATAATTTTATAAATTTTTTAACTTTATTATTATTTATTTATCTTTATAAAATAGATTAATTTTAAGGAGACACTTCATCTATAGAATCTATATTAAGGTAGACTTTATTTTTAGGTTTTTCCACCACTTATTAATGATTTTCTTTTATAATATCTTAATTATCTTAGAAAAATTACTGATCTGTTGATTAAAGAAAATCTATATTTTATTGTTAGCCAGAATTATCTATAGTATTTATATACGAGATTCCTTCTTTTTTAAATTATTATTTCTACCTATCCTATTATTCTTAATTTTCGATATTATTTATTTAGGGTTTTATTATTTTATTTTCTAACAAATTAAATACTTGAGTTCTATTTATTAAGAAAACTTTATAATAATATATTATAAATACAATTTACCGCAATTTAATTATTATTTGTCTTTCATAGATTTAATAAGTTATAATATAATATAAATACTATCATATAAAATAATAATAAATCCAAATACAAGGCCTATATGTGTTCCTATAATTATAAATGGATTCTATTTTATTAAATTTAATTCTTTCTAAACATCGTTTTAAATTAGAGGAGCATAATTTTTTTCTAAGTAATATAATTCATATACCATCTTTAATTCATAAGGTACTACAATCTTAATATATAAAAAAAATATTTAAAAAAATAATATTAATATAAATATATTAAATTTTTACTAATCTGACAAGTTAAAAAACCCATGTAGGATATATATTTTCTATCCATGTTTCTTCAATATTCAATAATATTATTTTTTCATTTTTAAATGGGAAGAAAAAAGTTACCAATCCTATTATCGACAAAATTGGAGTTTTAATTATATATTTTAATATTAATTTTATTTTTGATTAAATATTTAGCTAACTTTATTACAATGAATATTTTAAGTAATAAAAGCCCTTTAAAATAAATTTTTTGTTTAAACAATATTTTATAAATTTATTTTTGTTACTGAATACTACATTAGAAATGATCCTAGAAATAAAAAGTAAGTAATTTTTATACCATTTAAATTTTAGAACTATAAAACAAACAATGATCCATATCCATATATAAATATAACTAAATGAGTTATAATCCATAATTTTATTTTTAGACTAATTTATTTTTTATTTGAAAATGACTAGATGCTTTAATGATTTGAAAGCATATATTTTAAATTTTCTGAATTAGCAAATAAATTTTCATATTATAGTATTTCATCAGAATATAATTTTATTGTACTCAATTCATATGGATTGAATATAAAACATTTGCATTTTATGCTTATATTATTCAATTTTAAATCTTTCTTTGCAATAAAATGCATAGAATTTTTAATTTTCATAATATATGAGCGATATGTCGTCTGAAAAAAAAAAATAAATTAAATAAATAATGCAAAAAATAAATATTTTAATAATATTATTTTTATAATAAATTACTAAAATAAGAGTATTTATCGAAAAGAAAAGTGAAATTATCGCTATATAACTTACTTTTTAAAATAATGTATATTCTTGTATAGTCTAGTTAAAAGTAGAAATAGTAGAGGGAAGATTTTTGAAAAAAAGTTCAATAATTTCTTGTTAGAGGCACTTACTCCAAAATTCTTCTTAATTAACATATAAATGTATTCCTATTTAATCAGAATATGTAACAATAAGGAAAAAATTAAGTAATTTTTGCTTTATTGTAACTTAACTTTTAGTTTTGGGGTTTTATATTTATTTATTTTAAAACTATAGTCCTTGAGAATTTTAAAGTAATATTCCTTATTACTAATTTGTTATTTTTTAAGTTATCATATTGTCTGTATGGATTAATGATAACTTATTTAGATATAAAAGACATTAGTATCTTTCATAAATAAAAAGCAGTGAAAGAGCTATACACCCAATAATTTAAAAATATTTATTTTCTTCTTTAGTGTTACCAACTTAAATATATAGAATATTTTTATAGACTACATGCCAATCTGAATAGGCATCTATATAGTGTAATATTTATTTGACTCCAGCACAAATATTGTTTTTCTTCCTACTTTTTTATTAATTTGATGTAGATCGTTTTATTTGTTTTTATTATTTTTACATTTTTTTCTAATAAATTTTAATTATTTTCTTTTTTCGAAAGTTTATTAATTATTATAACAAATGAGAATATAAGAACAATGAATGAAATTTGTAATTAACTAAGAGAATATAAGTGTAATAAATAATATTTTGAATTAATTGCTAATAATGATAAAATATTATTGTAAGCCCATATAAAAATTTATATGAATATTATTATGACTTATTTTATACTGGCTTCAGATTTTTATTTATGGGAGCTAATTTAAGAAGTTAATAATTAAAATCTTAAAATAATTTATATTATAATTAATATTTCAATTATTATAAATATTAAAATTAATATTATCATTCAAAGATAAAATATAAAATTAAGTGATTAATTATTAATTTTTATATGGGTTTACAATATATTAAAATTTTCAATAATATTAAAAATTTTTACAAAATATATAACATTAAGTACATATAATATACCCATCTAATACAAATTTAATAAGATTATAAAATATTCTATTGTAATTAATAATATAAAGTTCATTAATTTTTTCTCTTTTCTAAACTGCCTTATTATTTTTAATTACTTTTTTTAAAAGATCTTAACATACTAAAAAATATATATAACCAATAATTAATATGGAAGGGGATAATTAAAAAATAATTGAAATTTGATGTACAGGAAAAAGATTTTATGGGATTTGGGTTTTATTTGCATAAATCCTTTATATGTTTATCTAGTTCTTTCATCAATGTGTCTACAAATTCTAATGGTTCTTACGGTTCTTAATTACTGTTTTATACCCATATTTAAAGAAAAATTCTACTTACATTTTTATTCTAAATTGATACTCCTATAATTTCTTTTCCATTATAATGATTGCGGAACTATTACAATAGAAATATAACAATATAAAAAGATAGCAAAAAATGAATTTACTTAGTTGGAAATTAAAAATATTAGACTTTCTAGCCATACTTCATTCTAACTGTTTCCGTATAGCACAATTTTGTATATTCCTCCATACATATAATTTTTACAATTTTCCCTTAAATATAATATATATATATTAATTTGTGTTTTAACAAATAAATTCTTAAAATTTTTTATTTTAAAAACATCATTCTCAAAATTAATAAGAAATAAAAACACATAAATTAAATATGAATATAATTTTTATATTTTTATCAATACCAGAGAGGTTCATTGTTTCTTTTCATAAAATGATATTATGATTTATAGGGTATTTCACTAACCTAAGGAATATTGTTCATAACCTTCCAAAAATCCTAAAAATTTAGTCAGAATTTATAGAATATTATAAAATAAAATAGCAATTAACTCAAATTTTTTAAATTAATCTTTAAATCATAATTAAATTACTTAAAGAGAATCAATATCAGCTATCTTGTATATATTTTTTTTGTATGTTTCATGCTATTGAAGAGTAAACCAAAGAGTGTATTTATCACTTATTAATAGCTCTTTTTAGGTTTCCATATTATTTATTAAATTATTAATCTATTTTTTGAGTTTTTACAAAATAAAGTTATTACTATCATTAAATAATTAGTAATAGGTTAATATAAATAATTCTGTTTAAAAAAAATAAAAAGTAGAAAATAAAAAAGATATTATGATATAATTTTATAATCAAAATTTATTAATTATAACTATAAATCGATTGCTAATAAATATATTTAGATTATATCAAACTGATTTTAAAAAGAAAAGCAAATTTTCAAATCACTAAGATCCATTTGATTCTCCTTCTTTAGTTTCAGTTGCTGTTTCTTAAACTTTTTTTTTTTTTTTTCTTTGGTTTCATCATCTCCATAAAAGAAAACGAAATATAGTCCTATAATAGCAATTAAAAATATGACTGCTATCATGATTCTCTGTCTAATCATTCTTTGTCTCATTTAGTCTTTAACTCTTCTTGAATCTCTAGAAAATTGACGAGACATAGAATCTAATTCCATTGATTTAACTTCAATACTTTGCAAATGTTCACTGTTTCCTATCATTTTGTTGACATTTTCTTTCATTGCATCACTTATGCTAGTAATATTTTTTAAGCATCGCTTAATACATCTTCTTAAGGATTACTATCATAATATCTTTTAAATATAATGATAATTTTAATTAGTATGTGAGTGAATTACAATTATACTTAAAATAATTTATTTATTTTAATAAAGTAAATATATTCCAAATTTACCTGAGTTAGTTGTATATATCGTTTTTAAGATGTGATTCGATTAGGGATTTGTCTGATTAGAAACTCAATTTTTGTGATATTTCCTAAATAAGTTAAGAAACCTAGGGCATTCTATACTTAACACTGGTAAGACAAAAGAAAATTCGATCATCACTATCTTGAACATAATACCATACTCCACATTAAGTGCTCATTTTTTAAATATTTTTACTCTTTTTAATAGAATTCATTTGCGAATTTAATAAGTTATTAACTTCTTATTCTTGATTTTCTTTCTATTTAATTTAAAGTGACTCGAAAAAAATGATTTTTCCTTAATAAATAATAACAAAAGCTCTAATTTCTTCTCCGTACATGGATAATAAAGTAAAGTAAAAGTTGCTGTTTGTAACTATCAGATTTTTGTATTTTTGAATATTTTAATAAAATTTTCTTGGGATTTCTATTAATTAATTAAACAAATTGTTCTGAATAAGCATAAATTGTAATATGAATAATTAAATAGGTTTATTGAAAATAAATATTATTAATTCTGAATAATTCATATTTTTTTTGTTTAAATAATACTATTTTATCAATGATGGCAATGGTAGAATAACTATGGTAACTTTAGTTTAAAAGAAAATGTATAAATTTTTATTGAAATAGAAATAAGATATTTTATTTACTCTTTTATTAATATAGTACCATTATTTTTGATATAATTATCAGGTATAATTATTTAAATATTTAGGAATTAATGAATTTTATATTATTGTAAAATTGGTTTTTAATATTTGAATAAGCTTGAAAATATTTAATTTTAATTAATTTATCAATCGAACAATAATCAAATAGGTTTTATTAGAAAATAAATTATAAATAAATAAATATTATTTGAAACATAACAAAATGTTTGTGATTCCTAATATTGAAGAACAGTTAAAGGGTTTAGATAAGCATATGCTTGAAATATACGATGACGCAAGTATGTAGTATATGGTCAGCGATTAATACAAGTCTCAATGGGACAAAATCGATAAAATATCAATCAGAAATTCATATTGTACAATTGATAGCATCAGAGAATTGGGTAAAAGTCCTTACGGTTAAAAAATAAAAGAAATCGACATGGCAATGAATTTTTCAACAATAAATGACGAATTTATTTTAGAAATGGTACAGTCAAAATACCTTAATAATATAGAAGTAAGTAAGTAAATATATAAATAACTTATTATTTATTTTTAAATTGAATATGAAATTTATAAATAAAAGGCCTTGGACTTAGCTGATGATGACATAACTGATCAAGCAATAAGACACATGGCTTATAGTTAAAATATGTAATTTTTGAAAAAGCTGATTCTATATGGTTGTTTAAAAATTACAAATGAATCTTTGAAGGCTCTGGCGGATAGTTAAATTTTAGAATCTCGAAAAATAGAAGATCTGAATATTTACACCGGAATTCGGTATTTAGATTTAAGGTCTACTCTAATTGACGATAGAGGAGTATAGTACATAACTTCAGCAATGAACAATAATTTTGTGTAAATATTATAGTTAAAAATGAATGAATAAACATAAAAATGTTTTGATTATTCAATATTGGTTTATACAGATACTTGGAGTATTTGGATCTGAGTATGAATATGGAAAGTATAACTGATAAAACATTAGAATTTATCAAGGCTTCTCAGAAGATGTATAGATTGAAAACATTGAAAATAGCTACATGCAAAATCACAGACAAAGGGATTACTCATTTGATTCATTCTGAATGTCTTACCAATTTAGAAACTCTAGATATTTCAAACGAGATGGACATGCAACACTACAACAAAATAACAGATCAGGCGCTTTATTTGTTAGCTAGTAGTTCTTCCAATATCGAACGATTGAAGCATTTAAACGTGCGAGGTATGGAAATGCAATTTTTATAATTTTAAAATATCATATTTTAACTTTATTCTTTTTAGCTTCTTTTGTGACATCGGCGGGATTCAACAAATTTTTGACTTCTGAAAATTGTGCTCATTTGTAGAGTATTAGAGCCACGTTTTGTAATGGAATAAACTATCAGTTTTTGATGGATGTTTCAGATGCCAGGAAGAGGTTTTTAAAATCCATTAAAAAAATATCAATAAACGATACTTAGATTCAGAAGGAAGATATTAAAGAATTCGTTCAGGACAATCCTGATGTAGAATTAATTTACAGCTATTAAATTGATATAACTGAGGGATAAAAGAAAGATGAATAATAAAATAAACTATAATCTTAAAAATCTAAATAGTACTATTGATATTGTACTTGTTGCTATAATTATTATTTTTTTTTTACTTTTTTATATCTAATTTTATAATTCATAGTAATAAATATAAATTAATTAATTAATTAATTAAATAAAAAAAAGACATAAAAATATATTTTTTATTACTTCTATAGTAAATATCTTATGAATAGATTGAATTTTATATTTAATAATATATTCAGTTGATTTTAAGTATTAAAGTTGATAATAAATTAAGATTGTTTTATTTTATTAATAAATCAATAAATTGATTAAGTGGAAAATTTGAGCCAATTGATAAGGGAGATAGTATATACATACATTTTCTTTTAGCGCAATATTTTAATAACATATACGCCTATATATACTTATATTTATATTAATTAATTATAATATGCTTTATTAAGATAAAGCTATTGCTTGGTTTATTATTATTACAAGTATAATGCGTGAGTATACCAAATAAAAAAGCAATTAATTAAATAAAATAATATTATAAATATAATATGCAATCAATTAGTTAATTATTTAATTATTAAATAAATAAATAATATAAGCAAAGATTAATAATTTTTTTGCAAAATTTAGTTATTTGCTTAATTATTTTAATTTGGTAAAAAGCGAACGAAAGAACGAATGAACCAAAAACAAAATCATAGAATAAATAAAATAAACCAGATAAAAACAAAATCTGAAAAAATGGAACAGGAAGTAGAGCCTAACAAGCTCGAAGATTAATAAATGGAGTAAGAAGTTGCAGAACTTGAAGGGCAAAATTTGGATTCAAAAGTCGCACAAAAACAGGAAACAGACACAAAAGAAGCAAAGTAAAACGATCTAGAATCTCCCACACAGATAGAAAATAAATCGAATCAAGAAGAACTTACAATGAAAGAAAATCAAGAAGTTGAAATGCAGTGCGAGTAAGAAAAACAAATTCAATAAGAAACTTAGCAATAAGAAAATCACGAAGACATAGATAAAGAGAATAAAAACTAAGAGATATAGCAAAATATATAGGCAGAAATTGAAATACATTTAAGCGAAAAAAATGAAGAGGAAGCGTGTGAGGAGGAATAGGACGAAGACGATGAAGAAGAAGAAGAGTAAAATAATTAAAATGAAGAACAAGAAGAAGAAGGAGAAGAGGAAGAGCAAGAAGAAGAAGAGGAAGAAGAAGACGAAGAAGAAGAAAGTAATATTTCGATCCCACCTACTCCAACCAGCATAAGTGGATCATATTTAGATTGGGATTAACTGAAGCGGGAAAATTTGCTTGCTTAGGAAGAAGATTATGTCTAAGAAGAAAACAAGAGAAGTAATAGAACTGGTAAAATTTAAAATAACGGCAAAGGAAATAAAGGCGAAATTAAGGGAAGAAGAATGGGAAAAGCGACTGGGGGCACTAGCGGAAACAAAAAATAAAAATAGCAGCAAATTTAAAAGTAGTAATAAACACAACTGAAAGGGAATTAAAAGGTTGTGAAGAAAAAAAATTAAAAATCACAGAAAAACCTAAAATAGCCAGGCTCTTTGAAATAAAACAACAACAGCGCAAAATCAAACTTAAAAACCGCGAAAAAACAACAAATATAACAAAGCAAGGCCGTTTTATAGAAATAATCAAAAAAAATCCGAAGATTTAATAGCAAAGGCAAAGAAACCACAAGTGTTACTTCAAAATAGAGTTTGAAATCGAAAAAATCGAATTCAAATAGCAGCTTAAAGCCCCAATAACAAAGTAGTGTTAATAGTAAAAAAAAGCCACTGCGAAAAAGGGAGAGTAAGGAAAGGTAACAAAAAAAATTATTAAATAAATTGAATACTAATTAATTTTGTTGATTGATTGATTGAAAATTAATTTGATTTTTTGGCTAAGGGGAAAAATTAAAAAACAAAAATCGTAAGTAGCAGCAAAAAATGGGCAAAAGAAGAAGATAATTAAGAAAAACATAATAATAATGGCGACGAAAGCGAAGGAGAAAATGATCCGGATGATGAAATTTTAGATATCGAATAAGAAAAAAGACAAAGCAAAAAAAAGGGGAAAAAATAGTCGTAGAAAGGCAATTTTGTTAGTGGAAGTTAATAAAAATAATAAGAAAATGAAGACACGAGCGAAATTGACGAAGAATAAGATATACTTTTCGATGAAAATATACAGGGCATGCTTTTAGAATATCATACGAAAGCTCCAGACACTTTGATAGAATTTATTGACTAATGTGTGATCAAAATTGACACAATTTCTGCGCTGAGAAGTCAGAATTGCGAACACAAGTTAGAAGAGTTCACAAGTCTTAAATAGTAGGCAAAAAGCATCAAAAATTACTATTCTTTCACCGACCATCTAGGTAGGCCTGTACTTTTCGTGTTGGGGAAGCACAAACCGCATTTGCGCAAGTCTTCTAGCAAAAATTCTCAATAGAGCTAGCAACAACTGAATAGCAAACAAATGAGCTGCTAATCTTAATACAGCGAATGTAAAAATAATTAAAAAATAATAAAATAAGTTTAAATAATAATATGTATTTTATAGAAGATTCTGTCTAGAATGAAAATAAAGGAATTGAAAAAGAAGAAGAAGAGGAAGGTTAAGAAAAAGAAGGACTTGGAGAAGAAAAATTAATTGAAGAAAAAATTGAATAAGAAGAAGATGAAAAAGTAAAAGTTGAAGAAGAAGAAGACAATAGAAATCAAGAATAAAATAAACAATAAAATTATACAGATGATTCAAAATTAGAATAAGAAGATTAATAAAAATAAGTTGATTAAAAGCAATCAGGAGAAGAAAAAGAAGAAGAAGAAGGAGAGGAAGAAGATTATGATTTAGATTAATTGATATCAGGAGACAATTTAGACCTATTAGAAGAAGAGTTATAAAATGACCAAATAAGCAATAATAACAATAATGATAATGTTGATGACAACAAAAATAGCAACAATGAAGAGAAAACAGAAAAAAAAAAAGGATTGACATTAGCGAACTAAAGCGTAAAGTGTTTAAAAAACAGGAGTACAAAACCATAAGAATCATCCAAAAATTTGATTACAGTGTGGAGGAAATACGCGTGATAAAGAAAACAAGTTGCCACAGTATTGACTATTTGCGAGATATGGGATTGAATAATATGTTTCCGCGGTTCGAAGATTTCGACCGAAAACTGAGAAAGCTGTTCGTGTACACCATTCTGTAGCGATGCAATAGTCTTTACAGTTACGTGTACATTTTGTAAATATTCGAACAGTATGAAGCGCTAGCGAAGAAGGAAAGCATTTCGAAAAAGTACCAACAGGTCAAAATTGACGACCTGAAAAAGCTGTTCAAAGAAGACAAGCAAAATAAAATCATCACGAAGGAGTGGCCCATTATTCCCTAAACCAAACGAGACTATCTTTCTATCAATCAATATGCTCCAGTCCCCAATTCCCGCTCCAACGAAATATTCGAAAAAATGGCCTCCAAAAAAGTTCCTGTATCCTGTCCAGCTAATTGCGCTTGTCAGAACCTGAATTACTCCAAATTGAGTGTAATTTTGTTTATTAATTTTTTAGCAAATAATTATTTTTTTCTTAAATCAACAGGACTTCTCTTTGGATGAAGGGAACTGGATTTCGGAATGTCCAAACAGAAAAAATAGAATTGAATGCGAAAGTTGCAATGGGTGCACGAATCAGTGGTCTCGATTTGGGAAGGAAAAGTAGCTACAGAGAGATGTCAGTGAGCAACTGTGTTGGGGCATCGATTTGTACACAAGAAAAAATATTTACTACTTGTTGCCAGAATTGGCGAAAATTGAAGACAAAACCTACTTCATGGAAGAAACTCTTCTCAAAGCAGCAAATCTCATCCGTGTAGACGGCTGGAATATCCAACTTGTTTTGCAATTCATCATTGCGAATTCGCAACCGAAAAGCGCAAGACCTGAATTTTTAAAAGAAGACACGGAGTCTGAAGATAGTGAAGAAGAAGATGATACTGATGGTGATGATGATGGTGAGGATAATGATGCAAGTGATAGTGAAAATAAAACTGAGTTATAAAAGAAAGATGGAATAAATGATAATGAAAATTTAAAAAAAAGAAGGAAAATCAATCAGAAAATGAAATCGAATCAGTCAAACAATTCAAAAATATTCGAAAAATTAATAAAAAAAGTAATTAAAAAGAAAAAAAATAATAATAGGAAATAATAGAGTAGAAGGAAAAAGAAAATCTAAAAGAAGAAGAAGAAAATAAGTACTTATTTTCTAAATAAGATAGAAAATTCGCAAAATTACTGCAAAAAATAGTCCATTTGAACGTTGACCTCGAAGCTTTCAGATTGCACACCAAAGGAGTGGGAGTTGTGTGCATAAATCCTAAAGGAATTTAAAAAATGAGTTTATCACAAAATGTAAAAATTATTTATTTTTTCAAATTTCCAAAAATAAATCATAATATTTTAAAAAGACATTGGTGAAATTTACCCATCATGGCGATGGATAGAAAGACAAGATTTAATGAGAAAACAAATTCTTCAGAGCTAGCAAAAGGATTTCTTGCCGGATTTCTACAATATAATGTTGGAGACTCATAAAGACGACCCCAAAGGATTTGATCTTCTTTTTGTGGATCCCATTTCTAAAGTACATTAATTACCAATTTAAATTAAAAAAATATTTATTTATTTTGTTCACAAAAAAGGGGAACTACTCAAGTCGTTTTAGCCACTCTTGTGATCCTAACTGTCTGAATGTGTCTACTGTTAGTCAGGGTAGTTACATCATCGGAATGTTTGCCATGAAAAATATCAGCTATGGATAGGAATTATCTTGGGATTACAATTCTATAACAGAGAGCAAGCAAGAACACAACAAAGCCTACTGTTTATGCGGGCAAATGAGGTGCCGGTAATAATAATAATTTTAAATTGCAATGTCAATTTTTATTTAAATAATTTTTTAATTCTTAAGAGGAAAATACTTGGCTCTGAACAAGAACACACAAAAAGAGTCCAATTAAGTTTTCGATAAAATTCACTGTTTCTTGAAAAGAAATTGCGTCATTTTAAATGCGTGTCAAAATTTAGAACTTACCAAAGAAGACGAAAATATTTTCGAAGAATTTCAATTCCGTGAAAATATTTTGGAAAACACTCCCTCTTGGTTACAAAAATGGATGTCTAAAATTCTCTAAGTCATAAAAGAAGAAAACAAATTGTATTACGAAAAGCTGATGTCTGAACAAAAAAATAACGCTCCCCAACACTATAAAACCTTTTGCGTCAACCAGGCATGGTCACGAATGGAAAACCGAGTTCACAATTTAGTTTAAACCGTTGACAGGGTGAAATATATCATTAAGAGTTCCAGCAACTATAAGTACAAAACTAATTAATTAATTAATTAACCAATCATTTATTTATTTATTTATTTATTTATTATTTATTTATTTATTTATTTATTTATTTATTTATTTATTTATTTATTTATTTATTTATTTATTTATTTATTTATTTATTTATTTATTTATTTATTTATTTATATTAGTGCTCCTGTTCGTAATTTAAATGCTGAACAAGTATACGGATATCTATTTGGAAACTATATGGACCAAGATTACTTCAACTTGCAAACTGAGAAAGGACACGATAGATCTGTGATGGGGAGCTTGGTAGATATTTGCAAGAGTTATCACGCAATAGATTAGTGTCGTACAATCTTGGAGTACATTGACAAGTTGAAGATTATTTTCCACTCAAAAAGCGAGCAATTCGAGTGGAAAAACAGGGTGATTCGTCTTTTTTTCTTGCGAATTTCTCACCTGCTTCGTGGAATCCAGGATACCTTTTTCCACTACCAGGGCCTACAGTTGATCGTGTACTTCTACGGGTTCACGCACCTGTTCTTCAACACATATGACTACGCGACTGTGACCTCGGAAAAGATTTAACTTAAAAACACTGAACTCTTTAACTCAGAAATCCTGCACAATCCTCAGAACAACAAGCTCAAAGACATAGAGGAAAACAAGTCCTATGGGCCGCAATTCATTTTGGGTCAACTCCTCATCTGGTTTAAGCAAACCTGCCAAAGTCCCAATCAGAATTTCTATCAAGAAAAACGAGGCGCCCTTCTCTACCCGAATCTCAAATGCTTCGACACCACTCTCCTCAACTGGCCCACCGACAAAAAGGGAAACAATAACAACAATAACGGTAAATAGCAACAGTCGCCAGACAATAATATGAACACCAGCGAGATCCTGCAAATGCTCAAACTAAACAACAATAATAGCAGCAATAAAAGTGACTCGGAAAAAACAATTCCTCAGCAGGGCCCCGAAGCAAGGAAGCAGTTCTTGGAAAAGCTGAAAAATTCGCCAAAGTTTGAGTGGAACACCGATGCCTGCAAGTGGACCTTCAAGACGCAACTAAAAATCTATGGTTCCATGTTTTTAGACAGCTACTTTTTCTAAGACAAGTTTTCCAACGACAACAATAATAACGATATTTTCAGTCGAAGGGTACTGGAAAATGTCGATGCAGAATTCTCGAAAAAGTACCAGGTTTTCAAAGATGTCGAAAAGAAAATTTATGGAGTCAGCGACAAAGAGATCGATGATATTTGGGCCATTCTTAAAAACATCGAAAACAAACAGCTCGAACAGCCCCTCAACTTGCCCGACAAAGTCGAAATGGACGTCGTTAACTACAAGTTAGCGACTTCGAAGGAATAAATTAAGCTGTTTTTAGAAATATATGAGTAAAAATATCTCGAAAAAATGCAAAAATCAGGCAACAATTAACAAAATATATAGTAAAATGTTCTTAGTCAGCAAAATATGACTTCTTTATAAAACGTCGATGATGGAACCGGATTGCTTTTGCCACAGTAGATGCAGCTTTAGCAATAATTACAGCAACTCCAGCAGTAAGTATCATTGTAATAGCAGTGTTTGAGTCCTCAGTTGAAATCCTCCCACTATCGTAAAAAAAGTAAAAATATTCTTTTTCCATAGAAGAAGACTCCAGGTAAGATAACAGCACGAAAATCTCCCTAGTGGCCGAACTGACGCCACAAAAAAAGAACAGCTAAACGAATAGTACCGTAAATGAAGCATACCCTCAATAATAGTAACCATAGTAGTAGATAAAATAGTAGTAATTGTTTACTAATAGTAATAGTGTGGGAGAGGGTTTTATTAACAGTAATATGAACTTTTTGTAGTAGTTACAATAACCTTTGGCACAATAATAATAATTATAACAGTAGTAGCAGTAGTAATAATAGGGAGAGGGATTATAGTAATTGTCCCCATATAATATACAGGATTAATTGTCCAGTGGAAAGAAAAAAAGAGGCGGCCGAAAGAAAAAAGACTCTTTTGAAGAACATTTTAAAGAAGATCAATAGGTTCTTAATTATAAAATCAAAAAGAAAGTCAAATTGTAGAAGGAGACTGAAATTATTGTGGAAAGTAGTAACAACTATAATAACAACAATACTAGCACTATTGGTACTAACAATACTACTTTGGTGAATTAAAATGCAACACTTCCATAATCCTAAAGCAATTTCTCAGACTAGTTTTAGTCTTAATACTCTAATAATAATAGTAACAACAACAACCATAATAATATGGTTATGACCTAATCACAATAAAAAATATTCCAAAGCAACAACAACAACAACAATAACAATAACAATAACAACTAAAACAGCTATAAACCTAATTTTGCTTCTCCTTATGCACAATAGTAATAGTCTTCTTAATAATAATATTACTATGGAAACTATAACAATAATAGAAACAATTTTATTAATACTACCAGCACCACCATCACCAACAACAACAATAATAATAACATGCTGATGAGATAATAGCAATAGTTCCATTAAAGTTAACGTAATTAATATCCAAATAACAACAATAATAATATGAATTCAATGGGAGTGAATAAATAGCAATTTTAAAATTAAAACTTACAATAGTAGTATAATAATAATAAATATGGAGGTTTTGACAAATTTAATTAATAATAACAACAACCATAATAGTAGTATTATAACAATAATAATAATAACAACTATACTGACAAGACAAATATTAATAGTAATAATTAAAATATCATATAGCCCAATTATTAACTCCCCTAAAACAGCAATTTAAGTATGCCCCCATAATATCAATAATATAATTCCTACAATTAATAATAGCATCATTAGTAGTAGTAATATCACAATAATATGAACAATAATAACAACAAAATGATATCAGAAATTAATAATACCGAGGTACAGAACAGGCTTGGATCATATAAAAACAATAAAAATTAAGAAACCATGTTGAATGATAATGGAGATATTGATGAAGATCTTAAAGACATTTCTGATGAATTTCTTGACTAATTGTAAGATGATATACAAGATTTAGATAATAACCATCAAATTGATAATGATTAGCACTAGCAGCAATAGTACCAAGATGTGCCAGATTTTATTAATGATTCTTCTGCTCATAATAGCAATAAAAATGTTAAACAAATAGATGCTGACGATATGGTGGATTACTGAGTCTGAAAAAATTATATTATATATTATTTGTTTTATTATTCATAATTTTTAATTCAAAATACAATAAATTCTCTTACTTTGTAATAGAATTATTAGCATATATATGTTTTATATATGGCGTGAGAGAACTTTGCTATATAACAATAATGATATTTATTATTATTTTTTATTTTCAATATTTTTTAGCTTTATTTATTTATTAATTCATTATTTCATTTTTTAACATGTTAGACAGATCTATGCATATTAAAAATTGAAAAAGAACAAAAAAAAGCGTTTTTTTATTTAGACATTCTCTCTTATAATTTAATTTGAAATTTTTAATGAAAATTGAAATATTAGCAAAAAAAAAAAAATAGAAATTGACTATTATGTAAGAGTTATTTTATATAATTAATTAGTAATTTACACTATACAAATAAATTAAGTAATTTAAATCTTATAATAAATAAAAAGCTCAAAATATACATAAATACACTCTGTATTATATTCAAGCAATGATTTCTTTTTCTAATTCAAACACTCTTAATAAAATCTTAGGAGAATAAATTAATCAAATATTCACTTACAAATTTATAGGATTTTAAGTAATTTTTCGAATAATTTTCTTAATGTTTCCCTTGCATATTAAGAGCTATTTTAATTTTTTCGAAATTGTACAAAATATCAGGTTTTGAAATAAAATGTTCGTATCTGTATTTATTAGATATATAAAATCCCAGCCATATTTAATAATAAACAGCTCTTAAAACATCAAACAATGTGATACTTTTATGGTGCAAATAATTCTATAATAAAATAATTTACCTGTCTTTATATAATTATATAAGTAATTAATTATTGATATATTTTACATCTAAATCATACCGATTTCCTTGATTTACTGTGTATGCCACAAGTCTATTTCCCTTAAAATTATTTTTTTGTATATATTTACTTAAATTTATATATTCTAAATTTTTCATTTTTTACTCTCTCCTAAAGTTCAGGGCTTATGATATCTGCTCTCATAATCTTTTCGAAAAGAGGATTAGTTGCTTTTTATTAAAGTGAAAATTTAAATAATATTATAATTACATTTTTTTTTTATTTAATTACCAATGTCCAATCTTTCTCGGGAAAAAATATTTTTTTCGAAATTTTGTTTTCCTTATTTATCGATGTAGTAAATCATTCTCTTAAAAAATTTTTGAATATAAAAAATTATTTAATTAATAATAATAATTTTTTATAAATATTATGTAAAAGGTGTAAAAGTTAATATATTTATTTCATTACTGAATCTTTATCCCATTCAATGTGTGTAAACGTCGTAGATTTTCCTCTTGCAATTCTAAATTAAAACAGAAAAATTTTTTTGCTTAAAATAATGAAATTATTTAAAGGATATGAAAAGTATTATCTTGCCTAGACATTTCCCAATACACATAGTGTTCTCTCCTTGCTTTATAAATAAACTTTGGAATTACAATATTAGGCTATTCTCTTTGATCAAATTCCTTAAAAAATTATTGACAATTAATATTATATTATTTCATATAAAAATATGAATTTCAAAAACATACAAATTTTTTTTGATGACTTATATACTAGTAAAGATATAATGTACCCAAAAACATTCCAAGTTTCGGATAAAAATTATAAGATCTTTCACCTGAACTAATTGTATAAATGTTTGTCAATAACTAAATTATAAGCATAACATCAAAATTAAATTATTTTTACTTGCTTTCAAAAACTCCCCTTATCCCTTTTAAATACAATAAAAAAAGTTCATTTTTAACATACAGATATAAACTGGGTTTTTTCATTTATATAAAAATAAATGGTTTGATTTTATCTATTATTATATTAATATTAATTATTATTTATTTGTGGTTAATATTATTTTAATCATTAGATAAATGATTAAAATGATCTAGTTAGCTATTTAAATTAATAAAATGCTATTGATTTTTATTGAATATTTAACTTATAAAAAACCAGCAATAAATTCTACTCAATAGATATCAAATTAAATATTAATATTTATTATAATATAATTTATTTAAATAAATGGTTTGTTTATATATATATTTATTAAATTTCTATTTAGATATTATATAATTCTTGCTCACTCATAATATATTTTAAAATGAATAAATAAGTTTTATTTTATTAAAAAACTATGAAATTATACGTTAGGTTATTGGTAGGTCATAATAAATTAAAGTTTCTTGTAAAAAAATATAAAAAGATAACGATTGATTTTATTGCTATTTTTAAATTAATAACTTTATTATAAAAAAAGTAATTAATTATAAATATAAAGAGGTAATCACCAAAGACAGTAAATATTGATAAATAAACTAAAATTTATGTGATAAAGAAAAAAGAGAACTTTAAAAAATATGTAATTAAATAATAATTGTAATTATTTATTTATTTATTAAACAAATATTTATTGATTCTGATTTAATAATTCAATTATTTGCATACTTAAATAAAACATAAGCAGCATATTTTAATAAAAATTAAAACAAAAAAGATAAGCAATGAAAAAAAACTACAAAATCGACACCAATTGCGAATATAATAGTCCGTTAAAGAGGAAGCCAAGCATCGATATAAGATTTTCTTAAAATACTCCAGGTATATAGTTATAATAAATCACCTTATTCCATTTTTTAAATATAATAAATAAGTCTAATTCACATTCCAGTTAATTTCTTTTTTTATTCATCATATTTCGATTAAAAAAATATATAATAATACTTCTAATATCATAAGATTTCCAGTCACCCAATGAATCTAAATAAAATTTAAACAATTTTAATGCAAATCTAGATGATTATTCCTAAGATAGCTAAGACATAGCATTGGCCAATTCGTATGTCTATATTAATAATTATCAGCCGAAATAAAAAAAAAGAGATTTTTAAGCGAAACAGAATGATTCAGGCATCAGAACAAGTGACACAGTTTTCGAAAATTCAAAATAGAAAAAAAAAGGAGAGTATACATTGCACATCAATAATATCGACACTTGTTGCCTTTCGCCTTCTCCGGGGAAAAGCATTGGCGGATTTGATTAAAAAAACACTCTCAGCGTTGAGGGTCTAATGCGTGATTGTAAATACGGTTTTTTCGATACCTTTTTTATTATTATTATTCCTTATTAGTTTTAAAAAGAAAATTAATTTATTAAAAAGCTGGCAGTATAAGGAGATCTTCCAGATTTAGATCTAAACTGATTTAAAGTTAGACTCCGTTGAGAAGAGACGACTCTTCGCCCAACGGGTAAGTGTAGTCTTATGAAGAAGAAAAAAAAATTTACTTATCCAAATTGAATAAAGAATCTGGACTAAACAAAATGAGGCATGCAGTAAAAAGCAGTAATTTTTTTTTATTTGATTAAGAAAAAACTCTAAGTTTTAATATTTAGTTTATATTTTATATAAAAATAGCACTTAGAAGGGCATTCATATTCAGACTTAAACTTTCTAAACAAAACGAAACTATTATAGGTGATTATGCGTAATATAAATTTATAAATACCAAAAAAGTCAATCAATTTCTAAGTAATTAACCAACTATCTAACTAACTATTTATTTATTAGATCTTGTCTAGGAAGTATTGAAAATGAAAATATAGCAAATAACAATTGGTTTAACACAGTGGCAGTGAATTTTCAGTTTGCAGCAATGTACTTGTGCAATCTTGGAAAAATAATTTCAGTTATCGAGCCTATGACTCAGTTTTCTTTTATTTTTGATATGGTGCAAACATGCATCACGATTATGGTAATTTGGTTTTCCTCTATTAAACTAATGTTTGATCATTTGCCCCTTATATTAGCTGGAGACAGCCAGCAAGAAGGTACTAAAAATATTTAATTTACATATTCATCAATATATAATTCAGTTTTTTAATTTTTAATGAAAAGCACACGATTTTTGGAATACAGTTCAGGTTTAAACTGCCGTTTTGGTTTTGTTTGTTATTGATATGCTAAAAAAGTTCAATACCGGTTTCTATCACAAGGGGAAATTGGTGTTGGAAAGAAAATTGATATTCTGGCAGTACTATAACACGCAGTTTAAATATGATTTTTTTGCAATTTTCGGAATTTTGGCGGGATCTGCATTTACGGGGGCCCTGAATGTATACATTTAGTTTCTTATTTAGCAAACCATTTTTATAAAAATTTGGAGTTTGAAAATCAATACGAAGCAGCTTGAGGTGAATGTTTCTGCAAATGAATAGCAAAAAAATACTTTGCGTTTATTTTAGCTTTTCTTTTTTATCATGAATTTGGCGCACTACATGGCGATAATTTATCATGTAAGAAAATAAAAATATTTTAAATTTTATTTTTAATAAATATTATTTTTATTTTTCGAAAAAGACAATTGCGATTATTGAAATTCTCTACTTTAAATCAACAGAAACCTGGATGAACTAGGCAGGAATAGTCAATTAAAATTATTTCGAGAGGTACTTGCGTACCTTTTTCGCATCCACCTGTTCAATGGTTACAGTTTTGGTTTACATTCCACAGACACGCTTTGAAATGCTGTTTATTACATTCGGAATGATTATAAATTGCGGAATTTTCGGTTATTCAATAAATTATTGTAAAGATTTTATTTGAAACTAGAAAATTATTAAATTGATCAATCCTATTAATAAATAAATATTTAAAAGTGGGTAATTTGCTGACAGATATGAACCGTGAAAAAGATGTTTATGAAAAAGAACTGATTATAATCAATAAATATTTAAGTTAAAAGCATGTGTCGAAAGATATAAAACTGAGAGTGAGAAACTACTTGGAGTATTTGTATACGGAATAGAAGGGTCTCTATAAAGAGGAACAGAATGTAATTCTCAATAAATTATCAAAAAAATTATAAGATGATTTAATGCTAGAAGTCACATCCAATTACATGAAACACCTGCCTTTT
Organism: Miamiensis avidus; assembly: GCA_037039885.1. Classification (NCBI taxonomy): domain Eukaryota; phylum Ciliophora; class Oligohymenophorea; order Philasterida; family Glauconematidae; genus Miamiensis; species Miamiensis avidus. Next base: position 366,062 of record JAWVGU010000008.1, on the reverse strand, counting down.
TTGCGCTACAATTTTCCTGATACTTTCCTTAACAAATTGCATCCGATGTTCAATGAAATAAAGGTTTCTCCCAACGAAATTATTTTTAAAGAAGGCAGCCAGGATCCAGACTGTGCATTTTATTTTATAAGCAAGGGAGAAGTTGAAATCTTCTTTGAAAATTCGAGGCAAACAGTTGTGAAGATTTTGAAAAAAAACGATTATTTTGGTGAAATAGAGTTTTTCACAGGTCAAAAAAGATAATTTTCAACTAGATCCATGGAGTTTTCTACCCTCGTGTCAATAAAAAGAAAGGATTTCATTGAATTTATTCAAAACCAAATTTTTCACCAAGACTAAACCAACCCAAATTGGCAGTGCTTCTGCCAAATAAGAGATGCTTTAGTCAACAATAAAGATATGAAATATTTAAGTAAATAAATAAATTAATCGAATAATTTTTGGCTTCAAAAATTTAAATATTTTCAATTAACGATTATAAAAATTTGCTATTATTAGGATAGAAGTGCTACACCTGCGGCGACTTTAGACACATTCCTTTAAATTGTCCGAAAACACACTACGCAACATCGGCTGTTCAAATGATGCAAATATAAAAAAAGCCTGGGGAAGAAATAAATGAAAGAGTCAAGGATTTTGAAAGAGTGAACATCAGTTTTTGTTTTTGGAAAAACCATTTCGATATAGAAGATCGGATGCTAGACTACTAAGAAGAATAAGACAATGAGTTAGACAAATACTACGAAGACTTCATGTTCACTTGGCTGAATCGCATAGAACAAACAGACAATTTCGATGCCAATTACCTTCTAAGTGGGGGACAGTAGGTCTATGATGAAAATTAATAGTAGTAGTAGTCGTAATAACATCAGCTGGGACAATTGCAAGGAGGAAATCAGCCAAATAATGAATTTATGCAAGTGCAAGGTCTGATAGGAAATGGTGGCAACGGTAGTACGGGTAAAAAGCCCAAGCACTTGCACGCTATTTTTTAAAGAATTTATAATAAGGGAAGGCGAATAATAATAATAATGAAAATAGTTATAATTAGGGAGGACTTATAAATGCCCTGAACCAAAATATACAAGGTTTAACATCAAATGGCAATTCAAAATTCGTTAATGATGGCACGCCATCCATGGCCAGATAGCTCAAAAAAAGCAATTCTAAAACATTTGGGAATAAAGGATTTTCCATGTTATAGTAGTAAGCTCAAGTGTAATAGTAGTAAATTTAAGGCCCAAGGGTTTCAAATTAGAAGCCGATTTCACTTTAAAATAAATATTCTCAAGATATGAACTTATTCATCATACAAGATGAAAAAGAAGTTGATTTATAAATAGACACAAGGGGTTCGGAAAACTAAAGCAGTAGTGCAGGCAAATCTCAAAAATAATAGGGTAGAGAGCAGAAGAATATTTATTTTTTTAAAAACTAGCCTCCTCAGTCATTAAAAGAAGATTTAATTGAATCCGGCAGCGAAGTTTCAGACTCTTCAGTTGGACTAGAGACCAAAGAAGAAATATAAAATGAAACAAAAATAAGACGAATAGTGGAAACTGCAGCAGCAGTGAATTTAATAACAGCAAAAATAATTTGTACAGCAACAGTGGCAGTTTGAATTAAGAGGGTAAATTTGATTTATAGGAAATTAAGGCCCCCACGAACGAATTGGAAAACTTTTTAATGGACGAAATAGAAATGGATGAGGAAAATAACCAACTAAATGGACTTTTGAACGAAGAATTATACCAAACATAGATTCCGAAAAGATGTTCCATGGAAAAAATTGGATTGTCTCTTTAAGATAACGAATAGAATCAAAACAGTGTCTTTAATAATATTGATAATAAATTGGGGAATAATTGTGCAGAAAATAACGAAATCTAGGGTGAACAAATTTCGGAAGAAAGCGATGATGAAGACGAAGATTCAGATTAAGATAAGGACGAGAAAAATTAAAATAAATAAGTAAAATAACTATAATTTAAAGAATGTGAATTAAAAAATAAAGAATTCTAATGTAAATAATAGAATATATCATAAAATTCTGATGATGAAGAAGAAGAAGATGAAGAAATAAATAGACAAATATATGGAAGGTAACAGTCAGATAATAATACAGTTGCTATACGCCAATCGAATTAACAGTCGAACACTTCGAAGACATCAAGTGATTCGCGGTTCTCTAATAAGTTAATAAAAATCCAAAATTAAATATGCTGTAAAACTTGCATCAAAAAGGCTGTGCCGCAAATACTTCACCTCATTTGGATATTTACTCAAATTTAAGCGATGGAAATACCAAGTAATCTTAAGGCCATTCGAACCTCAATAATTAAAGCAAATCTTATAAAGTATTGAGCAATATCCATCTGCCCTTCTCTTCTTCTTCTTCTTTCAATAGACAATCCTAAAAACGAGTATCGAAGTGTTTTTCCCTTACCAATACTATATAGCCTAGAAATCCAAGAAAAAGTATGGTTTTTGGGTTAAAATAATTTCAAAATGCAGCTTCTGAATTGCCTAATAATTACAACAATAGCAATAATATCAGTAATTCCAATACTAATACGCAAGAAAGGAAAAGTTCGAACAGAAGTGGTCTCGCTCAGAGAAGATCTTCAATTATGTGTAAAATTGAAATATTGTTTTTTAAACGATAATCAATATCATATCTAATATAAATTAACTTTAATTTCTTAGTGCGAAATGACTTCATGTATGGCAAGGCATCTAGCTTTCTCAAAGGAGTAGAGCAAAAATAAACACAAATAACGACGATAAATGAAGACCAATAAAATTAAATTAACAACAACAATAACTACAAGGAAAATAATGAGGATAATAGGCAATCTATGATGAATCATAATTAAAATTGTGAAAGTCTGTAAGAAAAAAAAGAAACACTAAAATTGATTTACAATAAACATCATCTCAAATATGCTCTCAGTCCATCAACAATAATGGTAATTTGATAAGAAATAACTTAAATAATGCAAATGAAAACATGCACCGCCGCGAATCGTACGAATAAATTGGCTTGCATAATGATGTAGCATTTTCTAGTCGTCATTAAAGTACAAATGCGCTGAGATTGTTCGACGATCAGATAAATTTCTATATATTACCCAACCTAGATAAACTGCGCAATTTCTCACACTACTTGCCGCATTTCAACCACGAAACTCTTCTTGATCGCATCTAAAGACTAAGGGAAAAAAATATCGTGTACTACGAAATGGTCTACAAAAAAAAATGACTTCCAAAGCCAAGTAAAAATTTGAAAGCAAAAAGAATTTAAAAGTCCAAAATCAGCACAGCAGATCAAAGGTGGGCAGATCGAGGGGATTTGATAAATATGAAATGGGAATCTATTCGCAAAAATCATTCATTTCTAACATCATCGAAGATGATACCACGAATAAATCGTAGGTAATTAGCAACACTAATAATCACAACTTTTTACAGGTTGGAGCAAGGCAAAAGAGACAAAGCCTTTCTCAGAACTCTATTTCAAAAGATAGCAACCCTATGGCCAAATCTGATACGCTAAATACGAGATAATTTTCTATTTAAAATGCCAGTAACAACCATAATATAGTTTTGCCAGATTCATTGCAGGACGTAGTCGTTTCTTAATCTGGTACGTAGGGAATTTAGGTCGACAAAGTCTATAAAAATAATACAAATTCTGATAATTCTTAATAGTCGTCTTCAAAATGAAGTAAATTTATACATGAACAAATAGTATGAAATATGCGAAGATAAAATTTACGAAAAATATTAAAATACTTTTAAGATAAAATTATTATTTTTTATATTAAATAATAATTATTTATTATGGAGAATCAAATAATTTGTTTGTTGTTATCTTTTTCTATTTATAAACTATTTCTAATTTATTATGAATTTATTTCTATTACAAGAAAATTTTTAGTATTTATATAATTAATAAATCTATCAAATAAAATATTCCATATATTCTATAACTTTATATAAAAAATAAAATGATTACAAATGATACTGGTATTATATATTTATATAAAAATGATTTATCTATATTTCTATTATATATATTTCTATTATATATATATATTTATATTCATATTATAGATGCTCTCATAGCTTTATTTTATATATTGTTTTCATCTTTGAGAGCTTCTTTTAGATACAACTTATTTACTTTCTAATTACTTAACTTTCTATTTCAAAGCCCTTACCTCATCTTATAAAGTTTGGATCTGTTTTTATGCCATTACTTCTGAAACTTATTATTATCCTTTTTACTAAGAAGCTAAATTTACTTTCATATCTTATAATTATCTGTTTAAAAAAGTTTATGAATATGATAAACTAATTATAATTTAATGTTATTTTTATACCCAAGGGGACCAGTAAAGAATTAATCTTCCTATTATTTTTCTTATCTTTTTTGTTTGTTAATTTGTTTTAATTCTCTTTATTCTTTTCTTTTAGTTACTTAGCTTGCCATGGTCAAAGTTTGCGCAACTTTTTTGTTGTAGAACTCTATGTCTTGCTTCATTTTTCTTATTCTGTTTTCCAGTGCAGCTTCTTGTTCAAAAGCTCTTTTGGATTACTTCTTCAGTTGATAGAGTTCATTTACTGTAAAAATTTAATTGTAAATTTATAAAATATTTAAAAATATAATATTAGTTATAATAAATATCAATTGTTTTATTATATAAAAGTTAATACCATTGTTGGAATATTCTTCTTGCTTTTCTTATTGGAACTTGAGTGAATATTTATCATCAACCCATGAGTAATCATTAAACTATTCCTGAACATTAATTTCTGATATTTCTTACATCAATCTTAGTTTTTCCACTATTTGTTCTAAATCCATAGAATAGATTTTAGCATCTCCATATTCGTCATAAACCCCAGAGTCTCTAATTCTAATATTTTGCACAACCCCTTCGTACTTTCCATTTGTGAACCTCCTGATAAAACCATTGTCGTAAACATATTCTATTTGTTTTCCTGATTTATCGTGGAACACTAGGTTTATGGACTTGAGGTCTTATTCCTTATAATAATTAATACAAAAATTATTATAACTTAGCATAATTTCATCTATAAATAAAAAAAATAGCCTACCTTTTCATCTTAAATGAAATTAAACTTGCCTTCAGATGAGTTTGCCATTTTTTTGATGGATCCTATAATTTATCTCCTCTCTTCTTCAGAAAGATGTATTTTGGTTCCATCTTTTAGAGTAAGAATTCCTGTTTAACTATCATAAGAGCAACCAGAGCAATCTATAGATTTTCCATTCACCTGTATTTTCATTTGTTTTCCATCATAAGAAAATAATACATCTTTTCCATCTTCAGATTTCAAAGAAATTGCATCATGAGTGCTGAAGTGAACGCCAGCATCCTAATAAATATAATAATAAAAATTAATATCAATATATTAAAATATAAATGGCTAAAATAAATACTTTGTTGTCGATAAGGAAAGGAATTTGAGATTTTGTACACATTAGTTTCAATTTCTCCAAAATATATTCTCCTGTCTGATTTTTAGATTCCTTTATTATACTCTATCCTAAGTTATCGTTGATTTTCTTTCTGATAGAAATATAATTGAAGCTAGTAACAACTCCTTTGAAGGATGAAACCAACCTGTCATTTTCGGGAGTAATTACATATTTTCGGATGTCTGACTTAAATAGTTCATATTTTATGGTATTATTCTTTTCAGCATCTTCGAATTCTATTGATTCCTTTAATAATAAGAATTATAATTGAATTTATATTACTTAATTATTTTAAAATAATTTTACCATAATTGTATCATATGTGCCAGAACCCGTTTGCTAAGCTGTTTTGGCCCCTTATTTATGTAACTGATTAATTTCGGATTTTAATTTGGCATTTTCAGCTTTTAATCTATAGTAAATGAGTAAATTGAGATTAATAGTTGTTTTTAATGCGAATAAACAAAAAAAAATATATACTTGGAAGTCATTCCTCCATGTTTTTTCTCTGAATTTTTTAATTCTTCTGTTAGTTTTTTCAGTTGTTCTTCCACATCTTCCCTTCCTTTTTAGCTAAGAGCTAATAATCTTGCTCTTTCTGCATCTTCTTTTAGTTTTTTCATATTCTTTTCATCATCATCGAACTTCTCCAATCTATAAGTAGTTTTTTAATATATTTAAAATTTCAAAACTTTAAATAAAATTTATTTACTCTTTTATTTATTGTCTCTTGAGTTCAATATTTTTATTAATTTCTTCTCTTTCTTTATCGTCCAGGAATAAATCTCCTCTAAAAAATAAAAAAAATAAATTTATTAATGAATTTAAAATTTCAATTAATATTTTCTTACAATTTTCCTTCCAATTCGTCTATGTCTGTTTGCAGTTAACTTCTTTCAGCATCAGTCTTAACTTGGTGATATCTTTAATTTAAATATTATTTTTTATATAAATCACATGTCATTCAAAATATAAAATATATACCCTATTATAAAAGTTAGATGCTTTAAGTTCTTATTTTGACTTAGAATTGTTTTTATAAATTCCATGTAGTACTCAGCTTCATCATCATACTATAATTTGCCTATTTGTTTAAGTCTATGGAATGGAGATTTGTCACAGAATTGGATTTGGAAAGTTATTAAATTTTCATTATTTTATATATAACTGGCTAATTTAGTTATAAGGTCTGTTTAGAAATCGATTTATTCTTTCAAACTATAAAATAAATAAATTATTATATCGAATATATTTTTAATTTAATGTAAATAATATACTTTTCAACTTCTGTTTGAATATTTTATATTTTTGTTTCTTTGTGTTCGTTAAGGTGATCTTATTTATATTGTTCTATAAGAGTTTAATAATTTTTGGACAGGATTTTTTTAACTTTCAATTTAGTTTTGTAATTTTCCTAAACTAATTTCACTTCTTCCATTATATCCTCATACATTTACTTATTTAATTTATCCTGTTCTTCTTATTTTTTTGGTCTTCTTCAGAAAGTTTTTCGGTTGGTTATTATGAAGAAGAGGCAGCTGCATTGCTATTCGGTTTATTTTCTACAGTTACATCCTTAGACTTTTGTGCCTTTTCCTAAGGTATTTATTAGTTTTATTAAGCTTTGTTATTATCTTAAGCTTTGAGTGGTTTGCTCTCGATATCAGCATCAGGACTTTAATTCTATTATTTTTGATCTTTTGGTTTAGGTTAATCTTTCTGAGGATTATTTTTCTTTTCCTTTTATTATTCCTCTTCTATCTCTTGTTTTTAGGTGAGGATTCTGTTTCGCTCTAATTCTTAAATGACTTTCTTGTAGAAATCCTCCTCCTCTTCTATATTCTTTTCTTCTTGTAATTTATTCAGCTAATTTTCTTTATTCATTCTACAAAATTATAAAAATTTTTTTATTAATTTTTTATATTTTATGTTTAAAATGGTTACTAATCATCCCAATATTTAAAAAGAATATCAGAGTAGAAGTCTAGTATCTTGTCTGCCTGTTCTTTATGGAAGCACCAGCTATTTATTTATAAGTATTATCATTAATATTGGATTAATTTATTGTTTAATAAAGTTATTATTTTATTGTTTTTACTCTTTGTAATTTGCATACAATTAATTGGATTTGAAATCATTTTCTAACTATTGATCTTGCTTGTAAAGATCCGTTATAATATCTTATTTTTCTACATATTCATTGCTTTCAGGAGGAAACTCTTCTCTATGTAAATAAAATAATAATTATATTTATAAATTAAATATTCATAAATAAATTAATCTAATAATTGATTTACTATTCTTTTTTATAGCTTGCAATTCTTTTCTTGATTATTTATTATAGTTTTTGACACTCTTATTTCCTCTTATCAATAATTTTCTCGGGTACCTTTAACATCAAATAAAATTTTAATTTATTACAAAGAAAAAAATTTGAGTTTTACAAATCTCAAAGAATCGTTTGAATTATACAAGGCTCCACAAATAGCATATTGATCATTAGTTTCAGGTAAATCCATTTTAAACATCTACTTACTTCTTTTGTTTATAAAGATAATTTCGTTTTTGACTTAGTCAACTATAATTTTAACATTATCTCCCTTCTAGTATTTAAATGCATTAGTTTTAGCTAAAGCTAGGGACTTTTAGTCTTTTTCAATATTTTGTATATTACTGTTTATTTTTTTAATCTCATTATCCATTTCTTCTTTCTTTTTTTTAAACTCTTCTTCTGTTTTTTCTTTTTTTTCAAACTCTTTTTGCAAGGTATCTAAATCTTTTTACACGTCTTATTTCTTGATATTTTACTCTTTTTTGGCGTTCTCATAATTTAAAGTTTTTTCACTGGTTACTCCGAAAATTTCAGGCCTGCAGGCAAAGTCCTATTTAATAAATTCGCTTATTTGTATTTGTTCATCACCATTAGACACCAAGGCGCAAATTTGGAATTTGCACTCATCTCTTTTATACTGAGGCACTTCTACTTTTATTGTATGTTCAACCTTTCCCTTTTTAAAAACAATTTTTTGCTGTTCTAAACATACGTAGCAGTCAATGACGTCCCCGGCCGAAAGCAAAAACTCTTTCTTCTCGATAAATTTACCATTATTTTTTAATTATCCGTGTGCATATTCTTTTCCTGCTCCATCAAGTAAATAGCATCCATGATCAGCTCCTGATAAATTGATATCTTTTTATAAAACATCCTCATTTACTTGACAAATTCTTTAAAATAAAGAAATTAAGTTTGATAATATAACTAGAAATAAAAAAATTAATTATATTACCCGAACGCTAAACTTTGTCTACTTTATTCGTTTATATTTAATATTTTAAAAGAAAAAGTATATTCAGCATCATAGAACAGATAATTGCTCATGTTTGCTACAGCTAACTAAAATAATACAATGAAATATAATATAATATTATTAATAAATATAAATAATGTTTATTTGTAAAAAGAATTATATTTATTTATCATACTTTGTAACCACCTTTCTCTTCAGCTGAAGTTATAACTCTTTCTTCTGAATTTTCCAAAACTACAAGACTTGGGTGTTTTATCGAAAAGGATCCTAAATATCCAAAAGTTTGAGCATAAGTGTTATTGATAGACTTTTATTATCCTTTTGTATATTAAGTAAAAGCAAGTCCTTCTGCAGAAACCAAAAATGAGCTAAAAAAAAATTCATTTATTTATTTTATATCATATGATCTCTATTAATATTAAAAAATATAATATATTACTTGGTTCCCAAGACATTCGATTGATCGAAGCAATATGTTATTTTTTAATCACCTTCATCTTTGAATTTACTATTTCTTTTCATTTTTGAGGCTACTTTTTATAGTTATTTTTTGGCTTCTTATGTGGTCATTTTTTGTTTACCTACTTATTGTCAAAAGAAATGGTCACATTCTATTAAACCTTGTATATACCGATGCTCATATTTTGGGAAGGGTCCATACTCACAATATCAAAGGAAAAAGTTTCAGGAATATATTAAATTTACTATTTATTTTTCACATTAATATCATATTCTTAGATGTCCAGAGGATTAGTGAATTTTTTATACTTCTCTTCTTGTTCTTTTTTTAATTAAGTTTGATCTGTTCTGTAGCTGTTATTTTCTTATTTTCTTATTTTTGGTTTTAGTCAGGAATCACCTTAGTCTATTTGGTTTTTACATTTCCCTTTTTGTCTTCCTCATTGGTAGTAGCTGCAACCACTTTTGGACTCAAGTAAGGATACATCAAGGCAAACTTAAAATTTAAAAATTATATTTATTAGTAAAATAATCCTTTTTATTGAAATTTAGAAAAAATCTGCATTTAATATTACTAGTAATTCTGGAGTAGGGTAATTTTCCAATTATTCATCATATTCTTTCTTTATAGAAATTTCTCTATTATCTGTGAAGTCTTTGATAAATATTTGATCATGCTTTTTATCAATCTATTTTTATATTATATGAATTTATAAAAAATGATTTTTATGCTACAAATATTTTAATTTACTTAAAATTCTTAGGAAGCTTTAACCTAGTTTATTTTATATTCCCATTCTTTAATTAAATTTCTATTGTATAAAAATAAATTATTATTAATATACTATTAAAATAATAATAATAATAACTGATTTTTACTTTAGTTTTGCTTCTATTTATTATTTCATTTCTTTACTTAATTCTTCATTTGATTTAATCTCTTTCTTATTTTACTTTCTTTAGGATTTATCAACGATAAATCCCAAACTTATGTTTACCTTTTCTTGTCTTACAACTCTTACTTTTTTCTAGGATCATATTTCTCTTCTATTTTGTGTTTATCTTCAGTATCGTAGTATTCAGAAATTTCACTAAAAAAATATATTTTGAATTGTAATTTTTCTTAAAAAATAAATCTTTTCTTACCCTATACTTAAATGCAAATATTCTAACTGATTGTTTTTTCTGAGTTTTTTAAATAATTATTCTTAAAATATATTGTATTTTTAAAGGAAAATGGTTTAAACTCCAGTTTTATCATTAATTTTGACTCTGAGATCGAGGTGACGAAGGGATTTGAAAAACTCATTATTTCTTCTAGTGTTCTGCAACATAAATAAATCCTTCTTCTGCTCAAGTTCTTCCATGCACTCTTTAATATTAGTCGGAAGAACAACTTCCATTTAGGCGATATAGTATTCTCCTTATCTAATTTCAAGAATAAATTTTTTTTAATATTTTTTTTGTTAAATAACAATATTTTTTTTAATTCATTACTAGTTTTTAATTGCCTTATCCTTTTCTTATAAATGAATCAAAGAAAATAATTTGTATTATTTCAACTTGGACCATTTTTCGATGTTGTGAGAAAATTGCTCAACGAAATCTTTGTCAAATTCATTATTAAATACTAGCTAAGTTACATTAGATTTTTCATTATATCTTTTATCGAAAGCAAAATACTCAATAACTTGTCTGGTTTTGAAGTCAATAAAACGTCTTGAAGTATCGACATATATCCTAGGATTCTATATACCCTTAGGCCTCTTTTCATGAGAAAATGTGAACAAAGCATATATAAGAGTCTTTCTGAACCCTTCTTCAGATTCAAACGTTAAGTTAAGTACTCTTTCATTACTATGAATAAATTTAATAAATAAATAATATAGAGAAAAGTTTTTTATTGTTAATTAGTTAGTTAGTTAGTTAGTTAGTTAGTTAGTTAGTTAGTTAGTTAGTTAGTTAGTTAGTTAGTTAGTTAGCTAGTTAGTTATATAGTTAATCTTAATTACGGTTAAAGTATTTGCTTTCTTTTTCTAGGAGAAGAATCAATACAGTCTCCAGAGCCCGAAATATTATAATATTAGGAAGAAAATTGGGAGTGTTTAAGCAATTTGCTGAAATTTTTCTAGAAATGACTACTACCAGAGGCGTTGAAGGGACTACCTTCATCATCAAAGTATTACACAGATTTTTCTTCATCTTCGATTTCATCTTCGTCAGCAACATTTTCAGGGTTATATTCGTAGATAATCAAAATACGGTTTTTCATATGAATATCGTTTTAATTTTATTTCAAATTTCCTATTGTGCTCTGTCCCAGTAAAGAGTTATTCACAATAGTTGTTATAGCCTTTTTCTATTTTCTGTCTTCACCTTTTTTGGACGATTTTCCTTTTTATGGAACTGGAGTCCGCGCACTATTTTTCCCATTTAATAACTTTTCAGTTTCATCTGGTTGAGTGGCGACGGAAGCAGAGGGCCCATGTCTTATGTCTGATTTATTATTTATAGGATTAGCGGTTATTGCGAATTTATTTTCCTTAACCTCATCTTGTACGAAGCTCTGTTAGGCTTACATTTTTTATAATTAAACTTCATAGAATTCCTTTGTTTCTTACTTTTATTCCATATTTCCCCAAGATTTTATTCCATAAGGAGTAAGGTTTTCTAAAACCTAATTCAGTTCTAATAGATATGGATCTTTATCAATACCACATCCACTGAAATCAACAATTTTTTATTCAATGACAACACCATCTAGTGATAAAAATGAATTTTGTTAGTTAAATGATTATTTAAAATAATTATATTTACTTTCTTTGAATTTTTTGGCTATAACTTCTATTACTCCTGGGAAATTACTTGCGTATGTAGGATTGTCAGCTAAATGAATTTTTATGACTCTAATCTGACCGAAAGCTTCTGCGTCTACATGAGAAAAGGTTAACAAATCCATATATGTAGCGATTTGCACTTCTCTCCCTATTTAGAACACATCATTTAATGATTTTCCTTCTTTTTCAAGTGCGTTGGCATCTTCTTTCAGTTGGAAAACACTTTCTACCTTGTCTTTGAATAAAAATCCCACCAAAATAATGGCATATCTTAAAATCGAAAATATGGAAGAATAAAAACCGAATTTAATCATAAAGAGTTGTAGTCCCTCGTACTAAACCTAGTCTTCTGTGGCCTAATTGTTGTAGTATTGTAAAATTGCCATTGGAGCAGCTTAAAAAATTGCTTCAATAGTATCCATGATAATAATGTAAGAGTTAAGATCAGAATAATACAAAAAAGTAACCCAGTTTCTTTCTAAATTCATATCAAATTTAACAGGTTAAGAAAGTCCAGTTCCTTAAATGCAAATAAAAAATTAATTTTCATAAAAAATAAAAATAATTTATTCAATTACTAATTGAAGTTTTATCGTGCTGCTTTTTAGCCGTGAAATCATTAAGCAGTTCTTAGTTCATGTTTTTCTCTACAGTACTCGTCATGACAACCTTTTTAGAGACTGTCATATATCTATGAACTATAAAAGGAGCGAGTTTGAATTGAATTAAGATCGTCAATATAAAGGCAAGATGGACAGAGAACAAGGCATAAATCAATCCCCATACTATATTATACACCATAACTTTAACAGTAACGTAAATTCCATATAGAAGTCCTTGTTTTCCCTTCATCTAAGTTTCTTCATCCATAATATGAGGAGATCTACTTTATTTCGATTGCCCTATCAAAATGGCCCATGCTAAGAATTGAACGGTAATTTGAAATAGAAGGAAGAATAGCACCATATTCTTCAAAGTCTAGTTTTCATATGTTGCTTCAAAGTAATAATACCAATCGGAAAATTCATCATAAACCCCCAGAACCAAAGATGTTACAATGGTGAATGTGGTCATAAGGAATTTCACCCATCCTCTTCCTACAGTCCAAGCATGCATCATACCTTTTCCGAAATATTAGTAAATATCGTCTGTTATGTTTTATCCCTGAACTATTTCTACTTCACATTGATCGTCTACAACACCGGCGGCTAAGTAAAATGGTTCGTCTTATTTGTATTTGACTAGCTGTACGAAGGTTTCACTGGTCCTCTGATTAGTAAAGGTGATAGTACCAAAAACCATATCCTTACCAGAGTTTTTACTGTTTTCGGGTAGTTTGGATAAGTACAAGTCTATTGAATATTGATTTCTATTGGGATTAAGTTCACATTCGATAACATCGTTTACTTCATAAGTAAAGCTTTAATGTTTATCATGATCATGGATATCATAATCTCTATGAAAATAGTTTTATCCAGTATTCGTTATCATATAGGATCCACAAGTCTTGACATTTTTTAATATATAATCATTTTTCTTAATATAATCCTTTCTACATACTCTATATAAAAAAAAATTTATTAAATAAAATTGATTTTATTTTTATTATTATAATTGTTATGTTTATTTTAAAATATATCTACCCAACTGCTATCTGAGGAGTCTTTATATCAGCATTCATTTTCTTTATTTTAAATGAGAAACTATATTTTTGGTAATATCGAGCTGAGGCTCTACTAAGTTCACTTTTATATCTTTCTATTTTCCAGTAGGGATTTTATCTTTAGTGGTGACTAGATTGGGGAATACATTTTAATAGTTGTCTTCTTATTATTTGGTAAGCTTATGCTTATAATCCTTGGAAAACTTTAAATCAAGCTCATTAGAAACGATAAGAGGCATATTATCTCCCTTGATCAGCTCTATCTCTTCTTAGTTTTGATTATGAGCTAAAACTGCACAGAGGTAGAAGGGTCTGCCAGGGGTAAATCGGATGTCTAATTTTTTTTCCGTTTTTAAAATCTGAGATAAATTTGTAAAAATAACTTGTCTTTTCATAGGATTCAATTCAATTTCTATGGTTTCTTTTTCTTTAAAACTAAATCCATTCGGACGATCATTTTCCAAATGATCATGATCTGAATAGCATTATCCATTTGCCCTCAACATATACGCTCCATGTCCACACTATTCTCCTTCAAATTCCAGCGATTGTGTAACTTTTGTCTCCATAGCTTTCATCTTTTTTTATTAATATATTAATTATATATCTAATTTATTTAATGAAAATATTATTACCAAAGAAATTTAGTCATCTTTTTCGCAAAGCAAAACACAGGGTTGGTAGTCTACTTTTCCTACATCTTTGATGAATTTAATTGTATGTCTGCTTTCTTTGGGTTTGTTGAGATTTAAAAATAGAATCTCTTCTTCTATCATATTATAAGTCACCAAAATTTTGTCTCCTTCGTCAAATTTAAATTAGGTTCTACTGAATCCTGACCCATTTCTAGATATCAAAATTCCATCTCCAGTTATCATGTATCCCAAATGCTAAATTTTAGTAAGATCCTCACTAATTTCGAAATCCAGGTTTTAAGCTATTTCAGGATTTGCAAAACTAAATAAATAAATAAAAAATGATCAATATTATTAATAATTAATCTATATAAATTTTAAATTACCCAATAGCTATATCTCTGTCCCTTTCCTTTTCATTTGGATTTTTGTACATATTTTTTACCAAGAAAGTAAACTCATAAATTTTATTAGTATCAATATTTTTATTTACTTTTATTCCACTTTATTCTTTCACGGCCGGTTCCAAGAAAATTAACTTAAAAAAATATTATTTTAAAAAAATAAATATAATTTTATTAGTTCATATTATTTTACTCTCTAAAGCCTTTTCCCAAGATTATTTTGAATAAAGATATTTCCATTTTTAGTAGGAAATGTTTTCCCATTGCTCTCTTCTAATAAAGCAGATTTTCCATCATTTTATACATCACACTTAGAGTGTTTTAAGGTTTAAGAAAACATATATTTAACTCTTCTGCTTTCTTCTTTCCATCGGCTCTGGCATATACCCAAGGCTAAATGATTATTTTTAAAATCCATTTTATTTACTCTAATTTAGAAAATATATTTCTTTCTATCAGAAAGTGGTTGTTTGGAGACGACGAATCTTTCTTTGTCTTCTGCATTCTTACTATAAACTTTTCCTTCCTTTATTTCAATATCTTAGTGAGTAAATCTTTGATTTGTCTCCCAAGCAATCTCACATTTACTCTACAAAATGTATATAGAATATTAAATAAAGTAGACAAATAATATATTTATCTTATAAGCTTTACCTATTTGTACATTGAAGGCATGACTTCTGTTGTGAAAAGGAGATTAAGTGCAAGCAATTTGTTAGTATCAATATCTACATAAGCTAAAAGACCATTGAGTCTGTGAGGTTATATGTCTTACATATATTCTCCTGTCGGTTGCCTTAAAACCATATCTTTTCTATGTCTCTATTTGACTACTATGGATCCAGTGTTTTTATCTATTTAGTCAAAGTTTTATATTTTTACTTATTCTTCTTTATCTTTATTTTTTTCAAGATTTTTTTCTGAAACTTTTTTAGAGGCTTCTTCGAAGTCATAGTAGTAATCAGTATAATTTCCGAAAAGACCTTCCTTTCTGGTATTAGTGATAAATGTACATCCTTTTTAAAATAAAAATTATTTTATATATTAAAATAATTTAAATATTTTAAATTTACCATGCAATTTATCAGAATCATAAAACATGCTTAGCTTTTAGATATACTCAGATTCCTCAAAATTAAACTCAGAAGTTTTATCTTTCGGGATAGGGTCGTGATAAAACCAAACTTTTTGTATTGATTTTATAACTACAGCATTAGTAGATTCATTATTCCACATATGAATTTCTAATCCTAAAATTTGAGAATAGTTATTTAGATCATCTTTATCTAAATTCTCACTATCTTAACCATTGATTAATCTAGATATTTCAAAAGGATATCCCTTGTCATTAAACTTTTCAATGTTGTCAGCCTTGTAAATACAATATAGTTTATTAAAGAATAATTAAAATACAAATATAGGAAGGTTAAATTACATATTGCAAGATAATATCTTCCCTGTTGATAATGCAGCATGGTAAAAACTTTGATAAGTCTTTCTCTTCAGCGGGAAAGTCTATTTCGTATTCATTACTTGTTTATTATGGATTTTCGCCAGCTGCCTTATTTTATTATTTTGTATCATCTTTTTTTCAACATTTTGTTTTTTTTCACTTTGTTTTCTTATTATTTTAATTTTCCTCTTTTGTTCATCTATTTAAAAGGTAATGATATCATCTTCTTCAATTTGAAATAGGGAGTCTGCTTTCTGACCATTTATTTTCCTAATATTACTAGCATACACACCTTGCTTGGGGGTAATTAAATAAAATCCATGGTTTCTTTTTAGAGTTAATTCATAGATGTTTCATAGGGTGATATTTCTTCCACTAATTCCACTTCTTATTTATATAAAGATTTTTTTGTTCTTATTTATCTGAGATTTTATCTCCTGCTTTGGGATCAGGCGTCTAATTTTATTTAGAAGGATCAGGATTAGATTCCAAATTGAACTGGGTATAGGCTTTGGGTATACTATCCTTATCGCAAACTCTATGAAATTATATAACAAATATAATTATAAATTAAAAATGTTTCAAATTAAAGACATGTAATATATTTTAGTACCCAATAGCAAAATCGAATTTTTCAGCTTTTTATTATTCCTATTGTTTTTTACTATCATCTTATTTATTTTTAGAATTAGTATTGGCAGCTTCTTTCTTTTATTCTTGTTTTTTCATACTACACACTTTGAAATGGAATTATTTATATTTACATTCCTTCATGAGAGCATACTACATTTTTAAAATAAAATATAAAAATACTTTTATTTTTTTATACAAAATTAAAAAATATTACTTTTAAATTCTTAGGCTATCGAATACAATTGTTAACCCGGAGAGTAACTGGTTCGTTTTATGGTTCGAAAGCTTATATTCCTTCATGCTTTGTAGTAAATTTAGTTTCATAATCGTTTTTATCTGTCAGATTTATATAGCACGACTAGCATAAATCATAGGAGTTTTCTACTTGGATTTCGGAGAAAATTTTATATTTATCAGTTTCAGAATTAATACCTTCAATTTCTTTATCCATACGATTTTAGTATAATGTCTTGATTTATTCTGAGTTGCAATCACAGTGATAGAAGTTTTTAGATGATAAAATACTTTTCTCACAATTACTACATTAGCAACCATTAGAGTCCCAAGCTAGTATTTTTCCTTTAGTGTACAGGTAGTTACTTAGCTCTTCATACTTAGTTTTACCGAAGGCTATATACTTTAACTAGTTTTTATTACATTTTTTACAGATTATAGGTTTTATCTAGTTAATAAATAAAGTTAATTTAAAAATAAATATATCTAAATTATTAAATTAATTAAAATAATTTACCTCATTTCCAACTTTTATATTGGTTGACTTGTTTGTAATGAATTCTATTTATTTAATACTTGTTTTGTCAGTTCTTCCCCTTATCTAGACGAAATATTCACTTTCTATTGGGATGTCGTTATCTTTAATTTTTTATATTTCTTCAGATTCATATTCTTCATCCAATTCCTCTAATCTTTGATATTTAGTTTAGTATTTCCACTGTATTTATTAACTCAAATTTTCAATAGACTCGTCTCCATACATTTCTCCAGCCCTTTCCCTCGAGTCAAAAAATTAAATACTTTCAATTAAATTGGTCTAACCTTGAATTTGCACCCCAGTCGTTCCTTTAAGTGATACGTGCCCTTTTTATGAGTTGTTGGGTTCTCCAGTTGTGTTGCGAAGATTGAATTGAAGGGGCTATTATATTAATAAATAAAAAAATTAGAATATTCAAATAATTATTATAAACTTCTCTATTTAAATATCACAATAAATAATAAAATTTAAAACTCAAATAAAAAATTACTTAAAAAGAACCAACAGTTCTTTAGTTTTTATTATCATCTTCTATCATAACTCCTTCTATTCCTTGGTCATCTTCATTTATACTGAAAACTAGTTTATTGGCATAATTGGGTAAGGTTTTCCTGATTAAATTGCAGTTTGGGATTGTTTTAGAAGGATCATAGTTTCCAAACAAAATATCAGGTTAGTACGGAAGCTTGTCTTCAGCTAGAAACTCTTTTAAAGGATGCTTATATCCCTCAGAAATATAGTTTTCTGGCTCATTTTTAACTTTGCTCTTAGCTTTTGGGGAATAATCAGACCTATTGCTTGGAGAAGGTCCATCATTATAATCTGATTAATCACCAGACAGAGATTTATTTTCCAATTTTATAAAATTGGCTTTCGTTGGCTACTATCCTATATCAGCCATTTGTTTCTTTTTATGAAAATAATCTTTTTTTTATTTACTTTTTTTTATTATATTTTTAGATATTTTTATTATATTTTTTTTTGATTTTGTTTTGAGGGAAATTTGCAATTATAAAGTAAAATTTTCTTAATTCAATTAATAATATTATTATAATAATATATATAATTTTTAGAGATTATGAAACAATTTCTGTAAAATCATATACAAGGCATTGATTTAATATTATATTATAAAGATTTATTTTTCAAAGTATTTATATTAATTAAATATATTAAAAGCTATTCTTAACTATATAATATTTACTTTCTTAGAATATTTTTCCTCTATATAAATTTCAAAAGTTAATATTATAATTCTTTTAACATATATAAGCCAATGCTTTAATTATATTGCTTATAATTCGACGTATTATAATAATTTATAAACATAATTAATAGTTTTATAGTATTTATTTTATTATGCATACTATTATTCCTTAAAATAATGAATTCTATTTCATTTAACTTATTATATATTACACTATGAATGCTTATTTTATAAACTAGGTATAATAAAGAAATAATTAATATGTTACATATTTATGTACATATAAAATAGTCTTAAGTATTAAGTGTATACTATTATTTCGAGAATAAATCAATTTTTCATTTTTATTGTTATATTTTTTTTATTCTAAATAGACCTGAATGACTTTTTTTTACTAAATTGGTAAAAGTTGATTTTCTTCCTATTATATTCTTGAGAAATTTAGAATTATTATTCCTATAGGTTCAAAACCCCAAAAATACAATAATTTGATTAATATCTAATCTGTTTCAAATATTGATTATATTTTTTTGATCCAGGACCTTACATCTTCTTCACTTTCAGATTTTATAATTTATTTTATGGTTGTGAGTTTAGAAGTTAGAGATTATTTATATTTTATTTTGAAGAAGAAGTAAAATGCAAAGAAGATGATCAAAAATATAATACTAGCATCTATAGTTACTATTTAAAGTTGTTTATATTAGCTGATATTTAACATTTCGATAAAATGGTAAAATTGCTAGAAATTAGGGTGGATTAGATGAATTTTCATTTTAATATTAACTATAAGGTATATTATATCTTAAAAATTATTTATGGACTTCATCACTCTGCCTATAAGTAGATGAGCATATTATAAAACTTGCAATAGTCATATAGTGTTAAGAATCGACTTAATCTAGGGTATTCTAGTCTTATTTAAACTTTCTTATAAAGCATTTGATTTAGGTGAATTTTATTCATTTATTATTTCTTTCTTACTTGATTATATTAACTAGAATATATATATATAAATTATTATTTAAATTACTTATACATTCTCAGTAATACTTATTTTTCTAACTCCATATTTTATATTTTTTGTAAGATTCCATTATATTATATAACCTTATTTACATTATATTGACACTTTTTTCTAAATTTTTATATTTTTTATACTATTTTAAATTTCTTCTACTTGGTTAAATTATGTTAAATAGGTTTTTTTAATATTATATTTTCTGGAATATTTTTACTTATATGGTACATGTTATTTAAAATGAAGAATAATTAACATGAGAATCTAGACATTTTATGGTGTTTTTTTTTAATATATTAATATATAAATAAATATACATATTATAATTATATATGTATTTTTATAATATATGATATATATATATATTAAATTTATTTAGTGCTCATTTATAAATCAGTAATACTTCATATAATAATATATCATACCAAGTAATTATTTATATATCATACTATATATTTAATTTATATGCATATTAATAATTGTATTAGAACTTTATAAATATTTAAGATGTGATGACCAATATAAAGAATAGGTGAATAAATCATAAGTTTATTAAATATCAATATTTATGAGATTGATGATATCAAATAATATAAAAATATATTATATATTTTATAAATATTAATTTAAAAAGAAAATTACTTTTTAATAAAGAACAAGTTTTATTAACTTTTTAAATTTAGAATGTACTTATAATTATATTATTTATTTCATCATGCTATTTTTCTTCTTATCATTACTAAATTATTTCTTATTCTAGAGTTTTTAACTAAATTTATCAACAATTTTAGAATTCTTATTATTATATTACTACAAATATTTTGACAATATCTATTTATAAGCTTTCTGAATTATCCATTATCAAAAACATAAATTATTTACCTTTTTATATCATCAATAATTAATTTTAATAATTTAAAATATTTTAATTAAATATCTTTATCTTAGAAAAGTTTTATTTATAAAAAATATATGCTTAATTTATTATATAATTTTTAATCTTCTAATAATATTATTTTGATTCAATTTTCTAAATTTATTAGTCTTTTTATTGCGTAATAATCAAATTCAGTATTTGTATTAGGATTGTTCATAAAATATAATAAAATAAATATGATTTATTAATATTATAAGAAAATTGTCTATTATTATTAATATATAATTATTTATATTTAATATTCATATTATAGATGATTATATATTTTTTCTTTTCATGGCTCCGTTTTTTATATATTACTTTCATTTTATATTAGAGAGCTGTTAATAGATACAACTTATTTAGTTTCAAATGATTTAACCTTCAATTTTAAAGCCCTTATTTCCTCTTATAGAGTCTATATCTGTTTTTATGCCATTATTTCAGAGTATTATTGCTATCCTTATTATTAAGAAGCTATGCTTATCTTCATTTCTTATAATTATCTATATTAATTATAAAAAGTTTATTAAACAAATCATAATTTAATGCTATTATTATACCCAATAGGACCAGTAAAGAATTAATTTTCCTA
Source organism: Miamiensis avidus (assembly GCA_037039885.1). Lineage (NCBI taxonomy): Eukaryota > Ciliophora > Oligohymenophorea > Philasterida > Glauconematidae > Miamiensis > Miamiensis avidus. Next base: position 344,650 of record JAWVGU010000008.1, on the reverse strand, counting down.
TTATGTTTCATACATTTTTTGTTTGCTAATTTGTTTTAATTCTCTTTATTCTTTTCTTTTTGCTACCTAGCTTGCCATGGCTTAAGTTTGTATGACTTTTTTTGGTAAAATTCAATGTCTTATTTCATTTTTCTAATTCTGTTTACTAGCGCAGCTTCATGTTCTAAAGCTCTTTTCGATTATTTTTTCAGTTGATAGAGTTCATTTACTATAAAATATTTAATAATATTTACATTATTAGTTTTTTAATTAACATAAATATAAATAGTTAAATAATTAAAATATAAAAAAGCAAAATACTGTTGTTGGAGTATTCTTATTGCTTTTCTTATTGGAACTTGAGTGAGTATTTTTAATCAACCCAAGAGTAATCATTGAACTATTCCTGAACATTAATATCTGATATTTCTTACATCAATCTTAACTTATCCACAATTTGTTCCAAATCTTTATAATAGATTTTAATGTCTCCATACTCATCATATATCCCATAATCTCTAATTCTAATATTTTGCACAACCCCTTCGTACCTTCCATTTGTGAACCTCCTGATAAAACCATTGTCGTAAATATATTCTATTTGTTTTCCTGTTTTATCTTAGAACTCTAGATTTATAGACTTTAGGTCTTATTCCTTATAATAAATAAAACAATTACTATTATAATTGAGAATAATTTCGGATAAAAGTAAAAAAAAGATCAAAATCTACCTTTTCATCTTAAATGAAAATAAACTTGTTTTCAGACGAGTGTGCCATTTTCTTGATGGATTCTAAAATCTATTTCCTCTGTTCTTCAGAAAGATGTATTTTAGTTCCATCTTTTAGAGTAAGAATTCCTGTTTAGCTATCATAAAAGCAGCTAGAGCAATCTATATATTATCCATCCACCTATATCCTCATTTGTTTTCCATCATAATAAAATAATACATCTTTTCCATCTTCAGATTTCAAAGAAATTGCATCGTGAGTGCTGAAGTGAACGCCTGCATCCTAATAAATATAATAACAAAAATTAATGGCATCAAATTAATAATATAAATGGCAAAAATAAATACTTTTTTGTCAATAAGGAAGGGAATTTGAGATTTTGTACACATTAGTTTTAATTTCTCCAAAATATATTCGCCTGTCTGATTTTTAGATTCTTTTATTATACTCTATCCTAAGTTATCGTTGATTTTCTTTCTGACAGAAATATAATTGAAACTTGTAACAATTCCTTTGAATGAAGAGACTAACCTATCATTTTCTCGGGAAATTACATACTTTCTGATGTCTGACTTAAACAATTCATATTTTATGATATTATTCTTTTCAGCATCTTCGAATTCTAGTGATTCCTTTAATAATAAGAATTATACTTGGCTTTATTTTATTTAATTATTTTAAAATAATTTTACCATAGTTGTATCGTATGTGCCAGTACCAGAACCAGTTTAGTAAGCTGTTTTTGCACCCTATTTATGTAACTGTTTATTTTAAGATTATAATTTGCCAATTTTATCTTTTAATCTTAAATAAAAAGTAAAATTTAAGATAAATAATTTTTTAAGCACAAACTAATTTATTTCAAAAATAAATCTACTTGTTTGCCATTCCTTCATGTTTTATCTCTGCATTTTTTAAATCTTCCGTTAGTTTTTTAATTAATTCTTCCATTTCTTCCTTTCCTTTTTAGCTTTCGGCTAATAACTTCGCTTTTTCTGCATCTTCTTTTAGTTTTATCAAATTCTATTCATCGTCATCAAATTTCTCCAATCTATAAATAATTTTTTAATATATTTATTAGTTTAAATAAAACATATTTACTCTTTTATTTATTATCTCTTGATTTCAATATTTTTATTAATTTCTTCTTTATCTTTATCTTCAAGGAATAAATCTCCTCTAAAAAATTATTTTTTAATGAATTTAAAATTTCAATTAAAATTTTCATACAATTTTCCTTCCAATTCTTCTATGTCTGTTTATAGTTAATTTCTTTCAACATCAGTCTTAACTTGGTGATATCTTTGATTTAAATAATAATAAAAATAATATTCATATTTCATTCAAAGTATTATGAAATAAATTACCCTATTATGAAAGTTAAATGTTTTAAATTCTTATTTTTGCTTAGAATTGTTTTTATAAATTCCATGTAATATTCTACTTCATCTTTATACTATAATTTGCCTATTTGTTAAAGTCTCTGGAAAGGAGATTTTTCACAGAACTGTATTTAGAAAGTTAATAAATTTTCATTATTTTATATATAACTGGCTAGTTTAGTTATAAGGTCTGTTTAGAAGTCAATTAATTATTTCAAACTATGAAAATAAAGAAATTATTCTAGTTTCATAATTAATATTATGTAAATAATTTACTTATCAATTTTTGTTTGAATAGTTTATATATTTTTTCTTTATTTTCATTAAGATTTTTTTCTTTATAATTTTTTATAAGATCTGAATAATATTTTTATTTATTAACTTTCAATTTAGTTTTGTAATTTTCCTAAACTGATTTCACTTCTTCGTTTATATCCTCATCCATTTACTTATTTAATTTTTCCTATTCTTCTTATTTTTTTTGCTCTTCTTAAGTAAATTTTTCGGCTGGCTATTAAGAAGAAGAAGAGGCAGCTGCATTGCTATTTGGTTTATTTTCTATAGATACATCCATAGACTTTTGTGCTTTTTCCTAAGTTTTATATTAGTTTTACTAATCTTTGATACAATTTTAAGATTATAATTATTTTTTCTCAATATCAGCATCAGGACTTTCATTCTATTTTACTTGATCTTTTGGTTTAGGCTAATCTTTCAGAGGATTTTTTTTCTTATCTTTTTATTCTTCCTCTTCTATATATTTTTTTAAGCTATGAATATCTTTTATTATAATTCTTAAATGACTCTCTTGTAGAAATCTTCTTCTTCTTCTATATTGATGGTTTCTTTTTATATATTCAGCTCTATTTCTTAATTCATTCTACAAAATTATATAATTTTTTTATTAATTTTTAATATTTTCTTGTTAGAAATTGTTACTAATCATCCCAATATTTAAAAAGAATATCAGATTAGAAATCTATTATCTTATCTGCTTGGTCTTTATGGAAGCACCAGCTATTTATTTCAAAGTAGTATCATTAATATTGGATTAATTTATTGATTAATATATTTATAAATTTATTGTTTTTACTCTTTATAAGTTAAATACAATTAATTAGATTAAAATCATTTTCTAACTATTGATCTTGCTTGTAAAGATCCGTTAAAATATCTTATATTTCTTATTATTCATTGTTTTAAGATACAAACTCTTCTCTATATAAATATAAAAATAATTTTTATTTATAAATTTAAATATTAATAAATAAAAAATTAATCTTATAATAATTTTACTATTCTTTTTATAACCTGCGATTCTTTTCTTGATTATTTATTATAATATTTGACACTCTTATTTCCTCTTATCAATAATTTTTTCGGGTACCTAATATATCGAATAATTTCAATTTATAATAAATATAAAAATTTGAGTTTTACAAATCTCAAGGAATCATTCGAACTATACAAGGCTCCACAAATGGCATATTGAGCATTAGTATCAGGTAAATCCATTTTAAACATCTACTTACTTATTTTGTTTATAAAGATAATTTCGTTTTTGACTTAGTCAACTATAATTTTAACATTATCTCCCTTCTTGTATTTAAATGCATTCGTTTTAGCTAGGGCTAGGGAATTTTAATATTTTTCCATTTTTTATATATTTTCATTGATTATTTTCATTTCTTCACCCATTTATTTCTTCTTTTTGTTATATTCTTCATCGGTTATTTCATATTATTAGAACTACTATTCCAAGATATCTAAATCTTTTTACACGTCGTATTTCTTTATATTTTAGTCTTTTTTGGGGTTTTCATAATTGAATGTTTTTTCACTGGCCAGTCCGAAAATGTCAGGCCTGCAGGCAAAGTCTTATTTAATAAATTCGCTTATTTATATTTTTTCATCACCATTAGACAACAAGGCACAAATTTAGAATTTGCACTCATCTCTTTTATATTGTGGCACTTCTACTTTTATGGTATGTTCAACCTTTCCCTTTTAAAAACTATTTTTTATTGTTCTAAACATACGTAGCAGTCAATGACGTCTCCAGCAGAAAGTAAAAACTCTTTTTTCTCGATAAATTAACCATTATATTGTAATTATCCGTGTGCATATTCATTTCCTGCCCCATCAAGTAAATAACATCCATGATCGGCTCCCTATAAATCGATATCTTATTAAACAACGTCATAATTTACTTGACAGATTCTTTAAAAAAAAAAGAAATTAAGCTTAATAATACAACTAGTAATTAAAAAAAAATTAATTATATTACCCGAAAGCTAAACTTTATCTACTTTGTTCGTTTATATTTAATATTTTAAAAGAAAAAGTATATTCAGCATCATAGAACAGATAATTGCTCATGTTTGCTACAGCTAACTAAAATAATAAAATAAAATATAATTTTATTAATAAATATAAATAATGTTTATTTGTAAAAAGAATTATATTCATTTATCATACTTTGTAACCACCTTTCTCTTCAGCCGAAGTTATAACTCTTTCTTCTGAACTTTCCAAAACTATGAGACTTGGATGTTTTTTCTAAAAGGATCCTAAATATCCAAAAGTTTGAGCATAGGTGTTATTGATAGACTTTTATTATCCTTTTGTATATTAAGTAAAAGCAAGTCCTTCTGCAGAAACCAAAAACGAACTAAAAAAATAAATAAATCATTAGATCTATATTCAAAAAATAAAATATTACTTGCTTCCCAAAACATTCGATTGATTGAAGCAATATGTTATTTTTTAATCACTTTCATCCTTGAATTTACTGTTTCTTTTCATTTTTGAGGCTACCTTTTCTAGTTATTTTTGGCTTCCTATGTGGTCAAATTATTGTTTACCTACTTATTGTCAAAAGAAATGGTCACATTTTATTAAACCTTGTATATACCGATGCTCATATTTTGGGAGGGGTCCATGCTCACAATATCAAAGGAAAAAGTCTCAGGAATATATTAGATTTACTATTTATTTTTCACACAAATATCGTATTCTTAGATGTTTAGAGGATTAGTGAATTTTATATACTTCTCTTCTTATTCTTTTTTTTATTTAGTTTGATCTATTCTATAGCTGTCATTTTCATACTTTCTTGTTTATGGTTTTAGTCTGGAACCACTTTAGTCTATTTGCTTTTTACATTTCCCTTTTTGTCCTCCTCATTGGTAGTAGCTGCAACCACTTTAGGACTCAAGTAAGGATACATCAAGGCAAACTTAAAATTAAAAATTATATTTATTCGTATAATTACCCGAGTTATAAATCAAAATTACTGGTAATTCTGGAGTAGGGTAATTTTCTAATTATTCATCATATTCTTTCTTTATAGAAATTTCTCTATTTTCTGTGAAGTCTTTGATAAATACTTAATCATGCTTTTTATTAATCTATTTTTAAAATACAAACGAATGAATAAATAAAATATCATTTTATTATGTTATTTTTATTTTACCTAAAATTCTTAGGAAGCTCTAACCTAGTTTATTTTATATTACCATTCTTTAATTAAATTTCTATTGTATAAAAATAAATTATTATTAATATACTATTAAAATAATAATAATAACTGATTTTTACTTTAGTTTTTCTTCTATTTATTATTTCTCTTTTTGCTTAGTTCTTTATTGGATTTAATCTCTTCATTATTTTACTTTCTTTAGGATTTATCAACGATAAATCCCAAACTTATGTTTACCTTTTTCTTGACTTACAACTCTTACTTATTTCTAGGATCATATTTTTCTTCTATTTTGTGTTTATCTTGTAAATCATAATTTTCTGAAATTTCACTAATAAAAAAATATTTAAATATTTTAATAACTAATAAATATATCTTTTTTACCCTAAACTTAAATGTAAATGTTCCAAATTTTCGTTTATTTTTAATTTTTTAATAGTTAATCTTAAAACATATTATACTTTTAAAGGAAAATAGTTTAAATTCCAGTTTTATCATTAATTTTGATTCTAAGATCGAGATGCTTAAGGGTTTTGAAAAACTCATTATTTTTCCCAGTATTCTTCAACATGAATAAATCTTACTTTTGTTCTAGTTCCTCTATGCAATCCTAAACATTGTTTGGAAGATTAATTTCCATTTAGGCGATATAGTATTCTCCTTATCTAATTTTACAAATAAATAAACAAGAATAAATTTTATAAATATTTTTTTGTTGATATAACAATATTTTTTTTAATTCATTACTAGGTTTTTATTTCAAGAGTTTCCTTTTCTTTTTCTGTTTACTACAAAGAAAATAATTTATATTATTTTAACTTGGACCATTTTTCGACATTGTGAGAGAAATGCTCAACGAAATCTTTGTTAAATTCATTATTAAATATTAGCTATGTTACATTCGATTTTTCATTATATCTTTTGTCGAAGGCAAAATACTCTATAACTTGTCGCGTTTATAAGTCGGAAAAACGTTTAGCAGTATCGATATATATTCTGGGATTCTATATACCGCTCGGCACTGTTTCATGAGAAAATGTGAATAAGGCATATATAAGTGTCTTTCTGAACCCTTCTTCTGATTTAAATGTTAGGTTGAGTACTTTTTCATTTCTATTCATAAATTTAATAAAAAAAAATTATAGAATGAATGGATGGGAATATATATAAATAAATACTTATTTAATTAATTACGGTTTGATTATTTGCTTTCCTTTTTAAGTAAAAGAGTCAATATAATCTCCAGAGCCTGATATATTATAACATTAGGACGAATATTGCGACTTAAGCAAATAGCTGAAATTTTTCTAGAAATGACTGCTACCTGATATATTGAAGGGACTACCTCCATCATCAAAGAATTTTTCAGATTTTACTTCATCTTTGATTTCTCCTTGATCAGCAACTTTTTCAGGGTTATATTCGTAGATAATCAAAATACGGTTTTTCATATGAATTTTGTTTTAATTTTATTTCAAATTTCCTATTGTGCTCTGTCCGAGTAAAGAGTTATTCACAATAGTTGTTATAGCCTTTTTCTATTTTCTGTCTTCACCTTTTTTGGACGATTTTCCTTTTTATGGAACTGGAGTCTGCGCACTATTTTTCCCATTTAATAAATTTTATGTTTCATCCGGCTGAGTAGCGATGGAAGAAGTTTTTCTATGTCGTATTTCTGATTAATTATTAATAGCTTTTTTTGAGAATTTATTTTCTTTAACCTAATCTTGTTGTACAAAGCTAGTTTAGAATACTAGTTATTGTAATTAAACTTCATAGAATTCCTTTGTTTCTTATTTTTATTCCATATTTCCCCATGATCTAATTCCATACGGTGAAAGGCTATTTAAAACATAGTTTAGTTCCTGTAAGTATGGATCTTTATCAATACCACATCCACTAAAATCAACAATTTTTTGTTCAATGACAACACCATCTATTTATAAAAAGAATGTTGTTTAGTTAGATGATATGATATAATTAATAAATAAAAAATTAATAATATTTACTTTTTTTGAATTTTTTGGCTATTACTTCTATTACTTCTGGGAACAATTTTGCGTATGAAATATTATCTGCCAAATGAATTTTTATGACTCTAATCTAACCGAAAGATTCCCCGTCTACATGAGAAAAGGTTAGTAGGTCTACGTATGTAGCGATTTGCACTTCTCTTCCTATTTGAAACACATCATTTAATTTTTTTTTTCTTACTCAAGAGCTTCGGCATCTTTTTTCAATTAATAAATACTTTCTACCTTATCTTCGAATAAAAATCCCACTAAAATAATTGCATATCTTAAAATCGATAATAGGGATGAATAAAACCCTAATTTTATCATAATATATTTTGTCCCTTCGTATTAAGCCTTTTCCTCTGTAGCCTAATTGTTATAGTATTGTAAAATTGCCATTGGAGCAGCTTAAAATATCGTTTCAATAGTATCCATGATAATAATGTAAGAATTGAGATCAGAATAATACAAAAAAGTAATCAAATTTCTTTCTAAATTCATGTCAAATTTAACAGGCTAAGAAAGTCCAGTTCCTTAAATGCAATAAAAAAATAGTTTAAAAAAAAAATGAAAATAATGGATTCACTTACTAATTGAAGTTTTATCGTGCTACTTTTTAGCCGTGAAATCACTAAGCAGTTCTTAGTTCATGTTTTTCTCTACAGTACTCGTCATTATTACATTTTTAGAGGCTGTCATATATCCAAGAACTACATATGGAGCAATTTTTAACTGTATTAAGAACGTCAAAAAAAGGGAATAGAAAATAGAATAAAAAGCAAATTGAAATGCCTATAAAAGATTAAACACCAAAACTTTAATTCTAACATACAGTTCCTTAAAAAATCCCTTTTTTCCCTTCAGCTCAGTTTCTTCATCCTTAATTTTAGCAGATCTTTTAAATTATGATTTACCTATCAAAATGGCCCATGCCAAAAATTGAACGGAAACTTAAAATACAATGAAGAAACCAACCATATTTTGTATAGTCTTATTATCATATGTAGCTTTAAAGTAATAGTATATATCGGAAAACTCATCATAAATACCCAAAAATGAAGATACAATTATTGTGGATATGGTAATGACGAACTTAAACCATCCTCTTCCTACGGTCCAATTATGCATCCTACCTTTTCCGAAATATTAGTAAATATCATCTGTTATGTTTTATCCCTGAACTATTTCTACTTCACACTGATCGTCTACAACACCAGCGGCTAAGTAAAATGGTTCGTCTTTTTTGTATTTGACTAGTTGTACGAAAGTTTCACTGGTCCTCTGATTAGTAAAGGTGAGAGTACCAAAAACCATATCCTTACTAGAGTTTTTACTGTTTTCGGGTAGTTTGGATAAGTACAAGTCTATTGAATATTGATTTCTATTGGGATTAAGTTCACAGTAGATAACATCGTTTACTTCAAAAGTAAAACCTTAATTTTTATTATTATCATGGATATCATAATCTCTATGGAAATAGTTTTCACCAGTATTCGTTATCATATACGATCCTCTATTCTTGACATTTTATAGTATGTAATAATTAATTTACCATAAACTTTTCTTTCTACACACTCTATATAATTAAAAATGTTTAAATAAAATAAATTTCATGTTTCATTATAAAATTGTTTGTTTATTAGAAAATATATTTACCCAACTGCTATCTGAGGAGTCTTTATATCAGCATTCATTTTCTTGATTTTAAAAGAAAAACTATATTTTTGGTAATATCGAGCTGAGGCTCTATAAAGTTCAATTTTATATCATTTGATTGATATGAAAAGATTTTATCATAAGTGGTGAGTAGATTCGGGTATATAGTATCATTTTTGTCTTTAAATTATTTGGTAAATTCATGCTTATAATCCTTGGAAAACTATAAATCAAGCTCGTTAGAAACGATAAGAGGCATATTGTCTCCCTTTATCAGCTCTATCTCTTCTTAGTTTTGATTATGAGCCAAAATTGCACAGAGGTAAAAGGGTCTGTCAGGGGTAAATCGGATATCTAACTTTTTTTCTGTTTTTAAAATCTAAGTTATATTTTTAAAAATAACTTATCTTTTAATAGGATCAAATTCGATTTCTATGATTTCTTTATCTCTGAAACTAAATCCGTTCGGACGATCATTTTCCAAATGATCATGATCTGAGTAGCATTGTCTATTTGCCCTCAACATATAAGCTCCATGTCCACACTATTCTCCCTCAAATTCCAACGATTGTATAACTTTTGTCTCTACAGCTTTCATCTTTTTTAAATTGAAATTTTATTACTTTATTTTTTATTTATTGTAAATATTATTACCAAAGAAATTGAATCATCTTTTTCGCAAAGCAAAACACAGGGCTGGTAGTCTACTATTCCTACATCTTTAATAAATTTGATTATATGTCTACTTTGTTTAGATTTGTTGAGATTTAAAAATAGAATCTCTTTTTCTATCATATTATAAGTCACCTAAATTTTGTCACCTTCATCAAATTTAAATTACGCTCTATAGAATCCTGTCATATTTCTTGACATAATAATTCCATCTCCATTAATCATGTATCCCAGATCATATATTTTATTTAGATCCTCATCAATTTTGAAATCTAGGCTTTAAGCTATTTCAGGATTTGCAAAACTAAATTCATATGTAAATATCATTATTAATCAATAAAATTTTATAATTTTTATGTACCCAATAGCTATAAACCTATCCCTATCCCTTTCCGTTTCATTTTAATTTTTCTACATATTTTCTACCAAGAAAGTAAACTCATAAATTTTATTAGTATCAATATTTTTATTTACTTCTATTTCACTTTATTCTTTAATAGGTTCCAAGAATATTAACTTTAATTAAAATATAATTTTAAAAAATTAGAATATTATTAATTCATATTATTTTACTCTTTAAATCCTTTTCGGGGGATTTTTTGGAGCATAGAAATATTCACTCTCTTCTAACAAAGCATATTTTCCATTATTTTATAAATCACACTTAGGGTGTTTTTGGGTTTGAGAAAACCTATATTTAACTCTTCTGCTTTCTTCTTTCCATCGACTCTAGCATATACCCAATGCTATATTATTATTTTTAAAATCCATTCTATTTATTCTAATTTAGAATATATGTTTCTTTCTATCCGAAAGTGGTTGTTTGGAGACGACGAACCTATCTTTATCTTCTGCATTCTTGCTATAAGCTTTTCCTTAATTTATTTAAATATCTTAGTGAGTAAATCTCTTATTACTATCCCAATCAATCTCAAATTTACTCTACAAAAACGTATATAAAATAATAAATAAATAAATTAAACAAAAAATATTTATATTATTTGCTCTACCTATTAATACATTGAAGGCAAAACTTCTGTTGTAAAAAGGAAATTTAAGGCAAGCAATTTGTTAGTATTAATATCTACATAAGCTAAAAGACCATTGAGTCTGCGAGGCTATATATCCTACTAATATTCTCCTGTCGGTTGTTTTAAAACCATATCTTTTCTATGTCTATGTTTAATTACACAGTTTCTAGGATCTATTCCAATTTAGCTAAATTGTTGTGTTTTTCCTTGTTCCTCTTGATCCTTATTTTTTTAAAGATTTATATGCGAAACTTTTTTGGAAGTTTCTTCTTCATCATAGTAATATTTTGTATAGCCACCAAAAAGACCTTCATTTCTTGTATTTGTTATGAATTTGCATCCTTTTACAGATAATGATTATTTTATTTATTACAATATTTAAGTTTTTTTTTTTTATTAATAGATTTAAAATTACCATGTAATCTATCAGAATCATAGTACATACTAATCTTTTGAATATATTCAGATTCCCCAAATTTATAAGTAAAAATTTTATCTTTCGAAATAGGATCATGATAAAACCAAACTTTTTGTATTGATTTAATGACTGCAGCATTAGAGGATTCATTATTCCACATATGAATTTCTAGTCCTAAAATTTAAGAATAGTTATTTAGATCTTCACTATCTAAATTTGTATTATTTTAAGCATCTTAATTCTTATTATCTTCTCTTATGACTAATCTAGAAACTTCAAAAGGGTAACCCTAATCATTAAACTGTTCAATATTTTCAGCCTGTAAATAAAACATAATGGTTATAAATATAACATAAAAATTTGAATTAAAGTAAAAATATATGAAGCTTCATTACAAATTGCAATATTATGTCATTCCTGTTTAGAATACAGCATGGGAAAAATTTATTCAAATTGTAATCTTCAATGGGAATTTTAATTTCATATTCATCATTGGTTTGTTTAATATCCATCTTTTTGTCTTATTCTTTTACCATTTTTTATTTTTTTGTATCTTCTTTATTTTCATTATCTTTCTTTTTTTCACTTTATTTTCTTGTTATTTTCATTTTTTTCATTTGATAATCGATATTAAAAGTAATGATATCATCTTCTTCTATTTTAAATAAGGTTTTTTCTTTCTGACAATTTATTTCCCCAATATTACTTGCATACACACCTTAGTTGGGGGCAATTAAATAAAATCCATGGTTTCTTTTTTTAGCTAATTCATAGATGTTTCATAGGGTTAAAATACCTCTTTTACTTCAGTTTCTTACTATTTATTTTCTTATTTATCTTATGTATAAGGTTTGGATTCACTATCTTTATTGCAAATTCTGCAAAATAAATATTAAATTGATATTTAAATTAAACCTATTTTTAAATTAATAGAAAAAATATTTTTATTACCCGATAGCAAAATCGAATTTTTCAGCTTGTTATTATTGATCATCCTATTTATTTTTACTATCTTATTATTTATTTTTAAACTTAGTATTGGAAGCTTCTGTCTTTTGCTCTTGTTTTTTCATACTGCATACTTTGAAGTGGAATTATTTACATTACTTCATAAGAGCATACTAGTATTTTAATTTAAATATATATCTATAAATAATTTTATTATAACATTAAAAATTTAAATATATACTTTTAAATTCTAAGTCTATAGAATACAACTATTGACCCGGAGAGTAACTGGTTCATTTTATGGTTCGAAAGCTTATATTCCTTTATGTTTTTAATCAAATTTATTTTTATAATCGTTTTTATCGGTCAGAATCATATAGCACTGTTAACATAAATCATTGGAATTTTCTAATTATATGTTTGAGAAAATATTATATTTCTTATCTTCTTAATTAAGTACTTCATTCTCTTCTTTCAGATAATTTTTGTATAATGTCTTAATATTTTCTGAGTTGCAATCACAGTGGTAGAAGTGTTTCAATTGTTTAATATTATCCTTACACTTTGTACATTTGCAACCATCAGAGTCCCAAGGTAGCATTTTTCCTTTAGTGTACAGATACTTACTTAGTTCTTCATACTTAGTTTTACCAAAGGCTATGTACTTTAACTAGTTTTTATTACATTTTTTACAGATTATAGGTTGTATCTAGTTAAAATATATAATTAATTTAAAAATATATATATATCTTAATTAATTAAAATAATTTACCTCATTTCCAACTTTTATGCTGGTTTTCTTGTTTGTAATGAATTCTATTTACTTAATACTTGTTTTATCAGTTCTTCCCTTATCTTTACGAAATATTCACTTTCTATTGGGATGTCATTATCTTTAATTTTTTATATTTCTTCATATGTATTATCTGCCTCTTCTAACTTCTTTTGTCTTTCTTATTGGCTTTACTATATTTTTTTTCTCAAAATTTCAATAGACTCATCTCCAAATATTTATCCACCAACTTCTATTGGAATGTTATTATCTATATTTCCTTATAATTCTTTATAATAATTCTCTAACTCTTCTAGTCTTTGATATTTGTTTTAATATTTCCACTGTATTTATTAACTCAAATTTTCAATAGACTCGTCTCCAAACATTTCTCCAGCATTTTTCTTCTAGTCAAAAACTAAATACTTTCTATTAAATTGGTCTAACCTTGAATTTGCACTCCAGTATTTCCTTTAAGTGATACATGCTTCTTTTATGAGTTGTTGGGTTCTCCAGTTGTATTGTGAAGATTAAATTGAATGGGCTATTGAATTAATAAGTAAAAAATAAAAAACAAAAAAATGAGATATTAATTAACACAAATGAATTTTATAACATAAATTAAAAAAATTACTTAAAAAGAACCAACCGTTCTTTAATTTTTATTATCATCTTCTATCATAACCCCTTCTATTCCCCTTTTTATTCCTTTATCATCTATTGATATGTTGAAAATTAAATTATTAGCATAATTGGGTAGTGTTTTCCTGATTAAATTGCAGTTTGGGATTGTTTTAGAAGGATCATAGTTTCCAAACAAAATATCAGGTTAGTATGGAAGCTAGTCTTCAGCTAGAAACTTTTTTAAAGGATGTTTATATCCCTCAGAAATATAATTTTCTGGCTCATTTTTGATCTTGCTGTTTGCTTTTGGGGAGTATTCAGATCTATTACTTGGAGAAAGTACACCATTACAATCTGATTGGTCACCTGACATAGATATATTTTCCAATTCTATAAAATTGACTTTCGTTGATTATTATCTTATATCAACCATTTGTTTCTTTTTATGAAAATGTTTGTTTATTTATTTACTTTTTTTTACTAGTTTTTAGTTATTTTATTATTTTTTTTTTGATTTTGTTTTGAGGAAAAATATGCTATTATGTATTTAAATTAACATAATTGATGTAATATTATATATTGTTATAATTAATAATTATTATTATTATAATAATTATCCATATAAAATTTTTATATAAATGAAGTTATTTACATATAACAAAATTCAAAGCGTTGATTTTTATATTATATTAAAAATGATTTATATGGCGCAAGTCAAACTTTTTTCAACATTGTTTATTAGAATATATAGAAAAAATATTTTTAGAATATATCAAACTAATAAGAATCAATTACGAAATAAAAGAACTCCAAAGATTTTTACTTATGAATTTTCACATTATATCATTAAATATTGAATAATAATGCATTTTTTCATGCCATTGTCTATTATAGTCTATTAGCAATATTAGACTTAATCGGACAAAATTTGAACTCTTTGTTTAAATTTTTTAAAGTTATAATAAATATGCTAATATATTTAATAATAGTCGAAATGTACATTTTTGGGGCATTTTTGATATACTTAAACGATTTAACTAAATACTGTGATAGACTTTAATTAAATAATATAACTTTCTTCAAAAAAAAATGATTAAAAAAAAATGAAATGCTAGGTATTTTAAGAATTAAATTTGCATATATATAACCATATTGTTTAATTTTCCTGAATTTATTTTTCTTTTTTTGTAAATGAAATTTGAGTATCAATTAATCAAAAAAAATTTATTTTTCAAAAAAATAGATTGAAAATAACATATAGTTAATATATTTAGTAAAATAATCATTTTTTTTTCAAACAAATAATTAATTTTCTAAAAAGAATAAACTATGTGTTCAAAAAATAATAAAATCACTAATCAATATATGCAGAAAATAGTGAAAAAAACAAAATTAAATTTTTATTTTGAAGAAAGTTATAATATGAATTAAGCAATGTTATACAATATATAATGGAAGAATACGAAAATTCACGAGAGCTAAAAACTCTTTGGAGCTGTCTGAATTCATGATTATTCCTGATTCATGGATGAATTCTTAAAATATTTTTAAAATAGTGTCCAATAATTTGGATATTATAGGACAGTGTTAATTGGGCGAGGTTTTAAATAACCCCAATTTATTTTATAAAATTATTATATGACAAACATATGAAAAAATTTTAGACTTAATTTATTTCAGATTTGGTTCAGTTTTCTTATTAATTTAAAAATGTTTACAATTATAAAATTTTATTATCACTTTTAGAAAATTTAAGTTAATTTTTGAAATGATTACATAATAATTTATTTAATCTATATATAATAATTATTAACAAATTGGCTCAATCGTTAACAACTATTACCTTGAAAAATCAATACATTTTATTAATTTCATATATATCATCATTTGATTTATTTTTGTTGGTTTAAATATATTAAAAGATATTCTTAACTATATAATATTTACTTTATTAGAATATATTTCTTCAATATAAATAATTACCAATTTAATATCATATTACTTTTAAACAAATATAAACATAATTTTTAATTAGTTTGATTAATATCCAAATCATCATAATAATTTATTTTTATTTTTTTAAAATAACAATTTATTTATTTTATTATGCATACTATTATACTTTAAAACTATAAATTAAATTTCAAATTAGCTTATTGTATATTACTCTACTAGTGCGTATTTATAAAATTAAATATATTATAGAAATAATTAGTATTTATATATAATAGTTAAAAATAAATTCATATTAATTAATAAAAAAGTCTAAAAATAATAAATGTATATTTAATAGTTACATTATTTTTTAGTTATAAATCAGTTTTTCACTATAATTAAATTTTTTTATCTTAAATGAACCTGAATTCTTTTGTTTTACTAAATTGTGGAAAGTTTATTTTCTTCTTATTATATTCTTGAGAAATTTGGCATTTCTATTCCTCCAGGTCTAAATCACTAAAAGTTCTTATGCTGCTGCCATCTGATCTGTCTTAGATATTAGTATTATTTTATTTTGACTTAGAACTTACATCTTCTTCACTTTCGAACTTTATTAGTTGTTGTATGGTTGCGAATTCAGAACTTAGAGATTATTTATATTTCTATTTAGAATTGGATGTACAATGCTAAGAAGATGATTTCTAAAATATAATATTTATATAAATAATTTCTATTAAAAGTTAATTATATTAATTAATATTTAACATTACTATAAAATTGCTAGAAAATTAGGGTGATGGTATGGAATGATTAAATGAATACTCATTTTAATATTAACTATAAGTTTATTATATCTTAGAAATTATTTATGGACTTTCATCACTCTGCCTAAACGTAGATGAGCATTTTATAAAACTTGCAGTAGTCATATAGTTTTAAGAATCGACTTCATTAATGGTATTTTTAGTATTATTTTATCCGTTTTATAAAGAATTTGATTAAGGTGAATTTTCTTCATTAATTCTTTCTTTCTATATTTTTTGATTATATTAACAAAGGTTTATATTTCATATATTTTAATTACTTATATATGCTCTGTAATACTCATTTTTCTCCCTGCATTATTTATATTTTTTGTAGAATCTCTTTTATTATATCATCTTCTTTACATTATATTGACACTCTTTACTAAGTTTTTGTATTTTTAATATTATTTTAAATTTCTTCAACATAAGATTCTGATGAAAAGCTAAAATTCTTCAATTTATTATCTTCTATATCGTCTTCAATTTCATTTTCATTATCATTATCATTATCAATATTATTATTGTCGGATATTTAATACTTTGTATTCAATTGTTATAACTATATTACTTTGGAATCCTTTATAAAAATAACATTTATCAATGATATTATAAAGAATTTTAATATATTTATATAGCGTTTAGTCATTATTTACTTAATCAGTTTCCTCTGATTTCTTAAAATAATTGTGTATTTAATTAGAAATAATAGATAAATTATTTTCTATAGATGGTCTTTATTAGGTGTTTATTGATCTTTCAGAAAAAAATTATTTGAACTACTTTAACTTGTAGCACCATTTTTGTAAAAATATGATTTTTATCCTCTTAATCTCCTCTTTATTTATCTCATACTATGATCATCACTATTTGATTCTTTTAAATATCTTTAAGTGTCATACTATTTAGAATTATATATATATATGAGATTAGAATATGAATATGAATAGTTCTAATAATATTTAATATTAACCATATGCTATTTTTTGGATTTCATTTTATTTAATTTCTGTTAAGTTTTTTTTAACTAGCTCTGAATGAACTTATTAATTTACTACTACTAGTCATCTTTCAATAATATTAGAATTATATTATGTACAATTTTAAAAAAACTATGTAATTACTTTTAATATTATTTTTAAGATTGTATTTTGATTTTTTAGTATTAAAGTTATTAGGTGATTTTTAGCATAAACTAATATTTGATATAGGGCTAAGACTTTGTAGGGATTCGACTAAATATAATAGGTGAATAATATATATAAATTTAATATATATATATAAGTATTTAATTTCTTACTTTGAAAATTTGAATTATTGCCAGAATCATGAGTTATTTATTTATATCCATGTTTTAAGTGATGATCTGTTGTTTATATTACATTATCACATTATTCTAAATAAAATTTATTAGCTTACGTATATATATAGTAATTTATGAATTATTACCTGAAAAATATTACGAAAGTAAACATTCCTAAGCTGTCCACCTTTTACAGGGATCTAATTAGAGAATATTTTTTAGTAAAATAAATAAACTATTGGAAGGGCCTTCTTATGGTATAGGGAAAAGATATTTCATACTTAAAGCAATTTTTATTTCTTCCATACTTAGTTCTTCATTATTAAAATTAGTCCAAGGTGTTTTACCATAAACAATCTATAGAATATGTATTATTTGATTTTAAAAAATATTAAATAAGTAAACTCATTAATTATTATTACCTAGTATATTATAATCCCAACTGACCAAATATCAGATGCTTTTAAAAATTCTTATTTCATAATACTCTTTAATTTCAATTAATTAATATGAAGTATTAATTTACTTTTTAATATTAATAAATTAGAATACTTCAGGGGAACTGTAAACGGATAGTAAATTATGTTTAACTTTTTATTCCATTTTTAATATATTAATATCAGAAATTTTAACTTTTCCATGGCTATCAAGCAATATATTAGAAGGCTTTATATTACAATGTATTACATCGTTAGAATGTAAAACTTCCATACCTTTAAAAATACTTTTATATATCTTTTAGTCTATTATGGATTAATAAAACTGAATTTATATAATAGATTCTATAAAGAATTCCCTTTCATAAATTCACTGACTAAAAAAGTTTCTATATAATCAGTATGATATTCATAAATAAATTAAGAAATTAGATAAAAGTATTAAATAATTAAAATTTATCAACTATAAATTACTACCTTCTCCATTTTAAAATATTTCATAATGTTAACAAAAGTAATAGCTTTGTTCTTGGATTAATTTTATTTTACTGGATAGTTAATAATCAATCGGTTAATCTTCAATATCCTACTAAGAATACTTTTTATAAATAAATGCAGTTTTGTAATAATTACCATAAATATTAATTAAATATTACGACTTTTATTGCCACCAGATCTTCAATTTCATTAGAAAAACCATACCATGTTTTTTTAGATATATTTCGTAATTTAGTGAAAATAATATTATTTTCTTCAGAACTCCCTAGTTCTTAAATAATATTTAATTAAAATATGCTAAGTAAAGTGTAATTAAAGGTTTATTAGTAACCATAAATAATATTATCAGAAAAGTTTATTTAAATATAATTTTTAGAACAATAGCTTTACTTTGTTGTTTATATATGCTGTTATATGACATCATACTATTTTCACTCATCTATTCTATGTGCTTTTACAGTTATTATTATTAGTCATTGTTTGAATTATGATAAATATGTGTTTATTTATTTTATATTTATTTATTATAACCATCCAAAGACCTATCACTATGCAAACATAAGTTATGGGAAATAATATGAGAATCTCTTTTTAATTTATTTGGTTTTATATTTTATATGGAAATTTAACCCTATAATTCTTTGAGATTTTTTTCTCTTGATGCTAAATTCTTATCTCTCTTCATGCTTGAGCTTGCTTTTATTCAAAATATTCAGAAATTAAAATTATAAATATATATATATTTCAATACGACTAGTTAAAGATTCATCACATTCTCTATCTATAATATCAACAATAAAAAAACTTTATAAATACACTATATTTTCAATTATTTATTTTTTACTAAATTATGTAGTGGTTATATCAGAAAAATGTTATTCATAGCTTTTATTGATAGCAGGAGTGTTTATATCTGTGACTTCTCTATTTTTATGATTTTACTTCATTTTTTATTATATTTGAGTAGTTAATATGAAAAATAAAGATTATTTAAATATTTTTTATTTGTATTTTCTTTTTTTTTCTTTTTTACTTCTAAATAACTTCTTTTCAGAAATTAATTAACTTTAAATATTGAATAAATTATATTATTTATTGAATAAAATATATAATAATATTTTGTAGAAAGAATATTAGTTAAATAGAGGAAGTAAGCAGTAAGTTAATGAATAATATATCCTAAGAATAGCATATTTAAAATTAACATTTTCAGTTAAAAATAAAATATTTATTTATGTATTTATTATATAAAATACATATGTATAAATTTAAATTATTGGACATAAATTAAATAAATAATTAAAATTTATTTTGAAAAAAATATTTTACTATTTCTTAACTTGGAAAATAAATATCTTATCAATAATAGACCTTATTTTATATACTTTAGTTTAATTATCCATATATAACTCATGAAGCATTAGAAATAAAAGTTATATTTAATAATAAAATCCATAGATTAATCCTGATTTTCTATAATTTGGAAGAAAAGGACATATAAAAATATATAATTTAAACAAATTCAGAATCATTTTAATTAATTAACGCAAAGTTGTATGTATAGATTAAGTAGTAAAAAATATATTAAATTAAAATTACCCCATACAATATATTTTAATTATTTAAATTTTTATTTATAAATACTTCCTTTTATATTATACATAATATATGTAATAAATATGGTATAGAATTTGATTTTCTTTAGCGATCATTTTTTAAATATAAACTATGTTATATTTTTAGTAATTAAAAATTATGTAGTAACCTTATAATTATTATCTAAGGTACAAGGATGGACTATTTTAAACATTAGGTAAAAAACCTTAAGTTTACTATCAATTAATAAAATATTTATTAAATATAATATTTCAATAATATAAATATAAAATAATATATTATATATTTTTATAAAATGCTAATTAAATAATTAAATTAATTTTAATTAAAAATAAATATTTTTTAACTCATTTTAGTTTAACCTGATCTTATTATTTTATTATTTATTTTAGCATATTATTTTCTTCCTATAATTATTAAATCAGGTTTTTTTCTTGAATTTTTTATTATTCAGGATAGTTACTAAGTGAATATCTACTTTACGTTTATCGAGATCTAAATTTTAAATTACTTATTTATATTTATTTATTTATTTAATAAATAAATATATTTTAGAATTTAAATATTACTTTATAGATCGACTGGATAACATTTATGTTCTATTTAGTTCTTTAAAAGAATTTACATTAAATTCGTTCTTTTACTCTTCATTAACTTTCTTTTTAAATATAATTGGTCGGCTTCTTATTATGTAAGCTCTACTTTATTTCCTATATTTTAAATATCTGCTTTCATTTTTCGGATTCGAGCACCCAGCATTTCTTCATATTTTTTAGAATCTAATATTTTACCTTTAATACTATTTTCTGATATACCTACGAATTGATTAGTATATATATTTAAAATTTTATTATATAATAAAAATTGTATAATTTTACTGCTTTCTCTTTTAATTGATTGAAGTTTTTATAAATCTAAGTCTAAATTATATTTTTTTTCTATCCAATCTAAATTCATTAACTATTTCTGTTTATATAAAATATTAAATTATATAGTGTATGTTACAATATTTATTTTTTACCTCAATAGGGAAACCATAACTTTCCGATATATTCTCGAATTTATTAATGACATAATCATAGTCTTTTTCTTATAATCGAATCTCATCATATTAGTCAGCAATTATAGAATCTTTTATTATTATATTACTGCAAGTACCTTAATATTGTCCATTTGTAAATCTTCTAACTTATCCATCCTCAATAACATAAGTTATTTACCTCTTTATTTTATCAATAAACTATAATTTAATATCTTCAAATTTAATTTCCTAATTTTAAATAATATAAATATAAATTTCTTAAGTTTAACACATTTAAATATTTAAAATTTATACATCTCTATCTTAGAAAAACTTTATTTTTGGATATAAATGCTTGATTTATTGTTTTAATTGTCCTATTTTTTGTAGTTTTTCATCTTCTAATAAAACTATTTTTATACCATTTTCTAACTTTATTAGTCTTTTTGTTGGATAATAGTCAAATTTAGTGTTTTTATTAACATTGTTTGTAGAATGCCCATCAATATAAATTTATTATTCCTAATCTTTAAGAACTATAGTAATTTATCTTCCTTCATCATCATTAAATAGTATTTCTTGAAAGTTTTCAGAATATTCTTCTGGAAGCTTTTTTTATTGTAATATTATTGAATTCATTAAAAATAAAAAATTTATTTAAATTACTTTATAATCAATTAAAAACATAGTTTCAGTTTTTTTACATAGTTGTTATAACTAAGATAACAAATTTATTTAATTATCCTAATTTTTTTATTTAGTACTTGGGTGATGAGATCCATAATCATCATGCACTGAATGCTTTTTCACATTATAATGTATCGAAGTTATAATTCCTTTGTAAATCTTTGTAGGTTACTTTAGCTACATTACCATGACAAATTTATGTATTTAATCATCAATTATTTCATATTTTATAGCATAACATTACTTATCTTTACACTAAAATTCTATAAAATCCTAAAAACATATGTAAAATTTTAATTTTTAAAAATAATTAAAAATAAATTTATTACAGTATTTTTATCACTTTATGGCTAGATTCCTTATTATTTTTTTTCTTCATATTTTCTAAATAAGTTATTTTATATTTTTCTTCTTTTAAAGCCTTTTTTAAATTTATGATTTCTTCTTCCAGCTCTCTTTAAGTGTTTAATATTTCCTATTTTTCTTCTTCAAATTCTTAATTCATTAGTTAAATATGGTTTTTGAATCTATATTATAAAGTAATGAAATGTTGTAAAATATACTGTGTTCTGCAATAATCATTATATATTTATTACTATTGTTGCATTTTTTCTTAAGTTTTTTTCTATTCTTATACTTATTTTTCGAGTTCTTCAAATCTTATTTTCAATAACTCTTAATTATTTTCGGCCATGGCATCTAACCTCAATTTATTTGATTCTTCGAAAAATTATTTTCTTGATTATTCGTCATTATCAAATTTTTCCATACTATTTTTTGTAAAAAAAAGTTTATTTAAAAATTTAATATCTCCTGTTCAATAAAAATAATTACTTTATAATTAGTTATTTTTTAATGTCTAAGTTCATTTATAGTTCTTCTCTTTCTTTCGTTGTTAGATTTTCTTATTGATCTCTAAAATTATTTATAAAAATTTAAAATAACATTATATATCTAAATCTAGAAAATATATTTAAATTTTTACATTTTGTCTTATAAAATTTAAATTTCTTTATAATCATTCAATCTTTCTGCTTCTGTTTTGACAATGTGATTCCTGAATTTTTTTTTTTTATTAATTTGTATAATATATATAGTATACATATATATATATTTACCCAACAATAAAAGTAAAATGTTTGATATTAGGATTATTCTATAGAATATTTTGAATAAAACTCATATATGATTCTTTTTCATCGAATTAATAATGAGGGTTAAGGTCTCTCAATCTTTAAAAAGGAGATTTTTAGCTGAAATAGATTTAGAATGTCTCTAAATTATCATATTTAGAAATAAGACATGATAATTTCGTCTTAATATTTGTTTGCATTTTAATTTATTCTTATAATCTAAGGTATTAATTTATAAAAAATAAAATTAAATCTGAAAAAATATTTTAATATTAGTTTATTTACTGTTAGATATTTATTTTAATGACTTTATTCTTTGTTCTCTATAAACATTCAAATTTTTATATTCATATCGTTCAATAACCCCTTAATAAGTAGTTGAATTTAAAGTTTCCAAATTTAAGCTTCTCATATAAGATTACTCAGCCTTTCTAATTTATCCTTCAATTTTAACTGCTGCACTATTCAAATCTTTTTTTTCCAATATTTCTTCTTCTTCTTTTGAGCTTTTAGATTACTATCTAATTTTTATAATCCGGATACCATATCTACGATACTCTTCCTTTCGGATTCATTATTATTTTTAGATCCGGAGTTAGTAATTTTATTCATAATTTATTAATTTAAAAATATTTTAAATTTTTTTTGGGAGATCTTTATTTTTCAGCTTAGTACTTTTCTTCAATCTTTTCAACTTTTATTAAGTTTTCTCTTTTTATCTTCAATTGTTTAATTACTTAATGGCATAGTTCTTCTTCCTTTTCATTATTAATTTTTTTATTCTTTTTTTATTTTCTGTTTATTTGTCATTCTTTTATAAATTATTATAAATGAAATCATAAAAAAGACTAAAATTAATATAATTTACAAATCCCCCCAATATATTAATAACTAACCAGGAGAAAAATCAAGTAATTTAATTCCAATTGAAAGATCATTGCTCCAACTATAAATTTAATTTTAATTATTTAATTTTTATATTATCATAATTTTTAAATGAATTACGCATTATATAGCTTGTTAATAGGATTATTTTTCCATTCTTATACTAGAATTTCGTCTTTTTTATATAGTTCTTGAATATATTAAGAATAATTTTCAAACTATTATTCATCATCTACACATTTTTATCTATGGAATTTTTAAATGTTATATTTTACTTTTAATTTTAAAAATGTAAATATGATTTTACTATTCAACTTTCATATTTAATATATCTTCTTTAATATTGTATTATTTAACTTAAAGTTCTTCCCTTTTAACATCTAAATATTTTTCAGAAATCTTTATTAAAAATATTAACATATAATGTATTTTTTTCCATAATATTTATTTTAAAATTTATCTACAAATTTAAGTGAGTCATTAGAATTATAAAGTGCTCCACAAATTGCATATTAATCTTTTTCATATGAAAACGCCATTCTATATATTTTACAACTTACTTTATTAATAAATGTTATAATATTTTTCTTTTAATCTGCTATAACTTTGATGATATCTCCTTCTTTATAATTAAAACTATTTTCTCTAATTAATTCTTTATCACTAAGAAAATTTTGCAATTCAGTTATAATGGATGACTTGTATTTTACAACATTGTCAATTTACTCTTTTATTATATTAATTTCTTATTATTCATTTTATCTTTATAGTTTAGATTGTAACACCACTAATTCCTATTCTTTTTCCTACAATTATATTAATAAAGATGTTTCAATATCTTATAACGATTAGTTTTCTTGAGTATAATTGAAAATTTCAGGATTACTATTAAAATCTTATATAATTTCTTCACACTAAATAAAATATTAAAATAAATATGCAAATATGAATAATAAATATTCATAAGTAAATGAATAGTATATAAAAGGTACAATTTCTATTTCTTCTCTAGGCGATGTTAGAAAACAACAAATTTAATATTATGATCTTACTGATTTAGTACGTTAAATTGGAAGATTCATGACATATTCATCTTTAGTTTTAGTTTTATAATATGCTATTTTATTTTCTGACAGAGAGATGGTGACCTCTATTTCATCTCCTATCTCGAATTTCATTTGTTTTTAATTTTAAATTGCCCTTCCATTTATCTAAGCTTAGTTGCTGCAGTACTATTTTCCATCTCCACAAAGTAAATAAAATCCATGATTTAATTTATTCATTTACCAATTTGATTAGAAATTAGCTAGGGAGTTCATATTTCCAATGCTATATTTTACGAATAATTAATTAAAATATAAAATAATAAAAGTCAATATATCATACCCAATTGCCATATTTCCTCTATTAAAAAAATCAATTTGTTTAATTTTGATAGAAAATTTATAGACAGCATCAAAAAATAACCCACCATCGGTGCAAACAATCACGCTCTTTATTAATTAAATTATAAACATAACTATCATAAAATATTAAAATTCAAAAACTAAAATTTATACTTTTGGAATTTTGCTATATTCATTTCCTACAGTTACTATTCTATCACCAGATTCTTATGATATTTATAGTTACGGATGTTTATTTTCATATTAAAATTATCCTAAATATGCTTATGTTTATGCATAAGTATTATTTAATTGTTTTTCATTTGGATTATCTGTATATACTATTCCTTTTCCCGAAATCATATAAGCCCTGTATTATATTAAATAAAAAATTAATAAAAAATAATGAAATTTATTTCCAAAAATATTATACCCATGACCAAATATTTCTAAGTTATTGAATATATGATTCTGATTATTTTCTTCTTCTTAATTTTTGTTTAAATTTTAGTTACTAGTTATATTGGTTTTATCTATTTATTGGTTTAGGAAAGATTGGATAAGTAAAAAAGATTTTCTATTTGATTGCTTTTAAATATTTAAATCTAAAATAACTCTTTGCTTAACTTTATATATTCCAATCGCTAATTTTCTCGAAACATCACAACTTACAACTTAAAATGAAAATTCTTCTGGTTTATAGGTGATGGTATTATTTAAATCTTCCCTTAAAATACTTTCTTCAAAATTCGCATTATCCAGATGTTGCTGTTGATGATGTAACGAGTTTCTAATACAAGGGTTTAAATATGGATGCATAAGGGCATACTATTAAATAATTAAATAAAGTTTTATCCAATTAATTATATTTTGAATATATGTATATACGATAAGTTGGGAGTTTTTATTTTATTCGTTTTCTTCTTCATCATAACAAGGCTGTACAGATATTTATCTATTTTCTGTGAAATCATTTATTATAATTTGTTCATGCTTCATTTAGGGCTGAGTAAAAAAATAATTTAATATATTATATTTATTGTTTATATAAAATAATAAAATCGGATAATATTTTATTACATTAAATTCACTCAAAGATGTTACTTGATTTATTTAATATTTCCATATTTATATTTAAGCTCTATATTTAAAAATAATAGAAATAAAATACATTATATTATATTACTAAAAGACTTAATTTTATTACCTAATCTGATTGGTGTACAAATACCTTTCTCCACTTGATATGTTTTAATATAAGTATTCAATTTTTTCTTGCTAAGTTTGACTTTCCTATAGTTTATCAGCAGCTTCATCTTCTTATAAGAATCCCAATTATATGTTTACAGTTTTTTTTTCTTTTATTCGTTATTTTTTTTGCGGGTCATATACAGATTCAATTTATTATTTCACATTCTAATCATATTATTCGTCATAATCCCCAAAGCTTAAATAAAAATGCTCTAATTCTTTAGAGTTGTTAAATTTATTCATGATCTCTTATTAAAATACAGAATAATTGTCAAGAAAAGTTGATTAAATTCCCATATTTTTATCAAACCTTATTCTAAAATCCAGATGTTTTAGTTTTCGGCAGAAATTTTCATTCTTTTAGTTTTATTATTATAGATAATTTAAAAAATACAAAAATAAATTTAAATTTAGATTACCTAATATGATCCATCAAACATACTAATATTTTTATAATTTTCCAATTCTTATTAACAATCTTCAATATTTTGAGGCAATTTCAGTTCAATTTGTGATAAAAATATATTTGCATTACTTTTATAAATAATAATATATATATATTATTATTAATTATAATTGCACATTATTAAAATTACTTTTGACTATCTAAACCTTGGGATTTAAATAAATTTAAAATCTTGTACTATCTGAGATGTTGAGCCCAAGTTTCTATGTTTTCAGATGCTTTTTCAACAAATTTTAAATTTAATCTATTTAAAAAAAGGAGTTTAAATTAATAAATAAATTCGTATTTAATTTCGTATAAAATATATGTTTACGAATCATTAAAAATTATTTCTGCTAAATTAGTATTTCTTTAAATATTTTTATCATAAGCCAGATATTAAATCAAAAATTGGTTTAGGGCTAAATAAACTCATATGAACTATTTATGAAAACTCTAGGGTTAGATATTTTGTTAATTTTTTTTCCTTCTAAAATACATGGAGACTATATAGTAAGGTTTTTCTAAAATTCTCTTCATCTGTAAAATTAATACTCAATACTTTTTCATTTCTTTTTTTTTAATAAAATAAAAATAAATAAAAAAAAAAAAATTATCATTTCTATTAATAAATTACTCATTTATTTTATAATCAATCGTTTTATTCCCGTTTTTTCCCAAGCCTAGTTTTACATACTAAAATTTATTACTTTCTTGAATTTAAACTTTAAAAGCTTGAGTAAAGTTAGTGAATTAGCCCCCATCTCTTTTACTTCTACGTGTACTTGGAGTTATTGCACTTGCATCACCTGAATGCACATTTCGTGTTGAATCTCCTCCTTAGTCTTCAAAATAATTTATTTTTTCTTCATTTCGATTTATGTTGTATTCATATATGATGACAATGGTATTTTATTATTATTATTCTTTTTAAATTTAAGAATTTTTTAAATTAAATTTCGAAATACTTGTTTTATTATTGGGCGTTATTCTTTTGAAGGACTGTTTTTTTTATCTGATTTTAAATGGAATTAAGCCTAAATTTTCCTGCTTTGTATTTTCTCCATCCATTGAAGTAAAAGTTGTAAAAAATTAATTTGTATTAAGTGCGGTAGCTGAATTTAACTGTTTACTTGTACAAGAGTGTTCCCCTGAGTAAATTTACTAATCGGTTTAGTTATACATAATGGTTGATGCATGTTTTCTGGTACTTGGAAAAGTTTCCATCACATCTTAGTTTTATTTTCCTTGATAATTAAGCTCTTAGCTTTCTTCCAAATTCCCCCAAACTCGAATCCCCTCCGGTGTTAACTATTCTAAAACAAGGTTAAGATCTAATAGATTTGGATCTTAATCTATATTACAGCCACTAAAATCAATTTTTTTTGTTCCAAAATTACTCCATCTATTGTATTAGATATAAGATATATTTAGTACATAAAAATTTATTATTTTTATTGATAAAATAGTTTAAAATTAATATAAATACATTTTCTGAATTTTGAAGTGATAACTTCTATAACTCCTGGTAAATGATCAGCATAGGTTGGGTTGTTTGCTAAATCTATATTTAATACTCTGATTTAGCTATAGGCTTTTCCGTCCACATGGGCAAATGACAGAAGAGCTTAGTAGGTGGTGATGTGTAGGCTTCTTCCTATTTGAAATACATCAATCAGTTCTTTGGAGTTCTTTTTCAAGGCGTTAGCATCTTCTTTGAGTTGATATAAGCTTTCTACCTTATCTTCAAATAGGAATTTTATAAGGAGGACAGAATACCTCAAAATTGACAAAAGGGAAGAATAAAATCCAGCAACAATCATAATTTTTGTGAAAGAAGAATAATTAGAAGTTGCTTCAGTTTGGGAATTATTATAGTATTGTAAAATCGCCATTGGAGCTGATTAGAAAATTGCTTCTATAGTGTCCATAATAATTATGTATGAATTTATATCAGAGTAATATAAAAATGTGATCAAACTTTTTTCTAAATTCATATCAAACATGACAGATTAAGGAATGTCTTTCCTAACTATGGTCGATTGATGAGCCTTTCTCTGATTTTTATCGCTTATCAATTCTTGATTCATCGACTTTTCAACTGCGAAGCTTACAATTACATTGTTATATTTCGTCATGTACCAATGAATTAAAAATGGAACAATTTTAATTTAGCTCATTATGGTTAAAAAAATTGCCACATGCAGGGAAATGAAGGCGTATACGAGGGCCCAAAAAAATTATATAAACTTACTTTTAGAGAAACCTGTATCCCCTCCCATAAACTTTGTTTCCCCTTTAATTCTGATTCTAAATCCCATTTATGTATGGAACGAGACTGCTTTGATTTTCCCAATAGCATCGACCAAGAAATAATTTGCACAATAAGTTAAAAAACCAAAAAAAAGAGAACCATATTTTTAATTTCTATAGAGATGAAATCGGCACTTAAATAATAATAAACATCAGATATTTTATCATATAGCCCAAGTAATAATATTAGAATAAAGGAAATAATTTTGAAAATAATGTCTAGAGAACCTCTCCCTACAGTTAAATAATACCAGAAACTTTTTTGAAAATATTAGTATATTCGATCTGTTATATCCTTGCAATTCAATATTTACACCGAACAGTTTTTGTTCGATAAACCAACAGTTATATAGAACGGTTTTTCTAATTTATATTCTATCAATTATACATATGTTTAATGAGTGTTCTTATTTGTGTAGGTTACTGTACCAAATACCCTTTAGTTTAAAGATTGTTATGATATATTATTGTTAGCTAGTTGTGATTTTATATAACTTTATATTGTGTATTAATTCATATCTGGGTTAATCTCCATTTCTATTATATCTCCCTAATCGAAACTAATAACAGGATGGTTTATTTTAGGAATATTTAAGTTTTCTGAAATTTGCAAACCGTTATCTGTTACCAAAAATATCCCTTTCTAATTACTTCTACTAGCTCTAAAACTTTTAATTATTTTTTTACTTCTACTCAATCTAAAATTATAAACATATATATAATATAAGACTTTTATTATTTAGTGATAATAAATTACCCTATAGCTATTTATGGTACTTATTATATAACTTCATTTAAATTTGATTGAACTATTTTGAAAGTTATTATATACTTCTTCTGGTGCTTTATTCTGGTATCTATTATAATAAATTTTAAATCTTTTGAGTCTTTATTTCCTTATATTAATTTTTTGTCTATCAAAGTTATAGCACTATTTTTTTAACTCTTTAGAAATTTGACTGATATTTCATTTGTTATTGAAAAAGGAATGCTGTCAGTTTTAATCTTTAAAATTAATATAAAATTATATAATTCTATCAATTTTAATTTATAATAATGCATTATATACGAGTTAGATCTGCTCCTACTCCTCATCTTATGATAATAAAGCACAAGGAAAGTATTATTCTGTTGTTTTAAACTTAAAATCCAGCGAAAACGATTAACGAATAACTGTCGAAATATTTGTATAAATAATTTTTTATTTCAAAGGATCTACTTCGATTTGCATTATTTACCCCTCTTCGAATTAAAGGTTTTGAGAATTTTCTTTGTTATTAATTTATTCATCATGATCAGAATAAATAATACCGTTAGCTTGCATTAAATAGGACCCGTGGTTTATATTATTTCCATCAAATTCAAGATTTTGAGTTACCTCACTTTCTATCACTGACAGCTTTTTATTATTATGGAAAATTAAAATGTAAATAAAAAGCGATAAAAAAAATAAATATAATACTGATTTACTAATTCAACTTCATCTCCTTCATCTAGCATAAATATGCAAGGAAAATAAGAGTTAGTACCTTCTATATTTTTAATATTTTTTATTTCTGAAAATGAATATTTTTAAGATTTTCCATTCAAGATAGAAAAAGATAATTTTTATTAAATAAAGTCATAGATCATTTAAATTTTGGATCCTTATTCAAACTTCAATTATAGTTTCCCTTTATTAGAATGACCGTCACCTAAAACAAAATATCCCAATTCACTAGAAGTCAATAGATCTTACTCTTCGATTTCATATCCAAATTAATCAGCAATAGATGGATTACAAATTCTAAAAATACAGAATTTATTAAATTAATAAAATATATTTAAAACAAATATACCCTATCGCTATACTAGATGGATTTTTTATTTATTTTAACAAGAATGTAATATTAAGTAAGCATTTGTTCTAGGCTTTTATTATGTTCTGCTAATTTCTCTCTAGCAAAGCCATCTAAATAATAATTATACAAAATTATTGATTTTTAATACTCATTTCTTAAATATTACTCTAAATGATTGAATATTATGCTTGCTTATTAAATATCTTCCACTGGGAAATAAAGATTAAGCTTATTCTAATTACTAACTGGTTGTTATTAACCCATTATATCTTACAACTTTTCCTTCCATTTTTACAGAAAAATCTATATGTTTTTTTATTCAGAAAAATTGTAATCTACCTTATTTTACTCTATTTAACTTCTTCTACTGCATACTCCAAGTGCTATATTTGGGTTATTACTGTCAATTTTCGAAATCAGTACTTAAAAAATAAATCTTTTTGACAAAAGTAAAGACTTTTACGCCAAAACAAATCTTTATTTATTCTCTCTGTTTATACAATAGGCCTTTCCATCTTTAGAAATTTCCACATCTTTATGGGTTTTATAGTTACTGTTATCCCATTAGATTTCCATTTTTTTATTTAATTAATTTTTTTAATAAAATTCTAATAAGCTCATCAACAAAATGTTTATTTATTTACCATTTTGGAGATTTCTGGTAAAAAATAACTAGAAAAAATAAAATTCACCGCATGTAATTTATTTGTATATTTATTAGTAAACGAAATAAGGTCAATTATTTATAACGGCTATCGATCAGATGTATCTAATTCAAGGGGCTGTTTTAGTACAATATCTTGCTTTTTTATGTCCCCTTATTGGTTTTCTTAGTTATATGATCTTTCTTAACACTATCCAAATTTTACAGATATTTTTTCATTTGTTAAAAAACTACAACCTAGTCGTGATTTAATTATTTAATTTAAATCTTTAAGGAAAAAAAATTGACAATAATAATTTATTTATATTACCTACTAGTTATTTATCGTTATAGTACATTCCAACAATGGATAGGTAATCATTGTCCTCGAAAAAAAAGTTTTGTGTTTTAATTTCCTCTGGTTTAAATTAAACTTACTAAATCGATTGAATATACTTTTACTACAAAGATATGGAATCCTACATATGGAATTTTAAGCCTGTAATTTATGAATATCCCTATAAATCTTCGAATTCATATTCTTACGCTCCTAGTACTTTTCGTCTGCTTATTTCAAAAGGAATTCCATTATTATTAAATGATATATTTTTTTCAGCCTTTCAATAAATTATTGATTATTTTAATTAATTAGTATTAAATAATATCTATCATATTTAATAATATTAAAATATTACAAATTATATTATATCCTAATCATTTTAAATGATACAGCACGGATAAAATGATGATAGATCTTTTTTACTTGATAAATCAATTTAATAGCAAAATTCATCGCTATTATTTAAAAATACATACAATATTTTTATTAAACATTTAATCTAAATGTTATTATGTAATCTTCTTATATTTCTGGTAAATTTTCATCTTTTTTTGTATCATTTTTTTAATGATTACTATTATTGGAAAATAATGTATAATTTAAACTAATTAAATAGTATCCATGTTCACCAGCTTAAAGTTTTTCTAAAGAAGTTTCATATTTACTCAGTTTCGTAATATTTTAATTATCATTAGAAAATACAGATATTTAAATATTCAAATTAGGAATTGTAGACTTTGTATTAGAATATGGATTATAGCATCTAAATGCAAAAAAATAAAATATTTTAAATGTTAATATAATAAAACTAGAATTATCTACCCTAAATAAATATTTGTTTATTTATTTTCTTTGTTAAAATAGCAAATTTTATATGAAAACTCTAAATATGATAAAATACTTTTTTCCATAATAGCTACCTTTTTTTTATTTAATATTTAAAAAAACTAGAAAATTAATTTTATAAAATTAATTACTATATGCAAACAGAATTGCTCCCAAAGGAAATGGAGGAGTTTATATATTATATTCAGCAAAGACTGATAGTAAATTATTTGCAATAGAAATAGATAATGAAGGAAATCAAATTAAAACACATTATCTATAATGAAAAGGAAAGCCATATGACATAATATCAGTGTAATTTATAAAATAATATTTACTTATTTAAATTTAATTATTACAATATCAATTAATTTAATAGTGAATATGGCTTGATTATCATGGCAAGAGATGAACCCATTTTTTATATGTCAAAGCTTTCGATACTACTAAAAACGAAATAAAATGGTAAACAACTCTAATCAATAATGGAGATAATCCGACAACTGCTATTACTTTAGATTAAATGGACTTTGGAAATGTTTTTGGAACCTAGAGAATGTATAACCCGCACAATGGGAGATTAATTTATACAAAGAATGAGGTTTTAGCCGTATTTGCTCACTATAATAATTTGATGATAAAGGTAGAGAATATTAAAATTTATGAAATAATTATATAATAAATATACTAAATAAAAATAGGAGGTACAGATGGTCATACTGGGGATACATCAGTTTTTTTAAACCTATAAACAGGAAAGAAAACTGGACAAGGGTTTACTTGGGGCTGTTCTCATAGTTTAATTCAGAGTGTTTTGTATGACGGGTTAAAAATTTATACAGCTTCTTTAGGAGATGCTTTCTCTTAATCTATCAGAAACTAAAAGCTTGAAAATTTTATAGTAATTTATAAAATGATATTTATCATTTTGTTTATTAAACATTTAATGTATTATAGATGGAGGGAATGTAAAAGTGAATGGAGATGACTTGATAGATCCTAAACTTTTACCAGGAACTGTAAGCCAATTTATTTTAGCATGTTAACAAATAAAATTCTAAACTAATAAGTTCAATTTTTCTTTTTCTTATTAGGGTTCTGGTCCAGCTGCAGGTAGACTTGGGCAATTAACATATATGAAAAAAGACCTTTATATTTAAGTGCACTCTCAACATCCTTCCAAAACTACCTTTAGCGACAAAGAGTAAATTTAAACTTAAAACTCTTTAATTAATTTATACTATTTAAATTTTAAAAATACATATTTATTCCATAGATATTCAAGTACAGAAGATAAATTATAAATAATTACCTTTGATTCTAAATTTTCTAGACTTAATTAGTGCAAACTTAAACCAGGAATTAATGTAAATAATATTAAATCCGCAAGATATGGAGATAACATTGCCATAGGCTACACAACTGATACTCCTAATCCTCCTGAAAACTCACTTTCAACCACAATAAAGATGATCGATTCCATGCATTTTATGTTAGTAAGTGAAAAAGGTGTTATTCTTAAAAGAATTTGATTTGACCGCTTCTTCTTTGAGTGCTGCAGATGATTGGGAAGTTCTTTCTGATGGAAGTGTTATATGGTCTTTTATTGATACTTCAGACAAATTTTTCATATATAAATTACCCTCTTACTGACAATTAAAGAAAGATATTAGTAGAAAATTGTAAAACCTTTGATAAATCTTTTGCTGTAAAATAAGATGATAAAACCTTTGACCCAAATAATCCTAATAATACTGAAGATCTTAATGGATAAAAAAATAACGGTAGATATATTATATAATTCAAAAACACTTCCATTTATTTTTATATATATTTTAAAATTTATCTTAAAACAGATTCAATAAAAAATAATAAAAACTCTAATGATTCATCTGGTAGTAATGGACTAGCGGGATGGGCAATAGCTGTGATTGTAATTTCTCTATCAGATGTAATAATAGGAGGTCTAGTTTTAACTTATTGGCATTTTATATATAAGAAAAATAAATAAATGCTATGCAAATAAAGATTTGAATAATTTGAATAATAATTAAATTATTTATGATTTTATTTTTAAGAAAATAGCAAAGTTGTTAAATCAAATAACTTGAATAGTCTTCTTAATTTAGTGAAAGAGATATGGAAGAAAATCCTTCATATATATTTAGGGTGAATCGGCTTTGAATTTAGATATTAAAACCCTATAAGTTGGGAAAACACCTTTTTAGAAAGAAGAAGAAGACACGAAACAAGAAAATACTATATTTGGTAAAATTAAAAACTTTTTTCTTCTGATTAAAAAAATGATATGGTAAAATTAGATCTCATTATTTTTAAATACATATTACAAAATATTAATTTTTATTATTGTTAGAAAAAATTTTTATTACATTATTTCTATATAAATTCTTGATAATTATTATTGATATTTAAAATTATGAATGATATATATTATTAATATATTTATTATTATTTAAATTCTCTATTCAATTTAAATTTTAAAAAATAACTTATATTAATTTATTTTTTATTTATATTATAACATAATTGATATAAATTTATTTAACATCAGTTATTTTATTAGATTTATTATTTTTATTTTTAAAGAAGTTCTTTAAGCATAGATACTTCTTCTTATAATTACAAAATTTAATATTTATCTTTTAATTTTTAAGTTTCTAAATTTTATGCTTTGTATAACTATTATTGAGATACCTTTTAACTGAAAATAAAAAAATAAAATAAATATAAATTCCCTAAAATTTTATTCTATTTACTTAGTAGTTAAATTATACACATTATTTTATAGTTCTCTACTTTATTTTTGTTCTTCTTATCTCCTTCTCTTTTTTTAATCATTTTAAATTTTAACTTGATACAAATTTTAAGCTTATTTTTAAGTTTGATCTATTTATTTATTCTGTGCTTCTATGTCCTTCTTAATTTTTTTAATTCTTCTTTGAAGTTTCTTTTCATACTCATTTTGTTCTTATTTTATAGCCTGCATATTGACTGACATTTAATCATTTTCTGGAAAATAAATTAAATTTATAAATATTTAATTATAGTAGTTAATAACAGTAAAGTATTATAATTACACTAATTTAAGTTAATTTAAGATTCTAAATTATATTTTTTATCAATCCATTCCAAATTCATATTAATTTTCTAAAGATTTTAAAAATATTATTATAATTTTTCATTTCTTTCAAATTTTAGTAATTTTAATTTACTTCAATAGGAAATCCATAAATATCAGATATTGATTCTAACTTATTTGTAACGAATTAAATATCCTTAACCTATATTTGGCTTTCATCATATTAGTCTATTACTACGCCATCCTTTATAGTAATTTTACTACAGATACCTTAATAACAGCCATTAGTAAACCGTCTTACCTAACTATCATCTATCACATATGAAATTTATCGTTTCAATTTATCTATAAAATCGAGTCGAATATCTTCAAATTATATTTCCTTTTAGGAATTAAAACATAAAAATTTATTCATATCATCATTCAATATATTCGTAAATTTTTACTTCTCTGTCTTAAAAAAATTTCACTTTAGGATATAGATGCTTTATCTATTATTTTAATTGAGCAATTTTTCTCGATCTTTCATCTTCTAGCAGAATAATTTTAATTCCATTTTCTAACTTCAGCAATCTATTTGTTGTGTTATATTCAAATTTCGTATTTGATTACTCATTTTAAGGCTTTTATCCCTCAATGAAAATGAGCTACTCATTTTTTTTTAGCTAAATACTGATTTCTCTTCCTTCATCATCTTTAAAATCAATTTCTTCATAATTTTCTAAATATTAGTTCGGCAGCTTTTATTTTATAATTTGATTTATGATTATATTATTTTATTATTTATTTTGATTATATTAAAATTTTTATAAATTACTTAAAAATCTATTAAAATCATAGTTTCCGTTTTTTCACACATCTATCTAAGATCTTAAAGCACATATTTATCTTTTTAATTATTTTCAACTGGGAAAAAAGAACCATATTCATCATGTACACTTTTTTTTAAGCTATTGTAGTGAATACAAGATATAATTCCCTTGTAGTAGCTTTTTTACTATTACTTTTAGTTTACTAATACAAATTTATGCATTTAATTTTCTTGTATTTCATATCTTATTGTTATTTTATCTTTTCCTTTGCATTAAAACTAAATAAACTCCTAAAAATTAAAAAACATGTGTGAATTAAATAATATAATTTAGCTATTTTATTAAAAAATAATTACACTTGATTGTTAATAGTCTATGTTTTATCCATCCAAATTCTTTTTATTCTAGTTTTCTAAATACATATTTTTGTACTTTTCTTCTTTCAATTATTTTTTTAAATTTACTATTTCTTAATCCAGTTAATTTTATTTATTTAATAGATATTATTTTTATTCTTCAAAATCTTATTCCATTTATTTAATACTAGCTTTAAATCTGATAAAGATGAAAAATTTAATAAAATATATTTTGTGTATATATATATTACTTTTATTGTATTTTTTCTTAAACTTTTTTCTAATCCTGCAACTATTGGTCTAAATCTTCGCATCTAATTTTGAGTAGTTCAGCATTATTTTCCATCATAGAATCTAGCCGAATTTTATTAGCATCTTCTAGATATTTTTTCCTAGATTACTCATCATTTTCAAATTTTTCCATACTATAAATTATTTTAAAACATACGTAAACTAAAATACTAGAAATACTAGCTTTTAATTGGATATTTACTTAATTAAAATTTATTTCTTTATATCAATATTTCTTTGCAATTCTTCTCTTTCTTTCTAACTGAGATTTTCTTGTTGGTTTCTGTAATATATTAAAAAATTAAATAAAATAGATTTTTGGAATGTTTTTTCTTACAATTTTTCTTATAGAACTTGAATATCTGCATAGTCTTTTGATTTTTCTGCTTCAGTTTTAACCATATGATGTCTTAAAATTAAAATATAAAATTTTTCTAAATAAAATTAAATATGCAATATGGAGATAATTTTATTACCCAATAATAAAAGTAAAATGCTTTAGATTAGGATTATTACTTAATATGTTTTAAATAAAATTCAAATATTTATCTGTTTCGTTAAGTTGATTATGAGGATTTAAATCTTTTAGTCTTTAAAATGGAGATTTTTTAGTAAAATATAATTAAAAGGTATCTATCTAATCGTATTGTGATATAAGACATGCCAGCTTAGTGATAGTATTAGTATACATCTATATTTTTTCTTCCAATCTAATAGATATTTAGATTAAAATTTATTAAAAGTAGTGTATAAAATAAATAAAAATCATACTGTTAAATGTTTATAGAATGCTATTTTATTCGCTAATCTTTATAGAAATTTAAATTTTATTATTCAAAGCCATCAATAATTTCTTAATAAGAATCTGATTTTAATTAATTTAACCCATGTTTTTTCATATAATTTTATTCAGCTTTTCTTATTTAAACTTATACTATTGCATGGTAATCAGTGTCCATTTAAATATTATTATTTTCTAAATTATTTTTCGAATTTAAAGATTTACTTTAAATTTATAATAAATTAATATCAGTGTCTATATCTTAGATGCTTAATCTGTCAGATCTCTGCCGATTTAATTAATGCTTTATATCATTTTTATAGATGTCTTAATAAGCTGAAAATCTTTATCTTCTTGATTTGTTCATATCATTTTCTTAATTATCTTATCCTTATTCTTATCGTTTTAAAAAATCTTTCTTATTTTTCATTTATTTTATTATAATTTAACAAATTTCTTCTTATTATTCATTATTTTTTCTTTATAATTCTTTTTTTCTTATTTCCTTGTTTTTCATTCTGAAAATAATATTATAATAATTATAATCTATTTGAAATTGAATTATGAAAAATAAATAAATAAATATATATACAATTCATCCCAATACTTTAGCAAAAATCCAGGAGAAAAATCTAAAAGTTTTTGTCCAATTTAAAAGTCATTCTCCCACCTATATAATAATATTGTAAATATTTAAACAAAATTTACTGTAATTTACTCAGTGTATAGCATATTTAATGGATCATTAATCCATTAAGTTTCTAGATTTTCATCTTTTTATATAGTTCTTAAATAACCTAATGATATCTTTCAAACTATTCTTCATCGTATATGCATTTTTATCTAGGTAATATATATAAGTTTTATAATAATGAATATAAATATATTTTATAATTTATAAGGTTACTATTCAACTTTGATATTCATGATCTCTTCTTTAATTCTATACTATTAAGCAGTAAGTGTTTCTCTATTGACATCTATATATTTCTCAGAAATCTAAAAATCAATAATATCTTAATTAATTACTAAATTTTTATTTTTAGAAAAATTAAAGATTTTCATTACAAATTTTATGGAATCATTACAATTATACAGGGCACCACAGATTGCATATTAGTCATTTTTTAAGATAAATTCATTCTAAAAATTTTCCTTGTGGTTTTGTTTACAAAAGTTATTTAATGCTTCATTTAGTCTACTGTTATTTTGACTAAATCATCCTAATTAAAATCAAAGCAATTCAACCTTAGCAATTACTTGTCTCCAATAAAATTTTTGAGTTCTATTTATAAATTATTCTTGTATTTCTAAATAATTTCTATTTGTTCCTTTATTAATTCTGCATCTTTTTCAACTTTAGTTCTCTCTAAACTCTAAAATAGTAAATTAATTTCGCTTTATCCCTATTCTATCCTATCATTTAACGATTACTCTACTTCTAAATATGATGATTCTTCCTATTTCACATTATATATTTCCGGATTATGAGGAAATTCCTATGCAATTTCTTTACTCTAATATGATTTTATTATTATTAAAATAAAATCAATATCAATATTAATATTCATTACTATTTAAATTTCATCATATGAATTTGTTAAAATACAACATATTTAATATTAGGTTGTAAGTTAACTTTCGTTTTAAATATCAGGCAGATTAATAGTATGCTGAATTTTTTAATTATTCTTTGAAAATATCATTTTTTTTTATCTAAATGAAATAGAACAATTTATTTCATCTCCTTCTTCAAATTGCAAGTCTTAATAATGTGGAATTAATGTACCATTTAAATATGGCTAATGACTACTATATTATTTTCCTTCTCCATTTAGTAAATAAAAACCATGCCCTTATTGATTAAGATGTAAACTCTCTCCAAAATGAATAAATTCGCTGTTATACCCAATTCTTAATCAAATAAAAAATTAAAAAAAATAGTCATAATAAAAATAAATTATACCCAATAGCTATATTTCCTTTATTGAAAGAATCTATTTTTCTAATTGATACAGAAAATGTATAATAAGCTTCAAAAAATATATTTTATCCCATTTCTACAAATACACTCTACAAATTTAGATGATTATATATTAATTAAAAAAAGGATTGATAAAAAAATTATTACTTTATGTGTTCTTCCATTAATATTGTCAACTGTCACTATTCTATTTTCAGAGTTTTCTTTAATGATAATATCCTTGTGTTTATTTTCATAAGAAAATTATGCTAAATATGCTTGAGTCTGTGCATAAGTATTATTTAATTATTTTTCTTTTTCGTTATTCGTGTAAATTACTCCCTTACCAGATATCAAATAAGAACTATTCGAGTTTTAAGATAATTATAGTTTTTAATTAAATTGATTTATAAAAATAATTTTAATTAATTACCCATGACCAAATTATTCTAAATTTGTAAATGAATACTTAATATTATCTTTCTCACCAATATTTTATTTATTATTTATAATAATTTATTTTAATTAATTAGTTAAGTTTTGTTCAGATTGGCTAGGGCTATCATTCTTAAAATCATAGGTAACATTTCCTTTCACCTTATATATTCCAATTGCTAGTTTTTTTTATGGGTCGCAATCCATAATTTTAAAAGAAAATTCTTCTGGTCTATATGATACTATACTCGCCAGCTCATCATTTAGAAAGGTATCGTGGCGAAGTTAATTATTATTATGATATGCATTTAAAATTGGAGAGTTATATTATAAAGATGGATTCAAATAAGGATACATAAGAGCATACTTTTATATTTAAAATTTTTGAATTAAATATCATTTATTTAATGATATGTAATTATTACGGCTAAGGATGATTAGGAACCATCATTATTTTGTTAATCATCATTATATTCATTTTATACTGATATATGTCTATTTTCTGAAAATTCATTTATAACAATAGAGCTATGCTTAAGATTGTGCTATAATTATAAAGAAATACGTTAATAGATAAATTTTATTTATTCATGATTTTAATTTAATATGTATACCTAAAATTCATTACAAGCTATAACTTAATTTTTCTTATAATTTAACATTTCTAGTTATTTCCTAATTAAATTAATTTTTAAAAAAAGTTATTATAATATGTTTATGTATTTTAAACACTAATATATTATTTTACTTTATTTATTTTATATAAAATTCCCTTAATCCATCATCAATTTTTTCATACAAATTTAACTTTTCCATATTTTGTTCACCGCTATTTTCATTTTTTAAATTTCCTTCTTCATCTATTAAAAATCCTAATTTTATATTTATTATTTTTTTATCTATTATATTTTATTTTTTGGATGGATCATATATATCTTCTATTTATTATTTTGTAAAAAAGTCAAATTAATCATCATATTCTCTTAAAATTAATATAAATTATAGTAAATTAATTTAATTATTATAATTATTTACCCGAAACTTAAGTGAAAATGCTCTAATTTACTAGATTATTCTAATTTTTTCATTATTTCTTACTAAAAAGAAAAATAATTATCCAAAAAAGTAGATTAAATTCCATTATTTTTATCAAATTTTATTCTAAAATCAATATGTTTTAGTTCTTCACAAATTTTCAGGCTCTTAATAAAATATAGTAATTATGAAATACTTTAAATTATTAAAAAAAAATTTTATTACCTTTGTTTGTTTATCAAACATGGTTATAGTATTTTATTTTTCAAGTTCTAATTGAGAATCTTATTCACACTATGGTAGATTTAATTCAATTTATGATAAAAATATATTGGCATTCCTAAATAATAATAATATTATTAAATATTTATCATTTTTTTAATAAAACTTTTTACTATAAACTTTTATTTTCTATTGAATTGTAAACTTTATATTATCTTAAGGCTTGAGACCAAGATTCAATATTTTATGCTATTGATTCTGTAAACTATTTACTTATTCTACAAATAAATATAATTTATTTTTTATATATTATTTATTATTTATTAAGAATTACGAACTGTTTATATATAATTCAGATAGGTTCGTATTTCTATTTATTTTTTTGTCATAAGCTAAGTATTCTAAAAGGAAATTACTTTAAGGTTCAATAAATTCATATGAACAATTTATAAAAACCCTAACATTAAATATTCCTTTACTATTTTTTTCATGTTGAAATACATTTAAACTATATAGTAAAGTTTTTCTGAAATTTTCTTCATCAGTAAAGTTGAT
This sequence comes from Miamiensis avidus, assembly GCA_037039885.1. NCBI lineage: Eukaryota > Ciliophora > Oligohymenophorea > Philasterida > Glauconematidae > Miamiensis > Miamiensis avidus. The sequence continues at coordinate 302,026 of JAWVGU010000008.1, read as the reverse complement.
ATTCATAACTTGATCATTTCTTAAGATTGATATGAGTTAAAAATAAAATAACTTATAATAAAAATTTAATATTTTTATTTACTCATTTAGTTTAATTTCTATATCTTTTGATGCATATTTTCCCAAATTAAATTTTATATAATTTTATTTGTTATCTTCTTAAAATTTAATTTTAAAGGCCTAATTATTGAGATTTAGAAAGGAAGTACCTTCTCTCTTTTTATTGCTTGGACTACCAGAAAGTAATTCACTACTGCCTATAAAGCTTTAATTTGAAGCAACATCTTTAAAGGATTCGTCGTCTTTTTCTTCTGTATTAGATTAATACGAATAAATTAATATTATTTAATTAATATTTTCTTTATTTTATGACCCCCCAACCTTTAGCATAGGAGATTTAATATTCATTGGAGTCACTCTTCTATGAGATTTTTTAATGCTTTTGTTATTATTAAAAATTTCATTTATTGTTATTATTAGTTGCACACATTTTCTTATCTCTCAGTTTCTTCTTCTGCAGCATTAGTTGCAAATGTATTTAATAGTTGTGCTTCTGACATTAGTGTAGTTTAGCGAGGTTGGTGCCTATTTTTATAATTATATTCTAAAAGGCCTCTATGAGAGCTCTATAAATTTTCCGAAGAGTATAAAACAGAACTCACAGTATGTTTTCTTGTACTTGATAGGGGTAAGTTCTCACAATTTTAAATAGATTATTATTGCTAGGGTTTTATTTCTTCCAAATTTCCCCACATCCTAATTCCTTGCGGAGTCAAAGAGTCCAATATTAAATTGAAATGAATCAGATATGGATCTCCATCAATATTGCATCCAGAAAGATCAATTTTTTTTTATTCTAAAATAACACCATCTTTTAAAACAATAATATTAAAAATATAATAAATTAATTTTAACTAAATATATAATTTACATTTCTTGAACTTTTGTGTAATCACTTCCAAAACCCCTGGCAAATGATTGGCATATGTTGGATTATTTGCTAAATTTATTTTTAAAACCCTTAATTGGCTATAAGCTTTTCCGTCAACATGAGAAAATGAAAGTAGTCCCTTATAAGTATCTATTTAGAGTGTTCTTCCTATTTAAAATACATCATTCAATTATTTTGAAGACTTTTTTAATTCAATTGCATCTTCTCTTAATTAATAAACACTTTCTACCTTATCTTCAAACAAGAATTTAATAAGAAGGACAGAGTATCTGAGAATTGATATTAGAGAAGAATAAAACCCTGTGATAATCATTATTTTTGTAAAATTTGAGTAATGGACAGTAAAATCAATCTAAGAGTTATTGTAATACTGTATGATGGCCATTGGAGCTGACTAAAATATAGCCTCAATAGTGTCCATTATAATAATATAAGAATTGATGTCCGAATAATATAAAAACGTTATTAGATTTTTTTCTAAATTCATATCAAACTTTACAGATTAAGGCAAATTTTTCCTTTAAGCAGTGGAATTATGCGATTTTCTTTAATTTTTATCATTTATTAATTCTTAATTCATTGATTTTTCAACTGTATAACTGACAATAACATTGTGGCATTTTGTCATATACCAATGTATTACGAAGGGGGCTATTTTTAATTGACCCAATAAAGTAAGTAAAAGGGCCGCATGCAATGATGTTAATGCGTAAAACATAGACCATAAAAGATTATAAAGTGACACTCTGATAGATATATAAAGTCCCTCCCAAAAATTTTGTATTCCCTTTAATTCAATTTCTGTATCTAATTTGAATTGTGAGCGGTATTGCTTTGACTTTCCTAAAAGTATCGACCATGAAATTATCTGCACAATAAGTTAAAATATCAAAAAAAACAGTGTCATATTTTTAATTTATTAGGAAATAAAATTAGCGCTGTAGTAATAGTAAACATCTGAAAATTTATCGTAAAGACCAAGGATTAGTATGAAAACAAATAAAATAAATTTTAATATGAAATCCAATGATCCCCTTCCAACAGTCAAATAATGCCAAAAACTCTTTTAAAAATATTGATATACTCTATCAGTAATATCTATGCAACTGAGAATTTCTACTTCACAGTTGCTATTGCAAAGCCCAACTGCAATCGAGAATTCTCTACTTATTTTATATTCAATTAGCTATACATAGGTCTAATTTGTTGTTTTATTAGTATATGTAATTGTTCCAAATACTCTTTTATTGAGTTATTTTTATGAAACTCCTTTACTAATTTGATATTTAATATAGTTTTATATTGTATATTAATTCATATCTGGGTTTATTTCTAATTCTAATATATCTCCAGACTAAAACTCATTCCTACCTCTTCATTTATTTATTTTGGTAAATTTAAATTTTCACTGATTTAAAATCCATTATTTGATATCATATACACTCCATTTTAAATATCTTTTTTGGAATTAAATGATCTCAATATCTTTTTAGTACGTGTCATTCTATTTTTATAAAAAATTATACAAATTTATATTTAAAAAAAAAAATTTTATAATACCCAATTGCAATTTATTAAATTTGAATAAAATCCTCTTTTTAGCACATTTTTTCTATTTTTATAGTAAGGAGATATTTTTTTTCACTTTTTAGCCTTGGCTCTGCAAGAACAAATTTCAAACCCTTAGAATTCTTTAAGTTTTGTATTTTGTATTTATTTACTAATGTAACTGATTTATTTTTTTAGTTTTTGGAAAAATTCATTGAGATATCATTAGATATAAAAGAAGGAATTATATCATTCTTTATCTGATTTAAAAAAGAAAATATAATTTACAAAATGTTTAGATTTAATTTTTTTTTAATTACCAATTAAACTTAATCTTAGTTCTATGCTAATATTACACAAGGAAAATAGTCTTCATCTTTTTTACATTAAAATCAATGCATAGTATGCTTCTTATGACAGTTGAAATATTTGTAAATATTATTTTTTAATTTTAGGGATCAATTTCTACCTATAAAATCTAATTTTCTAGCAAAGTAAGGTTTTATTTATTTTCTTTGTTATTAATGGTTTCATCATGATCAGAATATACGATTCCATTTGCCTAAAAAAGATAAGCTCCATGGCCTATATTATCACCTTCAAACTCTAGGTTTTATTCGATAAGTTTTTCTTCTACAGAGAGCTAAATTGTATATTTTTAAAATAGAATAGTATAATAATTATTAAATATTTTAATCAATAATTACCAATTCAACTTCATCTCCCTCTTCTAAAATCATAATACAAGGCTGCAAGTTGCTGATTTGTCGTTGATTGATTTATTCCAATTTTATGGTTAATCTTTTAACTTATTGTTAATCCTCTACATAATATTGCAATTATTACTCTATAATATCATATTTCATCATAATTTTGCTTCCTTATTAAAATTTTATCCCCTATAATCCAAAATTAGAGGATCCATCTCCTAAAAGAAAAAATCCAATTTCTTATTATCCCAATATGGATTTTTCATTTATTTAATAACTAATAGACTCACCCATTTTGGAATCACATATTCTAAATAAATAAATAAATATTTAATTTCAAAAACTATAAAATAATAATCAAAATAAATTTAACATATTAGCGCATACCCAAGTGCAATATTGGCAGAATTTCTTGCTTATTTTATTTCAAATTAAGCTTAAATTATGCAACACTTTCTTTCATCCTATTAAAGTGCTTCTTTTCTCTATAAGAATATCATCTGAAATTAATAAAAAAGTAGTAAATAAATATTTACAATATTGCTTATAAAATTAAAAAAAAGACAAATAAATAAATAAAATTTACTTTATACTACTATTCGCCCTCACTTTAATATGCGCTACTACTTTGTAAAATAGATTCTTCCTATTCTACTTCCATTATCCTAAGAGGTTAACAAGAAACAGTTGAACCCGTAATAAACAAATCTTCACCCTTTTTTTTAGAAGATAATAGGTATTCTGCTTTGCTTTATATAATTTAACTCCTCTTTTAACTTATTCCAATCGCTATACTAGGGTTATTAAAATCCATTTTAGATATCATAACTTAAAAATTAATTTTTTAGTTAAAGAAATGGGCTTTTTAGCTAAAACAAATCTTTCTTTATTTTCCTTATTTTTACTGTAGACTTTTTCATCCTCCAACACTTCAATATCTTTATGTGTTTTATACCTGCTTGTATCCCATTCCATATTTATTCTTTTCTTTTATTAGTTTTTTAAATTTATATTGTTAATCAATGAAAAAAATTTAATAACTTAAATCTTGTCGTATTACTTGCTAGAATATATGAGGCAAAACCAAATTTGAAAAAATAAAATTGAAAGCACTTAGTTTATTCGTATATTTATTAGTGTAAGCTAACAAACCTATTATTTACTAAGGCTAACTATCTGTGGAAGAAGAAATTATTTGTGGTTATTTTAAAACAATATCTTTTTTCTAAATAGATTATGAATTCTAAGTGCTACCATTTATTTCAGAGCAGAGCCCAAACCTTTTTTATTATTTTTCATTTGTTAAAAAAGAACAACCTAGTATTAAATATACTTAAGATTTAATTTATCATAAAAAACGAAATCGTAATTACCGACTGCTTGCATATCAGTGTAGTACATACTAATAATTGATAAATAATCATTATTCGCGAAATCGAAAGTTTATGTTATCATTTCATCCGGGCTAAATAAGACTGCTTATATAGATTATATATATTATAGCTATGATATACTTTCTTATTCCATATGAAATTCTAACCCTGAAATTTATGAATATCCTTATAAATCTTCAAAGTCATAATCGATATTAGAAATTTTTTTTCTGCTTATTTCAAAAGGGATTCCATGATTATTGAAATTAACTTCCTTTTGAGCCTAAAATAAAATATTTATATTCATATATTTATTTTAATCTCATTTATATATAAGGATTATAAAAAAATATTTTACAAACTAAATGATTTGTTTTTCATTCTATATAATACAACATGGGTATACAATAGAAAGATCTTTTTCTTGAGAGAGATCAATTTCATAAGATGTATTTTACAAATTATTTATGCATATACTAACTTTCTTTGTTTATTCATTTAGTTTAAAAGAAATGATATCATTCTCTTATATTTAAAATAAGTTATCATCTTTAGTATTATTTTTTAAATCATTTTAACTAAGAAAAAGCTTTTTATTTGATCCAATTATGTAATAACCATGGTTTAATTATGATAATTATTCTAATGAAGTTTCATATTTAGCTAATCGTTGCTAGTTAACTTTATTTTGCTAATTAATTGTATTTAAGTTATCATTTAAATTAATAATTTAATTAGAATATATAATTGTTTTTTAATTTTTATTAGAAGTATGAGGATTGAATAACCTATTAATTGGATTAATAAATAAAATACATTAATATCAAAAAAATTAAAATAATACCCTATAAATATGTGATTCTGTTCTTTTTAAATATTATTGCTTTCTTTAATTTTTGAAGATTATAATTTTAATTCGCATATTTTAAATGAAAATTCTTTATACTATGCTACACTTTTTTCCATTAGAGCCACCTTTAAATAAAAATAATGAATATAATTTCATTATAAAAAACTAAATTAAATTCTTTTAATTAGTTACCTTTAAATTATTTTTTAATTGCATACATTGATTTACCCGTATAGTCAAGGGCTCATTATCAACATGTAATAATTATAAACTAAAATGCTTGTGAGAATAGTCAAGGTGTTAAATTCTTGCAGAATTTTCTTGTTTATAACATTCCATACATAAATCTTAGGATTTTTCTTTTTATATTTCACCAAAAATCATCAATTTTTCTGGCTCAAGTAAATTTTATTATTATTGAATTTCTTACTCTTGATCTATATCTCCGTATTTTTAAAATTTTAACTTTTTTTCTCTTTCTTTACAATCACAATGAAAATAATTCTAATTTTAAGGTATTATTTTATTGCAATTATTGCAAATGCATGGATAATTATCCCATATTTAATTTAACTATTGTTATATTAATTATGAATGACCCAATACATTTTCAGCATATTTTTAAAATGAAATAAGTTTTGATTCTTTATGACATAAAGAACATTCAGTCTTTTTATCCTAAAGTTAACAATACGTAATTAACTTAATATTATATTTTGATATAAAATTTATTATTTATTTTATTTATCATCAATCAGTAATTTTTTATTTTATAATTAATTAAGAAATCAATATATTAAAACAATTTAAAAAAAAATTACTTATTTAGAATTTATTATTCGCCCCTTATTTGTTTGGAACTAAAGTTCAACTAATTTAGTTTTATCAGTTCTCCCCATTATTTTAACTATGTATTCTTGATCGTTAACTTCATATTCTTTAAAATTACTAAATTTGTTTAGTTCTATTTTTAGATTGTCTGTCCCTTTGTTTTCATTTCCCCCCTTATTTTAATTCCAGAGCAAAGTTTTAGTTGCGCTATTCATATTTTCATTTCCAAATGCTTATGTTAGCTTTCCTTCAGAATTAAAAAACTAGATGCATTATATTTTTAAGTTTTTAGATTATATTTTTATTCCAGTACAATTTTTTAAATCTTAAAACCCTGTTAAAATATTATTAGCTTTTCCAGTCATATTTTTTAATTCAAATTTAAAAGGCTTTGAAATTATATTGAATTATATAAATTAGAAGTTTACAATAAAATAAAACATATATAATTTGTACCTAAAAAGACCCAATTCGAATATCTTGATTTTCTTGGTTTTCAATTAGGACCCCTTCTATACCAGCTTTAGAAATTTAGAATTACACTTTATTTGCTGGTGTTGGTAACAAATATCTCCTGAGGATGAAGTCTTAATCTGGAAAAAATGGATCGTATTACCCATATAATATATCTTATTAATATGGTAATTTGTCCTAAGAAAGAAAGGATTTTGACAAGGGTAAATGCTGTATATTTTTATTATTCTTTTATTATATTATATGATTGCTTTAAAAATAATCATTATCTTCCAACTCATCATCTATAATAACTTTATCATTCTCTGATTAAAAAATAGAATCTTATAATATTTCTGTGAATCCAACATTTTTATTTTAAGAATATGGAGTTTACTCTTACATTTATAAAATATTATTCAGCATCATAATTTTTGTAATATTTTTATTTCTTTTTTAAATTTATTTTTATTGTTTTAGTAGTATGTTTCATCAATTATTATTCGATTATAGACAAGAATTCATATAAATTATGTTATTTATAATATATAAACAATCAATATATTAGGATTAAAATTTTTTTATAATATTAGGATTATTAACAAATTATCATTAATCTAAAATGAAATTTCAACCACTAAGAAACTGTTTGATATTATGCTTACATAAAAAGTTAACTGTATTTATATTTTATTTTTCGTTAGAATAACACTAATTAAATTTTAAATTATCATCATTAATTTAGGCCATATTTTAATATAATTTTAAAATTATTAAATAATAATAGTTGTTAATAACACATAGTGGTTTTTAAATAGTTTTTTCTTTAATATTTCTAATCTAAATTAGAATTTTTAATTAATAGCTTATTATGATATTGTTATTATGACTCACTCAAGTAAATTGTATTACTTATTAGAATACAATATTGTTAAGTATATTATGATTAGTTAATAAATCTCATATATTTTATATTAGAAATTATGATAAAATAAACAATTTTAAATTTAGAAATAAGTAGTTTTCTAGAAAATTAAACCTTATTATAAAGTATTTATCATAATTATATAATAAGTTATTTATTATTTAAAAAACTACAATATATCTATAATATATAAAATATTTTTAACAAAATTTATGATTACTTTTAAGAATAAATAAATTACAATTATATTTTTTGATACTAATATTAAAAATATAAATATTCAATTTTTTATATATTGGTATTATTAGAGTATTAAATTATACACAGAGTATTTGTATCTTATCCAGAAAAGAATTAAATTTCAAAATTTTAATTAAATATTAAGAGACATAAAAATATATATATAGTTTATATATATATATTAAATATATATCTCTCTCAAACGAACAAAATTATTTAATATAATAATATTAATATCAACATTTAATTTATAAATTATAATATTTTTATTATTATAAACTGCACATATATTACTATATAAATTAATATTGCAAATTAAATACACTATTCTATTATTCTTTTGTTTATGTGATATTTATTAATATAATTGATAAATATACAAAATATGTATAGTATAAATTTTATAAAAACCTTAAGTTTATATAAAAATTTATTATATTCTGTTATTATTTATTTCATTGAATTTAAATATAAGTATATATATATATGTTTTTTTTATAATTTAATTTATTAAGTATAAGGTTTTGATTTCGTTTGATTATAAAAGAAAGAACCCGATCAGAATCGTTCCAATCCTACCACTGTATTTCCCCTCAAAATCGAAATTTATCGGGTAGAAACACTGTGGATGTTCATCGTGAATCGCAAAGGAAAGAAAGTTTTTATGCCTTCCTCCCGATGGATTCGATATCGCATTACGGATTAGAACGTACTCTTTATCATCGCGGGTTGAGTTATTGTCTATTTTGAAGATTAAAATAGAAAGAGATCACTATAGAAATGATCCTGTTTGAGTACAGTCTTAAGAGAAACGAAATTATAATTTTGCCCTTTATATATTGTTTAGCCTTCTTTAATATTATGGGTCTGATTTATTACTATAATAATATTTTAATTAATTACTTTTATATAATTTTATGTTTTCAGGTTAATAATATATTAATTTTATGATTAATTAAACATGTTATTTTTATACTAAAATATTTATTTGATTAAATTTATAAATATGATTGGAATTTATAATTATTTTACTAAAGAAATACTTCTTAACATATTTTATTAAAAATAAATCTATTAATATCTACAAAATTTTAAAATAACTAGAAAATAAAATTAAGATTATTACTTAAAATATTCATTAAACATTAATTGATATTATTATAATATATAAAATATTTTCATTCATAAATTGATAGGTTTTATCAGTATTTATGCATAAAGTTATCACAAATACTCAATTAAAAAACGAATTAAAATAAATAGTAGACAAAAAATTTAAATATTATAATGGAGTCATATAGCGATAAAAAAGAAGTCAATAGAAAAATAATTCAGAAAAAGATTCAGATATCTAATTAGCGCGATTAAATAATTATAAACCAATTATCGAAAAAGTTACTAACTGTAGTTAAATTTATATAAAATTAAATTATTAAATATATTATACTTAAAAAAAAAGTCTCATAAAATAATTATAAATACTGGGATTTAGTCTAAGAAAGAAAAAAATAAAAGGAAGGTATATATAAATAGAATAATAATAATGAAAGGAGAAATAAATTTTAAGAAAGTGAAAAAGAAAAGTAAAAAAGAGAATAATAAGAAAAGGATTAATTGTAGTTTAATATAGTAAATTAATGTTATGGTTAATATTACAGAAAATGGAAGTAAAGAAGTCCATACAATTTTCAATGTCTGGGAAGAGTAGATAAAAGAATTTCCCCAGATTTTGTGCCATGTATAACAAGAATGAAAAAAAGAATTGAAACTAAAATGTAGGCCATCAATACCATCAAGTCTGTATTGTAAGGAAAAGAATGAAACAAATAGGGTTTATAGAAATATTATAAAAAATTATAGTTTATATTAATTTATTATTTATAAATATTCTTATTATTAATTAAATATATATATGATAATGGTATTAATTAGTTATTAAAAATTAAATGCAATGATTTATGAAATACATTTCATTTCCATAAAATGATGGTTTAATCTCTGGAACAAGAAACTAGCTATCCCGTGGAAGTCACAAGCAAATCAAAGATAGAGTGAGTGTGCATATCTAGCATCTGTTTCATCTTAATATTATTATCATTATAGTGCCAAAACTTAATTGTTTTGTCACACGAAGCAGTGGCAAAATTACCATCATTAAAAACTAATATCTTCGTTATCCAATCATTGTGGCACTTGGGAAATTTGGCCAATTATTACATTTCCGTATAAGTTCTATTAAATGAAAGTAAAAGAATGGCTCCCATTTTGGTGCCTACCAAAAACTTTAAAGGAGTAAGTTTTTCTGCGCATCTAAAATTATCTTCTCCCTACATTTCTAATTTGAAAATTGGGACTGACTTTTCTGCATCGAAAAGTCTTATTTGCTTGTCGAAATCAGATACAGTTACAAATTTAGCTATTTGTTCCCCGTTGTCTAATAAAAAATAGGAATTGGCGGCTAGAGAGTGCTTTTAATAATCCAAACATTTTTGAAAATTCGTTGCATTCCATAGCACTACTTAAATATCGTCATCTGAAGAAGCAATAAATTAAAATCGTTTAGTTTATAGAGTCCATAGACGGCTGTTATAAAAAAATTAATGAAATTAAAATTAATTTAATTTACTTTGTTAAAAATTTGAATCAAACCTGAAGCATGATAATTCGTAACGTATTGGAGTTTGTTTTTAAAGTAACTTCTGATTTCTCCATTTTACAAACCTACAATTACCAAATCATCATTCATTAGTAATAGCGATTTTACAGCATGTTCTTCTTTATTTTTATTTATAATTTATCGTGTATTTAAATCGTAGGTTATAATATGATGGTCATTCGAAACACTGTATAAATAATTTTATTTTTGAGAATATTGCATTTGTAGAACTCTATTCAATTAAAAAAATATCAATTTATTTAATTTCCATAATTCAAACTAAAACTTACCTATCGGTATGATATTTCAGCTACAATTCAGCCAGTGATTGAAAGCTTTGTTCGAAGGAAAAATCGTTTAAAGACTTGTCAAAATCAAAATCCGAAACTTTTTACAAAAAAGATTTTGTGACTGACTTAACAATTCTATCAGATTCAATAATGAACTTTGCCAAATTTACCCTATTTTTAAATGTGGGTTGTTTACAAATTTAGAGACAATATTCTCCGGACAATAGTTTGGCCAATTCTTACTATTCATCCTATTCTAAGATATTAAAAATAGGCTTTTCAACAATTTTTATAATGTCAATTGGATTTTAAAGGGCTTATATCAGCTTTTATTGTATTTCTTCTTCACTTTTTCGTAAAACTAGAGTGACTTCAGCTAGCATGGCTTTGAATTTTTGAGAAATTTTATTGCTTATTTCTGTATATTTCCTTAAAAATGAAAACTATTAAATAAATATATTTTGTTGGATTTAATGAACGTTTACTCTTGATTCGATTAAGGAATGTAAACTTGATTATTATCATCGTCTAGCGTCATATTATTGCTTTCATTTTCGACATAATTGTATAAATCTTTTAGTATTTGTTTTTCTCTTTTTGTTTTGTCCACTCTCTAATTTTTCCTTTTCTCAATGTCTCTGAAATACATTTCTCTCCTCTTGGACTCCTCTTTTTCTTTTTCTGCGTATTCGCCTATTATTCTTTTTATTCACACTTCACTTCTTCTATTGTTAGACAGTTGTGGTTGTAGTGGTCTATAATAGCAATATTTAAATTTACATATGGAGACCATGTAAATTAATAAATAAAAATTACGGCTGTCATAAAATAAGATGCAGTCTTGACAAATAAGACGGTCTTTTTAGCAATCGTTCGTTATGCAAAAAAACTCTAATTTACTTTTACGATGAATATCGCAATATTTTTTTTATCCATTTATTTGCAATATAGTTATAACTTTTAATTTGTTTTTTTTGATTATTATTATTATGTTTGTTTTAGTTTTTTTTCTATAAATGTTGGTGGTTTACTTGCTTTATTAATTATTATAATAAATTAATTGATGTATGCTATTATATTTTATTTATAATAAAATATTAATAAAAATAAGAATGTGAAATTTAAGTTTTACTGACACTGGAGATTATATATATAATTTTATTTATCATGAGTTATAAAAAATGGGGGATGCAAATTTTTCATTTATTTATATTATTTTTCAATAGCCAATAACTTTATATTAGAAATCCCTTATTAAGTTTAGTCATGTTAAATATAGGAAATATTGTTTTTAAGAGATAAATAGTGTACTAATTATTTTATTATATATTTTGTATAAATTGTTTTATACCCACAAATTAAAATTAAAGAGAACAGACTGTTTAAAAGAGTCTTATATACACTTAACATTATTAATACTAATAGACAATCTATCTAATAATAAAATAGTAGGATTTCCAAAAGAAATATATACAAATTAGCAAGTATCAATAATTTTATATACAATATCTTGATGTTGAAATTTGTCACGAAGCAAGTGCAAAGCACAAGTAAATAGATAATAGGTTGTCGATTTTAATTGAATAAAAATATACAGCCCTTTTGTTCAAGTTCCATGTTTTCAGAAGACATGTACTATGAGTCTCCAAACAAAAGATCTAAAGCATTATATGAATATTAATTTATGAAGCACAATTATGGGATAGAAGTTTAAGACCCTCTATTTCCCTTGCATTAATATTCAATCGGAATATCTAAGGAGTTTTACAGGGTAATTAATTTGATCAAAACTATCTAAATTTTCAGGTTTATATAAAAATTAAATATGCAGCACCTCAAGCAACAAGAAGATGACATATTTGTTACTGCAGTTGTCAGCAAGGGCGAAAAAAACTTGACAAACAACAGCACCGACGGCGCTACTAAAAAGAAAAAGCAAGGCGGCTCTTAAAAGAATGAATTGCAAATAATTTAGGAAAATAACGAAACAGCCAAATAAAAAAACTTTTCGCGATATATATTGAGTGACTGCAAAAATTTGATAGACTTCTTTCATCCGATCGGAACATATTGTAAGGGAGATTTAGCCAAATCGGGGTAAGGATAGTACCGATTGCTTTTAACAGGAATAAATCGTGTTAATTTGGACAGAGTGTATTGGACTAATACGGGTAACAATTAAATATTTTACACTTACAAATTTCTGGATTGAACTGATAGATTTATTATATTAGAAAGTGAATCCTATGAAACTGTAAATGAACTGATTCCTTTGGATATTGAGATTGAGTACAGGGAACAAAATGAGGAAATCAAGGGAAAGTATTTAAAAATAGTGGAAAGAATGAAGTAGTTTTTAAAATCTGATTTGGAAAATCTACACCAAATGGAAAAACACTTAATTTTAGAGCAGTGCATTTAAATATACACGACTTCGCAAAAGTTGTATTTTCAGTATTTGAAAAAACGGGAACACATTAAAAATAAATTGTACAAGTACATTCAGCAGTAAAAGCTCTTAATGGACTCGTTGCTCATGCTGTACAACTAAGAAAAAGCACTCCGAATTTAAATGCAGCAAGAAGAAGGTGGATAAATATAATAAGAATAAGGAAAGGGATAAGATAAGGAAGAAAATCAGAAAATAAAAAGCTAATATGAAGCCGTAATGAATCTGATAGAACAAACAGATGAGTTGTATGCTGAAATAAAGAGTGTAAAAGAAAATATCACACAACAAGCCATAAGTGCGAGTATGGAACATATTCAAAACTTACTAGTTTAGAGTACATTCGTTGAAGACCTGATGAATCAGGCAGTGGAAGAAAAGAGTTCTCTCGTTTTGTTAAATATACTAAATTCGCTCAAATATATGAATGAAAAACATTTGCTTAATGTTAAATAGTCGCTTGTAGACGACTACAGCAATGAATAATTGGGAGAAAAAAATGTTGAAATTTTAAATTCAATTTAAGAAAAAGAAGAGAGTAGTGAGGCGAATAACGGATAGTCTCAAAAAGAAGATGCCGAAGAAGATTTAAAGATGCAAAGTGGTATGAAAATAGCCGATATAGAGTAGGAAATCATTGAAAAATAAAAACAAGAAATGCAAGTATAGGAAGAGAAAACAGAAAATAATGGAGATCATTTATAAAGTTCAAGCAAACAGCAAAAGTTCACTAAAGACGAATAGAAATAACTCAGTGACCAATAATAGCAATAGGAACATGACTAAATGGCATAGGCTGCAGTGCAAATTGAATTGGATTTCTAGAAGGCCTTCACCCACTTTTATACGAAAAAGGAAAATGATCAAGAACAACAAGAAAAACAAGAAAACTCAACTTTATAAAAAGAGGAGGAGGAAGAAGAAGCGTATGTTTTGGAAGGCGAAAAATAGAGCAAACAAAATATAAATGAAAATTAAAAAGACAATAATTTAGAAGAACAATCCTAAAAATAATAATAATAAAACAAATCAATTTTGAGCAATATTTCCAAATTGCAAGCTAAAAGCACCATGAAAATGGAAAAAAATCTCACAGATGAAAAAAATCTAATCCAAAAAGAAGAACGAGAATCAGTTTCTACTGCAGATGAAGCGTAAGCCTCAGCTGAAAAATAAGAAAATGAAGAAGAGCTCTAAGAAGAAGAAGACGAAGAAGAAGAAGCTTTGCATCAAGAATACCAATATGAAGATATCAGCAACAAAGATAAAAACTCCAAAAATCTGGCTGAATTCCTGATCGTTTGTTAGCAAAAAATTGAAGATTGCCCTCCGTACGAATTCGACATAAAAATCGAAACTAAATTGAAACATCTTCTGCAGTCTTACATCAAGATATTAGCGCACAGTAACATAAGAGTCCAATCTACAAATTACAATTTAAATGATGGATATCGAATTATAGACAGTTTGGGTAATTTCATTTAATATAATATAATAATTAATTATTTTTTTTGGGAAAAGGTGGATTTTTGGGAGATTAAAAATATTTCAAATAGCAAGAATTGTACGATGTTTTCTAAGAAATCGAATTGCTGCCACGACTGGAGAAGTTGCAATCCCTTATGCACAAATATTTGCAATTTCTGAGACAGTTTAAAGAATTGGGATCGCAAGCCAGAGAGCAAATTTTCTAAAAAAAGTATGTGGAATACTAAATGGAAATGTTCAGATTGGTCAAGAAAATGGTCAAGGGAAAATCAAGAAAGGAAGCTGCGATTGCGAAACTGGAAGACAATTTAAAGGGGAAGGTTGTTCCTGAAGAAATTCTTGAAGTAATTTTATTGAATATAAACTAAATCTAATTAATTAACTGAAAAAAAAATTGCTGTATTTTAGATTTTCGAACGGGAAAAGGCCAGATTTCAAGACATGCATGAATAGGGTCAAGAAGCGACAATCATTTTAAATTATTTAGAATGGCTTTCCTCCATGCCTTTTGGAGTATTTTTAGAAAAATTATATATTTTCTATTAATTCATTGATTGATTGATTTTTTTATTAGAAAAGAAGCGATGATAATTATGACTTGGAGAAATGTTAAGAAGTACTTGATAAACACCACTATGGAATGGAAGATATTAAAGAAAAGATACTGGAATTCATAGCAGTCGGAAAACTCAAAGGAGATATTAAAGGGAAAATTGTTTGCTTGGTGGGGCCTCCCGGAACAGGAAAAACGTCGCTTGCCTATTCAATAGCTGAGTAATTCACAGTTGAATAATAATTTTGTTTATTATAATCACTTTCTCATTTAACTACCCTTTTACAGTTCTCTGAACAGAAAATTCAGCAGAATTAGCTGCGGGGGAGAATCTGACTCGGCCTTCCTAAAAGGGCACCGAAAAACGTACATTGGAGCCTATCCAGGAAAAATTATATAAGCGTATTTTATTTTTCATCATAAACTAAATTTATCAAAAAATAAACTATATTTTTCAAATAAAATCAGTTTGAAAGAATGTGGAACGGAAAATTGCGTAATTCTACTTGATGAAGTCGACAAGTTAGGACAAAATTCTTTCCACGGAAACCCACAGGATAATTTATTGGAGATTTTGGACCCTGAGCAAAATCAGAATTTCGTTGACAACTACATGGATGTGAAGATCGATTTGAGCAACGTGCTCTTTATTTGCTCTGCAAACACAACCAACTCCATTTCAGAGCCTTTATTAGATAGAATGGACATGATTGAACTTTCAAGTTATACTCATTTGGAAAAAAAACAAATCTACAACAAACATTTATTGCCCAAAATTCTTAAGGAAAGCGGTATCGAAGAAGACTAAAAATAAAAGGACCTGTTCCGAATTCCCGAAAGCGTTGTCGATATTTTAATCAAAGAGTACTGCAGAGAACCAGGTATTAGAGGACTAGAAAAGTATACGAAAAAACTTATCGAAAAAGTAGCCTTTGAAATCGTGTAGAAAGAATAATAATTTGTTGCTGATTAAGAAGAAGAAGAAAAGTAATAACAACTCGAATAAACAAAAATAAACTAATAATAATAATAGTAATTACAAATAACCCCAGAAAACTTGATTAAATTGATCGGATTTCCCAAATATTCAGAAGATTAGTTGTTTGAAAAAACTCCCGTGGGAGTGGTAGTTGGTTTGGCCTACACAGCTTACGGAGGGTCATTACTTTACTTAGAATCGATTGTTACTGAAAAAAATTCAAAGTAAATTATAAAAACTTTAAATATTTTTAATAAAATTTATACCTTTTATTTTAGAAATCCAGGAATTAAAGTGACGGGAAATTTGGGAAAAGTGATGAAAGAAAGTATTCAAATTGCAGAGACGTTTGCCAAAAATTTCGCGTATTCATATTTAAACAAAAATTCATTTTTGGAATAGTCTCAAATTCATATTCATGGTATATAATATATTTTAAATTTATTTTGTTTGTTTGAACATCAATTAATCAATAATTTAAATTAGCCCCTGAAGGTGCAGTTCCGAAAGACGGTCCTTCTGCAGGTACGTACATTAAATGATAAAAAAAGTGTTTCAATTCAAGAAATTAAAATAAAATTAATTTTGGTAGGAATTACTATTACTTCAGCTCTGATTTCTTAGGCAATAAATACACCTTTGAAATAGGGAGTAGGAATGACGGGAGAAATTTCTCTAAGAGGAAAAATAATGAAAATTGGAGGAGTTAAAGAGAAGGTGTTGGCAGCATAGAGAGAGAACATAAAAGAACTTATTTTCCCCATTGATAACCAAGACGACGTGTTAGATTTAAAGGACGAAATCAAGGGAAACATAGTTTTTCACTTTGTCGAAAACTATGGATAGGCCTTCCAAATTTTGTTTCCTGAAAAGGCGCAAGAGTATTTTAAAGATTAAAATTTAGATTCTCTTGACAAACTAGAGTGAATTACAAAATACCTATAAAATAATCTACATTGCTAATTTAAAATTATTTTAAAAAAAACTTAAAAAGTAATTTATAAAAAGTTAATTAATATATATAAAAAGTTAGTATATAATAATTAATAGTAATTAATTAAAAGGCAGTTTGTTAGTTACATTAAAAAAAGTGTTAGCTTATATTTATATATATAATTCAAAAATTTTTATGTATATTATTGTTATAAATTAGATTCAGAAGTCATTTTATAATATTTCTGAAATTGTGTTTGTATCAATCTTTCAAATTTAAAACTAAATATTGTATATGCAAAATTTTCTATTTATATTAATTTATATGTTTACACATCCATTTCTTCATAAGAAAGTTATAATATATGTTTATTATTAATAATGAAGGGAATTGTATTATATTCATACGTTTAAACTTGAAATTACCAACAATTCACACTTAATAAAGACTATTCATTGAATTAAAACTGTAAATAGATAGATAGAATAACAAAAACAAGCAATTCAAAAAAAATAAATAAGCAAATAAATCTACACTAGCTATCATAAATTTTTCAAAAACTAAATGGCTTCTAAACTAAATTAAAGCAAAAATAGTATTCATACCTATAAATAAGGTACTATAATGGACAAAAATTATTATTTTCAAAAGAATTTCGGCAATATTTTAAATATTTTTTTTTTGTATAGAGGCTTCATTGTAGTAAATTGATGAAGATGAAGATGTACAAAGCAATAAAATAGTGGAAAAAGTAATAAATTTCTATTCAAATTTTGATTATGGTTTTGCTTCACAAATCACAGTGTTTATTGTCTGTTAATTTTAAATTTTAGAATATAGATAATTTTCTTGATGATGATGATGATGATGATGACAATAGTCCTAAATCTCATACAAGTAAAAATGCGGCTAAAAAAAGCACAACAAAAAAAGTGTAGCACAAAAAAGTGCCTCATTCTACGTACACATTATTTAATTTTAAATATACAAACAAATATATTGGAAATAAAAATAAGTTATTTCGATATTTACATTTTATTATTTTTACAACAATCAATTCTAATAATAAAACAATTCAAAAATTTATATATAAAAAAGGTGGAATAAAATGAACGATAAAGAAAAGGAAAATATTTATTTGACCATACAAAAGGAGAACCTAGATTTAAAATAAAAGATTACAGAATAAGAAAATGAAATGAAAGTAATGGGAACAAAATTCAGAGTTATTTAGAAAGAATTCAATAAAGTAGGTCAATCAGAAGGCCAGCAACTGAAACAGGATAGCTATATAGATATGAAGGTTAAAATTGAAAAGCTAACAGAAGACAATAAAATGTTAAAAGAAAGGTATACCAATCTTCAATTTCAAAACAGAATGGTAACTTTTACAAATTTTGAAAATTAATTTTACGATATAATGTAGTTGTTGTTATTTTATAATATTTTATTTTTACAAAGAACAACATGTAAAATGTTCGAAGGCCAACACCTGGAGCCAAAAGCACGATCTCTCACAGCAAAGGACCCACCTCGATAGTGACTGAAGAAGAGTTCACTAAGGCTAAGTCAAAGGTAAGCAATATATTTATTATATGATAGTTTCATTGTCAATATTGAATGATCAATCGTACTCTTCAGATGTCTGATATGGTGAGATTAGTGGAGATACTTAAAGAAAGACTAAGAGAGGCCGAAGATCAAAATAGGAAATTGCAGTAAATGCTGAGTTAGAAAGTGGTGATAAATACGGGCGATACTAGTGAAAAAAATAGATAATTGATTGAATTAAAAGCGAGATATGACGATATTCATTCTCATTTTGAACATTAGAAAAGGCAACTGGATGATACCAGATAAAAAGTCGCATATCTCAATATGGAATTGGTCAAGGAAAAGGAAAAGGCTCAAGATGCTGTAAAAGAATAGTTAATTTTGGAATAAAGAGTTAAGTAAGTCTTTTTAGAATCTCTTAAAAATTAAATAAAACAATTTCTATTAGAGAAGCAGATGGATTTGAAGAAAGAATTATTCAACTTAAAAGAGAAAAAAATCAATTGGAAAATCAGCTCAGAGAAATTTCATCTTCTCCCTTCTTCCAAGATTTTAAGGTATTTCTATATTTAGTAACAATTAATTAAATACTATTTGTTTTTTATTGTATAGGAAATGGCAAATGTTAATGCTAAATAAAAACAACTTTAACAAGAAGTCTATAATTTGCAAAGTGATAATAACCATCTTAAAGAAAAAAATATGCAGGTTTCAAAAAAAAAAAATTTATTTTTTTATTTCAATTTAATTTACTTCAAATATAAACAACAGTTAGAATCAGATTTAAAAAGAAAATAAGAAGAAGTAGCATTGAGAAACAAACAATTAAGGGACACAGAATTAAGAGTCGCCCAACTTCAAAGTTAAATGGAGGAATTAAATAGCAAATCAGAACCCTTCAAAGACATGGGCGAGTTAGATTCGGACAACTATATGAGGGCCTTAGGAATAGTTAAGTGGAAAGTAAAAATAAATATTAAATTTTGAAACAAGCAAAAGCTACTCATTTTTATTTAAAAATTAAAGGGAGATGATCCTATATGGACACATATCTAAGAAATTGACAGAGCCAAAGAAAGAGGTAAAAGAGATGATTCAGAATCTCTGAAAACTGAAATTGGACACCTTATTTTGGAAAAAGTAAATTATACTATGTATTAGAATACTATTATATTATAATACATCAAACCCTATCCCGACAAAGCAATTTTCTAAGATAAAATTTATTACTCTATTTCTTCTGAAAATATTCACTCGGGAAAAAATAATTAAATTTTTGCTTAATAAAAAATAAAAATTGAGAATTCTGCGTATTTTAACTCTATTCCGATTAGGTTAAAGCCAAGAAAATTCTTACAAATAAAATTTAAACTAAAATATTAAAGTTAAAATTACTTTTAGAATTAAAATTAATAATCATTGTTTTTAATTAATTCAGGGAGAACTCGCTTCCTATTTAGAAAAAACTCAAAGTCTTTTGACAACTAAAATGGAATATGAAAAGTAAAAAGACCAATAATATAAGGCTCAAATTGACAAGCTGAAAGTTCAATTGGAATCAGCTAAGTAAGAAGCTGACAGTTTAAGAAAAATGGAGCTGTTAAGAGGATTCGGACATCAAAAAGTAGAAAGAACATATTAGCAAGGTAATAAAACTAAAATATTTAATTTAAATAAAATAAATCCAATCCAAATTTTTATCAAATAAAGGAAAAATGGAATATATTGGAGATGGAGCTTCAGTATTTAGTACAGATGATTCTATTGCCAACTTTGATTAGCTTTTAAATGAAAATGTACTTGATTTTTATTTAGGAGAAGTGCATTTAAATAATGACGATGTTTTGTTAAAAGTAATAATTATAGTTTAAATATTAAATCAATAAATCAATCAATCAATGAATCAATCAATTAATTTAATTTTAGCTTGGAAATACTCTTCCCAATTTAAGTAATATCATTACTTTTGCCACGGTAGGTACCTAATCCCTTATTTTATCATTCAATAAATATTTTGCAATACTATAAAGTTAACTGCTTTTTTTTTTTAGATTTCTATGACCATGATACCTAGCACACTACCATAGCGGAAGGAATTTAAAGCAGATATAACTTCTAGGTTGGATTCAAAGTAGAATTTGATGACAATTTGTACAAGTATATCAAAACCAATGACATAAAAATTGAAATTTACTGTGGAAATGGAGAAGAACCTATCAATCTCGGGCACGGAAACATAAAATTAGTAGAATTAGAAAAGCAAAATACTTATCCTGACAAGTCAGCAGTCATCAGAGGTAATGTTAAAACTTCACAAAATATTTAAACTAAAAATTAAATTATGCTTAACTATTTATATAGGAAACATAATGTTGGTTTCTTATCTAGAGGATAGTAGAAAGCAACTAGATATTGGATTTATTGAGTATTCAGTCAGATTCAGATACCCCATTTACAATCGAATTCAAAAGCTAAAGGAAATAGAGAAGTTGGGAGCCACTGAGCTGAATTACGAGTTATAGGATGACAATTTGGTAATTTAGAGAAAAAGGAGACTGATAATCTATATCAAAAAAGCCCAGAGACTTGCCACATCATGTAGATCTTTCATTTACTTTTAATTCTAGGGAAAGGACTACAACACAGCTCCTGTTTCAGGATCTGAGTACATTTATTTTGATATTTTATTTGCTACCCAATTTAATATTTTGCTTTTGTTTATAGTCCTATTTGGGAAGAAAAAATTGAAATCGATGTCAATTATGATGAACAATTCGACAATTTCTTGAGAAACAACAATATGGAGTTTGTGCTATTTGATGATAGCATCGGATTCAATGAATCCAAATACTAATCTGATGTGACAGGAACATGTACAATTCCGTTGATGGATTTAATAAAAGCTGATATTATGGACCTGAGACTTGACATTTTGACAGAAGAAGAAAGAAGTGTAAGTTCTTAACATAATAATTTAACGCAATTAATTAAATTGAATTAAAATATATATTTCAACTAAACAAGCTTAAAAAAAGAATGCAATACATGAGCAAGGAGGAGGGCAAAGACGGAGCCAAAGAGGAGCAAAGGCAACTCTACGTGCAGTTGTTTTGGGCAGACTATGGAAACATAAAGAAAGAGCCCTCTGCGGCGAACAATATGCTGATCCAAACATGGGAACAGGAGTTTACAGAAAAAATTGCGAACGAATTAAGGTCAAGATACTTCAATTTGCAAAACGCGTTCATGATCTTCGACAGGGGCTTCAACGGACAAGTATCAAGAGAAGATTTCAAAGCGACTGTGAAGGGAGTGCTAGGCATGCACTCGATTTTGGACGAAGAATTGGATAAATACTACGACCGTCTGCCGAAGCCCTATGACTGGGAAAAGTTTTTGTATCAGTACAAACCATTTTTAGAACCCAGAGGAAAGGTGACAGGTCTAACACAGTTCGATGACCTGTACTTCCAACAGAAAGAATACCCGGAAATGTACCAACTAGGAGATAAATAACCCAAAAGTTTGAAAGATATTCGAAGAACTTTAGACGATAATACCCAATTCATTCACTCGATAGCAGACTTGCAGAAATTTGAGGCGTTGCGAGAGTAGATTCACGATGTTCTAAGAAGGAAAATGTCGGTGTCCAAGAAGACTTCGCGATAGATTTTTGAAGACATTGATAAGGACAAGAGTGGATTTTTAACCTTCTTTGAATTCAAACAGTTTTTGCGTAATAATGGAATCAATACAGGAGACAAAGAAATCAACCAATTTATGGAGAGTTTGGATAATAATGGGTGAGTCATAATGTTTTTTAATTGAAAAAAATTTTTTTAATTATTTTTTTTTTTTTTTATTAGTGACAAGAAAATTAATATTCAAGAATTTGCAGATTATGTACTCAAGGAAGGTAAATAATAAATAACTTTTAATTTTTAATTTTATAATTTTTTTTTAAATATTAAGGATCTTAAATTATGCAATCTCAGTCTTCTCTGCGATAAAAATCTAGGGCTTCCTCCTCGTAATCTACGATGAGAGAACAGGAAATAACTGAATAAACGTTAAATGGAATAATAGACTACATGAAGACCAACAAAAAAACTTTTATAAAAGTTCATGAAGAAATGGATAAAGACAGGAATAATTATGTGAGCCGAAAAGAACTCAAAGAATTCTTATAAGTGCAGGTAGGGCTTAAACTAAATTTAGAAGATTTGGATACCGTGGTTTAGTATTTTGATAAAAATAAAGATGATAAAATTTCAGTTCAAGAGTTTATAGAGTCTATGAAAAACTAAACAAGAGTTAGATAAAAAGCGTAAACATATTAAATACATAAAATATTGTATATGTATTTCACTCTATTCATTTATTTTTATAAATTAGATCCATCAATTCCCAAGACTATAGAAATTTGTTTTAAGAAGCCCCTAAAGCCTAAACAGTCGAAAGTCTGGTTGACAGTTTAGCTAGATATATGAAAGCTAATAATTTGAAAATTAGTTAAATCTTTAACACGATAGATAAGAATAACGATGGGTTTTTATCTAAAAAAGAAATGCAAAGTAATATTATTTAACTGGAATCATATTTTTACGATTATATTTTTTTCAAGAATTGTTCTCAGAAGAATTATCTCTTAGGTTAGATGAAGAAGAATTTAATGAATTCTTTGACTGCTTCGATGTAGATAAAAATGACAAGTAAAAAAAAAAAATAAAATTCATTTTAAAAGATATAACTTATGTTTATGCTTAATTTAATCTTTAAAAAGAGTTTCTGTTAATGAATTTGTCGCCGTTATAGTTCCTCACCTTGAAAAAGCATAGCAGATATAAATGACTCATAAGAAATATAACTCGCAAGAAATTGACCTTTTAAGAAGAAGAGCTGAAAATGCAACTCGTCACCACGGAGATGTGATGTTCAGAAGCTTCGAAGCTGTAAAATTATAAAAAAATCATTAAAAGTTACAAAGTATTGACAAATTTAAAATAGTATGAAGAAAAGCCTGGAACCCCCTTCATTTCTAAGGAAAATTTCGAAAAAATTTTAGGGTCTTCTATACCCCCCAACAGCGAATATTCCTTTGATCATGACCAAATTATGGGTTTGTTAGACTATGTGTGTGCGATCAGTTTGGCGGGATTGGTCAATTACAAGCACTTCCTAGGTCTTGGAAATGTTAAATATCAAGTAAATTAACTATTTTATTTAAAATATGATTTCAATATTCATAATATTAATATAAAACCACTTAATTAGGAACTTGATAATAATTAATCTATGGTTATAAGTAAGAATTTGTCATAAAATGTATTCGGAAAACTAAGCAGAGTTATTACTAAAAAGAAAATCGATATTAAACAAGCTTTCAGATCATTTGACAAAGATAATGATGGAAAAATCAATGCTAAGGAACTTTATGAATGCCTTAAACTTATGAAGTTAGACCATACCATGGATGAAGTAGACATGATTATGTTGGCCGTTGATAAAAATAAAGTAAATAAAAATGATAGATTTATCAACAGTTTATTAAAAAATTACCTACACTATGATTAATAACACCTTTTTTATTTAGAATGGAGTCATTACTTTAGAAGAATTTGCTAAAGCTCTTAAAGATAATGCATGAGTTATTTTAGCTTTATATAATATAATAATTAATTAAACATATTCGTTATTTTTCATTTATTTTCCATATTTATTATTATTATAAATTAATTTATTACGCAAAATTATATACTCTTATCATTATCATATTATAATAATATACAATTTTTATAAAAAAAATAGAATAATACTCTATTTTCCAATTCTAATAATTATAAATTCAAAACCAAATTAATTTATTTGAAATGAAACATTTTACAATTCAATTAATTCATTTAATTAGTCTTGTATTAGTAATTGCTGATAAGCAAATTCATAAATCAATTCTTATAGGACTAGATGGGTATGAACACTCAACATTTATGAGGTTAAAAGAATAAGGGAAAATCCCTCATTTTTCGAAATTTTTGTTTTAATCAGCATATAGCGGAGGGGTTGTAAATACTCCAAACGAATAACCTACTCTTTCAGGCCCTTCATGGACATCCATACTGACAGGAACCTATATGAACAAACATTAAGTAAATATTTGTATATTTATTTAACAGTTTATTTCATTGTGAGAAAATTTAGAATAATGAATGAATTAAAAATAATTATAAAATTATATAAAAGATTTTTTAATTTAGGTTTTTAGTAATGAAGCTGTTAAACCAAAAAGTGAATTTTCTTCAATATTTAAACTATTGAGAGAATTTAATTCATCTGCAAATAATTATTGCTTTTCTGGTTGGGGCAATATAGAGTATAATATATTAGTTGATGAAGTGCAGTACATTAATACTATAGTATCAAACACAACAGACATAGAAATATCTAATTAAGTTGTTAATACACTAAAATATATGGAACCAAAACAAAGCCCAGATTTCATATTCGTTTAGTTTAACGAAGCAGATTCAGCAGCCCACTTGCATTGTTTTTCTAAGTAATTTCAGATCTAAATACAAATATAAAAATGTTATTTTAATTTCTCTTATTATCACATAAATTCTCATTTTAAATTAACAATTTAACTTTAGAGAGTACGAAGATAGTATTATATAATAAGATAGTCTAATAGGTAATATTATGGCAGAATTGCACAACAGAGAAATAAAAAATTAAAATGAAGATTGGCTCGTTTTATTAACTACTGATCACGGAAGAGATGAGCATGGATGTCATCATGGACACTACAAATATCAATAATATTCAGAAAAACTTATATTCATCGGATCAAACAAACTCTTAAATTCAGAATTTTCTGAGCCAAGGCTTCCTACATTGCTAGACTATTAAGAAATCTACAAATACCCATCTTATGTTTCTATAGTTCCAACTATTTTAAAGTATATTTAATTTTAACATATACATTGTTTGTTAATATTAAAAAAGATATATAATTTTATAAATTTTTAATTATTTTTATAGACACTTTTAAGTACCCTATAACGAAAAGCTTCATTTTTTGATGGCATACCAATGATAGGCGATATAGGCTTATAAAAATTGGTGATGAAATAGACAATTGACAATAAAAACCTCTTTTAATGGGTTTAAATTAAAGCAGGAGATGTCAATACTAAATATAGTGATTCAATTTAAATCTATAAAAATAATACTTTAATATAAAAATTAATGTGGCAAGACTAGTATTGGATTGATAATAATAATATTAATAATAATTCCAATTAGACGTTAGATTATGTTTTCTAATTTAATAATATATCGATAGTTTATAGACCAGTATAATTTAATATTCCTAGTAATATAGAAAATAATAATAATAATGCAACAAATTAAACTTAAACTCAATCTATTAGCTAATCTGATCATTAGTGTACAAGAAAATAGGATTAATTCTCTGTTGTCTCACTATTGATTTTAGTAGTTCTAGGGAGTTTTTTACTAATAGGAGTTATAATTTTTGTAATTATATATTTAAAAAAGAAAAAACTGGTTGGGTCACCAATCAATATAGGAAACAGATTCGAAAATGAAAAAGATGATGAAGTTTAAACATGATTTTGAAAGATTTTAATTTATTTTATTTCTATATTTTAGAATTATAGTTACAGTTAGATTAACCTAACCTATTATGGTATTTAAAATTTATTTTAGTATTTATATATAGTTTATCATTATATACTTCTACTCATAAATAGCAAATATTTGTGTTATTTCTATTTTATTAATTTTCTATACAGCTTCTCATTATTCCAGAATAAAAGCAAAAAATAATTTTACAAAAAGTAAATAAAATTAGATCTTTAACGCAAAACTAACATAGAATGGAAAGAAATATTATAAGAATTATTTTAATTTTATCATTCTAATTATTGATATCTTGTCAAGGAGAAGATAATTAATAAGGTATAAAAAGAACAAAGAAAAAGGCGATTTTAATAGGATTTGATGGAATTGAATATTTTACATTAAAAAGACTAATTTCTAATGGAAAAATGCCTAGCTTTGAATCACTAAATTTAAAAAATGCATATTGTGGAGGTGTTGTAGGGACATTAACAGAATAACCAACTGTTTCCGGACCTTCCTGGGCTTCTATTATGACAGGAACATATTTAAATAAACATGAAGTAAGTATTATTCTTTATAAAAACATATATTATGCAAAAAAAAATATATTAAATAATGAAAGAAATAATTTTATATTGAAATTTCCCTCTTTAGGTATACACTAATTATGATAAATTAAATTCAATTAAAAATCCTACAATTTTCTAACTTATTCATGAATAAAAGCCTGATAAAAGGCTTTTCGCTTTATCTGGATGGAAAGGTATTTTACAAAACTTAATACATAAAGATAAATAAATGGGTAGAATAGAAAGAACCATATTTTCTAAAAAGGATTTAAGTTTGAGTGATTATGTTTTACAAATACTGCATAGAGATGACCCTGATTTTATTTTTGTTTAATTTAATGAACCAGATCACCAAGGTCACTCAAATTGCTTTTCAAAGTAATATTTTATATAAATTCTAATTTTTAATCTATATATTTAATACTTGAATCGTATAAATATATATATCCAATAACATTAAACAAGTTACTAATATTTACAAAATAATTAAACCTTTATTTGTTTTTTTATGTTTTTTTAATACTAAATTAATTAATTAATTTATCATCCAAGACTTTATGATGATTCTTTAATGGAGGCAGATTTACATTTAGGGTATGTTCTAGATAAAATAAAATATAGAGAAGAACACTTCCCTGATGAAGATTGGCTCGTATTAGTGGTAACTGATCATGGAAGGGATATTGAAGGATGTGGTCATGGCCACCATTCTCCCTAATGGTATTCAGAAAAATTGACCTTCATAGGATCTACTAGACCGTTAAATGAAGGATTTGAAAATCCTGTTTAAGCTCCTGTGAATGACTATTAAAATATATATAATTTTAGTTCTATAGTTTAAGTGGCTCCAACAATTCTTAAGTAATAAATTAATAAAGTATAAAAATAAAATTCATTTAATCTATATTAAATCCTATATTAATTTAAAATATGTGATTAAACTTAAAAAGAAGAAAGAAAAAAATTGTAATTAAATCTAACTAATTAATTATAAAGGCATATGGAAATAGAAAATAAAGTTATTTTTGATGGAATCCCTTTGGTAGGAGATATGGGAATTAAAAATTTAATGTAAAAAGATGGGATTTTATAATGGTCAAGGGTATATTAGCAAAATTTCTAAGATAATAATCGACCAAATTCTAAGAAAATCACTGTTGAAGTCGATGGTCAAGTGATTGAAGAATTACCTACAGATGAAATAAAATGGCCTACATCAGAAATAGGAAAACAATAGTGGAAAAAAGGAGTATCATTTGTCTTTACTGTAAATGGAATATCAGTTAACTTTATAAAAAAAGAATTCCATCCAAGTATGAATAAATATATAAATTAAAATTATGAAATTTAAAGAAATAGCGCATTTATTTTTTTATTAAAGGCATTTTGCAGATAATTCTATCATATATCCCTATTTAAGCTCTATACGGAATACTTGTTTTTATTGCAATAGTATTGGTACTGTTTCTATTTTTATTATAAGAAAAAGATCCAAAAACATAGAATTTACTCAGTTAGAATCTTCAGTCTCTGAATAAGAATAAGGGATCTATGGAGGAAATGAATATTAATAATCTAATAATAAAGATAATATTAAAAGTAATAATTAAAGTATTTTTGAGAAAAAAAAAAAAAGAATTAATAATTCTAATATAATTTTTTTTTAATTTTATAGCTGAATATCAGGTTTAAAATGATGATGAAGATGTTGATAATGATCAAGAAAGTGAGTAGGAAGAAAACTTATGATAATAAGAACTTAAAATTGTATTTAAAATTTATTTCAATTAAAATAATATATTTTTAAAAATAAATTAAATTATTATAAAATATTATATAATTAATTAATAAAGATATTTAAAAATTATACCCATATTAGTAAAAAAAATAATTTAAATGTCCTTTATATTTGTAAAATCTGCGTACTTTTAATAAACTATCTATAAATATTTACCAATTTTATGATAAAATATTAAATTTTAATTGATACCGTTATTTCTATACGATTAATAGATTTAGTTGACGTATATTAATTTGATTTTTTTTGTTTTTTTATTAGAAGTAATAATAATAAATAAAAAAAATTGATAAAATAAAAAAGAAATATAATAAAAAATAAGATTTATTTAAACAACAGCAATGAAATCTCATTTAGTTATTATTTTGGCAGCATCGTTGCTTCTTGTCCCAATTATATATATAAATACTAAAACTTCCTACACACACCTTACTTTAAGTCAATAGATTAAATTAACTAAAAAATAAGTTAACCCTCTATTGAGTGATTGGATGGGCAACCTGTAACCTATAATTGGGGAGATAAGCATATTAGATTTATCTTTGCCAGGTAAAAATTAAATTTCTTTACTATTTAAGCATTTAATTTTGGAATGCGTATTCAAATTTTAATATCTTTTTCTATAAATTATATGAATTGATATTTGTAAATTTTTTTTTTTTTTATAAATTCGTTAGAATTTTTTCAATACTTATCGAACAATGATTCAATTATAAAAAATTAATGATATTTATATCATAAAATAAAAATAATTGTATTTAAAGATAATCATAAAATTAGGTACTCATAATTCGTTTACCTATGATTTAAGTCATATATATGCTGATAGGGTAGATGATATATCACTTAAGATAAGCTTTCTTATGCATAACTTCATTTCAAATTGTAAAAATTAAAAATTAAAAAAAAAAAAAAAGAAAAAAGATTTTAATAAATAATATATAAATTAACAATCTTAAATATTTACAATAAGTATATACTTTTGGGGATTTCGGAAGAACTTAATCATAATGTCAGAGTTTGACTATAAAGGAATAACTGGATAACGGAGTAAGATATTTAGATATGAGAGCCATTTATACTTAAACTGGAGTGAAAAGCCTTACAAGTGATTGGTATTCCTTTCATTTTATGCAAACAACCCACAAATTAATAGAATTATGCAAAGATGTGAGGGAATGGATAGATGAGCATCCAACAGAAGTAAGTTTATATAAAAAAAAATGATATCAACTTTAAAGCTATCGATAAACAAACAGATTATCATGATAGAAATCACATATCATGGAACTTCTTGTGACGATAGTGGAGACGCCTATCCAATGACAAATACAAAAGAAAAAAGGAAATTTTGGGACAAATTCTAAACTCTTTTCAAAGACGTTTTGTACAATACCCAGTTACACAAACCTCTGAATGAAACCTCCGTAAATTAACTAATAAAATA
The DNA here is from genome assembly GCA_037039885.1 of Miamiensis avidus. Taxonomy (NCBI): domain Eukaryota; phylum Ciliophora; class Oligohymenophorea; order Philasterida; family Glauconematidae; genus Miamiensis; species Miamiensis avidus. Next base: position 271,783 of record JAWVGU010000008.1, on the reverse strand, counting down.
AAATTCAAGAGTCATTGTCTACACTTCTGACTATCCCAATTTCACTGGGAGCAGTCCTTTCGCTCAAAATGGATGTCAAGTTGATACTTGGAGAGACTCGCACATAAATGAAGAAAAATAAGCTTTTGAGAGTGAACTAGAGTTTTTTAGTTAAGTCTCTGAATTAAAGAAAAAGGCAAAAAAATAAAATAAACTCGTAAATAAATCTCTCCTTACCTCTGGAGATACGGTAGAAATTGTGTACGCATTTGAATAGAGATACCTCAATTAAGATTAAAGATTTGATAATATTACTGAAATAACCTATTAAGAATGTAATACTCACTTATAAAAATAATAATCATTTTAATTATTCTTTCAATTTTATTATAAAAAAAGGTTTAAAGCTTTTTAAAATTCCTGAAAATACCCATTGCCCAGAAACATTAATGGACTTAGGATAATGGACAAATTACTATAAATAAACCACACTAGAAATTGTTCGATAAAGAGGAGATGAGTTCCCGAATGCATTATTTGTTGATTAATTAGATTGGGATGGAACAATTCGTACAGGAACCAATGTAATTATTTTATTTCAGTATTTTCCTTACTATTTGTCTAACTTAAAATCGTTTAATTATAAATTAATCTTTCTAAAATTCTAAGCATTTTTTTTTTATTGAATAATTTTAAATAAATATATAAACCATTTATTATATTTTATTTAATATTTTTCATTTTGAAGACTAATATTGAAGATGAATCAGCTGTATAAATAAATTAAAATTTAGGTAGTATCGATACTTAAAATTCAAAATTTGCATATGTTGGAACCGTTTTATTAGCCAACTTAAATCTAAAATGTGAAAAAGGAAAGGAAAATTAAGAATGTAATAATATGAGGAAATAAATAAATGAAAATATTAATAAGTATCCTGCCTAAAGATGGAACGATCCAAGTAATGGAAGATTGAAAAATTGGCCACAGCCTTTCTGAAATTTTATTTTGTTATAAATTTTTTTTAACTAAAATATTTACTTATTTTATAATAGACACTTTAATATTAAAATAAATTAATATATAATTCAATTTAAATTTATTTTTAGATTTGTGACATAATAAGTTAAATAAAATTTCATTTTATATAATTCAAGCTTATTTTAATAAATATAAAAGAAAATTTAAGTATAAATTTTAGATTCATGAGCATTAATTTTATTGATTTATTTTTAAATCTTATAAAAAAAAAAAAACTTGATAAATACCAACTTTAATTATTTCTAAAATGTGTACGCTTGTTAAAAGCTAGTTTTGAAACTTTATATATGCTTTCTAAATACTTGGTAAAATTCTGATACTAGAATGCTATTCTATAAATTAAATATTCGAGTGTTGTGCTATATTAGTATGATTTTTAAATGCAAATTTCATTGAAGATCCTCTACGATAGAAAAAAAAAAACCTGGTGCAAAAATCATTGTTAGATTTAATTAAGCAAGTAAATAGATTATTTTTATTAGTATACATATATATTATCTATTAACATGTATATAATTAAATTAGTTTTAATAATATTATATTTTATTACTTTATTATATATAGATAGTGTAATCCTTAATACACAGAGCAGTAATATTTTGATATTTTATTCATTTGTTAGATGTACAGGAAAGTCATAAATGGAAAACTCACAATTCTTTGATTAGTAATTTAAAAAAAATAAAAAATTATGTATTAAATTACTAAGAAAAAACACTATTTTATTAATTTCATTAATAACAAATAAAAAATATTAAATAACATACACTAAAAAATTAAAATATAAGTATATAAACCAATATATAATCAATAGAAGAAATAATTTTTTTTAGAAGGGAATATCATAGATACACTAAATATAAATATTTTTACAAAACCTCAAATATGAAACAACATCAACCCAATAAAAAAATTTCAATAAACGAAAATTTGTATTATGAAATTATTCAAAGTGAAATATTGGGGTAAGGATCTTTCGGAAAGGTATATAAGGCTTACTAAAGGAAGAAAGTCGACGGGATTGAAACCAAAATTAAAATAGCAGCAAAAGTAATTGATGTAGAACATTTGGAAGAGAGAAAAATGAAGAATTAGTTAACAAATGAAATTAATATATTGTAGGTAATTATAAGGATATTATATTTATTCATTTTACATTAATGCTTTTGGTTAATATGCGAAATATAAATTATTGTTTTTCCCCATAATAAAAAGTTGTTTTTCACATCATAATTTTCCAATAAAAAAGTTTAAATATACAAATAATAAGCTTTGGAGGATAAATTCAATAATTTAAATACCGTTACAACTTATGCTTCAATGACTAAATTGATAAATAAAATTTCTAAATAAGAAATAACTAATTAATATTTATTTATAAATGATAGAGTGTAAAATCGCCAAACATAGTAGAAATAATTGATGTGGCAGGCACGAACAAAAATGTGTATGTATTTTTGGAATACTGTGAAGGAGGGGATTTAAGAAACTTTTTAATAAATAGAGGAGGCAGAATTACAATGTAAGAAGCACTTATTTTCTTCAAATAGTTGTGTGATGGTTTCAAAGAACTGAATAGACAGAATATACTTCATAGAGATATCAAGCCAGAAAATATTTTGATGGACTTACAGGGTAATTTAAAAATATCTGATTTCGGACTTTCTAGAATAACAAGTAAACAACTATTTTATGGAATAAGTTTTGATATATTAAATATGTATACATTTATATAGGCGGTTACGGGGAATTGCTTACAATAAATGTTGGAACTCCGAGATATTAGAGTCCAGAGATGATTTTTAATCAGCCTAATTACGGTTCTAAAATAGATGTTTGGAGTTTGGGAATCACATTTTATGAAATATTATTCGGACTTACTCCTTGGAATGGTGCTGATGTAGATGAACTCGCAAAAAATTTGTAAACAAGCCCACTTACCTTTCCCCAAGTGGCTTGTTCACCATCTATAAAACACCTGTTAACGAAAATGCTAGAGAAGGACCGTAATCATAATACTTTAATATAATACTAGCTTTATAAATATATGAATTAAAAATAAATATATAGCTCAAAAGAGATTCGATTGGGCTGATGTGTTCTCTCATGAAGTTTATATGCAATCAACAGATGAAATTATTTAAAACCAAGCCAAAGAAATTTATAATTAACATTAAGATGACATTTTAAAGTAAACTTACAATATGAGTAACTATTATACAGAAAAAACTAAGTTTTCATCTGTTCACAACCGATCTTCTCTATACAACTCATTCCGGGGTATACCTCAAGTGGAAAATGGAGAGACCTCAACTCAAAATTTGAACATTAATAATAACAACTATATCGACAACAACAACAATTATATGAACAAGGACAACAACAACAATAATAATGGGCTATAAGATATATTTAATGGTTTAAACATTAACAATATGGATTAATAAAACCATTTAAACCAATAATTATAGCAGTAATAGCATCAGTAATAAATGCAATATTAGTAGCAGCAATAGTAGTACAACAACTACCAAAATCATATTTTCAATTTAAATCAATAGTTGCAGCAACAGTAGCAGCAGCAACAGCAGCCGTTCAATTAATATCAGTTTCAACAACAGTGTGTGGCTCAGCAATAGTAAAATACTGATTTCGTGCTAGCCTTTTAACGTCTAGATAAATACTTTAATTCGAGAAGAATAGTGTCAATGTATATGAATTCGGTGGCTAATCAAATTTTCTTGTTTAAAAATACACTCATGGCAGAATTATAAATCCCAGAATTACAAATTGTGCAAATCCTGTTCCACCTGATTAAGAAATTTTTCATTGGCCACATGCAACTGGTAGATATTTTACAGGGCAAAAGTAATGGTGGAATAGCCTTCACAGAGCAAGAAATTTAGTTTTACAGACAAAGTCAAAATTGTAATGATCTTATGAACCTGGCCGCGATGGATTTGATGTAAATCAGGCCCTTTTTCTAAAATTTTTTCGCACAAATTAGTAATATTAACTTCAACAATACAGAATTCTAAAATCTGCTCAACAGCAACTTTGTCTATGAAGAAAACCAAAAATATAATTTAAATGGAGTTTTCAGCAGTATTTGTAATTAATTTATAGCCAATTGCATGAATATGCTCGGAAATTCGCAACTCCAAAATAAATCTCAAATATTTAAAATAATTCTAAATACCCTATTTTGTAAAAAGTCAGATGTCATATTTGACTTTTCTGAAACGAAAGAATTCGATTTTTTCAAATTTGATGAGTAAAATTCTAATTTATCTGAGCAATAAATGTATGAGTATATTAAATAGCTATAAAATGAGTGAGTAAGTGAGTTGGTGATTGATTGATTGATAAAATAAATAAAATAATAACTTTTTAATAGAAATAAAATAAAATATTACAAAATAATTCATTTATTTTATTTAGAAGTTGAATTGAGTTATTTGTTAAATTTTTGTATAGAAAATAAAATAAAAGTTAGTAAATAAGTAACTAAGATAATAAAAACTTCAATTTAATCATATTTACTTCCAGATCCATCAAATATTATTTATCATAATATTTTAATTTTTTTAATGATATTAATTTTGGTACATGAAATAAAAAATTTTTTTCTATCAATAATTAAAACTCAAACAAAAATATATAATTTGAAAAAAAATATAAATTTAATTTTGTAATATAAATAACATCAATAATTTAGAAAACAATAGGCTAATATAAAAATATAATATAATAATATTTTCATTACTATTATACCGTAATATTAGTTATATTTTATATCATTGTTTTATATTTTGCTTATTTGGTTTATATACCTATTATTATAAGCTAGAAGAAGGTTAAGAAGTTTATGAAAAAGATGAACTTTATTCTTCATCGAAATTACTATCCCGAATGGTGAGCATTTAGTCTTTAAGACACTGCTTAATTATGTCTATTTCTTAATCTAAAACAAATATTTACTTATGGAGCTTCTTTTAACTATTTCGAAGGGATTTTCTTCCAGTTTGGGATTAATTTAATTCGCTATAATTTTTATGATTACTGTTATGCTGACTCGCTATACTTTTAGTTGATAATTAATTAATTGTTTGGTTTTTAGAATTTCCAAATTAACTTATCAAACTTTTAAGCTTTCTTTCACTAATGTGATTGAAAATTTCAGAATCTGATAGTTCAGTTACCTCCTTTTCCTCTTCTTCTTCTACTAATTCTTCCTGTTATTTATTGCGTTCAGATTATTACTAAGATAGTCTTACGGAAGAAGATTTTTAATTGTTGTAGCAAGATTAAGATTTGGGAAATACGGATTTTGACAAAGTAAAATCTATTTCCTCTTCATCTATATTCATGTAATTATTACTGTTAGTATAATTCTATTGAAAAGTATCATTAAATGGATGCTAATCTCCTTACATTTCTTGATATGTGTTGATTCTTTCATTTTAATTATTTTCGAATTCATTGTAGCTACTTAGGCGTCTTTTATTTTTGTTGCTTTACTATTAAATAATAAATTAATTTTTATTTATCCTGCCAGTGCTTTCATCTATTAATTCATTTTAAGATTATAAATTATTATTGTTGTTGTTGAAGTTTTGGTTAATATACGAAAACTCGTTTTCTTCTTTATCCTATTGCTAGTAGTACTTAATTTCTTCTTTATTTGATGCTGTATTTTTATTAAAAATATACTGTTCATTATTATTTTAATTCATTTGATTAGGATTTTTTTATTATATCTACTATTAAGTTTCACTTTCACAACTACCATTTGAAGTGATTTCACTTTTCAAAATGTGAATTATGCTTTGCTATTATTTGATGATATCATTCAATTTACATATTTAGTTTTCCAATTCCATTTTTTCTTTTTGACTACTCTTTTGCATTTTATTGATATCATCTTTATTTCTATTCTAATCGTCAATATACTTTTCTAGAGACTAAATTTAATGTTTTAGTTCTTAATTTTGCTTCAAAAATTTTGAAACTTGTGAATCCATCTATGACAGTTTTATATTATCTTACTCTTTGCCTATCTTTAATTCCTGGATTTTCTCTCTCATTAATTAACTATTTGTTTTTAATTTTTCCAAACTTTCTCTATACCTAGGCAAAATCTCCTTAGTATGGGTACTTTCTGCTTTTAATTCGCTTTCTAGATTTTAAATTTATTTTTTTAATTCTTTATTCTCTTCTTCCAAATATTTTGTCTCTTTGGAAGCATTTACAATCAATTAAAATGTTTCTTATTTTATTAAATATGTTATTATCGTGTATCTTAAATTATTTATTTAATAAATAAATTATTATTTTTACCATTTTCATCATTTCTATTATTATCTATATCTGTACCGGATATATTGAGTAAACTGATGCATTTTTCCATAGACATTATAAGAGTTCTATAATTAATTAAATGTTTACAACTAATTTTAGTTAATAAAAAATATTTAGTTTTTTTTACTTTTAGACTCTTTATTCTGTAGTTAATGCTTAAGTGAAATTTGATTTTTTATTACTGTTATTTGAATTGTTGTATAATCTCTCATTTGGCTCTAAAAGAACTAAACACTTTTTGACAAGTTGCATGGCGGATTCAGATTTTTATCTGAAATTATCTTCTAACTCTTAATATCTGTCTTTTATTTTTTCAAAATTTTACTTCAGTCTCGTACTGTTTTCATTGCCTTAAACCTGACTGTTCTCTAATTCTTTCATCAACTCTTTGTTCATGTAGCTTAATTCTTAGATTTTTAATTAATTTCTCGATACTTTTTCCACAAGTTACTTATTATTATACTATTGTTATAAAATTTCAAATATAAAAGCATGCAAAAAAAAATTTAAATCATATTTACTTCAGCTTTTTTCAACTGTGATTAACAATTTTAATTTTCTTGTTAAAGAGTGCTGCATTCTCTAACAAGTAAATTGGTTCGGGCTCTTGTTTCTTTTAATTCTTTTTGAGCTCTGATAAAATTTTAAATTATAGAATTCTTACTATACTTAATATAATATACTTTACTCTTTTAATTTATCTTTTAACTATTACTATTAATCATTTCGATAAGTGTTTTCCTTGTTATAACTTTAATGGTTGTAATTATCTTTCTAAGGCTTTTTAATACTGCTTAGATTGGCTGGAAACCCCTTTCCTGGGTTATGAATTAAATTTTAATTTTATTTAAAATTTATTTCCTCCATTTACAAATTATCCTGTATATTATGCCAATTTTAGGATCTAGATTTTAAGGGAGTTCCAAAACTCTTATCTTCTAATTTATTTGAATAATTAAATCTTTTTTTAGTATCATTGAGAGGTTTTTCCCATTTACTTTGACTCTCATTATTTTCATCTTATTAAGAAATAAAACTACATGAGTCCATACTTGAATTTTAACTTTTTGGAGAATCTAAAATATTGTTTTTTTTAATTGCGAATTTTATGTTCGGGGATACTTTTAAAGAGTGACTGCCTAGCATTTTAAAGAGTAGAAAATAACTTAATAATATATAATTTTTTTTTCTTTTGTAAATAGTTAATTTGAAATTGCAATATCGCAAATGAGTGGTTTGTTTTTAATTATAAAATTGAATAAATAACAAAAATTAACATTTAAATAACATATTTAACAATTAATCTATTTAAATATATACAACATGAATCCTTAAATAATGTACAAATCAAATATTCCAAATTCTATTTAAAATTTTAAATATTTTTATAAATTATATGTTTAAAAAAATTATATTTTAAAATAATATATATTAATTAAAACAATTTATATTAAGTATAAACATTTTAAATTATTAATGAATATTATATATATAGATTATTTAGTTATCTGATGCCTAAGTTATAAAAATGGTATATTAATATTGAAATAATTTAAAAGCCTACTGTCACAAACCTAATTCAACGAATGCCAGCTGTATATTTTAAAAGATGTAATTAAATGCATTTTCAATTTATAGGAAATATTTGAATTCCTTCAGAAAAATATTTGGAATTTAATTAAATTAACAATATGATTTCCAATTATTTTTTTCTATGTTATTTATAAAGTATTTTTTTTTATTAAAAAGTAGTCCGTTTACAGGTCGTTTTTTCTTATTATTAATAAAACAACTAAAAGAATATTGGTGAAAAATTTTTCAACATGAAATATAAATTTTTAGTATATTTTTAAATAAATTAAAAAACATTTTCCTCTGATTAAAAATTTGTATATTTATTATAAATTATTTGAAACATAAGAAAATTAGTTATAAATTCGTACTAAAAAATGATTTTCTTTTTATTTTTAACAAAATTATTTCTTTTTAAACTTTCATCAGCAATAATATATTGATATTGTATAGTAATGACAGTAAAATAAATTTCATAGCCTATTTATAAATAAATTATTTAATTCTTGAAATAAATATGTAATCCCATCAATAAGCCGAACATAGAAGTATAAAATGATTATTCACATTTAAGTCATTGCATTTATATATTATATATTATAAAATTTAAATACAAAAAAACAAAAGAGAGAAAAAAAGAAAGAAAAATGAAATTTTTTTAATGCTTTTAATCCAAAAATACTCATAAATCTAAATCTTCAATTACTTAAAAAAATAAAAAGATATTTAAAACAGAGAATAATCAATTTCACAATAAACTACATGGGCATAAAAGTCAAAAATTGTTAAACAAAAATAGAATTCTCATAATATTTACGAAAAAACATGTTTTGAAAACTAATTTTAGGAGTAGATATTTGAAATAAATAGTAAAAAAAAAATGAATAAATAGAATAGTTTGCTAAAAAATATAATATTGAAAATATTGAAGAAAACAACTAAATATGGGAGGATTTTGTAAAATTGTTAAAGCATCCATTTTTTGAAGAAATAATTGCTAAATTAGACGAAATAACTATGAATGAAGACTGGGTTATTGAATATTAAGAAAAAATTAAAAATGATTTAGATACTTAGATTTTATTGCAAATTTAGGATTTGGTATAAATTGGAAAAAATATTCAATTGTTTATAAACTCTTTCTTCGAAAAAGAAGATTTTTCTTTTGAAACCTATAAGTACCAAATCGAAAACTCAAAAGAATTCTATTATTTAAAATAATAATATTTGTAGTTAAAGAGAGAATGTGATAAATTATTATATTAATGTGCATAAGCAAATTGAAAATTATAAAATTGTTATAAAATTACTTATTAAATTTTAAATTATAAAAATTAAATATAAGTATTAATAAATTATAATAAAATAATAATTTTATTAAAAAATTTTATATAATATAATTATTATAAATTATCCTTTAAATATTATAAACAAACGATATTTTATTATATTAAATCAATTCCTCCTATCTTTCAATCGTGATATTTTTTACTATATTTAATATATTATTCATAAAAAGATTTTAGTAATGTGTTTTTAATATAATATTTATTTAAAAATTAGAAATTCCATAAATAATAAAAAAAGAAATGAGGTTTGGAATAAATTAAACTTTAATATGATTTATTTAAATAATTTATGAATATATATATATAACTTATTAATATTTGAAATAATTTTTATTTTTAATTATATGCATATAAATTTACTATAAGTAATTATATTTAATAGATAAGTAATTAAGGTAAGGTTTTTTGATCTATAATTTTATAGAGCAAAACAATAATCATTGATGAAATTATATATCTTTTAGGCACTAAAGCCTCCTATATGACATGAAACATTTAAATTTTTAAAATAAATACTTATGATCACTCATATGTAATAATTAAATTATTACTTTTTATTCATATTAATATATTTGATTTTTAAAATAAGTATAGGAATTCTTAAAATAAAAGCGCAAAAAATAAAAAATATAATAAAAGAAATTAAGTAAATAAATACATATAAAAAAACTCAAAATATATTATAATTGAAAATTTTCTTAAAATGAACAACCCCTAAACCAATACTCAACCCCACCACAACAACAATAGTAGTTAGAATGCCAGTAACAAGCATAAAAACTAAAATAACAACACTGGCAGCAGCAACAACAACAATAATAAATAGTTCTAATAAGTTCCTTTGTGCAGACACTTTGTAAAAGGGTATTGCGAACATGGAAAAATCTGCAAATATAGACACGATGATTAAGCTTGCAAATTTTATTATTTCGATGGGGTGTGTGAAGACACCAATTGTAAATATTCCCACGAAGACAGTCAGGTAGAAAATCCTTAAAAATATAAGTATAATAATAATAGTAATAAACAATAGTACCAACATAAACAACACAAAGAAAAAAGAGAAGACAATAAAGAGGATTTGTTTTAACATCCGAGCAGATCCAATCAATAATAATAATAACCCAAACAACATAATAATAATAGAAATAATATCGATGATAAACAAAATAATAACTTCCACAACAACAAAAACAATACCAATAATAATAATGAATAAAATTATCACAAAAACAAAAACAAAAACAACAATAATAATAATAGAGATAAATAAAATAACGATAGTGGAAGTGAAGACGAATATGGATATAAAAATTCAAGAAACTACAATGGACAAAAAAATAGAAATAATTATAAGGGTCAAGGAAAGATAACAAACACGGAAAATTTTGAACCTAGCTACAAACCTGCCGATGTAAAAATAAGAACAGTCATTTATTTCCCTCAATAAACATACAACAAGCCCATTGAAAGTAGAGAAGTGATTTTGGTGCCCAACAGGTATATATTTTGTTTAATATATTTGATTTATTAGTACTGTGCATTAATTTGTTGACATAAATTTTCAGATTCAGCCAAGATGTAACTGATATGACTTTTTATAATAACTTAATGAAAGAAATTGAGTAATCTGGATTCAAAGACGATATGTGGAAGTTATGGCATGGAGACAGCCATTTAATAGCTGACGATAAACTCAATTGGAAAAAAAAATGTCCTACATTTGACAAGGTCATAAATGCCATCAAAGATTATTTTAAAATGGATGTAAAGGCCACGAGATTAAACTGGTATGCTATTTTTTTTTTTTTTAATTCAATTTTAACTTTTTAATTTTTTGACAATTAAATTTAAGGTACAGAGACTCTGCTGAATGGAAACCCTTCCACTTTGACGCCGCCGCCGTCAAACCTGACAAAGCTAAATAGTAAAATATCACTGTTGGAGTCTCCTTTGGAGCTGAAAGAGATTTGGCATTTGAACATGCTGACACTAAAACAGTAGTCAGCTTCCCCTAAACCAATGGAATCATGTTCGCCTTTTCTAAAGATGTCAACAATAAGTGGAGACACGGAGTACCTTAAGTCAATCCTAAAAATCAACATAAAAATGGTAGAATTTCAATAATAGCCTGGGGGTGGGTAGACGATATGGTGGAAGCTTGTTGAAAATATGATGAAAATTGATTAAGATATTATAAAAGATAAGTCATTTAAGATCATTTTTATTAAATCATTTTTTTTATTTTGTTATGATATAGTAAATTTTGGGTAACTTTCTTCAATAAATAAATAAGAATAAACTTTCAATAATTTTGTTTTATTTTGGTTTTTCACACATCTTTCTTAATACTTTATTAAGTAAATTTATTATTATTCAGCAATACGTAAATTTCACATATCGAAAAGGACAAATAAATTCCATAAACCAAAACCATATTGTATATATACAAAATTAATCTTAAATACCTAGCACAAGATTTTTTTTTAATCATTTTTTTTTTTTGACAAAAGTAATATCATATAATGTATTCTAACTAAATCTCAGAAATTTTTATTAATTAGTGATATTTTATTTGTATTTAATTTTTTCTAATATTTATCCTATTTTTTCTAAATTATATAATACTAACATAAGTATGAACTATAGAAGCTGTCAAATATGTTATATCTGTATTTTTTTAAATTTATGGTCTAATAAATAAGATTATTAGAAAAATATAAGAAATATTTATTAATTTAGAATAATTAAATATAGCATATTAAATTATTTTTGCATATATTTGTTTGTTTGATTGCTTGCTTGCTTATTGCTTGATTGATTGACTGACTGACTGAGACTGTGTTTGAATAGTTTATTAATTTAATAGAATAAATAAAGTAAGTAAGAAAATATATTTTATAATTTTTTCCCCTTATTTGATTTTCACGCATGATTATTAATTAAATTATATATTACCTTCTTTAATTATAATATTACTGAAAAGTGTCCATTAAAAATAAATAAAAAATAATATGGCGACAAATAAAATTTTGCAACCTCAAAAGGCGTAATCTGAAAAAGAATAAAAACAAGATAATTACTAAAATCAGGTGCTAGATGGAGGAGGAGTAAATCACAGTTTTCTTTAACAAAAAAGTGATACACAATAAAATGCAATTAACAGCCGGAGTAATAGCAACGAACTAAATCATATTTTCGTTTCAAATGTATAGGATGGCATTTACCAAATCGTAATTGACTTTAAAGAAAAAAAAATATTTTCTCGCAAAACTTTCAATATGTAAAATCATTTGAATTTATTTTTCATTTTTTATTGTGTAAATAAAAGTATTTTTAAAATCAACTTGTTCAGTAGTAATACAAAAACTAGATACAGTTTAAAAATAAAATATAATAGATTAATTGATCCTTTTTTATTTTGGGATTAGGAGTAATGACTTCGAAGCATTTTAGCGAGTAAGCAGGGAAATAAGTTCTATATTTTAAACATACAAACAGAATGAAAGTAAACTGTAGGAATTGCTTTTGCAACCCGATTAACTATCATTCTGCAGCATCTTCAGAACTTTTGACTATAAGTGTGTGATTTTTCCTTTCGAACAAATACATGCTTTTCGAAAAATGTATGAAAATAGTATAATTATAGCTTAAAAGGAAAATACAGTGAATAAAGGCAATTCTATTTCACATATAAATTAAAGATGGGACCAAAAATACTTTATTTATCTATTTAATTAAATGGCGAAATATTTCCTATTTTTGAAAGAAAATGGGTACTCGCATCAAAATATATGGCTACATAATTTGCTTTTCTAGAGAAAGAAAGGTACGAGGGGCCCTTTGGAAATGAAATTCGGAAATTTTGGAAATGATTTGTAATAATATTAGACTCGGTATTAACAATAATAATTAGCAAAAAATCAAAAAAGAGGGTAAAATATAGATAGTTTTCACTAATAAAATATAATATTTATATATAAAATAGAAAGGAAACTTCGAAAATGAACGAATAGGAAAATGTTCAATTTGAGTAAGATTTTTTGGCAGGAATTAATTTGCTGAAGTATATTTGTCTGTTGGATTAGTCTGAAGAAATTCTAAGATAAAAGTAAAAATTCCTAGCAAATTAAGATATAGAAATCATTAGGACGTTGCAGAAAATGTATCATTTGAAAATGACTAAAATTGCGGGTAATCTGAGTACGATGATTGGTGAAGAAGGCAGGGAAGAGAAAAAATTGATAGAAAAGTTGCCCATCAATTTTTTTACGACAAAGCTGTTCAAATAGTAAAGCATATTTTAAAATTACATTTAATTATAATAATTAAAATTTCAATTTCAGAGAATGCGGGGATTCGAATAGAATATAAAAATTTTGGACTTTCATTGAAAAATGTGGCGAACAAAAAAGCTAAACCACTGAATAAGAAGTGCGCAGTTATTTATAAATAGAGGAAAAAGAAGAAGAAATAGAAATTTTCGGAAAGGACAGAGAGATGGAAAGCAATAACAACAACAACAAAAACAAGGATAACTGTGTAAATATCGCCATCTTAAACACAAAAGCGAATCTCAATTACTTCAATTTAATAACTCAAATGCACGAGTGCTACTTCAGGTTTTTAGAAGATTAAAAGGCGAGTAGGAGAAGTATTAATACGAATTATAGCATCATTCCAATTTAAACGAACAAAATGCATTCAATCAATTGTATTTACGGGAAATAGGAAACAAAGACAATTACATTGTAAACAAAATCGAACTTTGTAAAGAAGAAAAAGAAGTTATAGTTTAGTGTAACCTGATGGAGGAAATAAGGCATTTTTTGAAGGAAAAACCGGGGAAAAACGAGACTGATGGCACAGTGCACGGTCAATTTTGTCTGCTGGTGGGTCCTTAGGGCAGCGGAAAATCAGTTTTTCTGTTCAATTTGAAATACGAATTGCAAAACTAGGGAGATGATTTCTTTGAAAATAATACATCTTCTTCTTCTTGTTATTCGCTGCAGTCATCATAGTAGGTGGTGTTCATCAAGGCTTCTACGATCCACACACTGCAAGAACTGGATGAAATCGTGAAGGCCTACTACTTGAGTCACCAGGGCAGCAATAAGAAAAAGAAGACTGTGCTACTCATTGATGGGTACGAGGAAATTTTTTCGCAGTAGTAATAGGAATAGCAATAAGTCAAACACAAACCGTGGCAGTCGAACACAGAGGCCTTTCTAAACGAACAAGAAGTGCTGCAGAAAATTGGAATGCAGATTTTATTTTAGTTGCAGCAGTCGCAGAAGAATTTGAAAATCATTATTTCGTGTCGCGACGATATTTTCAACAGCGAAAACACACCCCAATGCGAAGATGTATCGAAGCTGGGCTACTGCTGGCGCTTCCGGTTGAAGTTCAATATTTTCCTCAAGCGAAATTACATCTACAAGTTGGCGCCGCTGGACCATTCCACAAATATCCAAATTCTCCGATAATACTTCGGATTTTGCAGAAAATACGACGAAAAATTGGTCGTGCAAGATAAAGGAGTTTCAAATAAAAAATTTCAAAATGCAACAATAAAAATATAAAAAACGTAATCGAAAATGAAAACGAAAATGAAAACGAAAATGAAAACGAAAATGAAAATGAAAATGAAAACGAAAACGAAGAAATTGAGTAATACTAAATGTTGTAATTCGGAGAAAGCAATATGCCCGACCTGCTGAAAAACGCGTTCACCTTTTCGTATATATAAAGGTGTGGAGGGACCTTTTTAGTTAGGCTCGTAATGGCAAAGCCAAGGAAATAAATATCAACAAATATACTGTGATAGAAAAAGTGCTGGAACTTTGGTTTGTCAACAAGTGCCGCAGACACATCCTGGGCTTCAAAAAGGCGGGGAAAGTGAATTGTACACTATTATCGGGAAGATAGCGCACTGCATGTTCAAAAATAAGCGCAGCAATTTCCCTTTTTCTAAACTAGAAGAAATCATCTAAGACGGAGTTTAAAAACAGCAATTGTAAACGTTTCAGTGTGTGGGCACTCTTCTCAAAGTGGCGCCGATTTGCCTTGCCAACCACAACAAAGAATTCGTTTTCCAATTCGATTCCTTTTACGGTATTTTTTACCACTATTATTATTATTAAAAAACCATTTAATTAATTATATAATATTTTTAAGAGTTCTTTTTGGCCCAGCAACTGTACGTAAAGGAACTGGAAGACATTCGCGTGTCGGGTTGCTTGGAAAATCCACGAAATCCGCAAATGTTGCAAATACTGAAAAATCACTTAACGCTGACGGCGACACAAAATGAGAAAAGTAATTGTCTTGAAAAAGAAGGGTAAAATGACCCCGCAGTGCTGAAACTCGAATCTGAAGCGCTGACTTTAGAAAACCGATCGGAGATAAAGATGTTGCGTGTTTTTCTGAAAAGATTTAATAGTGGCTGTCTAGAGTATTTCAAAAGGAACTTCGTGGATCAAATTGCGTTGTTTCCTGTATGCACTCTCACCATCAATCTAGCTTCCATTTTCAATGACAAACTAACCATTTTTTACAACCAGGCTAGCTTCGGCCCTGAATCTTTCAAATTACTTCGAAATCATGTAGACGCAGAGTAAGAAGAAGAAGGAGGAGTCGGAGAAGAAAAGGTCGGAGAAAAAAAATTTGCTAATAAAAACAATAATTAAATTGAAAACACTACTGTCACCAAGACAAATATTAAAAAGAAGAAAATGGCGCAGTTTCATCTGCAATTCGTTTTTTGTGAAAAAAATTTTCAAAGGGCTTGCGTCTTCGGGACTGTGAACGAGAAATAGTTTAAAGAGCAAGACGAAAATGCACAAAAAATTACCAATCAAAAAACAGCCAATGGGGTAGAACTAGATTTGGAGAGCAGACCAAGAAAATCTAAGAAGAATAAATTAATGGTTTTCCCCAAACTAGTGCACTTTAGCAGTTTTCAATAAAATGACTAAAATAATGTCGGCGCCGTATTCGTAAAAGGCAAACACCAAAGAAACACCTCTAGTGGGAGTGTAGAAAACGACCAATTCAAGTCCAGCAATCTGACAATCAATTCTGGCGAAATCATTCTAGACACTGGCGTCATCGTTGAAAACGGGTCTAAAGACTACGTTTTAACGCAACAGTAGCAACAGTAAGAAGAGGAAGAAGACGAAGACGAAATAAAAACAAAAGAAAATGAAAAAAAAGTGCAAATTGTCGAAACGCTGAACTGCGAAGAAGAAGAGTACATAATGACGGATGATATCGAAATTATGTCTTTTCAGAAACAGCCAATTGCGGATTTGGACTTGCGATTGCGCAGTGGGCAAAATGGCTCCGCCGAAAGCTACTACAACTATGACCAGACGATCACGACTTTGGGCCGCGGGGGATACGGAAATGTGAAATTCGTTATCCACAAGAAGACGAACATATTTTTCGCTCGGAAATCGTTCAACAAGAAGGATGGAGGCCTTGAATATGATACGGAAAAGTGCAAATACGAAGAACTTTTGTCTGTTTTCAAGGAAAAATTCTTCGATTTCGGCGTCAGTTTCGAAAATGCAGACGACGAAAACCACCTCTTGTACTACAAAATGGGGTTCTGCACGCTAGATGAGTACTTCAAGGCGAAGCAGCAGAACGGCGTGAAACTGGAACTCGTGGAAATCATGTACTTTTGGAAGCATCTGCTCGACTTCACGCTTTTCATGAGCAATCAGGGCTACTTTCACGGAGACATCAAGCCGCTGAACATCGTCGTTATGAGCAAAGGCTAGGCACCAGAAAGGAACTTTTCTTGTAAATGCGAGCAATGCCTAAAAAACAGTGCACTTTTCGAAATCAAGGTCATCGATTTCGCAGGAGCCACGAAGGACTGGAAAAAACAGAGGTGCTACACGACTACCTACTTCGCGAACCAAGAATTTGTGGAAAATGGCTACGTGTTCGGCAGTTTGCAGGAACGATTCAGAGCTGAAATAGGTGAAATTTCGATTATTTAATTTTTCTTATAGTAAACTAAATAAAATGTATTATATAGGCACCGTCATTCGGACTTTTTAAGATTTGACGCTGAACTACTTCAAGGACAAGGAAAGAATGAACGAATTCCGGCGGCCGAAGGCCTTTTACTCATAGAGATCGATCAGGGCTTTCTGGGAACGCTGCAAACGGGAATACTACCGCGAATTTTACGAGCAAAGTCCTTGCTTCAGAAGACTTGTTGACTTCTTTTGCAGCGAGGAAATAATCGAAAAAAGGTTCACGAAAAAAACCATTCTGCAATTCGTCAACAATGAACTCGTTTTCCCCAAAAATTTGCGCAACTCCTACTGCCATTCCTACTGCTACGTCAGTTTTGCTAGCCCCAACAACCAATTGCAATCACAATAATAGCCAGACACCATCACCAAGTAATAGGATTACCTGATAGATGCACATGCTTTTAGTCGCTGCTATCTGCAGGGCTTCAGAGACCCGAACAATCTTATTGCGCAAATAATCTAAAGCAAAATTCACAAAAACAGAGAAAACTCGTGGGAAAAGCTGAATGACCCTTTGGAAAATGTGTTCTAAATCGAGTCTTACATACCCGACACTCAGTGTTCTCTCACAGACCCCAGCATGCAGTAGCAGTAGCAGTAGCAGTAACAGCAGGATGAAAAACTCGATTTGTATGAAGAAGCTATTAGCTTTCTCAGCTCTGAGGAACAGAAAAACCAGCAAATCATGGTGATTTACGGAGACACGGGACAGGGTAAGTCCTCGTTTCTGCGCTTCTTTCAACATCAACTCAAGTATCCGCCGAATTGTGTGCTCATGCAGCTCAACAAATTCATCACTTTGCAGCAAATTTAGGCGGAAGTGGAGCGGTTTATAACAGATCAAAAAAAAAGAAATCCAAAAGATTAAAAAACTGCCGACGACTACAACGACAACGACGCGAAGAAAGTCATTTTCCTGCTCGACGGCTACGACGAAATGCGCGTGCAAAACCTCGCAGAAATCGACATTTCTGAACACTTCCGCCTCGCTGAAAACCCGCAATTCAAGGTCATTTTGACGACGCGGAAGGAAAAGTTGCAGACGCACACTCTATATGATGTGTTCAAATTTTAAAAGTGCCAAAACGACATCCTCGCTAATTGCTCCGCTTTGCTAGTCAAAGATGCGTGGGAAGAATTCTAGTATCAGTTCTTCCAGCTCAGGACGAAACTTCTTTCGTTTTTGGCTTTGTTTCGGTCATAGGTTTTGATGAAATAGGTTCAGTGGCTGACTCAGAAGGAGGGGGTTTTTTCACTCCAGTTACTGGCCCAAGAAATGAGTGTTATACGATTTGTGGAAAAAGAAATTTTGCAATTTTTAGAACTGATTTTATGTTACAAAAAAAAGCAGCAAAATGAAAAGAAAGAATTTTGTTCTGCTTTCGAAGGCAGCGCGATCAATGGACAAAACTTTTATTTGAAAATTACCCAGCAAATAAACCAGCAACTGGAGTTAATAAAGAAACAGCAGTAGCAAATGTACTATTACTACTAGTAGTAGTAACAGCAGAAACAGTAGCAACAGCTAATTTACAACGAAAGGGCGCAAATTTTGGAAAAAATTATCTTTCATGTGCAAAAATTCGTCAGAAATTCTGTAGAGTCGCGCATTCAGGCAGTAAATTTCGTTCTGGAGTCGAAGTACGGACAGAACTAACTGATGAAAAACTCAGTAGAACACCTGCAGCTCGTGTTTTCGCATTTTGCGAATAACACCTACCAATCAGACGTGAAGTAAATTATAGACTAATTTAACAATTTGCAGCAAAAAACGCGCAAAGTTTACATTTGCTTGCTTTCCGACAAATAAATTTCGGGATTTACGAAGAGATACGTGGAAGAAGTGAAGAAAAACTAAAATTTTTTCCACGACATTTTATTCTACGACACGATCTAGTAATACGAGGCAAAACTGAATTCGAATCCGAACATCAAAGAAATCGCGAGAAACCCGCTGATTTTGCGAATTTTGTTTCAGATTTTCCCGCAAATGGACTGCGACATGAAGCTGCTGAAGGAAGAAGGCAAGGCGGAATTGAAGCAGTAGTCAGCCCAAAAACAACAGTTGGGTAAATGTGAAAAGCAACTGGAAAAAATCATGTTTTCGCGAAACTATATTTGCAAGCGCTTTTTGTGCCAGTGGACGAAGTAAAAGGTGGCTAATCTTGACTACCAGCTCCTACAGCGAATAGCGGAAATAAGAATTCCCTTCTCCGCCTACAAACACCGCAACCTCTTCCTCGACCAAAACATGATCTCTCTGGCTGATAAAATCGCTTAAAATTAATAGTAATAACAACAACAGTCACAGTAAGGAAGTCAGCCTCCATCCATCAACAATAATAATGTGTGGCTCATATAAAACAAAAATGACCGTTCTCTTTCTAATTTCTCCACTATTTCCAATTCCGTTTCTTCCTGCTCAACAGCCTCGGCCGCAGTCTTCTAACGCGTCTCAGAACTGGCAGACAACTTCGTGCTAATGCTGGCCCTTCAGCTATTTAAAAAGAATGCCGTATCCTTCGAATAAGAGTTTTTATATGGACTTTTGCCACTGGAATCACAGGAAAATGTTGATCTTTTGGCTCGATGCATTCCCGTAAAACACAACGAAGAGGGAAGACTGCAGTTCATCCACAAAAGCATTTTCGATTTTTCAGTCGCAAACCAACTCATTTCTGAACTAAACCAATTGCTCCATCTGATTTTCGGTGAATAAATGATAGCAAACAAAACCTAGCAGAACTAATAGAAGCTCAATATAGGGGAAAATAACTCTACAGAATTTACCACCATTACCGCCGCCCACTAGTAACAATAGCACTTGCAATAGTAGCACCTATTCTAAAAACCTTCTCACCATCATATGAGAGCTAAATCTTAAGATTGCAGCCAGGTTTTAACCCCGAAAAAGTAATCTCCGAGCATTTAAAAAAAACAAAACTAATCACAACAGCAACCACAACCTTAATCTTCGAAATTTGCATCTGTCAGGCCTAAAGGAATTTCGATTACAATGCTAAATGAATAGAATCATAATGGCGCCTTTAGTTATGATGAAGACGTTTTCGAAATTGATGAACACTATACTGAGAATGCTAACCATGTCTAGCAGAATACAGGTAGCAATATAAAAATGGAATAAAATTAACTTGCTCATGAAAATATACGATAACATGAAAAAGTAGTATAAAGTGAAATCTAAATTTATGTAGAATAGTTATAAACATTAGCGGCCAATCTGCGCATTTTAACACAGGCAGACGCCACCATTGTAATGATTATTTAAATGTATTATATGGAACATTTTAATGAGGATTAGCTCAATGCTTTAGAAGAATTTTTACTTTTCATTAGCGAAAATTGGAACCATGAAAAAAAATTCACAATTTACTTGTTAATTATGAAATTTTCCTATAATTGATCTTCATGTTCCATAAAAGAACTTGAGTTACAAAGAAATAAAAATTTTATATAAATTTTTATTTTAATTTGTAAATAACAAATTTTAAACTATCCTCTTATTTTAACCTTAGTAATTAATAATTAATTAATAAAAAATTTTAAAAATACTTACTAACAATTAACTCTTTATATTATAACTAAAACGCTGTTAAGTACTGACTGCTTGAAAAATAACATACTATTTAAAATATAACTTTTTATTTGAGCCTTATAATTAAAAATTAATTTAATTAAATTAAATGTGTTATATTGGTTTTACTAAATCATTGTCTTTATTAATATATATTTCCTCTACTATGTTAAAATTAATGAAATGCAGATTACAATATATATAATAGTTATTATTTTCCTTATTGATTTCTTTTAATCCAAAGCTGGATTCCAAATAATATATACTTATAATTTGATATATTAAAATAAACTAGATGATTTAGTTTATCTTTATTTTAACATAATGCTATTTCATCAAATATTCAAAAAGTTAAGAAACTTAAACATTTTCAATAACAAAAATCATATAAATATATAAATAACATATTTAAACATAAAATATATTATTTTTGATATATATAACTATTAACATAAATGCAATCAATTTTAATTCATGCATTGAGCAGCGTATTAGTCAACCATTTCTCCTAATTTCTTCAAATTATCAGGTAAATCAGAATTTCCATCATCATTTTAGTTTAATGATTATTTTTGAGCATCAACAGTTTTTTTCATAGAATCCATTTTTTCCTTCAACAACAAACATTCTTATTTCTCCAATTTCTTGGCATTTTCTTCAGCGTGTTATTTTATGCACTGAGCTCCAATAGAAACGGGATATCCTACTCCTCTACCATAACTGCTGGGTTTTTGACAAGAAATTCCAATATCAGTCCATCCTTCAGGACAGTCGGGAGAACAGACACAACATCCAACATTATGGAAACCAGGTTTACACTTAGGGTACCACATCAATCCGTTCTTTTCGCATCCTTGGGAATTTTCTCTTTTGCATCTTTCCTCCTACCATAAAACATATCCAACTCCTCTTCCGTATGAAGATGGTTTAAGACAGAACAGTCCATTGTCAGTATATCCTTCAGGACATTCTAAGTATCAAGTTTAATAATTAATATGGGGTATTAACTTTATAAATAATTCCAAATTCTAAAATAATTACAAGTAGCACAAACACAACATCCAAAGTTGGTGTATCCTTCTTTGCATTTGGGATAAATAATAAGTCCGTTTTATTCACATCCTTGAGAATTGTCTTTATTACATTTTTCGATAGAAGGTCCGAAACAGAATAAAGTTTTACAATTTTTAAGCATAGAAAAGAGCCCTTTAGTTACTTTAAATATATCTTCAATAGCACCTATAATATAACAAAATTTATATTTATTATATTTTAAAGAATAGAATATTTATATTACCTTCGTAATTTTCGTCAGATATTTTTTTTACTAAATTAGTAACGTTATCAACTTCAGATTTTGCGTCGGCTATGCATTGTTTAGCTCTTTAAAAATAAAAATTATTAATATTTATTATAAAAGACTTTTCTGTATTATTTTTATTAATACTTTTTCATCTCTTCCTGGGTAGCAATGTCTTTGAAATCCTTTTGAGCATTCACAGACATAGAAAATACTATTATAGCTAATATAGCAATCACTTAAATAAACTTCATTAATTTTTTTATTTAGTTAAAATTATTTCTTTAATTTTTTTAGTTTGTATTTGTTTTTTTTAATCTTTATTATTTTTTTTTTTTATTTATTTATTAATACAAAAGTGGTATTATTAATTACCCTTATAGTTCTAAACTTTAATTGCAATATGTTTATTTGGGAATAAAAAAATCCTTAATTTTATTATTTTTATTTCTAAAAAATATTACTTGAATTATAAATACCCTTCAACGTAAAACATAAATTTAAAATATATTGCTTATTTTGTAATAGTATATTCCCTCACTTTTCAAATTATAAATAATAAGCTTAATTTTTACTATTATTTCATTTTAATATATTTGTTTTGCATATTTTAAATAGATATTTGTTTTATTATATTTAAATATTTGGGTTTCAATTAATATGTGTGAACCTTTTAATTTCTAATTTTAGAAAGAAAATTTTTTACTGTAATATAAATTACAAATACTTAGCATATATAAACTTGAATAATAATGTATTAGAAAATAAATATAAGTAGAAATATACTAATTAGTTAAGTAATCTTTATTTTAAAATATAATTATTGTTGTAAATGAATATCTAGAAGTTTTATTTTTATAAATATGATGAATATTTTATTTTTAACATCTAAATATTATTTGAAGCTGATATTATATATGAATCCTAATTGTTTTGTGATTTAATTAAAATAATCTATTAAATTCTAATAAAGTATTTATTTATATTAATTCAAATTAATTTCTATATATTACCAATATACTAATTAATTATATCAATAAAACAAAAACTTTAATAATATCTTTTTTGCATATTAATAATATAAATATTTATATTACTATTTATCTTAATAAAATAACAATCTAAAACATACTACTTGATTTATTATTTAAATAACAAACAGCTTTTATTTTCAAAATTATGAAATTGTTGCATTAATACTGAAAATTCACTTTAATTAATGTATAAAAATTCAAGTATATTTTTTAGTAATAAAAATATATTAATTAAATTTACTAACATATTTTTATTCCCCAATAAATATTTGTGATATAAGTTTACACTATAAAAACAACAATAATTAATTTATTATTATAATAATTAAAAAATAATAAAAAAATTGAAAATTTAAGAAATAATTTTAACTAATAAAAAAATTTATGAAGTTTATTTAAGTGATTGCTATATTAGCTATAATAGTATTTTCTATGTCTGTGAATGCTCAAAAGGATTTCAAAGACATTGCTACCCAGGAAGAGATGAAAAAGTATTAATAAAAATAATACAGAAAAGTCTTTTATAATAAATATTAATAATTTTTATTTTTAAAGAGCTAAACAATGCATAGCCGACGCAAAATCTGAAGTTGATAACGTTACTAATTTAGTAAAAAAATATCTGACGAAAATTACGAAGGTAATATAAATATTCTATTCTTTAAAATATAATAAATATAAATTTTGTTATATTATAGGTGCTATTGAAGATATATTTAAAGTAACTAAAGGGCTCTTTTCTATGCTTAAAAATTGTAAAACTTTATTCTGTTTCGGACCTTCTATCGAAAAATGTAATAAAGACAATTCTCAAGGATGTGAATAAAACGGACTTATTATTTATCCCAAATGCAAAGAAGGATACACCAACTTTGGATGTTGTGTTTGTGCTACTTGTAATTATTTTATAATTAGGAATTATAAATAAAGTTAATACCGTATATTAATTATTAAACTTGATACTTAGAATGTCCTGAAGGATATACTGACAATGGACTATTCTGTCTTAAACCATCTTCATACGGAAGAGGAGTTGGATACGTTTTATGGTAGGAAGAAAGATGCAAAAGAGAAAATTCCCAAGGATGCGAAAAGAACGGATTGATGTGGTACCCTAAGTGTAAACCCGGTTTCCATAATGTTGGATGTTGTGTCTGTTCTCCCGACTGTCCTGAAGGATGGACTGATATTGGAATTTCTTGTCAAAAACCCAGCAGCTATGGAAGAGGAGTAGGATACCCTGTTACTATTGGAGGTCAATGCATAAAATAACACGCCGAAGAAAATGCCAAGAAATTGGAGAAATAAGAATGTCTGTTGTTGAAGGAAAAAATGGATTCCATGAAAAAAACTGTTGATGCTCAAAAATAATCATTAAACTAAAATGATGATGGAAATTCTGATTTACCTGATAATTTGAAGAAATTAGGAGAAATGGTTGACTAATACGCTGCTCAATGCATGAACTAAAATTGATTGCATTTATATTAATAGCTATATATATAAAAAATAATATATTTTATGTTTAAATATATATATTTATATGATTTTTGTTATTGAAAATGTTTAAGTTTCTTACTTTTTTGATAATATTTTGATTTGTAATTTTTTTTTTTTTGCTAAAATAATAATTCTGTAGTTCTATAATTTTTATTATTATAATTTTTAAGTTTAAAAATTCATAATTTTTATAGTTTTTATATTATATTTCTTATTATAATATTATTTTTAATTTTTTTCAATCTGATTATTAAAATTGATATAATAATTTTTAAATAGGAAATAAAAAATAAATATTATAGAATTAAAGCTTTTAGTTTAGATACATGGTTAATTCTTAAAAATTGAACTTAAAATTTTAGATTTTTAATATGAAGAATATAATATATAATTAAAATAATTTAAATAATAAAAAAAAAAAATTCTCTTTGATAAAATAGGATAAAAATATATCTTAAAAATGAAAAACTAATTTTAAAAAAATTAGCTTTTCAAATATTTAAGATAAATTATTATAAATAGAAGAATAAAATATAAGATTGAGTAAATATCGTATAAATATGAAATTAGTTAAAAAATCATAAGCATATATATATGTAATTTAATAGTAAAATTTCTTATGAATGAATATTTATTTAAGTATATTCATAGATGTATTATATCATTATAATAATATAATTATTAACAAGCTTTTTGCAAAATACTTTTAAATAATTATAATAAAATAAGTGATTATTATTATATTATATCACAAATTTTATAGTGGATAATTAAATATTATAAAGAAAGAGAAAATAAATATAAAACATCCACAATACTTAAAATAAAAAAAAAAAAAAATATATTTATGGATTTAGTTTCTTCCGATGAGGAAAAATAGTCATTTAATAAAATGACTGAAATATATAAAAGACTAATTTTCAAAATATTTTATGAAATAGTTCATGAAAAACTGATTACGATCAATCTCATTAAAATGCTATTTATCATTGAATCTATACAATATTTGTACTTTTCCGTTCATAAATCTTATAAAATATCTAATTCGTAATCAATAGATATATTTTATTAGGTACAAATTATATAAAATAGTATTAAGTCAACTAAATCTTAATTTTTATTGAAAAAATAATGAATGTATAATTTTAAAAATTATATTGCAATAAATATATTTTTATTTTATAGATTATTCAGTACTTTTAGGTAAATAGTATTCTAAATGAAGGCAATTCTCTAATAAATTCATTAATTCTCTACTTTATTTCTGGACTAACAGTTATTTCATCATCTTTTTTTCTTACCTTGATGATATAGTATTACTAGATGGAGAAAAATAAATAAAAAAACTCCCAAATGTAATTATTTTTAAATTAATAATATTCAGTTTATTATAAAAAACATTAATTTTATAATTTGCAAAGATTTGCTAATATTTCATTAAAATTTTGAGTATTTACTGCATATTACTTACAACAATACTTATATTTCCCTTTTTCAATACATTCTTTTCTTTTGCAGTGTGCATAAATGAGTCACCAATGTTTAAAAATGTTCAATGTTTTTAAGGGAGCCATATTTTGGATTTTGTCATAGCAATGATAGGATTTTCGATTACAATCATATAGATTTTGCTCATATCAACACTTTTAATTAATTTTAATCCTTTTTCTAATGTAAAATTTTTAATATTTTTAAATAAATATTATTTAATAATTTATCATTATTCATATCATATTAAAGGTGGCGTTTGCAGGCACAGGTTAATAAATTATAAAAATGAAAATTATTCAAAAATCTATAATTTGTATATATTCTACCCTTGACTATGAAGCAAAATCATGGAAATATTTTATATTTTTTATTACTTTTTACTACGCTACAATTCTATTCATGAGGTACAATACTAATTATATAGAATAATTAAAATAAAATATATAATTACATTAATAAAATATAAATTATATTAAAATTATTGAATATTTAGGATTAAAACTATATCATATTATAATAATGGATTATCTATGTTTATAATACGACTTGAATGTATAGTTTTAATGTGTACTTTGTGCGTGGCACTTTAAACTTCAATAGAAGACTCAGGATAAATAAGTAATAAAGAAGTAATCTATATACTAACTTGTCTTCCTTTAGTAATCCACATAGTTGGTTATATAGTGAAATGGAGAGATGAATGGTACCTAAAATAAAATGTCGGATAGTTTTAAAAGCCATAAGAAATAGAACAATATATTATAATTTTGATAAATTTAATAGAAAATTCGAAAAGTGTTTATGCTTAAGTTTATCTAGAAGGACATATTAGCATTCATTTCTTAAAGTGTAAAAATTAACTTTCAGGATGTCCATGCAAAAAAATCATAGACCTAAGGAGTCAATTTAAAACTTCTCTAAAAAAAGATAAATATAAAAGTAATAGTTTGAATAAAGATCAGGATAGTGATTCAGAGTCTTAAGAAATAAATATCGAAAATAATTCTGCTGATAACTTAGACTCGCAAAATATTATATATAAACACAATGAGTATGATAAAGAATTGATGATCACATATTGGTATTATTTATATTAAACACTAAAAATATATACATGATTTATCTAAAGAATTATCTAACTATTATAGGTATGAATTTTTAAGAAAAGAAATTGAAACTACTTTAGAAATCTATTAGTTGGCTAAATCATATTTACTAAACTCTTATATATTAAAGGAAAGACTTAATAACACTTATAAAGCATTAAAAGATATAATTATCTCCTAATAGTATGGTATAAGGTTTTAAGAATAATTTGCCATTTTACAATCAAAAAATGATATTGAAATACTGATGTAAACATCAAATAAAGAAAATGATAGCAATAGCAAACTAGATGTTAATACTAGTATAATATTCGAATAACTTTATGGGCATTTTATAGATAGTATTAACAAGTCAGTTGAATATAATATAGATTACTGGCAAGAGCTACTTGATAATAATCCATAGGTTTCCAAATTAGAAGTATTAGGAATGAAAATAACTAATTCTATAGAAATTATACAAGATATATACAAAAAAATTAATGATATTAATGATACTCATGTAAGATCTATGAATATTTATGGATAATTTATGCTTTCTGTTATGAATGATATTTTGCAAGTAATATAAATATAAAAAAGAAAATTAAATATTAATTAATTAAGTTATTTTTTTACTAATAAAGTCAGATAAAATTTTCGATAAAATAAAATTCATAGAAAATTCTTAAATGGCAGACAGAAATTTTTGGAAAATAAAAATAATATAAAGTTTGGAGAGAATTCTGAATGTGGTATTATTTAAATGAGTGGGAATTTATCTGATAAATATAATGTTACACATATTAATTATGATATAACTAGAATATTATAGTATAAAAAAGAAGATTTGTTAAAAAGAAATATAAATTTAAAAATTATGCCTAAAATCATAGCTTCCATTCATGATGAATTAGTTGAAAACTTTATAAATACTTCAATTCCTACAATTTTGGGAAATGAAGCCATAGTATTCCCTATGAATGAAGATGGATTTATAGTTCCGTCCTATATGCTTATAAAAGTTCTCCCGAATCTTAATTTTGGAGTAATACTGATGCTATCTATTTTGTTTTATTATTTATAATTTTATAACTATAAATCTTTTAGTTATAATTCGTAGCTTTTATCAAAGAAACTTAACCTTACTATGTAAATCCATATAATTTCATAATGTCTAATGAAATTGAACATATCATAATCTATAAAGAAGGAGGTTTAGGTAATATAGAAGGAATTTCTTTTTCAGTATTTGAAAGATTTGGGATTCATCCAATTTTAACCAATCGTAATAGCATTATGAGTAAAGAATTAACAATTGATATGCTAATTCGAGATTTCTTTAATACAGTTGTAATATTTTTTTTATATATAAAATATTTTAATATTATTAAGCAAAATATTTAACTTATAGGTATAATAAGAGATTCGATCTGATAAAGGATCAGTAATGTAAATAGATACTAGATTTTTATAATAATAATATCAAATATGCCTTGATTATGATAAATCTATAAAGTTATAAGAATAAATCAGAAAAAATGAAATAGGATTATAATTTTTTTATTAATAATCATAACAGTATTAGTCACAACTTGAGAATAGAGAAAGGTATTAAGATAATTTTATAGAAAAGGATACCTAAACTCCTAGTAATTCATTATACTATTTTTTTAAAATATAAAATATATAATTTTTAATACTAAATATTAATTTAACTTTAGATAGTGGGAGTAATACAAATTTAAATTACAGACAAGCAACTATTAACGTTAAATTAATATAATAATTTAATAAAAGTGGAATATCCTTTAATGTAATAAAAATAACTGAAGTTAACTAATAATAATAAAAAGGATTTGATAACAGTGGAGCTCATTAATAGTAAGAATCATAAGAAGACAATTATTAGTAAGTAATTGAAACTTAGCTATTATAGTAATAAATGGGAAATTAGTTATTATAACCTATAAATCCAGATGATCAAGAAAATCTTTTATCAACATAAAGGGTAAACATTTAATAAAAAGAATCTGATGAGTTAAAAACCTTGAAAGAAATGATCGAATAATTTCAAAAAAAAACTATACCAACAAGTATTAAATCTTTAGTAATGATTAATTTATTATTTTAATATTTACTAAACCATAATAAACTTATTAAATAAAAGAGAAAGATAGTTTTCACAATCTTAAGTATATTACTAGCTATTCTAAGTATAAACTTTTACTTTCATACAAAATAGGTTAATGCAGTAAAATAAGGATTATTATTAATTAATAATTCATATACAAGACATAGCGTAATATAAATTTAATATTTTAATTATTTAAAATTATTTTATTCAACAATAATTAGATAATGGCAGATATAAATATTAATCTGATCAGATTGCATGCTCTTTCAAATTATTATAATGCTACTTATCCATATATTTCAAACGAAATGTAAGAGGAGGGAAAGAAAATTAGAGAATAAATTGTTAAATATATAAAGGATTTAAAAAAAACCCATTAGAATATTTAAACATTATCTATTTAAGTAAATTAAAATTTTGGAAAAAAAGTAAAGTCTGTAAACATAAATGTAAAAGAAATACTGGGGAATGGGGAATATATATTATATGATTTAACTTTTAACTAAGCACTAGAGAAATTTATGACATACTCTTCAAATATAGGAGATATTGAAGATATCAAAGTTTTTAATGATAATAATAACCAAAACAATATTATACAAGAGCAATATATTTATTTTATTATAATAAAGAAAATGGATTATATGCTTTAAAGTTTGGGAGTGAATAAATGGCTGATCAATTTTATGACATATTTATTGAGTTATTTGATGAGTATAAATAGAATATCATTATAATTACTATTTGTGGATGTATAATAGTTGTATTAGCCTAATTAATCATTATTCCTATTGTTCTAAAGATTTTTAAAGTAATTCTTAAATTTAGGTTTTTCATTTTATAATATTTAAAGGAAATTATTTAATTTAGACAAACACTTAAGTTCTTACTTTCTTCTCTTTAATCCCTATTTATCAAGTGAATGAACTACTCCTTAAAGTTGAATAATTTAGAAAAGATGTATTGAATTAATAAGAAATTTTACAAAGTGAGCTATAAGAAAGATAGTAATAGAAAAAGAATTAAAAAAATGGTAAAAAAAAAATCTTTAATAATAAAATGAATAGATAGAAAAAGATAATTAAACAATAAAAAACAAAAAAAAAATTAATTAGAAGAAGAAGACAACTAAAATATTGAAAAATTAGAAATTAAACCAGAATTAAAAAAAAATAATTCAATTCAAAGATAAAAATTGGATGAAGAGGAAGAGCTAGCTCAAATAAGAATTGAAAAATTATTAAATACAGAAACTTCTAAAAAAAAAAAATCGTGGTCTAATATTTGATCTTTTCTTTAATAGTTATGCTAATTTTTATAACTGACTTCGTTTATCAAAATAATTAATTAGAAATGGATCTCGTGGTTTATGAACATAGAAAATTAATTGATCTAAGAGCAAGTGCAATTAAATATAGATATGTATTTACCATTGATTATATTTTATCAGATGAGTAAAGAATTGTCATATAAACTGAAAAAAATGAAAAAATTCTATTTAATATAGATAATTAACTTGAAATAAATTTTTATAAATCATTTCCTCCAATTTTTGATAAATATAAATAAAAATATATAGATATAAATTTGATTAGTCTTTGTAGTAATGCTTTTTAAGGTTAGTAGTTATAAAATTGTCTCAGCGTGAATTAGGATATACTTAGACATGGGTACCCAACAAATTTATTTAAAATTAATTTTTTTATTTATTTCAATTGTATTTAAGGTTAAAATAAGCAGTTATTGGATTTATTGAATAAGGACGGGATGTGATTGTTTAATATAATTAATAATCTTATGGTGTGTAAGATATTTTATATTATAGAAAAAAAACTAAAATAACTTTTTTATAACATCCAAATTTAATAACCATGGATGAAATGCGTAATTATATAATTGAAGCAAATCTTATCTTAAGAAGATTACTTTAAACTACTACTGAAGACTATTAGAAAGAATAACATGCTATTGAATAAGCAAAATTCTCTCTATTCATTGTCATCATATTATTGCTATTTATATTTGCTTAAATACCATATATAAATGTATTAAATCAAAAAATATGGATGATAAAGTCAATATTAAGTAATATTATAAGATGCTTTATTATTATTTTGAATTAAATAAAATAAATTTTATTTTTATAAGCCATGATACCAATAAATGTAATTATGCAAAATAACAACTTGAAAGAAGCTTTTATGAAAGGAGATATAATTAGAGCAGTTCGTTGAAAATATAAAAAATATATTTTATTATATAATTATAAATTTTTTAGAAAATAATTTCTTTATTAATAATATTTCAGATATTATATTTTATTTGAGTTTAAAAAAATACATTTAAAATATATTTCACAAATATGCAAATGCTATTAAATTATATTTATGCATATAACTTAAAGGTGTATACTCTTATTTCCAAATTTATTGAAAACTATTTACTATATTAATCATAACTTGTTTTTTTTTAAACATTAAAGTTTAATAAGTACACGGTATTTCGATATCAACCTACCCATCAGAACATATCAAAATAAATAATGAAGTTCTTATAATAATTTAAGTTGACAATTTATACAGAGAAATATATAATTTTTTATAGCATGATTTGTTAGACTAATTATTTTATTTTACTTTATTATTAATATAAATTTATTAAATTAATATAGTATAAACTGTAGATAGTCAAATATATATATATTTAAGCAACTTAATCATCACTCATATTATTTACTTATTTTTTTAGAGTGTTAAAATCACAGGCTTAGGGGAAAGTAATTTAATAGGTTTAAGTTACTACTATTGAGTTAAATTTTATTTTTTGGTGGAACAACGATTTATGCTAATGGATTAACATTTAGCATTTTTAGTTTTTGTGTTTTTTATTAATTTTTCAATTTCTTATTTTTTCTATATATCTAACCACTATTAGAGTTTTGTAATTTTAATAAAAGTTAATCATCATCATCTTCTTCCGAATCTAATTCTTCATTTTTATCCGTATCTATTTTTCTATAGTATTTGGCCATACTGATAACATTCTATTCTTCTAATCTCATTATACTATATTTTATTTTATCTTAAATTGACATATTGCTACAATAACTTTCTATGTCTTCCGGGACCTTTTAATTCATTTTGGCTTGGGTATAATATGTGTGAGTAATAACTTTAACAATCTATAAAATTATTTTACTAATTGATATTTGGTTTAAATTTAATTGAAATTACTGTTTTATTTTTAGAAAATGTAGAGAATTAAATATATACATATAATTAATTTGGTGATAATATAAGTAAGTTAATTAATTACTTTTTATGATGTTGGTCCATCGAACATTTTACAGCCTAATTAAGACTCTAATTTGGCAAGTAATTTTTATGAGATTTACTGTAAATTTTCGAAAGAAGCATTACTGTCAATAAGTCTTTACTAAACTTCTTAAGAATGCTATTCACTTTATTTCAGTTATTCTCTAAATTCTTCATTTTTTTCTAAAACTCTTTTATTTGTTCTTAACTAAATTCGCAGTATTCGCATTAAAATAGCTCATCATTTTGCTTCTTAATTTATGCGTTTTATATTAAATTTTATAAATTCCTCATCTCATTATTATACTATATTTCTCCATTTTCTCTGTAATTTTAGACCTCCATTTTCATTTATCTATATAAAATATATGTGTAAATAATTCACTTATAAGAAATATAAAATCATTAAGTTTTACTACACATCCCTTTCAAGTTTTTATTAATTATATACTTAATTCCTCAGTATTTTTAATTCATTAGATAGACATTCATATTATTTCTTCCAACTATCATTTTGCTAGCTAGATAAAGAGGTTCTTTGCAATTTTAACCTCAAGGAATCTACTTTATTTTCGAAATTTATTTGCTATTTACATATTTCAGTCCCCATTTTTTGGAAAATTTAAATCATTTTGATTATAATCTAAAAAAAACACACAAAAAAATATTATGATCTTTCTTAATATCATATAATTTTAATAATAATTTGCAATAAATTTTAATTGTATGTCTAATAAATTTATATTCAATAAGATTACCTCTTTATAGTTATTTTCGGATATTAATGTAAAGGATTTTTAAAATATGATCGAAATTATATCGCTTACAGCTTTTTTACAGTAAAATAAATTACTTTTTATCTACTTTAATCCTAAAATATTATTAACTTAATTGGTATGTTCAGTGTTTTCATTCAAATATTCTGATATATCATTCTATATTTGAGATAAATTAAGGTTTTTTAATAAATTTAAATAATGAAAATCAACACTAAAATTTTTTTCATCATTTTTTTATTCGTTTAATTATGGAGAAATTTCTATGCTTTTCTTAAATTTTAAAGACTTTTGCTCCATTTATTTATTCTAATGTTTTACGTCTACTTGAAAGGCTTTATTTTTTGGTGATAGGAATTCATTTTCTACGAAAGAAAAAATATTTATAGGTATAATTTGTCTTCCATCTTTAATATTATGATCATTATTATTATAATCATGTCTTTTAATTTATGGAGATTAATATCTCTCAATATTGTATATATTGGTTTTTTTTATTTTAAAACTTCCTGCTCTTTGAAGGCTTTTATTTGAAAGAGATATTTTTTATATATTATTTTATAAAGTAGAAGTATTATTTGTTTAATTTTCCATTTTGTTTTGTTTTTATATTTATATTTTTTAATAGCTGAGAAATTAACTGTTTTCATTCTTATTGTTCCTCCACCTTATATGATAATTATATACAAAAATTATATAGGAAATTAATAGAACAAAAATTGTCAGTATCAATAAAATATTTATATTAAAAGCGAATAATTTTTTTTGATTTCCTAAATAAATTTCCAATAATATGAATATGTGTCTAATTATGTTCGACAAAATCAAATATCCCATTTTTTATTATTTAAATATAAATTTAGTTTGGTATCAAATTTTGGAAATATTGATAATATTTATTTATAGAACAGCAGTTATAAAGTACTAGAAAATTTATATTATTTTTAAATAAATCTTACTCTTAATCTTTCGTTTATTTCTTTAATGTTTACTTCTTTATATAAATATAAAATTTTGTAACTATATTTTTTTTAAAAATAATCATTATTTTTATGTAATAATTTATATACAAATATTTTTTGTGCAATAATTTATATAAACATTGAATTAATAATTATAATAAATGATAATATGGGTTTTTATCTTTAAAGTAAATCATATTTCACAATTCAAAAAAACTTAACATTCGTTTTAGGAGTCAATGGAGAGTGCTTTAAATAGATTCGTTTACTATTACTACTTTTTATTATTTATTATAAATACTATTCATTTCTGTAAATGTTTTTACGTTTTTAATTTTAACCTCTTATTTTTCTATGTCTTATTTTTACTACTTATTCTTTGGACTGCTTATAAATTAATTAAAATTCGAAGTTTTGTAAAACAAATGATCATGTTTATCTGCTTACTCCATCGCTATTTCTTGCTTAATTGCCTATTTTTTTAAATATCTTTCCCAGCTTAGAGTTGACTATTCTTCTAAGAGATTTAAGCTATATTCAATTTTCTCTTAAATTGTCATTCCATCACATAGTTTTTCTATATTTTTTTCCTACCATTTGTTTATTTTAGCCTATATTCCATATGAATAAACTATTATATTAGCTATCTAAAAATAGATTATATTTGAATTCAGTAACAAAATATAAAAAAAAATATATGTTACATTTTATACTGTTTATCCATCAAATTCCTTTTTTCCTAAATGAGATTCCAGTTTTAATAAAAGATCCTTTGAAATTTATTATAAATTTTCGAAAGACTGGTTACTCTCATCTAACCTTTTCTTCAAAACTTCATTAAAAGAATCTGTTTTTTTTAATTAATCTCTTAAGCCTTCATTTTTTTAATAAGTTTTTTTATTTCCGTCTATGTAAATTCGCAATATTCGCATTAAAAATGCGTTTCTTGCTTTTTTTTAACTTCAGCACGTAGTATTATATCTTCTATTTTCCTCAATTCATTTAAGTATTGGCTTTCCGCACTATTTTATATTCTAATAGTTCATCTTTCATATTACTATATTAATAAGTTAATACTTTTATTAAAATTATATACGATTTTAAGGTACCTAATTTCATGATTTTATTGTTTTTTGATATCTAATTATCCTCTCACGACTGATAATTATTAATTTAAGCACTCATACTGTATTTTCCAGTTTTCATGCAAAATATTACCAAGTGATGTCCTTTTTCGATTTTAACTGAGACTTTCTATTTTATTCTCTAGTTCATTAAAATATTTACTCAAATCTTATCCTATTTTTAAAAAATATATACCATTTTCTCTATTATCTAAAAATAAAAATGGTTAGAAAGTAGGTTTATATAAAATTTGTTTTAATATTACTTCTTTATAATTTTATTCTGATACAAAAGTATAGGAATTTTAAAAAATAGTAGAGAGAATATTGCTAGCTGATTCTTTATTTTATTGAAAATTAAATTTTAAAATACTTTCATCTTATAAATGTCCACTTTACTATATATAACTTTGATTTTCGAATTTACTTTGAATAGATTTTAAATCCAAATTCTTCAATAGGCTTAGATATCCGAAATTTACTTTAAAATTTATACAACTAGTAGAATTAATAGATAGTTCTTATTAGTTGGTTATAGATTTCTAAGCTTTGAGTATATTAATAATTGGTTTCTATTCCACATTTTCATTGTTAATATTATTATAATCAGATAATTTTTTTAAAGGGGTTATAAGAAGACGTTTTTATTATTATAGGACTGGCAAAGTGTGGTTATTTTCTTAATTAAAAATGCTTACTTTATTTTAATTTTCTTAATCTCCATCATAATTATTTTAAGTTTTTTTGGTAATTTATGGAGATTAATATCTTTCAGAATTATGTAAATTCTAATTTATTATACGAAAACTTCCAGATTTTTTCAATTTTCTGTCTTAGTAAGAAATCATTTTAATTTTATTAGATTACATAGGATGATTAATAATATTTTTTCGTTCCATTATTTTGTTTTTTATTGATAAATATTACTTTTCTAAGTATTTAATTAATTTTATTTGGTATAATTACCACATACTTTACGATTATAAATATAATAGTTTTTTGTGATATATTATAAAGCATAAAATATGAAATTGAAGAACAAAAGTTATCTATCCTTCCCTCTTAACTGTTTTTATTCTTCACAAATTGTTGAAATTAATTAGTTAATAATATTAATTAATTAAAATTATTAGCACAATATTTTCCAAATATTTCATTTTTTTTATATCACATTGAAATAAATTATATATATATCTCTTAATTCAATTTAATTATTATAAATCATTATAAATATAATATTATTATTTATCTAATTATAATTTATAATATAAAACTATTATCATTTATCATTTAACTCCATGTTTTATGGTGATATTCATTTATCTAGGAGAATTCAATGGACTTAATCTAATTTATTTCCTGATCTGTGGGGTAATTGCATCACCTTATTAGTTTAAGTTTGTAGACTTGTTCTCATATTTGATCAAATTTTTTTTAGTTGTCTTCCCTTATTTTATGGAGAAATCTACTCTAAATTTATACTAAGGTTATTGTTTTGAATAGGTGTTTCTTTCTTTTAATTTTCTTTTTTTTCCGTTTTTTTTAAAAACTTAAGCCAACTTGACTAGCTTTGTTGTTCAAGAAGGTTCAGACAAAATTAAATTTTATCTTAAATTGACATTTGTTCGCAGCATCTTTCTATATTAACAGGGAGTTTCTTATTAAATTAGGCTTAGAGCTCATATGATTAGGTTATTACATTCAATATCTAATAAAGAAATTTTAAATATATTAATTTTAAATTGAAAATATTTAATGGTAACTGTTTGTAGTTTTAAAATTTAGAGAAGTAAATATTTGTCTTTTATATTAATATTCTAATAATTAATTACATTCTGAACAGTAATCCCGTCAAATACTTTTTTACCGTATTATGACTCTAATTTTAATAGAAGTTATTTCGAAATCTACTGTAAATTTTCGTAGGATTCGATACTGGCATTTAGTCTTTTTTATAGATCTTCCTTTTTGTCTTCACATTTTTTCAGTTTAATCTTGATACCATTATTTTTTTCAATAATTTTTTTTTACTATTCTTAATAGAACTCGCAATTCTCGCACTAAAAAAATTCATCTGTTTGTTTTAAAATTTCTGCCTTTTTTATCATAAAATCAACTTTTTGCATTTCTCCAAAATATATACTATCAGCATTGTATTTATATTATTCAATTTCCATTTTCATTTTCCTATTATTAATGAGATATATACTGTTTATTAATATATATAAGTATATTTTTATTTTTATATTATATTATATTATTTACCACATTTCATTATCGAAGTTTTATTAATTATGTAGTTGATTTTTCATAATAACTAATTACTGAGAAACGCTCTCATATTATTTTTTCCAATTTTCTTATAATAATTAATACTAAGAAGACTTCATAAATCTTTGGTTTAAGCAATCTATTTTGTTTTCATAAATATTAAACTGTTTGCTAATAAACTATGCTAATTTTT
This sequence comes from Miamiensis avidus, assembly GCA_037039885.1. Taxonomy (NCBI): domain Eukaryota; phylum Ciliophora; class Oligohymenophorea; order Philasterida; family Glauconematidae; genus Miamiensis; species Miamiensis avidus. The sequence goes on along the minus strand of JAWVGU010000008.1, from coordinate 233,644 downwards.
AAAATATATCAATCATTTTTAGTACTATCTATTTATGATAAAATATAAAATTAGGATTAATAAATTATATTATTTATCTATATATTATTACTTCTTGATAATTTTATTCAGAAGATAATTTGTAAGGTTTTTGAAATATTATGGATAATATATCACTAATAGCCTCCTTATTCAATTATAAACCATTTTTTATAAATTATACTCCCATATTGCTACTATTAAAATTTTTTTCTATAGTAAATTATTATGATTAGCTTTCTGGTATTAATTATTGAAATATTTGCAAATCCATGTTTTTTAAAGAAGATATATACCATATATTAAAATTAATTCCTTCATTTATGTTATCAGTTATATTTTTATTAGAGCTTTTCTAAATGTTTAACTCTTAATTACTTTATTATTAATCATTTTCTCTTTAATGCATAGGAAATTAAAGATTTTGCCTTCTAACAGGCGATTGAACCCTCTATTGATTTATCTTTACACTATTTATATTACGCAAGCTCCCCAACTTTTTCAGCTTATTTCCTTAAAAAGATGATTGCATATCATCTATTTAAGTTTATAGGTCATTTTACTAATTCATTTTGTTTTTATTATTTAATTAGTTGTTTTATCCCTTATTTTATAGATAATTCAACTCAATAAAAACTAATTGAGGTGAATAATTAAAAATTTACCAGTTGATTATTGTTAATTGAAATGTTTTAGGTATAAATATTAAAACTTATATTAAATATGTATTCATAATCTATTTTTAAAATTAGGATCATTTATATATAGAATAAAAAAATATTTGTAAGGATAAAAATTTTATTATAAAGCCCTATGAGTAAGTAGTTGATTTAATATAAATTTATATCTATAAAATTATAAATTTATATATTTAATATAAAAATTTAAATTTACAGAAATATTACGGTAAATTATTGCTCAATTATTAAATATACTTTGTAATTTAGCATTAATAAATACCTGTGTGGGTTTGTGGTGAATCAGTTAAAATATTATAAACTGAATTTTAATTAACAAAAATACATATAATCTGCTACTATTGTTTAAAATATAATAAAAATAGAAATAATAATTTTAATTAATGACTGAAGTATTTGATAACTATCAAAGTTAATTTAGCTAAATAGCTACAAAATTATCTGAGTAGTTTAGAAAATCATACAAATCTAGTGAAAGTAATTTAATTATTTAATAAGATTTATAATATTCACTTTATGTATAAAATTTATTATCAATTTTATTTATAATTAGGTGAAATTGTTGAAAGATATAAAGAATTATAATAAGGTTAATAGTGTGTAAAAAATTATATATAATATAATAAGTTAATTGTAAAGATTAAAATTATTTAAAAGTTAAAAGCAATGGAAGTTGCTTTAATGGATTTAAACGGAGTTCAAAAGCCCAGAAAACTTCTTAATATAAAGTCCATAAACAGGAATTTGATGAATTATAGAGAAGATTTAAAGTATATGAATAGATCATTTAGGATAATAAAAGTAGAGGAATAATTCCTATTGATGTACAATAATGATAAATATTTTATATTAATGTATTTAATAATAAGATACAATTTATATATTTTAGGAGAGATAAGAAAAACTTAATAAAATAGAATAACAAATTTAATAAGGGAATGATAAATTGATTTATATAAAACGAGATGCATATGAAGCTGAACATCATGCCATTCAAATATAAAATAATTTAAGATACTAAAGTATACATAATATTACTTCATTTTTTAAACCTATTTATTTAGGATTAATTTATTTTTAAGGTGATGTTCTTGATAGAGCAATTGACAGATAGAATGGGACTAATAAATAATTGGACAATGCCAATTAATAAATTATAGAATTAGAGAGAAGAAAAAAAATGAATTAGTTATTGCTGTGGGGTAGTATTGGAACTGTTGCATTAGCTTTTATATTTATATTGATTTACAGATTGGTTAGAATTATATGAATAATTCAATTTTTATCTTAATTAAAAATATTATATAAAATAAAAACTAATATAAGTGAAATATTTAGATTAATATATTTTATGTAAATAATAATTTATGTTTTAATAGGATTTATTATAACACTACTAATAAAATTAATACACTATATAAAAATATAATAGCTACTAAATTAAATATAATAAACCTACATACTACTTTAATTAAATAATTTTTAAACTCTTATAAAAGAACATATAATTTATTATACTAATAGTATATTAGATTATATTGCATATTTAATTTATTAAAAAATTTTATATTAATTGTATTTATAGCATTAATTTGATCATTTATCTTTAACTCCTTATTCTTTTCTAATTTGGTCAAAGTAAGGATGTAGCATAGCATCCTTAGGAGTTATTCTTTCAGCGTGATCGAAGACTAGCATTTTAGAAAGTAAGTCTACGGCTTCATTACTGCATAAATGTTTGTTTTCTTGATTAATAAATTTGCTCCACGGCTTTTTAGAGTATCTAATATAATGATTAAAGTTTTGATTTTATTTTCTAATAGATTATAATTTTTTTACTAGCCAAGAATCTTGTCATAATGAGGATCTAATTCTAGATTATATTTTTTCAAACATTTGTATAAAGCTTCAGTTCCTAAAACTTTTGCAATTTTTACTAATTAATCATAATTATCAGTTCCTTAGAAGAAAGGTTCTTTTTTGAAAATCTAAATTGTACAAATAATATTATTAATACTCCATAAAATACTATATATCTTTTGAAATACCATAGATGCAAACATAGCTCCTGTACTCCATATATCAAGAGAATATTCATAATAATTCTAATCTATTAAAAGTTCAGGTCCTTTAAAATATCTAGAAGCAACTCTTACATTATAATCTTAATTAGGATGATAAAATTCAGCGAGACCCCAATCTATCAATTTAAGAGTTTTGGTTTTGGGATCAACAATTATATTTTGAGGTTTGACATCTCTTTATACAATTAAATATATTAATAAATTATACCAAAATTAAGAATACAAAATGAAAACTATAAACTGTATATAAAATTAAACTTTACCTGTGCATAATTCCTTTACTGTGACAATAATCCAATGCCTTTAAGTTATAAGAATAATTAATATATTGGTCCATAAAAATATTGAGCTTTAAAATTTACTTTCAATAATTCATAGATATAGTATCTAATTTCATAATCTGTTATAGTAGGAAACATGCTTCTGAAATCTGTATTTTCAATATACTCAAATATCTAAATTATTTTATAAATAATATTAATAATTTTCGCAACTTATATTGAAGAAATAAAACAAATATAATATACTAATGAAAAGTTTTATAATTTATAACTATTATATTTGATCGTATGAATTAAAAATGGATTTAATTAATTACTAAAGATGGAGTTTTGCTAGCAGGGTCCCTTACAACATCAATTAAACTAACAATATTTGTTCCTCCTTTTAAGATATGTAATATTTTAATTTCTCTTTTAATCTTTCTCTTTTTTACAGGCTTCAAGACCTTAATTACTACATTTTTTTTAGTAACAACTGAAATTCCAAAAATACTTCAGAATATTTTCCACGTCCTATTTTTTTAATAATTTCATAATCATCTTAATTCCTTTTTTAAAAAAAACTAATAAATTAAAAATGCTATTTATTATATATTATTAAGTTCTCTAAATCTTTTAAATTATAGATTAATTATTTTTTTTGCTTTTTTAAATTTTTTCAAGAAAATTATAATAATTCATTTTTTTTTCCCCTATTGTTATTGAACATTTCATTTAATAAATTGTATCCTTAAATATATGTCTATTTCTTATATGATTACCCCCATTATGATAATTCAAAGTTTTCATAGTCCCAGTAATCCTAGGGCATATTTTTATTTATGTTAGCATAGTATTTTGGTAGTGATATTATGGTTTAATTCATTGGAAATATTAGGCTTTTATATATATTTCTTAATTTTGATAAATTATTCAATTTAAACATTTTCAAATAGATAAAAAAATAATATATTAATTCCTTTATATATACATACGATCATATAAATAAAAGCAGAAAATAATTTATTAATTCTCTATTTATGTATTCTTTTAGTTCAACCAACCAATCAAACAAATAATCAATTGACCCTGTATATATTATTATATGAAATAATTTCTGTCAAATGGAAATATAATTTTTTTAGAAAATAATAATAATAAATATAGTAGATATTAAATATTCTATTAAAATAACAATACAAGTATTGTTTTCATTAAATAAAGAATATTTATAATTTAAATTATATTAAAAAATTATGTTTTATATTTTTCATTTAAATATTATAATTGGCAATCATTGTAAGTATGAGTATAGTTATTTCACAAAATTATATAAATTAATAAAAGTGTTATAAAATTGTTGTGTAAATTTAAAAAGTTTTTTTATTTATCATAAACATTTTAAATTTATATATTTTTTAAGTTGAATCAAATTAACTAGCTGTAATTTTAGAAGTTATCTCAAAGTTCAGGATATTCTTCTTCATTATCAATTTGAGCAGCTTTTTAGGTTTTTTTGGGTTATTCCTAAATTTTAAAATAATTAAAAATTAAATAAAAATGGGCTCAAAAATATAAAAGAAAGCATTCTAATCAATTACTTCAGTTTCTTATTTTTCTTCAGTAGTAGGTTCTTCAATTTTTTCAGGGATGGGGAGCTCTTCGAAGTATTTCTTCTTTTCTTCTAAGATTTAAATAGTTTTAGCTAAGTCACTGACAACTTTAGGAGCAACTATTTTGATCTAATAATAAAAAAATAAATATGAATATTTAAATTGAATTTGTTGAATAAATCAGAATTTTTTAGAAATATTTACAGAAGCGAAACTGTCGAAATCAGCTAAGGAAAGAGTGATTTTGATTTATTCAACTACTACTTCTTTTTTTTTATATTGGAGTTTCTTTTTATTTTATTTGTTTTATCCTCCTCCCATCATGAATTCGTCGGCATTGTCTCTTTTACTTTTAATGATGGTTACTTTTTCATTTTTCCAGTCTTTAGAGTCAAGATTGATTTCTTTTTTTTCTTCTTCTTTAACAGCTTCGGTGTTGGAGTGTTTAGATAATTCAATTTTGCAGAAGGAGATTAATTGTTCACATAAAGCTATACGACAATGAGAATTATAAATTATATTTAAATAGTTTTTATATTAATGTTTACCTATGTCTTTGTAGTGAGCCAATTTAGCTTTGTTTAATTCTTATTCTTTTTCAGCATCTTCATCTTCTTTCAATAATTATTATTTTCTTTCTTCTCTTTCTTTTCTTTGTTGATCTCTTTTGAGTCTGTCTTGGATTTTCTTTGACCATTCGATGTGTCTGATTAATTCTTGTTCATCTCTGAATTTCTCAAGTTATTCTCTGTGTTCTTTTTTGAGATTGAACATTTAGTCTCTAATTTTTTAGATTTATTCATTAATGTCATCTTTCTTCTTTTGGATAATGGGTTCAATGGATTATTTAATATCTTTGTTTGACTAATTTTATTTTATTATGAATTAAAATAACCAGTATAATAATTAAATATATATAATTGGTTTACTTCTCTAAGAGAGTTCAAATCGTCAAACAATCCATTTACTTCATCTCTGACGGATTTAAGAGTGGGGAAAAGTTAGTTCATTTTAGTTCCAAGTTCATTCTTTTCTTTTCTAATAACTTCCATTTATTCTTCGAGAGGAGCTAATTTTTCAGCTTAAGGAATAGCTTTTTTCAAGTTTTCGATTTCCTTGATTAATTTTTATTCTTATTGACCATTTAAGGCTTCATTGTTCAAAGAATATTATCTTAATCTAATTAAAATAAAATTTGATTAGTATTAATAAAAGAGTTTACTTAAAAATTAAAATAAAATAAAAAAATAATATATACTCAATTTCGCTTTTTAATTCTTAAACTCCCATGCAAACTTTCATTTTTTTCTGATATCTTAAGTTTATTCAAACTAACATAATTAAATAATACAAAAATTAGTAAGAATCATTATATATACCAAAAATAAATAATAAAATATATACCATTTAATTGATTTCGGCTTTTTTAATTTCAAATTAACTTTTAATGGCGTGGAATTCATCTTCAATTTTTTTTCTATTATCTTATTTGTCTTTCAAGGTATCTCTCAAAACTTAGTTTCCTTTGTGTCCTTGATCTTTAACTTCTCTGTTCTTTTGGATAAGATCATCAATGAAATGTCTCTATTATAATTAAATTTAAATTAGTAAAAATAAATAATTAAATTATTTTCTTTAGAACTTATTTTTGGTTACTTTTTTATCATTTAAAGTTTAGATTTGAGCTTATAAATCGTCTAATTTTTTGTCTCTAGCTTTTTAATCAGGTTCAGCTATTTAATCTTTCTTTTTAGGGATAGCAGGAATGACAGTTTCGAGAGTTACAGATTCTTTGTCCCAGCTGAATTTACTTTCTCTAGGTTTTCTTTCTCTTTTTTATCCTTCTTTTTCTTCTCCTTTTTCGTTTCTTTCTCTTTTTTCCCCATCTCTTTTTTGTCTTCTCTCTCCTCCTTCTTTTCTTTCTCTCTTCTCACCATTTTGAGGTCTTCTAAATTTAAAATAAGATAATTAGATTAAAATAATCTATTTATTTTTAGTATTTATTTAAATTTTCAATATTGATAATTTTAATAATCCATTTCAAAATTTTATAGTATAATATATATTTTAAAATTATTATTTAAATATAAAAACATTATTTTTATTATAATATAAGTTTTAAGAAATAATAATAATACTATTATTAATATAAAATCTATTGTATAAAAGTGAAAATTTAAGAATTTTCTAAAATACTATTCATTCGTATGTAATTTAAAAAAGTTAAAATTTTAACTATTTAGAAAGCGGTAAAATAATGAAATCATATACATTTATAATATTTACTCTCTTTTTTCTCTGTTTTAAGGTTTGCTGTTTTCTGTTTATCCTTCAACGGGTTAATTTTCAACTTTTTCCATTACTTTAGTTATTGTTTTGTTGTGCTTTTTTTAAATTATTTAGATATGATTTTCTTTTTTTAATTTTTTATTATTTGATTAATTGTTTTTTTATAATGAATGCATAAATTTTTATATGTAATAGGTGATAATTGTTTTCTCGCATTATTAAACAAGCAAACGTGGGTGTTTACGTTAATATTTATTTGCTTACAGGTATTGATATTATTCCATGTCATCATTCTTTGCTGTTTATTTTGTTTCAAAATATTAATTAATTAATTAATTAATTAGCTACTAACATACCAATTTTGATTTTATTTTATTGAGGATTTTATTGATAATTCCCATTTTATGTTTAATATATTTTTTAGAGCTTAAGCTATTTATAAATTTTAAAAATTCCCATTTTTATACTAGTTTTAAATTATAAAAAATAGTTTTTCTAAAATTTATGTATTTTATTTTATTATATTCATCTAATTAAAAAATATTTTTATTAAATTTAAATTGAAATAGAATTTAAAAATATTCTGAAATTGACCATAAATAAAGAAATTATATAAGAAAGTATATAAATAAGTTATAGTTTTTAAAATGATTCAAATAAACTTATATCAGATAGACAATACTTATGGTTTCTCTCCGTTTTATTTTTAAATTATTTCCTCACAAAAGTTAGCTAATACTCTATACTCATTATTTTCCAGAAACTTGTGATTTTTAAATAGATTAGAGATTAAAATTAATATTATACATATTTATATACCCATTTGAATGAGCCATTCCATTCCTTCTTATAATCCTTCTTATGTTTTAGCAGAACAAGCAACAATTGACCATTGTCTATCTTTGATAGCATCTAATTTTAAGTCTTCGGAAATCTAAAAAGAGAAAGAAAAGGATTTTATTAATTTCCAATGAAATATAATGTATAAAAATACTTCATCAGGGGGAGAGGCTAAAGTTAAATCTTATTTGTTAGCAAATATTAATAAAGGAATTCCGGCTAAATCTTTTTATTCTAATAAACTTTCTAATTCTTCTCCACATTCTTTTAATCTTTTAGAATCGGCAGAATCGATTACGAAAACTAAAGCATCGGTGTTTTCATAATAATTTGACCAATAAGTTCTCAAGGCTTTTTGTCCACCGACATCCCAACTTTTTATTTAGTAATGTGTTATATTGTTTTTTTTCTGTTGTATTAATATTATTATAATAATTTATTTAATTACACATTAAGTTTAAATCCTTCTTGATTTAAGTTTTTAATGTTAAATCCGTGGGTGGGGGTAATATTGCTAATGTCTTCATTAGATAAAGCCTTCAAAATAGTAGTTTTACCGGCATTATCCTAGTAAAAATTAAAAAATATAAGCATTTAATGATAAATATGAACATTTTATTTCAATTTATCATTAATATTTGCTAAATGATAATAAAATTTGCGAATCGATGTTTTTCTAGTAAAATAGATAAAAAATAATAATTTTAAAAAAAAAATCAAATGACTTTTATTATTTATTTTGTAAAATCAAAGTAGAGAAAAATTTGATATTAAATATTTAAAAATTTACCAATCCTAAAACTAATATTCTGAGTTCCTTTTCTTTCTTTCTTAATTTACTAATGATGTTTAATAATCCCTAAAATAAAAAGTATTATTATTAAATATCATACTTTAAGAACTTAGCAATATTTTATTATGTTTCTTACCATTTATATTTTTATATATGCCTATTATTTATATTAAATATAATTCTTTATTTTTTTATTTTTAAGAATTTAATAATTATTTATTTATGTTTAATTTGATTAAAGCACTTTTCAATATTAAATAATATACATACTCATTTATTTTGAAATTAACTCAAATGAGTTAATATATTTAAAGCTTAGCAATTAATTGTAATTTTTAGTTTTAATATAGGTTTTATTAAGCTAAGTTATATTCTTTATCATTATGTTTATATAAAAATTGAAATTACTAGAATAATCTAATTTGTTTATATATTAAAAATATATAAAATGAAGCAAATACTATATGTATCATTATATCATAACAACTAGTAATTATTTATTAATAAAGAGTTTATATATAAATATTAATGACTAATTTTATAACATAATTTTTTATTAATAAGCAGAATAAATAAAAGCTATATTTATATCTTTTTTTTGAATTAATATAAAACTATATATATCTATTTTACTTATTAAATCTTTTAATAAAATTTTACCCCAAATTTGTTCCTTAGCATAAACTATTCAAATTTCAAGATTTAATTTATTTTTATAAATATAGGATTAGTGAAAAAAAAAAATTAAATAATAATTTTATTAAAAGTCATAGTATAGTACATAGTAAAATTCTTAGTATTTTAAGGTTAATTAAACTAATAATTTATATAAAACATAATAAATTAACTAATATAATAATACTTATTCTATATTTGTTTGTATAAACTTTTAATCTATTATTTACGATCTTAAGCAAATATTTTTTAGTACTTGTTTCATAAAATAAAACTTAATCTTATAGAGGAGTGATCTAAATCCTCTGGTGCATTTTATTGATCCCTTAATTTTTGCAAATGCTATTTAATTTAACCATAGTCTCTTATTATAAAATCAAATTAAATCTTATCTAATCTCTTCAGTTTTTTCCCTGTATTTCTATAAGGAGGTTCAATTATAGGAGGTTTATACATTTTATTCCCTTCAAAATTTCCTAAAATCATTTAATTTTTTTTATTAATAACTCGAAAAATAAATTAAAAATTTTATTTAAAGGTTTTTTTACCTTTTCTAATGGGGATAGAAGCCAGTTCATTTTCATGTAATTAATCTTATTACAATAAATTTTTTTATATTTTTGTCAAAACAAACAATTTATGCGGAAAATAAGCTATTGGAATAGGCTATAAAATATGAACAAATCAATATTTATAATATACAAAATAAACAATATTTTTATTTACATCATTTTCTTAATAAAGCACAAACATAAAATATGTTTCATTCACATCCCTCTAGTTTTCTACTTTAAATTTTCGGATGTCAAGTTCAAAAATTGTTGATGCATCAAAAGTTACTTATTTCACGATGGGTTTGCAATTCCATGACATTTGAAATTAGCATTTTTTATTATTCAATCCCTATTCAGATAAAATGATTATAATATATACATTTTTTAATATTAAAATAAAACAAACTGTACCTTAACGACTTATCCTCTCTATGACAAATACACTCCCATTCTTACTGGAGTTGTATTTTAAAATTATGATATTTTGGATATGGTAATCCAGATTGAGTTATAAGAAAATTTATATTTTTTAATGAATTCATCCCAGTACTCTTCATACTTGGCTTGGATCTCTTAATATCTATTTTATATATATATAAGGAAAAATAAATAATAGATTTTAAATTATTATTGCTATCAAAAATTAAAAATAGTATAACCTGTCTATTTAAGGGTTATTAGAGAGATTATAATTAAATTCATCAATTTAATTATTTTCATTATCTTCTTCCTATATATTTTAGATTGTAGGTATTTTATTTTTATTATTTAAATATTTTTCTATTTATTCTTAATCCTCAGATTCTAAATTCGGATCAAATAGGTTAACTATTTGGTTATTTCTCTTTATTGCAGGTAAATGAACTGAAGACTTAGAAATATTATTTTAATTTTTTTATCTTTTCTAAATATTATTAAATGAGGAATTTCTTTCTTTTTTCATTACTTCAGATATAGATATATCAACACTAGAATATTGATTATCTGAAACTTTTTAATTTTAAAGACTATGAGAACTTTAAATATAGTATTTGTCATCTTAAACAAATGTTTAATCATCTTTAATATATTTAGATTTCTTAAATTCTTTTCTTTATTCCATGTAATGCTGTCTATCCATTAATGATTAAAACTATTTACTTTTTCTTCGATATTAATTGAGGTTTTCTTCATGAATATTTTTATTTTTTTTAGGTATTCCAAGTTCTTAATATAAATCCTAATAAAAGGGAAATACTTTATTCATTACTGGAGTGCATTTATTTAAAAAATCTCTATGATTTGCAGTAATTTTATTATCTAAATATAAAGGGACAGGTACAACTGTCTTTTTATCGCCATTTTTATGGTGCACATTCTTACTATATTAATAATCTTAATAGTCTATGGTATTGCTTTAAGATTAAGATATAGAAGAAGCCATGCTTTAAGATTAACTATTTGAATTTGAATAGTGGTTTTATTTGACTGAATTTTTAAAATCTTTGTAGAGGTGAATACTTTAAAGCTAATATTATACATCATTTTTCTGTTTTACCTTCTTACTTTCTTAAGTATGAATTGTATATCGCAATAAAGTATTAGAAATTTAAGGTACAGTATGCTTGAAAAAAGAAGAAGGTTCAAAATCTTTAGAATAAAGGGGTGCTATGAAATGTCCTGTTGATAAATTTTTTTTAATATCTAATATTTCTATAACTGTCCACCCATGATCAACCATTTCTCTATATTAATTTTTAAATTAATTACTGTCATTTGCTCATAATTATATGCTATGGTTACTTGTTTACACTAACCCTGAATAGTATATATAAAAAATGCTGATCCATCTTTTTCCAAAGCTAATTGTGTGAAATTGGAATTTCTTAATCTATAATGGAATACCCATTAATATGTTCTAGTTGTATATTATCAATACACCTCCCCTCATTTCTAAAATAAAATTCTTCATCTTTGGGACTAATTTTATAAAAGAATTCTAATTCTCCGCATCTTAATGGAATGCCTTCAATAGATAATAGGGTTACAGTAATAAACTACTCTTGTTATATTTATTGTAACTAAGGTTAAATATCATTATTCAATTCCTATAAAATTTTTTCTTTAAAAGAAAAAATAAACAAATAATTAAAAAATTAAATATTTTAAGACAAATATTATTAGCATCTTCTAATTACTTTAAGCTGTTGTTAGTCCATTTTTCTTTTTTTCTAAATACTAAGAAGTAAAGAGTTCGCTCGGTAAGTTGTTTAAACTTTTAGGTTTTACTTTACCAATTATGTTATCTTATTATTTTATTGGACTCTATGCATTGAGATATAAGCTTTAAGAAGAAAAAATTGGTTGGTTGTAATATTAAGAAAAAATATTTTTTGAAGAAGCAGGTTTCATTAAGAAATATAAATGTTTAATATTCTTATTTTAATATTATATGGTATGTATTTTTTTTTTTTGTATTTTTTATATTTACAAGTAGAAAATATTACAGAAAGTAATTAAAAAATAAAAGTTAATGAGTTAACCACATTAATACTGAGATAATAAAATTGGACTTAGAAAAAATAATCAATCTCAATAATCAAAAAAGCTTAAAAATTATAATTTAAATAGTAATTCACATCAATCACACAAATTGATAATTATTTATGAATAATAATATAAAATAATAATTTATATAAGCAAATATATTTTCTGTATAACTGTATATAAAATAATAGGTATATTTAATTTTTATAGTAAAATTAATTATTAGTTATATTTCTATATATATATAAACTAAGTAAAGTTAATTCTTTTAATATTAAATATATATCAATTGTTTGTAATATATGAATTAAATATATATATATAATAATAATAATTAAATATAGCATTCAATTAGAAGTCCTAAAGTTATTTATGGTTCTTCTTCTATTGTGAGGTAGTCTTGACTTTATGTATTAGTCTTATAATCTCTTAACCTTATCCATATCTATTTTAACAAATGTACCTTTTACAGCTCCCTTATAAATTATAATCTTTCCATTATGAGGCGCTTCTATGGATTAGATTTCATCCTCATTTTCTTGCGTAAAGCAAGGAATTACTTATGCTGTATTTCTTTTACGTTGTATGTATTTTCTTTATTCACTAGTCTACTATGTGGTTTCTGATAATAATAAATATAAAAAAATTAAAAAATTGTATAATGTATTAATTTTTTAGATATATAATATATCAAAATATATTCAATTAAATATAAAGTAAGTTATTTTTGCATAAATATATTATATTTACATTATCTAGATCCTGAAATTTAAGGTAATTGAAACAGATTTAAAGGTTCAGGACATTAACGGATGGGACCAAAGTTATCTCCAGCACTTTAAATTTATTTTCTTTTTAGGTCGATTTCTTCCTGTCTTTTTCTCTACAATTACTTGTATTCATCATCAGTCAGCTTTATGTTTTTGTAATCTAAAAACCTTTCACATTGAAAATTAGTAGTTTCTATATCATTTTTTATTTAATCCATTCTTTTTTATAATATGGTGCAACTGTCTAAAACTTCAGAAGATCTTTTGTGAACATGGTGTACATTTCTGAGAATTCTTTGAGCTTCTAATTATTCAGGAGAAGAGTATTCTTTTTTGAATTACATATTTATTAGTTTTTGTTCTTTATTTTTGTTTTTGATGTGTTTAGCAATTTGTTTTTGTTTTTTAAAAAATGATTATTATTATTTCACAAAGAGAGATAAAAGTTTATATTTTTTGAGAATGTGGTTTCTTTAATTAAATATAATTAGTTTTCTAATTTTTATTTATTTTTTTTTCTCTTCAATATTTAATTATTATAATATATTTTTGTCGATGTAGAAACTTATATAACTTGATTATTGATCAATAATTATTATAATTACTCCCCTTATGATGCAAAATTTATTAGGTTTTGTCAAGTACTATTAAAATTTAACATAAATTGATAAAATGAAATTGTAATTAAATTTGAATCATTTAGTTTTGAAGGACTACTTTATTCTATGTAATTATTATTGATATAGTTGATAAAATACATGAAAATTTAATACCTAAAGTCTTCTCATACTTATTTTTAAATACTACAAAAGTATATTAGACAATCATAGATTATAGTAAAATACAATAGCCTAAATATTTAAAAATATCAATACCTCTCCAAGTAGGTATTATTAAAATATAATTTGTTTAATTTCTAGTGAAGTAATTTAAGGAGTAAATTTAATTAGTTGATCTGATTTATTTGGATTCAAAAAAAAAATTACAAATAATATTTATTTTTTCTGCTAAAACCTGATAATTGGTATTAGAATGTTCTTTTTTTTCTCATTTTTATTATATTTTAAAAAAAAATATATATAATATAAAAAATATTATTATTTTTTGTTTTCCTAAATACAAAGTTTGAACTTATTTAAATAAAAAAACTAAATAAAATCCTTACTATCTTAAGAATTGTTTATAGAAAATTACTATGGCATTATAATTATTAGATAATAAAACTAAATATTAAGAATTGTTTATACATAACCAAATGAAAAAAGATATAGTATGATAACTTTTTATTAATATAATAAAAATGAAAAATAATTCATTATATTATATACTATATATAATTTATTCAGTGATTCCCTAGAATTACCTTTGAATCTTATGTAAATTATTAACTGAATTCAGTTGTTTTTTATTTCTCATATTGATTTGATAAATTTAATTATTTAAATGCTGATTTTGGAACCAAGGAATTCTATAGTACATTAATTTAGGAATTCAAAATAGGAGATTACACATCTAAAATTGTATTACTTTCACAAAGATTAGTTTACTAACCTTAATCTAAAGAGTCTAAGAAAATCTTGGGAGAAGTTATAATATTATTATTTTACAAAGAAAAATTTAAGACTCCTTTTAATCTTTAATTATATTGGGTTTTACTATTTTAAAAAAGAAAATTGGATGATTCTGTTTCAATAAGGGTATCATTTTGTAGTATCTAGTTATCCTCTTTGATTGAATCTTACTTCATATATTAAATGTTAATCCTACTTACTGGGGATTCAATTTTTATCTTAGACTTGTTTTGAGTTCTATATTATTAACTCCTGTGCATATTTTTTACGATAGGTAAAGATCTATCTTTTGATTAGATTTGAGATTAATAAATAAAGCCCAGAGTATTAATTTGATAACTCTTTCTTTCAATTATTTTCTATTAATTAAAAAATTTATTAAATTATGAAGTATATATATAAAAAAATATAATCTAATTATGTTATTCACTAATTTTTTTTTCAATACCTTTTTCATTTACTTTTCAAACTCACTTTAAAAGTACATTCTTTAAATTCCATTAAAAATCAAAGTTTGATTCGCTTCATGAATGCACAGCTTGATTTCTCTCCATCTAATTTTTGCTATTCTTTTATTTTCAATTTCAGAAACTACTTTTTTTTAATTTAGTATATATCCCTTACAAACCTTAAAATTACTTATTGGAAAGGTATCTTAAATTGATGTATTATTAATATCATAGATATTAAAGCAAAAGCAATGTTCAAAACAAATATGATTGTTGTAGAGATTATAGAAGTTAAGCTATTTTTATTTCCTACATCTTATATAAACATCATTAAAATAATAGTGGTAGTTTGAGTAAATGAAGCGAAAATAGATAATCTGTTTAAAGTTTTAGTCATATAGGGCTATTTATCAAAGCATAATATAATATATGTAGTTATTATTATGCTTGAAAGAGATCCCTTCATTATTAAAGATTGATTGCAAGTTATACTTACCACAACTATCAATAGTTTCTAGGGTTTAAATATTAAAATAACATTTTAAAAATAAATTAATAACTATTCTTTATTTTACCATAATATTCTGCAAAATATCCCAATAATACATATTTTATTTATAGTCTAAAAAGAGAATCGAATATTATCTCTAAAAACCAACTCTATTTAATATGTCTTTTTTCTTTCCATTAAATATAATCAAACTTATCATGAAGGGGAATAAGAGTCCCATTACAACAGCTAGCAATATATTTATTGGCAGCACTTCATACAGATAGAAATCACTCTCTTATTGTATATTCGAATCAGCTTAGGTAAAATTAACATTTCCCACTTTTCTAAGGAAAATAAACTTCATAGAATTTTATAATATACCTAAAGAAATATATTTTTTTATTATTTAATTATGAATATTTATTATAATCTTACCTGGTTGCACTGCTAATAAAAAACATAGTATGGCACAGCGTATATAGGCTCCAACTGGCTAAGATTACTTTCCTTTTCGAATTATCTTTCTAAGCAAGATTATTGCAATTAAAAATAGAAGGCTTGCTATTGCTATAAAAATAGAATAAATATATATCCTATGCTGCTATCTCATAGCCTGATCCTTATTTTATGGAATTAATAAACATTAAATTTATGAACCTAACATTTAGGTAGCATTTCCAAGGAAAGAAGATGTTGAAAAAAAATCTCTATGTATTCCATAGCTAAAATTAATGACCAAGTTAAGAATTTGCGAATGTATAATAAATATTTTCGTAATTCCTGAAAACTAACTAATTTTTTATTCTGGAAAATCAAATAAATTCGAAATAGACTTCTATAAAAGCTTTTTATTAATTTTTGTTTAAACTCCGTAGATTTAATTTGAAATGAGTAAGGAAAAGCCCACAAAACTTAAAATTATATATACATAAATTATTGATGATTTTTCACATTTTACACAGTCATTATACACTTTTTAGTAACTATTAAGAGTATCACAATTTTCACATAATAATCCTTAATATCCAGCTAAACAGGTATCATTTTTAAGGCATGTAGGAGATTTACCATTATTTTAACATTAATATAGTTTATCATCCTCTTTAGAAAATCTCCAAAACTAGATAAAAAATTTAAATAAATCATTTAATTAGTTTTCATATTTATAATTACATTTTCTTATGGATACATTGGAATATATCCTCCCTCACAAATTGCATTATAATTGCATTTATTACAAAAAACTTGGCCTCCTTTTTTTAGAAAAGATCCTTCTTCACATAGAGAATATTGATAAGATAAGAATCCGCTTACTTTTTCATTACTATAGTACCCTGTAAAAACATCTTTTTTAGACAATTTACCATAATTCATTCTGCTTTAATAAGATAGTTGATTTAAGTATGAAGTAGCATTTCCATCTGATTGGTTTTCTTCTATACCTATTATCCTCAGACAAGGACCCAAATCTGCTAAGCAATTTTCAAATATTAAATCTTCTAAAACAATATCTACATACTTTTATTTTGCCTATATGGGTAATAATTCAATAAATATTCCACCTCCACTAGAAGACTCCCCCTTTTTAATAGTTATATTCTATAAAACAAATTTTTAACTGTTTATGTTTTATTTCTGTAGTTTGTCTGCTTTATAAAATATAGCACCACCTTAAGATAGTGTGTAGTTTTTATAAGATTGATACATTGATTAATTAACTTGAAATTAAACTTTATTTCTAACAAAATTTGAATTCGTAATAATGATTCTTTGTGTTTATTCTATGTAAATAGCTCCTCCTTTTAAATTGCATTAACTATTAGTAAAATTTGAATTATCAACAATAAAATTTTATGTGTTCTAGAGGAAAATGGTTCCCCCGTTAATGCATTTAACTGCATGGCCGTAATTTGAAAATTCAACTTTAGAAATGGTTATATTTTCTGTTGATTAAAAATAAATAGCTCTTGATGATAGAGTAGGCAAATGTTTGTTTTTAAATATAGAATTAAAAATTTCAATATCCTTATTTTCATCACAAAAAATTAAACCTTCTACAAAGCTGTCCGCCTCCTGATCAGTTTTTAAATCTGAAGACAGGAAAAAAGAATGAAAAATTTTGATTTTTACTGAAAACTCTACATTTAGAGATAATCCTTAAGCTGAATTTCCTCCAATAAAGGTTGAATTAAAAATATCTACTTGTTTGCACTTCGAAATGCACAAATTACCTCCTTCTTCTTATGATTTATTGTCTTCAAATATAACATTTCGGAGCTCTATATTTTCATTTCTTAGCTCAATATTGGCACCTCCACCATTTATATTCGCTTTATTGTTTTTTATATATGTATTCTATACATAAACGCCTTTGCAGCTATTTATAGAAATACCACCCGCATTACCCATTATAGATTAATTTTCTAGGATTTATATTTGCTGAGCTGTAATATTTTCACTCGCTTATATTACTATTCCACCGCCTTCAAATTATGAGGTATTGTTATAAACCGTCAGATCATTTAATAAGATATCTTTACTATTTTTAATAGCAACCGCAGCGCCATCATTTGCATCGTTTTAAGTAAATACAGAATTAACAATACTAACACTTTTCGACCCTTCTATGGCCATCCCTCCTCCATATTACTGTTTACTTGTATTATTATAATAATATATATTTGAAAATTATATTATTTTGCTAAAATATATGCTGATTCCTCCAGCTTCATTTTAAACTTGATTTTTTATTATATTTAACTCTTTAAAAACAAAAGAATTTCCATTTTCTATATTAATAGCGCCTCCTCTTTTAAAGGCTTAATTTTATGTAAATAAACCTTACGAGAGTGTTATGTTATTACAAAGTTAGAACATTAGACCACCTCCTTCATTTTGAGATTAATTTTCTTTAAAATTGACATATTATATATCAATATTATTAGAAATAGAGAGGTATAAGGCTCCTCCCTATATGCTTGCACGATTTTATTCAGCTTATATATTATTAATTTATATATTATCAACATATTTTATAAATATTGCTCCTCCTGACTAAATAGAAGTATTATTTCTAAGGAATATATTCTCAATAATTATATTTTTGGATTTTTGTAAATTTATTGCTCCTCCATTATCAAAGCTGTAGGAATTTTCTATAACCATATTAAATATATGTAAGTTATAAACTCCTGAAAATAATATTACTTAGCCGTATTAGTAGTCTTTTTAAAATTAATTATTTTTAAAATTTAAATTTTAAATAAAAATATCTTCTATATTTTATTCAATAAGTAATGGATGTTTTCTTTAAAAATTTTATAGTAATCCACCATTGATTGATATTTTTTGGCTATTTTATATTTAAAGTCCTGCATATCCGGCTGCTCCCATAGAATTAATATTAATATTATTAATTTTAATGTTCGTGCAAGATTATATGAAAATATCTATTTGTATATATTAAAAGTAATACCACATGTAAAATAATTATTTATAATTTATTTTTACCATAATCAGCATTACCACCAGAATAAATGTCTTCCAAGTGTACATTATTAGAATTTTATATAAATAAACTAGAAACAGTATTGTTGTAAATCTATAAATTTTTAAAAATACTCTATTATTAAAATTAAAAATTGATTATTCTAATGAGAAATTCTGAATTTGATGATTTAGCTATTGTATTATTTTATATAATTATGTCATAAAATTGATAGTCAAAAGTAGCATTTTTTATATTATTGAGATCACTAGAATCATGTGTTAATTGGAGAGCATATAAATTATCATATTTTGAGAACTAATTATTAGAAATAATGATGTTTTTGCAAACCATCCGTAATATAGATTAGAAAAGAATTGCTCCTAGTTCTTTATATTATGTATCTTTAATAATCATTTTCTCAATAGTGATTTCTTCAAATGATTTAATTCTTATAGATATGGCTCCCTCCAATTTATTATTTTTACATAAAAGGTTTTTTATATATCCTTTTTAGACATTTCTTGCATAAAGACAACCAGAATTGCTCTATTATTGACCCATATTATTTTATAATACAATATTTTTCAAATTTATTACAGTTATATATGAAATATGTATCCCCTTAAATAATATAATTAAATCTTATAGGATGTAATGAAATTATATAGTTATATGTTTATTACCCCTCCAATAGTTTCCTTAATGTTGAGATTATTAATAACTACATTTGAAATAATAGTTGAAAAAATACTTTAATTTATATATATAGATTATTATAATGATTGACTATTTGTAATTTGAATATTATTTAAAAATAGCACTTCGGGCTAATCTACATTTATTAAATATTAAGGAGATTGGCAATTCTAAGTCAGAAAATTTTTCATATAAAACAGATTTGGAGAAAATATTTCAAATATTCCTCCAAGAAATCCGTCTATAATAACATCAATAATTGATAAATTTATAAAAAAAATTCTGAATTGCTAAAGTCATAATACTTGTGATTAAATAAAGAGCCAATCTAGTTTAATTTTTAAATTCTCACATCTTAAATATAAACATACCTTGTATTAATTGAAAAATAAGAAACAAGTTCAAAATTTATATTAATCACTTAAACACCTTTCATTGAACCAATAAAAAACCTTATTTCTTTTAAAATTACATTTTAAACTCCATAGAATGGTAAAAATAATATTGTTTAATCTGCCTATCGCTTTTCTTGGATAGAAACTGTTGTAATTTATAAGTCATATATTCCAGAACATGAATAGCCAGGGGAAATTCCAATATAATTAATATCACAAAAAGGTGCATAACCGTGCTGTTGATATTATTTAATTATAATATATATACTTATTTTATTAGTTGTAGTTGGAAACTATGCTAACTCTATGCATGAAGTGCCTTCATCAAATATACTTTCCATATGATATTTTATTTATGTAAAGCTTGGATATATCAATTAAGAGTCAAAAATGTTATTATTTATAACATAGTCTTTTAATTCTTAGTTGCAAGGTACAAAGAAATTTATATCTCCAGGATTAAATGTGATTTTTCTATTAAAATTAAAATATATTCAATAATTAATTCTATGAAACTAATAAATAAAAAATATTCAAAAATTAATTTTATTGTAAAATTTTTAGAAATTGAGACCTTGTCATATCAGTATTTTCATTTATTTATACTTAGGAACGAACTTTTTGAATAATAGTTAAAATAACTATCATTATAATTTAGGAAATATAAAATTTCATAATAACTACAGCTTTTTAATAAAATATTTTTAATAATAAAGATAAATATAACATTAATTTTTGTATTTACTTAATTTAGTTTATATTTCTATATTAAATTTTAATTTTACTATCCAACTATTTTTAAAAAAATGTTTTGTTTATTTTTTATTATGTATTTTTTTATTTATATTTCTCACTTATTTTAATCAGCGTGTAAATACAATTAATATTAATCACAAAAATAATTTAACTTGAATATTATAATCAGTGAACAATTAATAATTATATAAATTAAACGCTCCCTTTTAGTTCTTTATAAGATAGATATACCTTTATAATAAGATAATAAAATAATGCTATTAAGATATTTTAAAATACTATTATTATATGAAATAAATTAATAATACAAAAGGTAAATATTATATTAAATTACTGTTAAATGCTATGTGATTTATTATAACAAATTTTAGGATTATTTTTAATACTGTGTAACAAAATATTCTTTTTCAAATATATCACATAAAAAATAATTTATTAGTTAAAGGTAGATAATTTTCTTTTAATAAATTGAAAGAATTTTATTTGTAGTAAATAATACTAAATAAAAATATATTAAAGCTTAAATAAAATATCTAAATCTAAATGTCTTAAAAAAGATTTTATTCTTTAGAAAAGTGTAATATGAAATAAAGATTAAAGAATCTTAATACAAACATAAATAGTAGATCGTGGGCAGATGAGATAGTTCTTTAGTATTAAAAATAGTAAAATCCTTAATACCTTAGGGCGAAGTAATATTCGATAGAAGAATACAATAAAAATAAATAAAGCAATACTTCTTAAGTAGATAAGAATGTAATAATAAAATAAAAGGTATCTACAAAATAGACAGCTTAAATAGTGCTTACGGATTTATTGCAGTTTGAAAAATAAGATATAGAATAAAAATTTAATAATAAAATTAACCTGGTTAATAATAGTATTATTATGGTATATAAAAATAAGACATAGAAAATGAGGCATAAACATAAAATAATTCGATGATTAATTTTAAATCTGAATAGGATCTATAATACTCAATCATTAAGGGATAAAGGTCGTTTAAAGAAGATATAAATTATAGCAAAATAACATATACAAATTAACTAAAATGTTATACTAATTAAATTAATAATATTAGCTAATCTATAATAAAATAAAGTGGAAAATAAACATTATCACCTTAAAGAAATATTAAATATAAGGAATAATATAATGATTATATTCCTAAATAAAATAGGCCGTTTAGAAATAAAAAAAGCTTTTCATCTTATTAACCTTCATTTTAATTAAGAAATTCAAATGAGGCTGCTCCTAGTAGTTAAAATTCAGAAAATATATAAAACAGAATGAATATGGATAATATTAGAATAAAGACATAATCATAAAATAATTTACCTATAAATAACAATTTAAATGAAATAAAAAACAGATGTAAATAATATAGTGCTATTTAGCTAACAAAGGCAGAAAATTGTAATTTTTTTTAAGAAAAATAAGATGTAAAATCCTATAATAATAATTTAAAATAAAATGAGAGTGTTAGCCCAATTTATCCCACTATAGATATAAAATAAATATAATAAAACTAAGAAAAATCTAATTAAAAATCATTAAGGTTAGATATATTATATGAATTAAAATAACTATAGTAAATGTATGAGGAATTAAAAGAAAACTAGATATAATACTAAGAACAATTAAATTTTGAATTTAAATTACAGGCAACAGAAAAAAAAAAATAAGGTTAATAAAATTAATTATAAAAGTCACCTACTTAAAAAGAAACATATAAGCAATAATAATATGGGGCCATTAATAATAAAATATAAAATAAATTATTTAATATAATTGAAATGCTATAGTAGTAAGAGAGCTATTATGGAAATAATTTACTCATTTTTTTTTAAATAATAAAAGAATTCATAATTTGTGATAATGAAGACATTTTAGAATATTTATAATCAATTAAGCCTAAAAAATTTTCTAAGCATAGAGAAAATCCTTGCTACTATATTGAAATTGCTAATACTCTTAAAGAGCATATAAGTGAAACCGAAAAAAATCATAAAATAAAGCAGTTTTTCATTGAAGAAGAGTTAGAATATAATAGAGAATTATAAAAAAAAATTTTTTGATCCAAGTTAGGAATTAAAAAAAGTAAGAAAAGAATCTAATTAAAAATTAATAGATCTAGATAGAAAACATACTATTGAAATGTAAGAGATGAGAAGGAAAATTGAACAAATGAACTTTTAAATAAAAGGATATGTTACCTAAATTGAAAACTATGAAGCTGAAAAAATATCACTATAGGATGGGATTAAACAAAAAATTTAGAATTATCTTAGTATTAAAAAAAAAAGAGGAGACTGATGAACAGGCTAGAATTTAATTTATAACGATTAAAGAATAATAGAAGTAAAAATATTACTGATAATTATACAAATAAAATAAACAAATTATTAATGCTATTATACATATTATAGATAAGTATAGTCATAGAAATTCCAAATCAAAAAAATTGGTTCTGAGTGCTAGAAATTTCTAAATATTATAAAAGAAATTGGTTTATAAACTGTATCGGAATAACTTCATCATATAGCTAATTTTATTGGATAGTCTATGGACTATTTCTAATAACTTACTTTAGAAAAAAGAAGATAGTTCCTTTATTCGAAGATAGAAAATCTGCAATAAAGATTCTGTGAAAATCAGTTAAACTAAATCTTAATCAAAGGGGTATCATCATTTTCATTACCAGGTGATGGAGAGATTTAAAATATTCCAGAAAAATAGCTTTTAGAAAATTAAATTAGTGCTTTATAATAATAGAATACTATCATATAAAAATAATAGTAGAATGAGGATGACAAAAATAATTTATCATAAAGTTCAGGATTTTCTATGTGAGAATAATAAGTATAATAAGTTAGTGATAATATTTTCTAATTATTATATTATAGATAATAATTTATAGGTTAATTTAGAAAAATTTTTAATTTTATAGAACTTATGTATGGCAACTCCAAAGTATTATTAATTAAATATATTATATAATATATAATAAATATACTTATTAGAATAAATATATATAAAAATCTGGGAAAACTAAAAAATAATAATATGTTAATTTTATACTGTTTTTTAAAAGTGTACAATAAATGCTATCTATGTTTGTCATCAATTAATAATTAGAATTTTATTTAGCATTGCCCTATTTTAAATTGAAAGAAAATTAAATATATGGGATTATTTATTTAGAATGTAATATAGAAATAACTTATGATAATGGAATTTATTAATATAAAAACCAAATAATAATATGAGAAATTTAATTTACTTTAAAATAAAAATAAATAAAGCTTAAAACACTATATAGTAATTAAACAAAATAGTAGCATGCTTTTAATTAAATATATAAATGTTTTTCTAAATTAGTAATAAAATCAATACATTCCCTGATATTCTATAGGATTAGATAAATAATTTCTATGATTATAATTTATATATATAAAGATTATAGAAAGTGAAATCTAATTTTTAATTTAAAATAGCAAATAAAAATGATAATAAAATTAATATATTTATAATAATTGAAACTTCATAGTTTATAAAATATTATTTTATCTAATGTATTAAATTTTCATTGGAAATACATTGATATTTTATGACAATTAAATAAAAAGTAATTATATGAGTTATGTTAACATAATAAATTTTAGTATATAAATAAAAATTGATTTATCATATATATATTTATATAAGTCTTTAAAAAAATTATGAAACATATTTTAATAATAAAAATATTTAAATTAATCAATCATTAATTTGTATTTTTTAGTAATCTTCTGCATATATCTATAATAAATTATATTATAATATTATAGTAGTTTTAAATTTAAATTTAAATAAATTAAGTCTAATAAACTCTTTTGATGTATAGTCTATTTTTAATAATAAAGAAATTTATTAGCATTAGTTTAATATAGTAAAAAATATTAGCTACATTTTCTCCCTTTGCTTAAATTAATTAGAATTAATTTAGTAATTTTTATTTAATCTAGAATATAAAAAAGATGATAAAAGAACATTATATATATATACACACAATTTATAATAGTAAAAATTATCACATTTATATAGCTAAAATTAATATATAAATAATAGTAAATAGTAAATCTTTTATTTGATATAACTATATTATTTTAATATATATAAGTAAATCAGACTAATCTAAAAAATTCGTCAGGTTTTCTATTTCCTTTTAAAAATGAGTGTAAAGTTTTGTATAGAGCAGCAAAAGTATGCTAACTTTTATACATCTGTTTTTTATTTAATAACTGAATTGATACTCTATTTAAAATAAAATCTTCTATCATTAATTTAAGCCTGGGAGTTAAATCAACTAATTACTTAAACATATTAATATTTTTATTCTTACTGTATTTTAGCTCATATATAAACTTTAATTCGATACATCTTTAACAGGAGCATTTACTATTTTTTATAAATTATAGGGGCTTCATGCACATTTAAAAACTATTTTTACAAATAATTTTTGTATAATAAATTGGAATTAAATGGGCAGTCAAAAAGTTAATAAGAGTATTAGCTGCGTGAGAAGTATTTAAAAATTTTGCTTTAAATTTTTTTGTGGTTACCATATTTTTTATTTAATTTACTATTTTTTTTCTAAACTATTAGAGTTTAATACATTTATATGTGTGATTTCTTCTATTTTTTCTTTAATAGTTTTCATATTATTATAGTTATTGTAGTGAATGGGTTTTTAATACTTTTCACTGAAAAAAATATCTTCCCCGTCAAATTCAATTTTTTCTTCAATATTTTCATTATTATTAACTTATTAAAGTTATTGATATATTTGATTTTATTGTTTTCCATTACTTTATTATTAGTATATTTAATTAGATTCTTCTTCTTATTATTATTCTAATTCACAACTAAATTTAATATTTTAAAGATCAAAAATAGGGTCTAATTCAAGGAAGATGACTTACTATTATTAAGTACAAGTATTTTAGGATTAGGTGGTATTATCATATGAATATTCAGCATATTTTGAATATGATTCATTTTATTGGTTTTGAGTTTGTGAGTCTTAATTTTCATAAATATATTCATTTAAAAATAGACTTCCCTGCATTAGTTCCATTGACATTTTTTATAAGGATTTTTATTTTGAAAAATATTTTTATTGCTTTTGTTATTTTTTTTTTTTTTTTAATATAAATATTTTTTGTTATTGTTTTATATCATAGAGTTGACCATGGTAAATTAGTTCATGTAAATTATATTAGAAAATTAAATTTATGGTATTAAATAAATAAAGCAAATTCTAAATCTTTATAAACTATCGCCTCTAAATAAAAAGTTATAATACTAATGTCTTACCAAAATACAATAAAAACTAAAAGTTTTTGTACATAATAGAAAATAGCAATAATATAATAAATATTCCAATATACAATTTACAGTACAAAAAATAATATGAATTTATTAAAATTATATTTATATTACAATTTGATTCTAATCACTTACCAGGAGATAATATTAATTATATATTTGTCTATTATATAATTTTTGGTTAATTATTTATTTAAACATTTAAAATATAGGAGTTAGCAATCTATTGTTTATAAGAGATTTAAATTTAAATTTATTAATTAATTTAGTATTTGTAATAAAAGCATACAACTAAAATTATAGAAATAGAAATAAATATTTGTTTATATTATGTAAAAATAAAGATGCAATTAATATATTATAATATGCACATATGTATATACATATATTTATTAGAACATTATAATTATGAACGCAGCTGTTAATATAAAATAATATTAATTAATTATATATTAATCATGATTAGGGGCTTATCATATAAAGAATATAATTCCTATAATGTTAAATAGTTGAAAATTTATTTAATAATAAACAGACAATATTTTATTCTAAATTGGATGCAAAAAATTTTATTACATCTAATAATTGAATTCCAAATTAAAATTTGATTAACATAATAATTGTTATATTATATTTATTTGATCATTAATTTTATCCTAATAGGATAATTTAATTAAATTAATATATCATAATATTACTGTATTTTAAAGAAAAATTAAAAAGATTTTTTTATTTAATAATTAGAAAAATATATATTCTATATCTTTAGAAATTAATAACATATTTCTATTTATTAGTGAATATTTTCATATATTTTCTAATCATATTCCCAATTTTTTGTTAGGTAATAATTATTTGTGATGTTAAAATTTTGGGATTATTACTGTCATTCAAAAATTTTAATATTATTAATATATTAGAATATCAATAATATGGTGAGAATGATGAGAATTATTGTCAATTATAATGTGATATTAATTAATTTATATACACAATTTCCAGTACTATTTGTAAATTAATAAAATTTTTCCGAATTTATTATTGTTTTCTTGTAAAGTTCTTAATTCGGTATATTATCACTAATAGGGGTAAAAAGTACGAATTTAATCACTATTCTGGTTTATAAAATCGTCATATTTTTTCTTAATTATTCAAAAAAAGTTAAACGAAACATTAGCTTATATTGTTTTAAAACCCAGCTTATTGATATTTTAAAGTCAAACTTTAATAATATATTGTAGACATCTTTTTATATATTAGTTTAATCTTAAAATTAAGATAAAATATGATATATAAACATCTAAAGAGTGTAATTATAATATTAATGTATATATATTTATAATTAAAATAAATATTTTTAAATCTATTCTCACAAATTTGTATTATAATAATATCTTAATTTTTCTGCTACATTTAAAAAGTAAAATAAAAAACATGAGAATAATAAAATTTATAAATTATCAATTTCATTATTTTTTTTATTATAGGCAAACAAGAGCATCATCTTATGGGCCATACAACAAAATACCACCCATTTTAACAGGATTTTATTTATGATTGAAATTTAATGTATAATTCTTAATAAAGTATATTAAAAATATTTTCGCTTCCAACACAGCAAGATGTTGTCCAATACAACTTCTAGGTCCCCCACCGAATCTAATCATTAAATTTTGTATTAATATAATATATAGAAAGAGAAAGGGCTTTATGAATTTTTAAAATATTTTACGGAATATATGCTCTATTTATTACTTATCCTTCATTAAATTTGGAAATATCAAACGTATCAGCATTTTCAAAGTTTGTTTCATTTCTTAGAATTGCGTGGAAAGAAATATCAATCACCATTCCTTTAGGTACAGAAATTTCGTTTTAAATTGTGAAATTTTATGTGGCTGATCTAAATCCTCTAACAAATTTGAAAATATATATTTAAATTTATACTTTATATTAACTTTATAAGGAAATATTACAAAATGAAAGTTGGAGCTGAAAATCTAAGAATTTCTTTTATAAAAGCATTAGTTATCTTTAGTTTATTTAATTGCTCTCCTGTGATTTTATTCAAATCTTATATGTTTTAATCAACTTCATCCTGTACTTTTTAATAAATGTCTTTATGAAAAGCCAATCTAATAATTTATATTCAAAAATATAATGTTATAGTAATAAACAATATAATTCAATAAATTTATAAGTATATTTTTATTTACAAATAAAGGGCTTTTCCAGTTAAATTTGCTGTGGTGTCCATTCCAGCAAAATATAAAGTAATAAACTGAGAAATTATTTTATTTTTTTTAAAATTATTTAATTTAAATTCATATTATTATTTACCTACTGCACAATTTCTTCTTTTGTTATTTCATTTTCCTGAGGGTCTGTTTTAATTAAGGCTTCCAAGTAATGATCTAAAAAATCCATCTATTCTGGCATCTTAGGTTTAGATTTGTAGAGCAACAGTCTTTTTTCTATCATTTCAAATGATAAAGATCTTAACATATCAACTTTTGCCATAGCTTTAATTTCTTTTTTAGTCTTTAAAATATTGGTTGCAATTCTCTTTCCTTTAATTAAAAAAGAGTTACAATGAATTATTTATTCTGATTTTTTAGTTTTTACCGAATAAAATTCTTTTTAAAGAGAAGAATGGATCCATAGATACTCGAGCACAGTCTTTGACAAAAGAAGTTATTGTATCATTAACATTCATATTCATGTGATAGGCTTTTTCGAATTTTTATCCGAAAAAACTTTATACTACAACTTCTCCTGTCATTTTTTATGATTCTTATATCACATTGATAAAGGTTTTTCCATCGGCTTTAGCTTTAAAATATATTTTGGATTAACAACAATTTTTGATATAGAAATTAAAAAGCTATAGTAATATTTTTAAATATAAATACTTTTTAGCTATTCCATTTTTTCTTTCGCTATCTATTATATTATAGGTATTTTATTTTATAAATATTCATAATGAAAAACTTTGCTTAGTAGATTCCTTTATTATTTCCATTTCTTCCCTTGCGTAGCAGCAAGACCCTGATCCATATATTTTCTAATTAATAATAAAAAATGTATAATTTCTAATATTAACAATGAAAAAAAAATAAGTAAGTAAAAAATATATATTGTTAATAAATATAAACAATATATAAACTAATTTTTAATAAGTTACTCACTAGCGAACAGCAAGTCCGTCCATTCATATTTATGGACATGAATCTGCAATACTTCTCTAGCATATTCCATGTCTATAATTAGCATTTGAGATTAAAAACAAAAATTAGTCATGATTATCTTTGCTTATGGGTTATTTTTTACCAATTTTCTTATCCATAACTAGCTGTCCCCTAAACTTTCTCCAAGGAATACATAGCTGAAATATTCAAAATAAATAGGGGAATAATTTACTTGGAAATAAATATACATTTATTATTCTACCCAAATGTACCTAAGAGTGGCCAGAATCTAATAACAATTTTTCTTTATATTTTAATTTAAAAACGATGGCAGTATATAGAGGACTGAATATTTTATATATCATAAAAAAAATGAATATAGTGAAAGTTATTTTAATTAAGCTCATATCAGGCAGAAAGTTATCTTTCATTTTTATGGTTTTTTGTTTTTTATTTTTATTTCAATATATTTAATAATATATAAATAAAGGTTATTGCATTATTAGATGTTAATAATATTATTAAAAAATATAAATTTTAAATTTATGATAACTAATAAGGATTAATAATATTATTAAATCAAATATTTAGAAATTGAATTTAAATATAATTCCATCAATGTAATGCGCAATTGGTAAAATATTTTAATTTGAAGTACGTTCTTCAAATTTAAAATACTAAATAATCATAACTACCTATAATATATATATATTATTAAAGGTAAATAAAAAAGATTGAAAATTTAAAATTCATTCCATAAAATATATTATTTTTATGAACATGATATTAAAAATAAGAAATAAATAAAAGTACTTAAGTTATTTGTGAATACGATAAAATATTAATATATTTCATTAAGTTATAATTTTACTTTTTATAAAAATTTTGTCAATAATCAAATTTTTCCTAAAGATCTTCAACCAAATTTTTTTATTGAATTTTACTCCTCTTGCTTTTTCAAATCTTGCTATAGCATCTTTACTTTATAAGTTATGTTTTCTGCATAAATAATAACTTGTAATGTATCCAGTTCTATTTATACCGCAAAAACAATGGATGAAAATATAGAAATCCTATTTATTATAAAAATTAATATATATTGTTATTTATTACTTATAAGGAATTTTAATTATTTACCTTTTTATTTGAATTTTTATTAATAATTTCATAAAGTTTATTTATTTAATCTTTTCTTGGAGGAATTTTGCTACTGATAGGATGGTGAATATACTAAACATCTTTAAGCTATTAAGTATAACCGTAATTTTCATATTTTTAACATTTCCAAAATGTATAATAAGTATTCTCCTCTGTTAAATCAATAATTAATTTTATTGGAGTTCCCTTATCTTTCATTTCTTATAACATGGTTCCGAAATAGCATCTAAATTATTATAAAACTATATTATTTTACATTCTAAAAATATGGTATTAAATTTACCTTTCTTCTCTTGAATTAAATAAATCCTTCCATCTTCTTAATAAGAGAGGTGTTTTACCAGGAATCAAATTGCTTCCTTCCACTACATCTCCATGGTTAGGAAGTGAAAGCCAGAGCCAGCAATTTTTTCTTAATCTTGCAGCTCTTTTATTAAATTTTTAATCTTAATTCTCTTAAGATGGTTGCTGTTAAAGAATTTCTACTGTTGATATTTCTGAAACGGTATCTAAAATTCCATCATATTCATTATCATCTAAAACTTCTATTTCTAATTACTCTTCCTCCTCTTCTTCCTCTTATTTCAAATTATCTTCTTATTGTTCTTAGTTTTAATTTTCCTTTTATTCTTCTGTTTACTGCTGAGAAACTTGTGAATGGCAAATTTCAAAGTCCAAATCTTCTATGTTTTACAACTAGGGTTATGTAATTTATTATTCTTACACTTATTATTTCTCCTTCATATCTTAATTTTATTATTATAGTTGAGCTGTTTAATTCTAATTTTTCGCTAAATGTTATTCATTTTATTTTTATAAATCATTTCCTCGATCCTAGACACTATTAAAATATTTGTTCATTTAATTTTTTCCGACATTTATATCAATTTAACTTTTATAAACAGGAAAATGATTTGGAATAGTATCGTATAGAAATTTTTATGTTTAATAATCACATTATTTGACAGCCAGGGTTATTATTACAAATTAATCTTATTCTTCCATTTTATATTTCCAGATCTATTTGATTTAGTATGAATAATAGAAATTTCTTTTAATTAATAAATATAAGTGAAATAATAAATATATATATAAATCTGATAAATTATGAGCTATTATAAAAGAATATATTACTTAAAAATTTAATAAATAAATTGGAATTTTATTAACATACATATAAAATTTAAAGGATTTTTATAATATATACATATATTAACACTAAATAAAATTGGTTTTATAATAATAGTATTAATCTTCTTTAACTAATTTTATATATTATTTATATTATATGTTCAAAAATAGTATTTTTAAGAAATTATTAAAATTTCTATCACCCTCTTTTTTTGTTTGCAGGTTTATACCCCTTTTATATAAGTTCCTATTGATAATTTTTAGCTTTATTATATTCTAGCTATAGAGTTTATGATTCATTCTAAATCTTTTTAGATTCTTATTTGTAGACTTAAGGATCTAAAAAATTTTCTGTCATTTAGCTATTAATCGTCTGATATTCCTTTTTAAACTTTGCAATATCGTTTTTGAGTTTATCATTTTCTTTTTCCAATTTATTTGTTAAGTCTTTTTTTTGTTGAAGTTTAAGAGTGTTGATGTTGATTTACGATTTAATGTCTTAAATTTTTTATTAGTTTATTTTCTTTTGCTCTTCTTACTGCTAGCGATCTACGATATTATTGGTGTCCAAAGTGTTCATTAATTAAGGCAGCATAGATTTTTCCAAATCCACCATGTATTTACCCAGAGTTTCCCCCTTGTGTGGCCCTTCATATTCATTATTATATCGCTAGAGAGAGGCTTTGTAGTCTTGGTGAAATTCCTCAATTTTTTGTGATGAATACAAATTTCTATTTATATTTAGATTTAGTTCCATGAAGGCACTGTTTAATACATCCTAACTTTTTCCGGCACCCATGTCTTCATTAATGCATATGACTTCTTTTTCTCTTTTAGTAATGAAATCGTCTAATTCAGATTTGTATTTTTCAAAAGCTTCATTCTTTTCCTTAATTCCAGCTACGTTTTCATACTAATTAATAGCCTAATCACGAGTATCTCTTAACACACAGAATAATTCGTAATAGCTCAAAACTCTATCTTCTCCCAAACTCAATTGCAGACTTTCCAGATACAAATCCTGGGCCTATTTTTAAGCTGCGACACATTCTTTTTCGACTATTGCTTCCCATGCTGTGGCTATTGAGGGTATTCCTGTAAAAATATAATGATTGTGGTTAGTTTTATGTTAATTATTTTAAATTATTTTACCATGTTAATCATTTATTTTTTCAATAAAGGATTCCAGCATTGCACAGAACATCCTAGCATTTAAAGGAACTCCATTTAATGTTTTTGGACCTATTTTAGACATAAGAGTGCTCTTTATAAGTCTAATTTTTTCCATGAATTCTCTTCTTATTTAATTAACGGGTAAAGAGTCCAATATCTGTAAATCCTTTTCTTATTCAACTGGTCTCACCATTGTTACACAATCTCTGTCTTTGAAAAAGTCACACAGGGCCATTCGAATTTCTGTAGTTTTTTTGAATTTAATATTATTAATTATTAATTATTAATTATATAAGATAAATTAAACAATAGTAAGTACATTGAGTTTTCTATGATTGCGTATCATTTAATAATGCATTTTCAAGATATTCTTAAGATGTTATATTTCTATTGTATTAATCTTAAATTTCTAATACAAAATCTCTTAACACCCACATAAATTTTGGAGCATATTGGGACAAATTTTATTAATCTTTTTTGTTTCCGTATTGTGAAATAGCAATGTTTTTAGATATTGTGGTCGTTAATTGCAGTTCCTACATAGCTAATTCGTCAATACAACCTTGCGAGTTAAAAACAAAGTAACTTGAACACAAAATAGCTAAAGCAAATATTTTTGCATCATGTCTTTGTTCTTTATCAACCGAGCTAGATCCTTCAGTATCTATTTTATTAAAAATTGCATTAAGATCCAAAACAATTGATCAGAATATAGTAAATAGAATGATATTGCTGTAATAAGTTTATTTAAATACAAAGAATTAAATAATACCAATGAAAAAGATGTGTAATCCATTTTTATTAAGAGGCCTAGACCACATCCAGATTCCCTAAGTGCAAGCATGAGTCCCTGCATCCACTTTAAAACCTCTGCCTTAAATATCTAGTAGTTTATTTAGCAAAAAACTTTTTCCAGTTCTGTATTTCCCAGCTACCGCCACAAAAGCTACATTTCCCTCATACTATTCCAGAACCTCTCTAGCTTCTTAAGTAAAGGCAAATGTTCCGTTTTCTTTGACTTAAACAAGCTAAACTGCTTTCTAAGGCACATTATTATTTTATTAATCCTAATTCTCTATACTCTCATAACCATGTTACTATTAATAATAATTATAATCGTTATTATGAGGCTATGCTGGCCTACTGAATTGTTCGCTGAATTGATATGTTCCTTTTTAACTGCTATAAGGAATACATTTATTTATGTAAAAGAAGAAATATTATTTTTTTATTATACATATTTGTTTAAATATATGAAAATTTTTATTTATATAATGCTTACGCTGCAGCTTGATGAGTATGCTGGTACTAATTATTATGAGGCTAGATAGAAGAATAACCAACCTAAGGGGTTCCATATTAGTGTCCTGCTTAATGCCCACTTTCTTAAATGATCCTACCATTGTAATATAAATGGGACTCGGCATAGTGTTGGTTTTAGGGAGCTCTTTGCTCTTGAAGAGAACGGAATGAACCTTCTTCATCTGAAAAGTTAACATCAAATCTTTGTTGGAAATTCATTTTATTATTATTGCTGATAAGGTTTTTTTATAATAGTTCCTATCTTTTGAAAAAGAAGAAGTATTAAAGAAATTAATTAATAAGCTTGTTGTTAAGTTTCTATAAATTATTGTATATTCAATAAAAATAATAAATAAAAATTATTTTTATAGAAAGTAATGATAGGTTTCTATGCCATAAAATCACATTCGTTTGCTACTTTATATAAAAATTATAAAATTTTATTCATCGAATATTATTAGTTTGTTATTAGTAAATTCTTTTATACTTTAAAGTATACCTATAATTACATAAATACTATTATTAATTATGTGTAGTAATTTAAATAAATACTCGAATCTTATTTTACTAATTTTACTTAATAAATTAAATATATTTTATTCTATAAAATTTGTGATATTTTGTTTCGATGAAATTTCTATCTATAGAAGAATTTAATTTATAAAATTACTGTTTGTTTGGTGGTATTGTAAAATTAATTTTTAACTTCTAATATCAAATACATTTTTACGATATCTATATTGTGATATGTAAATTAGAATTTAAAATTAAAAAACTATATGCTACTTTAAACCATATTAGCAAATTTTTCTTTTAAGTGTTAGCGCATAAATTTATTTATTTTTTTATACATTTTGGACTATAATTTTATTAGAAAATGGGAAAATATGAAGTATTTATACAGTAGAAAGGAATCATTTTACTCCTCAAAAAATCATTGAATATCGCCTTTATTAGGTGTGGAAATAAATAAAAGAATACAATAATAAATAAAAAATAAATAAAAATATCCGAAATAAAACAAAAACCTAAAACATCTAAAAAAATATGCAAAGCTTGCTGTCCTAAGCATAAATTACAAATATTTAAGAAGATATTTTAATAGTAGGAGGAGGACCTTGCGGAGGATTTCTCGCATACATGCTTGCCAAAGACTTCGGATATTCAGTGAGAATTATAGAAAGCCACCCTGATTTAAGAAACCCAGCAATAAACTATGAAGACAGATCTAGTTCTATAAATATGTGTACAAAAATTAAATTATTTTGTTATTAAATATCTACAATACACCTCTTATATATCATTCAATTAATAAATATCAAAACTAAAAGAATTTTTTGGTATTTTTTAGTTTACAGAGGATTACACCCGCTTTCAAAACACGGAATCAATTTACATAACGAAAAACCACCGGTCGGAGTTGCAGTTTCTTACAAAACCCTTCATACTAAGTAATTTTCTATGGAATTACCCTTGCCCTCTTTGACAGGCAATTCAGAAATGGTTCCCTTATAGGTAAGTAGAAGGAAACTAACAAGTCTTTTAGCTTAAAAGTGCGAAGAAACGGGTAGGGTGAGTTTAGAATTTAATACGAAGGTAGAAAACGTCGACCTAGAAACAAAAACAATAACTACTTAACACCGCATCACTAATGAAGTAAAAATGAGAAGTTTTCGCATAATTTTAGGCGCTGACGGATACCGATCAAGTGTCAGGAAGAGCATCGATGATGTTTTAGATTAATAATCCATTGTAAAGGCCTGTCCGTATATTTTAAAGTTTGTGAATTTGCCTTGTAGGGAAGAGTTCGAAACGTTATTATAAAAAGCAGAAAATTACCCTATTTACGATAAAAAATTACCGGAAGAATTAAAGAAAATAACGTTAAAAAATGTGTAAGAAAACAAATCTTTTGGTAATTATATACTCAATCCAGACTCTGTGCATGTGTGGGCTGAAATAAACCAATTCGTACTGGGATTACCGGATTTGCAGGGGCAAACCCATATCTTATTAGGATTGCCGAAAAATAAATAAATTCTAAAGGAATTCGCTAATGAAATTACTGGGGATCTTTCCGAATTTGACTTTGAAAATGTTGTTGAATATGAATCGCTAAAATCCGATGAAGATATAGAAAAATTCTTTTTGACTTCTTTGCCATAAATAGCGGCTCTGGCTCCAGATATCGTCCAAAGATACAAAAACAGCCATTCTTATGAGTAAAAATGCTAATTTTTCTTGTTTAAAATTTAAACAAACTCTTTTATTAAAAAAATAGTTGCAAAACAGTTTATTCTCAACACTGGCACTACAAAGGACAAGCAGCCATTTTCGGAGAAGCTGCTCACGCTATGACACCTTATGGGGGAACTGGACTTTGTGTGATTTTTGAAAATCTTTCTAAATTTATTGAGATATTACACTCTGAAATAAAAAAGAAAGTGAAAAATAATAAAATTGCGATTAGACAGAAAAAAAAAATATAACTAAATTTTCATTGAAAATGAAGAATTTAGAGAAAAAGTATTTTAAATGTTTTAATAGTAGGTCTTCGAAGAAACAAGATGCGCACAGGTGTGCCAATTAGAAGACTTAAAGTTCCCAGGTGTTGCATATGCAGGCCATTAAAAAGCAGGACTTTTTGCCTTAATAGGGAGCAAAATAGAGTAAGAGAATAGTGACATTTTTATGGAAAAAATTAATCTCATAGGTTTCACAAAGCTGAGCTTTTTGGAAATTATGGCGAGAGTTAAAGTATAACATAAAATTGTTTTAAAATTGATTTCATAAAATTCAGATATTAGTAAAATCGATCTGTCAAATATTAGAGAAACCATCATTTCTGAATTGAAGAGTGCAGGAA
This sequence comes from Miamiensis avidus, assembly GCA_037039885.1. Classification (NCBI taxonomy): domain Eukaryota; phylum Ciliophora; class Oligohymenophorea; order Philasterida; family Glauconematidae; genus Miamiensis; species Miamiensis avidus. The sequence goes on along the minus strand of JAWVGU010000008.1, from coordinate 196,486 downwards.
TTGAACCAATTATTAAAAAATGATATACATAAATTATATATGATTTATATTTTATTAATAGGAATGTTAATTGTGATAATATAAAAATATTTATATGATATAATATATTTTTAACTTTAAGAACCAATAGTAAAATATGATTTTGAAATCAGGAAACTATAATAATTGCATTATTTAGATAATTAAAGAAATAATTAGTTGATTATAAATCATATAAAAATAATAAAGTTCAAACAAATTAAAAAAATTATTTAATATAATATGACTATTAAACAATTTATTTAACTATTTAATAATTTGAAAATAATTGAGTATAAATGAGTATAAAATAAGTATATTAAAATATAATTTATTAACTGTTTATCAACATATATCATCTTAATCAAATTCGCCTGTCAGTATTTTTTCAACATCTGATAAACATTTTGTGCTTCTTCAGAATATTGTTAATAATCAAATGCCATAATAATTTCAGAGCCTTCTTCAGATTAAACAAAAATACCCTATTGTTCATAATTTGGTAGATTGCTCATAATTTCATTTAATTTTTCATTGGAAGGTTATTGGGGTTTATCTTTTGTATCTTTATTTTTCGGAATGTGATTTTTAAAAAGAGAGCATCCATTTTTTAGGTTAAATTCATCAAATATAAGTTAATCTATTTCTTCTTTTTTTTTTTTATTTTTTGTTTTTTGGATTTGAAATGCTAACATTTTTACCACTTTTTTTTTTAATTATTTTTGGTTTTAGCTGCCACATTATTAGTATTTTATTATTAATTGCTCTTCACATTGTGACCATTCTAATCAATTTTGAGTTTTTTATTAGTTGTATCAGTTATTTAGTTTCCTTCATTATTCTAGTCTAGTTTTTCAAGATCTTATTTCAACTTTTTACCTTCATTTAAATAACCTTCAAAAATATCTCTTTTACCACTTCGATTTAACTAATTATTCATGCTATTTTACTATTATAATAGAGGTTATTGATGTTGATTTTGTTGTAATTAGAATTGGTATCCATAATTTAATTAATCTTATTATTACTCGTTAACATGGTTAACTGAAACCAAGTCTTATTTTGTTGTGGGATGTTAAAATATACTAGTTTATTGTTAAATTTACTACACTTATTTATTTTCTACATTAAAATTATTTAATCTTTCGACGTTTTATTAATAATTATGTGTTTAATTCATTTTGCTTAATATAATATATTTTAATTTTTATCCTTTTATTGCGAATTATTTAAGATTTATCTCTCTTGTTTTGGTTATTTTTTTATAATTTTTTTTTCAGGTGTTTTTAAATCATTTTGATTAATTCTTTCATTAGTTTGTTTACCATTCTCCATCTAATTACTGCCATTGTGATAATGAGCATTTTACTCTTATTATTATTGTTGTTGTTGATGATGTAGTATTTATTTATTTTATAGATTTTAATTCTTAATATGATCGTAATTACTACTATTATTTTCAATTGTTTCACTATTTTTATTATCTATTAGGTTATTTTCCATAAATTAACTCTCTCCACTTTTATCTTCGCCAAAGAAATCAGAATTGGAATCATCATCAAAAGATTGTTTAGAACTTTGTTTTTTCGGAACGCGTTCTTTGTTTTTATTTAAAAATTTAACATTTAATTATAAATATTTAAAATGAAATATTAGCTATATAAATAAATTAATTTTACGTAGATTCCTATATTCGTCATCGCTATCCAAATTTTCAGCATCCTTTGAGTGCTTCAGTTCTTCTTTCCACTGCTCCATTTTCTTTTTATTTTTCTAGCCACTTTCCTTTGAAGGTTAAAGCTTCTATTTATTTTTATTTTTACCTTTGTTTTTTTACATTTTCTCTAATTTATTTTCTTTATTCACATTTTCGACTATATTTCTTAATTTTTCATAATTGTTATTATCGCTTTATTTATTGATTTCATTATCATCTTCTAGGAATAAATCATCTGGTATATCTTCACTCCTGATATTACCAATGATGTCGTCATTTGTGATTTAAATGACCTAATTTCTATAATTGTTATTTTAATTGTTAATTTTTTCCTTTAAATTGAATTCTTTAAAAAACGAATTGTAGCAGATTTCATATTTTTCTTAAATACTTTTCAGAGTAAAACCCCTACGTACTAAATCTGTAAAAAATTTCTGAAATTCAGACTATGTTTTTCTGCATTCCTATATTATAGTTTAATAAAAAGGTCTATAATAGCTTTTAATTTTGTTGTATTCTACTGTATCATAATCTTTGTGGTCTTAAACGTTAGAGTTAATGACTAATTTGTTGTTTCGAAGGATTTTTACATCAGATTTATTCATTTTCTTATGCTTTATGATTTTTTTTTTATTAATATGTATTTCTCAAACGATAGACAATTGTTTTAAGTTTTTTTATTCTCTCTAAATACTTTTCGATAAGATTTGTAAAGCTCTTAACTAAAATAGGGGTTTTAGTTTAATCTGAGTTTTTTATTTTTAATTATTTATGAATTTATTATTTATTAGTTTATGTATTTGTTTATTTTAATTGTCTGTTTATTTGTTTGCTTATATGATCAATTCGAAATTAAGTCTCTATTTTTTTTCTCTCAAATATAAATAGATATTTTTTGCCTTCATATACTTTATAATATAAAATAGTAATGTTGACTCCAAATATAAAAATTTATGAGAATATATAGAATAATTAATTAAATATTTGCAAACCCAATTATTTAGTACCTTAAAACATTGCCGCCAAATTAATTCACACTATTTTTTCATAAAATATTCGTTAAATTAGAAAAAAATTCGAGACTTAAAAAGTCAACTTAAATAATTTCATAAAATTTTGTTTTATTATTTTAAATATATTTAATTTAAGAAAACATCGAATATAATATCTTAAAAATAATAATAATTGATTGAATAAAAAACTTAAAATCTCTTTAGCCCCTGAATGTAAAAGTAGATATTCAGATATACAATAATTAAAATATTGTGTGTGAATAATTAATTAACTGAAATGTATTCAAATTATTGATTAATCAATTATTTAAATTCATTTAAAATTAAATTTTTTAAAAAAAAATCAGACTGTTTTAAATGTATATCTACTATAGATTGCTATAAATATATTTAATAGTTAATAGTTAATTAATAAAAATAGAAAATATTTTCAAAAGTTTTCCTATTTTCCTTTAATCTTCACTGCTTACTACTTCTGTGGAAAATGATTTCTAAATTGTAATTATATTATCTACGCCAATCATCGAGTTCTTCTTCTGTGAGAATATTTTAAAAATATCATGCGGTGTCATATATAGTTGAGGAAACGTTTGATATTTTTTATGCAAAAGTTTAAGAAATTCGGGATCATTGTCTAAAACAGCCCCTTTCCGTAGAGGGTACAGATCTTAATACACAGAATATGTTGCGAATTTGGTAAACTGGACATATCCCCCCAACACCATAGCTGTTTCGAACATAAGTCTTAAAGGGCTTATTTCCCCGAAAATAGTGGGCAGATATCTTCGCAGACTCAAAGACAGTGACACTCCTAGACACACTCCGGCTACTGACAGCTTGAAAATTTTCCCTAATAAGAGGTAGTATTTTAATTTTGTTAATTATGTTAAAATCACTAAATTATTGCAAAATAACTTATCAATTTTTGATGTTTTTTATTAATACCTGTTGAATTCTGCAATAATTTTTCTTGTAACTCGTTCTCGGCTTTGTATTGCTATAAAAAATAATCAACTTCCATTGAAACAGACTAGAATTTGTCATTTGCTAAAAATTTCTAAATTTTTTCCATTTTGATTATGAATATATTTTGTGGCACACGTAAAAATGTATCTATTGTAGAATCTTATTTCTGACCCGGCTTTATTCCTACAGGATTTTAAATATTTTTTAATTGGAAAAGTATTTTTTATTCCACTAGCTTTATTTTATTTCTGAAATTAATTACGAAGATAGTCTAACTCTTTTTGTATAATTAATAAAGGGATAGGTACGATAATAAAAAATTAATTAATTAAGCTAATAAAATTAATATATTAATGACCATAAATTAAATAATTAATATGTATATAAATGAAGGGATTAATAGAAAAAATAATAATAGAATAGTAAAACAAATATTATTTAATTTCAATTTTTTATTTAAAATTTAATTAAAAAATTTAAAATATATGAGTTATTATTATAATTTAATAATTTTACTTTATAATAAATAATACATCACACTATGAATTTATTACAAACATACAAAAAAATACTCAAAATCGACTTGAGTGAGATAATTAACGACTATATATTATATTAAGCAGGCTTGAATTATAAAAACATATTTTATAAAATAAATAAACTAATTAATCAATTAAACGACACTCCAAAAGTTATTATAATATTTTATATATCTACAACAAATTAATTCTTTAATCAAAAATATTCAATACCAATAACAGCAAAAATAAACATTAAGAAATGTTAGAAAACAGCGCTAAAAATGGGTAATAGGCAATTGCCCTCTTCAGCTGCCAAATTTGTCTATAAGATTTGACAAGCGAAGTCAACATAAGCACCTGTTGTCAGACGATCAAGTGCAGTGATTGCACGAAAAAAGCGGCCTATTAGTCGCAATTACAGTAACAACAATAGAACGCACATTCGAAAACAGCGCAATTTGTTAATTTCCTGAATTGCAAACAATGTAATTCAAAGGAAAACTAACAATGTAAGCAAAAAATATGGCACAATCAGAACACATAACTAGTTCCTTTCTGACTCTCTTCGGAGAAATGGCTGCCTTAGAAAAGTTAGAAACTGAAAATGATAAGTTCATTGCCTTCAAAAAGCAATAGGCCAATAGTAAGCATTCGCAGAAGTGCGAAAGATGCGATGATTAGGGAATACAATTTTTCCAATTTTGCCTTTCATGCAACGTGTTTTTGTGTGCATTGTGCGACGAAGAAGTACACAAAATTGGCCGTTTTCAGCTTCACGAAAGACAGTTGCTAAACAACTAGTCTTTAGACTAGTAAAATTAGCAACAGCCTAATGGTACAGAAGAAGAAAACGAATATAAAAATGTAAGCACAAATGAATAATTTCAGCAAACTATCTTCAACGACAATGAAAATTTGAACCAAGAAGTGAAGTTAGGAGTGCAGAAAATGCAGCAAAATGTGCAGAATTTGGAAATTCAAAAACAGGCCTTCGAAGCAGAGAAGCAGTTTTTAGAGGCTCAGATGCAGTCTGTGGAATATGCAGCGCAACTGCAAACAAAAAACATCAAAACTACCTTCAAGTCAATTCTGGAGATTTTGAAATCGCGAGAAATGCAAATCACTAATAACCTGGATGCACGAATTGCTGGGCAGAAGCAGGAAATTCAGCTGCAGCAACGAAGGGCGGAAAACCATTTGAAACAGGTGGAAATTCTCACCCGATATAGCAGCTACTTAGTTAAAAATATCGGAAAGAATGCTTCCGACTCGCTTGGCAATTTGCCCTTCAAGGAAAAGGAAAACAAGCAATCGTACTATAAGCCAATGATAGAGGCGATGCCATTTTTGGACGCAAAGTATGCCGAAATTTCGGAATCTTCGTTCGCCAGTCTGTAAAATGCAAAAAATTGCGCGATTTGCCCGCAGAGCCGCTGTTTGAGATCTTGAATTTGGGCCAGTTTTAAAACTACATTTTGGCTCTGTAACTGTCAGATGTGCAAGCAAATATGGGGGCGCCTTTGGAACAACAACAATAATAGTAGAACACATAGTTTTTGCAGCAATAATAACAATAATACCAGCCGATTGTTTGCACTGCGAAGAGCCCAGTTATGAAAGCGACAGCGAAAACGAACAACAATTCTCGAAACCAAACGCCGAAGTCGAGAAGGGATTTGTTCGGGGCGAAAGAAACGGCCGTCCTCACCCAGTCCATGTAGTATGCCAACATCAACGTTGCCGCCAGCAACGCCAATAATTGCAACACGAATTTCAATTTGAGGAACTCCATGAATATCCGCTCGCTCCAACAGCAGGGCGAGCTGAGCAAAATTCTCACGCAGTTGGACCTCAATATGCTCGGCAGCGGCAACACAACCAGCAATAGTAACAGCAACAATGCAATGGAGAATGCGTCGCAAAAAAGCGAAAAGGAGCTCCTTAAGAACCAGGACGGCCCGATCTAGGAAATTGAAAAATTCTTTGAAAAAAACAACTCCAAGTAAATTAACAATGCGAAAAATAGTGGCGCCCGATAGTCCTCTGTGATGGGAAGGAAGTAAGACCAGGTGTAAAAATCTGAAAACTCGCCACCTTTGCCGCGAAGAACTAGCCGAATCAACTCTGTGTGCTCGCCGACGAATTCGAAAGCTACTTCGACTGTGAACAGCAGTACTGCTTTTTCCAACAATAATAATAATAACAACAATAGATACAATAAAAACCAAAACACCAGCAATGGGACCTCAAATTTAAGCCATTCGCGAGTGTAATAAATATATAATAGTCTGCTTCTTTTCTATTAAAAAAATGCAATTTTTATTTATTAATTTATAGAAGGGGAGACACTCCCAGTTTTTGTGGCAGTTCTGTTGCCACTCGAGCGCACTCAAAGTCGCGCTATTCTCCTACCAATAAGAGTAAAGTGGCCCCTTCCAAAAAGTACAGCTTCCACAACCAAAGTGTCAGTGATCAAGTAAATGAAGCTCATTAAAAAAGTGTTAATAATACAAACAGTGTTTTCGACTCTTAGCATTTGCTCGCGTAAAATGAACACTTCGTTCACATGTCTCTTTTGGCCAAAAACCCCTTGGAAAAAAGAATTTTTATAGAATAGGCTCAGTCAGAAGACGCCGTTTTCTTAAAATGGTCGCATCCCTCCTATGAAGTTGTCTAAATCCTTTACAAATTGGAGTTCGGAATTGGAATGAAATCAGGTAAAAAATCAAATTTTTATTTTCTTAAAATTTTAATTGATAAATTAATTGATTGATTAATATACCATAGGGGGAAAAGAATTGTTTAGAGAAGTTTATGCGGGAGATAAAAACCATTTCACAATCAAGAATTTGCAGCCGAAGTAAACATAAGCATTTAAAATAAATTTTTTATATAAAATTACTAAGTCATTTTGATTAAATTTATTTAAAGCACCTCATATCGCGTCAGAGTAAAGGCTATTTATGAGACAAACAAAAGTGAGATTTCTGAAAAGGAAAATGAGAGTGAAAACAACGAATGGAGCGATGTATTGAGTATCACGACAACTGATGTTCAAGGAATTGACCTGTAAAGTCTTAAACAGCATGCGGTTTTAAGTAAAATATGCCCTTCTCCCTTCACTCATCGCATCATTTTCGACAAACCTGGACTCATCTTCGGTTCCCAGCCCCTGTTCTTTGGAGTCTTCAAATTCCAAATCAGAGTCCAGGCTTCTCAACACAATGCACCTGATGATAATGCCTGCGTGCAAATAGGTATGCAAAATACATAATATAATGTAAAATATCGATTTATTTATTTACTTTCTTACTATGTTAAATGCTTTTTTAAGGAATTATGAATAAAATGACATCGACAACATAGACTACAGCGATGAATAATTGCTACAAACGAAAAATTGTGGGAAGTATTTTAAACTATGGCCTTAATAAACAGTCTTATATCGTTGATGTCACTGTCGATATTGATAAGGGCCAAATGGTTGTCAAAAGTCCCTTCAATAAAAATGGAGAGGTGTTTAACTCCTTACCCCCCACTCCGTTTTTCCCAGCCATTCAAAACAAAACTAATCAGAAAAATGCATTCAAAGCTCTCCAACTGGATATTAATTTCGCTATTGAAGACAATGATAATGATGATGGTGGTGATGATGACAATGATAACGAAGAATGAATGAAGACTAATTTAATTTGAAAATCTTCATAATTAGTGAAGCGAAACTATTATTAACACGGTTAATGTTTATAAATAATTAACTTTACATTTATACAAATTATAATTAAAAATTTTTATATTTATTAATAAAATTTATATCCCAATATGTATATAATATATATATATATAATTATTTATATTCATTTTATAATTTAAAATGATTCAATTTTATATTTTCTACTAAATCACCAGCATTACAAAATAAAAATTATATTTTTGATGCATATTTTTTACTTATTTAATTTTATATAGATAGATAGGTAGATGTCTAATAGTTTTTTTTGTAAATATATTATTTTATTATATATATATATTAAATAACAAATCATTAGTTTTATAAACTTGCCGTAATGAAAAAATAATTTATTATTAATTCAGTTACTTTTTTCTACTGATGCTGTCTATTAAGTTATTACAATTCTTATTAATGTAGCTGCATTAGTTCTTTTTCATACTATTGTTGCGCGAAATATCTTCTGTAAATGGCCCAAGTGTAAAGATGAATGGCAGGGAGAGAAGAAAAAATCAAAGCCGCCAAGTAAAAATTTAAATTTTTTATAACCTTGAAAGGTCTTTTCTTTTCCAAGTGGAATTTGTACCCAACCAACCCGATTGGAAATGTTAGGGAAAAGGAACCCAGTTCCATCCAAAATGTGTATCTGTAGTAATTGTAGTAAGAAGTCTCTTCTTTTGTCAATTCCAAATCCTATTCGTTTTTTCTGTGGATAATTTTAAACAGATCAGACTCTTCATTAAGTTGCCACACAACCATTTTTTTCGATAAATTTTAAAGAAATTCCATTTTTTCTTTGCCCCTATTATTTGCCGTTCTTCCTAGCTTATTCTTTATTTATTTAGCTTTAATATTTATATATAATAGTATTATTATTATTAATATTGTGTTTTAAAAAATTAGCTGGAAATTTCACTTACTAACCAACTTGATTAGCAGTTGAGCGCTTAAAAATCATTAATTTTTATAATATTCTATATAAACATTGAAAAAGAGTTGTGTGGTTAACTAAGAAAAGATGCCAAATTATAGAATAATTTTAAAACTAACTAATAATAATAATTGGTTAAATTACAAATTAAAACAAATTTCTAAAAATAGTTTATTCACTCATTCAAACAGGGTTGTTTAGGAAATCTACAAATAACCGAAGATGGTCAAAAAAGAGCAGCCAAACATGTGGTGAACTTTACTGATGATTCTCCCTTTTTCCCTTTCTACAGTTTCTATTACTGCTACTACTATTAATGCTAAACTCTTCCAGAAGTGCTTTTATAGGAGGACTACTGCTATTATTAAGTAGCCTTTAATTATTAACTTTGAATGTGATTTCCATTGGCGTTCTATTATTTTTCGATTTACTTTTGAAACTCTTCCTATTTCTTTTTCATTTCGATATCCACTGCTTCCTTTTCGTCTTGCAACTGAGTGATTTTGTTGTGCAGATATTTCTGTTCTTCCAAAAGTCGATTCACTTCTTTTTCGAGAACCATTTCCCGTTTGTATTTTAAATCTATTAAAAAATTTATTTAAAATAAGTAATAAAAAAACAACAATATAATAAAATATACTGAAGTTCATATTGCTGATATCTTAGTTGTCATTTTCCTGGTAGACCTGCTAATATAAATGGCTGTTTTCTTCTTTTTGTTATCCGACGGTGCTTTATAGTTCATTGTATTTTTGGGCCAGTTCTTCATTCAACAATTCAATTTATTATTCTCTTTATTGCACAAGTTTATTCAACTCTTCATTTTACTCAATTAATTTTCTTTCTAGTCCGGATTCCTGGCTCTGAATCGAACCTTCTAAAACGAAACTTAAATTGCTTTTAAAAAAGAGCACAATTTCTTTAACGTCTTAATTGCTTAATTGCCCCTTGCTTTCTGCTAATTTTTTAGCAATTTTGCCACTCTATTCCGGATCTTATAAACGGAAGTTCTTCAAAATGACACAGTTTTAAAATAACTCAAATACTTTATCGATCGCAGCCCTGAGAATATTAATTTACATTTCATTCAAATTCTTTTCATTTTAAGCTTTTTCTTTTTCCCTCATTTTTTCCTCGCTGATTTTTTATTCTATACTTAAAGATTGTCATTTATTTCCTTTTTCTAAGTAATTTGCTGATCCTTTGTCTGAAAAATTAATATTTTTATTAAAAATAGAATAAAAATTAAAAAAGTATTAATTTACTTTAATGGTTTCTATCATTTTTTAAATTTCCTGCTTTAATTTTTCAATTTCAATACTTAAATTCGTATTTTCGACCTTCTATTGTTTTAATATTGATTTTCTAGAACTATCTTACTTGATTTATGCCAATAGCTCTACTAAACTGTTTAATTTTTTCATCATATTCTACTCTGATTCAACTTCCTTAGGAATTACGACCTATTCTAATTCATTTTCTTATTCATTGAATTATTTAATAACAAGCTCACAAGTGATAATCAGTTAGCTCAATTCTTATTACATGAATTATACTAAAGCTTCTTAAGTTTCAGTTTTTTTCTTTCTTCAGCATTCGTTTCCATTACTGTTTTCACCAAGGCTTCACTTTCATTCAATTTTTTAATAAAATTTCCTACTCTGCTTTGAATTTTTCGATTTCTACTCCCAATTCTTAGCTTTGCTTTCCCAAATCTTCTTTTTCTTGTTGCAATTTTTCGTAATCCTAAACATAAACTTCTTTTCTTCTTTTAATTAATCGATTTCCTGTGTTTTTTATTCCAGCTCCTAATTCAGTTTTTAAATTTCTATTTTCTAATTTTCTGCGTCAACTTGATTTAATTCTTGTTGTACAACTACTTATTCTTATTCATTTTCTGTGTGATGATGCACAGCTCTTTTAGGTTTTTCTTCATTAATTTCTTTTTCTTCTTATTTTACTTCTTCTTCATCATCATTTTCCTTCTCTTATTTAATTTCCTCTTATTGACTAATTGACTCTTTATTTTATGGAGTAATCTCCTCTTTCTCTTTTTGATTTTCATCATTTTTACTCTCTTTAGATAAGCCTTTTTAATCTTATTAAATTTATTGATTTTCTACTACTTATTCTTTTTATTAAACATTTTCTTATAATTTTGATTCAAATTATTATTTGACCTATTTCAATTCCTTGGCATTCAACTGTTTTAATTTTTCCAATTCTTCTTCGAAAATTTGTTTTTAGGTGTGCAAGGCCCGATCAATATCTTCTTTTTTTTATTTTTAAAATTCTTCGTTTTTGTTTTATAATTGTTACTTCAAATCGTCATTTTCTTTTTATTGATTCTAAATTTTTTCTTAAACCTACTCCATTTCTTTAATACTATTGTTATTCACAGTTTACAATTCTTCTTCATATTTTTGCTATTGCTATAAGAGAGCTTATTCAAGTTACTCTTCTTTTTCTTTTGAAATTTTCTCCAATTCCTACTCATTTTATTTGCTATTTTCTTTATCTTAAATCAACTATTATTGTTGCTAAGATATTTCAACGTTTTATTTTATTTTCAATTTCTTATTTTAACTTTTCAATTTCTTGTTTTTACTTTTCAACTTCTTATTTTTAGATTTCAACTTCTTATTTTACTTTTCAAATTCTTATTTTAATTTTCTATTTCCTATTTTTAATCTTCAACTTCTTTATTTTTATTTTCAATTTCTTATTATTTAGTTTCTATCTCTTTATTTTAGTTTTCAATTTCTTATTTTTAGTTTGCAACTTCTTATTTTTGGTTATCAATTTCTTATTTTTATTTTTCAATTTCTTGTTTTTAATTTTCAACTTCTTTTTATAATTTTCAACTTCTTATTTTAGATTTTCAATTTCTTATTTTGATTTTCATTTTCAATGTTGTCTACATTATCTTGTTGTTATTGTTCTTTATCTTATTCCTTTTTTTTGTATTCTTCAATTTCCTTTGTCATTATTTCATTTTCTTTTCTTTGGTTGGCTAATTCGTCTTTAATTTTCTCTATTTCCTAGCCACCATTGTTCACCTTTTCTTGAGCATTTTCATTTTCCTTTACAATATCATCTTTTTCTTTTTTGAGCTTATCTGATTCAACTTTGCTATTTTCTAAATCATTTTCCAAATTTTAACTTTTTTATTACAATTCCTAAATTAGACTCTATCCCTTTTCGATTTCCTTTTGCGCTTCTTCTTTTTCTTTCTGTAAATTATTTTACATTTCTTGTTTATAAGTTTCGAATTCTTATTTTAGTTTTTCCAATTAACCCTTCAACAGCTCAGAATTTTCTTTTTCATTATTTTCCTGCTCTTTCGCTTTAATCTCTTGCATTTCCTTGACCAAATCTTCGCTTTTTTATTCCAAATTCAACTTATCATTTAAAAGTTATTCTTTTTCCTTTGTCAAATCTTCGATTTATTTTTAAACGTCTCTTATTCTTTTAAGTAATTTTCCTTTTCACTAACTGTTTATTCCCTTTCTTGTGCCAATTTTTACTCGATTTCACTTTTCATTTATTTTTCAGTTTCCACTTTTATACTTTCCACCTCTTTTTCCTTCTCTTTCATTTCTTCTTCCTTTTCTTTTAAGGTTTGCTCCAAATTTGTTTGATTTTGAATTTAATTTTGCTTTTCCTTTTACAATCCATCAATTTCCTCTTACAACGCATCAATTTTTTTCTTCAAATTTCTCTCTTACTCCATCGCTGAGTCTTACTGTTCCATAAACTTTATTTCAAAATCGTTATTCTTCAACTTCAGACTTTCTCTTTAACTTTCAAGCGCGGCTAGAGTTTCGTTGTACTTCTATTCCAAGTCATACAGGTCACTCTTCAATTTTTGCGCTTTTTCGTTTTTCGCATAATTTACCTTTTTCACATCATGCGTCAAATTAGTGAGAAATTTTGCGAGGCCGCTGTTCACCTGGCTTTCATTTCCCAAATTCATTAAAATTTCGCTTTGTTGAGAAGAAATGGCCTTGCTCAGTTGCATGACGGGGAACTGGTCCAGTTTTTCCTGTAGTTCTTATTCGAGTTCTTCGTCGGTTTTTTCCACTTTTTCTTTTTCTTGTTGTTCTTGTTCTTGGTGCAATTTTTACAAGTTTTAAAGCAGTTCCTCTTATTCTCTTTGTTCTTTTTTCTGCGCTTCTTCTAGTTTTTACTTCAATTCTTAATTTTCTTTAAGCAATTTGCTGTTTTCCTATTACATATTTTCTTCTGATTCCTTCTCTTAGTTCAGTTTAGACAACTGAGTCTTCAGACTTTCGATTGTATGGTTTAAAAACTCTTTCTCTTCATCCTCAATTTATTATTTTTCCGTTTCATTTTCATTTTCCTTTTCATTTTCCCTTTCATTTTCATTTTCATTTTCCTTTTCCTTTTCATTTTCACTTTCCTTTTCATTTTCACTTTCACTTTTGTTTTCATTATTTTATTCGGACTTGAGTGGTAATAAATTTTTAATAAATTCATAAAAAACATTTTAAATTGAAAGAATTAGTGAAATACTGCTGCAACAGTGGCATTGGCAACATCATGCTCTAGTTCTTGCTCGACTTCTGCTTCTTGAAAGTTATTTTCCTCTTCATCGTCTTGAGTAATCAGGTTTGAATTAGGCTAGATTTTTATGTGTTCCCGATCGCTGTAGTTTACACTTTCTGAGCAAAAAAAAAAAATTATTAATTTAAATCATATATTTAATTAATAATATTTATACTAGTTGGCGAAAACTCTTTAACAGATTTTGATTCCTCCAAATCTTCCGAATTTTCATTTTCTTTGTTTTGATCTGTGTTTGTTTAAATCACATTCATTTTTTCATTCATAGAAAGTGCAGAATTTTACAGTAAAGAATCTGTCTTTTATTAACTTTATTCCTATTTATTTGCGGAATCATTCGCTACCATTTCTTCATCTGTGTGAGTTTTTTCACTGCTATTCGTTTTTGAAATTTGTTCTTGTTGAGGTTGTGGTTGAGGTTGTTGTTATTAGTTCTCTTGATCTTCTAATGATTCATTTTGTTAACTGATTTTTTCTCTACTATTCTTATTATTATTTTTTCTCTTCAATTTCTTTTTCATTTTATTATTCCTGAACTATTTACTCTTATTCTTTCTTATCCTATTATTCTTTAATTTCCTTATTGTTTTTTTCTGGACTTGCTGCTTAATTTTCTTCACGTTTTTCAGTTTCTCCTTAAACCTCTTGTTGATTTTAATTTTATTAACTTTCTTCTTCTTTTTTATCTTCTTTCTATTATTGTTATTCTGCTGCGACTTCTTCTTTCTCATCCACTTCTTCATTCTATTTATTTTCCTCTTCATTATTATTTTACTACTAACTTTCTTTCTATTTTCTTTATTTCTTCTTTAAATTTTTTTTTTATTTTTTGTCAAAGGTGTCTATTCTGATTTGCTTCCAGGTGTTAGAGTTGAGTTGTCTTTTTACTGCTGAGTATTTTATTCTTATTCTGTCTGTTCTAAATCTAGTTTTTGCATTATTTTTTCTATTTTTTAATTTGAAAATTTCATTAATAATAAATTAACTCATAATACATTTTTATATTATAATTATGCATTTCATTTCATCTTAAAAACAAATTAAAAAATTAAAAAATATTGTGTAGCAAAACAACTGTAATGAATTTTGTAGAGAATATTAATTTTTTTAAATTTAATGTTTTACTCCGTTTATGATTCTATAATAAAATAACACTTTCCCTTTATTGAATTTATAATTTCTTGTTTTTTAGCAAAAATTGCTTATACAAATATATATATTTTTTATATAAATTAATTTTTGGTGGGCTTTTAAGCCTTTTTTGGTACTTAAAAATAAATTAACTAATTATTAATATATAGTATTAATTGAGTAAAATTACTTGAGAATGCATAAAATGAATGAGTGTCAATAAGTGCAATATAATAAATTAATCAAACTATTATTTTAATGTTTTATCATTAAAGATTTAAGTATTATAACTATTCTCATACCATAACGATTTTTTTTTATTTTTTATATAAACAAATAAAAAAATATATATAATTGTAATTATAATGAGGTTTTTATAGAAAAAAATAACTTAAGTTATAACATATAAAAAGTTAAAATCAATTTATTTTAAGAGTAAGTATATATGCTTTAGATATTATATTTAAGGATAGCTATTTTTATACTAATACATATAAATAATTAGTATTAAATTATGTAAATTGTATTAAAATGACTGTTTATATAAGAGGTTAAAAAATTAGAGCAAAAAAAAATAATGATTTTAGTTTCTAGGTGCTTTATTTGATGAATATTAATAGAGTTAAATTTTATGACTAATTTATATTGATTTCATTTAGATCAATTTTATATCTAAAAATAGATCAAAATTCTAGGATAAAATAATTTAGCCTTTTAATATTTTTATCTATTTACACAATTTGTTCATCAAATATGTTATACTTAACAAATGAATACATCATATTGCATAAGAAATATAATTTTATTTAGTAAAATTTTTTTATATTTATTGACAATTAATATATTATACTAAATTTTGGCTGATTTGTTTTAAAAGAATTTCATTTTATAGAAAAATGAAAAATACTAAAGAATTTATTTGGAAATTAACTTTATAATAGTTGGCTTGAAGAAAATAAGAATATTTAATTTATTAAATACTACTATAAATAGTATAAATAATTAAAGAAATTAATATTCAAATGAGCTACACAAAAACAATAATTTTACTATTACTGGCCTTGTCAGCGACACAGGCAGTATTTATAAAGTTAATACGAAGCTAAGGCTAAGAAACCTTCCTCACATAAAAGGGTGCCTATTTTACTTTATGCACATATATATATATTATATAACAGTTAAAATAATAACTCAACTCAATAATCTATTTAAATCTAATATAAATAAAATAGATATTTACGGAAAACAAGCTGAATTCGGCTATCTCACTTATGATGACTACAGAAACAGTAAATTTTTAGGAGAAGTTGATGTCCCTGAGGAAGACGGAGAAGACAGCATTTATGGATGCACTCCTTTTTTATCCAAATCTCCGATTGTCGTCGTAAGAAGAGGAAAATGCAAGTTTTTCACAAAGGCTGAATTTGCAGCTATGGAGTAATATAAGATTAATTTAAAGTGTAAGTCTTACAATAAAATGATATTTTTTAAAAGAAAGGCCAAATTTTTAATTATTGTTGATAATATTGAGGGCGAAAGTCTGGAAAAAATGAATTTGGTGGGAGACTTAGGTTATAAATAATTTAGAAAAAAATAAATATAAAGGAAATTTGTTTTAATTAATTGATATCTTATCTAAATAGAAAAACATCTGCCTTTAGGAATTTTAATGATTTCCAAATCTGAAGGGGATGAACTCATTAGAGTTATAAGGAGTTTGAAAGAATAGCACAAGAAATAATTGCCGCAACTTATTATTAAATTAGACTAAATTAAATAGTCCGAAACACTACAGGTTGACTATTGGTTTTCTAGTCTGTAACCTTCCTCGTACTAATTTTTCAACGCCTTTGAAACCACGATGAAGAAATTTGCGCTTAGCCCCGGTTCTGAAAATACCTTCGAAAGTGACAAAATTTATTTCTAAGTTTTCACTCCACTTCAATTCCATAACAAGCCTCAGCGAAATCATTCTAGTGAGGATTGCATTTACAGTAAATAAAAATTAATTGATTGTTGTTTGTTTGTTTTTTATTAATAATTATTATTTAATAATAAAAAAATGTTTTTTATAGACCGATACTGCTCTTTAGATCCTGATGGATTGGGAGCTTTAAATGGTAGAGACACTTTGGAATACGATATTAAATTTTAGTGTGCTTCTCAACTGCTGCCTAGCTAGTTATTCTTAAATTTCGCTAATTTATTCAAAACTAATTGTTTAGATTCACCAGAAATATAAAAGGCAATCAATTAAGATAAAAAAAATTTATTGGATACATGTTTTTTCGATCATATTTTAGAAGTATTTAAAAAATATTCTAAAAGTTATACCAATCCCCTGGTTGTTAGCCAAAAATTAATATAATGTTTTAAGGAATCTTTTGATGAAGAAAGTAAATAAAAATTTAATAATTTAATAACTTTTTTTCTGTAATAATTTTTACTCTCAATAATTAAAATTTTTATTGTTTTTATTTTTAGAATAAGTTAACTCTATTTTGGAAAAACAAGCGTAAATGTATAAGGAATATAAAGTATAAATGTGGCCAGAATTATACATAAACTTTTCGCCTGTAACCATTAATTGACTAAAAATATACACTTACAAATATAAAATGCACATTTATTTATGTTTATATATAAAGATTCACGGTGATATTTCTTCTCCTGATGAACTATTAGCTGTAATGTGTGGGTCTTTTATCTTGTAATCAATGCCCAAAGATGTTTGTATTCCCAAAACATTTAAAATATTCCTAAAAAAGAAAATAATGACAGTCATATTAACCCAGCAATGTTGATAGCAGGTAATTTTAATTAAGATTATAATACAAAATAAAATAATTCTCATCTAATTTTTACCATTTAATAGTAATTATCTTAGCCTCCTTATTAATTTTAATGTTTGGTATTTATTTTTTGAGAAGAAAAAATAGATAAGATTCCACGAAATTACTTTAAAATGAAGTTGGATAAGCTGTAAGTGAATACTTTTAAATAAAGAACTGAAAAAAATATATATTATTACAATTTTTTTTAGTTATATATTTTTTCAATTTTCTAATATGTTTAAAGTAATATATTATTTATAGTATAGAAATTGCTAAATACAAAATAGGGGCCTGATATTTTATTTTTTGTAATAATATATTATAAGAATTAAAATCTGATAAAATATATTATATAATCAGAATATATTATATATGATGTTAATTCCTAATACTAAAAACAAAACGCTAATTTAAATATTTTGCTTCAAAATTAAAAGTTTAACTATAAACCTAAAACTAAGAAAGGGTGTTATTATAAAAAATTGATAATAAAAGAATAACTTAAATGATTTATTATATAGTTAACTTTTAAATTAAAAATTAGGCTTTAATATCCTTAGAAGATTAATAACCGGATAGAGGATAATAATATAGAATGAATAATTCAAAAGTCTTATAAAAAATAATAATGATAATAATTATTTAATTGTGTTTTAACCAGTTATAATCAATTTATTATTGTAAACTCATATAAAAAATTTGTAATAATATTATTATTGTCCTGTTTTATGTTAGCTACAAATTTTATTTTTAGAAGCTTATATACATATTAAGAAGCTAATATTTAAAATTTGCATTAATTAATATTATAAGTAATTAATATTTTAATTATTATCACTCAAAAATATTAGGTAGTAAAATATAAAATTATTAGTGATTAGTTCATACATTTTTTATATGTGAGTTTACAATACAATCCTTATAAAATATGATCTTAAAACAAAATATAGATAAAAGGATTAATATCAAATGAATTATTAATAAAATTATTGTATCTATTACTCTAAAGCCTGTAAAACTAGTATAATTAATTTATTTACTTAAATTATTGACAATAATAATATAAGATTTATTTTTTATATATAAATTTACATATCAAAATTTAGTTATGTAAAACTTTAATATAAATAATAATTAAAAACATAAATGCTTATATTTGCTTAGAAATTATCAATGTGTTATAATTATGAAGTTAAATTTATATTTTTCTAAAAATTAATTTTCCTTTTTACTTAAAATAAGTATTATACATAATTAATATATCAAACAAAACATATACTATTATGTTTATAGGTAATAAAATAAAAATTGTTTACAATTAGGTTATTATTTAATGAATTATATCAACAATAGTTCATTTTCAATAATAAAAATCCTTATCTTAAACAATAACTTCCTTCATTATAAGTGAAATAAAGTTGAAAAATAATTAATATATAATAAAGTAGTTCATCACCTTTGAAATATTATTTTAACAGTTAAGTATTATCGGGAGAAAGCTCGATATTTTAATATCATATATTATTTAATATATAGAAAATTATTCTATATTTTTATGAGAGACTTTATAATTCCAAAGTAATAAACAAAAAATATGTGCTTAATTAAGGCAATTTAGAGAAAAAATAAAAAAATTACTGTATTTTAAAGTTAGAACTCCTTTATATCAAAGTTTTAAATTATGTAAAATTACATATCTTTTTTTATTAATTTCTGAGAATTTAAGCTAATTTTTAAATGATTATATAGTATTCGATTTACTGTATTATATAATAAGATTATCATTAAATTAAAAACCTTATAATTGAATCAATTTTTTAAAAATAGACTCAACTTTCGAAAATATTTACGCAAATTGTAAAAATTAATATTACTAGTTAATTATTAACATTTCATAGTTATAAAATTTTGTTGTTGAAATGACAATATATAAATTAATTACTTAGGAGTATAATCTATATTTAAAAAATAATTCCTATTTTTAACTATGAGATAATATATTTAGAAAATTATAGGAAATGAACATAACAAAATGTTAGGATAAAAATAAAAACAAGGATAAATTTATATTTATATTTTTTATGTGTTTTATCTAAATTTAAATAAGAACTGATATAAAGTATTTAACATTTAATATTACTGAGTTTTATAATATATTATTATTCATTATTTTATGATTTTAATAAATCAAATTGTTAAAGAAGTAATGATAATAAAAGGATAAATAATTAAATTTTATTAGTTATTTATCGAACAAATCGAATTATGATTATTATTTTTTATATCATATTATAAGAAAAGTCTACAATTCAAAATATAATAAAAATGTAATAAAAGTATAGAGAAATTCTAAAATAGCAAATTTCAATGTAATATATAAGCTAAATGAGTTAATAAAATGATGGTATGTATCTGTGTATGATAATAATATGCATACATATATCATATTCGCCTAAATAACTTTATTTAATGAAATAACTATTATGTATAATTACAATTATGATGCTAAATTAATTTATAATTTATTATATAAAAAAGAAAAATATAAAGAAAAAAATTAAATAAAATTAAAATGAACAAGAGCCTTTCAAAAAGTAGTTAAAAGCTTAATAAGAAAAATTCTATAAAATTAATAATAAAATAAATGTTACAGTATTCGGATGCTTATTCTGATTTATATGTACTTTATATTTAATTTATATTTTCATTTGAAAAAAATTATCTAATTAAAGAAATACAGTTCTACTATTAAATTGGGTTTTTTACCCTTTTACTTTTATTTATATACGAAAGATATAATTGTTTTTTGTATATAAATAAGTTATATCATATTAAAAATAAAAAAATGATTTGTTCAGATGTTTAAAAAAGCTAAAGCCTACAATTTCCTCAAACAAATGTTAGCGATATTGAAAATCAGAATGAATAACAATTGAAATAAAATATCAATGAAAAAAACTAAATTCAGTGTTCTTCAATCAAAGACTAAATTAAAAACTTTTTAATTGTTTTTACTAATTCAGATATAATTGGGATAAAAATTTATGTAAATTGTGAAGAACTTTAATATAATTATCTCCATTAATAAATAATATAACTTTTCTTCAAAAATTTACCCTTCTTATTATCTGCTATTGATTAATCTATGGTCTATTATATACTATAATAAGAACCAAATTATGTTACAATATTTTCTATTTTGAGTTCTTCACTTTCTACTATAATGGTAATATATAATAAATTCAATCAAATTTTTTATATGTATATGTATATATTTTTTTTTTAGACTTTATATCGATCATATATTTCTAAATTGGTTAATTAAAAATAATTTATCCCAAAAAAATAATTAAATCTAAACGGTTTGTCAATTGGTTGTAAATGCTTTCTATTTAATCCTTTTCAAATGGGATCATTAAAACTATATTCAGAAGAAATACTTTAATATTCATAACTATTTACTGAAGAGGGGTTTTAAGTATCAAAATCGAGGTTTATAGATACAGAAGACGAAAAAAATAGTTAAAGTATACCTGACAAAAAAATATGTATAAAAACAAAATTGTGGGTCTTTACCCATATTTTTATTTTTGTGTATGGATATGGAAGCTTATTTATTTTCTAACTGTATAATAAAAATGGCTTATAACTTTCAATTACATTATTTATAGGATATATACTTATGCAATATTAGGTATATAAATATATAATTCTATCTACAAATTATTATTATATTTTTGGTTTTATTTCGAAAAGGGATTTTACTTTATGAAATTCAGATTCTAAAAACCTTCTACTACAATTTATAATAAAGCTATCTAAATTCTCTTATATATTGCTAAAACACCTGTTCTGATGTTAATTGGCATAATTTAATTTTTATTACCCTTCAAAACCGAAAAAATAATGTTTTTGAATATTGAAGAAACTTGGATTGAAAATATATATCCCACTTTGCTGTATTAAATTATAAGATTAGTAAACTAAACTAATTTAATACATATGAAATATAATACTAAATAAATATATTATAGATTGTTGTTCCTTACGAAATGCTGATGATATATGAAATTTATTTTTTAGAAATAAATTACTTTTAAATTATTTTATCAAATTAAAAGGAAGAATTATAAATTTCAAAGTAAAATCCTATCTTTATAGGTGGTGTATATATTGGTTTTATATTTGGTATAATGATAATATTGTACGATTCAATATTTTTTATTAATCTATTAATTAGTAAACTAGTGAAATATCATAAAGGTAAATATTATTTATTAAGTTAATTAAATTTAATTTCTTGAATGAAATAAACTAATTTGATATATTTTTTAGGAGTTTAAACATCAAAACTATAGCAATAAAACCAACAATTAAAAATATAAAAATTATAAATTTCTCAATAACAAAATTCATAATATTAAAATGGTAGATGTTTAACAACTATAGAAAATTCACCATAAGAACCAGAATAAAATAATTATTAAAATACTGATCGTCAACTAATGACGGATTAAAATTAAATACTTTAATAAATATATTGTTTAAATGACAACGTACTTGATAAATATGGCGAGGAATAATTTGAAATTTAAGATAACAAAGATTCCTCAGAAGGTGATATTTCTCATTATAATTAAATAATTTTATCTAGGTAAATAAATAACAATGAAAATAAAAAAATAATAAAGAGCTTAAAAAAATGAAATGATAAAATTATTTTTAACATAAATAATAAATTAAAAATAATTACCTATATACCTTAATGGAAATAATTTGGAGTCAAATAATTATTTTCTTTTATGGATTCAAATTAATTTTAATATTAAAATTTAAATTAATTATTTGTTTTACATTATAGAAAAAGTATAAAAATTATATTTTTTTTTTAAATTTGTTCGTTATGTATAATTTTTAGTTTTATTAAAATAAAGTTCTTTTTATTTTGATATATATATATAATAATTATTATAAAATTATGCTAAAAAATGGTTTTAAAATGAACATAAAAAATGAAATTAATAAACAAATTTATCACCCCTGTAGATGATTTTTAGTGAAAAGTTTATCGAGACATATTTACATTATATAATTTAGTATAAGAACCCATCCACATTTTGGGAAAGCAGGCTTACCATTATTATGAAAATATAGAATAAAATCGTAACTAAAAATGTATAAAACTATTCCCCCTAATCATTTATTGATTTAAAATATATACTATATAATATCAAATTTATTTATCTATATATAAGATTCAAAAAATTACTTTAAAATAAAGTTGGATAGGCTATGAATGAATACTTAAAAAAATAAAGTAAAAGAAAAATATTTTATTAAAAAATCTTTAATAATAATTTATTTGTTGCTTATGAATTTTTAAATTTATTAATAAGTCTACAAAATAAATATATAAAAGAAATTAATATATGAATAGGTATGATTAGATCTTTTAAATGTTATTAGCTTATAATAGTATCAGATCAAAATTATCATAAATTAGTATTTAAATTAAACAAAAATTTTTAAGTTTGACAAGGAATTTAATTGTCATAGTTTTTTATTTAATAAATGACAATTGCTATACCTCTATATATAGGTGGTCACTCACCAAGTATATAGGGGTAAACGATACATATATATAATAATTAATTTAAAAAAACACGTAATAAAAATAAAATAAAGCTTATAAAACTATAAAATGGAAAACTAATATTATTAAAACAAAAATGATAGTGTATAAAATTAATATACCTAAATTTTGCTCTCATAATTCAAATCTGAATTCACAAAATTTAATATTCTAAGCAATTTATTATAGTGTATAGAAATAAATAAAAATTTTCATGGTGAAAATGAAATAGTTTTATATGAGTAAGGCTAAATAAACACTAACTTGGAATTTGTAGAAGATGAAATGGATTCCAATGGCTCAAGTTACTACACAGGCTTCAAATCAATCGACTAAAACCAATATGAAGGAATAGGAATAATAAAAGCTTTCGAAAATGGGGCAATCGCTTCTATTTACAGAGGATAGGTACAATAAAATAAACCTAATGGCTATGGTTATTTAGAAAAATGTCAAAATGGAACTTACTAAAAGGGTACATTTAAAAATGGATTACAACACGGGGTAGGGGAATCATCTATTTATGCTCCTCATTTAAAATAATTCATGAAATTGGAAGGAAGCTTTGAATAAGGAAAACTTCATGGAAATGGAAAACTAAGTATTATTTCGAACCCTTCTGTATTCATAAATTGTTATGTGGAAAGAGGTATAATCTAGAGGATCGTTAATTTCGAGGGAAATTTCAACACATTCTTTCTTGAAAAAAATCAAAAGCATGTATATTTATTTACAAAATTTATAAAATAAAATTTTTTATCAAATAAATTGCTTACTGATTTTGAAAACCAACTTGTTGAAAATAATAAGTTGTAATACCTTGATAATTAGAGTGACTACTAAAATATTTATAGCGATTAGTGTGCTAAAAGTTTTAAATTAATTAAAAAGAAAATATCAAAAAAATATAATAGCATTAATAATACCTCTAATAAAAATAAAATACTTTAACATATGATTCTTCAACTGGAAAAAAACTCTTTGAACTCAAGCTAAAATAAAAAAATCTCTAAAATGAAATATTAACATGCTCTATCTGCCAAATGGACATTGAAAAAAAATAAAAATTAATTACTTTCCCCTGTAAAGGAAAACATATATACCACTCTAATTGCTTACGTTCTTGGATTGAGAAAAAGCCATCATGCCCAGAGTGTAGAACTGACTTAAGACATATCGTTAAAATGTCTACTTTATAATCTTAATAAGGATAACTAAGCTTTTAAATTAATTTAGAAAATATAGAATCATACTAAGGGGAACTAAAAGAAATATATGAAGATAATGAATATTAAATTGATTTAAACTATGAAGATGAAGAAGTACTATCTACATTTTAAAACTAAAATATTGAAAAATTATAATAGCGCGAAGTAAATTATTATTAAATTATTTAATAATGAAATAAATCTGATAAATAAAAATTTTTACTAAATAATATAAATACTATCAAATATAAATAAAAATATTTTCATATTGATATGAAATAGATAAGGCGATGCGTTCCCTGGTATGAAACTCACGTTTTAAAACTATGCAAATATTTGTTAGCTTTAGCACATATTATCATCGTTTTTAAACACTTATATGTACTTTATAATTTATGTTTTTAATATATATTATATATTTATACTTTTAAATATATATATTATATATTATATATAATTAATTTGTAAAATAAATAATATAGTTAATAATAATCACTAAAACCCTATACATTTTTTTTTTCTTTCTTTTTTTTTTAAGAAAATTTATGTATAATCCTTTTTAATTAATTTATTTTTGCTAATACAAAATTAACATTAAGTAATAGATTTTATACGAGACTTCTATATATAATATTAATTGTATATGAAAATTCATATATTCTTATATTTAAGTTTGTATTAAATTTATACCGAGAGAATTAATGTTTATAGTAATATAATTATTTTATTTAATTATTAAACAATTTAAATAAATAAAGTAATATAATTATTCAAATGTAAATTTTTTTCTTTTATTGTTATTTTAGCAATTCTCTCTTTTTTTATTAAATAGACTCCATTTTTTATTTGTAATTTTTTTCTTGTTATTTAATAATCTTTAAATCTGATTTATTCAACATATCTCTATCAATTTCAAAAACTAATGATTTTTCTACATTTTTTTTAGTAATTTTGAATTTTTAATCTTAATCATTTAATTTTTGTTTCTTTTTCAAAAATTCGTACTAACATACCTATTCATTACTACTACTTATATTACACGAATTTTAAAACTCTTTATTTTTTGATAGAATTTAATTTCCCTCCTCTTCTTCATCGCTAAGATTGATAATCATCGATTTATCTTAAATATTTTTTAGTTTTAAATTTTACTCGCCTACTCTATACTTTATTTATTTAGTTATTTTTATTAGTGCTAGCGCAATAACTGACATTAATTAATGATTTATTATTAATCTTCTGAGCTGTCAATATCCTTAAGACATGGTGTGCAATATAGTTTTTTTTAGAACCAAGCACTCTCATTTCCAAAAAACTTTACGACTCTATCTTTATTAATTTTATCTGAAATTGCGCAAGCATAATGATATCGCCTTTTGCATTTGGCTGCCGCACACTTCAGTCCAGCGCAATTATGGCCACAAAGTTGGCATTCTTACGCTAGAATTTGTGAAAACGCATTATTGATATTTTCTATGTAATGATTTTTTTTAATTATGATTTTTTCAGAATATAATAAGCAATTATAATGAGCATAAACGATTTATTTTTCCTAGAAGTCCTTAAATAAAGATGTGAAAAGCATCGGAGGGATTTTAATTTAGTAAATTGGACCCAAAGAGAGCCAACTCTCCATAACAGCGCTACTTTGTTTACAAATGAAGCAGCTATGTCTCGTGCCATAGGCTATTTTATTGCATGGTACCTTTTTATCCTCAAGAAAGTTTTCAGCACACTTTTTCTGCCTTTAAATTGTACATAACTCTGCACTAGATTCACTTTCAGTCTACCTAGGATGCATACCACCTTAATGCATAACCATTCCTAAATCATTGATGATATCTCCTTTCATTATTACACCAGCACTGTTGATTTTAAGGTTGCTATTGATGCTATTATAGGCACTATTTCCTGTAACATTAGAATGGTTTGTTCCGAAGTCTTAGATTAAAGAGTTGAATTTCATCAATTATTCCTGAAAATTATGCTTTATTTTCAATAAATAGTTTCTTAAAAAAGGATTAGGCAGTTTAAATTCTTCTTTTAATTCTCCTGATTCTCTTTGCTCATGATTTTAAATTACAAAGAACATATTTAGAAATTCTTCTTTATTATCGTAAATATTATCATAGTCAAAAAGATCTCTATCTGTATTATTATGAGAAGAATCTAAGCTGTATAAATCACTTTATATTTGCTGTGATTGTTTTATAATTTCACTTAACTGAGAATTTATTGAATAAACAGAAGATAAAAAACTCCTTATTTCTGAATCAATTTCTTTGAATTCTGCAATTTTTGTATTATTTTTATAGTACTTTGCAGCATTTTTGTATACCAATTCTTACAGTTTACTTATTTCTTCACATTTGTGGTTCTGATTTTATTTGGTAATTTTGTCATATTTAGTATGCATTCCATTTTAAGAGTAACACATATCGCAAAGAAATCTATTTTTCACTTCACATTCTCTTTCCAAGCAAAATTTCGTGGTTTTTTGTAGATGGTAAAAGCAATACATTTCTAACTTCTTTAATAATTTTTGAGAAAATAATTAAATTAAATTGTTTTTTTATAGCCTAAAATATTTTTATTTATATATTTAATATATATTATTTTATTATATTTTTTCATTGATATACTAAATATGTCTTCAAATAAAGATATTTATTAGAAGTAAAAAATATATCCTTCAAAATTATAAAGTATTAATTTATATTAATACGAAGTAATATAACTCAACAACTAATAAAAGCCATAAATAAATATAATGATAATAATCTGATAATTATAAGTATAATTTAGCAAATAAATTCTATAATCAAAAGCTTGTTTATATTCCAGTGAAATTAAATAGATAAATTGCATTCATTAAAATAATATGATTAAACACAAAATATAGCAAATAAATTTTGACAAACTCATAATAAAGAACTAATAAAAAAAAAATGAATTAATAATAAAGCTGTTAATAGTAAAAGTAATAGCGACCATAATAAAATAGAATGTAAACTACAAAGTCATATATGATTATCATTATTAAACAAATGTTTCATTATGCAGATGCATATTCCGATTGGTATATAATAGTACATTAGTTTACTAATTAATAGAAATTAAGAAATGAAAAAGTTATAATTCAATCCTTTATAGCATTCATATTTTTAATCATTTTATTTATATTTGAACGATATTCTTTTTTTCGTTTATTTTAAAACTTATCTCTCTTCAGAAATCTTAAGTAATAATTATAAATATATATATAAACTAATAATAAAATTAATATTTTTTTAATTATTTTGGACTAATTATTTTATGTATATATAAATATAATAGAGCTAAGACCCAAAATTGGCAAATTCTCAAATTTATAAAAAGTAGCTATCTTTAAAAAACATTATAACAATTGTTTTTTCTACTATATCATATAGTGACTACTTTATCCTAAATTAGTATAGGGGTATTTTTGATTTATAAGACTTGTAGCTTAGAAAGGAAATGACTGAACTTTTTTTAAAAAATTTACCTTCTTCTCTCACAGCTATTGATTAAGCATTTTAAAATCAAATTCTTTATCAAAAAACTAATTACTTTACTATATTCTCCCTCTTTTTTTCATTATGTTCTTTAGTTAAAGTAAATATTAAAATACTTCTTAATTTTTTACATTAATATTATTTAAATAACATACTAGACTACTTTCAAATTTTATTTGAATAGAATGGGTTAATATAAAAAATTATTATTAAAGAAAGAATTATCTTTGAGCGAGATTGACTTAGATTGTAAGAGTTTTATTTTCAATCCATATTAAATGGGATTATTGAAATTATATACAGAATAAATATTAAAATATCCCGTGTTGTTTAAATATTAAAATGACACAAATAACATTTTTAAATTATTGTGTTAAAATAAATAGTAGAATTTACCTTGTAAAAAATTTTTACTTTTATAAAAAATATGGATATTTTTCCATATTCTAATTTTTATATTTGGATATGGTTTACTTAACATATTATAAGTAAATAATAAATATGGATTATAAGTATCAGATTAGCTGCTTATTGGATTACTACTAATGCAATATTAGGTAAAAATTTATTCTATTTATATATTATATATAAAATTTTGATATATAATTAATATTATAGGGAATTAGATTTATAAAGATATTATTCCTTAAAAATGAGTATAATCTGTATAAAAAAGCAAAAATAATATTTGTATATTTAATTAAATCCCCGATTTTAATGGCAATAGGAATAGTCAAGTTTTTTTTTCTTTTAAAAATGAAACCATTTTATTTCTTGATTTAGAGGAAACTTGGGTCGAAAATATATACCCTACTTATGTTTTTCTCATATTTAGAATAGTAAATAATAATAATTCAATAATTTTATTTATTATATGCTATTAAAATATAAATCAATTTATGTAAGATAAATATCCCATATTAGCTTCTTTTGGTTTATTAATATAGTATCTAGGAAATAAATTATGTATCTATAATGTGTTAGAATGAAATAAAAGAGATTTAAATATTAAAACAGTCTTTAATATTTAAAATTTCTTTATATATAAGCATATCATTTAGCATCCTAATTATAATTTAAGATCTATTCTATTTGATATTTTTAATATGTAGAGACAAAAATTTGAATAATAGTAAAGTTATTTGATAAAAATTTAAAAATAAAATTATAAATTTAAATTAAACATAAATTTAATTTTAAGAATAAAAAATAAAGAATGCAAATTAAATAATAGAAGATATTAATACATCTATAAGAGAAAGTACTGAATAATAAACTGAATAAGATTAGTAGTAGTAGCAACAACAACCAAAATTATAAAACTTTAGTAATTTAATTAAAAATAATACAGTATGTTTTAAAAAAAAAAATAAAAAGTTATTTTTCAAATGATATTTAGGTTTTACTGTATCAATAGAAGATTTATAATCTGATAGGGAATAAGATATAAAGAATGAATACTTAAAAAATAAAATTTAAAATAATGATAAGAATTTTGATAAATATGTTTCAACTAATTTACAAACAAGAAATGATAATTTAGATAGAATATCACATTAAAACTAAATACAGTTGAGCAGAATAATAACAAATAAGGTTTGAATAAGAAAAATTTATCCATTATAAAGCCTATATAAAACTCATTTAATTTATTAACCTAAATTATTAGCAATATATGTATATAATAAAAATAAATATATTTATAAAGCTTTATTAATAATAATAAGTAAAAGCAAAAATTATTATTTAGAAATTTTTCTATTAATTCTTTATCCCTTTTCATTGAAAAATCCTGAATATATATAATTAAAATATATCAAAACATAGACATACTATAATTTTAATATAAGATTAAAAATTTCTTAGAAGGAGGGTATTGGATAATTAATAATATCTAAAATAGTAAATTTTAAATATTATAGATCGATATCTAAAATAATTTCCTGGTCGTATGTAATAAAAAATTTTGTATTTGTGATAATAATTGAGAAATTAGAAAATTTGATTTTTAAAGATTTATAATAATAAAAAATATAGTTTATATTTTTATATAATTTGTTTTATGAGCCAAATATTATAGTTTAGGAGGTCGACATCTTAATATAATAGTATCATATATTATTTTATATATATGAATTAACTATATATATGTAAAAGAAACTTTGTATTTCCAAAATGATAAATTAATATATATAAATATAATATATAGAATCAAATTACTAAATAGTAAAAACTACTTTTAGAAGAGGGATTATTATATTAGAATTTGGAGATAATACATTTAGAAAATATAGTTATAGTAATTAATAAAGACAAAATATTAGTTTAAAAAATAAAAACACTGATAATTAATATATTCATAGTGTTTATGGATATTATTCTAAAAGAAGTAAAAATACTAAGTACTCATTTAATATTAATAATTACTGGATTTGATGATATAATATTACTTGAATATTCTATATTTTTAATTTTTAGAGAAGTGATAAATAATTATAATTAATAAACTAATATATGAACTATCAAATAAAATGAATTTTTATCTAAGTCTTCTATTATAAAGATAATAAGAGATAATAATGAATATTATTAAAATAGTAAATTAACAAATTTAATGTAATATCTAAGTTAATAAAAAATTCCATGTTTTTTTTACATAATGATATAATATAAATATATAATATGATAATCACCAAAGTTAAACTAAAAATAATATTAGAATATTAAAAATGATGATGTTAAATTAGTTGATAAATTATTGATTATATATTATAAATAAGAGTAATATTAATAAAAGATAAATAAAAAAAAAATGAGCCTCTCAAAAGTAAGATAATAATCCTAAAGGAAAATATCCATTAAAATATATTTAAAATAAATGTTACATTATTCAGATGCTTATTCTGATCTATATGTACTTTATACTTAATTTATACTTTCATTCGACAGTAATTATCTAGTTAAAGAAATACAGTTCTACTAATAAGTTGGATTTTTTACAATTCTACTTCTATTCTTATATGATAGATATACCTGCTTTTTGTATATAAATAAATTAAATTATATTAAAAATATGATTTGCTCAGATGTTTAAAAAAGCTAAAACCTGCAACTTCCTCAAAAAAACTAATGTGATAATGAAAATAATAAAGAAGAATAAAATTAATAACATAACAATTAACAACATTAAATTCGTTTTTCTTTAATGATGGAATAAGTAAAGAACTTTTTAATTGTTATTTCATATTCAGATTTATTCGGAATAAAAAATAATGTAAATATTTAAGAATTTTGGAATTATTATCTGCATTAAGAAAAATTATAACTTTTCTTCAAAAACTTGCCCTGTTTACTCACAGCCTTAGATCAGTCTATAGTCTAATATATCATTTCATAAAAATCTAATTACATTACAATATTTTCTATTGTGAGTTCTACACTTTCTACTATAATGGTAATATATAATAAATTCAATCAATCGTTAAAAAATGAAATTTTTTTTTTTTTCAGACTTTATATATCGATCATATATTTCCAAAATGATTAATTAAAAGCAATTTATCCCAAAAAAATAATTGAATCTAAATGATTTATAGAATGAATGCAAATGTTTTTTATTTAATCCTTTTCAGATGGGTTCTTTAAAATTATATTCAGAAGAAATACTTTAATATTCATAACTATTTACTAAAGAGGGACTTAAAGTATCAAAATCTAGGTTTTTTCGTACAGAAACCGAAGCAAATAGTTAAAGTATACCTTAAAAAAAAATTAGTTTAAAAATAAAAATGTGGATATTTATCAATGTTTTTATTTTTGTGTATGGGTATGGATGCTTATATATTTTTTAGCTGTATAATAAAAATGGCTTTTAAATTTCAACCAATATATTTTTTGGATACTTACTTATGCAGTACTAGGTAATTGGATATTAATTTATCTTCTATTAATTACTTTTATTTCTAAAAGGGATTTTATTATATGAAATTCAGATTTTAAAAGCCATCTACTTCTGTTTGTAATAAAGTACTTTAAATTCTCTTATATATTGTTAAAACACCTATTCTGATGTTAATTGGCATAATTTAATTTTTATTACCCTTCAAAACTGAAAAAATAATGTTTTTGAATATTGAAGAAACTTGGATTGAAAATATATATTCCACTTGGTTTTATAAAACTATTAGATTAGTAAACATTTAATAATATTAAATACTAATTTGCATATACATACATATAAATATATAATTAAATATTGTAATTAATTTATAGATTATTGTTCCTTATGAATTGTTGATGATATATGAAATTTATTTCTTAGAAATAAATTATTACCAAATTATTTTATCAGATTCAAAATAAGAATTAAAAATGACAAAGAAAAATCCTATTTTTGTAGTTGGAGTATATATTAGTTTTATATTTGGTTTTCTGATAGTACTGTAAGATTCTATATTTTTAATTAATCAAATATTTAAAAAATTTGTCAAGAAAAATGAAGGTAAATATTATGATTAAGGATACTTTATTTTTAATTTATTTAATGAAAATAACTAATTATAATATTTTTAGAAGGTTAATCAACAAAACTAAAGCAATAGAATATAAAATTAAAGCTAGCTTAGCTATAAACAATTCAATTATAAAACTCATCAAATTAAAATGATAAATGTATGACAACTATAAATAATTCACTAAAATAATCAGAAGAAAGTGATTTCTAAAATAATAATCACTTATTTTTGAAAAATTAAGATTTCATACTTTAATAAATATATAGTGTAAATGACAAAGTACATAATAAATTTGATGAGGAGTAATTTGAATCTTAAATGAGTATAAATATAAATACTTCAGAAGGTGATATTTCTCATTTTTAAAAAAAATTTAGGCCTACTAAATAAATAATAACGAAATTAAAAAAATATCAATAGATTTAAAAAAATGATGTGATTAAATTTTTGGAGATATATACTTATTGCTAATATTTATTTCTAATTTATAGTAAGTAAAATATTTTCTTCTCTTCTGAATTATTATTATAATAGAGAGATAACTAAAAGTTTAATTAATTTTTCATAAATAAACCAGATAAATAATTTGATAAATGTAGAGATAATATTAATTTCTATTTAATATTAAAATTAAAATAAATAATAACAAATATTTATTATAAATTGTTTTAATTAGTGATATAAAAATCTACTTTTTAATTAATTAAATATTTTTTTTTTCTAAATTAATAATTATTTTTATTTTTGTTAATATTATATTTAAAATAATAATATAATTGAACCATATCATCTCAAAAATGGAACATATTCTTAAGAGAAAAAATTCAATGCATATATATTTCATTTTTTGGATTCTAATTAATATATATGATAAAATTTCAATTATATTTTCATTTACAATAAATATCAAAGAAAATAATTTTTATTTTTTATATAATTATGTTTATTATGTATATACATACTTCCTTTATTAAAAAAAGTTCTATTTGTTATAATATACTAAAATTTAGATTATAAAATTATTCTATAGTCTGGCTTGAAAAAGAATAATAAAAAAAATAAATTCATTTTTTAATAAATTCCTACCAGTTTTAATTTTATAATAAATAAATAATTTAATAATGAGTTGTCTTCATGAAGTAATCTTTGAATTTTTCTTCATTAATATTCCCTCCTAAATTGCATCTCTTCATTATTCCATCTCTTTCTAAATAAACTTTATAAATTAAATTTTATCCATATCAAGTTTAATATATTTTACTATAATAGCATCATATATAATTATTATTCTTATTAAATTTATAAAATAAATATATATAATAAACATGTGATTTGCATATATTACTTATATAATGTTTTGATATATAATGAAATATTTGTTTTTAATGACTTTTTAATTTATTAAATAGAAAATAATTAGAATTTTAGATTATTACATAGTTATCCAATTAGAGGGTAGTAAATATGTATATATATTTAAATTTATTTATTTAGTTTTAATGAATTTGAGAGTAAGTAATTTTCCTGAAATTGCTGATGATATAATATAAAGATTTTTATAAATAATTGTTTTCATATTCTACAAAAAAGACAATAAAAACTTAAAATTAAATAATTTATATATGTTAGAGCATATATAATTTTTAATTTTAAGTTGAAAAAACTGTATGATTCTATACTTTTAATAAGTATTAGTAAAGTAAGATAATTTAATCGAGCAAAATATATATATTTTAAGAAAATATAAGAGAGTTTTAATAAAATTAGAAAATGAAACTATAATATATATATATATTAATTTAGAATTAAGATCATAATAATTATTTTTTGATGCTATAATAATGTTAAAGTAAAACATAATGGTTTTAGGAAATATTATTTATATGGGAATTCTATTAAGTAGTTAGATTATAATTTATGATTCTAAATTTCAATAAATTAAGTCAAAATACAGAATACAGGTATGATATTTGATAATGCATTAATATTATTATTATTTTTTTTAAAATATAATGTCTAAAAAAGTTAATGTTTCTATATTTATATGAATAATAGTAAAGTCAAGCATACAAAAGATAAAAAAATAACATATTTTTAATTTTAAAATTCATGGAGGAAAAGAAATGTAAACTATATTGAATTAACATCATCATAACACTGAATATATTAATTAATTATTAGATTATATATAAATTTTATAAATCAAGAAATAAATTAGAATAATAAAAATAAATAAAATAATTGAAATAAAATGAGATAGAGTATCTCAAAAATTACATACTAAGTCAATATAAAAAAATTAATTGCCATATTTATAAAATAAATATTACATTATGCTGATGCTTATTCTGATTTATATGTGCTTTATTACTAATTTATTATTTCATTCTAGCCTAATTCTATGAGTGAAAATATCCAGTTCTACATAAAAGTTATATAATCTACTTAGTAGTATAAAAAAGCAAAGATATATAATTTCCTCAAAAAACCCATCACGATAATGAATATCAGAAAGAATAACAAATTTAATAAAATATCAATTCATAAGATTAAATTTGTTGTTCTTCAATCAGTGATTAAGTTAAGAACTTTTTAATTATTATTACTTACTCAGATATATACGGAATACTAAATAATGTAAATATTGAAGAGTTTTGGAGTAATCATCTGCATTAAGAAATTTTATAACTTTTTTTCAAAAACTTGCCCTGTTTAATCCTAGCTTTAGATCAGTCTATAGCCTAATATATTATTACATAAGAATTAAATTATATTACAATATTTTCTATTGTGACTTCTACACTTTCTACTATAATGGTAGATATATAATAAATTTTATTAATTGATTTTATATGAAATTTTTTTTTTTCAGACTTTATATCGATCATATATTTCCAAAATGATTAATTAAAGGCAATTTATCCCAAAAAATAATTGAATCTAAATGATTTATAGAATGAATGCAAATGTTTTTTATTTAATCCTTTTCAGATGGGTTCTTTAAAATTATATTCAGAAGAAATACTTTAATACTCACAACTATTTACTAAAGAGGGATTTAATGTATCAAAATCTAGGTTTATTAGTACTTAAAGTGAATAAAATATTTAAAGTATACCTTAAAAAAAATTAGTTTAAAAATAAAAATGTGGATCTTTATCCATATTTTTATTTTTGTGAATGGGTATGGATGCACATATATTTTTTA
Source organism: Miamiensis avidus (assembly GCA_037039885.1). NCBI lineage: Eukaryota > Ciliophora > Oligohymenophorea > Philasterida > Glauconematidae > Miamiensis > Miamiensis avidus. The sequence goes on along the minus strand of JAWVGU010000008.1, from coordinate 160,940 downwards.
ATAGTATAATAAAAATGGCATATAAATTTCAACTAATATTGATTGGATACTTACTTATGCAGTACTAGGTAAAGGAAATTAATTTATCTTCTATTAATTACTTAATTTTTGATTTTATTTCGAAAGGGAATTTATTATATAAAATTCAGATTCTAAAAACCATCTACTTCTGCTTATAATAAAGTACTTTAAATTCTCTTATATATTGCTAAAACACCGATTATCATGGTAATTGGTTTAATTTAATTTGTATTACCCTTCAAAACTGAAAAAATAATGTTTTTGAATATGGAAGAAATTTGGATCGAAAATATATATCCCTCTTGGTTATATCAAATTTTTAGATTAGTACACATTTAATAATTATATACCATTATATACATATAAAGAAACGTAATAGTAAATATTGTAATTAATTTATAGATTGTTGTCCCTTACGAATTGTTGATGATATATGAAATTTATTTTTTAGAAATAAATTACTAGTAATTTATTTTACCAGATTCAAAATAAGAATTAAAAATGTTGAAGTAAAATCCTGTCTTTGTAGTTGCAATTTATATTGGTTTTATATTTGGTATTCTGATATTACTGTACGATTCTATATTTTTAATTAATCAAATATTTGTAAAATTAGTAAAAGAAAATAAAGGTGAATATTATTAAATCAATTTTTACTAATTATTGAATGAAAATAACTAATTATAATATTTTTAAGAGGTTTAATCGATAAAAATAAATGGAAAAACTCAATAAATGAAACCATAAAAAGATCATGATATTTTTTAATTTAGAATATAAAAATTGACCACTAATAATATATTAAATAATTAAAACCAGTGTACTTTTAATAAATTGAGCTATAAAACTCAGAATATTATAATGTAAAATGCTTATCTACTATAGAAAATTCTCAAAAAGTGCCTTTTTAAATTGAAATACAAAATAACGATATCTTATTTTCTTCAAATTAAAATTCCATAGTTTAAAACATATACTGCCTAAATTATTAAGTAATTGATCCATTAGATGAATAATAATTTGATATATAGGATAAAGTAAAATCAATAAGAGATAAGATTTCTCATTTTAACTATATTATTTTGTAATGATAAATAAATAACAATGAAAATAAAAAACAATAAAATGATTTTATAAAATGATATTAATTACATATATTTTTTTTTGAAATTCGAAAAAAGTATAGAATGTTATTCTTTACGATTATTAATAATATTTTATTTATTGTTTTTTTTTTTGTAAAATAAGATTATATTAACCAAGTAAAATTTATTATTTATATTTGGATTTCTTATTATAATTTATATAAATTATTATATGGTACCATTGTATTGTAAATGTTAATATTAATAAAAGCAAATTGATTATTTATGGAATATAAAAAAAATAATATTAGTAATCAATAAAAAAATAAAATAAAATAAATTATTAATATAATGAACAAAAATAAATAAAATAGATTCCAAAATTTTATTTAAATATTAGTTAAATAACTATTACATTATTTGGATGCTTATTCTGATTTATATGTAGTGTTTACTTACTTTAGTCTTTCATTCAATAGTAGTGAACTACTTTAAGAATAGAAGATAAATTTTTAAATTGCTTTCTTTGCCTTTGTTATTTTAGTTACTTATGATAGGTATACTAGTTATCGATATCTAAATAAACTTAACCATATAAAAAGTAAAAATGTACATTAAAATTGTGTGCAATAATTAAATTTACCTCTTGGCTCATACTCAAAAATCCGAAATTAAATTCTGAATTTGTTATTCGTTATTACTTATTCAGATCAATTTGGAATTTTATATTATGTAAATAGTGAGGAATTTTGGAAAAAATCTCTAAATTAAGAAATATAAGAACTATTCTTTAAAAATATACCCACTTTATTAGCAGCTATCGATCAGTCTGTGATAAAATATATATTAATCCAAGAATTAGATCTTATTAATTTATTATCTATTATGACATCGACATTTTCAACTATATAGGTAATACAAGCCCTTAATATATTATAATTTTTGAAATAGGAATTTTTTGTTTTGTTTTAGACTTTGTATCGATCATATACTTCTAAATTGATAAATTAATAGCAGTTTATACCTAAACATTAATTGAAATTAGATGATTTAGAAAATGAATGTAAATGTTTCTTATTTAATCCATATGAAATGGGCTCTTTAAAATATATTCAGAAGAAATACTTAAGTATCAGTAGTTATTTACTAAAGAGGGATTTAGTATTTCTTAGTCAATGCATATCAGTGGTAAAAATACAGAAAATAATCAAAATGAAATAAAAAAAATAAGTTTGAAAACGTAAATATGGATCTTTGTACATTTATTTATTTTCATTTATGGATATGGAAGCTTATATCTTTTTTAGTTGTATAATTAAAATGGATTAAAATTTTCTTATAGTTTGGTTTTTGGATATTTACTAATGTAGTATTAGGTATTTAAAATCTAACAATATGCACAATTTATTATTATATTTCTATTAATTTCAATAGGGATTTTATTATATAAAACTCAGATTTCAGAATAAAAAGATTCCTATATATAAAATAATTCTATTTTTAATAAAATATATTATAAAATCTCCTATTTTGATGATTATTGGTTTAATTTAATTTTTATTACCATTCAAATCCGAAAAAATAATGTTTGTGAATACTGAAGAAACATGGATTGAAAATATATATCCCTTATGGTTTTATCAAATAATTAGAATAGTAAAATATGAAATTAATTTTAATTTATAAAATCATATTATTTATTATATTGTTTATTACTTTTTAGATAGTTATTCCTTATGAATTAGTTATGATATGTTAAATTTATTTTTTAGAAAAAAATTATAATAACTTATTTTTATCAGACTAAAGTAAAGAATGTAATTTAATAAAGAGTAATCCTGTAGTTATAGTTGGAATTTATTTATCTTTAATATTCGGTAGTCTAATATTAATATATGATTTTGTATTTTTCATATATTTAGTTAGTAGAAATTTGTAATATGGTAAAAAATTTAAAAATCAAATATTTTGGTATAATATTTCCTTAATTAAAATAACCTTAATTTTACTTTTTAGTAATATAATTGAAAAAAGAAAAATCTCCAAACTAAGGAATTAATTAAAAATAATTTGATTGTAAAAATGATAATATAAAAATACAAAAGCAATAATAAATTTTAGAACCTAAAACTGATAAACAGTAATAAAATGAGTTAAAAAGCCCATAAAATACAAATGAGATATGTATGACATCAATGGAGAATTCTCCAAATTATATATTTTTAAATGATAAATAAAAAGTAGATTATATATTTACAATATAATAAGATTTCATACCTCAATATATCTGTAGTTTAAATGAAAAAGCTATAGAAAAAATAGATGAATAATAATTTGAGACTCAAATAAATTAAAATATATAAGAATGTGATATTTCACTATTTAATAAAATCATCTCACCTAGATAAATAAATAATAATTAATATAAAAGACAAGCTATTAATTAAAAATAAAAATGATTATTATATAAATCAATTACCTTTCTAAAATAGTAATAATGAGTTATGTAAATAGAATCTATATATATTATAAATAGGATTTATAAATTGCGGAAATATTTTATTTTTCAATTCTTTAAATAGTGTTATAATTTTTAAATCTATATGATACTTACTTAAATTCTTTAGAATTTATTTACTTTATTCTAAATAGTTACAAATATACAAAAATTATATTTAAAATTTTGTATTGGTATTATAATAAATTTAGTTTCCATCATAATTTTTGTCTTTCTTCAACATTATTGTTGATATTAAGTTATTATTATTTTCCGAAAAAAATTATAAATATTTTTGTCATTTTTAGTTATAATTTATTACATAACCATTTGCTTTTAAATAACTTTATATCGAAATTTAATTTCGACTAATTGATAAGAATTCTAGTATATTAAAATCTAGAAATAGTATATTCATTAATTTAAAATGTCTATAAATAATATAGTTCTTTTAGTTTTTAATGTCTTTGGTTTTTAAACAGATAGATTAATAATATAAAAAAGAGGTACAACCTTTTATTTATAGATGCTGGAATATAATATATTATTTTAATTTCTATTAATTTTTCATATAATATTAATATATTATAATTATATGATTGATTTATATAATTAATATATAAACTCTTCTGTAATTTGAAAGTTTAATGAACTAATTGTATAATTTTATAGAAATATAAAATTTTTTATAATTCAAATAATTTAAAATCAAATATATTTTTATAATAAATTTTGTCAATATCTTCTTACTATATAACCTTTATTTAATTAACTTATTTATGCACAGGCTCTTTACTCATAATAATAAATTCCCTTTTAATTCAAAGATTATTCATTCAAGAAAATAAGTGATGATTTTAAACAACTCTGAAAAGTGTCATAAAAACATTATTTCAAATAATTAATTTATTCGAATTATTCAGACTTAAAATATTGAATTTTAATCATATTCAATCCATATAAATGTTAGTGGATGAATAAATCTTAAACAAAGTTTGGAACTAACTATAGTTATTTGGGGTAATTTTCATGAATAATGCTCTAAAATGGGTATGATCATACTTCTTTTAAGTATACTATTTCAAGTTTTTATTTTATTTCAGTCCAGAGGTCTAACATCGCTACACTACTTTCAGTAACTTAGTGATTATGTGGTCAGGGATGCCTTAGCTTTAAAAGTTTTCTTTTGTCATTTATTTTATAATTATCATAAAAAGCAATTTATTTTTATTTTTGTTTTCATTTTATTTTGATATGTTTTTATTTTATTTGATAGTTTTTATTTCTATTTGTTGAATTTAAGGTTGGTTTTATATTTTAAAAGCTTAATTTCTACATTTATCATTTTATGGAATAATGTCATTTTATTTCTTTATAGATAAAGAAGGTATTTAAACCTAATTTAGTAACAAAGTATCTATTCGTTTCTTAAGATTCTTGAAATCACATGGTGCTGTATTATAAATTTATCTAGTTTTTACTTCTTTTTAATTTGTAAACAACTTATTCAAAGATGTTAGGCATAATATTGTTTATTAAACTGGATTATTGATTAACGATGATTGACAATCATTATTAATAGTATAGTTTTTACATTGAGCATTTATAGGTTTTTCATATATACTTAAAGTATAACATATTTCATTATTGTTTAAAAATTAGTTATGATAGTGTTCAAATTATCTGTCAAGTGATTATTTGTCAATCATCTCTAAATTTTATACTTTTGCAAACATTATGTTTAAATCTCCAGATATAACTATATTAAATTTAAAAATTATTTATAAAAAGAACTGTTTTACAAACATATTAGTACCTTTTTGGCTTGAATCTGAGTTATAAATGTTTAATTCCATAATTTTTGTTCTTAATTTGTTTGTTTTTAATTATTTTTTTCTTTCTTCAAAATATAATTGGAAGTATTTATTATAAATTTAAATTATCTATATATTACCTAATAGTATTTAAATAGTCAATTTAAAAAATGAGCCGCCTTATAATATAACTGGGTAATTTTAAACCATTATTTCTTAAAAATAATATTTTTAATTATTTTCTTAATTAGGATATATTAACAAAGTTAAACCATATAATTCAGTAAATGCACATAGTTTTGAATAGTATTAAAAATAATCTACTTCGATCATAATGTAAATGAAGGAAAATAATTAGCTCAATATAATGATGGCAATATATAAAATATAATAATTTTTTTTCATTAAAATTTTACAAGTTTAAGTTTATATATTTGGCTAGTAATTTATTAAGTTTTAGTATTTTCTGTATTAAATAATATATTACGATTAATAAGTAAATAAACTTTGCTACTTGATTATTTTTAGAACTTGTAGAATATATATATATATTATAATAATAAATAGGTAGTAAACTATATTATTCTATTTATTATTTTCTTTTAATGTGATTAAAATTGTCTATTTTTCAGGTAGTAAGAGTTTAGATTAAATAAAATTTACCTTTTTTTCCTCATTTATATTAATATTTTTTGAGATATAATGGTTATAAAAAAATAGGATACTTCATTGTTATGTATTATGAATTAAATAATTATTCAATAATTACCTATTTTCTAGAATATATTAATTTTAAAAAGAATTAAAGTATGGTGAGTTACATCATTTAGTTTAAAAAAATTTAATAAGCATTAAATGTTTTTATGTTTGTAGTTAAAAATATATGATTTTATAAATTTAATTATTATAAATGATATATCTATAAAAATATGTATTTAATTTAGACATATAATTATTATTTTATTTCAAATATTTTATTATATATTAATTATAAATTGTATTTAAACAGTAGTTCTATATATATATTAACAGGTAGGCTTTTATCAATATCTCTTAATAAGTTTTCCATTATTTAACTAGTTAATAGCTTCAATTGCTCTTCTTTCATATACATATTCATCTTAGTTTATTAGATATTAAAGAGAAGTTTCGAGGGTATTTTCGAATGCTTAGAAAAAGCAATTCTTCAACTCGTTAATTTAGTAAAAATCTTATTCTTCGAATTAATTTAGTTTGTACATATTTATTCCGTATAAATGATTATGAAGATGTTAATCTTGTACAAAATTTTTCAACTCTATAAAATTTTATTACGTTATTTTCATAAATAACGCTCTGTAATGGGTATGATCAAATTTATTTTTGTATTAATATTTCTTTTTTTTGATATTAGCTCCCTTGAGTCCTGAAGTAATGCATTTATCAAGAACATCAAGTAATTTCTATTAAATATCAGGGGAAAAGTTTAATTTACAAAATTATTCCTTAGTCATATATTTTATAATTAGCTGGAAGAGGTCTTTATTTTTGTTTTATTGCTTGTTTTGCTTTACTGATTATTATCCTTATTCTTCCTGTTTGTTTTCATGCAACTGTTGTTTTTACTATTGCATGTTTTATTATTAGATAAAAATTGGAGAATTTCGAAAATTAACCGAAGCATTTTGCTCTTATTAGCATTCGTTGGATTATATATTTAAATTAATGTTTTTCTCTTCCAATGTTTACGATGCAGTAGATTATGACTTTGAATTGACTTGAGATAAAGGACACTTAGGATCATTAATATTAATGCAAGATGTATAAAATTGTTAATTAGAAACCAATTATTTTTTAGATTGTTATACATAATATAATTATTTTTATTTTATTCTGTTATATTTCTACTGATTTTTCTTTTTGGTATTATATTGTTTTCTTTTAAAATTTACTGAAAAATTTTAATGTTCTTTATTAGTAGTTGTTTTATTATTAATTAGCTGGTTGCTTTATCTTACGCTAATATCAGAAAAATGAATTTTTTATTAAATACCGCATTCTATTTAAGAAATTTAATCAGATGTAATATATTATTATATTTCTTCTAATAAATTTAATTTTGATTTTATTGAATAGTTATTTAATGGTGAATGCGTTTAAAAAATTTGAGAATAGTGTTGATATTGCTAACAGGGACTTTCATATTTGCAATAGAGCACCGGTTTTACTTATACATAGACTTTATTGACATCATCATTTGAATCTGGTTAAATAAATTAATTATATTTTAGTAATTCTTAATAATTAAATTTAATAAATTTTTCCTACCTTTAGAAATCTTAGCTATTCGCTTCTTTAACAGATTATTATTTAAAATTATTGTTGTCATATAAAATATTAAAAAGAGTAAGTATAGTGTTGTTTTTTAAAATTGCTTTTTCTTTTTTAATATTCTTAATTTCGATTTTTCTTCTTTATATTTTTTGTTTTTTTATTGTTAATAGTTAATAATTATTATTCATTTTATAGACACCGTTAATAAATAAATTGAAGCATCTACTTTGGTAATAGGAGCTGTGTCTTATAATTTTAATCAGATGCAAATATTAAAACTCCAAATAATATTTTATCTACAACAAATGTGAAATTCAGTTAAACTGATAAACTTATCAATGTTTATCTTTGCTATAAAATGAAAAGTACAATAATTTAAATTTATTTAATGGAATATTACGATTGTAATTTTTAATTTCAAAATTTTAATAAATATTAAACAGAAAAATATTTCATGAAACTCCCCTTTTGCTTTGACTTATTAGATTTTATGGAATGTAATTTTTCATAATCTAAAATTGAAAATTTTCTTAAATATATCTATTAAAATAATAAAACAACTTCATCAATGAAATATTTAAAATACCACATCTTTATAATTATTTTAAAAAGATAAAAATTTGTGATATAATCAAAAATGACTTACTAAATATAATATCTCGAGATTATAACAACTTTTAAAATATGAAAATTAAATATTTTTTTCCTACAAAGTAGATTTATTTCCTTAACTAAAATTCTGAATATAAATTAAAAAAAAAATTCCATTATATCAGTAAGAAATGAAATATGAAATTATTATTAAACTCCATATATAATTTAATATTAGACATTTATTATTATTTAAATTAATTTATCCCCAAAAAAATATGAATAATAATTAATCGATCACAAGTTATATTAAGTTATCGAACTCTGTGGAATAGTTAATTATAATGATGAAAATTAAATAATAATACTAATATAAAACGTATTCGAAATCATATAAATATATTTAGTTGGCTTATTATTCATTTTTGATAATTATATTATTTTAGTTTATAAAAAATAATTTAGATAATGAAAAAGACAGATTTTTCTATCTATTTGCTTTGTTGAATTTCAATTTAGCCTTATTTTAATCAATCAATAACTATTTGGTGAAATTTTATTTTATAACTCCTACTGAAAAATATTTAATAAACTATTTGGTATCAGTATTATTTATTTATTTTTATTAAGTGAAATTCATTCTCTACATTTACTATGTAATTATTTCTAAAGGGAGTGTAAAAGAATTAATAGATATAAAAGTCAACAAATACAACAAAACTAATACAAAATGCGTCATAATTCAATATTTAAATAGGATACCATTGTTTATTAAATACTATTTTTTTCAAATTACATATATATAATTCAAATTTCTTCCCAGCAACACTAAAGCTTAAAACTAAAACTAAAAATTACAATTTATATTATTTTAATTTTAATTACTTTTTTATATGTTTTCTTATTTAAATAAAATTTTTATAATTTATAAAAAAAGAATCTATAAAAGAATCCTTAAATGACCTATAAACTATCTGTCTTCCTATATTTATACTTATTTCTATTAATAATAAAGTTACTGTTAAAATAAAGTATATATAAATCATCTATTAAAAAATGACTAATAGTTTTATTAATATATAATTCTTCAATCAATAAAAATAATTTATCATAATAAAGGAAATGATTAATACAATATTTCATAACTATCAAATCAGTATATAGGCAATTTAGGAAAAAAATTTTTAAATTATTTTATTTCAAATTTAGCGCCGTTTTTATGAAAATTTGAAATTTTGTGAAATTACATATCTTAGTTATTTATTTTTGAGAATTTAAGCTAACTTTTTAAATGATTATATAGTATATGATTTAGTGTATTATATAAGAGGTTTATCATAGAGGTTTATCATTAAATTAAAAATTAAATAATTGAATCACTTTTTGAAAAATTAACTCAATTATTGAAAATAATTAAGCAACATTAACAAATTGATATAATTTATTAATTATAATTATAACATAGTTTGAAAATTTTTTTGTTGAAATGACAATATATAAAAGTATACAAAAATTAAATAAAATTGCTGAATCATTTAAATATAATCATTTTGAAATTAGTGCTTTAAACTAACTTTCTAATTTTTTTTAAACTTATTTTAATCATTAATTTTATTTTGAATTCCATATTATAATCTCATTTTATGATTTTTTTAAAAACTTAATTAGTTAAAATAGCATCTAATATTTTTTATATTTTTCTAAAAATATTAATATATTAATTAAATAATATAATATTATTGAATTATAACTAAACAATCATCTAAATAGAAGAATAAAAAGAAAAGAAAACATATTTGTTTAATTTAACTATTTTAAGGCAAGCAACTCAAAATATTTTGATATTTATTAAATTTTTAGCAATCAATATTTTAGAATATTCAATTATTCTTCTTATATTTTTAAGGTTTATTAGAATAATTAGTAAAATATGGAATATATTATATGATATTATTAAACATTATTACTTTTGGTTTGAATTTGTTTAAATAAATAATGATACTTATACTTAAACAAATTATTTAAAAATTTAAAAAAATAGCTGATCTATAATTAATATTCATCCACAAAATATAAAATAATACTTATGAAGAAATTTATAATTATTTAGTACATATATTTTTTTTTCAATCGTTTAAATAAAAATCAATCATATTAGAAAAAGGGAATTATTCTATATATACTACATAAATATTTTTTATATACCAAATATTAGAAGGTATTATATATATATATCAATTTTAAAAATATTAGAATTTGTACAAATATTATATGATTATAAATAAAAGTTTAATTTATAGTGCATATTGTTTTTTGTCCTTTAAAATTTATTTTTGGAATATTTTATTACTGTAAACTTGATTTCCAGCATTAGATTTTGAATTTGATTTATACCTTTAGTTTAGTAGTATATAGCATATTAAAGTAATAAATAGTTGAATTTTTAATAATAATAAATTAACAATTTATTCGAATAATTTAATACCACTAGTTGTTTAGAGTAAAAAAAAAAACTTTAACAAAAATAGAAAGGCCTAGTATATTCCTACAAGTTTTAAACATAATAGCAAAATCAATAATTCGTCAAGGGCTTTAACTTTAATTAATTTATAAGAAAAAAAAACCTAACAAAATAGCAGATACTAGTTTAAATAATATTTATAAATTTAAAAAAATTCAATCTGATTATGATAAAATTAGTGAAAGTAACAGATTAGTAAACTTATAATAATGAATCAAAAATGAAAAAGAATAAAAAATATAAAAAGTTTATGAAATATTGAGAATTGAGCCTTCAATAAGAAAAAATTTGAATCATCTGACTTTGCTAAAAGAGTATTTTAAGGGTAAAATTAATAATTATTTATTTTTGTAATTCTAAGCTATTAAATATAATATTAATTTATAAGCTATTGTTTATTAAATAATTTGATTTACAAAGAAGAATTCAAGTACTTCCAACAAGTACAGAAATTGTACAATGACAACGAAAGGCATTTTAATTAAATAATGGATGCTTTTGTAAGAAGTATAAGGTTCGAAGAATATGAACCAGGTGATATTATATAGGAAAGTAATTAAAAGAATATTCAGTTTAGATTCATTTTAGAAGGCAAAATTAATGCACTGCTACCAAAATCAACGGAAAAATTGAAAGAAGAACAATTTTAACTAGACGGAAAGCACGAAGAATTTCTTAAATAAAATATTCAAGACAATATGCAGAGATCAGCAAAAATAATGTTCTTGCGAAGGTAGACCAGGATTTTAGACAGTTTGGATTTTTAATCCTCTGCATCTCCTTTGAGAAGGTAGAATTCGTTTCTGCTTAATGGTTTGGGAAACCATGGAGAATCAATGAGTCCTTCAAGAGTAAAAACTATTTAGAATTTTAAAATATAGACTAAATATTACCATTATTAAAGTATAAAAAAGTTTCAATAAATTGTATATTTTAGAAATCACCTTCAAAGTTAACTAACAATAATGCAAATAATTGCACAAATAATTTTACTGAATCTTAAAGCAGCCTTCTGTTGGTTGAAGAAGAAAGCATCATGAAAATACATTAGGAGGAATCGGGATCAAGAGAAGATTCTTCTGAAAGTGTAGATTCTGCTGAACAGATGCTTAGAGAAAAGTAGTCGTCCTAAAATAATAGCGACAGCAAGGGCAGTAACAACAACAGCTTGAGTCTATAGATATATTGTAGAAAAAATTCAATGCCAAAAGGATATCTAAGGTCTTCTATTGGGTCTCCTCTAAAGAAAATTCCTGAAATTTTATAAATTTATGACAAATTGGAATTGCAGTCAAAAAACAATCCAAGGATACTAAAGGCTATTTAAAGCCAAAAATCAAATTTTTTAAATTGTTTTGGAGAATTAAATGTAGACAACTTTTAATTAAAATTAATTTTATTAAATATTTAAACTTTTTTAATTTTAGTCAGACAACATGAATAATACTGCACTTTTCATAAAAAAAATGTTATTTAAGTACAATTTGGCTAGCATCTCATCAAAGGAGATTCAACGGGAGCAACAGACATATTGAAAAAAAAATTCGCCACTTCTGAAAATCTGATCGCAATTTAGAAAACAAAGATGGTATGCTTAAACAGCAGATAGTTTTTGGAAATTCTCTGCGACAATGAAGATTTAAAATTCCAAAAAAACTGGATTTGCTTTCGATGAGTATATCTGAAAACTGCAAAAACGCGATAAGTTTTCTGGTTCCCTGTTTGTAAAAGGTTAAAAAACTGAAAGGGCAAAAGCTATTTTCTCAAAACGACCCCGTAAACGGCTGTTACATCATCAAATCAGGTACAAGCAAATTATTTACAATAATTAATTAACTTAACTTTGTACAAATTTGCATTCATTAATTCAAATGCTCATAATACATATATAGGAGAAGTGGAAATTTCCAGAAATGTGAAATTGGTGCCTCCAGAAGAATATGTGAAAAATTATAAATTCACAACAGCTGCAAAGAGCCGCGTGAAAACTGAAGTGATTTAGATGTCTTTACTTTTGAAGGGATAGTATGTCGGGGAAGACGAAATTTTAAAGAAAGAAAAAAGGAGAGTTTTTAACGCGACCTGCACCTGCTAAACGAAATTTTACTTTATTCCGAAGGCGCACTTTCAGAAACTGGTGCTGGACTGCAAGCCGCTTTATTTGGAGTTTTTGAATAGAGTTACAAGCAAGATGGAGTGGCAAAATTCGAAGGTGCAAGAAATGTCGAATGCGTTTCAGCAGCAGTACGAAAAGGGTTTCGAAAAAAATTTCAGTGAAAATTCCGCGCAAAATTTGCAACCCAATCAAGATTTGATTGCAAAAATCCAATTAAAATTGTCAAAAGAGAAAATTTTTCGGAAAAGAAAAAAATTTCCGATTTAAATAAAGATATCAACTTGAAAATACACCTAAAAGCCAACATTATGAGCAAATTAAACGGCCCTTTCAGAGACACCTATCAGAAGATGGACTTCTTATCGCAATTACAAAAAAATAGGAAAAACAGTACAAAAACCTCAAGGGAAACCATAGCAATTAAAATTCGATATCTACTTCAAACTCGCCCGTCAAAGCCTTCAACATCGGCGGCAATGCAGAATTGCAAAGCGAAAGAAGTGAATTGTAGGAAGAACAAAATAGCTCAAGCAAACTTCGGTTAAAGGTGTAGAACAATTCTTCAGGGATTTTCGGAAGGGGGTATTTTTCAGAACGAGGAGGGTATGACTCAAACGCCAGTTCTGTATAAAAAACGTGTTTCTAAAGTCCTGAAAAATAAACCAATAATAACAATTCGGTATCGAATTCTTCTTCTCAAAGAAAGCTGTGCATCACTAAAAATTCTAACAAAAGTCACAGCGATGGCAAATTCAATTTTGCCGAGATTCAGCAACCAGAGAGTAAAAATGTGCAAGAAAATAATGAAAATATTCGTGGCAATGCTAGTAATAATAATAACGAGTAATAGGTCTAAGAAATCTACAATAAACTTGCTCAATAATCTAATAGAAACGAACAAATTCAAAGATAGCCTGCTCACAAATTCAATAAGCCCTTTGAACTACAGAAAACGGAGGCCATCTAAAACTACTGCAAAGAAAAGGAATTGGAAAGAAAACATAAAAAAGGGGGTAAAACAGTCAAAGCAGCGACGACAAATATAAAACCATAAAAGTCAAGCAAACGAAAAACTCAGGACCGAAAAATCTATTGCAAACCGTGCCTTTTTTAGAACACGAAATGATGAGAGACCCGCACATTCGAGGTAAAATCTTCAACAGAGTTAGAAAGGCACTCGCTGATGAAAAAAAGCAGGAAAAGGGATATAAGCGCTAGTAGACAAGGGAAGGAGCTGTGCCCTCTTCTTAGTTATTAGAAAAAATTTTGAAAAATCTAAAGTAATAGCAGAAATAATAAGGAACACAGTTGTGTTAAAATACCAATATTAGCAATGAAGGAGAGTCTTCGTCGCAAAAATAAATTTTAGTCGAAGAACCGGCGATTTTTTCGACGCGAACCCTTTAGTTATAGTCTCGTCCTCGTAGTGCCCAGTCTCTTTGCTAGTATTCTCGATATTTTGAATCCCTCCCGTAACCGAATCGGAATATTTTCCATACGAAAACCCTCAGCAACATCAATATAGCAGCAAGTAATTCATACCGTGCCACGGAATTTTCTCCGACTTCTTAAACTTTAAAATTAAATAACAGCAACAAATAATAGTAAAAATAATATTAAGATCTGACGAAATTTGTAAATGTGAACCAATTCGTCCAAAATGAAATTTCCTTATTAACTTAAAGTCCAACCTAGCCATAGATTCACCAAATGCAGAATTCTCTAAATGAAAACACACCACAAACCAACGAAAACTAATACCAATATCCTTCACCGAATAGGAAAACATTGTATACAATTATTCAGAAAAACAAAGAAGCTTTGAAAAAGTCCCACACCCAAGCCTAATTTGCCTCCATTTATACCAACAGAAGTCAGAGTCTGAACAATAAACACCTCAACAACATTAATTAGCTAGAAAACAGTCACCCGGTTACTCCAAACAGGAAGAGAAGTATAGCTCGCTAAATGAGCCACATTTCTAACAAAACATCTGCATCTACTGCCAGGCCGTACACTCCGTTATCAATGCGAAAAAGCCAGAAATTTGAAGGCCACAATAACTGCAATACTATTGCGAATTCTGAAAGGGCAAGTAAAAAAATTGTAAGATAAAATGCAGATTAATAGTTAATATTTGAACCTTCCATCTCTTCTTATATTTCTTAACAACAATAACAACTTAAATTTCATAGTTTATAAAAGCAACAGCAACAATAATAGCAACAAACCTTTAGGCCATCAAGTAAATGTAAAAATTTAAATGCAAATTAAAAAACTCATTCTTCTACACCTCGAAGACAAACCCTGCAGTAGAAAGTAAACCGACCTGATTCCCAACCTCAAAAATCATAATAATAATTAAATTTGCAGTAGTAAAAGTTGAAATCCTTCTGTGAAAATGTATTAGATCTATCTAATAAGAACACTAAGAATTCAATGAATGTATTTAGTGACATATTTTTGGAAGAGGCCCATTAGCAGCTAATAGATTCTCAATATAAAAGTTTGAAATAAGAAAGTGAAAGCAACGAAAATTTTGATATTTAACCTAACACATTTAAATTGAAAGCCGACGAATTGTAAATGGGTGATGAAAATAGAGAAAAATAAGATATAGATAGTATTTTTTAAAATAAATTTATAAATAACAACTGGAACAATAGCAACTCTATGGCTAAAACAGGGTACTTTCAAACTTTGCAACATAGAAAGAGCTATGGATCAGGTATTAATATACACGTAGATCAAGTAAACAAAAACAAAATTACTGTCGTAAATCACATGGGGAAGCCTATTAAAATTAACATATGACTCCTAATTTTAATTTTTATATAAAGTTATTAAAAATATATAATATATATATATAGTAATAGATAATAACTTTTTTTTACATACGATCTATTGTTTTAAATTATATTTACCTCTACTAATTTATAAAATATAATTAAAAAAATAATCTTGTTTTAAAAATAAGTGTTTTTAATTTGTGATTATATTATATCTTTAAATAAAATTAAAAATATATTATAGATGATCATTTTTATTAATTAATGATAAAGAAATATTTTCATTTTGCCTCTTTTTATTTTATTTTTAATTTATTTATCGGAATTTATTGTATAGAAATTGAATTAATAACACAAAAAAAACCCAAAAAAATATAAAATAACCTAAATTAGAAAAAGAAAAAAATGGAAATTAAATTAAACAGTAATAAGGGAGAAATGAAAAGAAAAGCTGCGTAGCCAGTTGATAAGGATTTGGAGATTCAGTAATAGAAAACAGAATTAATATCCAAAACAAAATTTATTCGCAAAGACTACACTATTTTGCACATAATGGGTCCCCATGCAGCCGAAGATGAAGATTCAATATTTAAAAGGAAAATTTAAGATATAGAATAAACAGGAAGAACCTATTGGATCACAAAAACTTTTTAGGCCAGAAGTGACATAGTTAAAGAAATACACGAAAAATGCTAAGCCCTCAACTAAAATTGCTACATTGTTTTTTTAGCTCCCAGTCAAAAAGGAGGAGCAAAAGATACCAAAACGCAAGATGAAGCAAGAGTTTATTCTACAGATGAAGGCAAAACCTGGACCAATTTGGAGACTGGAATCACTCCTTTGACAGGGAAAATCACATAAAACGGTACCTACGCCTTTATTTTCGACGAAATTGTGCTACATGAAGACGACAAATCCTAAAATGTATTTGTTGACTTGTGGGACTATGCTGAAATGAGAAATCCAGACAGGCCTGTGAAGTTTCATTTAGGATGCACGGCAGTTTGTGCAATGTTGAAAAATACGTCCAAACATAAAGATAAAATGAAAGTGAATAAAAGACAGGTCGTAGCTGTGGCCAGATTATTGGCTGATTCTCCAATTGTATAAATTAGGAAATGAATTTTATATATTTAAAGTTTTTTTTTTTATAATATTTATAAATGTGATAATATATTTTTAAATTAAATTATTTATAATAAAAATCAATAAATTTTTTATTCAATTTTTTTGTTTACTTTTTACAAACGAAGTAGTCTTTCTTTTTCCAAGTTCCTCACAAATTCATATTCCTTTGAATCGATTTCACTTTTTTCACTTTATAAAAAGTAGCTACTAGCTGCATTTATTTTAGTCAACTGCACCCAGAGCTGAAGAGTGTCTGGAGTTATAAGCTCACTTTTTTCAATTTATTATTCTTGTTCTCTCTACTTCGCTCTCTCACTTACATAATCCTGATTAACACACTCTTTCGCAGTTTCGCTGAAATCAACCTTCCCGATTCTTTATCTTGACTGCATGATAAAGTACTGCAATTAATTAAGCATATTTTCGTCTTTTCTCAAAAGAATATTGGCAGCACTTTCAGAAAGAATGTGCTTTCCTTTCGATTTTTTTTCATCAAAACAAACTTTAAAGTCATGATAAATAAAGCTCTTTCCCTCTGAAAGAATAAGAGCTGAAACATTGGCGTCAAGAGAGGTCTTTAAAATAAATAAATATTTTTTTATAATTTTTTTTTCTTATTTATATATTCTACCTTGAAATATTCATTTTATATAACTAAAGCTTATGAATCGAGTAAGGTATTAATATACAATACATTTTTAACTCCTTATTCCCCAAGAGTACCGGTTTCCATATAAGTTTCATCAACAACAAGCAGGGGTTTTGTTTATTGGTAGGGAAGGAACAGAACTCCATTTTCTAATTGCTCGGTTTCCATATTTTTATTGCAACTAAAGTGAGTTTAACTCAAATACGGTATGGAAAGCGGGATATATTTCATGAAAGGCACAACAGCCTGACACAAAAGCATCACAACTTAAGAAAAAGTAAGTTCTTTATCGTCTAATTAATAGGTGAAAGATTAGTCTGGGATTTTGAACAAATTGATGCACATTTTTCCAAAATTGATTCCATCTTTTTAAATAAAGGTATTTGCTATCATACTAATTAAAACATAATGGGCTACAACTTCATCCCCCAAGCAGATTTCCGTAAGCAAATCTAATAGGAAAGCCCTGGGATCCTATATGGTATTTTACTAAATTTGGCTTTGTAGAGACTGTATTTTATTCTCAATTGTATTTTATTTTATTTAGAAATGAAGGACATCTATTCTTGGAATTACTTAAACTGGATATTACGAAGTGTATCCCGATTCAGCATCGAAATCTTCAAATTATTCTTCTTCCTCTTCTAATTGCATGGAATCATTTTTTTGCTCCAGTTCAAAGTTAAGGACTCCATATATCTCGATAATATCTTGCATTTTGGGAATTTTGTTTTCATGTAAATTGTATAGGTTTAAAACACAGGGAAATTAAGACACTCCCATTGTTCCATCAAAATTAAATATTTTAGATCCACTGAGTCTTTGATAGAGTTATCCTAATTCCATTTAAGATGTAATTTCAATATCTGTTTTGGGTATTTTTACAGCATCCCCTGCATTATTATTTTAATTATTTTAACTTAAGTCTTCTAAAGGATTTTGCGAACTATATGGAACGGGAACAGCGTGGATTAGTTATCTATCGCATAATATTTCTTCAAATTCATTACATTCAGTTTATGTATTTTATTGGAATAGGTTAAAATGAACAGAATTTTAACTATTTTATATAAATTTTATTTGTTTATGAATAAAGAAGTGACAATTTCATTTTCTGAAACATCTTGAATCATGGCTTCTAATTTCACGATTTTTCTGTCGTTTTCGGCTAATGATTGCAGGGTTTTTAGCGAATTAAATTCAATAATCTAATTATATATATTTATATACAAATCTAAAATTGAAAAATTTGTTTATGTTTGTTAATTACCTAATCTTTAAAGCACTATTCACCTATTGCTTATTTAAATACATTTTCATCTAGTTTGTATAAGTTATTTATTTCCACATTCTTTAAATATTTGAATATTTTATATTTTAATTTATTATAAAATTTAACATATTACATTTTTCAAAAGGGATTTATTTTCCTATAAACTGTTTATAAATTTGGATTTCATTTATTCTAATACTAAATCAAGTAATTATTAAGATTATTATGCAGACATTTTATATTTTGTTATTTTCAAACTAAATAAATTATTTTTATTTTTTTTAGGATTTTTATTTTATTAATATTTTATAGATAGATGCTTTTAATTTTAATTTATTAAGTTTGCTTTTAGAGTTAATATATATTCAAAATAAATACAAAAAATATTATTATAGATTCTATACCACATAAAAATTACCGGGGATTTAATAAAAATGCGGGATTATTTAAATTATCACATTTACCTCAATTATTAATTTATGACAAATGCTAAAAATTAATTATGCAATAACATTATCTAACGTCATTTTAGTGATAATTGCTAAATTTAGAATTAAAAACAAATATGGTTTATTTTTTTTATAATTCTATACTTTTTTTTATATTAATATTATGGTTGATATTAATTAAAAAAAATATTTATAAATTAATATAAAATATATCTAACATATATCTAATATATCAATAAAATAAAGTATATATAATTTTTATAAGTAAATTTGTTTATTCAATTAGTTATATCTATAAAATTAATAATAGTTAGTTAAATATCATTATTCATTTCTAATATACATGTCACTCAATTATCTTATTTAATATCAACTTAATTTTATTTACAAAAATCATCATAACTTAATTGATTATTTACTTCAAAATCCTAAACATGTTATAATATTTTTCTTTGAGGAAACACAATCTATATGTACATTAATAAACATAAATTAAATGAATTTGATGATATATTTATATATTATTTTACCACAAATAATTTAATTATGATAAAAACGAAAATTAAAACTGCTCCAATTATATCACCAGTCTACAAAATTCTCATAATAGCAACTGAAATTTCTATAAATTTTTATTATTATTAATATATTTAATTAGAAAATATTTTTAATAGTCCTAACGAAATATTACCAATTACAATAGCAACATACATCATTTTATTTGATAATGGGAATGCTTTAGGGTCATTTTACTTGGATCCCTTTCTACTATTATAACCAGAGAATAATACTAAAATAATAATATAAAACATCCTTAGTCTTATATAATAAGATAAAATTAATAATAATATATATTTTTACCTAAAGCAATCCCTATAATATCTATAATAAATATGATAATACTCCATGCTTTCAAGCTTGTAAATAAAAGACCAAGGAGAGATAGAATCAAAATAATTATGTAGGTTACCATAATACAGATCTGTATTAATTGAATAATTAATATTTA
This sequence comes from Miamiensis avidus, assembly GCA_037039885.1. Classification (NCBI taxonomy): domain Eukaryota; phylum Ciliophora; class Oligohymenophorea; order Philasterida; family Glauconematidae; genus Miamiensis; species Miamiensis avidus. The sequence goes on along the minus strand of JAWVGU010000008.1, from coordinate 140,685 downwards.
TTGATTTAATTTAAAGTATAATATTTACTGCGTATCCATTCATTTTCCTTATTAAAACATATATTTTATCTCTATCATCTTTTATTTCTTAAATATTAGTTTATTATTAATATACTACACATTAAGGTACTTAGACTTAATTTTCCATATCAATATTTTCCATTTTATTATATATGTTATAATTTAATTTTTATTTTTTTCTTACAAATATTTTTATATATTTTTTTATTTATTATTAAATTATTTTTTTTTTTAAGAAATAAATAGCAGAGGTAGTTAAATTATTTTTTTACTTTATATATATATAATATAAAATAACGTCACTATTTTTATCTCAAATAAATAGTTTTAATTTATCATATAGAAATATTAAAAAAAGTTACTGTAACAGTAATTCTGTCTAATTATATTTTATGATAAGTATTGTCATTTCAACATAAAAATTTTCAAACTATGTTATATTAATAACTAATAAATCATTTTAATTTGTTAATGTTGCTTAATTATTTTCAATAATTGAGTCAATTTTTCAAAAAGTGATTCAATTATTTAATTTTTAATTTAAGGATAATCCTCTTATATAATACACTAAATCAAATACTATATAATTATTTAAAAAATTAGCTTAAATTCTCAGAAATAAATAATAAAGATATGTAATTTCAGAAAGACTCCGTTACAGCTTTTGAATACATTAATAATCCTGCCAAATTTTACGAAATAGCAAAAAAGCATACCAAAATTTAAAATTTTCATAAAAAAGGCACCAAATTTGAAATAAAATAATTTGATAATTTTTTCCTAAATTGCCTATAATTTTTATATTATAAAAATATACTAAATTTATTATAAAACATATCATAAATCATATATAAATCTTTCATAAATTTCAATTTTTAAGGTAAATTATAATAATGAATAATAGCAAAAAATAAAATATCATCATCATAAATAAAATTTATCAGAACCCATTATTAAATCTTCATTTACTATTTTCAGCAATCCATTCCCCTTTTTACCATAATAAAAATCGATCTTTTTAATATGGAAATGGATTCAAACCATTTATTAATGAATTTAATGAGGGGTGTTGTTACCAATTAGAAGGAAAGCATTAATATACAAATTTTCTTAATTATTCTTAGGTTTTATAACCATTTTCATATAAAATTCCTTATTCATTATTTACAGATTAATAAAAATCCTAAGCTTTTACCCATTTAACATAAAGAATTTCTTTTCTTGCAAAGTTTAATGTCCTTTGCCTTTTATATTTGAATAAATCTATTAAATATTACATTTATTCCATACTTAATTATCCAAGAAAAATTAAGTAGCATCCTTAGAATATTTAATATCTACTCTTTTTATCATGTAAAACTTCTAATAAAAATTCTTTATTACCAATTATGTCATTAGATTCTTCACTTCCTTCCCTTGCTGCTGTGTACTCCTGATTGAAATCTCCTTTGTCTTACCACCCTTAAAAATAACTCCACCCACTCTTCTCTTTCCCTTTTTATTTAAAATTAGGATGCTAAATTTTATTTATTAATTTTTATGAATTAACAGCTAATTTTACCTAACAAAAAATAAGCTTAGTTATTTTAATCGAGACAAGAAGCTATGACCCCCGCAGCATAATTTTTACTAGATTTTTAATTTTGTCCATCTATTTCATTCGGATTAGGAATCCTCCAATATTATATGTTATGATTTTATTTTTCTTAAGGAACCCATAAATTTTATTACCATAATTTAAATCTATCGTTTTGTTGAGGAAATGGATTTTATCCTTGTAATAATGAATTTAGTTTTTAATCTTTTTCCCACTTTAATGGAAAAGCTTAAACAATAAAATCCCTTAAATGTTTTAAAGATTTAGTTTGTATTAAATCGTTTTTTTCATTTTATTTTATATTTTTCAAATATTAATAAAACTCGGAGCATTTAACCCATTACACACTCTCATGAGTTTTATTCCCTAAGATACTATTTCTTTTTATAGTAAATAGATTTATCAAGTAGTCCATTTAATCAAATGATAATGTTCCCAAATGATATAAATAGCATCCTTAGTACAGCTCATAATTACTATTTTTATCACTCAATACTTCATATAAAAATTAATGACTTCCAAATATATCATTGGCTTCTTTGCTCGCAATCCTAGCTGCTGTGTATTCTTAATTCTAATCTCCCTTTTTTTACCACCCTTAAAAATAACACATACCTTCCTTTTCATTACCTTTTACATTTTTTTAAACTTTAGAAATATAGAATGCAATATTTTTATTTTTTACCTAGCATGAAATAAGCAGTATTATTAATATCTAAACAACAAGGCATAATTCCTGCAGCATAATTTTTGCTTGATACTTAATTATTATATTCTATTTCTCGTTAATTTATATTATTTCTATCATTCACCTTCTATTCTATATCCATTTTTACTATATTTTTAAACAATTTTTTTTTTTCTCTTAGTTTTTTTATTAATTTAATTAATAGTTCATTACATTTTTCAACTAAATTGCTATATTATCAAAATCATCGTAATTTATCAGATAATAATGTATGAAATTTAATTTTATTGTGGCTATTGCTTATTTACAAGTAAAAAAGTAACTTTTCTTATGTTAATCATTTATTTAATGAATATTTAAATTTAAAAATATTATATATTAACAGATACAAATATTTATTTTTTTATTTATATTATATATTAAATTATAATTAAATAAAGAAAAATAATTTTAAATATTTACTATATTAATTTATTATACAAATAGTAAATCGTACCTGTTTACATATAAAAACTTAAACAAGTAAATTAATATATATAAACAGTTTTATTTTAAGTATTTTTTTATTTTACAATGTATTATTTTATTTATATTTTTTTAATAAAATTAAAATAATATTCTATTTTATTTCCTTAAATAATGTAAACGAAATTATAAATTAGAAATTAAATATTTGTATATGTATATTAAATCAATAAAAGAGTAATTTCTAATTTTTTGAAAAATAAAAAAATAAAATGAAAATAATAAACTCCTAAATGAATTAAATAAACTCCTAATTCTAACACTCATTAGATGAATATCCCATAAATAATAATCCAAAGTTAACAGAAAGAGTTTTACTTAGTTCTATTGTGATATAATACTTGACAATATTATGTTTTTTTCTACTAATTTATGTTTATTTAAAAAAGTAGCATTTAACACGAAATTATTTTTTTTACATAGTGTTATTATAAGTTTTTGGAGATATAATAATAATTATTGGAACTCAACCTTCTATAATGGCGTACAAATTTTATAATGACCATATAGAACTATGGAAATATAAGAATGTTTTTATAATTTTTTAGATTTTTACATGATGATAATTTTCTCATCGGAGATAACAATTTATGGTGTTAAATAAGTGGTACTATTTCTATTTTTGGGTTTTCAATATTTTCTTATTCATAATGCCTATTATCCTACCTACTATACAAAAGTGTTTATTAACAGGGAAGGATATAAAAAATAAAATTTAAAATAGCTTTACTAGCTATTCTATTCTTTTCTATTATAAATGGCTCGATTATGGGAGCTCTTTAATGGTTTTCTCCAGCTAACCCTAACCCTCAAATAAACTGTGCTCTTATTAATGAATAAAAAAAAATATTTACAACTTCTGTTATATATAATATGATTACCTTACTTATTCCTTTGGTATACTTAATAAATTTGATATTTAAAAAATAAAAATCTAAGTATATATATTTATTATATTATATTAGATAGGAGCCTTTATAACAGAAGTGGTAATTTTATTATTGATTTTAATAATGAAATAAGAAGTAAGAAAAACTAGTTAGTAAAAGCTGATATGCAAAATGCTTATATTTTTCCCTTTAATCCTATATATTTGTTGGCTTCCTGTAGTAGCATTGGAAATTATTCCAGATAGGCCTATGTATAACGATAACTTTCTAGGTTTTTTAATATGGCTAGTTCCTTATATGGATGGCATTCTTGCAACTATTTTCTGGTTTATAACTATAAAAATAAAATATAAAAATATTGCAAAAAGTTCAGAACATAATACATCTACCTTAAGTTAAAATTAAATTAGATAAATAAATGTTGATGAGCAACATTTACTATTAAGTGACTCAGAAGAAGATAATTTATAAGAATAAGAAAGCTAGTATTAGCATAACAGCTAAATTAAAAATCAAAACTATATAAATCCAATCTGAATTTATATGAACTTTTAAAGTGTATACTTTATATTAACAATAATTATATTATAATATAACTTCAACTAATTGATTTATTTATTTTTTATAATTTATATAATATCATCTAATATCAACAACTAATATTTCAATAATCTTCATTATTATTAATACCATTTATAAATACTTATTGAAAATTACTAAAAAATATTATAGCTAATGATTAATTTATAAATAAGTAAGTTGATATAAATTCTAATATAAAAATAAACTAAATGATCAAGAATTATTTGCACGAAACATAGCCAGCTAATCCCCACCCCAACGTTACTAAAGGGTTAATAATATCAGCCATTGTTTACCAATACATTACAATAGTTTGCATGGGATTTATGATTTGGGCTTTCTTTTATAGAAAACATTGGACTCGAAATTATTTTTATTATATTACTTTTATGCAAATATTTGGGGATTTTATAATTATTGTGGGAACACAGCCTACCTTTTTAATGTAGAGACAAATAACTAATTATATTAAAAACAGATTATTCCATTAAATTATGTTAGGTACTTAGTAAATAATGAGTATGATATAGGGAAACACAGGGAATGGTGTTCAGATACTGGAGCTATTACAATTTATGGATATTCTATATTTGTTTATACACAATGTTTACTTACATTATTGTTATACAAGACGGTTTTAAAGAAGCAGTAAGTAAAACGAATATAGTTTAGAATTTGCATGATATTTATCGCAATCATATCCTTAATAAATGTATTAATCATGAGAATATTTAATTGGTTTGAACCTACAAATCCTAATCCATAAATTAATTGTATTCTTTTAGATGGAATATAAGAAATTGGCCCTCCTTAAATATACAATTTTATAACTCTTTTAATTCCCTTGGTAAATTATAGATAATATTATATATTACCAAATTATTTTTATTAATTATGTCAAAAGGTATTGAGTTTTTTTATAGAAATTATATTAATTGTACTTATAAAGATAAAAAATAGAAAATAAACCTAATCATATCATTAAAAATTAGTTGCTAGAATGCTAATTTTTTATCCTTTCATATTATATATATGTTGGTTACCTGTTATTGGGCTATAATTTGTAAAGAGATAAATATATAATACAGATGTATGGAGTATTACAGTATGGCAACTGCCCTTTTTAGATGGAGTTTTAATAAGTATATTTTGGTTTATATCTGTGAGAATAAAATTTAAAAATATAAAGAGAGTCAAAAATATAATATCTAATGGTTCTGAAACAAGAAACTTAAAATATCAAGGAAGTGAAAATTTGATAGACGAAGATGAAATAAATGAAATTTTAAGCTCTAAAAGTAACTCAGTTTTTGGAGAAGAAATCGTAGAATATATTTCTCCAATTTGAATTCCTTATATTAAAATTATTTAATTGAAATTATAAAATATAATAAAATGCTTATATAATAGTTATAATTTTTACTTATATATAATTTAAAATAATATTATTATTTACCTTATATTAATTAATATAAGAAATAAAGTTGTTAAGAAACGCTAAATATATAATATTCTTTTAATTAAAAATAGTGATATTATAATAAGAATTATTAATATTAAATTATTCACATTCAATAAACTATAAAATTTAACAATTTATATTGTTAAATACTAATAAAACAAAATAAACAATAGTGTAATAAATAACTTTATTTTAATTTACCAACTAAATGGATTTCATGAATATGGGACAATCATTAGAAAAATTTTTGGAAGGACTATCTATAAACAATATTTTTCATTTTATTAATAAAGAAGAGGATGTTTTAAATATAAAACTTACTTATGATTTTCCTAACCATTAATATGAATCATTAATAGAGGAACTATCAGATATATTAAAATACATTTTTATAAATTAAAAATAAGCAATTCCTTGCAATCTTCATGTAAATGAGCTCAATAAAGATCAATATTTATAAATGATTTAAATAAATTTTATTTCCAAAGGTTATTTATGAGTTAGGTGGAACAAATTTATATCAAAGCAATTTTGTATTAGAAAGCCTTTAGATACTATTAAAACTAAACTCATTCATAGAAACAAATATAGAGCTAATGTTCATAGGAAATTAAGATGATATAACTCGTGTTAAAGAAAAATATCCATAAAATAACAAATAGAATGATTCAATAAAAAATAAATTATAATAAAACAGTCTTAAAAATTGTGAAATAACAATATTGGGAGAATATATTTTAGGTGTTACAGATCAATTTATTCTAGATGTTTCTAGTAAATATCATAAAAATCATTAAAACAAAGACATAATTACATAGAATAATACCCATTAATACGCATTTTTAGAAGTTTAACTTATATTGACTAATACATTTATTAGTTAATATCTAGAGTTTCTTCCAAAAATTTCTTATACATATTTAAACATAGATTTCTCTAAAATAAAGTATTCTAATGATATAAAAGAAATTGGACTATTACTTTCTAATGGAAAACTACTAAGAGATGAATATGTTCTATCAAAAAATTTAAGTTCTTTAAAAATTAAAATAGATAACAAGATTGCTATTAAAAATATTAATGTTCTTTCCTTTGCAAAAATTATAGGGACATAAAACATTCCAAACTACTAAATTAATTTAAAGGAATATGAGTTTTTCCGATATGCAAATAAATAAGATTTTAATTTAGTGGCGAATAATTAATTGGTAAATAAAATGAGTTCGCTATAATATGGAGTTAGAAATAAATAACATGAATCTATAAAACTGTACTAAAATTAAATGGTGTTGCAAAAGCAGGGGTTTATTTTCTTTCTTTTGAATTTTTAGAAGAAAAAAATGAGAATTGATATATCTAAATTAGAATTTTTTGAATTAATTTTCGCACTTCAGGAAATAAATCCATCTAACTCAAATATCATAAGTTATATTGAAGAAATTTAATTAAATATCAATTGTGAATTGGAAGAAAAAGTAGTTTACACACTTAAGTTATTACCTAATTAATTAAAGAAGTTAATTTTTCAGGTATAAAATTTTCCTAGAGGAATATAAAAATCTTAATATATTTTTCGTGCTATTTCTAAAACCTTATTAAGAATGAGAGAATTAACTCATTTTTCTTTCTATCTTTCTCATCTTTAAAAACATTTGATACTGAGCACAAGTTTCTTTATAGATATGTTTAAAGATATTAAGTACTTAAACGAAAATCATAATTTGTAAAATTGTAGAATAAATTCCCTTTCAATGGTGGTTTTAGAACATAAAGATTCATTTGAAAATTATTTAAAATTTTTTAGAAATTTAAACCAATATATATTAAATTTGGGCCCCAATACGATAATAAAAAAAATAAAGCAAAATAAAATACATTGCTAAATTGATATGGATTATTATCCCTTAAAAATCGTGCTTAATATATTAAAAGCTTTCGAAACATATTACAATTAATGTGAAGTTATAGAATTAAATATAATAGGAGGAGAAGGTTAGTTATAGTTACTAATACAAAATTTAATTAATTTTCGACTCCCTATTTACAAAATCAAGTTACAAATTGATGCAGATGAAGTATATAACTAGTAATGTAATGATGTGATGTTAAATTTAATGTAATTATATATATATTAATATTTTTAAATTATTATGTTATCATTATTTGCATATATCAGATATAAGCGCAATAAAAAATATGGACTAAGAGAATTTAAGTTTTAGTCTAATGACTTAATTATATATTATCAGTTAAATTTTGCACTTCTTGCATATACTATAAGGGAAGGGTTTTGTGATTTAAGGAAATCATTAGCCTTATTAGTAGATTTATTAAATATAAAGAGTAAATAAATAACTTACTTAAACTTGTTGATAACTACCGAATTGGAAGGATAATTTTTCCAATAGAATTTCTTCTAAATGAAATAGTTATATTATTTTATTCAGAAGGAATATCCATCTCTAGTTTATTGCAATTATTTAACAATAGAAGAAGAATATGCTTTTTAATTTTGTGATAGAGAAAGTTGCGATTGTATACCATGCATGAGAAATAGGTAATAATATTGGTATTAAATATAAAATAATAAAAAGGGTTATTATTAAATAAAATTTTAGAATATAATTATTTGAAGAGAAAAATAGCTATTAATTTCATTAATTAGATTCATTTGTTAACTTTGAAAAAAAATTAAATCACAAATCTAGCAATATATATTTTCTTTATAATATTTATTAATATTTCTCAAAAAAGTTCAGAAAAGAAATATTATGGGAAATCACAAATACTTGTTTTGAAAATACTACTAGCAGTGAAATAAATATAAATACAATATGTTTATTTGAAAGACTAGATTCATTAATATAAAAACAAAAATATGAGACTGAATGATATATAAAAGTTGTTGTTAGTATTATTAATAATCCTACATGTTTACAAAAATAATTTAATTTCTTTTATATAGTTGTATATATAAATTTTATAGTGTAAAAGAAATGTTGTATATAAAATAATTAATTGTAAAACAAATTAATGGTAGAAATATATCTCATAAGTTTTTTTATTATTATTTTTAATAATAATAAATATAAATTTATATAGATAATTATTTTCACTAGAAAGATATTTAATTTATTAAATTATAAATCAGGCTTGTGAGTAATTTTATCTATCATCTTCAAACTCTAAGTATTATCCCTGCTATTATTACTGCTGTCTTGGTTATTAAACTGGTTATCCTTAAACTGGATTATCATAATGGCCAGAAGGGCCTTGAGGTTAGAATTAGGCAACTTAGTTGTTGAAATTTTACATATTTTATGCATTAATTTAATTTTAAGTTTCCCACTCTTAAATTTTTTGATAGGCTTTCCAATATAAGAGAGCAAATAAAGCTATAAAAATAAGACCAACCAGAACTAAGAATAAATAAATAACCAAATAAATAAAGTGATGTTTATATAATATATTAGAAATTATTTTTTATGAATTACTTCCAAATTTATACATAGAAATCATAGCTTCTTTCAATTCCTATTCACTTATAACTGTTTCTCCATCTCTCTTATTTCCATTATCCCAATTATTTTAATTTTTCATATCTTAATATTGAGGACTGTGTTTATACTATTCCCAAATATCATTTACTTCTGATTCAACAGCAAAATATCTATAACAGGTATACAGAGAATTAGAAATTAAAAATAAGTATACAAATTGTTTGGCTCTTTCAGGTATTTTATAATAATATGCATAGGCTCCAAAAGCATAAAGAGTAGCCAACATACCTTCTAAAATGAATTTAAATCCACTTCTTAAATCAACGAAATTTCCCATGAATACTAAAGAGTGAGAAATCAATGAAAGAACTATAAACACTTTGGCCGTAGTTACTATACAAGAAGATTGAGGAACTTGTGGTCTTAGTTGACTGGGATGGATTTATACAACAGGAATCGCTTACATTATATTATTATTTTTTGTAATATTTTTTTTTTCTATTTAAAATATTAAGTATATATTTTTATTAGTTTTTATTTTTTTAATGATATTGGATGATTAACCAATTTCAGAAATATATTTAATTATTAGTTTCTATCATAAAAATAATTAGATAATGAGATAGAACTTTTTCTAAAATAACACTCACAATAATTTAAATACTTCAATTTAATTTAGTGTAAGATTTTATCAATTATTTTAAAACGTAAAAGAAATTCATCTAGAAATAAATTACTAATTAAAATTTTTCAAAATATATAATCAATAAATCATATTCAAAAATAAAGATATTAAATAAACAATGGAAATATATTAACTTAATGTATTAATTAATTTTGATAATATTTTAGGCAAATACTTTTTCCTTAAATCAGCTAAATACTTATAGTTCCACATCACTCAACATATTACGAGATTAAAACTAATTATCAAAATTTACTGATTTTTGAATTTTTGAAAGCTCTTTTAGTCCTAGCCAGAAAACTATTAAATTCAGTAAATTAAAATATTGGATACCTATTATATATAATAATAAATTTAAATATTGGATGCCTGGTATATATAATAATAAATTATAAATAAAAATATTAAATATTTATAATAATTTTAAATAAAAACAAATAACATATAATATATATTATTTGATTTTTATTTATTATTTGCTAATTCTTATATATTCCAAAAAATTTAGTTATTATATTAATTAATTTCTATAATTTTTCCTTATTTTTTTTAATATAAGCAATAGGTTTTTATTTAATTAAAATTATGGTCAAGGAATTAACTATACATTATATTTTACTTTAGAATTTAAAAAAGAAACTAGCAAGCATAATAACAAAATAGCTGCACATAAATACTTTTATTAGTTTTATATTTTTCCTGTAAAAAGCGAAGAATCCGTACATACTAATGACAACAATCAAAATATTTTATAATTTAAATAAGCTAACATCAATTTTATCCCATTAGTTGATATTTAAATTTTTAGCATTAAATTACTATATTTTTTAACTCACTTGTATATTATTTTATTAATTTTCCTTTAAAATAGTTTACAAAGATATTATAATAAGTGCTCTTATAGAAAATAGAGAGCTAACAAGAGATAAGAATTTCGATAGCCCTATTATATAGGCTTAATATGTCTGAGGTTATATCATTTTTGAATTTTTGAACTTTTGGTTTTTTATTGATTAATTAATTAGAGTTGATTTACTTTTTATAATTCTTAGATTTTTTTTGCACCAAATACATTTAAATAGCCTCGTATATATTTGAGTAATACATATTAAATTAGTATAATATTAAATGCTATAAAAAATATGGATCGCCAATGATTTATTTATTAATAATACTGTTTACATAGATAAATTAAATAATTTTTATTAATTTATTAAATTTAATATTTAAATAAAATATTAAAATATAAAATAAATACTATATTACTTAGTTTATAGACATAATTTATATTAGGGTGTATTATTATTAGATGCTAGATAATTTAATTATTCCATATTATTCACTTATTTAGTACATAAAATAAAAACTATGCTAACTTAATTAAATTATATTAGAACAAACAAAAATTAAATATTCCTATCACAAAATATACATAAAATCTTTTAAAAATTACAAAACTAGTAATATAAAAAATAGTAAACTAATAAAGACTAGCCATATTCAAAATATTAAAGATACAAAAAATGGATTAATAACTATTGTAAGAAATTAATAATTGTAATACTTTTGACAATAATGAATAGATTAAATAATAATTAGAAAATATAAAAAATGAATTTAATGATTTTAAAATATAAATAACAAATACTTTAAATTCTATGAAAAATAATTAGAATAACTAACAAGAAGAAATAGCAGTAACTTAAAAAAGTATGAAATAATATTAAATTGCAATATAAAATTACTCACTAAATACAGACACTAAAGCAATATATGATATATTGGTCGATTTAAAAGAATAATATTATAAATTTTCTAAATTATAAAATCAAGTAAATAAAGAAACTGTACAAAAAAATGAATTTGATCATCTGAAGGAACAACTTGAAAAAAGTATAGCAAATAAAACTAAACTACATCATTAATAGATTGAAAAATAAGTAGGAAATTTGGTAGAAATAAAATTAAATGAAAGAGAAAGAACAACAAGTAGAAGTTAATAATAAAACGATATTAAATCAGATCAATTATATATATGCCAGTAGATTACAAACCATTAAGAATAAGATTATAATTTAATATTAAAAAACCATATTTAAGATTAAGATAGATTGACGAAAAAAGTATTAGATTAATTAGAAAAAAGATTTAATTTTTAAAATTTAAACTAAATGTCTACTAGGTTTTAAGAAATAAATTATATAAAAGAAGAGCAGTTAAAATTTGAAAGTAAAAACAATGAAATTCAATAAATGTGTGACTAAAATATGAAATAATTGAAATAATTATTTGAAAAATATTAGGAATTAGATGAAGTAATGCTTATGAAAGCTAGCAAAATTGATTTTGAAAAAATAAAAGAACTAGTAAATAGTTTTGAAAAATAAAATACCTTTATATAATAAATAATTGAGTAGAACATGGGCTAAACAAAAATACTGAGAAAGTAAATTCAGGAACAAAATTAAAAATGGAATGAAAATTCAATACTTAATTTAATAAATAATCTGTCAAAATAATTAGAAATTGATTTAACTTTTAAAATGAAAAATAATTTTATTAATTTAAATTAATTTCAAAGATTGACAAGAGGGTTTCCAACAAGAAGCGAAGTATAAGGTAAAAATTAATATAAAGCACTACCAGCATGAAATATAAATCTAAAAAAATTTTATTAGAGTTAATTAATACAAAAACAGATGTTTCAATAGTAAGCTAACTTCATAAGTAATTTAAATTATTTTAGTCCATATGCTCCTCAATTAATTATGACTTTATCTCCTTTATTAAATCGTAAATATTTAGCAATTAATTATCAACATTTTATCCTTTGTAAATATTATTTTTCATTTAAGATTTTCTTCAACTTACCAAGGATCATTTGTTGAAAAATTACCTAAAAGAATATTAACAGATAAGGCAATTTAAAATATGGATTTATGCAATTAAAAATTAAATGAACTGCATTTATAAACTACGGATTTGTCATAACAAATAAAAGAGCTATCTAATTAAGGCATTTAATAATAAAGTGATATTGATGATAGTCCAATAAAAGTATAAAAAATATAAAAAGAAAGTTTAGACTGGTCCACTATTTAACTTAGTCCAGAAAACACTATAAAGCATAATTCATTAAATATAAATTCTCTGAGTAGTTAACGAAAGGCTGAAATAAATAATAACCTGATCACTCTAAATAATACTATTTAAACTACTTTTACATCAAAAGACCTTGAAAGGAGGGGTAAAATTCACTTAACACAAAGAAAATTTATTAGAGATTTAAAATCTGATAAAAGACCTTATTTAAATCCACTTATAGTCAATAATTCGCAATCAATTAATAATTTTTCTAATTTAAATAATAAATTATCAAATTAAGAAAAAAGTTAAGATGAATTGACTTAAAATGACATAAAAAATCCGGAGGAAATGAGCAAAAATACTATAAAATTATAAAGAATAAATAATAAAAAATAAACAGATAATATAAGTAAAAATAATAATATAAAAACTTGTGATAATTTTTCTAGCACGCCAATATTATTTTTTCTTAATCAACTGCTTAAAAATAGCCATGGCTAGAAAATATTAAGAGAAATTTAAGGCATGACTGTCGAAGTTAATCCCCTTTATATTAAAATAAACTTGTCATTAAAAATTAGAATTTGAATTCTTCTGCTTTTGTAGAAAGTGATTCTTAAAAATGTAATTACTTAACATAATGATAATACCTAAAAACTCAATATAAAATCAAATAATAAATTTTATTATTTATATATGGGATTCAGTAAATCTCTAGGCTTAAATAATTCAAAATCTTAATATTAATATTATGTTTTTTTTAAATATTATTAGGTTAACATATTATATTATTAAATTTGAAATTTATATAATTATATCATAAAAAATACTATGTAGATAATTTCTATGTTAATTTAGATCAAAATATAAAAAAATAATGAAAGTATATTAAAAATCTAAAATTTTATAAATTAAATTAGCTCTCTTTTTTAATAATTTTAATATACAAATATTATTTTATTATTTTTTAGGAGATCAATAATTTTAAAGTCATAAATTGACAGTATTTTTTTATTCTAATAAATAAAGTCGTATTTTTAAATATTGTGCTTTATTTAAACTTGTATTTATATAAATAAAATAAACAGTAATATATTTTATCTATAATTAATAAATCATATAATTATTATTTAATTTAAATTGTTTAATAAATTTGTGCTAATTTTTAATATAAATATTTCTTTTATTTATCGTATTTCTTCATTAAATTGATAATAATATAATTTGCAATTTATTTGTAAATCTCTATAAAAATCTGCAAACTTAGATTTTTCAAATACCATCAGATTAAAAATGCCTACTTAAAAAATTTAGTATTTAAGGGAAATTATTAAAAAATGTTTATATAGTGACTAAATATATTTTGAATTACTTATCTAAGCTTCTATAATCATTTTTTGATAGCATTTTTTACAGAATTTCTTAGGATTTATATAATATTTTTTTGGATTGGAATTTAAAAGTTCCACATGAGAATTAATGTGGGTGCTATTATTTAATGATTTTATTTTTCCAAATATATATATGTGATAAATAAGGCCAATATTTAATTTTAATATTCTTCAACATTTATAGGTTTTGATAATGTGATATGATTTACTTGTAATTTCTATGCTACAAGGAAAATAGAATTCGTGTACTTCAGATATATATATTCAAAATCAGACTCATATTATTAAATATATTATTGGGAGTGAATTTAAAATTAATATAGAATTATAAATAATCTAACAATTTAGTATAAATAATTTATTTTTACTTATATATATATTCCCTTATTAGATTTTTAGAATATCACTCTGATAATTTTTACTCAAAAGTGGGATCTTCTCTTTAATCTTATATGTTATCATTTTTCTATTTAAAAAACAATAATACATCTAATTTATCTAGGATTCCTGTTTTTATATTTCATGTTACTAAGAATTGTAAGTTTGTACATCAATAATTTGGTATTTCTTGGACCAATAGATTACAGAAATAATAATTATAAAACTTACTGAAGAGTTTATTTATATAATACTATCTAGTTTTAAATAATCAAAATAAATATACAAGTATTAAGAAGTAATTTTCAAATTAATCTGTCTATGCACCCTACTATGATAAATATTAAGATAATACGAGTCATATATATATTTAATCATAAATTAGAAAAAAAGAATGTTTCAATAATATTGTGTAGAATCATAACTCAAAAATATAGTTTTAAAACTTCCTAATGGAATATTTACCGAGTAAACCACAATTAATAGAGGATTATTATTAAAAATTAATTTATAATATTTACTATAATATATTTAAATTTATCCTTAATTTAATTTTTTTTTTTATATATAAAAATGAAACCTACCAGTTTTTTTATAAAAATTTTTTAGTATTGTATGCTAAATAAATTATTCATTATTACTTTTATTAAATAATAAATACAAAAATAATAAATTCTATAAACTTATACGATAGAATTTAATTGTCTAAACAAAGTTAAATTTTATTTATAATTATACTGCTTTTTTAGATGATGATTCTTAGAAATATATTAACTTACAAAATGACAATATTCACTTATAATAAGTAATATAATAACTAATTTAATTAACTTTTACCAATCCCATTTAAAAATTCTTTTTGTTAATAGGTCATTCAATTTTTGAATTTAACACTAAAATATGTGTATAATTAATTAATTAGTTAATTTATTTGTTTGTTTATGTTTTTAGAAATTAAATATTTTAACTTTTTTGACTAATTAAGCATAAGTGTTCTGATACTTTAATTACTCAAAAAAAGAATAATGATATATATATATATTTAATTATATTTGCTCTGCTTTTATTCAAGTATAAATTTGCTTTAAAAATTCATATTTATAATATAAAATGATCATTTTTATATTTACAATATAGGGATTAGAAATATGTAGTTGAATAAGAATATATATATATATTGAAAAAAGAAAGAATTAAAAGTAGAGAAAATTTTTTTATTCAATAGTTATTTAAAATCTTTGTACTACTTTTTATATGACTAATAATATTCTTGCAGTATTATTCCAAATAAATATCATATAAATATTATAACGGAGTAAATTCATTTTAATATATATATAAATAGTAATATTTAAAATTAATTTATTATTAGTTTCTAAGGTAACAAAGAATAAAAGTTAGAAAAGAAAAGAAATATTGCATAGATCTAAAAATATTTAACAAAATTACAACACTACTTAATTCGATCATGATTTTTCCTTATATTATTATATGATTTCTCAATTTTAGCTTATTTTTTACTATAGTTATGTGTGTATTATTAATTTCCAATTCTACGATAGGTATTATTTTATTATTCTAATTAAAAAAAGTGGAAATTTCAACCCATAGTTTATGTTAATTAATAAATCTGAATTTATATAAATTAACTAAACAATAATTTATTATCATAATAATACTATAAAGCTAATATAATACATAAAAAATAAATAAATTTATATAATGTTTAATATATTTTTATTTTGTTAATATATACATTTATAATTAAGATATTTTATTTCATTTTTGTATTTCGGTATTACTAGTTTCATTAAATTGATGTAATATTGTTAGATACTAATTTCTTTATTTGTAAAACTCATAAATATCTGTAAATTTCGCTTTTTCTATACTATAAGATAAAAAATGCCTCCTTATAAAATTATAAGAAATAATCCTTAAAACTTTTTTTCATTATTTTGTTTTAAAGGACAGTTGTTAAAAAGAGTTTTCTCTAATGATAAAAAATTTTTTTGAATTATTGTCTATTAGTGATAATAAGTTTTTTGGATGGTATTTCTTACAGAATTTTTTAGGATTTAAATCATATTTTCTTAATAATTCATAGTGTTCTTCAATGCTATTTTGTATATGAGCAAATATGGAATAACACATATTTTTTAAGAAATTTTTCATAATTTTCCTTTCATTTTATGTCTAGATTTCTTTTTGTAATTTTTGTTTAAAATGTTATGTTTGAATTTAAAAACTTTATTTGGGGGTTACTATATTATTAAATTCATAATAATTATCAGTGTTATTATTTTAATTGTTTTATTCTTCTAAAATAGTATGATGTGGTAATTTAGTTTATGAGTTTCAATTTTATATTTCTTCAATATTCTAAGTTTTTTGAGAAGGCGAGATAGTTTTACTCGTAATTTCGTTGCTACATGGAAAATAAAATGGGTATAGTTCAAATATGTCTTCATCATCAGACTCATATTATTATATTACTGAGCTACAATCTAAAAGTTTTTGTAGAAAATTTCAATACAAAAATTATATATTTATATTGGATTAAAGTAATTTGAAATTATTATTTTTTTTCTAATGTTAATAATTTTTTTGTTATAAAAATCATGATAATATTTTAGAGATAAAAGTTTCCTAAAGTAAGTTTATGGCTTGCATTTTAGGAATATATTTTATTATTAATAAATTAATGGTTTTACTCTTGAGCTATTAATTATTTTAGTTTTCTATAGAATGATAAACCCTTTAATCTTGTCTTTTTTCAGTGTTCTAATAAAAAAGAATAAGTTATGATGTTATTGAGGATTACTGTATTTAGTTTCGATTATACCAAGAAGTGATCATATATATATATTTAATTATTTAAATAATTTATAATTTTATATGTGAAAAAATAATAGCAGATTTTTAATAAAGAATTTTTCTATAATATAATATCTATTTTTAAATATTAAAATAAATTCTAAAAAATTTAATAAAATTTAATAAATTAGAGTAAAATTCAATTTAATGGTAAAATTTAAGATATTTTTTACTTTGATTATAAATTAATAGTATATTTAAATATATCTTTTGAAATAAATGCTTTTACTATATCAAAAACTAAAATGAAACAAGTTAACAAAGCATTGTAAACATGAAATTATGTATTAATTGTATATTTATATATTGATTATTTAATATATTGTAAGTGTTTATACCTTTTCTTTCATATGATTTCAAAAGCTTTCTTTTTCCTATTATGGTTCTTTTCTTTTAGAGGTTTTAGTTTTAGTTTTCTTTTTTTTTTTTTTTTTTTTCTTCAATAATTGAATTTCTCTGTTAATAATTATTTTTTAAAAATATCTCCAAATTTTTCTATGGTAAATATTATGATATTATATATCTCATATTAGCTATAAAAAATTAATTATGCAGTAGTGCAATATACTAACATTACACAAAAGGATCGTTTTAGAACTTTAAATTAGAATATATAGAAAGAATCTCAAAAGAATTATAATTTTATAAAAATTGATTTTTAGTTTATTTGAATTCATAAAATGTTTAGTAATTAATTTTTATTGCTTTAAATATTTTATATAATTATAATTTTACAAAATTTTAAAATTTAACTTTTTCTAACACTTTTATGTAAACAAATTGAACAATTTTTCAACCATTAATTATTATATTAATAAAGTTTTAAATTAATATTACAAACTTGAAATAATATGTGTAGAAAACATTAAATACTATTAACCTAAAAAATAAGAAATTTAATTATCAAATTTATAATTTACTTATCAATATAAAAAATTTATAATATTTTTATAATAAAATTGCTATGATGATTTATAATTTTCATTTTTAATTACCAATTTATAAGGATAATTATCATTATACAAACTAAATTTTGAAATATTTATTTAGAACCCTGGCTTTTATTATCATAATTTTCAAAAATATGGTACTAATATGTTAACATGAAATTATTCTAATTAATCAGTCAGTAACATAATTTATAAATATATAAGTTTAATAAAAAAAGGGAAAACAATTAATAACATTCAACCTAATGGAATTTAGTTTAAGATATAGATTTAGATACTAACTATAATATAATAAAAGCATTCATTAATTTTTTATCAAACACTATCAATAAATATGTAGAAACTAAAATACTGTATCAATTAATATTTTTTAAAATCATTCCTAAAATGCTTATATATCTAATTTTCAGTACTTTATTTCTAAATTGGTATATAAATCAATAGTTTATATTATTGATCTAATCATTAGCAAATTATAAATTAAAACTTTATTACATTCAAAGTATTAATCTAAAATAAAAACTTATTTATAATATTGTTAATTATTATATAATATTAAATCACAGAATAATTATAATGCAACTTAAAATTGAGCCATCCCATTTAATCTTCAAATTTTTTATCACTAAAAAATTAATTAATTTAAAAGTTAGACAATTTTTTGCTATTTACTAAAATATTTACTAGAAAAATTTATGAAAATTTTAAAAATGATAAATATAAAAATATAGTAAGATTTCTATTTAAGACAATCTACAAGTTATATTATTTAAAAAATAAAATAAATTAGTAGACTTATATCCCTGTAATTAATAATATTATAATAATTTTGAATTAATTAATTTTTCTATGACTATAGATTTTTATGATTAATGAATTTAAAATCTAAATTAGAAGAATTTTTTTTTTCTTCTAATGATAAGGTACAGATTTTAAATACTGGAGTTAATGAAAAAATTAAATATACAAATTAGCAAGTAACACTAATATATAAATACAATTGATGTTTTTATAAATCAATTAATACATTAAATTCTTATTCTTTTTTTTTTACTAGACAAGTAGAATAAACGCTTATAATATTTTTTTTTTATCTTACTTTATAAATAAATCTATTTTATATATTATTTTTAGGCTCTGTTGACAACTATAATTAATGAAATATATATTTGTATAATAATATTTTTTTAAAATTTAATATTTGAAAATATTATTCTAGATTTGATTTTTGAAATTAAATCATTGAATAATTGATAAAGTAAAATAAAAAAAAATATTTTATAAATAGATAACATGTATGTCAATAAAAATATTTTAATATTTATAAAAAAAAGAAAATATCATATCCAAATTGATTTGTATATTTATATTAATGATAACTTTATGATTTAAATTTAAAAATTAATTATAATAACTATAGTATTTTATTAATATATTATTAATAAAAGTATAATTTTATTGAAAATGAAAAACATTAATTAGAATTATTTTATGATAATAATTTATAAAATATGTATCACTATATTATTATATTAACAAGAATTCAATTTATGGTTAAAAAATAATGATTTTATTATCCTATCGAAATTTTAATAGAATCACCTATGGTTTTTTTGTTTTTATTCATATATTTGAGCACACTATTACAAATCTTGTTTAATTTTATTTTCTATCTGATCAGATGTTTTAGTATTTAATTTATTACTTCTAGATAAAATTAATATATTAAATATTGATAACTCTAATAATATTTAAATATCATTACTTTGCTATATCATTATAGAATTAGGTTAATTCTTATTTTGTAGTTGCCTCATTTATCGAATTAATGACTTATGTCAAAATTGAAATTTCTAAATCATTCCATTAAATTAGTTTTTATTAAGAATAAGAATTTTCCTATTCTTTATATTTATTTTTTGTTAAATATATCTTTTATTCTATTCTAGACTATTTTATATTTTAGTTTTATTTTCCTTGTTATTATTATTATCATAAATTTTTGGCTTAATATTTAAAATCTTATTTTCTAAAAAATGTAATATGGAGTTTAATAGAAGATTTAATTTTAATTTGTCAAAAAAATACCAAAATAATAATATACCTTATAAATGTTAAATTTTTTCAAGTTAATTCTAATTTTAATTAAATTATATATTATCCTCCTCATGTTCACAGTTTAATAGTTTATTCATTTCTTTTAGAGTAAAATCAAACATTTATTATTTTGCTGCACTTTATTATAATAACTTTTAAAACGAATTATCCAATATTTCATTTTAGCATTCATTATTCGTATCATTGTCGTAATAATTTCCAAATTCATTATTAATTTATGATTTGGATTATGCAGATATATTTTTATTTAATAGATCTTCACTAATTACACTAGAATAAGTTTTTATTTACTAATTATCTTAAGGGTAAATACTTTAATTCCGCGATTTATTTTAATTATTATAACTAAAACTATCACTATCATCAAGTTCTCTTTCAATATCCAATAATTATGCAGAATATGCTTAAAAAGACTGATCTAAAAATTAGAAATCAGATTTTTAACATCTTAAAATTGGAGAACTAAACTCCGAACAGAAAAAGTCTGAATCATCTCTATTACACTCATATATTTAAAATTTATCAAATTTATGAGATTAAGCTCTCTTATTCTTTTTTTCACACCATAAATTAGTACAATGAATAGCACTTTTAGTTGGCCTAGAATTTTTCTATTTTATACTTTAAAAATTTTAAATCATGTATTCTTAATCACCAAAGTAAAGAAAGCTTTCATTTTATTATTTCATATTCTATAAATATATATAATTTATTAAAATAAGTATAATATAATGTAATACTTTAATTGTATTTTAATCATTTTGTAATTACGTTTTATAATTCTTCAAACTTTTGGTCAAAGTCTATATATGGCTTTTTTACTTTTCTATTTAAAAAATCTCTACTATTTATATCTTGATTATTATCTTTAATTTACTCCTATCCCTGGAAATATTCATATTTCTAAGGCAGCTTTAACTCTTTAATATTACAAATTTCTTTTAAATTTCTTTCTTGACCAGGATATTATGTTTTCATTATTATAAATAAATAAATTTGTTAATAATGCTCAAATATTTATTTTGTTTGTTCCAATTTGCAGCGCTATTTTTAAATTTATTAAATAATTACTTAAATTAAAGAATATTAAACTAAAAGAGTCACAAAAATTATTAGTTATTCTTAAAAAAAAAAATTAAAATTCATAGTTTAAATTATAAATATTAATTATAAAATGTGATAAAAATATCAATTTATTTTATATTTATATAGTTAATATTATGTTATTTGAAAAATTAAATTATATAATTTTATAAAAATGATAATAATTTTGAGAAATGAAATTTATGTTTATTTTAAGTAAAATTAACTGTAAAATTAGAAACAAGAACTAATTATTCCTTTTTATTATAAATTTATTAAATGGAGCAAAATGAAAAAAATACAATGTGCTCAGAAATCAATGAAGAAGTAAAAATAAATAGCAAAAATATTGAGAAAATCATGGAAGAAATAAGACACATAAAATATCAACAAAATTTATATTAAGAAAGATAAAATATCTCAAGTACCTATATATTTATAAATTTAAATTATTAATTACAAATTTAAATTTACAATAGAATCATAAAATGAAACATATAATAATGAATAAGAAAGAATATTTTTCAAAAATATAATAGAAAAAGAACTTCTTTATATTAAAGATTAGATAAGCACTTAAAAACAAGAATAAAAATAATATATTAAAGAAATGACAAATAACTTTTTATAATTAGAATAATATGTAAAAAAAATAGAATTAAAGCAAAATGAAAAGATTGCATAATTGGATCTCAAATAAAAATAAACCAAAATGGAATTTCAAGATTAATTGAAAAACAATTATTTGTTGATTAATGAATTTAATTCTTTTAAGTAAACAACTTAAAAATAATTTGAATCAATTTTAAGAGAAGCCAAATAAAATACTTAAAATAGTATTTAAGAAATACTACGATAAATGTAAAATATGTAGTAAAATTCTTAAAAACACAACTAAAACATTGATTAAAAGTATGAAAAATTAATAGAATTTAAAAATGAAATAAACAAAACTTTGCAAGATAAGGCTAATGCATCTGATATTTAGTAAATTGAAAGAAAGTTTGCTTTAATGCCAGACATCGTTTTAGCTAAATAATTAGTACTAAGAAAGTATAATTTAATAGAGTAAATAAATAATAAAATGGAAAAAAAATCAGATTAGTTAGAAGTTATATCGATAAATATTTTGAAAAGGTTAGTATAATATAATAAAACAAAATATAGCTACTTAATTTTATAAACTATTAAAATACTAGAATATAAGAACTTGATACAGAAGTTTTATAAAAATAAAATAAGCTTGACTTTGAATAATTTAAAGAAAGTATTGAAAAAGATGTTTAGTTTTTAAATTAGCAATACGATTAATTTCATAGTAAAGATGAAGATTTACAAAAGTAAATTATAGAAAATAAAAAATGGTCCTCAGATGAGGTAATTTAAATAGGAAAGGAAATTAGTTAAGCCGCAGAATAAGACTTATGGATTTCTCTTCAGAGAAATTTTGCTTCTATCCCCGTTATGGAGTCTAAATTACGAATCAAAGCTGATATGGCTGACATAATAGGTAAAAATACATTTTATAATAATAATTACTAATTTTTATTACAATTACATTTTTTAGAACTGACAAAAATCAAAGCTGATAAAGAATTCACTGTTATATTGAATCAATAAATTCAAGAAAGTTTTAACATAGCGGAAGGAATCTACAGTACTTTGTTAGAATTTATGAAAGTGTATTATCTATCTTTTAAAAATAATAGCTTATTTTTAATTTTTAACAAATTATATAGATAATCAGATAAATATTTTGGGGGGAAAATGGAAGAAAACACAAAATAGAGACTAATTGAAAAAACCATACATGATATTGAATAAATGAATCAATCTTTCATTAAAATTAAGCTAGAAATCAGAAAAAAGCAGCATAAAGCAATTCTTAATTCAAAAACATAATTTTAAGATAAAATATAAGGAAATATTTAATCTCACTCAATGGACAGCAATACGCTTTTACAAATGACATCTAATAAAAATAACATTAATAATAATAAAAAATTTAAAGATGAAATGAATTCAACATAATTATCATTTAATATAACTCCTTAAAAATATAATCATTCCTAATCTACAATTAAGGAATCATAAGAAAATTTAGATTTACAAATTGAAAAAAAATGCACTGCAAATAACTATTAAAAAATAAATCATTTTAAAGAAGAAGCGTAAGTGTGATGGGAAATAGAACGCATATGGCATAGAATTCTGATTAAAAAACTAAAAAAAATGAATAAAATTCAGATATATTTATATAATTGTAAGGCGATTCGACCTAAAAATTAAATAAATCAACATATATTTCATATGTTAGGAATACACCACTTAACAAGAGCTTAAAAAAGCATTCTATGACTCCAATTAGAAAAAATCATCTTATAACATAATCACACACTTTTACACAAAATAAAGGCCATTTAAGGCCATTAATAGTTAATACTAGTGAAACAAGCAAATTAATGACTGATTTTACAGATTATTAATAAAGCAGATATGATAGTTATTTACAAACGGGAACTCATACTGAACAATATGAATAAAAGGGAAAGGAAACAAATATAAAGGAAGAAAGCAATGATATTTTGAAATTTACATAGCTATGCTGAATGAATGAAGGAATTAATTAATTAATTTTGTAATTTTAATTCAAAATTATATAAAATATAAATACTTCAAGTTTTAATTCAATTTTACTCTTGATATAATTTAATTTTTACCAAAAATTAATTATAATATAAGTATATAACTAATAATTTTTGATGGATTATAACTAATAATAATTAAAACTTCTCTTAGTCTCACATATAATGCATTATGACATATTAATTAAGAGAAAAACAATAATAAATAATTAATAACATTTAATTATATATAACATATTACATAATTAATAATATACAAACAGCCATGGCATTTTATATGGACGCTAAGAGAATACCACCTGAAAGGCTGGTAGATAGACCTCCTTAAGAATATGATAGAATTCTATAAACGTTTGATATAGATGGTACGCATTTTAAATTAATATTATATTAAGTGGATTTATAAAGATCTGTAAATTTCTCGATAATATAAATCAAATAAAAATTTATTTATTATGTAGGTGCAAGATCGAAAATAAAGAATTTTTAACCTGAATCACATGGATATTCACTAAAAACAAATGATATTTAAGGTATGAAAATTATATTTGGGGATATTTATTTTGCATATAACCTAATTTAAGTGATAAGGGTATTTATTATATTTTTTTCCTTTCTAGGGGCGCAACCAAGAAGGAAAATTAGAAATATATGGGGAAAATATGATTATAATCCTACTGATAAGTAAATAAATAAATAATAGTATGAATTAGATTTTGATAATCTTTTTAAAATAAATTAATTCATTTAAAAGAAACCTTTCGCTTTCTCAAGCCTATTTGCCTAAACTACAATAGACTATGTAAGCATAACCAGCTGGGATATAGCCCTATCATAACATTCCTAAGACTAAAGAGCAATCAAATTAAAGTTCTGTCAATCTATAGGACGGCAATAATGAAGATAAGATATTTCATGAAAGAAGACATAATTTAGAACCAAGAAGTTAGATAAAATAATAGCAGATATTTAGACCAGCAGAAGCACTACAGTAAATTATATTATAAACATTTTCTTTAAGTAATATAAATATTAAATTTATATAAATTGTTAATTATAAGACCCTATCTAGACTATGATAAAGTTGTTACTCCTTATTAAAAAAAATACAGAGATTAATAAATTTTAGAAAAACACTAAAAAGAATTAGAAGCTTAAGGAAATATAGGAAAACATAATGATCTTCCTTACAAAATGGTAATATAAAATTTAAAAATAAGGCTATCAATATAATAATTATTAAGTAATTGGTTAAGGAAGTAGCATTTAAAAAATATATATATTTTTTTTTTATTAGGAATCATACAGATAGACCTAAGATAGAATGAACAAATATGATCCCTAGTAAGTAGAGCAATATGTAAAATAAAACCAAGAATCTTCTCAATTCAATAAAAATTATGAGGAATTTTATAGAGGATATACACCTACCAGCGAAACATAAAAATAATATCCTTAAACAAAAACAGCATTAGAGTAAAAAGCTCTTCAGCTTAGTTAAAATGCTTAAATGGCCTAAAAAAACCTTTAGGTTCAACCCTAAACTACATCTAACGCGTAAAGGTAGCAATATTCTAGAGATAATATCAACTAAGCTCCAGAGTATTATGATAATAATAATTATTCTTAACCCGATTATGTTAAATAGTAAAATTAACCAGATTATTCTTAATAATAACTACCTCGTCTAAATTCTTAACAATAGTAATAATAATCACTAACTATAGATCCCTAAGCCCCTAATAAACCCCCATCAGCAGGGATGAGAAGATAGTATCAGGGAAGCCAATCAGTTTCGAATATAAACACATAATCTTGGAATAATTTTAGATATAACCCAGTTGGAGGATTTATTGAGTAATAAATAAAGTTGCTTTTAAATATTCAGTAATTATAACTTTCAATTTTTTTTTAGAGATAAAAGAGAATATAAGAGAGATTAATCTTCAGCTATTGAAAAATAATATTATGATAACTATTCCCAGTAAAGAGCTGAAGAAATGAGAAAATCTTAAAATTAACCTACAAAGCCATATGCTTCTTAAGCTCCCAATGTTAAATTGGATTATAAATCAATTGACCATAATGATTAGGGACAAATTAATGAAATAGAAAAATAATTAAATAAAAACAGAGATAACATTAAATTTGGTCGATCTTAATTATTTGATGAATTTTTAATTAAACCTAATATAGCTTCTCATTAAAGATAGTAATTTTTTATTAATTTACATCTAAAAATCAGTTTATATTTAATTAATTTTTCTAAATTAATTCTATAAATAGATTAAAATTATATATTTTATTATTTAGATTTATAGGAAATACCATCCCAGAAAGTATGTAATCCAAGTTTCCTTAAAGATATGGCCCTATAGCAATGAAAAACTTCAGCAATAATATAATGGATAATTGAATAATAAAAACTAAAATTAAAAATATAAAAAATAAAATTTATATAAAGTTATGCATATATAAATATTTATACATTCATGCTATTTATCAAATTTCTAATAAAATAATTATTAGTAAAGCAATGTTATGGGGAAAAAGAAGTTAAAATTAATTAAAAAATATAGAAAAATACAAGATTAATACATAAATATATTAATCAATATATTTTAGAATTTTAAATAAAAAACCAAACCAAATACTAAAAACATAACCTATCAATTATAATCAATTTAAAAATAAGAATTAACGATATTTTGTAACTATTATATATTACTGCTATATGAATATTGAAGAAAAAGAAAATAGATAATTTATTTATAATGTAATTATTATAATTAAATAATTTAATTGTCAATAATCATATGCTAATTTTATTTTAAATTAATATATTTATATGTGGGTTAAAATAATCCATTTCAAAAAGTAATAGCGAATAAAAAGATGCTTATTATAATTGAGAAAGTGGTAAAAAGAGAATTTAAGGATATCTTGATTTCTTTACACTACAAATTATCATCACTATTAGTGTACCCCATCTCACATTATGAACATTGATTTTCATATACTCCTGAATATATTTTACAGTTAGGAATTTCTCTTATACACCTATTGGCATTAATTTTATATCCTTGAATACATTATATACACTGTCCATTTAAGTATTCTTAGCATAATTCATTCATATTCATATATTATTGATTTCTTTTACATGAGAGAAAATCTTATGCCAAGTCATAACTTTACATACACTATTCACATTTATCTTATTTTGAATATTTCAAACAGTTATCATTTTTGGAATACAAGTACCATCATTTTCTGATTTTAATCTATATCCAATAACACATACTTTGCAATTCATTTTCTCTGTTGAGGCTGTTACAGTTGAGTTACTCTATAATACAGCACAATTTTTCATAATAAATCTAAAAAAATTATATTGCAGTTCAAACAAAGATGTTTTCAAATATTCTAATTATGTATAAAAAATGTTGTTTACCTGCTACTCATTGAATAGGCAATATTCAATAAAATGAAGGCAAGAACTAATTGAAACTATTTCATTAATCTTTTTTAATGCTTGAGAACTATATTAGCTAATTGAAAGTTAAATATAATATATTGTTATATATATTTTATTTAGTAGTTTATTTATTTAGTTATTTATTTATTTAATTTTGTTTTGTTTTATTTTGTTTTTTTATTTAAATCATCATCTCGGTATATAAAATTATATTATAAATACATATTTGCTTCTCATTATTTTTTTCTAAATTACTAATTGCTTACTGATATAGAAATTATAATTCTTTAAAACATGTCTATATTCAGATAATTTTAAATATTATTTATTAAAGAGATATATTAGCCTTTAAATATTTCTACATTATTTGCTTTAAATGTTAATTTTAGTTGAAAAAACTATATATATAAAGGTAGTGGCTATTTATCAATTAAATTTTCTATATGAATAAAATCCCAATTATCGATTCATTATATTAATTGTATTAAATATCATGTAGAAATATTGATTTTATATTATAATTTGATTGACTTATTTTTATTAAAAAATCTCATTAAATTCTTATATTTAATGCAATATTAGAGATTATCATAAAAAAATTCTTATACACAAATTAAGTTAAATTAATTATTTTGGTATAGTTGGAAATTATGTATAAGAAAATTATAGAATTCTAAAGATTAAATTTGCATAAAATCAATATTTATCCCTTATTAATTAAAAAAAAAAGATATTTTAAAAATTATAAATAGATTCAAAAAACTAATTAATAATATTATATTAAACTTAAATGAATATTAGTATATAAATATATATACATTATAATTTAAACTTATTAAATTAGATGTATTAGTATTTTTTTCTATATTATTTATATATATAAAAAACAAATAAATTAATTTATATTAAATATACTATTCAATTTAGATATTATCGAACGTATAAAATAATAGAATCTACTTTAAAAAATGAATTTAAGCTTATAAGCACATATTATTTATTTACCAAAAAGTTGTACATATTGAGGTTTAATATATAAAATAATGATATTGTGATCTATCTATACGTTATAAATAAGGTATACCATGAAATATAATATTTCAAAATCTATGAGTAATATAATATATATTATTAAATTATAAAATACATATTATTTTAGTATTTCTTATAATTATAAAAAATAATTAATTTTTAGGTTTAACTTATGATAATTAATTTTATTTACTATTATAGTTATAATAATAATAATTAATTTTTATGGTAATTATATATACAGTATCAAAATCAATTATTTTAAGTATGTCTAATTTTCTGTGGCATATTAGAATACAAATTTTCTTAAAGAGTATAATTATGATAAGTAGTTATATGCTGATTTAAATAATATGATAGTAGATTCAATTTTTTCAAAACTTAATGTAGTTATTGTTAAATTATCAATTTAAATTTAAATTTCCCCCATATATTTTTGTTGGCAATTAGAATATTTTATTAATATTAAATACTTTATAATTACAAATTAGAATATTGAGTAAACAAATTATGTTTTATATTTCAGGGAAAATTAAGTTTTTGCTTGATTTTTCTATATTTTTTGAAATTAAGATATCCCAATAAAAATAGAAAATATTAACTTATATTTAATTAATAATACCCTTATTTCAAATATACTTAGCGTATAAACTGTTTTATGATGTCATATAAATTTAAATAATAATAGTAGGTATTTATAAAAAAATATTAAAGGTTGCTGCAAAAATAGTAATGATTTTAATAAATAAATATAATAATTATTCATGTGTATAATTATTATATTAATATATATGTATATAAATAAAAAAATAAGGCAATAAATTATTTTTCAGCTAAATGTTAAAAATTAATAATAATTTTTATTTTTATGTTCAGAATTTTTTATAAAATTATATATTTTAAGTACTCTTGATCTTTTATCTTTTAATTCTTACATATCTTACTACTTTTATTATTTTATATAATTAGGATTACTTTCTTTTTCTTTTTAAAGAGCTTCGTTTTTTTACAGCTGTTAGTATTTTTGGTCAATTTAATTTGATTATTATTAGATTACTTTCCATTCTTTTGGATTCAAAATGAATTATTACACTATTTTAAATAATTATATTGAGTTAAATGCTTAAAATAATAAAATATTCTTACTTTTTAATTCTTCCGTTGATGATGTGCAATAATTACAAAAATTCATGTTTTAATGACACTATTTATGGAAAATATGCCCACAAGCAAATTAATTAAAATATTCACATTGTCTATTATAATGCTTAATATTTATATTACAGCTTTTACATTATATGGCTAAAACTTAACCTTATTTCTAGAAACAATTTAAATTTAAATTTAAATACTTTCTAATTTTTATCATACTAAATAAATATACCATTTTTTGCGAAAAGTCTATATTATTTAAAATTATATCATCCTACAAAATAGAACAAGCCTATTCTAATATTGATTATTCGTGAGAGTAATTATATAAAAGTCTTGTTAATGTCCTCTTTAAATCCTTTTGAGTGTATTTAGAAAAAGTGAAATCTAGATGTTCTATAATCTTTGATAAATTGATATATTGAACCATTTTTTCGAATATTTCACTGTATATCTCACTGATCATATCTTGATAGAATTCTTTTGCTCCGGTAGCAAATAGGTCCTATTGTGCGGATATAGATTACTAAAAATCTAGCAAATAATCGAGCATTTAGAACCAATTATTCTTAAAAATTAATAAAGTTAAAAATTAGTTGAGAGATGATTTAGTAAATTCTTTAAATAATTTACTTCACTTTCCTCATCATCTCTTTTATTGTTTTCTATACAGACATTGATGCAAGGATCTATTTGTTATTTTATTTTATTTTTAAAGTTTCTTATTCTCTCTTACTTAAATTGGAAGAAAAAGGGTTTTTTTTCAGATAATTTTTAAATATCTAGTATAATATAATAATGCTATAATTGTTTTAAAAAATATATTTAATTTTTATTACATCGAAATAAATTAAAATGGATTCTTCTATCGCCCCGCTTCTCTGATACAAAAATGCAATTGCATTCAAAATATTATATTATTTTACTGCCTTCATAGCTTCGTCTAAAGGATAGTAATAGTTTTTAAGTTCATTCAATACCTAAAACAATATATAAAGAGTTTTTAACATATAAAAATATATAGAAAATCCTTCACCATTTACCTTATTTGGCTGTAATTAACAAAGAAGTTGGATATACAGATTAAGGAGTTCGTCTTCTATATCATTATTTTTATTTCCATTTTCAGAGTTTGATCTTTTATACGCGATAATGCTTTCTATGAATTGCAATTGCAAGTCAGGGTAATTGTTTAATTTTTTTACAGCTTCGTTTTTTTATGAGGAGTTAAATTTTTCCAATAATTAACGAAACTTTTCGCTGTTTATTTTGACAAAAGCTGCCACATTATTTATCAAATACCCCAACAAATCTTCGATAGATTTTTAATTAGAAACTGTGCGATCGCTTTGCAATTCTTCAAACAAATTGAAAGTGTAGTCAAAAACTTGGTTTTAAATATCTTTGTTCTGATCGCGAAGGAAACTGTCCAAGGATAATAGATACTCTCCTGCTAAGTAGTGCAAAAAGGCTTTTACTTTTCCGAAATGATTTGAAATTTTAATTAAATATTGCAGTTTATCCTTTTGTTGCTTCAACACTTCTTGGTAATATTGAAGTAACTTAAGTAAATTTTCATTTTTTCTTGTCTCCACCTTTTGTTATCTGTGGCCAATTTTTTTCTCCAACAACTTTTGGTCATTTACGACATGAAGTGGATAGTATTTGTGCATATTTAGGTCTGGAAAGGACAAAATATAAGACACAACATCATAGGCTAAAGAGTAGGGAATCTAAATGTCTTTCCCTGAAGCTTCGCAAATGAAATGCATAAAGCACCCCTTGACTTGCAGATTTGCTTTATCATACGTTTCCTCCAGCAAGTTAATCATTTAAACAAAAATGGATTCTTGCTAATACGACACATCATCTCCAGTCAATAAGTCGAGTTAATCCTGTTGTTGGGAATTCTACGATTTCTGGTACTACTGTAAGTCGTTAAACTTGTTTGAAGATTGAATGCTCAGTTTTAGTTAATTCTCATTTTGTTTCAGAAAAATTGAAGGCCACCCTTCAAAGAATTGAAAAATCACAGCAAAGGAAACATAGGGATCAATGTCAAGTAAATACTTCAAGTTCTCTTTTGCAAACATCCAAATAAAAAGATGTTAAACCACTTAGGAATATAGTTTTTCTTCTAATTCTGAATCAGGGAATAGTTTCCCTTCCAAAGATAATTTCAAATACCTAAGTTTTTTAATTAATTTTGATTTAATATAGTTACTATGTTATTTTCTTACCATAGACATTTGAGTCCCAATTTTTAGTTTTTTAAAATTTCGCCGAGCTTTCTTGCTCGTTTTCTTCTTCCAACTCGCTCAAACACCGCTTGTATTCCGAAAACATTTTAACTATGGGACTGATGAAGTCATTTTGGACTCTGGTAGAAATATAAATCAGGGGAGAATACAATTTAATTTCCAGGCAAACGGTCATCACCAGTGCTGAATCAATCAATTCTGTATCCAAGTTAATGACCATTTATTTAACGACCGTTAGTTTGTTTTCCTTTTTATAGTAATTGACTATATCTCTAAACTCATCTATCGTCACGTATTTAATTTGGTTTCTTAAAATGAAGGGCTCCAAATCTGCCAAAAATAGATTGTACACTTTGTACTTTCTGAATAGCCGCGCCATATTATGGAAAAGCGTTTGGTAGCTTTCCAAATAGATGAGATATTCTATTGTGGTGAGAATTTTGTTTTGCCACATGCTTTCGTTGTCGGGAGCCAAGATATTTCCCAGTTCTTCTATATAGCTTTCTAACAGTCCTTCTAGATATTTCTTCATGGCAACTTTGTTACCGACCTGGTTAATTTGCAGCCCGTAGAAGTGCTGATAATGACCCAAATACATTTCCAAACTGAGTTGAAGCGCATGGATCCACTCGCGCTTCTCCGAGAGCATGTTCAGCTTCGATTGCCAGTGCTTGAAATCAATAATGTACACATGTTATTTGGAGCCCAACAAGAACAAGTAGTTATTGTATATTTTCAAACTCTCAGCGAAGCAAGACCGAATGAGGTCATTTTTTTCCTTAATGTATGTGTGGAACAGTATGTCAATTTTTAGGACGATGCTTTCCGTAATCGGGAACTCTTTCCAGTCTATAACTTCATCGCCGTCTTCGTCCAACTCTATCTCATTTAAAGTCGAAGGATCTTTAAAATTTCGTATTTCTACTATGTCCACGTGATGAAGAACGTTTAAAAAACATAAAAATGTTTCGGAGGCCCAGTGCAGATACAGTATATCATTTTCTACTTTAAAAATTGATTCCAGAGACTGATTGCACTTAAACTAGCCGTTATTTGCTATTTAAAAATCCGAAAATTGTACAATTTTGATGATGTCTCCCCAACTGAAGGCCAACTTGAGTCCCTCACTATTTTCAGGGTTAAAACTTACATACGGCAACTTCCCCTATTTATCTGTATTCTCTTCCCTCGTTGTTTTATATACCAATTCAATAGCGGAGTCAATTTTGAATACAAGAATCATTGAAAGACTGGCGAAAGCCAGAAATCGAACCAACTAATTGTTTACCACGATGGCTCTTTGTTGTATTTGGTAAAAAGTCTCATCGTAACTAAATAATACCTTTTTATCTTTATTGTAGCCAAAAAATCCCTTTTCTAAAGTCGTAAAAGCTACAGTTCCATTCTAATCTGAAGTAATGAATTTCGTAAAGGATTAGTTTTTAATGAACTAAACGCAAACGACCGGATTGTCATGAATGTCGTTGAAACTTTTAAAGCAATTTTTCTTTTTTACTTCAAACATAACTATCTGTCCCTTGGAATAACCCGCCAAAATATACTCCCCATTTTCGCTAAAATCTAAAGAAGTTACAGCCCCGTAAAGCTCTGTTCCTTACGAAGGAGGCTATAATACAATGTGTTCAGTTGCAGTTATTACCAAAACATGTGAACTGGCTGTTCCTAAGGCAACCAGGTATTCTCTAAAAACTGCGATGCATTTAAATCGAAAACTGTTTACTGTATTTTGGTCCGATTTTTTCAAAAAGAGAAGCATTCTAGGGTCAGTTCTGATGCTCCAGGGCTGGAGTAACTCACTCAGTTTCTGATCTTTTTCCTAATTCTTCTATTGTCCCACGTGGAATATCTTCGGGAATCTCTTATTTATTAGATTCATTTCCTCGCTGGATATTTTAAGAGGATCCTTTTCCTCCTGATCGATTAAATCAGTAGGATCAACCAAATGACTATAGTCAACTGTTTTTCGAATACTATTGTTCTCTGCAGATAATTCGCTATTTTCATTATTGTACTAATTTTCTTTAACTTGTGAGTCGCCATATTAACTCGATACTACTGAAGAACTCCCTTCCTTTTATTGGGTTTTTCGGTTTTAATAATATTCGTCTTTTTGTATTTCTTCATATATCAAGTCTAACTCTTCTTAATTTAAATCTAATTTCTGCAAATCTTATGTGTTAATCTCCAAATCCAATTACGTGCTGTCCTTCAAAAAAAGGTTTTAATTACACGACCATCCATCAATAATAGAAAAATAAATATAATGATTTCACAAAAATTGCTTACAGTTTTGTTTAATTGCAAGGAATTTCGTTAGTTTCTCACTTCACCGTCTCCTTCTAAATCTTTTAAAAAATTCTCTAGTCTTTGTTTCTCAGCCTGATTATATATCTAATTCGTCCCGCTTTCATCGCTTTTTCTCGATAAAGCAGGGGACTTGACCAATTCGCTCGAAATTTTCCCGAAACTCGATTTCCGTTTTCTTCTTGTAGATTCAAGTTATTGCGAATTGTTTAAATTCTCTATAGACATCCTTTCCTCTTATTGGTTACTACCAATTAATTAATTTTCTACATTGATTTGCTTATCTTTTGCAACTATGGAATTAGAATTTCTATTAGGATTTTCTCCTAAAATATCCATTAAATCTGTATCTTTAAAATCAATTTGTTCTGAAGGATCTAATCCTTCTAGTAAATCATTAATATTAATTTCGTTTGCTTTGTCAGACATTAAAGTGTTAAATTAATATTATTTAAGTATGCTATGGATATAATAATATATTTATTTATTTATTTATGTTATTTTATTATATTTTTTATTATAAACTTAAAAAAAAAAATATTGTGTATTTTATTTTCAAAGCTAATTATTTGATAAACGTAAAAATCTCAGAAAATTAATTACAATTCTGAAAAACCCTAATAGAAAAAACTTAAATATTAGTAATTAATTAGTTTTTTATTTTTAAGATAACTTAAAATGTAGCTTTTATTACAATATCATCTTAAATGTATTTATATTTCGACAATTAGTATTGAATAAATATAAATCCAACCATTTATATATATATATCAATTTATAATTTAATTTAATAAATGCTGAAAATATGTTTAATATTATATAAATAATGAAGAAAAAAAATATAAAATTTGATTTTATTAAGTTCAATATTAGTAGCCTCCTCCTCCGTATGATTATGGTTATTATTACCTACGCTAAATACCTCTGGAGTTAGATATTTAAAAATCAGAATAATTATTATTATTATAATTATTTTATTATTCGTATTATTAATTATTATTGTTATAATATTGGCCATCACTATTTTTAATCCCATTTTGATTGCTAAAAGGCCTATTGCTATTTTATCCCCCTCTCTGATAATCCTAGGCATATCCCAAAATTTAATCTAAATCTTATTTTTTATTCTATCTATATTAGGCAGAATGAGAATACCTATTTTCTTCATTTTCCTCTACTTCTTTTCCCCAAAAATCGAATTCCTTTTTTAAATTCTGCTAAGAAGAAATTTTGTTGAAATCTTCTGCATTATAAGCATTTGTTATAGAGCCTCCACCAGATAGTTTAGATTTCAAGTCGTTTTAAAATTGATTTTTTTATAACCTTACTTATTCATCGACTTTGAAATTTATTATTTCGTCCTAATACAACATTTCTCTTTGTTTATACTGCCTTAACTCTCGTTGCAATTTTGAAATTTCATTATTTTTATTCTTTATTTCATCGTTCGCACTTTAAAGCTGCAATTATAATTTTTTATTTTCACTCATTAAAATCAATACTGTATCTTCAAAATTACTTTTGAGGTCTAGTGATTGCAGATGGTTCATTTTTGCTAACTTTCCAATTAATTTTAAGCCCTATTAGTGGCTCTTATGGCTCTCTCATCTTTTCTATTTTCATGAAACTTTTAAATCTTTTTATTGTTAAAAAATATGAATAAAATAAAAATTTCTTCTATAAATAAATTTTATGTACCCCATCTGCTTTAAATTATGATTATAAGTAATTTATTTTGTGATTCGTTTCTTAAAGTTAAATATCTAATTTGGTCAATTAATCATTGCAGTTTTATTCATATTTTGTATTCAATTCTTTGGTATCTAATTTAGAATGAGTTGGCTTGTTTAACAAAATATCTAAATAAGCTTTTGTCAATGGTTCTTTTCCAGTTATCTGGGATTTTTAATATTGCCCATCCATGTTATTATTATTTTTTACTTCTTGTTTTTATTTAATTATTGGAAAAATAAATAAATATATATATATTTAATTAATAATAATAAAGGAGAGTGTGTGAATTAATTATTATTAGATAAATAAAAAGTTAATAATATTAATTTCTTATCCTTGGTTTCTTATAGTTTCAAATAAATTTAAATATTAAAAAAAAATGAGGTAAACTTTTTTTAAAATTTTAAGTTTTATTCAACTATATATTATTATATTTAAAGTAATATATAATACAAATACTTAAATTATACAATTTTATTTAATTAAAAATCAAATTAACAAAGCAACTAAAGCTATAATCATAGAGAAGCAGAAGGTATTTAAAATAGAGAATGAAGATTCTTTTTTTTATTCAATACCACTGCATTTAGTATTATTGGGCCAATTGACAGTATCAATATAACTTTTTCTTTCTCCTGAAGATTGATTCATCCAAGCCTTAAGAGATTATAAGGCAGTATTTCCAGATTTTTCAGGAACTTGATAGTTATCTCCTCTGTAAATATTTTTTTCTCTAAAAGCAACATGGAAGGCACCTAAATTAAATTTTTTAAAAATCCCATTTTTGCATATCAAAAAAACATTAATATAATGTACAAGAAATAGACCAAGTAGATGAATTAGATTTAGCCTACAATACTTCATTGAGTCTTTTAACTGTAGTTTCTTTAAGGGCGTGGGCGAGAGTTTTTGCTTTTTCATCACATTTATTAATAGTATTATCTTCAACACATTATTGCTGGTAGAAGTTTCTCAACTAATAGGTGTCATAGTTAGATTATATTATGAAAAGGTTAGATTTAATTTTAGGAGCAATATATTCAGGAGAAATACATTTATAGGCATTTAAGGGATCGTTTATTACGTCACAATCTAATTAATAATTAATTGTTATTAAATTTTTAATAAATTAAATTTACTTTGGTATTTAAATATTAAAGAAATTATTGGGATATTATTATTGATTTATTACTTTGAGGGTATATATCAGTAGCAGTTCTGCTTAGAATTTTCCCTACCATTATTCTTGTAGAAATTCCCAACACGGTAGTTTAAGTTTCTAAAGAAGGGTGGTTAATGAAAAATCCGGAGTCGGGAGCAGCCCAGAATTTCAAATTTTGAATGCTATTAAATTAATCCTTGATAAAATCGGCATAGTAGAAAGTAGCAAGTCCTCCGGCACTATATCCTTTTATACAAAAAAAAAAAAATCAACATTAATTTTATAATATTTTTATTTCAAAATAAAATAATACCTGTAACCAAAATGTCAGTTACTTAGATATTAGAACTAGCGAATTTCAACTTAATATCTGCGATGGTGGCTTTAACGTTATCAGCTCCTCTGAAATAGAAGTCAACCCCTTTGTAGCTCCAAACGTCAGCTCTAGTTCCCTAAAAGGCAAATCCATCACAGTAGGGCAGATAGACTTAAGTTAAAAATTATTTATATAAATTCATATTAATATATTAACTTAATTTATATCTTTTTATTACCTTTAGTCCACTCATTTAATTTAGGTTCTACTTTTTCATCTTCAGGGAAGTTAAGATCGAAGGTACTCTTCCAATTAGTTGAACTTCCTTAATCTGTACTTCTTCTAGCGGTACAGGCTTATCCAATTAAATCTTCGGTGGGAGCTAAGCAACCTCCTCCTCCCTTTATTAATCATAATATTATTTATTTAATTATTTTTATGGAAGAAAATGTATTTTATTTAAGTTTATTTGTATTGTTAATATTTATAATATGCAAGTATGCTTTAAATATTAGAAATTTTTATAAAATTTTGAATTAAGTACAAAATTAATAGAAAAATAAAATAAAAAACAATATTAAATTTTTCTTCTTTTAATTATAAAATATTTTTTAAAACTAAAAAATTCCTTATTATAATGGTACTAATATAGACAGAATACAATACTATTTATATAAAAATTAATAATTGATATATTATTACTTGGAAATAAAAAAGAATTTTATTTTTATTGGCTCCGCTTCCTTCTTTATAATAATACCCTGATTGTGTTCCATCAGTACATTTGGCATTAGGATAAGTATTTGTATTAAATTTGTTAAGAGTCAAAGCAGCGATAGAGTTACAAACTGCAAGAGATAAGAGTAAAACAACTTTTAATTTCATTTTCTAATTTTTTTTTTTTTTAATTTATTTATTTATTATTTTTTTTTTATTTGAATATTAATTGTTCAAGCTATATATATAAAATAAAGTTATTTCTTAATTTTAATTATTTGAGTTAAAGAGAGTATATGAGTTAAAGGTTTAAACTAATTGAAACCAATTTATTCTTTCTAAAATTACTAGAAATAGAATTCATAAAAGCTAAATTGAATTATAAAACTAACGTAGGTTTTAACTGCAATCTATAAACTATAATTATTTAATTTTTAATGATGAACCTTATAATATTATTTATTTATGAGTTATGGGCATAATAAACCTTAGAAAAATAGCATTTTACCAATTAAATAAATATTGTATCATAATTTTTTAATTAATATTCATATTTTATTTTCCTTATTTTGAGATAAATATAAAATAAATATTTACAAATATTTCATAAAATATTTTTCTAATATATAATCTTCCTAATTGATATAATTAATTTCAAATATAAAAAAATGCAATTATGTAGTTTTTTATAAAAAATGATTTTATTCAAAAATGGTTGAAATTATAACTAATTCTATATAGAACGATAAATTTTATAATTCTAAATATTATTTAAAGAGAAAAAAAATTAATCGACATTAAATCATGGTTTTTTAACTTTCTTTCTTTTTCTGGTAATACCAGTTAATATATAAATATACTATTGAAAATAAAATTATTGATTTGCTTGAAAATAGCTCTGTCATGCAGAGATAACTAATATTTTATAGACAAATATAATTTGGGTCTAATAATCATATTCTTTTATTTAAATGGGATATAATTATATTCTTAATAATTATGACTTTAAATATTAAAAATAAGTATAATATATATAAATACTTTAAAAAATAACAACTCTATCTATATATATAAATAGTATAATTTTCCATTACATTGTTAAATGTAATTTTGGTACTCTAATTATAAGAATCAGTAATTTTTTGATATATTTTTATGAGTTAAAGTTTTAACTAATATGATAACAAATACTTTAGAATAAAATTTTAATTTTAACTAATGGTGATAAAAATAAGCTAGAAAATTAAATTGTTGATTATAATATTAAATATTTGATTGACCACTTTAAAAGATATTAGAATTTCTATATTTACTAATAAAATATTACTGTAAAATATAAGTTATTACAATTAAAAATATAGACGGGATTAATATAAATAAAATTAACCATAAAAATTTTTAGAAATATACTTTAGAATTTTCATACAAAAGAATTATATTATATATTATATATTATCTAAGAAATATAATTTTTGGGTTTTATTAAGAGTATTATCAGCTTTTAATTAAAGTATAAAAAAATAAATCTATAAATTAATTGTAATATGATTAACTAAGAAAGCTATTTAATTTAACAATATTCTAATTAAAAATAATTGATCATATAAAATTAGTTAACAAGGGTGATTTAAACTTCATTGTTTGATTTTTTTAAACTAATATAAACAATTATTAAGTAACGTAAAAGTAACATTAATAAGATAAATAAATAGAATATAACATTAATTGTTTCTTTATATTAAGTATCAAGAATTTGAATAATTTACCAATTCATATTTATATTTAGCATAATATTTAAGAATATTTGGCAGATAGGAAATTTTAAATTTTGAATAAATGTATATTAATAACTCTTTTTGTTAATATAGAAATATATAATTTACATCATAAAAATAATAAATTGGTTAATATATCCAGGATATTAATTTAAATATTTTTTCATAATATGTATTCTCTACAATTCTTAAAAGAAAGCAATTAGTAATTTTGAGATCATAATCCGAAATAAAATATAAAAAAATACATTCTGTAGTAGTTTTAGGATAAATGAAAATGAAAATATTTATTTTTATTTGGAAGATAATATTATTAAATTTAGAGATCTAATAAATTTTATACAATTCATTAAAAAAATAATTAATTTCACATAAATAATTTGTAGGAGAAAAAAACTATAAATTATGAAGAGAAAATAAATATGATAAAAATATATATTATATTTATATGACTTTAATGGTATTATATTTTATACTATTGTAGAGTGTTGGCAATTAAATATAAAATCATAAATATATAATTTACTAATTTGATTTATATTGTTACTGTATTAAAAAAAAAATTCAAAATTCTAAAAATGAGCTGGCATATCTTAGTTATACAGATTAACCAAATATCTAATTTCTCTTCATATTTCATTGTAACTAATTTAAAATACTAAATTATTGAATTTTAAGCACTAAATTATAATCATATTAATTAGGACTACCTACCAAATGAATTTATTATATAAATTAAAAATATTATAATTATTAGGGAATAAAAAAAAGAAAAACAAAATGGAATAATAAAACATTTCTATAGAATCTATAAATCAATTTATGGTATAGAACTGTCCTAAAAGCAATTAAAACAACTTATTCAATCATTTAGACTATAGTAATATTTAAAACATACCATTTAATGTTTCTGATTAAGGTCTCAGTCAGCCAAGTTCTATTATTTTTTTAAAAGAAAAATCAAATAATAATAAAATTTCCTAGGACAATTTATAAGTTAATAAATAAGTAAGGCAAGAGAGGCGAAATGGCTTTAGGGAAAATATAAAGGAACCTGAAACATTATATATAGAAGGTTTATAATAAAATTTAGGAAATAATTTCTAAGAAATATAACAAATATGCGAAAAAAAAAATCAAAACTAATAAAGTTAATGTATATTTATTCAAAAGTATTAACTTCTATTAAAAGTTTAAGATAAAATCTGGAATATAATCGTTTTAAAAATCTTAATTAAAAACATCTCTAATTAATAAACGACTTGGCTTTTGAATATAGGAAGAAGGAATTAGGAATATAATAGACATGTAATTTTTTTTTATTATTATTAATGTACTACTTCTCTTATTAGTGTTAATACTTATTGTATTTTAAAGTGATTCATTAAAAGTTTCTAATGTATAACTATTGGTAAAAAATTGCAGGAAGCTTAAAAATATTAGATCCTTAAAGGTCTGTCTGCTTAATGTTCGATTTAATAAATGTTTTAAATATTATATTATGGACTTTTATTTATTCCTTAAGGGTTTTTTTTGAATATAAGTATAACAGTATAAATTTATAAATATTACTATTT
This sequence comes from Miamiensis avidus, assembly GCA_037039885.1. NCBI lineage: Eukaryota > Ciliophora > Oligohymenophorea > Philasterida > Glauconematidae > Miamiensis > Miamiensis avidus. Next base: position 98,677 of record JAWVGU010000008.1, on the reverse strand, counting down.
ATATCTCTACTTTTTTATATGTTGGAAATTCTTATGATATTTAATACTGGGTATTATTAAGGAGGAAAACTAATTTCTGATAGAAAGTAAATTTTCAGAAAGCAGATGTAATGGAATTAAAATTATATTTTATATTTGGGATTAATAAACTATTTGTTTAATTAAATTTAAGGAAAATCAGCTTATTATTCAATTTTCTCGCTTTAATTCCTATGGTATATGACATAATAAATCCATAAATAAAGGCCACAAATATTTTGATAGAAAGTTTGTATTTTTTAAGGATTTTACACCTAATTAAAATAATAAAAAGAATAGAAAATATACTATATTTAAAGGGTTTCAGGTCCCATATTCTACAACTTGCTAAAATGTTTTTCTAACTTATTATACTGTGCCATATGTAAATATTACTATTAGTAAAAATAATTGTTGTTAAAAATAATAATATAATTTATTTCTTAGAATTGCTTGTTGTTGGCATTTTATATCTATATTAGAAATAAATTATTTAAATGAAACCAATTCTTGGCTGTAGCAAGAAAATTTAATAAATTAGAGAGTAAGTTCAAGATATATATAATCATACTACTGGGCTGTTGCTACTGCTTTGCTGATTGGAACTTAAGGTTCAACTCATTTAGAAACTTTGTTTGCCGTGTTAATTTTATTAATAACTGTTGGGGGATTTGCGTATTTGATATCAACTATTAGTATGGATTTATAGAATTATTATATTTTATCACAGTTATTATTTCCTATATAAAATATAAATAGGTATGATACTAGAAGAATTGAATAAGGAGTCATAATAATATAAAAGAGATTTAGAAGTCATAAATCATTTTATTCAAAATAGAAGATTAGGATTGTCTTTACAATAAAAAATCAGAGGATTGTTTGAAAATTTGTATAAAGATTCCAAGCAGATAAATGACAATTTAAATGGTGATCAAATTTAATATTAATTATATTCGAAATAAAGTTTAGATTTAATATTATTTTTTATAAAGCTGAGTTAGTTTTGAAAAAGTTTCCAAAATAAATTTAAGAAGAAATATATTTAGAAATAAACAGTCTATCTTTATAAAATTTTAACTTCATTACTAAAAATTTTTCCTTAAAGGTAAAAAAATGTAAATATATAATTTTTGATTAGGTTTTATTATAATAAATGTATAATAGACATAAGTACTACTGAAGAAATGCATAGAAGAAAAAAGCTTCATGACTAACGAAAAAATATTTTAAACTGATATGCTAGATCATTAGGCTCTTTATTTTATTACTTAAGGAAATGGTAATTTAACAACTTAAATATTGTGTATATGTCATATATATTAATATTTTTTATTATGATAGTTGAAATATAGCATTCTAGAGATAGGAAATCTTTCACTACAATATGTCAATGCAAGGAAGGGGATTTATTAGGAGAATATAATTTTATAACCGGACAAGATTATGAAATAGTTGCAAAATGTAATAGCTTCACTACAACTATTAGGTATATTGATTAATTTATATTAAATATTTACATGGAGATTAATAAATGATAACATATAACATATATAGAATATTGAGAAAAGATTTTTTGGAAATAATTAAAGATAATTTTGATGATTTAGAAAAATTTTCAATGATTTAGCATGAAGTAAGTTTAAATGGAAGCTCAGTTAATTTTAAAAAGTAGTGTAAAATATGTAATTAAAATGGCCATGATGAAAGAGGTAATAATATATTATTTATTTAATAAAAATTTTATATAATTGTAATTTTTCAGCATGCAATCTTATTTGCTACTCTCCTAATAAGGGAACTATATATTTGAAGAATATGCATAGTGTAGAATAATAAAGAATATAATTTAAGCGAAAATAAGTTATAAAGCAGTAAATTAGAAATGAACAATTTTATTAAAAAATAGAACAAGCAATCAATTTGTTAGAAGAAAAAAAATATATATAATAATATCAATAAAATTTATTAAAAATGAAAGAAGATTAATTTTTAATGGACTATTATAGTGACTAATATCTATGTGAGGATACAGAAGAAATTTAAGAAGAAAGCAGTTACTAAACAACTTCAAAACTTTGTGAATAAAATTTCCTATCCTAAAGTAATATATAAACTGAAGAAAGTATTAATAACATTTACTAACCTTAAGATAAGTAATTAATTGAAAAATAATAATAAAATAGTTCTTAACTCAACTTCAACTAATTTCCATAAATTGAAACAAGTTAATTTATTAATAATATATAATAACAATAAGAAATAAAAAAAATGAATAAAATTAGATACGATAATAACAAAATATAATTAGAGTATCTGAAAATAACTATGAAGAAAAATCTAATAATGGAGTTTAAAAAATATTTCTAAAAATGAGAACTAATCTCTAATTTCTCTGAATTAAAAAAGTAAAAAAATAAAAAACAAGACACTAAGTTAATCTGGATCTATTTTATAATGTATGGATACGCTAAATTCTCTTTAAAATGTATCATAACAAAATAGTTCTTTAATAAATCAGAATTTGTAAGACTTATCTTCTTAATTAAAAATAAATACAAATAGTTGTCTAGAAATAAAAGTCCCTCAAACCAAAATCAAAAAAAAATAAAATACTGGAGCCATATCTAAAAAATGTTCTGAATTACTACTAGATTTGAACTCTCCATAAAAAATAAAAGGAAACTTATTATAATCTTTGAAACCTAAATAACGAAAGTTACCATTTACAAAACAACTATAAGATATTCTCTAAACTGCTGTATCTAAAAACTAAAGAAGTTCTTGTTAGAACAAGGGATCTAAACTTAATATAGCAAGTGAAGGATTCATTAACAGTTAGATAGATTCATTACCAAACCCTGCTGCTACTTAATAAATTAGATAATCTAACTCTGATAGTTTGAATTATATAATGAAAAGCAAATAAACTGATTTTTCAGATTTTTTATTAAATTATGCTAACTATCATAATAGCATATCCTTAAATAATAATTCAATAGACTAGGATTTATTTTTCTTGATTTTTGAAAAATAAGCAAACTGGAAGATTTTCTTCCCCTAGTATAACTTAAATAATCTAGTTATCGTGGCTAGATAAAAATACTTAGAAAGATTTAATAAAAGAATATCATAATCTCCGAGATTATAAACTATATCATACTAAAACTAAAAAAATAATATATCTACACTATAATTAAATAATAATACATAGAAATCAACCATATATGATATAGAAGATAAATAGCTTGTGGTTTAATTAAAATGAAATTAATTATAAATATATTTATTAATTGAAATAATTAATTTTCTTTAATTAAATGGTTTATAATTTTTTTTATAATTTGGATATCTAAATTATTATTGAAATTATTTTTGGATCAGTTATAAATTAATAATTATATTATATTTACTATAATAATTCATTTATAGTAAAAAATATATTTGCAAATTTTTCCTTTTTTTAAATCTTAATTATTTTAATAATAATAAAATTCAAATCAAATATAAAGAGACTAATACCTTTGATAGCAAATAGCAATTATTTTAGAATATCAATATAGTAATTTCATAAAAAAAACATATTTTGAAGATAAAATATAGAAAATATAACAATTTATTATTTTTTTATTAAAAATTATTATGTTATGAAGTTAGATTATTTTAACTAGGACAAAAAGAAATATGTTAATATAAATATAAGATTAGATAATAATTTTGAGATTATAAATATTTATAAATTTTTTAAAAATCTTGGTTAGATTCAAGGATAAATGAAGATGAAAATTATTATATTTTATATGGAATATACACTAAATTCATTTCATATATTTTATAAAAATAATTAAAATTCACATAAATTATTCTTTATCAGAAAGAAATTAAAAGAGTAATATGTTAAATTGGTATAATTTAATTTATAAGATTTTAATATTATTATATTTTATAAAGTAATAGAATTTAGATACTATTTAATTTTATAATTTTATTAAATTGTAATTTTACCGAAAAAAATTGATTGAAATTCTATAAAAGCTGACCTATCTTAATCTTAAATATTAAGATTAAGCTTTAATAAAAAATCCCATTTTAGTGCTTATTAATTAATAGTAAATTATTGTAGTTTGCTCATTAAACTATAATCATATTAATAATGACTATCAACCAAATTAATTTATTATAAATTAAAATATTATATTTATTGAGAAGTAAAAATTGCAAAAAAAAACAAAACAAAATAAAATGGAATATTAAAATATTTCTAAAGAATCAATAAATCAATTTATAGTATCAAACAGTCCCAAAAGCAATTAAAATCACTTATTCAATCTTTTGGACCATAGTAATATTTAAAACATACCATTAAATGTTTCTGATTAAGGTCTCAGTCAGCCCAATTCATTAATTTCTCTAAAAGAAAAATCAAATAATAATACAATTTCCTAGAGAGGTATATAAGTAAATAACTAAAAAAGATAAGAGAGACGAAATGGCTTTAGGGAAAATATATTGGAAGCTACATTAAATTAGGCAGATTAGATGTAAGGTTTATAGTTGAGCTAAGGAAATAATTTCTAAGAAACATAATAAATATGCGAAAAAAAAAATCAAAACTAATAAAATTGATGTATATTTATTCAAAAGTATTAACTTCTATTAAAAATTTAAGAAAAAATCTGGAATATAATCGTTTTAAAAATCTTAATTAAAAACACTTCAAATTAATAAATGACTTGGCATTTGAATACAGGAAGAAGGAATTGGGAATATAATAAATATGTAATTTGTTCATTTTAGTTATTAAAACTAATATTTTACTTTTTATTTAATTTAAATACTTATTTATTTTTAAAGTAATTTATTAAAAGTTATTAATATGTAATAAATTGTTAAAATATACTGGAAGCTTAAAAATATTAGATCCTTAAAGCTCTGTCTGCTTAATGTTCGATTTAATAAATGTTATAAATATTATAATATGGACTTTTATTTATTCCTTAAGGGTTTTTTTTGAATATGAGTATAACACTATAAGTTTATAAATATTACTATTTATATCTCTAGTTTTTTATATTTTGGAAATTCTTATGATATTTAATACCGGGTATGATTAAGGAGGAAAATTAATTTCTGATAGAAAGTAAATTTTCAGAAAGCAGATGTAATGGAATAAAAATTATATTTTATATTTGGGATTAATAAAAAATTTGTTTAATAAAATATAAGGACAATCAGTTTATTATTCAATTTTCTTGCTTTAATTCCGATGGTATATGACTTAATAAATCCATAAATAATGACCACAAATATTTTGATAGAAAGTTTATATTTTTTAAGGATTTTACACCTAATTAAAATAATAAAAAGAATAGAAAATATACTATATTTAAAGGGTTTCAGGTCCCATATTCTATAACTTGCTAAAATGTTTTTCTAACTTATTATACTGTGTCATATGTAAATTTTTACTATTAGTAAAAATAATTGCTGTTAAAAATAATACTATAATTTATTAATTTCATTTCTTAGAATCGCTTGTTGTTGGCATTTTATATCTATATTAGAAATCAATTATTTAAATGATACGAATTCTTGGCTGTAGAAAGAAAATTTAATAAATTAGAGAGTAAGTTCAAGATATATATAATCATACTACTGGGCTGTTGCTACTGCTATGCTGATTGGAACTAAAGGTTCAACTCATTTAGAAACTTTGTTTGCAATATTAATTTTATTAATAACTGTTGGGGGATTTGCGTATTTGATATCAACTATTAGTATGGATTTATTATTTTCTATTTTAAAATTATAAAAATTTAACACATATAGGTATGATACTAGAAGAATTGAATAAGGAGTCATAATAATATAAAAGAGATTTAGAAGTCATAAATCATTTTATTCAAAATAGAAGATTAGGATTGCATTTACAATAAAAAATCAGAGGATTGTTTGAAAATTTGTATAAAGATTCCAAGTAGATAAATGATAATTTAAATGGTGATCAAATTTAATATTAATTATATCCAAAATAAAGTTAGATTTAATATTATTTTTTATAAAGCTGAGTTAGTTTTGAACAAGTTTCCAAAATAAATTTAAGAAGAGATATATTTAGAAATTAATAATATTTCATTATAAAATTTTAACTTTATTACTAAAAATTTTTCCTTAAAGGTAAAAAAAAGTAAATAGATGATTTTTTATTAAATATTATTTAAGTAAACAATAAATAGACGTAAGAGTTACTAAAAAATGCATATAAGAAAATAGCTACATCACTAATGAAAAAATATTTCAAAATGATAAGTTAGATAATTAGGCTCTTTATTTTATTACTTAAGGAAATGGTAATTTAACAAATAAATTATTGCAAATGTTATATATCTTATTACTATAGTTGAAATATAACATTCTAGAGATGGGAAATCTTTCACTACAATATGTCAATGCAAAAAGGGAGATTTATTAGGAGAGTATAATTTTATAACCGGACAAGATTATGAAATAGTTGCAAAATGTAATAGCTTCACTACAACTATTAGGTATACTATTAACTTATATTAAATATCTACATGGAGATTAATAAATAGAAAAATATATAGAATATTGAGAAATGAATTTTTGGAAATAATTAAAGATAATTCTGATGATTTAGAAAAATTTTCATTGATTTAGCATGAAGTAAGTTTAAATGGAAGCTCAGTAAATTTTAAAATCTAATGTAAAATATGCAATTAAAATGGACATGATGAAAGAGGTAGTAATATATTTTTTATTTAATAAAAACTTAACATAATTGTAATTTTTCAGCATGCAAACTTATTTGTTACTCTCCAAATAAGGGAACTATATATTTGAAAAATATGCATAGTGTAGAATAACAGAGAATTACTTTTAAGAGAAAATTTTTTACAAAATAATAAATTAGAAATAGACAATTTTATCAAAAAATGGAACAAGCAATCAGTTTGTTAGAAGAAAAAAAATATTTATAATAATACTAATAAAATTTTTAGAAAATGAAAGAAGATTCATTTTTTATGGATTATTACAGTGATTAATAATCATATGAAGATACAGAGGAAATTTAAGAAGAAAGCAGTTTTTAAACAGCTGCAAAGCCTTCTGAATAAAATTTTATATCATAAGGCCATATATAGATTGAAGAGAATATTAACAATTCTATCTAATCTTAGTCTAGTTATTTAATTGAAAAATAATAATAAAATAGTTTTGCTTTAAATAGCTAAAATGAAAATTCATAACTTGAAAAAAGTTAATTCCATAGTAACATATAACTGCAATAAGAATTATGTAATTAATAATAGAATGAAATTCGAAAATAACAAAATATAATTATAGTATCTGAAAATAACCTTGATTAAAAATCTAAAACTGATTCTATATACAATTATGCTAAAAATGAAAACTAATCTCTAATTTCTCTGAATAAAAAAAATAAAAAAATTAAAAAAAGGAGATTAAGTTAACCTGAATCTAATTTATTTTGTCGAGACTCACTGAATTCTATTAAAAATTTAACATAACAGAGTAATTCATTCATAATTCAGAATTAATAGGAGTAATCTTCATAGTTTAAAATACAAACAAATAGTTGTCTTGATATAAAAGTCCCAAAAACAATAATTAAAAAAAAATAAATAATATAACTTAACAAAAACAAGAATTGCTTCAAGATTCTAACTCTCCAAAAAAAATTTAAGGAAATCTATTAAAATCTAAAAAAAGTAAATAAAAATAGTTGTAATTTACCAAACAACTTCAAGGCATTCTTTAAACTGCTATATTTAAAAACTAAGCAAGTTCATGTTGGAATAAAGGATCTAAACTTAATATAACAAGTGAAAAATTTATTAAATGCTACAAAGATACAATACCAAGCAGCTCTATTTTATAACCTGGATAATCAAATCCTGATAGATTAAATTGTTTAATGAAAAACTAATAAAGTGATTTTTCTGAATTTTTATTAAATTATGCTAACTATCATAATAGCATATCATTAAATAATAATTCAATAGACTAAGATTTATTTTTCTTGATTTTTGAAAAATAAACAAACTGGAAGATTTTCTTCCCCCAGCATAACCTAAATAATCTAGTTATTGTGAACAGACAGAAATAATTTGAAAGATTTAATAAGAGGCTATAGACATATTCCCCAAGGCTATAAAGTATGTCCTACTAAATCTAAAAAAATAATATATCATCACCATTATTTAATATTAATAATATTACCGGAAATCAACATGAAGATAAATAGTTTATGAATTTATTAAAATGAAAAGAAAGAATAGATAATATTTTGAATAATTAATATATTTAATTATTGAAATTTTATATTTAACCAATAAAATTAAGAAAAATCTTAAAATTAAATAAACTATATTAGTATAAAATTATGGATGATAGTGGATTATCATTAAATAATATGTAAAGATTCATAAATTTTTATACAATTTAGAGATAGTATTTATTATTAATATTATTTTTTCAACCAAATGTTTTGCTATTTTCTTTAATAGATAAAATTTTATAAAAAACTTTTATGAGATTTTTTTATATTTTGTGTAATTAAAATTTATTTTATTATAAAAGTCATGTCACTTATAAATTTTTATATATATAATCACATTGTGAAAGCAATTAATGAAATAATTAAAGAGTACACAACTACATGTAATGGGGATATGGAAGTTTGTATTCCTTCTTATGTTCTATTATCACTACACAACGTATTATTAGGGTAATTAACACTATCAATATAACTCTATCTCACTTTTATGGGATTACCCATCCAAGTTTTAAGGGATTTAATAGCAGTATTTCCAGACATTTCGGGAATTTCATAATTAGGACTTCCATAAATTGATTTATTTTTTAAAGCAACATGGAAAACACCTAAATTTATTATAAACAAAACTGAATAAAATTATAAAAAATATAGAGAGAAAAAAAATTAAAATTACAAGAAATTGACCAGACTCCAGAATTACTTTTAATCTTTATAAGGTCTTCAAGTTTTTAACTATGGTCTCTTTAATGGCTTAAATTTAAGCTAACTCTTTATTATTACAACTGCTTAAACTTTTATTTTATACACATTTAACTTGGTAGAGTCTACCCAATATAAAACTGTCATAATTAGATTAAATTATGTAGAGATTTGCTTTAATTTTAGGAGCAATGTATTCTGGCAACATGCACTTGTAAGCATTTTCAGCGTCATTAATAACATCGCAATCTAAATTAAATAAAATTTAATTATCATTGGTCAGAGTATAAAAATATTAATTGACATGTGAATATTTACTTTGAGGGTATATGTCAGTGTCACTTCTGTTAAGAATTTTACCAATAGCTATTCTGGTTGAAGCACCTAAAAGAGAATTTTCTGACTCGGTAGAGGGATAGTTAATGAAAAATCCAGAATCAGGAGCTGCCCAATAATTTAAATTATTAATATGATTAAATTATTCTTTTATGAAATCAGCATAATAGAAAGTGCCAAGCCCTCCAGCACTAGATCCTTTTAAATTATTATATTGTTTTTTAAGATTATTTTTTTACTGCATTGTATTAATATTATTTTTTTACCTGCAACAAAAATGTCAGTTACTTGGATATCAGAACTGGCGAACTTCAACTTAATATCTGTGATGGTGGCCTTAACATTATCAGCTCCTCTGAAATAGAAATCAACTCCTTTATAGGTCCAAACACCTGTTCTAGTTCCTTAATAAGCAAATCCATCACAGTATGGGAAATAAACTAATTTTATTATTAAACATTATATGATCTGTGGAAGGATTATCTAATTGAGTTATTTTATCATTACCTTTAGTCCATTCAGTTAATCTAGGCTCCATTTAATCTTCAGGAAAGTTTAGTTCAAAGGTATCTTTCCATTTATTTGAGCTTCCTAAATTTGTATTTCTTCTTTATAAGCAAGCTTCTCCTATAAGGCTTTCAGTAGTACCCAAACAAGCTCCTCCTCCCTTTTTCATTATTGTGTGTGTTAAATATTGCTAAATTATTTATTTGAACACACTAATATTATAGTAAAATGCTATGTTACCTAAAAATAAATATAAATTTTATTTTTGCTTTCTCCTACTCCTTCTTAATAATAATACCCATACGGTGTGCCATCAGTACATTTGGCATTGGGGTATTGATTTGTATCAAGTTTTATTAATCTTGTTACAGCAAATGAATAATGGATTGCAAGAGATAAAAGTAAAACAACTTTAAGATTCATTTTTTTTAATTTTTTTTATTATTTTGTTTATATGTTTTTTTTAATATTGGAATTTAGATGAAAATTATTTATATATTAAATTTTTAATAAAGATCTATTGATGGTAATATATGCTTATTCTAATTAATATGTATAAATAATAATAGTCCAAATTTTTACTTAAAAGAAATTTTATATTTTTATTCATATAATTTTAGAAAAACATAAAAAATTTATGAATTTAAATTAAGCAAATGCTATTATATATTTTCATAAATTTATTTAATTAAATTATAGCTCGATAAGTTGGTTTAAGTAAAAATAATATTTGAACTTCTTTTGTCATTTATAAAGAATTAAATAAATAATAAAAATATTGATGGATAGAGAGATTTTGTGCTACTATATAGTTTTGAATGCATTTCTAGAAAAGTAGTATTATTATTACTAAGAGATATTTACTTGTTAAACAATTCTAATAATTCATAAATTAGTTTATTTTAGTAACCCAAAAGAATTATTATTAATTTAAAATATATACTTTTAAGGTTAGTTGCTTATAAAATATTATTAGAAGTATATTATTAAACAAAATATATTTTTATATACGTTCCACCAATAATAACAAAAATGTAGTTTATTTTACCAGTGACTTTTTAAGCCTAGAGTATTATTATTAATATGATACTATATTAAATTTTTTTAAAAATATTAAGGAATATTGTTTAATATCATTAGAAGAAGTTAAACCACTTTACAATTTTATATATAAACAAAAATATAAAATTGTTATATAATAAATCACTAAAATATGAATTTATATAGCATCAATATTTTTGTATTTATTCAATAAATATAAATTTTTAGAATATAAAAAAGTTAAAACAATATAGTTATATGAAACCAGATTAGAATATAGCTATAATAAACAAAAATATTATTATTATATTAGAAATACAGTTTATGAATTATTTAGATTATTTTTCTAATTTTTTTATTTTATTTGTTTAATTATTCTACATATATTATATATAATTACATAATGGTTGAAATAGACTTCAAAAAAAGTAAATAATATATAAATAATTAAAAGATGGAACTATATGATTTATAAAATTAAAATTATATGTCGTATATAATAATTTTCATGTTTAGTAAATCAGATATAATTTGATGTAGAATAATTAGCAAAAAAATAATGATAAATTAATTATAATTCTAATTTTAGTATATAGTTTAATGAAAAATATATAATTTCTAACCAAAAAAGACAATTTATTTTTTTTATTTTAAATTTAAATTGAAATTAGTAAAATTAACAAATATATTTCTATGAAATTAAACTAGAAAGAAAAAATAAATTTATAATTTAAAATTCACGAATAACTATTGTAATACAGCTTTGATGAATTATTTCTTTTAATAATTTGTGATAAAATTTAGAAATAGTATCATCAATTACTATAAAATAAAGCAAATTTAAAAATCGTATTTTGAAATTATATATTAGAAGATTAAATTAAATAGATAATAAAATGGTAATTCCGCAAAACAATAGTAATAATATATTAAACCAATTTTACTATAAATGATTAATTAAAGCTGTACATAATATATATATTTTTCATCTTTTTTTTGAAATATTATTTTATTTTTCAGCTGATTCTACAATTTTTTCTTCTACACTAATACCCTAAATTTATAAAAAAATGTATAATAATATAAATTGAAATAATTAATTATAAAATTTACTTTTCTCTTTCTAATTTTATCAATAAGAGATTTTGCGAAATTGGGAGTGAGTAATTTTTCACCATGAGTTGTTATATCCTAAACAAATTTAAAAAAATTGCAGTGAGATTTAAGTAATTTTTAAACATATTTAAGTGGCATTTTACATCATGTGTTTTAGGGACGAAGAAAGGGTCAGTTTCTAAGACCTTCCAAGTGTCGAAAATGAGTTGGGCATTGACTCTCCCCGAAGTTTTAATTTGCATTTCAGAATAGAAATCAAAACTTTCAATTACCGGCAAGTGTGCAGATATGATGAAAAGGTTACTGCTTTCTTGCAATTCGTCTTGAATCGGTCTGACTCTTCTTCTATTGAGTACATCCCATACTTTCGGGTAGGTTTCAGTATCACATTAAAGATGACATAGGTACATTCCTTCCACAACTCTGGGGCAAGCTCCTAGGAAGCTTTCCCAACATATATCTTTTACTGTGGAAATAATTTGTCCTGAAATGGGTCCGTAACAGTCTTTTATGGCAGACTGAATAGTTTTCTTTTACACAGTATCCATGGTGGTGCTTTCGCTATTTTTACCAATACTGCTTGTTTCAATGTTATTGTTGTTGTTATTTTTTTCTTCTTCCTCTTCTTCTGTTCCATTTTTATCTTGTTCACTTTAATTTTAAATTTCTGAATTATTTTATTCTGGAATATCAACTTCCTATGTTTGTTAACTATTATTATTAATTTCTTCATTGGAATCGCTTTATTTAGTATTCTATGCCTCGAGATTATTGCTGCTGGTATTAGTGTTTTTATCATTAAGATCTAAATTCGTTGTACTGGTTTGAGGGGTTTGCTATTATCCTGCCTATTTTTTGTTTTAAGGATATCCTTCTTCATGTATAATTACATCTTCAATAACAAAGCATGTACCCATCATTGGCTCCTAACACAAAGGACCAGATATAACTGCCATTTAAAACCCTTAAATGATGGAGTTATTTATTTCTTCAGGTTTAATTTTATAAAGGTCTTCAATTAATCCTTATCTATTAAAATTTGAAGCAATTTTCAATTGTTTTATATATGATATCAATAAATATATGTTTACAAATTTTGTGCGTTTTCTTGTTAATTTTCTTTTTATTTGATTTCTTCTGCCTCCTATTACTTTTCTAAAAGATGTAAACTCAATTTCTTTTATTTTTCTATTTCTTTTTCTTTTACTAGGGATTTTAATTTCTATATTACTGAATCTTTGGGGTCCAGATTTTTTTATGAGTAAATTGGGCCCATATTTGTCAGGTCCGAAACTCAACAATTTATTCATTATCAAATCTTACATGACCTTTTACTTTACGAGTTCTTCTAACTGCGACTCAAAATCACTAAGGAATTTCTTTATTAATTCAACATTGGGGTTTTTCTAAGTGAATATTTTCTCATTCTTTCCTGATCCTTTTCCAACCATTCTGCGAATTCAAAATTGAAAGACACACATCTGATTGTGAACTGCACTCTTTGATTGGGAATTTTCATTGTGACTAAGTTAGGTTTTTTCTCAATTTCCAATAGGTTCACGACCGATAGGTTTGCCAACATTTTTCCTCTGAAATATAATTTTTTTTGTAAAATTATTATTTTATATATAACTTAATGATGAGTATTTTTTATTTTATTATTACCCGTTTAAGAAGAATAATTTTTTTATTTCTTTTTCTTGTCCGTAAAGATTATGGAATTTTTTCCCTTCTTTCAGCTCTTTGTCTTCTTCAATTTATAGTAATCCATACCTTTTATTATAATTATTATAGAAAAAAAAAAAAATTTAAATTCCACTATATAATTAACATTCTTTTACCTAATATCTGGTTCTTCTTCTTTTTCTGTATTATCAACGATGTCTTCTTCACCTATGTCGGACATTTTTCTCGCAAATTCTAATTTTTTTTGGTTTTCTTCCATCTCCTCTTCCTCATCCTCTTCTTCGCCATTAGCGTTTTTCTTTTCCTTCACCTAATTTTTAGTTTTCCTCAAGTTTTTGTACACTACCGTTTCCTTGAAACTGACAATCGGCTCCGAAGTCTTAATTTCAATTTGCGTCATTTCTTCCAAATCCGTCACACACCTTTCCAAGTGCACTTGCCCGCAGGTAGCCAAAATCACATCTCCATTGGCCTGCATGGACACTTCGACTGACGGATCAAATTTGTTCAGTTTTTTAAGTCCCTCAATCAAGAATTGCTGCTCTTTAAAGTCCTTCGCCATCAAAGCCACCTTTAATATGCTCTTGGCTCCCAAGTGAATCGGCAGCAGGGTGGGACAGCAGGGCTCTGAAGAAATTGTCGCAGATTTGAAGACTATTTTGTCTAAATTACCCAGGGCCAAAATGTTTCCGGCCCCAATGCTTTCTACTCCATCCAAATACTGCGCCATCATCAAGTAAATATGATCAATTTACACTTCTTCAACATCCAACTGTATTTCTCCTTGCTGCTTTTTCGGCTAAATCACGAAAACCTTTTTCTTTCTGTGCATTCTACCAGAAAAAATCCTCGCGAACGCAATAAACCTAAATGTTTTAATAATTTTTATTATTCACATCTTTTTAAATCTCAATATTACTTGTTTTCTTTGTTTTGATTTTATTAAAATAGCTACTGTTGGTCTAGTAATCCCCTTTCGTTAATGTTCTAATGGGGAATGTAAATCATTTTACTTATAAAAATAACAAGAGGAGCTTCTTCTGAGTTGTCACACTCAGCAACCGCTTTCTTTATTTGAGTGAGTTTTTTGATTTGCTCTAGGGAATATTCGTCTTGCAACTCAGCTGCGTCTTCTATGGAGGATAGGACGTTACTTATGATTTCAATTCTATCCTTTTGAGCCCTGATAGGACTGGGAAGATATTCAATGACTGAACGCAAAATCGACTTTTCCAAGGGGAGCCAGTTATACATAAGAAATTAGATTAGACCACTTTATTCTTAATATACGTTTTTCAAAAATTTTTCAGGAATTTCTGGCAATTTTAACGTTTTGGATAATTTTTTTATTTCTTCTGGATCCTAGTTTTAGACTCGCTCATAAACGGTCCATATATTTTTTAGAATGAAATCAACAAACATCGGGTTTTATTTGCTATTTACAGGTTTCGATGTTATTTTTTTAGTTTTGGAATTGTAATAATAATCTCCATACAAAAATTTCTACAAAACCTAAAAAAAAATTATTGATAAATTAATTACAATTTTTAGGAAATACACAAATAAAAGTTTTGTATTTTTATACTTTTTTGTTACAACCCATTTTTTGCGCAAAAATTTCTGCGAAATCGTTCGTTGTGAAAGCCCATTGGTGAATGGCACTGCAGAAAACAATATTTCCTTTTTCGGGGGCGAAATACAACTTATTTTCAATTTCTTGATACAAATCATCTTCCAAAGAAAACTGCTATTCATTGTTGAGAATATTATTTGTTTATTTTTTTACATTTGCTAGTGTTTTTCAACATCAATTAATTTTGCTAATATGGCATTAACTTGTTCAATGATTTAACTTAAATAAATATAGGCCTCTTGTGGAGTCATTTACAATTCATAAATTAGTCTTCAAAATTGGTAATAAATTTAATTAATAATGAATAAGTTCGCTTATTTGTTCAGTTTATTTCATAAGTAATTTTATAATTACCTATCTATTTTGTTTAGCACTAATATACTCTAAACCTTTTCCTCATAACACTGTCTGATTACAGTATAAGTTTAAGCTGATACACCTTCAATAACATCAACCAAGACTAAAGCCCCGTCAGTTATTCTGAGTGCTGCTGAAACTTCAGAACTAAACTCTACATGGCCTGGGGAATCAATCAAATTTATCAAATAATCTTCTTCCTAGTATTAACAATTAAAATTACTTAATTTTGTTTATATAAAATTTTTTCAAGTTGTTGATACTATTGATAATCGTGTCATTTTTACTTAATATTTATAACTTAAACTGATTGATGATGATTTCATAGTAATTCCTCTTAACTACTCATCTTTTCTGGAATCTAAATATCTTAGCTTTCCAACTGATTTTTAGTGAATTATATTATTTATAGAAATTAGTGAATCAGATAAAGTAGTTTTCCCTTAAAAATTAGCATAGTTTAATTTAATTAATTTCCTTTTTCTGAAAAATTTTAATTAATTACCATGATCAACATGAGCCACAATACTTATGTTTCTGATATTTTCGGGTTTGTTTTAAAGCTCTTATATTTACTTGAACCTTTATTATGAAGTAAACATTTCGTTTTTATAAATTCTTATATAATTGATTTTATTTTAAATCTTTAAAATATATTTATAAATTATCTAAATTCTGCTATAAAAATTGAGTTGAAAAACTAAAAATTTTTATAATTTTTTTTTTTTTTCTTTAAATAATTAATTATGTTATTAATTTTCTGTGAAAAAATTATTTTTTATCTGCTGTTTATTAAACTCAAAAAATAAGAATAACAAAGAACTAAATAAACAATTACTTACAATTTTTGGACACTACACGGAATTTTATTGAAATTAATACTTTTTGGTATGTTGCTTATAATATTGTCCTCCTTCTTAGTTAAAGAAAATTCAGAAATAAATTCATTTTGAATTATTAAGAATAAAGGGTTATTCTTTTTCTATCAGTGTGTCAGAATTAATAAGATCTTTAAAAAAAAGTCTATCAATTATGGAAAAACTTTTTACTTATATATACATATTTTATATCAATAATTTACAATAAAAAATTCTTTTATTAATATAAAAAAATATTATTAAACAATATATTTATATTATTTTATATTAAATATTTTATTACAATATTTTTAAATTAAATATTATATATTTATTAACTAATTTATTTTTAAGTATATAAAAAATAGTATTATAAGAGATTTGTTTTTGCTAAAATTTATTCTTATATAAAAAAATAATTAGAACTAATCATATTAGATTTACATAATTTCAACACTAAATAATTTTAATAGAAAGAAAGATTTCAACTTTCATATTTATTTTACAAAGTTAAAAAAGTATATATTACTATATTAATTATATGTATATTTTTGTTTTTTCAATACTAGTAAATATAAAGTTTTTTTAATATAATATAGAGAGAAAAAAAGTGCATATATAAGCAGAAAACTATTATATTTTTAAAAATATTCCAATAGTTTAATTTAAAAAATGTTTAATAATCTTTAATACATAATTTTTATGTTTTTATGACATCTAAAATTACTTCTCACTTCTTAAAATTATTAAATAATTATTCTAACTTCCTAATAAAAGAGAGAATAAATAAATAAAAAATAAATAAAAATATATTTGATTATAAAATATAATAAATTATAAAATTTATTCTTTTACACCATAATAGTATTAGTTTATATAACAAAATAATAACTTAATGGAGGCAAATTTAAAATAAATTGGAAAGTATGTAGTTAATATGAGTGACAAATTAGGGTCTGGATCATTTGGGGAAGTATATTCGGGATTTAATTCTGAAGAACCAGAAAAGAAATTGGCTGTAAAAATTTTAAACATGGATAAATTAGCTTAGTCTGAAAACCATGAAGAAAATTAAGTGATGTTGAAAAGAGAAATTAAAATTTTAAAGGCTTTAAAAAGCGATTATATAGCTTAAATGTATGATATCATAAGAACCCATAGAAATTTGTATATGTTTTTACGGTTTGCTGATGGAGGAGATTTAGCAGCATACCTGAAACTGTAGCCTTAATTTAGATTATGTGAACAATAAGCCATGCTATTTTTACTTAAATTGTGGAGGGATATAAAGTAATTCCGAAAATTAAAAAATATATACTTAAGTATATTTATTTATTCTATAATGCACATTTGATTTATATTTTGCTTTAAAAGTCAAAATAAATATTAAAAAAAAAAAAAAAATAAGTATAATTAAAATTTCTATAAATTCTAATTCCCTCTTAAACCCTATTTAATTTTATTTTTATATTTTTATCTATATTAAGGCTCTATATAAAAAATAAATAATCCATAGAGATATAAAACCTGCTAATATACTGATTGATAGAGGAACAGCTTTGCTAGCGGATTTTGGACTGGGGAAGATTTATGACGCAGATGACTAGTATATAACAATAAAGGGAACGTAAAAATGAGCAAAATATAAATTTTTTAAACATTAAAATATTAAATAAAGTTGAATTTTTTTAATTGATTACATTATTTTTATACTATTAATTAATTAATTAAAATTATTTTTATTTTAATATAAAAGACCATACTATAGATCTCCTTAGTTATTAAAAGATGATATATCTCATACTGTAGCTACTAATAAATGTGATGTTTGGTAAATAAATAAAATGAAGATAGTTTACCTATAAATTCATAAATATAGTAAAAATATCACTTATTTTTTTATAGGAGCATGGGAACTATGCTTTATTAAATGATTAATGGTAGAAGGCCTTGGAATGCAGGAAATATTGTAGATTACAACAAATAAATTAGAACTAAACCATTAATATTCAATGTTGATATAAGTGATACAGTTAAAAATCTAATAATTGGAATGTTGTAGATTGAAGGTATTGTTTAAATAAATTATAATATTTTTTATTATATATAAAAAAGCTTGAATTATATTTCTTATATACATATTTATTTTGTAGAATAAGATCGTTTTAGCTGGGAATAAATTTTTGAACATCCTGCAATAAAGTCCATTAAATTAAAATGAAAAATATTAAAAATCTGCATTATCATGCGGTATTATATTAAAAAGAAAATATCCAAATATTTATATTACAAAATATTTTTTTTGGATTTTCTTTCAACATTATATTATAACTTAAATTAACTTGACATTATTACTAATATAATAATTTTAAATTTATACTTTTTAAATTTTATATTATATCTCTCTTTAATGAAGTACGAATATTAACAACTGATTATATAATTTGATTTATTTACTATAAATATTTGAAATTCCACTATTCTTATTATTATAATATATTATTAAATACACTTGAATATAATTTTATTCCAATTAATTTTATACAATTTTATTTTGAGAAACTACTCAAACATAGTTTTAATTTTTAATTTAATGTTGTTAAAATTATTGATTTATAGCCAATTCTCCTATTTTATATTTTCTGCTTCGGAAATTTATGTTTTTGATTGGAAGTTATTTTTTAAACTATAAAATTTAATTATGGCTTAGATCTAAATAAATTCGAGTGAATTTTCTGTGATTGATTGGAATTTATTTTTGATAATATTCTTTTAATATATGTATATATTTATTTATTAAACATATTTACTCTATATGTGTATGCATAATTGCATGTGTATATACATACTAATTTATCATTATGGTGTATACTATAACCTATATAGTTTTGCTATGTCTAAAAAAAGTGAATATTTAAAGCATATTAATTAGAATACACTGTACTATATAAATTAGTATATAATATTTTGATTTATTTTATATTAAATGAATCATTCTCCTTTTATAAATTAGTGAATGTTTTAATTTTTTATATATATCAGCTTTTTCGTACATATATTTATTAGTTTATTTATCTAATTATTAATTATTTAATATTAATTTATTTTTGCTATTTTTCCTTATAATTTAAAGAAGTACACATTCTTCTTTATCACCTGAAACTAGGTTTTCTCTAAAATAATATAATTATAAACCTGAAATAAATAAATAAATAAAAACAATATTTTTTAAATAAATAAATAATAAAACGCAATAAAAAATAAAAAGTAATTCTGCCTCTTTGAAAAATGGTTGAACCTAACTTAAAAAAAATAGGAAAATATGTCGTTAACATGAGCGATAAATTAGGATCTGGATCATTTGGAGATGTGTACTCCGGTTTCAACTCTGAAGAACCCGACACTAAGCTTGCTGTTAAAATCTTAAATATGGATCAAATAGCTGAGTCTGAACACCATGAAGAAAACTAAAAAATGCTCAAGAGAGAAATTAAAATTTTGAAATCTCTGAAGTCTGACTACATCGCTCAGATGTATGATATTATTAGAACACATAGAAATCTATATATGTTTTTGAGATTCGCTGACGGAGGGGATTTGGCTGCGTATTTAAAAAAATAACCCAATTATAGATTACCTGAAGATAGTGCCATGAAATTATTCGCCCAAATTGTTGAGGGATACAAGGTAAAATATAAAATATTAAAATAATAGTATCTGTAAGACAAAAAGTCCGTTTCCAGTAGCTATTTAAAGCACTCAGTGCAAATAGTCTATTTTTTTTTGCTTTTAATTTGGTGATTTGTTATTATTTTATATATGATGTGTGTATGTATATACTCTTTATTCACTGTAAAACACATAATATTTTTTTTCTTTTTTCTACGAAGTTTAAAATAAGTTCGAAATGATAAAAAATATAAATAAAATTTTTAATAATCAAGCATAAACTATTTTAAAAATATTTAATTAAAATTTTTAATTAATTTATATCTTAGGCTCTCCACAAAAAATAAATTATTCACAGAGATATTAAACCCGCTAACATTTTACTCGATAAAGGAACAGCTCTTTTGGCCGACTTTGGATTAGGAAAGATTACTGATACCAATGCTGATTAATAATAATAAATTACCATTTAAGGAACGTAAGCATTTCAAATACTGAGTTTATGTATTTTTAATTATAAATAAAGATAATTAATTTTTGTTTAGCCCTTACTACAGATCTCCTCAACTACTTAAAGATGATATGTCTCACGTCGTTGCTACCAATAAATGTGACGTCTGGTACCTAATAAATTTTTATAATTAAAATAATATAGTGGCATTATAATAATAAATTTACTAATTCTTTTATAGGAGTATGGGTACCATGCTTTTCGAAATGATTAATGGAAAAAGACCTTGGAACGCCGGAAATATTGTAGATTATGATAAATAAATTAGAGGAAAGCCATTATAATTCCTCGTTGAAGTTACTGAACCTGTTAAAAATTTAATTCTTGGAATGTTATAAATTGAAGGTAAAGATATATATATACTTATAAATTAAAAATCAATTCATTTATTAAAATTATAAATTGTTTTTTTTTATTCAGAGGCTGACAGATTAAGTTGGGAATAAGTCTTTGAACACCCTGCTATTAAAGCCGTCAAATTATGAGGAAATCTATCTAAAAAAGAATGAAGCGAATTTATTAACAATCTGGATTTAATGAAATCTTTTGATAGTCTTTTTATAAAATATTAATTGTTCTTATCAAAATTACTATGAATAATAAATAATTTATATGATTTTTTTGTTATCTATCATCTAAATTTTACTATTTCTCTATATCTTTATCTTTAAAATAATCTTATTGATTTTTAAGTAGTATTATTTTTATACTTTAGCAATTTAAAATAAATTTAAAATATGAGCAGTGTCAATATTTGATAAGTAATTTATTTATTAGAATTCAATTATTTTTAGTTAAATTATAAAAAGTGATTTTTGTGGGGGTATATTATGGTGCGTAAAGTTTTATTTTAATTGGATTTCTTATATATGGAATGTTTCTTTATTACTTAATATAAATAGAATTTGTAATTATTTATATTGTTTACTAACTATCAAATTTTTAATAATTAAAAAAAAAAATAAATCCCCTTAAAAATGTAAGAAAAAAAAATATAAAATATGAATTAAGAAACTATAGATAAAATAAAAATAAAAAAAACTACATGTATGCAATTTAATTAAAATAATGATTCTTAAGAATACTCACCGAAATCTTAACAATCTGAATATGAATATTTAAATAATTACTATAGTTTAGAATGTTTACCAAATAATATTTTTATGTTTTTGATGTCATTTCTTGACAAAATTGATATTTTTAAAAATATGAAATAGACTTCTAGTAAAATTAATCTTAAAATTCAAAAAAACAGAAACATAATCGCTCAATAAAAGTTGAAATAAATATATGGTTTAAATTTTATGGATGAAAATTAAGAAATTCATACTTTTTAAAAGTTTTTTATACCGATTAGGAAAATAAATTAAAAATTTACCAAGAAACGAGAAGAAATTTTGAAAAAATAGTAATAAGAGAGATAAACTGGTTCTAAAGGATTTCTTTCCTGTTTAAATTCATTTATATTTAAGGATAAAATATAAAAAAAATAAAATAATTTTGACCATCAATATAGAATCCAAACTTAATAAGATTATGATGTTTTCTTTGAAGTACTTGTTGATATTGAATAGCAAATGAAATATCTTAATAAAGTTATTACTATTTTTGGATTTTAAACAACAGGAGGTGTACAGGATAGTAAGCCATAATACTCAATGGCTAATGCCTTTACCAATAATTCTATTCCTTATTGCACAAGTTCAGATAAAGATACAAGGAATACAATTATTTAGGGCTGTATAGCTAAAATAGAATAATTAAAATTGAAGTAAATCTATATAGAAGAATATAACGAGTTAAATGTTAAACCAATAGATGAAGATATAGAAGAGTTAAATGAATCATAAATACATAAATACTATTTTTTAAACTAACCACTTGTCTTGCTAAATTCTTGGGAAAACTTATAAATAGAATGTAATCATAAATAAGTATTTGATTCAAATAAAATAGCTTTAATAACCTCAATTTTTCTCAACAGGTAATTAAATAAACAGTTTACTTTTAATAATTTAACATAATATTTCTTAAATATATAAAGTATATATGATTAATTATCTATAATAATATAAAAAGTGAATAATTTAATTTTTATAAATTTAGATAGGGAAATTTTAGCTGTCCACTAAAAACAGTAGTTATTTTTACAAGTTAAAATTAAATAGATATAAATAATAACTTGGTTTTTGATCAATTTAACGATATGAACAATAAAGAATAAGTTAAATAATGGCTTGATCATTAATAATAAACCAATCCTCTAAGAGTCTATAAAACTAACATAAATATAATATAGTCTTATTAAAACAATTAAGATATTCCTAAATAAAATAAATAACATAATTAATAAGAATGTGAATATGTTCTTTTTGATTCTAAACACAATAAGATTTCACAAGAAATAAAAACGAAGAAGTTGTAAACGATTTATCGATAATAGGATGGTTTAATTTTACAGACTAATATATGGAATAGGTGACTATAGATTTTCCTATCTCGAATGTCTATCCAGGAAGATACTTTGCATGCAAGCTCATTGATTGTGAAAAAGAAATATATTAATAGTATTAAAATGACTTGTAATAGTAGGAAGGATAAGAATAGTAAGTCTAATATTAAATAAATATTGATTTAAATTGCATTCAATTGTAAGGAATTTATTTACCCTATTAAGCAATTGAGTGATGTAAAGAGAAATAAAGATAAAACTAATTTTATTTATTACCATTATAAATAAATGTCTACCTAATATCTAATATAGAAATTTTATATTAATAATAATATACATTTATTAGTAAATAAATATTAATAATAAACATAAAAAAAAAAAAAATTGTAATTATTTATAAAATTTATGAATTTGCCATTTTTTTCAAAACCATTTTCTAGCTAATTCCACTTCAATTAATTTTTCCAATTCGTGTAAACTGTAATTTGAATGAATATGCAGAAATTTCTTAAGTTTTTATATTATTCTGTTCATACTGTTATATTCAAACATTTTTTCAGTGAAAATAGGTATTATCTGTTCTTTTGCCTCTATTTCTAATGTATCAATCAGTTGTTCAATTAATAAATCATCACTCTATCTCCACATTTTTAAATCTAAATATTCTTCAAAGACGCCCTAAATATAAATATTGAATAAATAGAGTATATCACATACAAAATTTAAATTTTGAATTTACCTAAAACCACTTAAAAAATTGCTTTTCCGATAAATCATTTAGAGAAAGAGCATCCAATTTTTAGCAGTGACGCATTATTTCTTTTAATGCAGCAAATAACTTGTTTTTCCTTTTATGCTCGCTTATTAATTATTGAAAGCTATCTTAAACAGTATTTAAATTGCTGCTTGTGCCACATTTAAGTTCTGTTGTTATATTGTCTACAACAGCTTTATTTCTATTTAACTCTAATTGTAATTATGCAATTCTTTAGGATTGAATTTCAACTTCATCTTCGTATTTCGCATTGATTTGTCTTCAATATAAATAATTAATATACATTGATTTAAAATAAAATCATTTACCTAAGTTTCTAGTTTTCTATTTGTTTTTCTTCATATACTTTAAGCAATTTTTCAGCTTTTTAAACTAACAAATCATGTTTTAATTGATCCTAACTGTCTATCAATTCTTATTTAATTTCCTGTATCTCCTTTTAGAAATGCTAATTTTTACTTTTGTAATAGTGAAGGTCATTGATAAGTTTGGCATTTTCATTTTCCAAAAGTTCCAATCTTTTCTGGCTTAACGAATTTTAAATTTCTCCATCTTCGGCCTTCGTTTTGTAATAAGCAAATTTCTCTGTTAATTCAGACAGAGGCATGTTTTCAATGTCCGTCATAATCGAAGTGTCTTGATGATGTAGAGAGCTTATTTTCTTCCTGTTACTATTAGAAAAGGGATTGGTAGAAGATAGGCCTGAATTATTAATATTTTAAGAATATGTGCCTCTCAAAATACTTCTGCTATTAGAATGAGAGTGGGCGGAATTGGGTCTTCTTAACCTCTGAGGTGGAGACTAATTATGTTGTTATTATTATGATTACTGTTGCAGTTTATAAAGAGGACTTTCTTGTCGTTGCTGGTAAGGACTTCTCTGAAAACCTTTTTAAAAAAATATTTAAAGATATTTTCCATAACAATAATATTTCATTTTACCAGTGCTTTATGTAGCGCTGAAAATTGGAGTATCATGATTTTTGTTTGTACTATTGAAATTATTATTCCCAGCAATAGAACTGAGGAAATGGGGTCCTGCTCGTTCAGTGCTTGGAAGTCCTTCTTCCAATTGATTGCTATTTAATTCAAGTTATGCCTTTTTGTGTAGCATATGGTTCAAGGCCTCTAATTGAAGCTGTTAACTCATCTATACATGTTTTCTTTAATGTTGCTCTTTTAATTTATTCTTATGCTGAGAATACATTAGATAGGTTTGAGTATCTTACATTTCGATGGAATTTTTCAAATCCTATAGTTTTTATGACTCAGGAGTTCTGGTATATTGTTATTGTTGCTGCTAGTATTGATTTTATTCTTCTTTTTTATGGTTTCCTAACCTATATCTTCTTATTGTTATAACTATTGCGTCTCCATTTACTTAATTATTCCACTTTCTTTGTTTTTATTTAACTAAGGAGACATTGAATTCCTATTACTGCTGATGTTTTTCTTCTTCTAACTATTTATAATTTCTGTTCTCTTTTACTAATACTCAAATTCTTTTTGCTGAGAAAGTAGGATTAGTTATTTTTCTCTTTCTATTTCTTATTGCAGCAAAAGTTGTTTTTTCCTAATGATTTTCTCCATTGTCGAATACTTTTCATTCGTTTGTTAAATTTTCTAACCGTAATAAATGCTTGACTGCTCAGAACTGGGAGTAGAAACTAAATTAGCAACTTGACCTTTTTCTTTTTTAGAAAATTAAATTATTAATTTGTATGGTAAATTTCAAGTAACTTCAATAAATATTTATAAAAAAAAAAACTAAATTTAAAATACGACTATTTATACTACTATATTTGCCACTATTCATATTTTTTAGCTGATGTAATTGTTCTCTTTCTTCCTAAATAAAAATCTGCTCTTCTTTATTTAATGAGTTGTAATTGCTGCTCATACGGCTTACTGTATTTTATGCATATTACAATTCCGATTTTAATTTTTTCTAATCAGCTAGTAGCCTTTCAATGAGCGCATCTTTTTCATCTTAAACCTGCTATTTTTTATTATTGAATTCCCGACCCTTTTCAGAAACAAAGTTAGGATACTGTTAACTTTACTATTGCTGTTGCTGTTGCTGTTGCTGCTGCTGTTGTTGTTGTTGTTATTGTTATTGTTGCCTATTATTAGTATCGATAAAGTCTTATTAATTTTAGTTTTATTCTCTTTCACTTACTTATTGTATAGCCTTCTATTCTACATCTTTTACTTGTTATTGCATCATAAGTCTTAATTACTCCTTTTACTTTTCCTGTAATTAAAACACTTTAGACTACTATTGCACTTATTTTCCTGTTTTTTCGTTTTGTTCATTTATCACCTATTTTTAATTTTAATTCTTTTTGTTTGAACTGCTAACGCTTTTTTGTTCCTCACCTTAATCTAATTTATTTTTTTCATGCTAACTTTAATTTGAATAATTTAGACTGGTATGTCTTTAGCTATCCGGTTACTGTTAATCCTGTATCATGATAAATTCATTTTTATTTTGTTACTTTTATTTTTATTCTGTTTATTAAACATACTCATCAAATGGGATTTTACTAGAAAGTGACTCTTTTTATTAAAACTATTTTTCTTGTAAATGAGGTCCGACCTCTAAATTTTTAAATTTCTAAATTTGACTACTGTCTCCTTGAAAAGACAATGAGTCTTTCTCATTTTATACCTAATTCTGATCATTTTATTAATTTTTCTAAACATTTTCCAACATCTACTGCTATACCTTTTATAATTACTGTAGTTATATGTATTCTTTTTTTTATTTTCCTCATACCTCTACCTATCTTACGCCTTATGATTATCTATTTTTTATTATAAAAGGCTTGCTTTTCTGCTACTATTTTTACTTATACCACTTTTATTGCTACATTTGCTGCTTTTTCTACTTAAATTTTCATTAACCTATTGTTGTTTTGCTATATACTAAATATTGGGGTCTTATGAGGTATTCGTTTAATCAGCTTCACTAACTTAGTCTAAGAAGTCAGATTCTCTGAATTCTTGTTATTAAGACATAGAGATTTCGTTACTAATTTCCAAGGTTTCTTTATGTTTGCTCGAATACAGTTTGGATTAATTTTAGTTTTCTGTTGTGTCTAATACCTGAGGTTCAGAAATAAGGACTTCTTTATGCTGATCTGTATGAACAGTTATCTACTGTGGAGAAGGCTGAAATATTATATTGTTAAAATCTTGTTCTAATGAGTGTTGGGGAGATGAAATTCGTATTTATCCCTCATTTTTAGTTGTAGAAACGCTAACATCTTAGTTTTTATTATTGCTATTATTGATATCGTTGCTTTTTATTTCTTCAGCCTCCTCATCTTATTGATGTTCGCTTTCGTTCATGAAATCGCTTTCATGAAATGAGTTTTCTTCATTTCCTGATGACATGGGAGAAATTAAGAAATTTAGGAAAAATGTGATAAAAAAATTATTTATTTATTTTTTTTTTTGTTGTTATTGTTTTTATTTCTGAACAATAAATTTTTTATTATAATTAACAAATTAAATAAATTTATTTAATATTTGAAAAATAGTTTTTATATATTACTTTAGTAGTTAATAATAATTATGTGATTTATTTATTTTTAATTTATTTATTAAAATAAATTCTTTTTTTATGATTGTTACCTCATTTAATGGTCATGTCTGGTAGAGTGTACCAGTAAAAATATAGAGAATTTTTATAACATTGTATTGATCTTAGGAAGGACCTATATTTTACAGTGTCATCACCATTATATCATATTTATAATATTCCAAATTAATTCTTTGATAAAAATACTTTATTTATTGTAACTTAAATCCTCTAATTTTAGAGAAAAGTATGTACAAATATTAAAAAAATATTTGGTATGCATATTAATCAGATATTTATATTATATTTATTATTATAATATATATATATTTAAAAATGATTCCAGAATTTTATCCTGCATCACAAAATATTTATTATTGATTCAGTATTGCAGGAATTTAAAATTGATTTTGGATTATACAATTACTACTAAATTATAGATTTTAGATAATGTCCTATATCATTCAACTAAATGGACTATAGCAGATAGTGGTCATCTGATAATATCAGACTAAGGTTGAAATATTGAGAATAAAAACTTCAAAAATTATATTTAATTAATGATTTAAAAAATTAATTATTGATATATGGAAAACTATAATTTAAAAAATAGAATTGTATTTATAGATAAATTGTATAGTTTTTATAAAAAAAAAATTATATTATAACTAATAAGTTATATCTAAAAAATAATAATAAATGAAAAAAATGTAATTTTAGGAAAAAAATAAAAATAATAATATTATTTTGATTTGTATATTTTTTATTAAAATTAATAAAATAATAAGTATAAAAATATAATAAAATAAAAAATTTAAAATTATAATCAGAAATATAAATAATCATAAATTTTATTAAGTTTTTCAAGTGATTTTTCAAATTAAATTCATCCTTCCTTACTAAATAAATTTTCTCTATTATAAAAAAATTAAGTTAAATTATACATTTTAGATAAACTTATATTATATTTGTATAAATCTAAAAAAAAATTATTTAAACATTAAGAAAAATTGGCTAAATTATTTAATTTTGAAATAAAACTCTATTTCTATGTTGTGCACAATATGATTATTAATAATATAATTTTCTCCAAATAAATAAAAATAGTACGCAAAATTAATATTTTTAGAATTTATGTTTCTTAGATTTTCAATTAATTTCCCAAATTAAGTGCATGCGTCATTACCAATTTTATTTCTCCTATTAAAAATTAATTAAGTAAAGTTATTTATTTTAGATTAAATTTATAATAATGTTGAATAAATGTAGAAGAAAATTATTTAAACATTAAGAAGATTTGGCTAAATTATTTAATTTTGAAATTGGCCTCTTAAATTTTTTTGATTTTTGATTTAATTTAATATCAAATATAGAACATTTTTTTTTTTTTAATTTTTAACAATTTTGTGTTTTCATATTTAGAAGTATTTAATTTTTATTATGGATTTAATACAAAAAGGAACAAAATTGGCTATTTCCTTCTATAGAGTAATTGGATTATTATAAATATAATATTTTCCAAATAAATAAAAATATTACATAAAATCAATGTTTAAAGAAGTTAAGTTTGTTAGTTTTTCAAGTGACTTTCCAAATTAAATGCATCCATCATCACAAATCGAGCTATCCCTATTAAAAAGAAAGTATGCTTAATTTTTTTTTTTAGATTAAATGATAATATTGTATAAATTTTGAAGTATAGTATTTAAAAAAGTAAGAATATTTATTTAATTTTAAAATTGGATTTTTAAATTTTATGGTTTTTATTTGTAGAAATTTAAAATCAAATGTAGGGTATTTATTTATTTTAAATTTTTGTCTTCTCAAATTTTGAAACATTCAATATTTATTATGGATGTAATAAAATAAAGGAATAACAATTGGATATTTATTTATCGCGCTTAATTCGATATTATTATTAATATTATTTTATCTAAGTTAATAAATATAATACATAAAATTAATGTTTAAAGAAGTTAGTTTTGTTAGTTTTTCAAGTGATTTTCCAAATTAAGTGCACCCGTCATCACCAATTTTATTATTCCTATTAAAAAGTAAGTATGTTTAGTTTTTTATTTTAGATTAAATAATAACAATAATGTTATATAAATTTTGAGGTATAGTATTTAAAAAGTAAGAATATTTGGCTAAATTATTTAATTTTGAAATTGGTCTCTTAAATTATATGATTTTTATTTGTAGAAATTTAATGTCAAATGAAGAGAGTTTATTTTTGTTAATTTTTAACAATATTGTCTTCTCAAATATAGAAACATTCAATATTTATTAAGGGTATAATAAAATAAAGGGATTGAAATTGGCTATTTATTTATCGCAATTAATTCGATTATTATGTGTATATAATTTTGTCTAAATAAATAAAATAATACTTAAAGTTAATGTTTAAAGAAGTTAAGTTTGTTAGTTTTTCAATTTATTATCCTAATTAAGTTAACCCATCACCACTAATTTTATTACTCCTATTAAAAAAGTAAGTATGTTTAGTTTGTTATTTTAGATTAAAATAATAATAATAATGTTATATATATTTTGAAGTATAGCATTTAATAAGGAAGAAAAATTGGCTATATTATTTAATTTTTAAATTGCACTTCTTAAATTATAATATTTTTTATTAGTAGAAATTCAATATCATATTTAGATTATTTATTTTTTTATATTTTTTAGCAATTATATCTTCTCTAATTTAGTAACACTCGATATTTATTATGGATGTAATAAAATAAAGGATTACAAATTGGTTATTTATTTATAGCGCTTAATTTGATTATTATTAATATGATTTTTCTAAATAAATAAAAATTTTACCCAAAATTAATGTTTAAAGAAGATAAGTTTTTTAGCTTTACAAGTTATTTTCCAAATTGAGTGCATCCGTCATCACTAATTAAATTATACCTTATAAAAAGTAAGTATTTTAATTTTGATTTTTTAGGTTAATTATAATAACTTTCTATAAATTTTTAAGAAAAGTATTTAAAAAGTAAGATTATTTGGCTAAATTATATAATATTTTAATTAAAATCTTATATTTTATTATTTATATTTTTCAAATATTTTAACAATTTTGTTTTCTCATATCTATTAATATTCAATATTTATTATAAATAGAATAAAATAAAGTAATTAAAATTAGCTATTTCTTTATATAGCGTAATTTGATTATTATTTTAATATAATTTTCTCCAAATAAATAAAAATAGTACATAAAACTAATGCTTAAATAATTAAGGTTTGTAAGTTTTTCAAGTGAATTTCCAAATTAAGTGCATCCGTAATCACCAAATGAAATATCCCTATTAAAAGTAATTAAGTTAGGTTTGATACTTTAGATTAAATTATAATAACTTTGTATAAAATTTTAATTATAATATTTAAAAATAAAGAATATTTGGCTATATTATTAAATATTTAAATTGCCATCATAAATTTTATTATTTTTTAATTTGTAAAATTTAATATCAAATGAAGAGCACATATTTTTTGTTAATTTTTAACAATTTTGTCTTTTTAAATCTATAAATATTCAATATTTATTATGAATTTAATAAAATAAAATAATAAATTTAGCTACTTCTTTGTAGAGCGTTATTCGATTATTATTAATATAATTTTCTTTAAATAAATAAAAATTGTACATGAAATCAATGTTTAAAGAAGTTAAGTTTTTTAGTTTTTCAAGTGATTTGCTAAATTAAGTTAATCCGTCATCACCAAACGAATTAAACCTATTAAAAAGTAAGTAAAATTTAATTTTGATATTTTAGAATAAATTACAAAATTTTTTAAGAATAGTATTTAATAGTAATAAAAATTGGCTAAAATTATTTAATTTTCAAATTGCCTTTTTAAATTATATTATTTTTTTATTTAGAAATTTAATATCATATGTATAGAATTTATTTTTTTTAAATATCTTAACAATTTTATAATCTAAAATCTATAAATACTCAATATTTATTATGAATTTAATAAAATAAATGTATATAAATTGGGTTTTCTTTGTAGTGTGTAATTATATTATTAATATAATTTTCTCTAAATAAATAAAAATAGTACATAAAATTAATGCTTAAAGAAGTTAAGTTTGTTTGTTTTTCAAGTGATTTTCCAAATTAAGTACATCCGTAATCACCAATTGAATTATCCCTATTGTAAAAATTAAGTAGTTAATTTTGATATATTAGATTAAATTATAATAGTAATTGTTGTATGGTATTTAAAAACTAAGAATATTTGGCTAAAATATTTTAATTTTTAAATTGCCCTATTTAATTTTATGATTTTATATTGGTAGAAATTTTGTATCAAATATAGAGTATTTAATTTTTTTTTTAAATTTTTAACAATTTTGTTTTCTCAAATTTATAAACATTCAATATTTATTATAATAGAATAAAGGAATACACATTGACTATTTCTTTGTTGCGTGTAATTCTATTATTAATATAATATTCTCCAAATAAATAAAAATAATACCAATAATCAATGGTTAAAGAAGTCAAGTTTGTTAGTTTTTCAAGTGATTTTCCAAATTAAGTGCATCCATCATCACCAATTTTATTTCTTCTATTAAAATATATGTAATTTAAGTTTGATATTTTAGATTAAATAATAATAATATTGTATAACTTTTGAAGAATAATATTTAAAAAGTAAAAAAAATTGGCCTATTTAATTTTATGGTTTTATATTTTAAAAATTTATTATCAAATGAAGAGCATTTATTTTTTATAAATTTTTAACAGTTTGGTCTTCTCAAATTTTGAACATTTTAATATTTATTAAGGATGTAATAAAATAAAAAAATACAAATTGGATATTTCTTTATAGCTAGTAATTCGATTATTATTAATATAATTTTCTCCAAATAAATAAAAATAGTACTCAAAATTAATGCTTAAAGTAGTTAAGTTTGTTAGTTTTTCAAGTGATTTTCCAAATTAAGTACATCCTTCCTTAAAAATATCGTTATCCCTATTGAAAAATAAGTAAGTAAGTTTAGTTTGTTATTTATAATTAAATAATATTAAAAAGTAAGAAAAATTGGCTAAATTATTAAATTTTTAAATTGGACTTCTTAAATTATAGTATATTTTATTAAAAGAAATTTAATATCATATGTACTGTATTAATTTTTAAAAATTTTAACAATTATATTTTCTCAAATTTAATAACATTTAATATTGATGTAATAAAACAAAGGAATGAAAATTGGATATTTATTAATAGCGCGTTTAATTCTATTATTATTGATATATATATATGTGTCTAAATAAATAAAAATTTTACGCAAAATTAATGTTTAATGAAGTTAAGTTTGTTAACTTTGCAAGTAATTTTCCCAATTAAATACATCCGTCATCACCAATTGAATTATACCTTATAAAAAGTAAGTAGATTAATTTTGATATTTAAAATAAATTATAAAATTTTGTATAGGAACAGTATTTCAATAAGAATATTTGACTAAATTATTTAATATTTAAATTAGCATCTTAATTTTTATTATTTTTTATTAAGTTTGTCTTCTCAAATCTAGAGACATTTAATATTTATTATAGATAAAATAATATAAAGGAATAAAAATTGGCTATTTATTAATAGTGTTTAATTTTATTATTATTAATATAATTTTTTAAATATATAAAAATAATACGCAAAATTAATATTTAAAGAATTTAGGTTTTTTAGTTTTTCAAGTGATCTTCCAAATTAGGTGCATTTATCCTTGCCAATTTTATTATTCCTATTAAAAGTAAGTAAGTAAGTAAGTAAGTAAGTAAGTAAGTAAGTAAGTAAGTAAGTAAGTAAGTAAGTAAGTAAGTAAGTAAGTATGTTAATATTTATATTTTTAGATTATATTATAATAATGTTGTATTTTTATAGTAAAAAATATTGGCAAAATTATTTAATTTTTAAATTGGCTTCTTAAATTTAATGATTTTTTATTTTCTGAAATTAATATCAATAAAGAGCATTTACTTTTTTTATTTTTTAACAATTTTGTCTTCTCAAATTTAGAAACATTAAATATTTATTAAGAGCACAATAAAATAAAGTAATAAAAATTAGATATTAATTTTTAGTTTCTAATTTGATTATTATTAATATATTTTCTACATACAAATAATAATAGTACTCAAAATCGATGTTTAAAGAAGTTAAGTTAGTTAGTTTTTCAAGTGATTTTCCACATTAAGTGCATCCGTCATCACTAATTTGATTTCTCCTATTAATAAGTAAGTAATTAAGTAAAGTTTGATCCTTTATATTCATATATAATAATTTTGTATAAATTTTTTAGAATAGTTTATAAAAAATAAGAATATTTAGCTAAATTATTTAAATTTTAAAGATTTAATGTCAAAAGAAGGGAATTTATTTTTATTAATTAGCAACTTTATCTTCTCAAATTTATAAACATTCAATACTTATTATTATGGATGTAATAAAATTTAGGAATAAAAATTAACTATTTCTCTGTAGAGAGTAATTCGATTATTATTTTAATATAATTTTCTCCAAATAAATAAAAAAGTACTAGAAATTAATGTTTAAAGAAGTTAAGTTTGTGAGTTTTTCAAGTGATTTTCCAAATAAACTGCATCCGTCATCACCAATTTTATTAGTCCTATTAAAAAGTAAGTAAATTAAATTTTATATTTTAAATTAATTAATAATAATATATGAAGAATAGTATTTAATAGTAAGAACAATTGGCTAAATTATTTATTTTTTAAATTTGCCTATTATATATAAATTTAATTTAAAATGAAGAGAATTTATTTTTTATTAATTTTAACAATTTTATCTTTACGGATGAAATAAAATAAAGGTATAAAAATTGATTATTTCTTTGTAGCGAGTAATTTGATTATTATTAATATAATTTTCTCCAAATAAATAAAAATAATACTTAAAATTCATGTTTAAAGAAGATAAGTTTGTTTTTTTTTCAAGTGATTTTCCAAATTAAGTGCATCCTTCCTTACAAATTTCATTATCCCTATTGAAAAGTAAGTAAGTTAGTTTAGTTTATTTGTTGGATTAAATAATAATAATATAGTATAAATTTTGAAGTATAGTATTTAAAAAATAAGAATATTTGGCTAAATTATAAAATTTTTATATTTTTAAATTTTCTGATTTTTTATTTGTAGAAAATTTTTATCAAATGTTGACTATTTATTATTTTAGAAAATTTTAACTATTTGATTTTCTTTAATTTAGAAACATTCATAATTTATTATGGATGTAAAAAGATAAATGAATAAAATTGGTTATTTATTTGTAGCATTTAATCTATTATTATTAATATAATTTTGTCTAAATAAATAAAAATTTTACGCAAAATTAATGTTTAAAGAAGTTAAGTTTGTTAGTTTTTCAAGTGATTTTCCAAATTAAGCACATATATCATCACCAATTTTACTACTCCTATTAAAAAGTAAGAAAGTTGAGTTTGATATTTTAGATTAAATTATAATTTGTTGTATAAATTTTGAAGAAGAATAATATTTAAATGTGTGGAAAATATTAAATATATTCTTTATCATTGTTAAACTTTATTTTATAAGGAAATTCATAGATATAAATTATTTTATCTATGATTGAGAAAATCTCATCATTGATATTATTTTTCATATTATTTTAACCATATATAAAAAATTATTAATTTTTTTATAAAATTTATAATTATTTATCATAAATATGTGAATTATAGTTTTCATACTTTCCAATTTTTTCTAAAAAAAACTTAACAAGTCGAAAATATAAAGACTTTTTTAATTTAGAAACATTGAATATTTATTACAGATGTATAAAAAAAGAGGAATAAAAGATTGGCTATTTATTTAAAGCGTTTAATTCGATTATTATTAATATAATTTTTCTATATATAAAAATAGTACGCAAAATTAATATTTAAAGAAGTTAAGTTTTTTAGTTTTTCAAGTGATTTTCCAAATTAAGTACATCTATCCTTACCAATTTCATTACCCCTAGTAAAAGTAAGTAAGTAAGTAAATAAATAAATAAGTTAAATTTTATGTTTTAGTTAAAATTATAATAATAATATTGTATAAATGTAGAAGAAAATTATTTAAAAATTAAGAAAAATTAGCTAATTATTTATATTTAAATTGGTCGCTTAAATTTTATAATTATTTATTTGTAGAAAGTAATATCAAATGAAGAGTATTTATTTATTTTTTTAAAATTTTTAACAATTTGTCTTCTCATATTTAGAAACATTCAATGTTTATTATGGATTTAATAAAATAAGGGATTAAAAATTTGTTATTTCTTGGTATAGAGTAATTAGATTATTATCAATGTAATTTTCTCCTAATAAATAAAAATAGTACTCTAAATCAATGTTTAAAGAAGTTAAGTTTGTTAGTTTTTCAAGTGATTATCCAAATTATGTTAATTCGTCATCACTAATTTTATTACTCCTATTAAAAAATAAGTATGTTAAGTTTGATATATAAGATTAAATTATAATAATGTTGTATAATCTTTAAGAATATACTTAAAAAAAAAAAAATTGGATATTATTTGATTTCTCTTTTTATATTTTGTAGACTATCAAATTAAATATTAAAATCAGAAAATGCAATCTGAAAAATTAATAGGGATTGTCGTAATTTAAATGGATTAGCAATTTTTAAAATGAATTATAAAAATATTGAAATTATTAAAAAATATTTTGGGACTGTTAATGTTTAGATTCAAAAGGGATTTAATTGATAATTATCCGTGTTTTAAATGAGGTTTATGAACTCATAACAATGGTCAACGCTTTATTTTATTTGACCGATAATGATTAATTAAGAACAAAATTTTGTCAAATATTTTCCTATAATATATGAAATTATATCTAGAAAAAACCGTATCACATTTTCAGAATAGTTAAATTAATATATTAACCAATAATTTAAAAAATTAGGGTATTTTTAAAATAGTCTACTTATCAATTTATAAATTATTGTGAATTTTTTTTTTAGTATTATTTTTACCTAAAATCAATAGTTACTTTCAACCTGAATTCATTTTCTAGTAATTATATATCTTCTTAAAATTATTTTAAGGACGTATATTTATATTCCATTTTTGATTCCAAAAAATATTTTATCTTATCATTTATATCATTTAAGCATTATTAAATTTCATTTTTTATATTTTTTATTTTTTAATTAATTCTACTTATATTTTTTATTCATTCAAAAATTTATTTTCAAAATTAATTTATTCTATTTCTTTTATTATTTCTTCCAAAATGTTTTTATTCCAATATTCTTTGTCTGTACATTTTATTAATAATTATAAATACTTATCACCTTATAACTAAGAATCTTTTCGATATTAATTTATTAAATCTTTGTAATTATCAACATGTTTTTCCATATTATTTAATTCTACCTTTATTTAATCTATTACTATTTTCTATTAATATAATTATTCTTATTTTTCTTATACTTATTTCTCAAATTATTAGCTATAATCTTTTTAATTTTATAAGAATTTTTTGTATTTATCTACGAAAAACTATTTGATTTATTAATATTAATTTATATTTGGAATTTCATGATCATGTGCATTCTCTTCAAAACACTCAAAGCAAATAAGTTGGTTTTTCTATTAAAATCCATCCAAATTGCAAATAAAATCTATGGGGTAATTTTCATGTTTCTATTTTGCAATAATTAAAATTAATTTAATTTATTAAATCAAACAATATTATTTTAATTGTATATACCTGGCAATATAAAACTCTTTGACGATAAATTTTTTTTATATATTCTTCCATTGTTATTTGGTTAACATTTTAATTGATATTAATATATTCCATATCTATTTAATTATTAATAAATTATGATTTAGGTTTATATTTCTTAAAGTATAAATTTATACTGTGGATTTTTTAATGTAATAACATAAAAATAACAATAGGACTATATTTATATCTATATTTATTACTATATCAAATTAATAATTAATCAATGTATGAATTATTAATTCTAATGAATGGGGTGATAGCATATTAGTATGTATTTAATTTTAAAGAAAATAAAAAATTACAAAATATTATATCCTCCTTTTGGCTACTATTTTTTAAATTTATATATTTTTATAAAAAATTAATATTAAAGATAATTTACTTGTATTTTATATTATAATTTAATAATTATTTTTAAAACAATAAGAATTTTTATTTTATTAAATTTTATTTAGATTTAGATTATTATTTTAATCAACTATATCTTTATTTTTATAAAATGTTTAAATACTTTTATATTTTTATTTTTCCTATTAATATATTAAAAATATTGTAAAATTATTTTTCTTCATAATTTATTACCTTTTAAAAATTCGCTATTCTGAAATGTTTATAACTTGATTTCTTTTTGATGTTTTTATTTCTATTTTAATTGATTATTTATTTTATTTTATTTTATTTTAATTAATTAAGGTTAAAAATAAGGGTTTCATAGTTTTTTCTTTTAATTAATATCAATATAATGTACAAGTATGTATTATTGTGTATTAATTCACTATGATTTATTAATTTTTATAAAAAAAAAAAAAAAAAAATTTGAACCAACCATATAAATATTAATATTATCACTCAAAAATAAACATTAGGTATTAAAAATATATTATTAGTGATTAATTAGTAAATTTTTATATGACTTTACCATATTTATGTTTTATTTTTTACTTATTCACTCAATATGAGAAGATTTCAGTTAATTTATGATTATATTTAATTTTTTTATATGATAAAATTTATATAAAAGAAACCTATCCAGAAATTTTCCCTCAGAATATGGGGGGTTAGCTATACATTTATAGATTTTATTAAACAATAATTTATAATAGTTTATGATATTCACAATTATTTAATATATTGCTTTAATAATCTATTTATATTATAAAATTTTGTTATCTAAGTGTATATAGATGTTTTAATTAATGATATACAATTTTTATAATAAAAATATATTAAAATTATGAAATTAAATTATTAGATTATTAATATAAATTTTAGTATTTAAAAAAATAAAATCTTCACTCTAAATTTTATTTATCAAAATACTTTGGCATGCACTATTTAAACGTAATTTGTGATTTTTTTGGAATTGAACTAGTATTTGTTTCATCCCCTCTATACATTTCCCTCAGAGCCAACTTCTCCTAAGTTTGCAAGTAAAAATAGATTTCCATATGTCCCTATCTTTTAGCCAAAGCCTTTGGAACTCTATCAATTGAGTCAAGAGCAAGCGGATTAGCATTATATCTAATAAGTAATTCTATCATATCTTTATTGCCCCTCTTTGCAGCCCAGTGTAAAGGAGTTAAATTCATATAATCCATTAGATTTACCCATTCAGGATTAAGACTTCAAAGTAAAAAAAGTTTCAATGAATGATTTATAATGTTATAAATACATTTTTCTTAGATTACTTAATTATTTTTTAAATGAGTGGTAAATTTTCCCCCTGCTTGATAAGTTTAAAAAATTCTTTTTATTCTTAACTTAATTCTTATTGATTAAAAAGGTCTTTGTGCGCCTAGGCCTTGGCTGTTTAATCCTGCAAGTCTTTTATTTCCATTTTAAATCTTTGATTCCAATCCGGACCATGAGCAGCCAACCCTTTCGATTCTTTTATTTTGAAAAACACCCCCTAAAATTTCTTTTATATAGATTCCTTCTGCTCTTACTCCTGTTCCTAACCTTCTACAAAAATAAAGGCACATTTTATTTTTAACAGTAAAAATATATTATAATTTTAAATAGCAATGATTCTTACTCTGATTAAGAGAAGTGGCAAGTCTTAATTATCGTCGTTATTTTTCACTATCAATATCATTTTTATTGCTGCTATTATTAGTGAGAATCTACTATTCATTTTATTTTTACAGTAATCTGCGACTTGGAGAATCTCTTTTATCACTTTCTCTCATCATTTATTGAATTTTAGTAGGTTTGTTTTGAATTCCTTCCGTGAACATTTGCACATTTTTTTTTAGGGCCTACAACTTATGTTCTCTCTCTAGACTTAATTAATGCAGTTTTTCTTTCAAAACAAGCTGAGTCTTCGTGATTTTTAGATCGGAGTCGTTCAGAAAATAATTCAGCAAATTCTATTTGAATTATTTTTCTCTTTTTTACTCCGGACTCATTTATTCACTGTCGCTGCTATTATTATTATGGTCGCCTTCCTCTAAATAATCATCAGAATGCAATTCTTCTCGTATTTAAAATTCGCTTTTTTTCCGACTTTTGCTGCTGCGATTCATATCACTGAAAAGCTACAAGTCTTGGCCACTTCGACTACGAAATTTTATGTAGGGACTATTGTTAATATAAGTTTTTTTCGGCTTGGAAGGGCTCAAAGAAACGGAAGAGGTAACTTCCCTCTCTCTTTCTTTTACGAGTTCCACTTTGGACTGTTCAGTTTCTGCGCGCTGAAAACACTCCGGCCTATAAATATTGTCGAAAAAGAATTTCTGATGTATCTGCATTTGTCTACCGAAATTCCCGAATCCCTAACTTTACATCTACTTTAATCTATTGAAATATCCTTATTCATTTTGCATAAAATTCTCGATGAATTGCTTTTTCCTTTAAGCTTCTGCATTCTTTTAACCCCCGATTTCTTGTTCTCTCTTTTTGTCTTCTTTGGTTTTTATTTTATGAAAGGCAGTTTTTTATTATCTTTTTATTTCTCCGTTAATAAACATGGCCACCTAGAAAAAAAAAAAAAATTTTATTTTTTAACGATGGATACAACATTTTACTATATAAAAAATCTACTGTTTACTTTGCTTGGGGGTCCATCCAAATTCTGATGATTATCAATCAAAAATCTATCAACATTTTTACCATTTAAATACCTAGTTACTGCTGATTTCTAGTCTTTGTATATTTTTTTGTAGAAAACCATATTCTTTTCTGAAGCTGTGAAAGGTCGCTACTTCTGTAAAAGCAATGTATTACTTTTTTATAACCCACTGTTGTTTCTCTATAAGAAAAAACTTCTACTATTTTATTGTACTTATTGCTAAAATAACTTATTTTTCTCCTTCTCTATATAGTTATTATTTGACTACATTTCAATGTTTTACGGCGATTTTAAGTAATTTAACTGCATATTGACATTTTGCTTTAATGCAGATTGAGAAGAATAAGGACGGTTATATTAATTTAGACGCTTTTGGACTTAAGAATAGTTTTATAATACACTTTAATTTTTTATACTCATTTCTTATTATGATTAATTATTTTTTTAATCCTCTACCATAGCTTATTTTAACATTTATTTGTGCTAATCTATAAAGGCAGAACTTAAACTTTCCTTCATATAAAGGTACAAATCTATATTTTATTATACTTTTTTAGACTGCATTTTTATCTATTATTGGCTTTTCCTTATTTAAGTAAAAAAAAATTTGTTAGTTATTCAAATTATATCCTTTTTTTTTTTAACATTTACTTTTTATTGAAACTGTTTCTTCCGGAAAAGGACTTTTCTGGCGATTTAATTTACTGTTGATATGACTTTGAAAACTAAATTGACATATCATTATTTTATTCAAAATCTTCAGTTTTACTTTTACTTTACTAAAAGTTTAAGTGAATTTGATTTTTAGTTATACTATTGTCCTGATCTTTATTTTCTAAAATATAATTCCCATTTTCATCCAAAAATTTATATTTTTTATCGCTACTACTTATATATATTTCATTTCCCTAAGTTTGTGTTCTTTATTCTTAAGGTTTACTTATTAATGATCTGTGCATCTTATTAGTTAATATTTAACTATAAAAATTAATTAAGTGATTACAATTATGTTTCATTTAGGTTTTTTATTTAAATTTACCGGTCATTTTAACCTACAGCAGGTTGTAAAAGAAGATCTGCAGATTAGGTTTAAAATATATCTTCTAATTAAGCTGTTAGATCATTTTTTCTTTGATTTTTTAATTCATTAATTTTTTTTCTATTTTAAATTTTATATATTTTATTCATAGAAGAATTATTTAGAAATAAAATGATATGAAATTTAAGGTATCAAAGAAATTGTTGGTAGACTTGTTTAAATTATTTATTTTTTTTATTTATATTTAAATTTCTGTAACCCTTTATAAAATTTATAAATTTCTTTTATTATTTATGGAATGCTAATAAAAATTATTGCTCTTTTAATTAGCTTTTTATTTAATAAAATTAATAAAAATATATTCTAATAATAATAATGTATTAGGTTTCATTATTTTAAAGTAATTGTATTCATATTAGAAACTTAATAATATTGATTATAATTTATAAGCAATAATGCAGATATACAGTTATAACCAAAGGATTATTAGTTTTATGTAAGTTATTATATTATATTATATTATTTATTTGTTTTTTTCATTATGTTTTTCTTTTTTTTAAACAATACAGAAAGTAGTATATTATATTGATTAAATAAGTTAAAATACAAAAATTTAAGACTTGTAAGATTTAAAGAAAATCTCCATAATATGTTATTTTAAAATATGGTATATAAATTTTTAATTTATATATTTAAAATCTTAAGATGAGTTATGATGTAAAATGGGAATCACAACTTTATAAAATCTAAAAATAAAATTATAAACAAACTATATATTTGATAAAATAATATATGCTCACAGGAATATTTATTCATGATATTAATATCATTAAAGCAGATATGATATATTTATGATACAATTAAATAATGTTAATTATCAAGCTATCTCATAGATTAAATGGTATATTCTTATAAAATTTCATTATTTCTAAAATATTTTAGGCTTTTATCGCATTGACTGATAAGGTCAAGTCTAGCTGGGGATACCAAACGGTAAATAATTAATTATAAGTTTGGAAAATTACTTATTAGCTATTTTTAAGAAGAAAACAGAATAAGTATATATAACTCTAAAATAGTATCTATAAATTAATTAATTCTTTAAATTCGATGAAGTTTTGTCAATTATCACTCATTCTTGATGTTTAGTTAAATTATATTTATTTTATTTATAATATATAAGTATTCAT
Source organism: Miamiensis avidus (assembly GCA_037039885.1). Classification (NCBI taxonomy): domain Eukaryota; phylum Ciliophora; class Oligohymenophorea; order Philasterida; family Glauconematidae; genus Miamiensis; species Miamiensis avidus. The sequence goes on along the minus strand of JAWVGU010000008.1, from coordinate 56,010 downwards.
CTAATTTATATTGGTTAAGTTATTTTTCTAGAAATTTAATATACGCGAATTATAAATGTATAATATTCATTAGATTTATTTAATTCATATTAATTTTATGTTTTTACATAAGATATATTCCGAATTTGCAATCTAATAAATTAGAATTTTTAATTAATCGTCATATTATTATCATATAATCGCTAAAGAAAAGTTAAAATATACCTAAAATAATGATAAAATGAATTTATGTATTGGTAAATATATATTTTTGTATCAATTAAATTATTCCATCGAGTTATATTTAAAATATTTTTTTCTATTTTTTTATATTTATAAAAAGAACACCAATTTAATATTAGAAGCATTATGCTTACATTGAAATTAACTTTGATTTTATATTAGAATAAAACCATAAAAATATGGGCCATATATTAATTATGGGCTATCTAAAATTTTGATGCAGAAAAATTTGAAGCAACTAAATTGATCATATTATTAATGCTTAAAACCTAGACATTTTACATCAAAAAAATAAATATTACCATCACAAATAATTAAAAATATATCACAAATTTAATGAAAACTTTTCTTAAATACACTTATTTAAAATTTATAAGGATTGATTAAAATCAAGAATAAGTATTTTATTATTATTGATTTATAGTGCATTAAATTCTAAAATCAAGTTTAAATCTAATTATATAAATGGAAGAAAAAGTTTAGAAAAACTAATATGAAAATGGTAATTAATTCAAATACGAAATAAAATTATACTTTAAAACATAATTAAGACTATTTTTCTGGAAACAATATATATAATAATTACTTAGTTTTAAATCTAATGCATAACTTTTAATACTTTTTTTTATAAAATATATTTTTATTTCTATAATTAATAAAAATTATTGCTTATGGGTATTATGTAAATTTAAATTTTAAATTATAGAATTTAGTATAGAGGTAATAGAAAAACAATTATATTTACTATAATTTAATATTCAGTTCCATAATAAATCTTTAAGTGATATTAATTTGGAAAATTAAGAAATAGTAAATATTTTTTATAATAATTCTTGCAAAATTAAAATTAAAACATACTTCTTTTATTCAAATTCTAGTAAATTAAAACTTTACTAATTAAGGAATTTCATAAAATTATAAACGAAGCTTACTAATTAGTTATATATTATTAAAAGCTATATTATATAAATAATATATAAATACTATTATTTATGAACATTATTACTTGGTAAAGTCAATATGAATATTTCTTTTCTTAAAATATAAGTTTTAATATTTTCAAAAAGATAATTATCATGGAGAATAATAATAAAAACCCACGATTTTCTTAATTTTAATTAATTAATTTTAAGGCTATATATTCTAAAATTATTTTTTTTTTATCTAATTCTAATTATTTTCGAAATATATTTTATTTTTATAAATTCGATATCTTATATAAATTAAAAAAGTATTTCTAAAAAAATTGGGTTTTTTAAGTAGTGAAACTTTAATAATTCTACTTATTTTTTATTGAAAAAGTATTATTTTATTTAACAAGATTCAGGAATAATAATTATCAACAATTTATTTATGTTAGAAACGCTTTACTAATCAATGAGAAATTGCATAAGTTTCGTATTAATATTCATGTGCTTGAATATTTTTATTAAAAACCCTGTTTATATATATATACTTATTAATAAAAAAGAACAAAAGAGAAATTTAAATGATAATATGATTCTATATAAGCAAAAATAATAATATAATTAATAGTAATTAAAAAATAAAAAAAAATAATAAATAAAAAAATTACAGAAAAATGACTAATTTCAAAAAGTCTATATATACTCTGATGTTAATTCTCCTTCTTGGATTAACATTATCCTAAAGCTAAGTAATTAATAAATTAATTTATACCAAAAAAAAAAAATGATTATATATATATATTTATAAAGGAAAGTGGCAAGAAAAATATATTCGAACAAAGGCTTACTAAAGAAATATACGATAAGATGTTCCCTTCAAGAAACCAAATATACACCTATGACTCAATAATTCAGGCTTCGAAAACCTATCCTACTTTTTGTGACACAGAAATCGAATTTCTTTGTTTCTTAACAACTATTAGTTTCGAATCAGACAATTTGATTGCTACACATGAATACGGATATGAATAAAACACCGAAATATTTGGATACGGAAAAGGATTCCACGGACGAGGACCCATTCAACTTACCACCGAAGCCAACTACAGAGCATTCAGTCAAGCAGTATACAAAGATGACTCTTTTGTTAAAAATCCCAATAAATTACTTGAAAACGGATTGTATGCTTTCTAATCAGCTGTTTGGTATTGGATGGATTAGGTCAAAAGATATTTCCCTTAAACCGACGCAGAATAAGCTTTAAGAATTACTACTACCTAGGGAATTAGACCTGCCCTACCTCACATGGAGAACAGAATTCAAAGATTACACCAAATTGAAAGATTGTTAGAAGGACTTGATGCCAACCCTGATGATCCCAACTTTACTTACTATACTGTAAAATAAGGTGATTACTTATTCAAAATTTTGGGTGATATGAAATTGGTAGAGTAAGTGGCAAAAATTAATAATCTTAATGGATTCAACATTTTCCCAGGATAAATCTTGAAAATCCCAAAGGCTGGATATAATCCTGACAATGGAAATGGATCTGGAAGTGGATCAGGATCAGGAAGTGGAAGTGGATCAGGATCAGGAAGTGGAAGTGGATCAGGATCAGGTTCTGGAAGTGGAAACTCAAATAATGGAGCTGGAAATCCTACAACTGGAGGAGGAAATCCTAGTACTGGTGGACCAGAAAATGAACCATACATATACTATACTGTTTAATAAGGAGACTTTATGTACAAAATATTGGGAAATATGGATTTAGTTAATGAAGTTGCAAAGCTCAATAACATTTAAAACTATCTTATATATCCTGGATAAGTATTAAAAATCCCCAATAAAAACTACAAAGGAAGTAACAGTGGAAACGGATCTAACAATGGTTCTGGGTCAAATACAGGAAATGAAAATGGATCTGGATCTAACACTGGAAATGAAAATGGTTCTGGATCAAACAATGGTAATGAAAATGGTTCTGGATCTAACACTGGTAATGATAATGGATCTGGGTCTAATAATGGATCAGGAAATGGAAATAACGGACCTACTGTTTTCGAACAAAGAGTAACCAAAGAAATTTATGAAAAAATGTTCCCTTTAAGAAACGAAATCTACACCTATGACTCACTAATACAGGCTTCGAAAACCTACCCAACTTTTTGTGACACAGAAATCGAATTACTTTGCTTCTTAACAACTATAAGTTTCGAATCAGACAATTTGATTGCCACACAAGAATATGGTTACGAATAAAACACAGAAATATACGGATATGGAAAAGGATTCCACGGAAGAGGACCCATTCAACTCACCACTGAAGGTAACTACAGATCATTCAGTCAGGCTGTATATGGAGACGACTCTTTCGTTAAAAATCCCAATAAATTACTTGAAAACGGATTGTATGCTTTCTAATCAGCTGTTTGGTACTGGATGGATCAAGTCAAAAAATACTTCCCCTAAACAAACCTTGAAGAAGCTTTGAAAGAAGCGACTTTCAAAGGAATCAGACCCGCAGCTCCCCACATCGGAAGCAGACTCCAAAGATTAGAACAAATAAAAAGATTGTTAGAAGGACTTGAAGCCAACCCTGATGACCCCAACTTTACTTACTATACTGTTAAAAGAGGAGATTACTTATTTAAAATTTTGGGAGATATGAAATTGGTTGATGAAGTTGTAAAAATTAATGCACTTAACGGATACAATATTTTCCCAGGATAAATTTTGAAAATCCCAAAGGCTGGATATAATCCTGATAATGGAAATGGTTCAGGAAGTGGATCTGGAAGTGGTAGTGGATCAGGAAGTGGATCAGGAAGCGGATCTGGATCTGGAAGTGGAAGCGGTAGTGGATCTGGATCTGGAAGCGGATCTGGTAGTGGATCAGGAAGTGGATCTGGAAGCGGATCTGGAAGTGGATCAGGAAGCGGATCTGGATCTGGAAGCGGAAGCGGATCTGGAAGTGGATCAGGAAGTGGATCAGGAAGTGGATCTGGAAGCGGATCTGGAAGCGGATCTGGAAGCGGAAGTGGTAGCGATAATGGAAGCGGAAATGGAGGAGAAAATCCTTCTTTACCTGGGAATACTTACAAAGTTAAAAATGGAGATACGCTTTTCACTATTTTTAATGAAAATGCTGAAATGATTTAAAAAGTTAAATAATTAAATAATCTTTGGGGAGACTATGTTTATGTCGATCAAGTTCTTACTCTTCCGTAAGGCTACACTCTACCTAAATCCAACTACTATGCATACACAGTTAAATAAGGAGAAACCTTAGATACCATCCTTCATGGAAATGATGAATGGATAGCCAGAATCATTAAAATCAATGGTATGTGGGGAAAAGATGTCTACGAAGGAAAAATTATTAAATTACCCAATGATATCAAATTAGATGAAGTTCAACCCAAATATGTTGAATATACAGTAAAATAAGGAGAAACTTTATACACAATCCTAAATGAAGATGAAAAATTAATGAAAGAAATTAGTGAACTCAATAAAATTTGGGGAAATTCTGTTTGGGTAGGATAAGTTATAAGAATTCCTACAGGATATGTAACCAACAAGTTATACGAAGATTACAAAGTCAAATCTGGAGAAACCTTGAAATCTATATTAAATAACGATGATAATATGGTTTAAAGAGTTATTAAAATTAATGGATTATGGAGCGATTCTGTCTATGAAGGCCTCATGATTAAATTACCCATTGAAAGAAACTGATAATATCAATATAAATATATATAGTTTTTACAATAAAAATATATTTATTTATATAAAGAATTTTCAAAATTAAATAATTGGTTAACGTTTAATTAATTAATAACTTTATCTCAATATTTTTTTTTTTTTCACTCTCTCAATATATCGGAATACTGTGATTAAATAATATCATTATTTATAATACATTTGGTAATTGATAAATATATCTCACTATGATAATCATAACTATATTTGATTAACATAATATTAGATCTTTTATTTAAATAAATCATATATGTGTTTATGAATTTACGAGTGTATGTGTGAATAAAATTAAAATTTTAAAAATTTATAAATAAAATATGCTATATTAGAAATAAATATTTAATTAATATAAAAATTAAATTTACGTTTTAAACAATTACATCAATTATTTTCGATAAATAAATTTAGAAATTTTTCTTAAAATAAAATATTCATTTACAATATTTATTAATCGCAAAACTTTGCATTAATATTAAAAATTAAAAATTATTCTAACTAATTAATATCTACTAAATAAATATAAAATTTAAGATATCAATATTTTATAAATATAAAGTTAATTATTATAAAGAAATCAAAAGATATAGTAATTGATATATTAAATGTAGTGGAAGGATAATTTTAAAACGAGTAATATAATTTTTCATTAGCTACCCTTCCATAATCAACTATTATATTATTAGATTCGGAATAATAAAAACGAAATGATGAAAGCAAAGAATCTGATGAAGACGATAGCAGTTCTTTAGATGATCTCTATGTTGAAAAAGTAACCTATATAAGTTCAGGTGATGAAGAAGAAGAATAAATTGAGGAATCTGAGTACAAAAGTAAATCCTAAAATAAAAAATAATAGTAGTAGGAAAATGTAAGAGAAGTAATAGTTGAAGTTTCTAAAAGTACATCTAAACCAGCAACAAATACAAAAATTTCTTCACAAAAAAAATTCAAACCAAAAGCAACTAAAGCCATAAAAAATTTGACTTATCTTCTCCAGCGAAAGATACAGAAAATAAAAAGTCAATAATCGAAAATAATTCACAGAAATAAAAGAAAATCCAGTTGCCCGTTTAATAAGAAAAATAAAAGGTAATTCATCTGAGTTCTGGAGGATTTGGTTATGTTGAATTGATGATTAATTATGCAGAGAAAGCGTTTTATGCCCGAAAAAAATTTAAATCGTAAAAATAAAAATATATGCTATCATTACAAAAACTAATTTTAATTTTATTGTAAAAAGAGAAAAGTATTTTTAAGAGGAAAAGGAAAAATACCTTCATTTACAAAAAATGTTCAAGGAAACCAATAAATTAAAAAAATTTGAATAGTTCGGAGTTTTGCTAAAAGAGGTCGACGAAAATTAGCAAAGTCTTTCCTATGATTTAGGACTAAGCAATTTGAAATAATTTGCACAATACAGAAGAGAAAACTCTATAGAATGGAGTGTTTTGGAAATTTTGTATGTATTTAAAAGACTATCAAAATTCATAATTTTTATGAACCAAAACCATTACTATCACGGAGATTTAAAGCCGCAAAACATCATTATCGTCCGAAGACAAAAATACGGTAATATTTACATAATTTGGTTTAAATTGGAAGATTATTGGTTTTTTTTAATTTCAAAAAAGACGGATTACAACATAGTGCGGTAAATAATAACAACAACAACAGTAGCAATAGTTAGGCAGGGCTGGGCAATGTTGCCCCTCAAGCAATGAATTTAAGTGCAAGCAACAAGAATGAAAGCAAATTTCTTGATTTAAAAGTGATTGATTTCGCAGGTGCCAGTGTTTAGGGAGAAAGAGGAGCATATACTCCAGAGTATTTTTCAAGGCCGAAAATTCATTAAGGTATTAAAGGATACAACAGGTTTGCCGCCGAACTTTACACAATTTTAAGAACTTTACAAAATTTATTAATCTTTATTTGTCGTACTGGAAATGTGAAAGAATAGTTCGAACTTTTCAGCACCTATTTAGACCTACAGTCAATACAGTAGTTACAATAGCAACTTTGTGAGGGCTTGTTATCCAAGTAAATTTAATTTATTATAAGCAAAATTCCTTCAAAATATTATTAATACATAAAATTGTAGGTTTGAAAATGACTAAAATGTGGAAAGTTTGAGGAAATTAATGCAGTTTTTCGACGAAAATTTGTACTCTTAAAACATTTCGGCTGAAAAACTCAAAGCTTTTATAAAGGACTCTAGTGTTTTTCCCAAAGAGTGTTCACTTGGTATAAATAATGCCGACGGAACTATTGAAAAAATTGTCAAAAAAACCTAGAGAACCAAGGCATTTTATTCAGAAAGTACAAAGAATAGGGCACTCTGGATCATTTTTTTAACTCGAAAGTTATATAGACGACGTTGACTGTAAAGCTTCAGAATTTTCCAAAGAAACACACTGTCTTATACAGTACACAGTTTCTTTCATTGACAGTTCAAAGTAATCTAAAATAATAAATAAATAAATAAATAAATAAATAAATAAATAAATAAATAAATAAATAAATAAATAAATAAATAAATAAATAAATAAATAAATAAATAAATAAACTAACAAAAAATGATATACTTTTTAGAGATTTCGTTTTCGCTCTTTTGGGGGACGGGGGAACGGGGAAATCTTCATTTTTGATATACATTTTTAACCAAATTCAGCACTCAATTTATGCCTCGAAATACCAGCCTGTTATTCTCAAGTTAAATCTTCACAATACAGCAGAGTAAATCAGAAAATATTTGAAGCAGGAGTTTAATTTTTACCATTCGTCGGACTATTTATAGTAGAAACCGTTTTTAATTCTCATGGATGGGTACGACGAATTCAAGTAAAATGACACAAATTTCTCAGAATTGCTGCTGCTCGATTAAAATCACGGCCACAAAGTCATCATTACTTCACGAAAAAATGTGTTCCAATCTCAGACCCCGAAAGTTTACCTAGAAAAATGCTTCCCAGGCCTGGATAAAATCGCCAGTTTAGGTAGCGGCAGCAATGGTATTTAAATAAGATATATTTGCGAATTTACAGAAAGAGAAGTAATGCAATTCATTGAAAATTATATTGAGAAAGTGTCGTAAAGGTAGGAGTTTTACGATTTGAAAACATACAAAAAAAAGAAAAATATTACAAAATATTAAGCAAAAATAAATAGCTGCGATAAATTTACACGAACCCTCTCTCTTTGCGTATTATTTTATAGGTGAGAGCTTCAAAAATATGAAAAAATTTTGTAATTTATTTTAATTTTTTTGGCAGGTTCTGCCCGAAATTGAAGATCAAATTAAGTAGCAATTAAAAATTGTTCCTCAAAACTAAGCCTAAATTTTGCGAGAAGAAAAATACTCAAAGAAAAATTTATACAAGTAATTTCTGCTTCAGTGGCACACCAGCAATGCATGGAGGCATATTGAGGACTTCCAGCAAAACCAGCAGGACTATTTGACATAAATTGAAGAAATCAACCGAAAGGTCGCTCTATTTCTATTTTATTCTCCCAGCGGGGAGTATTCATTCCAAATTTAGCAAATCTCAAAATTCATAGAATCTTAACAAAAAGATCAAAAGCGGTCATAAAATCGACTATCTAAATAACTATCTAATTAGCAGCAAATCGTTCCCGATTTTTATGCATAGACTCAATCGACAAATCCCAACAACCCGGAAGTAAACCCAACTCGATTGGGTAATTAAAAATAGGATAACTTTTATTAATAATGCATTGCATACATACTTAATGTAAAATACCATTTGTTTGTTATAGGCGATAAGGAACTCAGTATTGAATAGGTTTTGAAAAGATTCGGACCTTTTGTTTCCACGAATCATAGACACCAGTTTTATTATTAGAGCAATGAGAATGAACAATTTCAGTTCATGCACTAGTAAATCTACGAGTATTATGTGAGTGAAATAGTCTTAGACGATTTGAAATTCATTTTGAACCAAGAAGAAGAAATTAAACGTGAAGACTTCAACGTCATCCTCCATTTCAACCTCAAACAACTCGAAAAGTTGAATATAAATTAAAAGCTATTGTAGGATTCTCGACTGATTGTTGAATTTTTGAAGAACTACTTCTACCACTCTTGTTCTATTTCACTTTTGCATGTCAAAAAGGGTAGGATTCTTATTTTAAAATAAATCATTAATTGCTTTTAAATGAAATTTATTTATATTTTACTTACCCAGTGCTCATTTAATTGATGCAGTGCTCTCGAAACTACAATTCCTTAGAAATTCTTTCTTCCAATGCGGCCACCGTATTCCACGGCCTTAATTTTTCCTTTTCTTATCTCGATCTATCAGGGTGCAACCTTAGAGGAGCCAATTTGTCAAGAGCTGTTCTGTATAAAACCAATCTTTCGAAGGCCATTTTAAATGAAGTTAATTTTACCAATTCAATGATGATGAATGCTGATTTATCTGAAGCTTCGCTTCGCAATGTAATATTTCATATTTAAAGTTGGTAGATAATCATAAATTAAAACTATTTTCATCAGGTGTAATTTGGAATTCTGGCAGATATTCAGCAAAATAATGAAATAAGGGCTTTGGCGTTGAGCCCTGATGGAAAAATGCTGGCAACAGGGGGACAAGGACCAATGGTCTACATTTATATAAAATAAGACAACTTGAATTGGAAAGAATCTAAAATTTTAGAAGTTAAATATTTAATTTTCTTAATAATGATTTATTTATAAAATAATTATTAAAGTCTCCAAAGAATCTACAGAATATTAATCAGCCTCTTAATGTCACTGCTTTGGCCTTTTCTTTCGGAATACAACCAGCCAAGTATTTAGTAAGTGATAATAATAATAATGCCCATAATTACTTATTTTTTATATTCAAATTTAAGGCAGTAGGTACCACAACTTTAACTCTTTTTAATGTAGAAAATAAAGAGTAAATAATTAATATTCCACTCGGAGAAGAATTTCTTCAAATTTCAAGCATAAAGTTTTTCAATGGATCAGAAATGTAAAAAAAAAAATTGATTTTATAAATATACTCGATTATATTTTAAATAAATGAATATAAAATTAGTTAAACATATTGATTTATTATCATAGAAACATTATAACGGCCGCAGGAAAGACTGTATATAAACACACTCTCTTCAATCAAAAAGCAACTAATGGTTTCGCCTTATGTGGAGCTCCAAAGCAAGCTAAAATGAAAGCCAAAACTCTTTGCCTATAAATGCGGGATTTAATTTACTCCATAGTAAAGACGCATTGATACAGACAGATATTTTATTATTTATATTTTTTTTTTCTAATTTAGGCAATAAACAAATGGAATCAATATTTGGTCGCTGGAAGTTTGGGATTTTTGTTTTTAATTGATTTGGAAAAATTTACTTACTTGAATAAATTCGTAGTCCACAGCACTTTGAAATAAAAAATAAAGAAGAACTTTAGGAACAGTACCAAAATCAAGGTAAAAAACTGTAATGATAACAAATTGTATTAATTTAAATTCGATAGAAACAAGTAGGACGAAAATGAATATCGATGACTATGCAGCAATATAGTAGGCAAGTTAAAAAATATCAGAAGATGATTTCGTGAGAAATAATGTTAGGGCACTTTGCTTCTTCAGTGACATAAAGGGCCAGGAAATTTTGGCCTCAGGAGGAGATGATGGCAAAATACAAATTTATGATTTAAACGATTTCCGAAAAGACCCGTCTAAGCAACAAAGAATTTTGACGGTGAAATTATTGAAGAGACTGAGGGGACACACAGACAAAATTAAGGACATTGCTATATTTGAGGAAAATGGGCAACTGATTTTGACCTCGGCGAGCAGTGATAAAACGGTTAATTTCTGGGACCTGAAGCGCGCCATCCTTCTGGACTCTTATGCGAAGCACAATAAGGCGGTCACTCAGTTGTAAGTAGAAAAAACGGAATGCGAAGATGGATCATAAAATAATGTTGACAATTTAAACTGTAATAGCCTTCATATGGATCATGTGCAAATTTATACTGCTTCGCTTGACAAAACGGTTAAAACTATCCAGTTTTAAAAGAATTTAGCTCAGAAGCAAAGGGGAAATAAACAGGGAATCGGAGCCTTAGTCTTCTCGCGCGATGGAAAATATCTCATTTCCGGAGATTAATCGCACAGAAATAGTAATGTCGCGTATTGTATGGTGTGGAGATTTGAAGAAGGGATATTCAATTTCTAATTGAAAGTCAAAGGAAAGGGGTTTAAAAGTGTGGGAATTGCCAATTTCTAAAAACAAATTTTAAAGAGAAATAAACATGTTTCGGAGGATTTTTCTTATCTTGTTTCAATTGCTGGTAATTTATAACATAAATTTATTTTTTTTTGAGTTTTAAATTTTTAAATTATTATAAAAGGAAATCAGGTGTGGGATAATCGCTGCAGACTTTACAAGATAAATCTTGAATCGAAAAAAAAGTTGAAATAAAGGTAATTTTGGTTTATTAAAAAAAAGGTACCAGAAAAATTTATTGATTTTTTTACGTCATTTTTTATGATCAGGATAACATAATAAATCAAGAGTATACAAGAGAACTAAATTAAGTAATGATTTCATAGAAAAATAAGGACATATACTTGGCTGGAAATGAAGGATATATAACATTATATTCTTAATCCGATTTCGATTCCAAATGGAATATTTAATACTCTTACAAACATAGTAAAATATGCATTTAATGAAGGGCATTTTTTAATTTTTTTTAATTTTAAAATGTTTGTAATAGACGACCAAATTCACTGCTGCCAACTATCGAAAAGTGAAGAATATTTAATATGTGGAAATAATAACTTTACAAGAGAAGTGCCGAGACCAGCCGTTGTTTCAGTATTTAAATTATACTCAGAAGGGGATCGAATTCAACTAGTTCATCATCTAAAATCTCATCTTGCTGGGTCAGTGCTGGGACTAGATATATCTTGGGATGACTAGTGGGCTGTTTCTTCCGCAGAAGATCAAAAGATTATAATCTGGGACATGCTAAACCAGGACTCATCTTAGTATGTTTTATAAACCATAGAAGGATACTCAACCATCACTTCAATTTGTTTTTCGTCAAATAAATAAGTAAGAATAGGTTGAATCTTTTTTTAAATGTTTTGCAAAAAACTTAAAAAAAACAGAAATTATTTATTTAATTAAATAAAAATAAATCATCTTTCTTTTATTAGTATTTGGCTTTTGGAGGAGACTCAAGTACTCTAACTTTAATTAAAAATTGTGGAAACGAAAAAAGCGAAAATAAAAACGAAGTCAATTTTTAATTGTGTGACCAGTACAGCGGCCATAGTGACTTCATTACTTAAGTAGTTTTTTAACCGAATAGTAATATTCTGGCCTGTGGATCAAATGATAAATCAATTTCTATTTTAGTTGTAGAACAAATTAATGGCCAGACTAAACTTGTTTTGTAATAAATTTTGTCTCGACAGTCAATGTTTAGTTGTAAGAATATCTCTTTCTAAGGTTGCAAACATATTTCAGCAACAAATAAAGCTATATTATAATAAAATTCACAATGAAAAATATACAATATTATAATTAACGTATTAAATTTTATAAAAATTATTTTAATAAGATTAAAGAAATTCTATACTTATTTAATTTATTGCTATATTTTACATCTTATTATTAATGAGAGTATATATAATGTAGCATCTTTTTAATTTAACTTATATTAAAACAAATAATTCTACTTACTATTTAGTATTAATTTAATTTATAGAAAAGTTTTTAAGGCGATATTTAATTTTATTTTTAATGCCTTTTTTTATTATTTCATTTAAGAATATATATATATTATTTTAAATATCTAATAATATACAAACAGACACTATTAAAAATTATTAATTTCTTGTCATTCGAATAAATTATTATATTATAAATGATTTCTTTGAAATAAATTATCTTATTCTAAATTATTATGTTATATTATAATTTAAGAGAATTAAAAAAAAGTAAACACAAAGTTTCTAATAAATAATAAAAATAATTTATTCGAAAAAAAATGAAACTAATTTACTCTGCAGCATTAGCAATTTCATTATTATTTTTATAAATTTAATTAATTGAAACAAAAAAATGGAAAGAATTTTATTCATGCTAAGAAAAATGTATTAAAGAGAAAGAATGTGACGTAAAATAATTATACAAATTATTTTTAGAAATAATTTTAAAACAAATTTATAGCAATTTTAATAAGTTATTTTTTTCATTGTATTAATTTTCATAATAATAAATTAAAAAAGGGGAAATGCGCTAAGGATTTTAACTAAAAATGCAATATATTTAAAGAAGGTTTAATCGGAGAAGAATCTTCCTGCAAATGGATAAAGAAATTTTGGGATAACCAAAAAGAAAAAATTCCTGAAGATGACTAAAAAATATCTGAAATCTATGGAGAAAAGTGGATAAACTGCTATGGTCATTGTATTAATAAACTTGAAGATGGGTATTCAGTAGCTTATGCAGAATGTTATTAGAGTTGTAACACCCTTATATTATAGTCAGGATTTTATTTTTTGACAATTGTATTAGCGATTAGTTTTTCCTTGTTGATGTGATAAAGTGCATATATTATTTTTTCGTTCACAATTTTATAATATATATTATATCAATAGAAATTAATATATTCAATTAATATATTTATTAATTATATAAAAAAAAAATATAATATAAGTATAAATTTAAAAATTATATTAGAAAGTTTTTTTTAACAAATTGTTTAAAAAATTTTATTATCTATATATAAAATGTGAAATATTTTATATAATATATTATACTCTTAAATATATTCAATTTAGTTTTTATATAGAAATGCTCTTAACTTATATATTTATGAAAATTAAGAAACTATATGTAAGCACACACATATGTATATATTAATTTAAATATTATTGTGAGTTAAAAAGTGAGAGGAAGCAAAATTATAATTTTAGTTAATTATAGTTTATTAGTAGTAATAGTAAGGTTTGATTAAGAAAGTGAAGAAAGAAAATAAAAATAATAAACACATATAAAATAAATTATTTTACAAAGGAAAAATTTCACACATTCATTCCAAAAATAATCAAAAAAAGTGAATAGTAATGCCTAAAGTAGGAGGAAAAAGAAGAAAAGCAAGAACCCATTAAGAATTAGATGAAGATGATGAAAAGATTATGGATAACATTCCCAAATCTTTCATTTTCAAAAGGGGAAGAGTAAGCAATATGATGAAGCATATAGTTCAGGATGTCAGAGAAATTATGCACCCATATTGCGCCATAAATCTGAAGGAAAATGATAGAACAAAAATAAAAGAATATATAGAAACAAGTAAAACTCTTGGAGTTTCGCATTTGCAAATTTTCACTTCCACAGAAAAACACAATTATTTGAGATATATTAAAAGTCCTGAAGGTCCTACCATGACCTACAAAATCATTTCTTACTGCACCAGAAGAGACATCAGTAATTCTTAGCCCAAAAAAATGTAATTTTCAAGAAACTTTAAAGCCCCTGTTCTCGTTATGAGTGGGTTTAATAAGGAAATAACTACCAAAAATGTAAATAAAATAATTAATTTTTATAATAATTGCAGCCAAATTTATAACATTTTATTGTTTCTAAATAGATTAGAAATCCCCCCACTGTTGGACATTATCAAGTTGTAGGATAGATGATCTAATCTATGTTCCCCGCATTAAATTTATAAAAATCAAAAGTAAGCAATATTCAAAGAGTTGTTCTCTATTCTTATGATAACGAGAAGGATGTTATATCGCTCAGACACTTCCACGTATAATTAGTTCCTGTCAGTTCCAATAAAATGATGCAAAAAGTTTTCAGATCTAAAAACACACCCAACTTAAGAGATTATGGAACCTTTGCTGATTTTTTAAATAAAAAGAAAGGAGGAAGTTAAAACCAATCCGGGTATTTATTAATTTATTAACATATAAATATATATAAGATATTAATTAATAAAAAGTGAAAAATTAATTCTAAAATATATTTTGTTATTGATAGAAATGTTTCCGAATCTGAAGCGGAAGATGCTCCCGATCAGAAAATTGAATTGGAAAAAAAGAGTTTTAAAAAGTAATATACGACCAAATTAACTGAAATTGGGCCCAGACTAAAGTTGAGATTGTATAAAATTGAAGAGGGAGTTTTGGGAGGAAATGTTATCTACAATAGAATGGTGGTAAAGGACGGAGCAGAAATCGAAGCTTAGAGAAAAAAATAATGGAGCAAAGAGCTGAAAAGGAAAAAAGAAGATTGTAATAAGAATAAAATGTTAAAAAGAAAAAGAAAGAATAAAAATTAAAAGAAAAGGAAAAAGAAAAATTAAAGCAATAGAAATAATAAAGTGACCAAATGAAAAAAGACGATGAAGAAGAAGAAGAAAAAAATAACGGAGAATTCGACGAAGGATTCATGCAATAACTCGGAGGATATGACGAACCTGATGAAGAAGAAATTAATGATGAAAAAAATGGATTTTTCACTAAATCGAAAAATGGTGAAGATGAGGAATTAGTCGAATATAGAGGAGTCGACGAATAAATGCAAGACTTTGATGAAGAGTATAGTGAAGAAGAATCTGAATAATTCATCAGAAATTTAGAAAATTAGGTTAGACAGTTACAAAAAGAAAATGATGAATACGAATAGAGTGAAGATGAGGAAGAAGAAGACGATGAAGAAGAGGAAGAAGAAGATGATAATGATGAAGAAGAAGATGACGATAATGAAGATGAAGAATGATTAAATTATATAATATTATAATTTAATAAATTAAATTATTTGATTAACATATTTTATAGATTAAAAATTAATTAATATATATCGTAAGTATATTTACTATCTGTTTTTCGATTTTTTCATATGGTTGTTAGCTAAATATACTAAATAAACCAAAATTTACTTAATTTAATTAATATCCTTGAATTTTTTATATAAAATGTGTTTAATATTTGATATATAAAATAACTTACATAAAACTTAAACTTTATACATAATAAATTACATTTTTATTTATAATATAAACTGAATTATTATATAATATTAGTATAACAAGGGAAGCCATTTAATTTTTGAATCATTATTCTAACTATGTGGTTGAATAATCCCATACATAGAGTAATTTATCATCTCCTACAGAGGCGATAAAGTTATTATTAGAACTCGACCAATCAATACCATTAATTTCTCCATAATGAAAGTTTTCAAACTTTGCCATCGGTTATTTTTATAATTCATTTTATTGAAGTTAACATTTTTCATCTCCCTAATCAAGAATTGCTTATCTATTTTTACTATTATTATCATCCTCCATTTTCCACATATACATATTAAAGTCTTTGGAACCACTTAAAATGTATTTTTCGCACGGAGATATTATAGCTTTGACTATATTAATTAAATAAATAATTAAATCGAACTATCTAATAATTAATATTTATTTTTTACCATAATAGTTATTTTTATGACCGATGTATCTTTTAGGAATTGAAAAATCAATTTAGTCTGTTTTGTAGCATAAAATTTGATTGTCGATTGAATTAACTATGAGATTTCTCTCAGATTTCGATAAATTCATGCTTGTAAATCCTTTTATGTTGTCTTTTTTTAATTAATCATTGCCAATTACTCCATTAATTTCGTATAATTTTGAGCCAATTAAATCTTGTACTCTTTAGAAAAATGCTGTACACCTTACATCGATTATATTTCTTACATTTTTTCATACAAAATTTCTATTCTTTTTTAATTGCAGTTTATTCATTAAACATGGTAAAATAACTTTGCTGCTCTTTTTAATTATTTGCCATTTTTTTGATTTTATATCCACCCTTCTATGTCAGTTTGGGCTAATTATTTTAAATTTTCCTAAGATCCCATAACTTAATAGAACTATTATTAAAAAAAATAATTAAAAAATTAAAACGAACACATTAAGATTTACTTTTCCCCTGCCTGAACAGATAATAAAGAATTAGCATCATTATAAAATACTGTACCTGTAAAGGACTGTATCTCAGGTTTTGCTGTATCTATGAGAAAATTGCTGTATTACTTCTTGTTTTTCAATCTCACGTCCCACAGAAAGAGTTTTCCATCTCTTCCGCCCGAAACAAAGAGACCTACATAAAAAATAGCATAAATCTTTAAATTTGTATTGACTAAATAAGTAAATACTTGGATTATATTGGCATGAAGATATAGTTCTAATACTATTTTCGTGTATCACATCTTCTAAAATGTTTTTGCTCGTTTCTACATCAATAACCTGGCATCTTCTGTCCCCTGAACCCACCAGTATCTTGGTAGATTGATCATGCCAATCAAAATCAAAGATCGGCGCTGTGTTTACATAATACTTCTCTGCAATTTAAAATTAATATATTAGATATAATAATTAACAATTTATGAATGAAAAATTCTGACTATGGGGCTTTATTTCTACAGCTGGAGAATTTTTACTATGTCTTTCAATGTTTTATGTTTTTATAAAATAAGCCAATCCTGTATCATCGGTAACTAAAAGCAAATCTGGGTAGTTTTTTGAGTATTTAGCATTTAGACTTAGGCCATCCAAATTTAAATATCCTGTTGGAATTAATGATTTCAACGAATTTTCTTCTATATCTGAAATAAAAAATAATAATTTAAATAACTTTGAGATTTCTGAAATTTAATCTGAAGACAATTTTACCATCGAAATATTTTTAAGTAATTTTTTGTCTTTTAGAATACATCTATTTCATGGAAATTATGAATAATAAATAGCTTGCTTGCTTGTTTGTTTGATTGATTGATATAATTGTATTTTTGTTTATGTAAAGAGTGTGTTTATTTATAAATATTGGAATATTAAACTGCTGAAAATATGTTTAATTATTTTGCTACTATTTAATTAATAATATTATAATTTAATTTGGCGGCTTTTAAATGAATTTTGTGTGAAGCCCGTCCTAATTTATTTGTTAAAATAAAAGATAAAAATGGTTAATTTTCAAATCTTAATATTATAAAAAAAAGACATAACAAATTGTTTATATTGTTGATAACTATGTTTAGTTTTTAATTATATAATGACCTACAATTATATATTATTATAAAATGAATAAATACATAATAAATCACCAGAACAAAATAAATTACACTTATAATGAGTAAATTAATAAGTAAAAAATATATATATATCAAATAATCATTAATTCTGAAAAAAGTCACTCTGCATTCCCTTATAAGGAGGGATATTTTTGGCGACATCACTATAGCTGGAAATTTCGAAAATATTAGGATTGCCAAGGGAAGCAGCTTCAAAAATAGGGAATTTAAAATTAGGTCCAAAATTAAATTCAACTTATGCCTTCATGTAAAGCGAAACCCCCACAAAATAGAAATCTTAAGGCAAGTTTTCTATAGCTTTGCCCTGGCACTCTCCATTGACAAAAAAGTAGACGCAACTTTTTTCATTGATTTTTGCAAGTTTTTGATCTTCATCATCCTCTTCCTCTTCTATTTCCATCATGTCATAATTCATGCTGCTTTCTTGATTTCGGGACAGAAAAGAGTCTTTCCTCAAAGACACCGTACTTAATTCTTTTTTTAACTGCAATTGCTATTACAAAGATAGAATTTGTTCTTAATAAAACTCATCCTCCTCTTTGACATCCTAAACTTAATTCGCCATTTACACAATTTCTTCCTCTTTTAGGATTACATTTGGGTTGAACAAAATATCTGAGTTGGGATTTTTTTATTTTTGAAGCTCAATTTACAACTGGTAGTCTTCTTCCGTGAAATCAGGTTCTGGAAAATTCATATGTATTAAAATTCCGATAGTATCGCCTCTGCCAAACGGCTTACCGTAAGGTAATTCTAATTTATTATAATAAATTCCGCCATTAACATCACGATATGCATAGGAATTAGGATGGTACCCTAGTGGACACTCAAAGTTCATTTCTTTCGTTGCAATTCCTTTTATTATATTTAAATTCATTTACTCCATATAATATCCTTAATATTTATTCTATTTTACCTACTCTTACATGTGTTTACACATTTTCAAATGGAAGTTAAACGCTATTTGGTAAGCTCTTAATGTCTATTTCGCAATAATAAGTTCCCTCTATTATAGGGTGATTTGCCAATACTGTACACCATCCCTTATTTCCAGTTGCAATTAGTCTAGATTCGTCTAACTTTATTTCCTATTCTTTCAACTTTTCTGATAACATTATTTGTTTGCAATTAACAGGAATTTTCTTTTTTTATAATTTTTCAGGAGATTTCGATATCATTTATTAAAAATGGCAAACTACTTTTCAAGATTCTTATCAATTATTGATATATATATATAATCTTAATGAAATTTTATTATGTATTAGATATTGATTTTATTTTATTATCTAAATTCTATTTAATTAGTATTTTCAAATACTTATATGTTAAGCTGTTATGGTGCTATATATATTGTTTGGTTTCTTTCTAATTTTAAAAATACTTATAATTTATAGATGATATTATTTAGTGTAATTTGATTAGTGGTAAATATTAAAATAATTTGAATTTATTAAAAATTATATTATTCCTAGCTTAATTAATAAAAGTATTTTAATTATCAC
Organism: Miamiensis avidus; assembly: GCA_037039885.1. Lineage (NCBI taxonomy): Eukaryota > Ciliophora > Oligohymenophorea > Philasterida > Glauconematidae > Miamiensis > Miamiensis avidus. The sequence continues at coordinate 36,464 of JAWVGU010000008.1, read as the reverse complement.
TTGTAATATTTATTTAAAAAGTTTTCTTATTTAGAAGTGATATATAAATAAATAAAAATATAATATTCATTTTTTTTCGAGCATTTACAGAAAATAAACTTCTATCAAAAGTGTTATTAAAATAAAATTACAATAAAATTTATTTTTGAAATAATGTAATAATTCTCATCTTGAAGCAAAGGTGAATTGCTAGAAAAATTTAAATTGATATTAATAAAATATAATTGAAACCTTAAATTAATACATAGTTGTTATTATAATAATAAAAGGACATGAATTTTCATAAAATATTATTTTATAATATATAATTTAGTCTTTTCAATAAATTAGTAAATAAATATATTTATATGAGTATTTTTATATACTAAACGAAGAGAGTTAAGAAGAGAATAAAACCAATAAAATTTATTTTATTATAAAAAATTAGCATGAAAATACAGTTTTCATTCATGACCACCGATTCCCGTATTATAATCAAAATCTATTTCCAATATTATTTTATTATTGATAAGTAATAAGGCAATTATAAAACAAATTCAGCGAAAAAAACAAAATAAAGTAATAAAAAGAAATAAAATTTATATATTCTCAAAAGAGAAAAAAATTTATAATCCTTTATTCAATTCAAATTTCATTAGCAACTACTAACTATAGTAAATCCTAAAAAAATATAAGTAAATGTCTGAATACCAAAGAACCATGGGTAACCCTGAAGTGCACGGGACCCCTTAGAAATAAGTTTAATCACCTTATCTTAGAGGAGTCAAAAATAGAGGATTCAATAACCCTTCCTACGTCTCCAATGAGGTATTTTACTCTACTCCCCAAAAAGACTCCTTCCTTTAAGTCGCCAATCAAAACGTCAAGGCCAAGGCTATGGATTCAACACAGTTAAGAACTCCTCCAAAAACTTTGACAACAGCAAAAAACTAGATTTTCATGGGGATATGAACACCACCTTATTCACAGAAAAAAAAGTCGGAAATCAGTCACTTGATGCCACCCAAGCCACCATTAAGAAGGAAAGAAACGATATAAGTTACATGCCATCCCATCAAGACATTATCAATACCACCCAAAAATATACCCATAGTCCAAGTCCCCAATGAGATCTAATGTGGGAGGAGGGGTGAAAAATGCCGCTCCTTAAGGGTCTAAATACACTCAACTGAACCCGGATTTCGCTAGGTATTATAAGAATAATGACATAAATTTATTTTTTAAATATGATTTTTGCATTTATTTAACAAATGAATTTAAATAACTTTCTTCTTTAATGTAGATACGATAGTAAGACTCCCAACCCGAAAAAAAGCAGTTATGCTTCCTTTTTGGAATAGTAATCTAACAACCTATTTACTCCTTAAAGACCCTCTTCCAGTCACTTATAAACCAATGACTACATTAACCACTATGCTTCACAAAAATTGATAAGAGTGAACGGTAAATTGTAGCCTGCCGATGCTTAAGTAAATACCTAACCTAATCAAACATCCTCCCTTTAGGAATCGACAAACAAGGGTAAACACAATAGAGTTAGAACTGAATAAGATGCAATGTCCCTCAAATCCGGAACCAGCAAGGCCTCGTCTAGAAGATAAAATTCGGAATTACCAGAATAGTCAAAGGCAAAATAGCAATAAGAAAAGCCATAAAAAACCATGAAAGAAGTCACCTTTTAACCTAGCAAAATCATCCCCAGACCTGTCACAGCCCCTTCAGAAAATATTGACATTCCAATCACCAGAGAAGCCATCCAAAGCATCGAACACTAGCAAGCCCCCGCTTTCAACATATATGATAATTGGGAGAAAAAGTAAAAGGAAATAGAAGTCAAAAAAAAAGATAAAATGTCCGACACTGCCTCCGTGTAGTCGAAAAGATCTTCAAAATCTGTGTACTCAAAAGCTAGTTCTATCAGGTCCAACTGTTCCCACGCCTCTTCCTGTTCTTCCTATATGTGTGATTTGTGTTTCAATAACAAATAAATTGCCAATAAATAGTATTAAAAATTGCTGGAAAAATAGAAAGATATGAATTTGTTTAACCTTAAATAGTAAAGGGAAAAAGAAGAAGCTGAAAGAGTTTACAGAGCTCAGAAGGCTCTCAGAGACGAATAAGCTCATGAAATGAATGAATTTTTCTAAAATTAACCTTCTTAACTTGAAAAAAAATCAATGGAAACTTAAATGGTAAATATAAATTATATTTCTTAATTTAATAATATTATCATTCATAATATTTAACTAAAATAAGATGAATGAAAAGAACCAAAAATTAAAAGAATACTAATAAATTTTGGCATAATAAGAGTATGAAGAAAACAGGTTGTGTGATAAAGAAAGAAAATAATATATGAAAGATGTGTTAACTGAATAAATCAAAAATTAAGAGAAAAAAAAACAATTTGAAAAAGAAGAAGACAAAAATATGCCTATGATGGTACTTATGATTCATATTTGAGAAAATAAGAAATGGAAAGGCAGCAAAGAGTAGCTAAAAATTTGTAAGATAATTTAGTGAGGTAAATGGAGGAAAGAAAGGCCAAAGCCAATTATAATAAGGAAGTTGAGTAGAAATATCACGATATGTATGAAAAAATCATGAAAAGTGCTGACTAAGTAACAAAATTGTTAATTATTTTCATTTATAAATACAACAATCTTTAATATCATTAATGAAATCTAGGACATGGAGTATTTATAAAAAGCCAGGTAAGAATAAAAACAAAATTACAAAAAGTTTTGGAAGATTCTATTAAATACAAAATAGATAGAGAAGTAAATTTTTAACTAAAACAACAAAATTAATTTTATCTAAACTATTTAATATTTTAGTAATAATCAAGAAGGAAAGAGCTATAAAAACTTTAAAAAGAACTTAAAGACATAGAAGATATGAACAAAAAATTGCCTAAAACGTATATGAAAGAGATCAATAGATGAAATAAAATATGAGAAATACTTATGACTATCAAATTTAAGCCAAAAAATAAAAGGAAGAATAAGAAAAGAAAATAGATAGTATTTATAATTAGATTCCTGTTTAGTAACCCAAGAAACTACCTACTGGAAAATGTGGTACTTGCAAGAGTGAAGTTTTATTGAGTAGATTAATGAAAATGAAGAAAAACTAAAAATAATGAAGAGGAAGAAGTATATTTATACATCTTTTTTAGATATGATTTATAATATTTTATATAATAGTTATTTCTTTAACTAAAAATTGTTAAAAATATTTATTACTATTATTGATGATTACAATTTTATATTATTTAGATTCTATTATTTTTTATTTTTAGAAAATAATATAATATTTTTATCAACAAAATTTATAATAAAACCATTTTTTATTAATATTTCTTTCTAAATTATTTATAATGTTAATTTATTATCAGAATAATAGTACACTCATTATTTAATTTATAATATTTATTATAGTAAATGAGTTTTATAAGTTATAAGTATTATATAAATCAACTTTTTATTTTTAATATAAGATTCATTCATTGGCTGTTTCATTAGTTCTTTGTCTCATTATTTACATTTTCTTAAAATTCTATAAATCTTTCTTTGCCCTTGATACTACATTTAATTAATTTTCTTCAAATCTCGATTAGTATTAATATGACATACAGTTTCAAGCGCTTTAAAGTTAATTTATTACTAAGGTTATTGTATTAAATGTTGCATTTATTGGTGATGTTGTTGCTATTATAATTATTGTTAATGATGCTGGTGTTAGTCTTATTATAATTGCTTAGAATTACACTCTTCTTCATCATCTTCTTCATTATTTAAATTTGTATAAGGATATGATCTTTCTTCATCAAAAGAAAGCTATTCAAAGCTATTTCTTTTTTGTCCACTATAAAAATTATTATTACTTTCTTCGCATTAACTGTCGATTTCTTCACATTCTTCATAGCTATCTCTGCGATGATATTTATCGTAAGATATAATTTATTATTAAATTTGTTCATTCTAGATGCTATCACACTATATGTTTTACTGATTATTTAAAAGTAAGGCATGCTAAAAATAAGATTAATTATTTTTTTAATTGACTTCCTTGCCTTTTTGTTCTTAAATTATTATAAATTTTTTTGTCTTTCAGCGAGTTAAATTTATTATAGTAATTTGGATCTTTTTCTACATTATTAATTATGAATTAACTATTATTGTTATTTGGCACTTTGAGCATTTTAGCTTGCTAATTTAATAATCCTTAATCAGAAATATTTTCTTACATTTATTAATATCTCTTTTTGACATAATTATGCTACTTTACTTTGTCATTTACTAATTAGTTTTCTGCCTTGCTATTATTGTTTGAGCTACCTGATAGAGTGATAGTCAAAAACTCTAAAAATTAGTATAAATTAATGAACTCATCATCTTAATTTTCTTATAAATAGGAAGCTACAGACATGTAGATTTATGATTTTCCTTTTTCATAATTTTCATCAGCTTTTTATTGAGCTATCTTTAATAATTTTGCGTAATTAATTGCACATTCTTAAAATTATTGCTAAGTTATTTTTTATTATCCATAGTTTACTTTTTATTAATTGTTCATTTATTGTTGATAGGTAATACTTTTAATAAACTTTTTTATATATTATTCTTCCCTTTATAGCCTATAAATTAATTAGTTTTTTTAATTAAGTTCTGATACTTCAGAATTTCATTATTCTATATTAATTAATTATATTTTAGTTTGTTTAGTCCCCCAAAACATCTTATTATTAAAATTAATAGATTTTATTGCTTATTCTAAATAGTATATTTTCATATATTAAATTTAAATTTTATATAATAATTTCATAGTAAATTTTCAAAATATATATAATTTTTATAAGTTTTAATTAATATAATAGTGAACACATTTACTAAATTTTAGGATACGATTATTAGTCAAATAATATATTTAAATTATCATATCACTATACATTTTAGATAATATAAAAAGTTAGTTTTAATATAATATTTACAATTTATAATTAATTTTCTATAATCTTATTTAAATTATATAAAATGATTTTTAAAAATTTGTATAAGTGTTTTTTTATATGTGAAATTTTTAATTTATATTTATAAATAAATAAATTATTTTTATAAGTAAAAGTTGATTAATTGTTTTTTGTATCTACAAATTGTTAATTCATTATTAGTATTATTATTCATAATATTATTGCTATTATAACATATTTTCATATGCCATTGCTTACTATTAGGAAACTATTGCGGGATGTTTAAATAAATCTTCCCAAGATATACGATCGTCTTCTATAGTTAATTTAATATCAAAGATAATTTAAATATTTATTCTTGATTTTTTAACAATTATTACCATCTATTTATAACATTTTGCATAAAAGATCAACACAGGATTCACTGATTCCATCCACAAGTAAAGTAAGTGGTTGATTCTATATATTATTTAAAAGTTCTGATATAGTATTAGCTATCCATGGTTTTTTGCCATTTAACATTTCATACATCATTATACCAAGAGACCTGTATGAAATTAATTAAATGAAAATACTTATTTTATTATTTATATTACCATATATCACATTTGTTTGTAGCTTTTACATATGTATTATCAGTGCTTCCTTAAATGGGCTCAATTAATAATTAGGGAGCTCTATAGTAAGGTCTATAGTAAAAGAATTAAATTAATTATACAAGAAAATTAAAAAAAAATTATCGCAAAAACTAAAGCTTCATTTACGTTCCTTTCACTGTTATATCTTATTGAAAGGCAGGGTTTATTAAAGATATTTTTCCCAATCCAAAGTCTGCTATGTGTGCCTTTCCTTAATGTAAAAGAATATTTGCTGGTTTAAGGTCTCTGTGAATTATGTTTAATTTGAGCAGAGTCTAAAAAATAATAAAAGATAGAGGGTAAAAAGAATAAAATTATAAATTTATCATAATTGATATAAAAAAATATGATATTAAATTATTTAGAATAAGAATCTTAAAGATAGTAGAAATTGTAAATAATTTAATTAAGTCAATTCTAAGTAGATAAATTATCCAACACTTCATAATAATTAATTAAAATGTATATATTAAAACTATATAATTTTCCACTCATTTGTTTATTTCCAATTATGGAATACATTAAACATAAAATAGAATAACAATACTACATTTTTAATCTAATTACAGAAAATTAATAAACAAAAAAACCATAAAGAAATTGAATACTGCCAATTAATTAAAATATTTATAATATCTTAATAATATTTAACCCCAAAATATTATTATATCTAACCCTTTTGATATTCGTATATATATATTTGTACCTTATATCCTTCAACAATTTATGCCAGATATTGGATTGCCTATTGCTCAGTAATTCTTCTATTTTATTGGTACTTTAAATATGTTGCTAAATCTCCGTCATCACAATACTTAAGTATTAAGTATAAATTATTAGTACTTCTTGTTAAATCAACCAGAGGAACAACAAAGTCAGATTAAACCTAGTTTTTTATTTTAAATTTTAGAAAATAAGCATATTTTTAATTATTTTATAAAAATATATAAAAACTTAGAATATTTAACAAATAAACGGAAAAATAAAACTTATTTTATATTTTAGACATACATGTATATTATAAATACCTATTGCAAAATCATAATTTCTTTTTCTAGTTCTTTTATTTGATTTTCTCGTATATTAGGGTTCAATTAGTTAAATTACTTCATATCAATTATTTTGACGGCAAAAAATTAAGAGGGATCTTTTTTAAGATAACACCTATAAACACTACCAAATGAACCGCTTCCCAACAATTTATTTTTTTCAACTATGTATTTCCCTCCACCTATTTCTTTGTTTGGTATTCTTTTTTATTAGTTTTGTGTTTCTATTTCCATTTCTGAATTTTTTTTTTATGTCTGCCTTAATAGTATTTGTCGGTTGAATTGTAATAATCTTATTTTTTTGATTGGTAAATTTCACCAATTGGTTTTTTCTCAATATATTCAAAGTAAACTTCACTCATAATTCAATTAATTTAATAAATATCAAAATAATAATTACATACTACTCAAAATTTAGTCAATAATATATAGATGATCATAGTTTTATTTCCACTTATTTTCTCGGAAAAACAATTAGATAAATTACATAGTTATTTATTCCAAAATTTAAAGATAATTTATTAGGATTATATTATTATTTTTTTTAAGTTAAAATGAAATAAATAAAATATATTAGTATAATTTTAAATTAATTTTTTTTTTCATTTTCCTATAAATTATTTCCATTTTTATATTTTAATGATAGTTAAATATCATTTTATCACCAATAGAATAACAATTAACTTTTTTATTAAAATAATAATTTTAATACTAGGAGTTTAAATATCTAAATAAATAAAAAAACTAAATTTACTGATATATAAGTATTATGGAAATAATTTATATTTATATTAGATATTTTTATACAAATGAGTAAATATTTAATTAAATATTTTAAATTGAATAAATTAAGAAAATTTACACTATCTATTTGTTAATAAAATTATGTATATAAATGATTTCATATAAAATTAGTTGATAGAAATATATAGTATCATGGTTCTTCGGGTATGTTCTGTTGCAAAATGGCAGGATGTTAAAATACTTCTTCCCAACTAATTCTATCTTTTTCTTCTATTTTAAGCATCGACAAAATCAAATCAGTAACCTCTGGGCTTAAAGGCACATAAAATTTCAAAGGTTTAGCTCTGATATTTTTATCATAATCAGGAATATTACATCCATTCCAAGGCCTCTTTCCATTCAGCATTTCATATAGCATAGTTCCCATGGACCTAAATAAACAGATATATAATACCATCATATTATTAAGGAAATATTCAATAGAATGGTTTAGTTTCTGTATATTTACCATACATCACACTTATTGTTTGCATACGTTTTGGTTTTATTCTCTTTTAAAAGTTGGGGACTTCTGTAATATGGAGTTCCTTGAATTGATATTTCTTATATTTCAGAAGCATTTACGGCTATTAATATGGTAGATTATTATCAAATGAAAATATATGTAAATATATTTTTTATTACGAGTTATTTTTCCTAATCCAAAATCTGACAATAAAGCTATGCCATTATCAATTAAAACATTGGCTGGCTTTATATCTCTGTGGATAATATCATTTGCATATAAGGCCTAAAATCATTTAATATAAATATATTTTCTATATATTAGTTTATTAATAAAAAACATTTTATTATAATATTTATATAAATACTACTATTCATATGCTATAAATTTTATACCTTATATCCTTCTACAAGCTACGCAAAATATTTCATTCCTTCTTATTCACTTATGCGATTTTGAGGAAGATTGTTTAGCTTTTTTTAAAGGTCTCCTCCATTTGCATATCTTAGAAACATGTATATATTATGAGATGTTCTGAATATATCCTCTGAAAATAAGAATTTTATAAATTATAAGAAAATTATATAATATTTTAAATATAAAATTCTCATTTATGTATTTACTCATATCAACTATGTAAGGAGATTTGGCCGACTTTAAAATCTTAATTTCTCTTTTTAGCATTTCTTGATTTTACAATGAGTTTTCATTTTAATATAATTCCATATCTAATATTTTTACAGCTAATGGAATATCAGGCTTAGAAAGTTTGTACCCTAAATAAACTGTACCAAAATTACCATTTCCCAGTTTTTTTTCTATATCAACAACATAGTTTCCTATTTTTTTTAGGTTATCGTTATCTTCCTAATTCATAGTTCAAAGTTTTTATTTTATTTTTATTTAATAATTTTCAATATAATTAATATTTACAAACTAATAATATAAAATTTTATTCAGAATGGTGTTTTATTGCATTGGATAACATTATTTATAAAAAAATTAACCATTTTAAATATATATTACATATAAAGTCTTATTGAAATTATTTAGTAATTAATAATGCAATTAATAATCTTTAAAATTAGTTTTTCGATATTTTTATAAAGAAATAATAATATTACTTTCTTCAAAAAAAATTACAAACCAAAATTTTTATGCTAGGCTTTTTAAGAATTAATTATATATCTATAGTACATGAATTAATTATATGGTATTTATTTTGTATATTTTATACACTAATTATGATTATTGAATTAAAAAAAACAATTTTGGTTTTAAAAAAACAGATTTAAAAACATAAGTATAATGAGTATATTTACAAATTAATTATTTTTTTGGTAAAAAACTTATTAAGATGATTTAAAAATTAAGTGTAGTGTTGAAAAAATAATAAAATAAGTAATCAAAAATATATAAAAAAACTGAAAAAAACAAAAAAAAACAAAATTAAACTATTAGATAATTGTTTGATTTGTAATTATTACGAAAAAAATATAAAATAAAAACGTCATAAATTATACTATATTTATTATTAAATAATTAAAGAATTTGTTCAAAAAATGTAATTTTCACTATAATATATTAGTATTTATTATTGTTTCTAAAGATCCTTCTAACACAAGTAAATCTTTTTATACCAAAATTTCTTATTCCAAAGCTTATCTAGCTTAAATTAGCAAATCTTCAGCGTCAAATTAATATAACTCTATTAAATATCGAAATAGTTTAGTTTATTTTTAAAATATTCATTGAAAATATAATATAGTACCAGTTAAAATGTTAAGCATATCAATACACATATCGGAGTATTTGGGATTAACAATTTTTTATCAATAAATGTAAAAATTAACTTTTACTCATCCTAATCAAAATTGTTTATTAAATAGTATATATTGAAATGCACCATTTTTTTAATTACCTCTTCTAAATTTGTCAATGATTGCTTTAAACAACCTCTTTAAAGGAATTCTTCATACAATGTTACTATTATATCTGCTTAGTTATGCTAAAATGCTGTTGCAAAACATTCTTTATATTGGAATTTCTTTAAAAATTTATCATAAGTATTTAGTTTTTTCTTTCTTCCCTCATCGTATTTCAAATCGTAATTTTCTTATTTATCATAAATTCCTCTGTTGAAGTACTTATAGGAATTGAGTCTATCCTCAGACATTTGATTTCCTGTTCCTTTCAAAAACTATTTAATAAAATCATTTTCTTATTCTTCTTCTTAATTATTTTCTTCGTCGCTCAAATCTTCATCTCCCAATTTTCTTTTGCTGCTTCTTACAACAAGGGAACCTTCACTATTAAAATTTTATACTTTATTTATAAGTGTTTATAATATAATGAGATTGTATACCTCATTCCCACAGCGAAATGTTAGGTATCCTGTGTAAAGTCCATGGCCATAATAGGATTAGGGAATTTGTATTAGTGTGTAACAGAAAAAGTATCAGTTCTGTAAATTTTAACATGTCCATCTAAAGCAGCTGTAATAAATCTATCACCAGAACTCAAATATTCCACACAAGTAACAGTTTTTTAGTTATTATTTTATGATTCTAAAACTTTTCCAGTTCTTATGTCCCAGGTAGTAGTATAAGTACCTCCAACAGAGGTGAACTGAAATCCAGAACCTTTTAGTTTTTTAAATAATAAATTATTGTAAAAGCATTTGTGAATAAGTAGTTATTTTATTTACCTATGACGGCTATATTTTCGACAGGGTGACCATGATCGAACACTAATTAAGGAGTGTTGCTATCAGAGTTGAAATCGTACATGTGAATTTTAAAATCATAAGAAGAGGAAAGAATGGTGTTAGAAGAGTTTGGCAACACGCATATAGATCTAATAAAATCTTAATGGGCATCAGGTAGAGTTCTAACTATAGTACCTCCTGCAACATCAAAAAGTCTTAGGTTCTAAGCGAAACGATAATGATTAAATAAATAATATATTTGCAAATTTAAATATAAATTATTTTTAAACTTTAATTTTGTTTGTGAAACTTTTATTTTTTAGAAATTTTACTTTTTTCATTATAAGTAAAGTTATGATTAAGTGAATGAGTGAACAAAATTATAATTTTGTTGTATTTTTTCACTTTACCACTATAATATTAGTTTGATAAAAAAAACAAAAAACAAAGAAATAAATTTTTACCAAGTCATCTGAACCACTGAACAAATTTGATTCTTGTTAATTAAATTATATAGCGTGAACAGCTTTTTTATGATTTTTGTATTCTCTTAAAATTGATTTTCTTTTTATATCGAATACCTTTATAACTCCATTTTCTTCTCCAGTAGCAAGTAGATTTCCTGATTTAATTGATAGCTTTTGTGTTATTCAATCAATATAAATTTTTTTCATTTTAAACCAATTTTTTTATTACCATCTTTTCTCATACAAAGAGATTTAATTTCATTTTTAAAATTTTTAAATTGCTATCTCATTTTTTTTCTGCCTGCATCATAAATATCAACCTTTTAATATTGAAAACATTGGAAATTAATATTATTATAATTTGATATAGGATCCTAAATTACAATTCTCCCATCTGTAAATGAAATCAGGTTTTTTGAATTCTATCCAGAATTAATTGACCTTATAACTGCAGAGTAAGTTTATTGATGAGTTGTCTAAAAGAAATATTTAATTAATTGATTAAACTAGCTAAATTTGATATTTATAATAATAATTTTACTTCAAATTTTCTCCAAAATTTATTTTCTGGCGTATCTCTTAATGCCTTTTAGGATTGCCTTTTTATTTAAACAAAAAATATCAATAAAATGAACTTTCTTATTCCTTTTAATATATAATAATAGGATGCATCTATAGTATTTTACTTTTTAATTTGCAAGGGTTTATAGTTGTTAGTTTAGGACATCGCTAATAAAATTTTTCTACGCTTGTTTTAATAAGTGATTAATTTTAATATTATTATGCTATTTTACTAATTTGCTTACCTTGTTATTTTAATATATTATTAATAAGTAAATATAGAATACTGTGAATACATTAATTATTTAGTCTATCAATTAATTAAAGCAAACCAAGCTTACATTAGCCTTATTTAAATAAAAGTAAGAAAAAATAAAAAATGGTTTTAAAAGGTTTATTTTTTAGATAATATTGAAATATCTATTTTATTGTATATACAATATAAAAATACTATTATTATTAAATATATTCATTTTAATTTTTTTTATTATTTTTGATATTTACATTTACTATTAATAGAGCTCATTTTAGCCCTAATTTATAATTTTAATTAATCAATTATTTCACTAAGCAGTAACTCCGATAAAATCTAAAATATAAAAATTCACAAAATTTTCTATATAAATAGTTGTTACATATTTTATTAAGATTAGAAATTTTAACTAAATAAAAATATTATAAATAAACTAAATTTGATATCCATGCAAATAACGAGAAATAATCTAAAATAAAATCTGCCTTTTATGCTTGAATACATGCGAAATTCATAATTTGTAGCTTTTGATTTCGAATTGTCAGGGATAGAACATAATACAAAATATCAAAATAATAGTTTGGATTCTGTAATAAAAATATAAGTATAATATGGTCTTACTTTTTATAATAGATCCTAAAAACTCATAAATTCGTATATTTTTAGATTAGTTCTCGTTACTGGAAACTGAGATACAATGTTTAGTAATTTGCGCCACTTTAATTGGGCATATGTGGGTTTCAAGTGGTTAATAATTAATAGTAAAATTTTTCGTTTAAGAAATATATTTTCAAATTTATTACAAATAAGTATATTAACATCGTTTAAAAGAGTCATAGCTTATCCCTTTAATATTTATTTATGTCCTTTCGGTTTGAAAAATGGATAGAATTCAAATTTTTTGGTTTCGGTAATTTAAAATAATGCTTCTACTAATTGAAATTAATAAAAAGCTTTTATCTAATTTAATATAGGCTGGGGCTTTCAATTTTTTATCTTCTCATGGAATAGATTTTAATAAGATTTTTAACGAAGGTGACTCTATAATTTATTTAAAAAATAAAAAGTAATTTGACTTTTGTAAATTTAGGTGTGTTTTATACATCTAAAAGTAATGTTGATTGGGCAAAATAATACTAAAAATATAATAAATTAAAAAAGAGTAACGACCAAAGAATTAATATATAGAAAAGACAGAACTTATTTATGAAGAAAATAAATTAAAAGTAAAGAAATAATGAATGAATGAATAATATTATAAAATTCCAAACTAAAATATTTTCATTTATTAGATAAATGAACTATTCGAAAATTCACGAAAAAGACTTGTTAATTTAGAAATGGAAAATGAATTTAATGACAAATATTGTTCGAATTTATTATATTTATTGGAGTAAAAGTTTCCCAATTAAATTGTTACCGTTGAATATAAGAACAAAGAAAAGGGTTAAAAAAAAATGTAATTTAAATCAAAAAACTAAGCAAAGCGGACTAGGAAGAACACAAAAGACTTAAGTTAAGATTAAAAGAACTATAATAAGTTTCTATTCCGGAAAATATAGAGGAAGATATGGAAATTAGAGCAATTTTAGATTATATTTCCGAAGCCAAATTGCCAATAATATCACATAATGGAATATTTGATTTGATGCATGTAAGTTATTTTTTTAAAAAAGAATTTATTAATGACACATTATTTTGTGTTTGAAATTATTAAAAAATTACAAATTTAATACTTTCATAGTTGTATGATAAATTCTATGAACCATTGCCTGAAAAACTTGAAGATTTTAAAAAGAATATGAATGCTTTGTTTCCTCATATATATGACACCAAATACATGTTGTCTAATTCTCATTTACTTTTGGAATCTGTGAAAAAAAATACTTCTCTTAGATTCGCATTTGAGTAGCTGTATATGTATCATTCGAGAGGGCCATCAATAAAATTTGCTGAAGAATGTGAGGGTTACAGTAGCAGCATATAAAATTAAGATAATAAAATGCACGAAGGAGGGTATGATGCTTTTTTAACGGGATTTGTTTTTTTGCAAGCATTGAAGATTTTGAAAATTGATACTTTTTGGAAGAATTTCACATTGTAATTCATATTTTTTATTTATTTAATTATTTATTTATTTAAATTATTCACTAAAAGTTTCATTTATTTTAAATAATGAATGCTTCATCACTTTTAATTATCAATTAATCAAACAATTTTTAAAAAGTTCAGATCCCTTGTTGAGTGAAAAATTGGCTTTTTTCTAAAACTAAATACCGCTTTCTGGTATGAGAGCCTCTCTTAAATTATAGCCCTATACAGACGAATATATTTAATAAGTTTAGACACAATAATAAATAAATTCAGGTTTCTTTTATCTGACATTTGTGGGATCTGATAAATTATAGGTAATTATTAATATAAAATAAAAATGAAATATTAAAATTAATTAAAAAAAAAAATAATTAAATAATTTTTAAGTTAGTAGATTTTTAGAAATTCTTTGAATCTGAATTTGGAGAAGTAAGCGTTTATTTGACAAGAGGAATGGAATATGATTTCCACTTTTATTTTAGTGATAAAGAAAAAGAATAATAATTCATTAGAAGTATGAAGGGCGGATATAAAATTATGAATATTAATGGAGTAGATGCTATTATATATAGTGACAAGGCTTTAGAATAGAAAATAAGGGGCATTTTAAATTGTAGGAATATTTTAATATATTTTTATTTTACTTTTCTTACAATTTTATCTTTAGTTAAAGGAGAAGAAGAAAAGATATAGAAAATATATGAGGAAATGGATGAGTTTTGAGATTTATTTTTAATATTAAAATAGAGTATACTAATTAATTAATTAACTAAAAAAGTTTTATTAAATAAAAATATAAATTTATAAAAACTTGTAATTTAATATTATATAAATGTATTTAATTTTAAAATGTAGGATCAATTTCTTCAATTGATTAAATATATTTGTAATATTATTTTGGTACAATTTGATATTAGATTAATTATAAAATATATATTTAAGTATTGATTGATTGATTGAAATATATATTCAATTTTATTGGGTGAATCGTGTATTCAATTACAGTTTCTTTCAAGTTAAAAAAGGAAATTTAAAAAATTGCGTGTATTTTTTATGTGATGGGTAAAGCAAAAAAAATTAATAAAACATCTACTTGATTACCTGTTTATAGTTGTAAATAGATGATCAATAAATTTCCAATAAAACAAGTGAAAAAACAAAATCAACCAATGCTTATAATTTCTCGTTGTACACAGTAGAAAAAGAAAAATTAAATTACTTAGCTTGGTTAAGTAATATATTAAATAAAAAACTAATAATAAAATATAATTGAATAATTATAAATAAAACTATATGGATCCTAGAAAACAATATATAGTAGAGTGCATTCAAACTCTGCTAAAATTGCCTTAGGAAAAGATGGCAGGGGTTGTCAAATCTTCTCTACTAGACAATTTCCTAAATTCTGCTGAATCTGAAAAGCAGACTGTGAATTTAGGTATATCTATATTGGCGATCATTTTTCTTTTCATTTTTTTCTCATATTTCTATCTTAGAACTTAAATTATAATTATGCTTCAATTTAAAAAAACAAATTCTTTTTCATTAAAAATTTCTATTTATTTAATATAATAAGATTAAAAATTTAGATTTGTTATTGCATAATAATTGTTTTCTTTAATTTATCTTTTTATTTTTTAATTTAGTATTTATCCCGGGGAAGGGATTTACAAATTATAAATTTGGAGAAAACTATCCTGTTGATGCTTAAATTATAAATGTTACAAAGATAACTGGAGAAATCATAAATGAAGACAATATTTAGCGGGTTATATCATTTAACATAATGTAAATTGTGTTTTAAAATTTAAATTTTTTCGATTTCCATGATTTTGATGTAGATGTATTTATTAATTAATGATAATGGAAAAATAATAATAAAAAATGATAAATTTAAATATTTTATTTTAAAAAATAAAATTTATATAGTAAAATTTATATGAAAATTAATTTTAATTTTTTATTATAAAAAAGGCCAGGAGATGTGTTAAAAGTTTTTTAAAGTCAATTGGAAAATTTCTTCATTCCAGCAATGCGAAATTCAAAAGACAGCGTTTTGTCAAAACAAATGGAGGATTTGCGAAAAAACATTGAAAATTCGTTGTCTGGAGTAATTAGAATATATTAATTATATGGGTTAAAAAATTTTTTTTAAATTAAAATAAATAATTTTAAATAAACTAATCGTAGACAAGTGTTGGAGGAGACGATGAAGATGTTATATAGGACGACTCAAATGTGAGAAATATTTATAAACCAGCTGATGAGTTTGACTTTTGGGTGAAGGTGTACTCACAGGCTAATAATGATAGCAAGGCTGAAAGGGCCAAATTTTTTTCTGATCATTTCAACACAATTGATAAGTAATTAAGAGACCTTAGGTAATAAATAATAAGTTATAAATCAATAATAATAATAAAAAATTTTAATAAATTTCAAGATAACTCGACATAAACGGTATGAAAGAATTATCGGATTAAGTGATTGACGTATGCGACAAAATTTGGTTGGACTACAAGGGAGAGGAGTACCCACAAGTACGTATGAAAAAATTCATCGAAGTTTGCAGCATGGCCTTTGTGCAGAGATGCCAAATAGAGTTCAAAGGTAATGATGATGAAAATGATAAAAAAAAAATATAATAAAAATTAGAAAATAATTATTGAAATAGGAAACGAAATTTGGGACATTAATCAGCCCTCCGTAAGATTAAAACTGAATGAATGTGTGAGATTTTTGAAGAATTGGCAAGATAATATGAAATTGTAAATTGAGGGAAGTTGGTCTGGACTGCGAAATTGGTCAGGGCCTGAATTGGACTTCGAAGTCGTGAACCAAATGGTGGGTCGAGTGAACGAAATTTTGGATTTGCGAAACCAGTATGAAGAACTGAATAAAATTGCTTCTTTGAACAAGGTGTTTTCCGGAAACATTAAGGAGACTTTCGAGGTGTTTTAGGGAATTAACGCGATAAATTCGACGTCGAGTGACAAATGGAATCAGGCGAAATCTAAATATCAAATGCAAATGGAAGAAATCGAGGAAGAAATCGTGGGCTTTTTGAAGAAGGAGCTGTTCCAAGGGCAGTCGAATAAGGAAAATCCCATTTAGGTGATCCGAGAAATGCAGGGTTGGTACGGACTGATGATGCGTCCAGGAGTTATGAAGAGACTGCAAAACGAAAGGTCTGCAGTTTTGGTGAATTTGTTGACGATAACTGAGCGAATTCGGTCGGAATTTGACAGCAAATCCGGAGCCGTTTACACGGAAGGAGATGACGAGTTCACGGCGGACGGAATTCCTTCCGGACACAACTTCAGCAAGGTGCTGAACTCAATTATTTGGACTAGACAACTGATCGGAAAGGTGAAGAAGGTCATGAGCATCAGTTAGAATATTCTCAGCGATTTGAAGGAGTACGGCGCCTTTAAGGAGTTTTCAGACCAACTTCTCAACTCGATGAAAGAGTTCGAAAGTGAGCAGTTCGACTATTGGAAGCAGGAATTGCAGCAAATTTTAAAGTAATAAATAGCTTTAAATAATTGTTGTTTTAAATGATTTTTTATAAACATTATATAGTCAACCTGATAACGAATTGTGTCTTCAGATGAGCGGAAGGCTGATGGAACTCGACTTGCAGGAGGGACTTTTGAAGGTGAACTACAGTGAGAGACTGGTGCTGTTGATAAGAGAAACGAGATAATTGTTCGAATTGGGTTACAGAAAGCAAATTCCGAAGCAAATCATCGACGTGGTGGAAAATGGTAAGAAATTCTACAAGGAAGCTTTGACGCTAAAACAGGTACTATTAATTAAAAACAATTAAAAAAAATCAGATAATAATTCAATTCAATTAACCAAAGGTAGCAAACTTCTACAACTCAATGAGTTCCCAAATCATCGACTCTCAGAAGAAGTTGCTGATCGAGCAGGCGGCGACGTTCGAAGAAGTCGTGAAGAACGTGAAACCGAACAAGCGGGGCAATCAGGAAGAGTTGGGCAGCATAACCTGGGACAACGCGGAAGAACTGGAACAGTACATTCAGCGGGTACAGGAGGCAGCGAACAACATTATGAACGAAAATCGAAGACTGCGAAAGC
Organism: Miamiensis avidus; assembly: GCA_037039885.1. Taxonomy (NCBI): domain Eukaryota; phylum Ciliophora; class Oligohymenophorea; order Philasterida; family Glauconematidae; genus Miamiensis; species Miamiensis avidus. The sequence goes on along the minus strand of JAWVGU010000008.1, from coordinate 18,373 downwards.
TGCACCTGCGACTTGTAGAGTTGACGAGTCAGTTGTTTGAAGTGGATTTAATCAAGGAGCGTCAAGTTTGGCTGCAGAAGTTGGAAATCATAAAGAGGACGGTAGAGTTGGGGTGTCAAAACAAAGACCCGAAACTGTGCAGAGTGTGGCGTGTGCATTGGGACTTCCAGTTGTACAAGGCGCTGGAACACCAGTACCAGCGTGGATTGCAGACGCTGGACTCTTCATTGACTGAAATCAGTTGCGACGTGGTGCTGAAGGGCACCTTCATCGGGTTCAGACCCTCGATTGAAGAACTCAAAGACAAGTACTATAGGGAAATCAAGGAGTTCATTTCCTGGCCCGCGAAACACTTTCCCGGCGTCGGCGGAAATGCAGACATCTTCAAACAAATGTCGGAAAGAAATGCGCAGTATTTGACGGTCGTGTACATTAAAGGGGAAAAACTGTTCCACAAGTTGGAGGGCATTTTGGACCAGTTCAAGGTCTGGCTCGCCATTGGGTTCCTCAACTTCGAGGGCATCAAAGACCAAATGAAGGACATCGAAGACTGGGAGTATAATATCAAAAACATCAGGTTCAAAAGAAAGGAACTCGAAAAGCTGCCCGACTATCAGAGAATTGAATGCTTCAACGTCTACATCGCGCCCTTCAAGCAATCCGCCACTGACCTGCTGTAAAATCTCATAGAGTCCATGACTTTTTCTTTGAAGGATTCGCTCGAAACGGAGGTCCAGGAAATAGAAAATGTAAAAATTGTATTTTTTGGACTTTTTAGAAATAATAATTATTTCCTTTTTTTTAGTTCGTAACGGCCGCGCTGGAACAACTTATGAAGAAACCGACGAGCAAAGACGAAATTCACGACGCGAAGGACAATTACTTCCAAATCAAGTCGCAGAAGAGGGAGAAGCAACGACTGATGGACGGAGTGGAAACGAAGAATCGTTTGTTGCGAAATTTGCAGGGAATCGGACACAACATAACGAATGTTCAGAAGAAGTGGGAAAATTTCGAGCTTTCCATCGCAGATTTCGACCAAATTTTGAGCGAGCAAACGGATCAAATAAAGAGGGAAATTGCGAAAAGAAGCGAAAAAACGAGATCAGACATCGACAAATTCTACGTGAGATGGTAAAGTTCAAGACCGGAGCAAAATGCTGAGGTTTTCAACAAGGAAAGCGTGAAGGAAATGGCGCTGAAGATGAAGTTTTGGAAGAACGATTGGGACGCCATCGAAGAAGAGGCGAAGAAAATCATCAGCGATTGCGAACACTTCGACATGGAGGCGCCGGAATTCGAGCAACTGAACGAAGTGTCGAAGCAGTTGAAGGACTACCAGGGTATGTGGAACCAGTACGACTAGTTTTCGACGGAACTGGAGGTTTTCGAAAAGGAACACTGGGTCGTACTGCGGGGCAAATTGTACGAATTTTAGGACTTTTACACGAAGTGGCAGGACCTATTGCTGAAAATCACGGAAAAAGACGACCTGCTATCGTACATGCTGAAGCAAATCGACGCGTTCAAGCAACTATTTCCGCTGCTGAAACTGATGCACGGGGGAGACGGAGTGTTCAAAGACGACCACTGGCGAGACCTGTTCGCGCTGCTCGGCATCGACAAGAAAACGAAGCAGGAAGACCTGCTTTTCGGCCAATTTTTGGAGGTCGAGGAAGCTATTTTGGCAAAGCAAGACAAAGTCAAGGAACTGCAGGCACGGGCACAAGGAGAAATCGTTCTGCGAATGTCAATTGTGGAATTGACGAATTGGATTGAAACGTATGAATTTGAATTCACAGAGTACACATCGAACAGCCGAACGACACCCCTCATCAAGGAGTGGAAAGACATGCTCACGAAGGTGTCCGACAACCAGTCGCTCCTCTCGTCCATCAAGGAGTCGAAGTTCTTCTACAGATTCAAAGACCAAATCGACAACTTCGAGCAGAAAATCGGAGGAATCGATGAATATCTGCAAAAATTGCAAATCATTTAAAGGAAGTGGGTGTATTTGGAACCCATTTTCGGAAGAGGTGCCCTTCCCCAGGAACAGGTATTTAAACAAACAAATAAATGAATGAATTTTAAATCGAATTGAAATTAATAATTCTTTTTGTGTCTGTAGCACCGTTTCCGAAGACTGGACGAAGACTACAGGTCGATCATGCTGAAGCTGGAAGAAGACAAAAAGGTCGCGAAACTGTGCCAGATAGAGGGAGTGGGAGAGACGCTGACTCTTATTTTGGACCAGTTGGAGCGATGTCAGAAGGCGCTGAACGAGTTTTTGGAAGAAAAGCGAGGGAAGTTCCCGAGATTTTACTTCTTGGGAGACGACGATTTGCTGGAAATTTTGGGGCAGTCTCAAAACCCGGAAGTCATTCAGATGCATCTCAAGAAGTTGTTTGCCGGGATCAGTAAGGTGGATTTCAATGCTGATTTCACTGAAATCCTCGCGATTATTTCCTCCGCCAAAGAGGTCGTCGCGCTGCAAGACAAGGTGCAGGTGGAAGAGTACGTCGAAAACTGGCTCGCACAGCTTACGCGCAACATGCAGAAAACGCTGCAGGACTAACTCACGGCCTGTCTCGCCGAAAAGCAACTGGAACCCTCCAAGTACCCCTCACAGGCCCTCTGCATTGCCGAGGAGGTCCGTTTCTCTGAAAAGTGCATCAACAGCATCAAAAACAACAGTCTCTCCTCCTACAAGCAAGACCTCGCAAAAATGCTCGAAAGTCTGACCAGTCTCGTGGGAGGCGCCAGCCACTTAAACCAACTCAAACTCAAAGCACTCATTTTAGATCTCATTCATCACATTGAAGTCGTCGACTCTCTAGTCAGCAACCAAGTTTCAGAACTCACGGACTGGTATTGGTTCAAGCAACTCAAATATGTAATAGCTGGGTTTAAATACCCCCCCCCCCTCCCCTATACTGTATAACAATTAATTAATTAATTATTTATTTTTTTTTTTCAGGAAATGAATAGTAAACGATTGTGCGAAATGTTGATGTGTAAAGCCAGATTCGACTATACTTATGAGTACCAGGGAAATGCTCCCAAATTGGTCCACACTCCTCTTACAGACAAGTGTTATCTCACACTTACGTAGGGAATGGCCATGGGACTGGGAGGAAATCCTTACGGGCCCGCGGGTACGGGAAAAACAGAATCAGTCAAGGCCTTAGGAAACGCGTTCGGAAGACAAGTATTAGTGTTTAATTGTGACGAAGGACTGGATTTCAAATCGATGGGTAACCCCAAATATAAATAAATAAAACACACAATTTATTGATTAAAATTTTAAGGTCGTATTTTCATCGGACTTGTGAAGTGTGGAGCCTGGGGATGCTTCGATGAGTTTAACAGACTTTTGGAAGAACAATTGTCCGCCATTTCGCAGCAAATTTAGGTGATTTAGTGGGCGATCAAGGAAAAGGAAACCTCAATGAACCTGTTAGGAAAAACTGTAGAGGTGAACAAAAACTCGGGAATCTTCGTCACTCTGAACCCGGCAGGAAAGGGGTACGGAGGTCGTTCTAAATTGCCGGACAACTTGAAGCAATTGTTCCGACCCGTGGCGATGAGTGTGCCGGACAACGAACTGATTGCGGAAACGCTGCTGTACGCAGAAGGATTCAAACACGCGAAGGTGTTGGCGCAGAAGGTGATTTCCGTTTTCGTTCTGAGCAGACAACTTCTCACGAAGCAAATTCATTACGATTGGGGACTGAGAGCTCTGAAAACGATATTGACGGTCGCCGGACAAATCATCCAGAGCGAGCGAAAGGCCGGCTCGCAGCAAATGAGTCAGGAACAGGAAGCCGAAATCCTCATTAAGGCCATCAGAATCAATACGATGTCGAAACTCACCTTCATCGATATGAACAAATTCGTCGCCCTTATGCAGGACGTGTTCCCCGGAGTCAGTTCCAAAGACATCCTGTATGAACAACTGACGAAATCTGTCGAAGAAGTTCTCAAAGAAAAACAACTGGACGCCCTCGACACTCAAATTTCTAAAATCATGCAGTTCTACGAAGCCACCAAACAAAGAATGGGAGTCGTTCTCGTAGGACCCTCCGGGTGCGGAAAAACCACCATCTGGCAAACCCTCAAAAAGGCTCACGAAAAAATGGGCCAGCAAGTCAAAACCTACATCATGAACCCCAAGTCCATGCCCAGATCCCAACTCCTCGGGCTCATGAACAATGACACCAGAGAGTTCACAGAGGGGTAATTATTAATTATAAGAGTTTATTGGGAATTTATTTTGAATTTATTGGGAATTTATTTGGAAATTATTGGGAATTTATTTGGAATTTAATTAATTTTTTTAACAAGAGTCTTAACTGCGGCCGCAAGATAAGTCGTGAAAACTAGTGGAGACATTATCAATTGGATTCTGTGTGATGGAGATATCGATCCTGAATGGATTGAAAGTTTGAACAGTGTGTTGGATGACAACCACCTCTTGACACTGCCTACGGGAGAACGTATTTCGTTCGGCTCCAACGTTAACTTCATTTTCGAAACGTCAGACCTCCAATTCGCCTCTCCAGCGACCGTTTCTCGGTAAGTAGTTGATTTTTTTTGATAAAAATATTAATAAAATTAACTAACTAACTAACTAACTAACTTACTAATTAGTATGGGTATGATTTTCCTTAACAACGAAGACATTTCGATAAAGGCTGTGGTGAACAAGTGGCTGAAGAAACAGCCGGAAGACATGTAGCCAAAATATGAAACGCTTTTGGATGAATTCTTCTACCAGATTTTCCAATACGTGATGCAGTTTGAAGATGAACAGGTCGTCCCGACGACGAGAGTGGGACTTGTAATGAATGTGTTGTCTCAATTGACACACGCGAAGTCGAAGCGCCAATTCATTTGCCATCTTGCCAGAGGATTCGCCTCCAATTTCGAAGGCCAACAAAGGTCGTAAATCATTTCGCAAATCTTCCAAATCACGGGAGAGCCACCCATCACGGAAGTCAGCACGGCGCCCCTTGACTTCTACGTCAAAGAAAATGACCAGCCATCTCGATTCAACCACATTCCTTCGCGATTCAATTTGCAGCAAGACTTCTCTGACTACGAAGACCCCCCCGTCGTCTTGACTGTCGGAGCTCAGAGAGACCTCGACATTGTAAAACCATGGGTAGATGACTGCGAGCCATTCGTTGTTTGCGGACCTGAAGGATGCGGTAAATCCCTAATAATTAACTCCGCCTTCAAGGAACTGAGAAAAAAAGTCAAGATCTCAGTCGCCACCATTTATTGCAACGCACAAACCACTGCCGCTCAAATCATTCAAAAACTCAACCAAGTCTGCAGCAAGGGAACCTTCGCCCACGGAAGAATTTTGAGGCCCAAAGAGTAAAAAAAAAAATAAATTAAATTTTATAATGTTTTCTATTACAATCAATCAATCAATTATATTACAAACCTTTGTAGATGCTCAAGACTCGTCCTGTTTTTAAAAGACATCAATCTGCCGAAACCAGACAAGTACGACACAATTCAGCTGATCGCATTTTTGCAGCAGATGATTTCGCACCGAGGATTTTACGACGAGTCCTTGGAGTTCATTTACCTGGACGAAAAGATCCAGATTGTGGCCTCGATGACTCCTTCCACGACGATCGGAAGACACGAGCTTTCGACGCGATTTACCGCGAATGTGCGAATTTTGGTGACGGACTACCCGCCCAAAGAACAACTGTCTTTGATTTACGACGAATACGCAGACACGCTATTTTGCCAAAAGTTTGAATTCGAAAAGAATCAGGCCGCCGACCTGGCGAAAAAGTACTCCAAAATGCTGACAGAATTGTACAAAAACATAAAACAAAAATTCACAGTCGACCAGCAACGTCACTACGTTTTCACCCCTCGATCTCTGACCGCAATCGTGTACGGAATTCTGCGTTACGAAATCAACAAAAACGACCCGAACTCGCTCTACGAGGCGTCCTGGAACGAAATTTCCAAATCCTTCAAAGACAAAATCATAACCCAGGAAATTCAGCGAAAATTCGACGGATTTTTGAACTCTCTCTTCAAAGCCGTCTTCCAATTCCAAATGACCCCCGGAGTTTACTTCACGACTCAGCCTGGCTCCAAAACCATGCTCAGACTCGAAAGACCTGACTTCGAAACTCATATCGCCGCCGGACTTCAAGCCTATGAAAGAGAAATCAAGGAAATGAAACTGATTCTACTCGACGAAATCCTCTCCCTCATTTCCTCGCTTGACAGAGCCCTTTCCGTTTCCGGAGGAGTTTTGCTCGCGGGAAGACCTGGAATCGGAAGTAAATAAATCTTTATATGAAATAAATAAATAAATTAATTAATATGAAAACAATTTATGCAATTTATTTATCAGGAAAATCCAGTGTTTCTTTAGTTTCAACGATGCTGAGAATCAAACTGGTCAGTCCTAGTACTTCCAGAGATTACGGACTAAGAGAATTTAAAAAAGAACTTAAGTAAACAAACAAATAAACAAATAAATAAATATGTCAATGATAAATATTTTAATATACATAGATCGTTTTTGGAAATGGCTGCCGTTGAAAACCAACCCATTGTTCTTTTCATTGAAGATCATCACCTCGTAATGCCTGACTTCTTAGAATTGTTAAACAGTTTGATTTCTTCTGGAGAAATCCCAGGACTTTTCACTCAAGATGAAATAGAACATTTATTCACTGTAATAATGGATAATATTTAATATTAAGAGATATATGTTATTTTTTTTGTTATTTACTTAGAATGCAGAAGAAGTCAGATAAGAATACTACGGAAAATCTCTTTATGAAGCCTTCTGTATAAGAGTTAAAAAGCAAGTAAGAGTTGTTTTCTCGATGGATTTCACATAGAGCGACTTCGCTTCCAACTGTGCCAGCAACCCAGCTTTGTAAAAAATTTATAAATAAAATTAATCAATTGAATCAATCAACCAATCGAATATTAATGTTTGATTTCTAGATTCACTAAATGTACTGTGATTTGGAAAGATTCTTGGTCCAAGGAATCAATGAACGTTTTAGCGAAAGCAGAACTTTCCTCTTCTTTAGAAAAAATAGACGAATAGGAACGAGCTGAATTGATCAGCTAATTCGTTTTGGTGCACGAATCCAACCAAAATGTTTCTCCCTACAGTTTCTTTTCCTTCGTAAGAACCTTCGAAAAGATATACAATGCGAAAATAAACTCCAAGGGCAATGCAGTAAGAAATTAATTAAAACAAAAAAAAAACCAAATTATTTATAAATATTCAAAAAAATGTTGTAAAATAATGAAAAAAAAATTATTAAGGCTGGACACTTGACGAAGGGACTTGACAAGCTAAGTGAGGCTGGAAAACTGGTAGACAAACTGAACACAGAGGCGCAAAAGAAAAAGGTGGATTTGGCGAAGGCGTAGAAGGTGGCTGACGAGGCGCTGGTGCAAATTTCGAACGCCATGCAAGACGCGGCCGAAAGAAAGCAAGAAACGGAGAAAATCCAGACCTTTTTGTCCGAAGAAGAAGGCAAAGTGGTCGGACAGAAATCGCAGGTCGAGTAAGAACTGCGATCCGTGCAGCCGTTGGTGGACGCGGCGACAGAAGCCGTGTCGGGAATCCAAAAAGGAGATTTGGACTTCATCAGAAACTTGAAAATGCCCCCGCAGCCGATCATCGATGTGATGAAGGGAGTGATCAAGGTGTTCGGAGTGCAAGACTCCAGCTGGAACGGAATCAAAAATTTCCTGAAATCGCGAACCGTGATCGACAACATCATCAACTTCGACCCGCGACAAATGACCTCCGATATCAGAAGAGAGGTCGAAAAAGTCATCAACGAAAACAGCAACTCCTTCAACAGAGATGTTATTTACAAGGCCTCGAGGGCCGCAGGACCCATGGCAGAGTGGCTCAAAGCCATTTTGCAATACGCGAAAGTCTTGGAGAAAATCGAACCCCTCACGAGAGAACTCAAAAAACTAGACATGAAACTCGACTCCAGCAGAAAAAGACTTCAAGAATGCAAAGAACAACTCGAACTTCTCAACCAAAAGGTCGATGGACTCAAGGGCAGCTTCGCCAAAAAAACCGCAGAGGCCGAAAACCTCAAACTCGACCTCCAAAAGGCCGAAGACATCTTGAACAAGGCTAACACCTTGCTCAGCAAACTATCCGAAGAACAAAAACGTTGGCAACAATAAAAAAAATCCATTGAACAGGAAATCAAATAGTACCCCATTTTCTCACTCGTTTCTGCCGCCTTCACCAACTACCTCTCCGTAATTTCAATCTTAGAAAAATGTTTTTTTTGGCTTTTTTTATTAATAAAATTAATAATTTCTGAAACTAGGAATCGGACGAAAACATCAGAGAACAAATGCTTACATAATGGAAAGGCTTTACCAGACTCAGCGATTACGATTTTTTGAAGTTCATGTCGACTGAATCCACCATGCTCAAATGGAAATCTGAGGGACTCCCCAGTGACGGACTTTCCTTAGAAAACTCCGTCATGATTTTCGAATCTTCTAAAACTTCACTCCTCATTGATCCGAACACCCAAGCCACAGAGTGGTTGAAAACTAACTTGAAATAAACCACGTAAATCGATATTCTCAACCAAAATGTAAAAGAAATTCATTTATTTATTATTTATTAATTCATTCATTTATTCTTTCATTATAGGACCAAAAATTTGTAAATCAGTTAGAATTGGCCGTGAAATTCGGAAAGACGCTCGTTATCCAAGAATTAGATCAAATCGAGTCCATTTTGATTCCTATCATCCGAAAGGACTTGCAACACTCAGGACCTAGATGGGTAGTGCAGATTGGAGACAAGCTCGTTGACTATAATGAAAATTTCCACTTCTATTTGTGCACAAGAAACAGCAACATTGACATCCGACCAAACACAATTGCCCTGATTTCTGTAATCAACTACACGGTAACTAAGTCCGGTTTGGAAGGTAAATTGCTTTCCATCATCATCAATCACGAACAGCCAGACCTGGAAAAGAAAAAGCAAGAATTCTTGGAAAAAGAAGAAAAACTCAAAATCCAACTGTCCGATCTCGAAAAGGCACTGCTCGATGAGTTGGCCAGTTCTCAAGGTAACATCCTAGAAAACACAGCCTTGTTGGACAGTTTGAACCAAACCAAAAGCAACTCTTAGAAAATCACCAAGAGTCTTCAAGAAAGTACTGAATTGCAGGCCAATCTTGACCAATAGCGAGAAGTCTACAGGCCCCTAGCTCAAAAGGGAGCCAATCTCTTCATCCTCATCCAAGACCTCAAAAAAGTCAACAATATGTACAGGTTCAGTCTCGCCTATTTCATCACTCTCTTCGAAAAGAGTCTAATAGTAATTAAAATAAATTAATTAATCAATTAATTAATTATTATTGTAAAGGTACAACAAGAATTTTAGCAAATGCAATAGAAATTAGAACACTGTGCACTCACTCTAAACAAAATAATCTTCAATTAGATCGCTTCTTCTTTATTCAAATAAGATAGACTTCTGTTTGGTCTCGTACATAAATATATTCTCTTTTAATTTCATATAATTCCTTATTTTTCTCTATTTATCTATTTATCAATCTATCTATCTCTAGCATCTAACTCATGGAATCTTCACTGATTTGTTCTAGAAAAACGAATGGAACTTCTTATTGGGAAATACGGCAGTCGCCATGGAAGGAGGAGGTGCTCTTCCCAAATGGGCGCACCCAGAAAGCGAAGAACAATTTAGCAATTTCGTAAAGTCATTGCCCCAAGTATCTCAATAAATAAATTTCAACGACAGAGACTGGGAAAAATGGATGCACGTACCCACCAATTAAATGATTTTTTCCATCTTTTAAATTTCAATTTTTAATATTATTTTTCAATATAATATAATAACAGGACATTGAATGTGAAAAAACAATTCCAGAGAGTTATAAATCTAGACTATCCGTGTTCCAGCAGGTTCTTTTGGTCCAAATTTTCAGACCCGAAAGATTGCAAACTGCTCTGCAAAGTTTCGTGTGCAAATCACTTCAAATAAACTCCACCTCTGGGTCTCAACTCCAATTTAAACAAATCTATAAAAACGAATCTTCCCCCAAAACCCCCACCCTCTTCGTCGTAAGTGCCGGTTCCGATCCCTCCGCAGAACTCGAAGAATTCGCAGCCCAAGAAATTGGAAGAGAAAACTTCTTACAACTCTCCATGGGAGGTAACCAAAATGAACTGGCTCTCAAAATGCTAAGAGAAGTAAACAAACATATATTTTCCACTATTTACATTACTAAACAATTATTTTCATCAGGCCGCAGTAAAGGGACAATGGCTCTGCCTTAAGAACTTGCACTTGGTGACCTCTTGGCTGCCGAATTTGGAAAAGGAGTTCCAAATGTTGGCGCCCCACGAGAACTTCCGATTGTGGCTGACCACAGAGCCCCACAGCAAATTCCCAGCCATTCTTTTGGAAACTTGTTTCAAAGTGTCTTACGAATCACCTCCAGGAATCAAGAAGAATCTGCAAAGAACGTACCAGGGATGGCAAAATTCAGTCAACTTCGCCGGCAGTCAACCCATCAAATCGCAACTGTACTTCGTTTTGGCCTGGTTCCACGCCCTCATGCAGGAAAGAAGAACCTATATTCCGCAAGGTTGGAGCAAATTCTACGAATTTTCTTACGGAGATATGAAGGCCGGAGAAATCATCATCGAAAACATTCTGGAAGACAATGCCAACGAAATCAACTGGACCACACTCTACGGTCTCTTCGAAAATGCCATTTACGGAGGAAGAATTGACGGCCTCTTCGACAACAAGGTCCTCAGAGCCTATTTGGAACACTATTTCAGTCCCCAAGTCGTCGGAGGTAAAGTCGCGCTTCCCATTGGTTCCGCCGTCCCCAAAACCACCAATATTAAAGATTTCGTTCAAATAATTCAAAAAATAGCCGAAGTTGATAATCCTTCTCTCTTCGGATTGCCGCTAAATATGTATTAATTTTTTTTTCTTATTTTTTTAAATTTGTAAATAAATTATATTAAATAAATAAAAGTGACAAAGCCGTCCAAAGATTCAATACTTCTCAAATTATTTCTTCACTGAAAGTCATCACTACAGTAAACAATTAATTATTTTCGTTTAAACTTATTAAGCATCTATCTATTCTTAAATATAGGCAAGTCATGAAGATCTTAAATTTGACAAAGAGAAATGGGCCCACTAATTATCGCCCGTCATTGAATTGTGGAAACAACTATACAAACAATTGAAAGAAGGAGGAGGCCAGCCTCAGATTAAATAATCCTAACTTAATTCTGAAGACCCGATAGAGGCGTTTGTATTTTTGGAAGCCTAACAGGCTTATCATATGTTAAGTAAAATCGAACATTCTATCAATAACCTTAACGGTGTTTTATATGGAAATGGACTTTTGACCTCCGAAATTTAGACCACCGGAAAATAATTAATGCTTGGAGAAGGTAAAAAATTGGAATTTTATTTTGTTTGCTCTTTCTAATATTAAAGTTACTCTATTTATTTAGTTCCTACTAAATGGTCCAGTATTTGGGATGGAGCTGAAACCCCCAATGTTTGGCTTAAAGGATTTGCCAAGAGGGTCTATTCGCTAAAGAGATGGGTCGAGAAAACTAATTAAAAATGTCTTTTAGATGAAGAGCTCAATCTTTCTGAGCTATTCCACCCTGAAGTAAAATAAATACTACTGAATATATTAATGAATTAAGCTACAAATTTTTTTTCAATAATTTATTTAGGTTTTCTTAAATGCTTTGAGATAAAAATGTTGTAGATTGCTTGGATAACCCTTGAATGAACTTAAATTAGCATCTTCTTTCTAACACTTTAATGCGAAACAAATTGTCAAAGTGATTATTATTTTTGTCCAAGTTTAATATTTAATATTTATAAATTAATTTGACAATTTATTATATATAGCTCAAAGGATTACTCGCCCAAGGATGTGCCATTGAAGGAAATCAATTTGTTGATGGACCCACCGATTTACCCGAGTTTATTCCTGCTCCTACCCTATACATTTCTTACATTTCCTAAAATGAACCTAATTTACATCCTAAAGAACAAATGGGAGTAATTTATAATATACATATTAACCCTCATTCCATTTTATTTAATATATTCTAATATTTTAGGAATTCCCCATTTTCACAAATGCTTCGAGAGAGAAATTCTTAGTTTCAGCTGGACTTCCTAACAGTGGAAGCTTAAATAGCAGAATTATTGCAGGAGTGGCTCTATTTTTATCTAGTGAATGATATGAATAATAATAAAACCTACATTTTATATTTTAATATTATTTTTTAATATCTCTTTATAATTTTGATAATAAAACTACAATTAGAATATTTTATATTTTTTTTAACGAAATTATCAATGACAGAAAACTTTAATTTATTTTTTTTTTGTACATTTTTTACATTCAAATATTCTTTTTAAATTAATTATTTTACATTTTTATATTTTTAATTCTTGTAAATAGTAAAATTCTTTATATAATGAGAGTATGGAGATATAAATTCTTTATCAATCCTTTAGATAGAATAAATGTAATTAAGTATATATTTATATTTTGGGTTATAATGAAATAACAATAATTTATAAATTTTTAAAATAAATCTATAATCTTATATAAATATAAATTTAATTTATTTCACTCATTATAATATTTAAAAAATGTCTTCAAAATGAAATATACTTTTTGATTTTATTTTTATTATAATTCATTTATTTATATATAAAAAATAATGATAATAAATGAATTAATTTCAAAACATGAAAATGGATAAAAATAATGATAATAAATGAATTAATTTCAAAACATGAAAATGGATAAAAACATAACAATTATTAAAAATACATTAATATTTCTTTAAAAAAAAATGATTTTTATTTATTAGTTACAAGTTTGACCACTAAAATGATTATGATAATTATTGAGATAAAATTAAACAAATTAAAATTCTAAGTATTTATTTTATTATAAAGAGTTTGAAGTTATCATTGTCCTTTAATATTGGGAAATTTCACTCTACAACGTTAATAATAAATAAAATATTTATCCTAATTCTTATTTTAATTTGATGACCGGATCTTAATTCCCAAAATTCCTCTTTACTTAAATAACTAATTGTTTAGAAGAAAATATATAAAAGAAATTAGGAGGGGAAAAAAAAAAACAAAAAATAAGAAATAAGAAAAAAATTTAAAATGGTAAACAATTGTTTTAAAACCAAAGAATAATAATCAGAAAAATAAAATGAAACACCTTAGCAAAAAGAATTGAGACTTTAAAAAGAGCTGGAACTGGAAGAAAAAGTGCAGCAATTGCATAAAAAAGAAATAGAAAAGAACAGTACTCCCATGTGGCTTACAAATTAGTTTGTAGAACGGCCCTTTTTCTCAATTTTAGCTTGCTCCATCGTATTTATTATAGCCATAGTACTAAATGTTACTCAAAATCTGTTTACCCTATCAGACCAGCACCCCAGAGAGTTCTTGATTTGGAGTTCCCCTATAGTAGAGGTATTTGATATGAAGGTAAAAAAAATAGCAAAAAAGTAATAAAAATTGAATTATTTCAACGGAATGTATTTTATTAATAGGAAGAAATCTATGATTTGTTTAAAAAGAAAACACAGAGGGAGTTGTGCCAGAAAGATCCTATGAAATGACTGATTGGATAACATATTTAATAATAGAATGTGATGGGTGCAATGTTTTGACTCCTAAGGGATTAAAACTGCTAGCTCAAGCTGAAAATACATTAAAAAAGCAAAAAAACTACAAAAAATTTTGTTTGGCCACAGTTGACAGCCCTGAATGTAGTAAAGATGCCTTGTTGTCATTTACCTCTCTATTTGCAGACCCGTTAAACACAACACAATAAGAAATTGATGAAAAAATATCCTTTATTCAACAGGATTCAAACTGGGATCAGTGGAAACTGTATTTTGATAAGGACTTCTCGCAATCAGATTAAAAATCCGAGCTGATAAGAACGATTGCCAAATTCGGAGCGCCACTAAACATCGGAGGGAAAAAATATAATAACTAATATGAAGAAGAAACAGAGCAGGAAGACGAGTTTGAAGATTTCTGTAAATTGAAATTCATCTTTTTAATTAATAAAAATAGTTTAAAAGTATAATTATTTCCAATAAATGATTTTATTTAATTTAATTAGCTGTGGACCTAATCACCGACATTAACAATTTGAGCTAGCCTTCTGGAATGGATCTAATTCCATACTCTATAATAATCAGAGAGTACGAACAGTAGCAGTAAGTGATGAAAGATTTGGGGTGGGCCTTGGGGTCAATAGCCTTCGTGGTAGCGTATATGACTTTTCACCTTCAATCTCTGTTTTTAAGTAGCATAGCTATGTTGCAAATTATAATTTCCTTTCCACTTTCCCTCGTCATTTTTCGATTGATTTTTCAAATAACTTACTTTTCGAATTTGCACATTCTTGCCATTTTCGTAATTTTGGGAATAGCCGCTGATGACGTTTTCGTCTTTATTGACGCCTGGCGTCAGGCCCTGAATTCTGAAGAACTGGCGGGAGATAAAAAGAAAATGATGGCCTCCACTTTTAGAAGAGCCTCGAAGGCCATGATAGCCACCTCTTCTACAACAGCAGCTGCGTTTTTCGCAAATGGATTTTCCGAAATTATGCCAATTTCGAGCTTTGGATATTTTGCTGGAATCTTGGTGCCTATGAATTTCTTACTTGTAATTATATTTTTCCCTTCTATTGTCATAATTCACGACAGATATCTGAAGAACTGTTCTCTCAATTGTTCTAAAAAGAAGGAAAAGGAAAAGGAAAATTAAAAATAATCAGATTTATAAAACCTCTCACATTCCTCGCAGTAACCATCCTTGTAAATAAAAAATCTCGAAATTCAGCAACAAAAATAGCGAGAGGCACGAGGAATGGATAGCAACAGCAAACACAACAATAATAAACATTAGAAAAATTAAAGTTTCATCATCAGATTCTTTGATAATTAATTCAACACCTTTCTTTACCAATATAGATACCTAATTCTTCTCTTTTTCACTATTTGGGCAGTGGTAGCCATCGTTTTCACCACTCAATTAGACCCGGTGTCAGAATCTGAAGCACTTTTACCTGATGATTTCTACACATAAAAGGCATTCAATTTACTAAAAGATGACTTTCACAAAACGGGTCTGATCAATGATAACGTAATAGAAGTCACCTACTTTTGGGGAGCTAAAGGAATGGACACGGACGATGTGGGGGCCTGGGAGAGCGACGATCGAGGGAAGATCGTATGGGACACAGAATTTTCACTAACGCCGACAGCCAACCAGGAGTGGCTAGTCAACTTTTGTGAAGAAGTGAAGAAAGAAAAAATAATTTTGGATTAAAGAGTCACTTGTTTTATGCCTGACTTCAAGCAATTTGTCGAAATTGAAAAAAAAGAAACTTTCCCGGTCCAATAAGAATACAAATTTATAGAGTTGCTAAAGGAGTTTTAAAAATCACCACTGGGCCTGCCCTATTATGCCAAATCACATATCGGATTCATCGAAAACGAATTAAAATATGTCGCGATAGAATTAATAGCTGTGGGAAAGGTAAGAGAACCCCGTAGTATAATGAAGCCCATATACGATGAATGGGAGGATATGAAAAACAAATATATCAAACAGGCACCCAAAGGACTCAATAAAGCATAGTAAACAGCTGGAATGGAATGGTCCTTTATGGAAACTGAAAGTGCCTTGGTAGACAATGCCATACAGGGAATCGGAATATCGCTTTTCTTTGCCTTTTTGATACTCATTTTAATGACCTACAACCTTTTCATAGCCTTCTACAGTGTTCTATGCATTGGCTGCATTGTAGTAAGTGTAATCAGCGTAATAGTTTTCCTGGGCTGGGAATTAGGAACTGTAGAAAGCATCGCTCTAGTTATATTGATAGGAATGTCTGTTGATTATGTCGTACATTTGGCCAATCATTACACAGAAAGCATTTTTCCGGACAGGTATCGGAAAATTAAATTAGTTTAAAAGAAATAGGGATTTCTGTCCTCAGTGGAGCCATTACCACCCTTGGAGCAGGTATTTTCCTTTTCTTTGCAACTGTTATAGTTTTCACTAAATTTGCTATTCTGATCACAGCTACGATTGGATTTTCAATCATATTTGCCCTGTTTTTCTTTACCACTATCATGCACTTAATTGGGCCTGAAGGAAATTAGGGTAGTATTAAATATGTAATTTATAAATGTATAGATAAATGCAAAAGTAAGAAGAATATCAAACCATAATAAAATGCAGTGTAAACCGTAGTTAAGAAATGATGGCAACGATTTTTTTTAACTAGAATTTAATTTTTTTTTTACAATATAAATAGTTTGACTTTTTTTATTTATATTTAATTTTTTTACTTAAATAATATTTACTTATTAGTATAGTGATAATAAATTATTTATTATATATTTCAATATGTTATGTTCATTTTCTTTAAGTAATGGAGGGAAAATATTTTAGCTAAATCATTTTGGGTTATCTAACCTTTGCTCATCCATAAGAATTTTTAGCATTAAATAAAATAGCAGTTTATTTATTGCTAACAATTTTTTAATTTTTGCTATAATAAAAAAAAACATTAAAAACAAAAAAAAAGCATATATGTAATAATAATTCACTTAAAATAGAGCAGGGTCTATAAAGCAACTTCTTGAAAGCTAAAAGGGTTTCAGTGAAATTAAACCCTCTAATAATGCCAAACTATATCCCAGGTAATCTCTTGCGAATTCAATATCCTCGCAATCCACTCATTTGAGAAGTCATAAAAGTGATGGAGGATCAAGCTTGAACTCAGAAACTTAGTCTCACTAAGGAAACTTTATACCACTTTAACAACTATAATAACAATCTTAAAGCTAAATAAAATATGCAAGCAACAATAATAACAACAGCTGTAATAATAAACCAGCCAAAACTGCTCTAAATAATAATCCTTTTGCATTTTCTTAGTTTCCTAATTCCTAACTCTAATAGCAATAATAGGTTAATTAGCAAAATTAGTAGTTTTCGAATGTCTTTCAACAATACGGCAACAATATTAATGAAACTAGTCAATTATAATATGTAAACTCTCAAAATCCCTTCAATAATAGTAACTAAGCATTAGGCTAATAGTTTCATTGCTTTTCTTAACAAAATCAACCACATTTTGCTAGTTTCAACAAAGTAAATTAGCCAAGATAACATTATAACCAAAATTTTTCAAATACATATTACAGCAACTCTAATTATGGCTCCTAGATCTAGGAATTTCAACCTAATTCGAACAGAAATTCGAGAAATTCCTCAGCTGATTCTTCTAATAAAGACAATAACAATAACTTGAACAAACAATTGTAATAATAGCCTCCTTTTTATTACCAGCATAATGAAATTATCGAAAGTGAATAAGAAGAAACAAGCAATAGGTATGGGCTTGAAAATTCACTTTCTTTGAGTTATGGTACAAATTAGAACAATATTTAAAAACCAAAAAAGAAAAAACCCAACAGTATTAACATGGAAGGACTGCAACAACGGGAAGAAGAAGTAGAATTGAATATTAAGGAAACTGAAGGGAATTATAATAATAATTCTAAAGTAGACACCGATAATAAATAGATATTGGAAGAAGAAAATTGTGACAGTCAAAAACAAGAGTTAGAAAAAAATGAAGCTTGCGTCCTTCTGAAGGACATAAAAGAATAATTGCTTACAGATTCTAATGAAAAATATCGAAAAATTATGGAGAAAATTGAAATCTTAGTCACTAATCTTGGTAATCAAAAGATTTTTAAGGAATATGTTGCTCAATAGTTGTATTAGAATCAATAAGTTGTAGAAGATCTTTCTCATTAAATAATCATGCTTAAATGCAAGGTACAAACTGCAGACATGAATATGGAAGTACATTTTTAAAAAGATCGAGAATCTACCTAGAATTTGAAAAAGTAGTTGGTAAATAATGTAGAAAATATAAAGAAAAGTGTTAAAAAAATTGTTTCATAAGAAAAAAGAATAAAAAATGAGCGTTATTTATGTTTTATAATTATTTTTTTTAAATAAAATTATTTATAAATTTTATTTTTTATTACTATTTATAAAAATTATATTATTCTTTTTTTATTCATTTTTATGTTTTTAATATGAGTAATTTTATTAATAATCAACAATTATTATAATATTATTTATTAATGGGGTTGGGGTTGGGTTGGGGTTGGGGTTGGGGTTGGGGTTGGGGTTGGGGTTGGGGTTGGGGTTGGGGTTGGG